>CM029018.1:116625843-118015263 GCA_016801055.1 Panax notoginseng
TTCAGTTCCTTCTTCAGCTTCTCTATCTCCTCGATCTTATCTTTGGTTTGACCCTTCTCATGAATCAGATCCCACTCCACGTTTCCTAAACGTGTATGAAGGGTCACAATCTCTCTATCCTTCTCCTCTAAAGTAGACTGCTGAACAGTCGCTCGCTCAGTCAATTCCTGAACCTCATCTTGTAACTCCACGTTACGATCATATAGTGTGTCATACATCTCAGCATCAACAGTGTACTGTGGTAGCTCCTCTTCTTCTTCCTCCTCATCAAACTCCTCCTCAGGACCCTCCTCAGGATCAATCTCAGGTTCATGTTCCTGACCAACAACGGTGATCAATGGAGATGAAACCCTCTGAACTAACTGTTCCCTAACAACATGTATGTCTCGGGTCTCCTCCTCTGTAGGTACTATAGGTAATCGGGGTTCTTCCTCCCTAGCTTGACTAGCTTCGCCAACATTCGTCATCCTGACAACAAAATTTTAACTTTTAGTTACTAAGTCATACTATCTAACGCATACTTAACACATAAACACATAATGTATTTTATTATCTTCAATGAATTTCAAAAATTCATTTCTTAGAACTCGATAAGAGTTTTCCTTTACTATCTTCTTTCTATAAGATTACTACCTAAGGTTGTTCCCCCACCTAAGGTTCATAACCTACAGCTTTGATACCAACCTGTGACACCCCAAAATCCGGGTACTTCGATTCCACGGGATTTGGTGTTCACTGTACAAGCATCATCTATCTATCTACCCATAAATAATATCAAACCATACAATAGATAGAAATCATAATAAAATCTCTTCCCTTAAGGGTTACATCAACTGAATCATAAATAAATCCCAGGTTACTCTAACCTTAAAACATCTGTGCGGAATTCTAAACAAATAAGTCTTAAACAACAATACAAGTCTTAAACATAAATACATTATCAATTAAAATAACAAGTCTTCATCACTTGCTAACTTTGCCCTTGCCCTTACTAGTGGAGGGTTCATCGCTTCTTTCATTCTTAACTGCAATGTTATTATTAAGCAAGAGTGAGCACAATGCCCACAAGTATAATAATGAAATAACATTATAATAACATGCGAATAAATCAAAGACATCTGAATAAAAGCTCAACTTTTGAATCGAGAATGAATAACAAGAATCAAAAGAATTCTGAGGGTCATAAGACCTTGGACTATGTCCTAGGTTAACAAGAAATATACTTGAAACCTTTAACAGTCATAAGACTATGGACCTTCTTCTCGTACTTAGGGGGATCAACCCTTAGTACCATACTGTGCACAATATCTTAACGCTAAAGCGTAATTAATCCCCTATACAGGGTTGTTCATCTCAGTTTGACATTCGAGTCCGCACCAAAGGAAGTTTGGTTTGGATACTTTCATCAAGGGTTCTAAAATTTAGAACGCTCATCAACTATGGACTAGTTGAATCAATAAGGTTCACTAGTCTAATAAGGTTCAACGATAATTGATATTTGATTAGAATAATAATCTCAAAAGTATACAATAGGACAATTATTGTATAACTGAATCATGCTTTGGAAAGATAATTAATCTTTAATATCATGCTTGAACTTGAATAATAACAAGGATAATTTATTCAAGGTAAATAATAAACTTGAACAATAATGACAAGTGGGGTTAGGGAAACTTGCTCGACATAAAAGTAACGTTTAAGTTTAAATAAACTTGCTCAATAGAAAGGAGTTAGGGATAGGATACTTGCCTCGTGCGTAGATTACGCTTTAACTAAGCATGTTCTTTGAATTAAATCCTACATACTATTCATATACACAATAACAGTTAATTATAAATTAACTAATCAATATAAACTCATTCTCGTTGTCTACTTTGATTATTGACTATACTTCATCAATTTTCACTTTGTCACATCATTTGTACTTCGTGAATTACCAAACTAATTATGAAATTTAATAATTCAAATCACATGTAATTATGTTATTTACATGTTAAACATCTATTTTATCATCACATTATTCTTCTAACATGTTTACATGTTCATTACAATAATCCACTAACTCATTGTTAGACTTAATCATTTTTTTAAAAATACATTTCTGGATTTTCTGGGGAGTGGCGCTGCGGCGCCACTATTGAACTAAGGATTCGCGCTGCGGCGCCGTGGCGCTGTGGCCGGGCCCTTGGCGCTGTGGCGCCGTGGCTCGAGTCATGGCGCTACGGCACGGTGGCGCTGCGGCGCGGGAAATGAACTGGTAGCCGGCGCTGCGGCGCGGCATACTAGACACAGAAATGGCAGTTCGCAAAAATCGCAGAACTTGCCAATTTCTCCAAATTTCTTAAAGTTCTACTCGAAATTAAACATACCCATATGCTATAATTTATATATAATCATTACCCAACATTTATATACTGACAAAACCAATTTTAAACACTTATTAACAGATTTAAAGCCTAACAAAATTACTGACTTTGATGTTCGTGAAGTTTAACAAAAAACTTTATATGAAAATTCTCCCTACGGATTCGTTATAACACCGAATCCGTTCATTTAAACTCCAATCTCTCCGTATCGACATGCTCAATAATGTAAGGGTGTAAAATTTAGGGATAATATATAATCAATACATCAATTATCACATATATGGCCATATGGCCATATCACGTACTCTGTTTATTTTGAAATAACATATGTACGACATGTTTTCACAATACTGATGTTATGGTTTGCAACAATATATAATTAAATACGGTGTGATATAACATAACACATATACAACTCATAATCATATCATATTCCAATCTACAAGGATTTACAGAAAACTGTGAAGCCATTTTATGAAAACTAAAAGACGTGAAATAGGAATTGGGTTTGGAGAAATTACCCAGAGTAATTTAGAAGAGGTGATCAATGATGATCCTTTCACAATAATTGATAAGTACGCACTCACAAATTCTAACTTTTCTCTCTGAATTCTCTATGCACTCACAAATTCTAACTTTTCTCTCTGAATTCTCTATGACTCTCTACTTTTTCTCTGTATTTCTTCCTATGATGCTTCCTAAACTTAGGCAATTATGAAGAAGAAATAAAAGAATACGCAACTAAATAATAAACAACTGACGCGTTGGTGGTCAGTTACCCAATCATGGGTTAACTGACCCTAACCTCTCATAGTGCCATGTTTGGCTAGCAACTAAGTTAAAACTCTTTATTTTAATAACACCTTTACAATATAGTTTAATTAATGTCACACTCTTATAAGATAAATCTAATATTTTATTTAATTTACTTTAAATAAAATATAATAATTTCTCATAAATTCACGTAGTCACAATATTAATTATCTCTTTAATAAATAATAATAATTTATTAAATCTCTAATTAATAATTACATTAATTAAATAACATCATGCTTAATTAAATATTTTATTTAATTCAATAAGCTCACACAATCACATACTCGAATAATAAAAATTCTCTACATTAATTTAATAAATGTAACACATAATTAAATTAATCTACCGCCATTGCATCAATTAATTATTAAATCTAATAATTAAATCAACGAAAAAAATATTTATTTAACTCAATAAATATTTAAAATAATTTACAAAATTCTCGTTTGTCACAGGCACAGATTTACGATTTAGTTCAGCATACCATCCTCAAACGGACGGGCAATCAGAGAGGACTATTCAAACCCTTGAAGATCTATTAAGACTCTGTGTTCTAGAATTTAAATGAAGTTGGGATAAGTACTTGGCACTGGTGGAATTCTCCTACAACAACAGTTATCAGACAAGTATAGGTATGACTCCATTTTAAGCCTTGTATGGACGAAAGTGTCGTTCTCCAGTATGCTGGGACGAGGTAGGAGAAGCAACGTTGTTGGGACCAGAATTAGTACGCATAACTACAGAGAAGATCCAAACGATTTGACAACGTATACAAACGACACATAATCGATAAAACAGTTATGCGGATCTTCATCGAAAGGATGTAGAATTTAGTATTGGGGATCATGTATTGTTACGTGTTGTACCATGGAAAGGAGTTACAAGATTTGGGAAGAGAGGAAAGCTCAATCCACTATTTGTTGGTCCATTTGAAATTCTTAACCGAATAGGAAATGTGACATATCGACTCGCATTACCTCCAAGTATGTCTCGTGTTCATAATATTTTTCACGTATCTGTGCTTCGTAAATATGTGAAAGACCAGAACCACATAATTGAGTTAGAACTAGACGAGATAGCCGAAGATTTAACGTACGAGGAGGTACCTGTTAAGATCTTGGATAGGAAAGAACATGTTCTACGCACGAAGGTTATACCATAAGTTAAGATTTTGTGGAGAAACCATACATTTAAAGAAATGACATGGGAGTTGGAATCAGAAATGAAAGCGAGGTATCCTCACCTTTTTGAAACACTAGGTACGTACGTCAATTTCGAGGACGAAATTTCATAAGGAGGGGAGATTGTAAGACCCCAACTTATTAATGAATAAAATCAAATTTTCTCTAAATATTATTGTGAATAATAAGGTGTTAATTTGATATAATGCTTTGGTTATGGGTGAAATGTGCAAATTTTGCAAAATAAGCAAGTGGTTATAAAATATTCATTTGTTGTCGGGGAATATTCGTTTGGTCGTGGAATATTCTTTCTGTCGGGGAATATTCGTACGACGACGCAGCCTTGTGTGGGCCCCATAATGAAAAACAATTGGATGAAGAAAACGACAAGTATAAGTTGTTTATAAATAACGACATAGTTGTTGCCGTTAATACTGTTAGAATACGCGGTGGTTAAAATACAGTAGCACACGGTATTGCACCAATTATTGATTCTTACGTAAGAAGGCACTACTCAATAATTGTTACAGTAGTTACTATTTAATATTTTATTTTATTGATTCAATAATTGCTGCGTTGATATTTTATATTATTGTTGTTTCAATAATTGTTGTTGCACAGTATTTTCCATTATCAGATCAATAATTCATATTATTTGAATAATATTATTAGATAGCATTATTGACAATGTCTAGAAAGTTCTGTCTAAGGAGAGGTTTGGTCATCTAATTGCACGTCAGTAAGGAGAAATCCTTATTTGAAAGCCCCCTCTTTCCTAGGAACGGCCTGGTTGTCATAATTGTGATTCTGTAATATTATTTGTGAATAATTAATTATTAATTTATATGATAAAGAAATATTTATTTTATGTGGATATAATTGATGGATATATTTATTTTATGTGAAGGAATTAATGTTGAGGTGTTTTTGTCGGAATGGAGGTATTAAAAATTAAATCACTGTTCTTGAGATATATTGCGTGAGTTATAATCTGACCGTTGGATCATTGTGATTTTTGGATATGTTATACATATATAAGTTGAGTATATTTCCATAAATTTTGAACCGTTAAAAATGAACGTATGATTTGTTATGAATTATAAGAGGTGAATGATTCGAAAATTAGGTTTATAAATGATTTTTGTGAAAAATTCTAGAATTGAGTGGGCCCCACTTTTGGTTGGTGAGAAATGTGCTGGAATTTTTTATTCAAATGTGGTAGGTGGGAATAGTAGCAGGTAAAGCCATCAGGTTGCAGGTCAAGTCTGCTTCGGCGTGCTAACATTTTCCTATAAATAGAGGGCTAAGTTAGAATTGAAAATCACACCAGAATTCATAAGTTTTCTCTCTTTCTCTCTCTATATTATCGAGTGTATTTTGTGAGTATTTAGATACTTTATGAGTTTTTATTTATCAGTGCAAGTTTCCTTCAGCCTTATACCGATATTCCGAACAAAAGTACTGTTATCTTGAGGTAAGGGATGTTATTTTCTTCTTAAATGATATTATTTTCTTCAATATCATTATGTCGAAATATTGGTTTAAACTTTTTATCAAATTTGAAACTTTTTGTGTCGGAGTTACTATTCACGTATACGGCACTATTCACCGAAAAATAAAATTTTTCTTTTTTATCCAAGATGTTTATTATGGTTACTATCTTTGATTGTATTCATGTTTTGATTTATTTTTAAATTCTACTTCACAATTGGTTGTTATGGAGTATTATTGCACTTGGATAAACTGTAATATGAATCCCTAATATTTGTCCTTCTGTCTCACTGGGTTCGTTTTCTTTAAAATATTTTTCATCATCCTCAGTCCTAAATGATGATATTACTGAATATCTTTAGCCTGTAGTGCAAAGATGAATGATTAGCTGATGAATATCTTTGGCTCGTAGTGCGAAGTTGAACAGGTGTTGAGATGAACATGACCGACTGGTGATACAAATGAATATATTTGGCTTGTAGTGCAAAGATGAATATTTTATTAAAGATGATTATTGATTGTTGTTACAGGAGTAAAATATTGATGATGGACTTTTAAATCTTAGAAGATAGTAGAACTCATCTCTACTTGACTCTTCTAATGGTTTGTTGTTTTCGCTGCAGTTGTTGATCTAAAACTTGTTGTCTATTATATTTTATCAGATTTTTCCCTGTTGAAGACTAATGATAAGTTGTTATATATTATCTTAGTCATAATATTCTTTACTGGGCTAGTTGAGCTCACCCTTTTCCTTTTTGTTCCATTTTTCTCAGGAGGCGAGAATATAGCGGGAACTAGTCGGGTTGTGGAGTGATGTTTCTAGTCAGTGGTGTTAGCAGTCCTCACTATTTTATTAAATAGTGTTTCAATAATTGTAATGAGGACATATTTGAGTGTAGATATTGTCTAGAAGACAATATTTGTATTTAAACTCACAGTATTGTGTTGTCGTATTTTGCGCGATAAGTGTTTTAATAAAGTTGTATTTGTTTCTGTACCATGTATTTGGCGACTCAGAATGGGTGATGTATACCTATTTTGGGGCGTCACAGTTGTTATCAGAGCTTAGGAATATGGTCTCTGGCGGAGATCGGGGAATAGAACTAGGATGGGAGAGATGAGTAAATCTTTTGCTAGTGTGTCCTGCCTAAGCTTATTTGTTGGTTGGTCATAATATAGGGATATTACGTGATATGTTAATTTGTTTAATTAACCCTTGTTTTATGGTAGTATTTGAGAATGGCAGCCGAGAACGTTAACAACGGAGTATATGAGACTGTGGAACAACCTTTAGTCACAAACCAGGAGAATGTGCAACAGGAAGGCAATATTCCTCCCGTAAACAACGTTACCAAGCAAACGATGAATGATGGAATGTTTAGGAGCTTTTTACAGTTCATGCAAAGTCATACGAGGGAGACTCGTGTGCAGAATACGGGTGGAAATGATAACAACGCGCGGTTTGTCACGGCCAAGCAGTCCAAAGAGTTGGGACCACCAGACTTTCAGGGAAAGCCGGATCCGATCAAGGCAGAAATGTGGGTCAAGCAAATTACCAAGATATTTGATGTCTTGGGATGCACGGAGGAATAGAAGGTTTCATTCGCCACCTTTATGTTTCGCGGTGAGGCAGACTACTGGTGGGAGTCTATGAAGCGTACCCAGCCTGACGCACTCAACATGTCCTAAGAAACATTTTAGAAACTGTTTAATGACAAATACTTTCCTGAAAGTATTCGTCATATGAAGGAGGTAGAGTTTATTAGACTGAAACAAAATAACATGACGGTGTCCCAGTACGAGGCGAAGTTTGCAGAGTTATCCAGGTTTGCACCTCATTTGGTCGAGAATGAGGAACGAATGACAAGGATGTTTCTAAGAGGTTTAAAACCCGAGATTCGACAATATCTTATCTCTCATAAATTTTCTTTATATTCAGATGTTGTAAACAGGGCTCGATTATTAGAGCGACATAATGAGTATATTCAACCGAGGGAACACACCCAAGGTAATACCGGTGGCAGCAGTCATCGGACCAATGAAAACCAGCAGGGAGGAAAACATTCGGACAAAAGTGGTAACCACTCTGGTGGAAATCGTGGCTGTGATAATAGAAGGAGCGAGTCGGGAGGAGATTTCAAGAAGAGAAGGTACAACAATGATAACGTGAAAACGTCATCACAAACATCAACTGTTTCTAGGGGAGGAGAACGAGCATCGGTCGTTTGTTACAAATACGGGAAAGAGGGACACATCAGCCCAACTGCCCATAACAATCCAAGGTATGTTATAACTAAGGAAAGGGGGGTCATATAGCTTGAGAGTGTTCTATAGCAAAACCAAGTTCAGCGGGGATGGTGACTCCAAAAGCTATCCCGGATAAGTCAAAATCAGCGGTTCCTGGAAGAGCGTTTGTCGTGAATGGCCAAAATGCGAGAAACCCGAACGAGGTGATCACGGGTAAGTTAATCTTGAATTCTTGCAAAAGTTTATACTTTACTAGATACCGGTTCTACCCATTCTTTTATCTCTCCTGCTTGTGCTCAACGTTTAAACTTGACTCCGAAAAATTAGAATTTGACCTATCTGTGGAGACTCCGTTAGGATAAACTTTCATTACATCTATAGTTTATAAATCTTGCTTAATCCAAGTTGGCACGATCACATTACCTGTTGACCTTATCTCTTTAAAGATACTTGCTTTTGATGTGATTTTAGGAATTGATTGGTTAACTACTCATCATGCCAAAATTGATTGTTTTCGTAAGGTTGTTAGTTTTCATATTCCTAACCAACCTGTTATGCGAATTCAAGCAATCAAACCATTAAAATCAATCGATGTCATATCAAGCCATAAATCCATTCGTTTATTAAAAAACGGATGTCAAACTTTCTTAGCCCATGTTATGGACTTGAACAAAAACACGTCAAATTTGAATAATATTTCTGTTGTTAGTGAATTTTCTGACGTATTTCCTGAAGAACTTCCTGGTCTACCCCCATAACATGAAGTTGAATTCTTTATTGACCTTGAACCCTGTACAAAGCCCATTTCTAAAACCCCATATCGAATGGCTCCTATTGAACTTCAGGAGTTAAAAGTCCAATTACAGGAATTGTTAGACATCGATTTCATTCGTCCTAGTACGTCTCCTTGGGGTGCTCCTGTTTTATTCGTAAAGAAGAAAGACGAGTGTATGCGACTTTTTATTGACTATCTAGAATTGAACCATGTCACCATCAAGAATAGGTATCCGCTACCTCGTATTGATGACCTGTTCGACCAGTTGCAAGGAGCACAATTCTTTTCAAAGATCGATCTTCGTTTTGGATATCATAAGCTGAAAATTAAAACTGAGGATATTCTAAAGACTGCCTTCAGAACTCGGTACGGGCATTATGAATTCTTAGTCATGTCTTTTAGATTGACTAATGCTCCTGCTGCCTTCATGGATATGATGAACCGTGTATTCAAAGAATATTTAGATCAGTTCGTTGTTGTCTTTATTGATGACATCCTCATCTATTTCAAAAGCCGTGAAGATCATGAGCACCATTTGAAGCTGGTATTGCAAAGGCTTCGTGAAAATAAGCTATATGCCAAACTGAAGAAATGCGAGTTCTGGCTTGAGGAATTAGCATTCCTTGGGCACGTGGTGTCAAAACATGGAGTATCTGTCGACCCGACGAAGATTGAAGCCATACAAAGTTGGGAGCAACCAAAGTTGGGGCATCACATGTCTTACTCAAAACATTCATCATCTTTGATGATTTGTATTCTTATCTTCTTCTTATAATTTCTCTAGGACTCAGCACACATAGCGTCTCTGCTAGTAGTCCATATGATACTCTGAGTGGTTTCCCACAAACAACCAACAAACAAGTTCTCGTCATATCTACACTGCCATCACAGTGAGTTAGATCGGTTACCAGTTTCGTATATACCTTTGCTCTTTGAATGAATTGTTTAGCCCAGCTCCCATATGTCAACCATCAAAGATTATGATTGTACTACAACCTAAATGCATCTAACTTATCCGAACCATTAATTTATAATGTTCGTTACATTAATTTCTTATTCCTTATGGCTTTCTAACAACTGAATGCCATACCTCAAGATTCACTCTTATCCGACTCACATTCTGCTTTCATTAATCTTATTACCGTTCATTACAGCTTTCTCAATAATTCATATCTTACTTACTACTTTCATCAACGTCTAATTCATACAACCCGGGTATACTTAGAACATTCGTCCTACGCGAATACGATACACGATGATCGTTTACGTATTCAATGTTCACGTTGCTCGTCTCTTAATCTCTCATTCAACCTTTTCTCAAGGTTTTAATCGCTTTCAATCGTTATCCATCCCATGAACCCCATGTTTATTATTCTCTGTTAATGTCGAAACCATACAGTTCGTTGTATGCTAAGATCGATCGTTCATCGTAAAAGCATTGCGTTCACAGCGTCTATACACTTTACACTTATCTCTCATTACCACAACATAACATCTAAATGTTATTCATTACCCTCGCCACTCAACGTCTAAGGAATCACAACCATAGCAATCCCCCACGTTCGTTTATCGCGACTACAGTCCCTGGACATCGGTTTCGTAACCCGCGTTTACATTCTTTGTCTTTTAATCTCGTTTAATCTTTCTGTTCATCATTTACGAAAGGTTTAATTTACTTTCTTAAGTGTTACATTTGATGAACTTTATGTTCTTTATCTTCCATTACACTTCCCCGCAATTATTGAGCAATTAAAAGCTCATTACTGTGCCTTGCTCTGCACCAGCGCTGCGGCACCGGCTCCCTCCTTCTCCTTCACGCCGCGGCGCCACTCTACAGTGGTTACCTCCCCAGTCTGGCGCTGAGGCACCACCTTACAAAGCATGGCTGGCTGTGACAATCCAAGATTTTAGTAATTGTAATTTAAAATATTTATTAAATAAAATAAATATTTATTGATGTGGTTATTATTAGTAAATATTTATGACTAGATAATATTATAAATTAAATTAATTTATAATTTAGAGAGTTGTAATATAACATGAGATGTTATATTGTTGTTTTAATTTAATAATTCAAGATGGTATGATAAGTTATTAAATAAAAATTATAATTAAATTATAATTTTGTGATAATTGTTTAATTGGAAAATTTATTTAAAATATAGTATGTGATTAATTTATTTGATTAATATGGATATGAAAATTCAAATAAATAATATGTGATGATAAATAATAAACTAAATTGTTTATTAAAATAAGTTAAAGGAGTTTAATTTAGTTTTGCCAAACAAGGCTTAAAATATTAAGTGTTTAATTTTAAAGGGTTTTGCCAAATAGAGTCTTATGACTTTTGGGATTTTTAGATTTTTAAATAATATAAATAAAATAAATAACATAAATTAATTAATAAATATAATATATTTATAATATATACGTTTGTTTTGTAACTGACATTTTATTAAGTTTGGCGTATTAAGGTTATCAGTTTTATTCCTTACGCTTGATTATTAGTTGGTTTACGCTTAACCTTAGTGCTATGCCTAAGTAGTATATTGAGAATTCAGAGAAGAGAACTTAAGAGTGAAGCTTGAGAGAATTGTCTACAATTGCAAAGGATTTCTTAAGGAACAAAAGGGCACGTGAAGTGCAGATAACTATAAGCTATTAAACTGTTATTGATAAATAACGATCAAGCCAAGTCTTTCAGTTCCTATTTGCTATGTGAACTTGATGATTAACTGTTTTAAATCTTTATTTCAAAGAGCATGATGTGTTATATATATGTTGAAAGTATGAAATGTTAAAGTCAACTTATGACTATGTTGATTTAGTAAAGCCTGCTGATTGAGTAAAGAACTCAATCTTTATACTTGTTATATGAACTGTAGCACGCATGTTATGTTAGTCCAATGTTTATGAGATATATGTTGAGCATGTTATTATATGCTACGTGATGCATGAAAACTGTTAGATTTTGCTGGGCTGTCGAGCTCAATCTTGCAAATAACCATTTTTGCAGGTCGAGATTTCAAGGTAAAGATATGTACTACGTGAGTTATAGAGATCCATATTCGCGAAGATTACTTGTGTTTTATGAGAAATGTATTCAATATTTTGAATATAACATGTTGTTGAATTGTAAGTTGAGCTATCCGGTGTATTTGGATATCTATTTATGATGTAAGACTTTGTATAGGCATTTTGTTGTAACGATTCGTGATATAAATTTGAATTGAAGAGAAGTAATGTAAAGGTTGCGATTTAGGGCATTAGAGAAGGAAATGTATAAAACTTTTAAATATTCTTCATTTTAGTGATTTTAATATCGATTAATGATGTAAAGATAGATTAAAGTTGTAATGTTAACGATCGAGAAGGAGAATATTATTGTATTAATTTTGGGGTCGTTACACTAGGGCTACGACGCCAAGCCTTCACTCTTGAATTTTTTTTCTAAGTGTTCGATCATTTTGCGAAGCTTACTTTGAAATCTCATATCTTTTTCGTTATAGCTCGGAACGAGGTCATTCCAAAGCCATTCTCTTCCTTAGCTTACGTACTTCAATCCCCCTCAAATAGAACTTCGTTCTAAATCTGTTAACATGTCATTTGATTGGTTTAATCTTTGTCCTTTGTTCGTTTTACGTTTTTAACGCTCTTTATTCGTTCGTCCGTAATTCGGTCATCCGAACTCGAAAATCGTTCGTTCTTGAGTCTACGACTCACGTTTTGTACGTTCTCTTACTTTCTTATGAAATCCTGCACCTTCAGGTTCATTTACACACTTTCTAATCTTCGTTCGTCTTTTACAAAATTTTCGCCATAACTTCGTTATAGCAAAGTTTTAATCCATTCTTCATGAACGTTTCTACCGTTCCTAAACAAGCAATGAGCAACTAACTTATACTCGATGGTTTTAAACTTGTCCATCAACAACAATTTATGCTACGATGGTTTTAAATTTGTCCATCAACAATGTTCTTCGTGTTCTTCGTTCGTTCTTCATTTTTAGTCGATATTTTGATTATGATTTCACTTTTTCTTGGAATTTGATGTTATAAAATACCATTCCTTACTTATTTCACCGTATCATTCATATGATTCATTCGGATCGTTCAAAATCATTACGAATCTTATACTTCCTTAAGAAATTTTTAGCATAAACTTCAAATTCTTATTTTCTTCATTTTCTTACGATTTTAACCATATTAAATTATTTCTAACATCCTTTACTCTTATTCTCAATAAGTTATGTTTTTAACATATAAAACTTAAAGAAAAACTATATAAAAGTTAGGTTTCGGGTTACCTTCCTTCTTTAATCTCCGTCGTCGGACAAAGTTTGCTCACGAGCAGCTTTTCCTCCTCCTTTTCCTCTTCTTTCTCATCCGAAATCTCTCTTTCTCTCAAATGTTGGAGGATTTTCAAAATTCCAAACAAATGAAATCTAGCTTCCTTTTTATAGATTTTCAAAGCTAGGGGCAAAATAGTCATTTCGCCTCTAAATCTACTATCCGCACCTTCTTACTATTCCATCTCCTTACTATTCATGAAACTTCCCTTGGAAGTTTCGTGCTCCCGTCTTGCGAAATTCGTCCGACAGTTCGAAAACTGCGATTCTCGGAATCCAAATATTTTTAGATATTTCGTCTTTCCTTTACTGATTAACTTTTACGTATTCTTCGGATCTCCGAAAAACTGAAAAACACTTTTTGACGTTAAGCGTTTTCCTTTACGTTTTCCCCTAACGTAGTTAAACGAATGAAAAGTACATAACAATACTTTTCGTCGTTTTTATTTCGTCCGATTTCTACACGATTTTTGAGAAAAACTTTTATCGGCTTACTTAACTTTTCACGTTATATTATCGTCAAATCTTTCGACGGAATGTCATTTCGACATACCGAACTCTCAGAAAGGCTTAGGTTATTCAAACCCTAACCTTTAGATTTCGTCGGGTGAATAGTGCCTATTTCGTCTTTTTTCCCGAAAATATTTTTATTCTCGAAATTTTTTTATTTTCATCTTGAAAATTCTTACTCGTTCAATCTAGCTCGTAGCCAGAATCCTCCCGGTTTATAATCATCCTAGGTTCTAGAACGATTAATAAACACACAACACAGAATATTATTAATAAAAATTTATTTTATTAATAAATAATTCTTTAAACTTAAATTTTGGACAATCCGAATTTTCGGGTTGTTACAGCAGTACTATGCAAACAATAAAATATAATATATTTTATTTTATATAAAAAACAAAACTTATATATATATATATATATATATATATATATATATATATATATATATATATAATAAAACTAAGATAATTTTCTACCGACGATTTTGAAAAATGGGTAAGTGGGGGTTCATATATTAAACCAAATTTATAACAAATACTTCATAAAAAAAACCATCTATTTATCTCAATTCACTTAATTTCACTAAACACATTTTTAATAAAAAAAATTCATCATTAATATTATGTGACGCCCCCAAAATAGGTATATATCACTTATTCTGAGTCGCCAAATATATGGTACATAATACAAATATAATCTTAAATATACAACATGAGCTGTGAGTTTTAATACAAATATTGTCTTCTAGACAGTATTCAAACTCAAAATAAGTCCTCATTATATTTATTATCACACTATTTCAGAGGATAGTGAGGACTACTAATGCTATCATTTGGACCGTCACTCCATTCTCCGACTAGTCCCCGCTACGTTCTTATTTCCTGAAGAGAACAATGAAAGTAAAAGAGTGAGCTCAACTAGCTCAGTAAAATATATTATGACTAAGATAATGCAGAATAAATTATCGTTAGCCTTCAACAGTGTTAAACTGATACAATATAACAAACATCAAGTTTAACTATATCGGTACAAGTAATCTATTAAAAGAGTCAAGTAGAGAATAAAATCTACTATCTTTTATGATTTAAAAAGGTTTTTCATCACTCTTATCGCTGAAACTCAGCTTAATAAATAATCCACATCATCCCTGCACTACGGCCAAGGATATTCAATAGTATCACAACCACAAATTATCTATGCACTACGGGCCAAGGATATTCATGTATTCATCAATGGTTATGATCATGCCAATAACTGTCCATCAATGCACTACGGGTCAATGAAGACTTTTACCACATCATTTGTAACATTAAGGTCATGATTATACCGAATAATCCTTGGTCATAATCATACCAAGTCCATCTATGCACTACAAGCCACATATGATTTTCAACATAATATAAACATGAGGATGATGCCAATGATATAAGAATTCAATAAAACAAGTTAAAAATTAATTTATCCAAGAACCAATAACGTCCATATTGTCAACATGATACTGCTTTGTAGAGTAAAATTCAAGAATGCTCAGAAAAATATTTCCATGATAAGATACTGGATGAAATGTAATTATCAAGGATATTTCACTAATTTCATGAAGTATAGAAGTCAAAGCTTTAACCAACTGAGTATAATAGAATATATGAAACTGCACATTTATTTTCACCCGTCATGCGGTAATCCACGTGGACAGATCATTTCCACAATTTAATAAGGAATGAATATGAATGATCATTCACCATGCATGTGGTAATCCACATAGGCAGGTTATTCTAACAGAATAATAAAGAATGAAATAACAGAAGAATTCACCATGTATGCGATATACCGCACAGACAAGTTATTCCAGCAAAATAATAAATAATGGAACCAGGTCATGCGTAAACGCACAAACAGGATATTTCGACAGAATAATAAAGAATAGAACCAGGTCATGCGTAATCCGCACTGACAGGATATTCTAACAGAATAATAAAGAATGGAATATAAACAGAATTCACCAGGCATGCGATAGACCGTATATACAGATTATTCTAACAGAATAATAAAGAATAGAATAACAGAAGAATTTCACCATGTACTTTGCATAAATAGGTTATTCCAACATACTAATAAAGAATGGAATAACAGAACAATTTCACCAAGTATAGGGTAGTCCACGTATACAGGTTATTCCAACATAATAATAAAGAATAGAATAACAGAAGTTCTCTTCATGAATATGAAAAAAATAATACCCATTACCTTAGAAAAAATTGGATATAGGAGTAGTGAAGTAGCATAATACTTTTCTTCTTTCTCTCTATAGTTTCTCTCTCTAGAGTTTCAGTGAATTCGTAAGAAATAATGAAGGAATGAGCTTCTATTTATAGGAGAATGGACTGAATAGTAACTAATTCATGAACGGTCTAGAATGATTTACTTTTAAATGGACGGTCCATATTGATTTACTATGCAGTATTAATAAAGTATTCTAATAAAACAAAATCTTCTAAATAAAATATAATATATTCTATTTATAATCTAATAAAACGAATAATTTTATAAAAGTATTATGTTTTATATAAAAAGATATTACTATGCAAACACTATGCATGCACTATGCAAATACTATGCATAATAGAATATTATATATTCTATTTATAGTCTAATAAAATAAATAACTTTATAAAAGTATTCTGTTTTATATAAAAAGATTTTACTATGCAAATACTATGCAGACACTATACAAACACTATGCATAATAGAATATTATATATTCTATTTATAGTCTAATAAAGCAAATAACTTTATAAAAGTATTCTGTTTTATTACATTTATAATAATAATAAAACAAAACTTATCACCTTTACTATAATTCACAATACTAATCGACCATGTCATTTTCAGAAAAGAGGGGGCTTTCCAATAAGGATTTCTCCCTATTGACGCGCAATTAGGTGACCAAACCTCTCCTTGGCAGAACTTCTAGATATCGTTAATATTGTAAATAATAATATGAATAACTTTGTCATCTCAATTATTGATTTAATAACATAACATATTATACAGATGCTACTGTGATAATAATTGAATCAATAATATGAGAGATATGATGCAGCAATTACTGTAGCAATAATTGAACAAAACTGAGTGACTTCTTACGTAACCATCAATAATCAATGTCGTGTGCTACTATGCAACCACGCGTATTACTGTACTTTTACTACCAAGTAGTTCAACAGTTTTAACGGTAACACTTTCGCCGTTATTTTCATAAAAATATTTTTGTCATTTTTTCAATCCGATAATATTTCCGTTGCGGGGTCCACCAATGATTGTGTCGTTGTACGAATATTCCCCAACCAAACGACTATTATATAACAACTTGCATACTTTGCAAAATTTATAAATATTACTCACAACTATAACAATATCTCAAATCCACATCATAATAAAAAAAATATTTCGAGAAAATTCAATATTTATTCATAAAATTTGGGGTCTCACAATCTCCATTCCTTATGAAATTTCTCCCTCGAAATTTACGTACGTACCTGGTATGCCGAATAGGTAAGGATACATTGACTTCACTTCAAATTCTAACTCTTGAGGTATAACCTTTGAGTGTCAAATATAATCCTTCTTATCCAAGATTTTAACACGTATCTCCTCATACGTTAAATCTTCTATTATCTCGTCCAATTCCAAGTCAATAATGTGGTTCGGGTCATTCACATATTTACGTAACATCGATACGTGAAAAAGAACGTTATGAACATGCAACAAACTTGGTAGTAAAACGAGTCTATAGGCCACAATTCCTACTCGATCGAGGATTTCAAATGGGCCAATTAAATCGAGGGTTGAGATTTCCTCTCTTCGTCGATTCTTGCTTCTAGAATAACACCTTCTTGAACCTTCTTCTTCATATTCATCAGCTCTGAGTATGTAGCTTGAGCGGCTTTAACTTTATTAATTAAAGTCGATTCTACTCGTATATTCTCCATCATCACATGGGTCCCTGGAGTCTTTAACTCTATCTCCATCCTTTGCAAGTCATACAAAATGAGTTTTTGTGTTAACAACATCGCACTCGTAAACGCATACGACCTTCTACTCAACGCATCAGCTACCACATTCGCTCTTCCACGATGATATTGAATAGTATAGTCATAATCTTCAACAGCTCAAGCCAATGTCCTTGGCGCATGATACTTTCGTTTTAGTTGAAGAAATATTTAAGGGTCTTAGAAATGGGTTTTGTACTGGGGTCAATACAAAATTCGATTTCACGCTCTAGGGTAGGCTAGGAAGTTTTCAAGAATACATCAGGAAATTTATTAACAATAGAAATATCTTTCAAATTTGATGTATTTTTATTTAAATCCGTGACATGGGCTAAGAAAGCTTGACATCCGTTTTTTAATAAACGAATAGCTTTATGGCTTGAGATGACAGTGATTGATTTTAATAGTTTGGTTACTTGAATTCGCATAATAGGTTGGTTTGGAATACGAAAGCTAACCACCTTACGAAAAGCTTGATAAGTAGTTAACCAAACGATTCCTAAAATCGCATCAAAGGCAAGTATTTTTAAAGAGATAAGATCGACAGGTAACGTGAAAGTGTTGATTTGAATCAAACAAGATTTATAAACAGTGGAGGTAACGAAGGCTTCTCCTAACGAAGTTTCAACCGATAAGTCAAAGTCTAATCTCTCTGGAGTCAAATTCAAACGTTGGGTACAAGCAAGAGAGATAAAAGAATGGGTAGAACCGGTATCTAATAAGGTATAGACTTCGCAACAATTTATAATTGACTAACCCGTGCTAACTTTGATCGGGTTACTCGCTTTTTGAGAAGTCACGAAAAACGCTCTTCCTGAAACCACCAACTTTGTTTTGTCCGTATCCGCCTTTGGTGCCACCGTCCCAGCTGGACTTGACTTTGGTGCACGATAAAATCGGGCTAGGTGACCTTCTCTTCCATAATTGTAGCATGCTTTGGACTGCATCACGCAGTTTGGACTGATATGTCCCTCCCCTCCGCATTTGAAGCGTATGATAGGTGTTCGTTCTCCTTCCTTAACAACGGATGCTGGTGCTGACGTCTTTCCATTATTATTGAACCTTCTCTTCTTGAAATTTCCACTCCTATTATCTTGGCCATGATTACCACTGAAGTGGTTACCATTCTGGGCATGATAATTTCCCCCACGTTGGTTATCATTGTTCCGATGGCCGTTGCCACCGGTATGATTATTAATTATCGTGTTTGCTGGTCATTACATTTTGGTTGTGCTAACTCATTATAATAACTGAGCCATATTCACAACATCTGAATATAAACAAAGTTTATGAGAAATGAGGTATTGACGTATCTCGGGTTTCAAACCTCTTAGAAACATTCGCGTCATTCTCTCCTCATTATCCACCAAATGGGACGCAAACTGGGACAACTCGACAAACTTGGCTTTGTACTGCAATACGGTCATCTTGTTTTGCTCCGTCTTGATTAACTCTACCTCTTTCATGTGACGAATACTTTCGGAAAAGTACTTGTCGTTGAACAATTCTTGGAACTTCTCCCAATACATCTTCAGTGCGGCAGGTTGAGTACGCTTTACAGATTCCCACCAGTAATCTGCCTCTGCCCGTAACATGAAGGTAGCAAAAGGAACCTTTTTCTCCTCAGAGCATCCCAAGACATCAAATATCTTGTTGATCTACTTTATCCATGTCTCGGCCTTAAGTGGTTTTGGCTCTCCAAAAAACTCTGGTGGTCCCAGCTCTTTGAACTGTTTAACGGTGACCGTCCGAGAGTTTCCAGTGTTTCCACCAACATTTTGGACAGGAGTCGCTCTTGCCTGATGTTGCATGAATTACATAAAGTCTCTGAATATTCCATCGTTCATTATTTTGTCAGTGTTGTTGTTTGCCTGAGGATTGTCGCCTTCCTGATGCACATTATCCTGATTATTGATTTGTGGAGACTCAACGGTCTCCTGTGCTCCATTGATGTTCTCAACATTCTCGGATGCCATTTTCAAATACTGCCACAAAATAAGGGTTAATTAACATATCACATATTATCCCTATACTCTGACCGACCAATTAAATTCCAAATAAACTTAGGTAGGTCATACTGGCGAAGGAATTCCCTGTCTCTTCCCTCCTAGTTCTTATCTCACATTTCAGCTAAGATCATATCCCTCAGCTCTGATACCAACTGTGACACCCCCAAAATAGGTATACATCACTTATTCTGAGTCGCCAAATACATGGTACATAATACAAATACAATCTTAAATATACAACATGAGCTGTGAGTTTTAATACAAATATTATCTTCTAGACAGTATTCAAACTCACAATAAGTCCTCATTACATTTATTATCACACTATTTTATAGAATTGTGAGGACTACTAATGCTATCGTCTGGACCGTCACTCCATTTCCCGACTAGTCCCCGCTACGTTCTCATTTCCTGAAGAGAACAATGAAAGCAAAAGAGTGAGCTCAACTAGCCAGTAAAATATATTATGACTAAGATAATGCAGAATAAATTATCGTTAGCCTTCAACAGTGTTAAACTGATACACTATAACAAACATCAAGTTTAACTAGAGCGGAACAAGCAATCCATTACAAGAGTCAAGTAGAGAATAAAATCTACTATCTTTTATGATTTAAAAAGGTTTTTCATCACTTTTATCGTTGGAACTCAACTTAATAAATAATAAACATCATCCCCGCACTACGACCAATGATATTCATTAGTATCACAACCACAAATTATCTATGCACTACGGGCCAAGGATATTCGTGTATTCATCAATGGTTATGATCATGCCAACAACTTCCATCAATGCACTACGGGCCAATGAGGACTTTTACCACATCATTTGTAACATTACGGTCATGATTATACCGAATAATCCCTGGTCATAATCATACCAAGTCCATCTATGCACTACAGGCCACATATGACTTTTAACATAATATAAACATGAGGATGATGACAATGATATAAGAATTCAATAAAACAAGTTTAAGAATTAATTTATCTAAAAACCAATAACGTCCAAATTGTCAACATGATACTGCTTTGTAGAGTAAAATTCAAGAATGCTCAGAAGAATATTTTCATGAAAAGATACTGGATGAAGCGCAATTATCAAATATATTCCACTAATTTCATGGAGTATAGACGCCAAAGCTTTAACCAACTGAGTATAATAGAATATATGAAACTACAAATGTATTTTCGCCTGCCATGCAGTAATCCACGTAGACAGATCATTTCCACAATTTAATAAGAAATGAATACGAAGGATCATTCACCATGCATGTGGTAATCCACATAAACAGGTTATTCCAACGGAATAATAAAGAATGGAATAACAGAAGAATTCACCACGCATGCGATGGACTGCACAGGCAGGTTATTCCAACAGAATAATAAATAATGGAACCAGGTCATGCGTAAACGCACCGACAGGATATTTTGACAGAATAACAAAGAATGGAACCAGGTCATGCGTAAACGCACAGACAGGATATTCTGACAAAATAATAAAGAATAGAACCATGTCATGCGTAATTCACACTGACAGGATATTCCAACAGAAAAATAAAGAATTGAATATAAACAGAATTCGCCAGGCATGCGATATTCCGCACAGACAGGTTATTCCAACAGAATAATAAAGAATGAAATAATAGAAGAATATCACCATGTATGCGGTACTTCGCATAAATAGGTTATTCCAATATAATAATAAAGAATGGAATAACAGAAGAATTTCACCAAGTATAGGGTAGTCCACGTACATAGGTTATTCCAACATAATAATAAAGAATGGAATAACAGAAGTTCTCTTTATAAATATGAAAGAAATAATACCCCTTACCTTAGAAAAAATTGGATATAGGAGTAACGAAGTAGCAGAATACTTTTCTTCTTTCTCTCTATAGTTTCTCTCTCTAGAGTTTTAGTGAATTCGTAAGAAATAATGAAGGAATGATCTTCAATTTATAGGAGAATGGACTGAATAGTAACCAATTCATGAACGGTCCAGTTTGATTTACTTTTAAACGGACAGTCCATATTGATTTACTATGCAGTATTAATAAAATATTCTAATAAAACAAAATCTTTTAAATAAAATATAATATATTCTATTTATAATCTAATAAAATGAATAACTTTATAAAAGTATTCTGTTTTATATAAAAAGATTTTATTATGCAAACACTATGCATGCACTATGCAAATACTATGCATAATAGAATATTATATATTCTATTTATAGTCTAATAAAACAAATAATTTTATAAAAGTATTCTGCTTTATATAAAATAATTTTACTATGCAAACACTATGCAGATACTATGTAAATACTATGCATAATAGAATATTATATATTCTATTTATAGTGTAATAAAACAAATAACTTTATAAAAGTATTCTGTTTTATATAAAAAGTTTTCTGTTTTATTACATTTATAATAATAATAAAACAAAACTTATCACATTTACTATAATTCACAATATTAATTGACCAGGTCGTTCCCAGGAAAGAAGGGACTTTCCAATAAGAATTTCTCCCTATTATAATTAGGTGACCAAACCTCTCTTTGGCAGAACTTCTAGACATCGTTAATATTACAAATAATAATATGAATGACTTTGTCATCTCAATTATTAATTTAATAACATAACATATTATACAGATGCTACTATGATAATAATTGAATCAATAATATAAGAGATATGATGCAGCAATTACTGTAGCAATAATTGAATAAAACTGAGTGATTTCTTACGTAAGCATCAATAATCAATGCCGTGTGCTACTATGCAACCACGCGTATTACTGTACTTTTACTACCGAGTAGTTCAACAGTTTTAACGGTAACACTTTCGCCGTTATTTTCATAAAAATATTTTTGTCATTTTCTCAATCCGACAATAATTCCGTTGCGGGGTCCACCAATGATTGTGCCGTTGTACGGATATTCCCCAACAAAAAAAATATTTCCCGACCAAATGACTATTATATAACAACTTGCATACTTTACAAAATTTTTAAATATTACCCACAACTATAACACTATCTTAAATCCACACCATAATAAAAAAAATCAAGAAAATTAAATCTTTATTCAAAAAATTTGGGGTCTCACATATTATAACTCATAATATTAACAATCAGATCATTTCTAGGAAAGAGGGGGCTTTCCGATAAGGACTTCTCCTTATTGGCGCGTAATTAGGTAACCAAACCCCTTTCCTCGACAAAACTTTCTAGACATTGGTAATAATGCAAATAATAATATGAATAACTTTGTCGTCTCAATTATTGATTTAATAATATAAAATATTATGCAAGTGATACTGTGAAAATAATTGAATCAATAATATGAGATTCTATGCAGCAATTACTGTGGCAATAATTGAATAAAACTGAGTGACTTCTCACGTAAGCATCAATAATCAAAGATATTGTACAATAATGTGTGCTACTATGTAACCACGCATATTACTGTACTTTTATCACCGGGTATTTCAACAGTTAACGGTAAAATTTTTGCCGTTATTTTTATAAAAAGTTATTTTTGTCATTTTCTAACTCCGACAGTAATTTTGTTGTGGGGTCCACTAATGATTGTGTCGTCATGCGAATATTCCCTGATAAAATGAATATTCTATGACAACTTGCATACTTTGCAAAATTTATAAATATTACCCACAACTATAACATTATATCAAATCCACACCTTATAATTCAAAATAACATTTAGAGAAAATTAATCTTTATTCATAAAAGTTGGGGTCTTATAGAAAACATAGTGGTGATAATTTCTTATCGAGTTCTAAGGAATGAATTGAGGGAATTCATTAAAGATAAATAATAAAAAACTTTGTGTGCTATGTGTTAATAACTTATGTGCTTGCGAGTATCGAAGAGTATCACGTAATAAATAAAACTTAAAAGTATTTTGCTGTCAGGATGTCTAACGTTGAAGGATTCAGTCAAGCTAGGAAAGAGATACCTCAGGTGCCTAGAGATGAGGAGCCCCGAGATGTCCATGTTGTTCAGGAGAAGTTGATCTAGAGGGAGCCTTCTCTGTTGGTCGCTGAGGAAGGACATGAGAATGAGCGGGTGTCTGATCCTAAGGAGGAGGACTCTGAGGAGATATAGGTTGAGGATGAAGATGAGGATCCTGTAGAGTTTCCACCAAACTCTATATCGGATAAGATGTATGACGAGCTATATGACCGTAATATAGAATTATAGGATAAGATTGAGGAGTTAAAAGAGCTAGCTGAGATGTGTCAGGCTACTATATAGCAGAAGGATATAGAGATTCAGGAACTCGACTCACGACTTGGGAACACGGAATGAAACCTAGTTCACACAGAGGGTCATCAAGAGGAGCTGTTTGGCTAAAAATGAAAAGATGAAGACTGAAGTTGAAAAGATAAAAGATGACATGAAGGAGGAGTCAGCTAAGCGTGCGAGGGTCAGAAGACGCTTGGATGAAGGCTACTCAGCATGTAGATTGTGCTAAAGCCAATGTTCAAACGAAGAAGGCTAAGATGAATGATATGGATTATGCTTTTTATTCTGCGATTAATAGGGCCCAAGACCGAGTCTTTTATTACCCAGCTTAATTTGAAGACTTGCCATGATACATGAAGGTTCGTACGACGATGTATCGTACTATGGAAGAAGAGCGTGGAGAAGCCTCCCGACGTCTTAATATACCATGATAGGAAGAGTAATAAGTTGTGTGATTAAATATGTGATTAAATAAATTATAAATCCCTTATTTTGAGATAAATAATGGGGTGAGATGAGTATGTTATCCTGAAACTTTTCAAGTTCAGGAAAGTTGATATAGATAGCAGAGATGCTATCCTTATTATGTTTCAAAAGTTATGAATAAATAGATTATCGAAGTTTATTAAAATGTTATGTGTTAAGTCTTAACCTTAGAATGTTTAAGTTAAACTTTAAATACTCAAGGAATTGAGTAGTAATCTAATAAATGTATATATTAAATAGAAAATGCCTACTAAAAGAAGACAACCACGCCAACAACCACATGTTTAAGGGTCTATAAACAACAACAATAACGAGGCCAATGCTATCCTAGTTCAGCAGTTGGTGACTTTGTTAATAGGAGCACTTGTGAATCAGCCGCAAGCACAAGTTATAACTTTCAAGGACTTCAAAGTGGCTGGACCACCGGAGTTTCAAGGGTCTATGAATCCAGTTGAAGCCCAAACCTGGATCATGGAAATGGAGAAGGTTTTCAACGTTTCCAGAGTTAATGAGGACCAGAAAATCGCATTTGCAATATTTATGTTGAAGTCTGAAGCTAGCTATTGGTGGCAGGCGAATAAGGTTCGTGGGGGACAAGGAATAGTAGTGTGGGATAGGTTTAAAGAGATATTTTTTGAGATGTACTTTTCGACTAGTTCCCGGAACTAGTTGGAAGTTCAATTTTTAGAACTAAAGCAAGGAACCATGTCTGTGCTAGAGTATGCTGCAAAGTTTAATGACTTGCCAAGGTTTGCTCCATACCAAGTCAATACCGATGAGCGTATGGCGGGAAGATTTGAACAAGGGTTAAAACCCTGGCTGTATAGCAAGGTTTTAATGTTCAAGTTAAACATGCAGCAGTACTAAAAAAGACAATTATCGCAGAAGGAGGAAGCAATGCCTTAATTAAGTATAATCAAGAACAAAAGAAGAGGAAGAATAAGAATAAAAACAAGGCTAGGGGAAGCAATAGTGGAAGTAACAACCAAAAGAGGAAATGGAATGAGATTCCCAATGCGGGAGGACAACAAGGAAGTCAACAAAAGAAGAAGTTTGAAGCTTGTGCTACTTGCGGGAAGAACCACACTGGTGTGTGTTTGAAGGTTAAGTGAGTGTGTTTCAATTGTGGCCAAGAGGGTCACATTCCACCAAATTGTTTTAGTCCAAAGAACGGAGCTTGTTTCACCTGCAGATCGAAGGATCATATAGCTCGTGATTGCCCTAACAAGACAGCTGGAGGTGCAAGTAGAGGGAAGGGAAACAACAGTGGTGGTATGTTAACTATCATTGGGCCAGTGCAATAAAGTCGACCTACTGTTAGAACTTTTAATATGAACGTACAATATGTTGTGCAGTCAAAGGATGTGGTGTCAGGTATCATTCCGATCAACGATATTAATGCTTATGTGTTATTTGATTCGGGTGCTACTTGTTCATTTATATTCGATGATTTTGCTAGGAATTTAGATTTGCCTCATGAAGAATTATATTTCCCTTTAAGCATAGAGATTGCGAATAGGGAAGTGATTCCTATTAGGTTTATATACAAGAATTGTAGAGTGGTTAGGTCACGAGATGATGGTGGATTTGATACCAATTAAACTTGGGGAATTCGATGTCATATTGGGAATGGATTGGTTATTCAATTACGGGGCAGTAATTGATTGCCAAAAAAATGTGTTAACCTTATGACTCCGTTAAAGGTGGTGTTTTATGGCAGCAAGTCACCTCGACAAGCAAGTTGTCTGACGGTGATGCAAGCCAAGAAGTTATTGAGATAAGGATGTGTAGGATACTTAGACTATATAGTCGATACACAGAAGACGAGTGCAAAGTTAGAAGAGATACTAGTTATTAGAGATTTTGTTGATGTGTTTCTAGACGATTTGCCGGGACTTCCGCCAGATAGAGAGGTTGAGTTCATGATTAATTTAGCACCAGGAATGACCCCGATATCTAAAGCCCCATATAGAATGTCCCTAGTAGAGATGAAGGAGTTGATGATACAATTGCAAGAATTACTGGAAAAGAAGTATATCCAGTCGAGCATATAGCCATGGGGAGTGTCGGTGTTGTTTGTTAAGAAGAAAGATGGATCAATGCGGCTCTGCATTAATTAACAGGAATTGAATAAGGTCACGATTAAAAATAAATATCCGTTATCGAGAATTGATGACTTGTTCGATCAACTAAAGGGAGCGAGATATTTCTCAGAGATAGACTTGAGGAGTGGTTATCATCAGCCGAAGGTGAGGCCAGAGGATGTAACAAAAATGGCATTCAGAACTCGGTATGGTCATTACTAGTTTCTGGTTATGTCATTTGGTTTAACCAATACACCTGTAGCGTTCATGGATTTGATGAACAGGGTGTTTAAACCATTCTTAGATAAATTTATGGTGGTGTTTATTAACGATATATTGGTGTATTCTAAGACCAAGGAGGAACATGTTGAACACTTAAGGGTGACGTTGGAGACATTAAGGAAAGAGAAGTTGTACGCTAAATTCTCAAAATGTGAGTGTTGGTTAGAACGTGTGCAGTTTCTTAGGCACATTATTGACAAGGACGGAATCTCGGTAGATCCATCGAAAGTTGAAGCTGTAATAAACTAGGATCAGCCGAAGACACCGTCAGAAGTAAGAAATTTCTTAGGATTGGCAGGATACTATAGGCATTTTATTCAAGACTTTTCCAAGATCGCTACTCCATTGATGAATTTGACTAGAAAAGCAGTAAAGTTTGTTTGGACGGAGAAGTGTGAGGAAAGTTTTCCATAATTAAAGAAGAGATTGAGTTCAGCACCTGTGTTGTCATTGCCTGATGATACAAGGAATTTTGTGGTATATAGTGACACATCGCATAAAGGACTAGGATGTATGCTTATGCAGAACGACAGAGTTATTGCGTATGCATCATGTCAATTAAAAGATTACGAGAAAGGGTATCCGACTTATGATTTGGAGCTGGCTGCGATAGTGTTTGCTCTTAAAATTTGGAGGCACTATCTTTATGGAGAGAGGTGTGAGATATATATAGACCATAAAAGTCTGAAGTATATCTTTACACAAAAAGATTTGACTATACGACAGAGGAGATGGCTGGAGTTGATTAAAGACTACGACTGCGAGATTCTTTATCATCTCGAAAAGGTAAATGTTATTGTCGATGCCTTAAGTAGAAAGGGACAAGAGAAATTAATGATGTTGGCTACTGAGGAAAAGCTTGTAGTAGAAATGGCCAAGATGGAGTTAGAAATTAAATATCCGACAGAATCAGATGAAAAATTATTTCAGATGGGAAGCAATTCAATTTTGGTGTATAAGGTGAAGAATGCATAACTTCAGGATGAAAACTATGAAAAGATAAGAAGGAAAGTGCCTAAAGGTGAGGAGGATAAATTTAAAGTTGATTCGGAAGGGTTACTTCAATTTGAAGGGAGAATTTGGGTTTCGCCGGTACCAAAAATTAAAGAGGAAATTTTGAGTGAGGCTCATAACTCACGATATTCGATTCACCCTGGAAGTACAAAAATATACCAGGATCTCAGACATCATTTCTGGTGGTCGAATATGAAAAAGGATGTTGCTGAATATGTGATGAAATGCTTAACGTGTCAGAAAGTTAAAGCTGAACATCAAAGGCCAAGCAGATTATTGTAACCATTAGAGATACCGGAATGGAAATGGGAGCATATCATAATGGATTTTGTGGTAGGTCTTCCAACGACTCAGCAAGGTTACGATGTAATCTGGGTGATTATCGATCGATTGACGAAGTCGGCCCACTTTTTGCCAATCAATATTAGGTTTAACCTAGATCAGTTGGCGAAACTGTACGTGAAGGAAATTATTTCAAGACATGGTGTCCCGGTGTCTATTGTATCAGATAGAGATCCACATTTCACATCAAATTTTTGGAAACAACTGCAGGAATGCATTGGGACACAGTTGAGAATGAGCACATCATATAATCCTCAAACCGACGGAAAAAGTGAGAGGACAATCCTAACATTGGAGGATATGCTCAGAGCATGTATTATGGATTTTAAAGGGAATTGGGATGACCATCTACTGTTGGTTGAGTTCTCTTATAATAACAGTTATCACGCAAGTATTGGCATGCCGCCTTACAAAGCGTTATACGACAGGAAATGCAAAACTCCGTTATGTTGGGATGAAGTTGGAGAACGTCAACTATTAGGTCCAGAATTTGTGCAACAAACTGTTGAGATCATCAAGATGATTCGGGCAAGATTGACAGCTGCACAGGATAGACAGAAGAAATATGTCGATTAACACTGACAAAATCGGGAATTTGATGTCGGTAGTTTTGTTTTCTTGAAAGTGTCTCCCTAAAAAGGAAAAATTCGATTTTGTAAAAAGGGAAAACTAAGCCCTAGGTTTATAGGACCTTTTGAAGTGCTACGACGAGTTGGTGAAGTGGCGTATGAGGTAGCTCTACCTCCGAAACTAGAACATATTCATAATATTTTTCATGTTTTGGTGTTAAGGCCATATTAGCCCGATTATAAACATGTTATAAAATATAAACCTTTACAGTTTGAAAAAGATCTGTCTTATGAAGAAGTTTCTGGTCAGATTATTGACAGGAAAGAGCAAGTCTTAAGGAATAAAGTGATACCTTTTGTTAAAGTAATCTGGAGGAACCACAATGCTGAAGAAGCTACGTGGGAACTTGAAGATGTTATGATGAAAAATTATCCTCAGTTATTTGCTTAATTTTGTATAGCGATTCTGGGGACAGAATCTTGTTAAGGAGGGAAGAATGTAACGAATGAATTTATCGAGTTGAGATTCTGAGGATAGAATCCTTTTAAGAAGGGAAGGATGTAACGAACGAGAATTTTGTAATTAATTTTAAATATTTATTGAATTAAATAAATATTTTTAATTGATTTATTTATTGAGATAAATAAATAATTGATGAAATTGTGGTGTAATAGTTTAGTTAAAATGTGTTATAATAATTAAATTAATGAATGGTAATTTTATGATTTGAAGATTTAATTTGATGAGATAATTAAATTAAATGAATTATTAAATAATTATAATATTGTTCTAATTTAATTTAATAATTAAATTAGAGATTTATTAGTTTGAGGAATAAAATTATAATTTATAATGGAAATTATAATTATATGTCAAATGTTAATTTGAATTATTAATTAAATGGAATCAGTTTGTATAATTGTGTAACATAAGAATCATATTATAAGCAAAATATAAAAATAAACTAGAATCCTAATCTAAGGTGTAGCCAAACATGGTCTTATGGCCTTTCCATATTATAAATGTTAAGCCTATTGAGGTTTTTGAACTGATAAGTAAGTGGGGGTAGTGCATATATCAGTTGCGTATTATTTTCTTAAGGCTAAAGAACAGAGGATATAGAGAGAAAGAAACACAGAGAGTTAGAGGAGAAATTGAGAGATAATTGAGAAGTTGAAGAAGATTAGTTTTTGGAAAGGATTGCTATCATCTTTGCTAGTGTAAACAAGGGATTAAAGGTATAATCTATTCCTAATTTCTAAGATTTGGTTTTGTAATTTAATTCTCTGTAATTGAGTTTTGTTGGTGGTGATATGAGTATATAATCTGATAATTATCATATATAAGCAATATTTAGTGATCAAATTCATGGATATCGGTTTGAAAAATAAAATTTAAATAATTGTGTTATATATGTGTGAAAATAGCTTATTGAGACCAAACATTTATGTTCAATCCTTGTTATAATCTATAGATTGGTTGTGAATTGTGTTAGTATTTCAAGAAACGAAAATAACGAAATTGAAATGGTTTAATTTGGTAAAGAAACAAAGTTTTGGTGATTGAATTTCACTATGTGTGTTGAAATTGAAGAAAATAGCAAAAATATGGTTTTTAATCCTCTAAATTTGATTATATAAGTTGTTTTAGGTGTTAGAATGGTTGATTGTATATGTTATGAGGCTTTGGTTAAGTTTGTAGTGTAAGGGTTTGCCTGTGTTGCTGTAGAATTTGTGAATTTGGAGTTTTAGTGTGTAACAGTGTTGAACCTGCTGCAGTTTCTGTCTGCATACTGGCGCAGCTGCGCCTGTACCAAAGACAGAAACGGCGCAGCTGCGCCAGTTGGGTTTCTAGGATTGAGCACCAGCGCAGCTGCGCCGGTGCCAAGGCTTAGGGCAGCGCAGCTGCGCCGTCCACTGAGCTGAGGCAGTTTTTTTAAGTGTCAGTTCATGACGTGTTGGCTTAACCTAGTCTAAGATACTTGATAAGGAGTTAAGCATGTAATGAAGTTCTGTAATAGATTGTGATAATGTGTTTGGTGATTTTTAGATTGAAAAGATAAAGACATAGAAAACTTTAACTTCTTAATTGATTAAGACTTGAGATGTATTTAAGGCGTGTCGATGCCTTATTAAGTTGGTGATTTTAGACCTATATATGGTGTTAGAGATTGGAATATGAGATAAGTGAATGAGATGAATTGGAATGGGAGTTAAACCTATAAGATTAAATGTTAGTTAACTAATCAGTATTACGATTTCAATGGTATATGTAGGGTATTTGGCGAACGCTTATTATACTTGTGTAGCTTATGCACGAGGCAAGTTCTCTAACCCTAATTTTTCATTATGCAAGTTTCTAAACCTTATATTTGTGTTGAGCAAGTTTATTGATTCCATCTTGTTTACGATTATGCAAGCTCTTATATTCTAATTCTTTACATTGAGCGAGTTTCACATTTCTAACTTGATATCATTATGCAAGTTTCTTATCTTTAAACTTTTATTGAGCAAGTTCCTAACTTTTGTTTCTTGCTATCCAAAGCATAAATTGTCCAAGTTCATTGTTCCAAATGAGATTTTCTGACTCTTTCGGATGTAATACTTTGTACATACAATGTCTATTCAATTGTATATTGTTGATATTCAATCTTTGACTTAAATATCGTTGTTCAATCTTATATTATCGTGTTGAACCTTTAAATAGCAAATAAACCTTTATTAATTGGACTAATATATAATTGATGAGTGTTCTAAAATTCTAGAATCACTGAAACTAAACTTTCTTTAGTGCGAAAACCCTAAAGTCAAACTGAGATGAACAACCCTAATATTGGGGATTATGTATGAGCTAGTGTTTAGAAGTTTATGCATAATACATGGTACACAATGAAGGGTCTGTATAGTCTAAACGACTGTTAAGGTTAAGGTAGAAATACTTAATAACCTGGGACATAGTTCATGGTCTTAGGACCCTCAGATATAAATCTTGAACTTGTTTTCCACTACAAGAAAAAGGTTTATCAGCGACCGCATACGGTCGCTGATATCCATCAGCGACCGCATGTGGTTGCTGATAGTCGTCGCATAAAATCTAGTCGTTGGGATGCACATCAGCGACCACTATTAGCGACCCACCTATCTGCGACCGATATGAGCGACTGAAATGATAAATTCGGTCGCTAAGCTGAGTTAGCATGGTCGAGGGCCAAAGCTGACGTGGTCCACGTTGCAGCGACTGCTACCAGCAACCGCATGCGGTCGCTGATAACCTCAAAATTTAGTCGTCACTAATACCTATCAGCGACAACATGCGGTCGCTGATATGAAACAAAATAAAAACCAGATTTTTCCTGTTTTGTAGAATTCCCAAAAACCTGTACCTGTTTTGTACCTGCTTTATCCCAACACACATACACAATAAGATAAATAGTATACACAACAATATAAACATCCATCATCCACCAACACATACACCAAACTTGTATATAAACCTTTAAAAGCCAATATGATTTGAATAAATATAATAACATTTCAAAACTTGTTTAAGTAACATACAGACATCCAAAGAATGAATATACAAGTACAAGCTTATACTATAACTACAAAACTGATCTAAAGCAGGTACGTCTAGCATCATCGTCTCCTTGATCACCCTGTAATTAACAAAATAATAAAACAAGTTACAAATATATACTATGTTAATATTGGTATATTACGACAATATATACAACAAATTGATTTTATACCTCGTCGCCATCACCATGTTGTGATGCTGCTGCTGTCGCTACTGCTTCAGCTAACTCCTCAGCATTCAGAGCCCCCAGATGCCCTCCCAGTATCTTCAGAAGATCTCGATCTCGACATATAGCTCTCACACAGTCAGCCGGAGTATGAACAACTGGATGGCTTGATGACTGTGTAGACTGGGTAGAAGAGCAACCTGAGCCACTGAAGGATGGGCGTTGTCGTTGTCCTTGACCTTTAATGTAGTTCTTCTTCACAACAGACGCCCTCTCCCACAAATCTTGATCAATAGGCGGACGTGGAGTGCCTTCAGGATAGCGCTCATTCAATAAACGCTTATAAGTATCATGTCATCATGTTAACAATTAAATAGTTCAAAATAAATTAATTCTGTAAGCATTGATAAACAAGATTAAGTTGTTAAAATTTATTACCGCTATCTGGATAGCATCAGGCAGACCATCACGGATGGCCACGTACACATCCAACCAATGGATAGGCTGACCTTGAGACTGAGACTCCTATACAAAAAATAGCACAATATTACTAAGTAAAAATGTGATATATTTTCTACAATTCATGATTGTAAACATATTAAAACTTGTAAATACGTACCCTGGTAGTGATATGCTGCAACTGTGAAATACTACCGCCCTTGTATGTCCCTTTAGCCTTTTTGCCATTGGGTACACCCGAGGATCTGTTGGTGGCGGCAGTCTTTCATCTTTTCACCCAGCTCTCTGCTCTTCATTGGACACACATCTCAGCCCATATGGACTGGGTGCACCACCAGGGGCTATGCTCGTGCATGTAATCCTCTCCCTAGCCTGGATGGTCAATCTCGGCATTGTGAAGGGCTTTTTGTCTTTCTTTGTTCAAATTATCTTTGGTTCGGACCGCGCACTTCTGCCAGAATAATGTCTATATCACTGAAGCCTGCGCGTCCTCCCATCTATACCGTTTCTGTAAATAAAACAACAATAATAACATTACTAAACAATTATCCTTTGAATATTATATTATCTGTCATAATTAAAAAAAAACATACCTGAAATTCAGTCCAAACAGCATCCTTGTGGGCGATAGGTGTGTTCGCCCACGTAATCACAGGTGTAGGCCAATTCTGTAAACAAAGCTGTGATAAGCACTTGACGATCTTATTATCTAAAAAATCACTATAATATACAATAATTTACATCAACGATAAGTAGATATATTAAAGCAATTTACATCTAAGTTATAATACTTATGAACATTTTTCAAACTTATACTTATAATACTGAAAAAAAATTCGCAAGAGTCTCCCCTACAATATAGACTAGCCACATGCACGACGGCATGCATATATGGACATTTCTAGGCACCCAATATAATATCAATCAAAGCATTACCAATATACAATTATACATGAATTTTAGTTTTAAAAAACATACATTATAAATGAATTTTATAATTAACATCAATTAGCATATTAACATCAATTTACATCAACGATAAGTAGATATATTAAAGCAATTTACATCTAAGTTCTATATATCTTATATAAATGAAATCTTAAATGCTTATATATAAATGATATATGCGGGACGTACATGCTATTCGGAGGAGGGCGCATCTGAATAAGAATCCGATCATCCTGATTAGTAGGGGCCTTGGGCACATGATTAGGCCCTCTACCCAAGCCGCGCTTATTCTGCGCTGTTTCAGAAGCCATCTGTATATTACAAATTTCAAGATGTTATTATGAGTCATATTTGATTACATGTATATATGACAATAAACATGACAGTGATATAAACATGTAGATATATGAATATAAAATGACAATAAACAAAAATTGCATTTAAATAGTTTAGTACATAAACATGACAATGATATAAAAAACATGTAATGCTAAACATACATTTCAATTGTTCAAGTGTCAATATCTGATTCAGAATCATCTTGTATATGTGTTTCAGATTCATAACCATCATCTGCTTCAGATTTAGTGTCACATTCAGTCAATAACTCTTCTTTCTCAATATCAATGTCATCTGACACAAGTATTGACTCAGATTCAGTGTCAGCATTCTTGATTCGTAGAACAAGTTCTCTATTATTCAGTATTCATTGTTTACCCTTATGTTACTGCTATTATCATTCTTTATATTAGTGAGCAATTGTTTGCCCACTCTAGCAATTAACACTGTAGCTAAAGTTGAGAAAGTTGAAGAGTCGTCTACTAGCAAGTGCGAGGGCAAGATGTCCAAATGATTAAGACTTGTTTAATTTTATTTACTGAATTTATGTTACGAGACTTATTTAATTCTGTGATGTATTCTACAGACTTATGTAATAATTTAAGGTTAGATTAGCTGGGATTATTTTAAGTTGATGTAACCCTTTGATGGGGAAGATTATGGTTTGAGTTATTTAAGTTATGTTTTATCCTTGAAAATGGATAGATAGATGTAATTGTTTTAGATAGTGACCACCAAATTCTGTAGGAATGAAGTATTCAAATTTAGGGGTGTCACATTGCCTGTTATTATTGCATTTGCGCTTAACGAATTGCAGGAAAGTAAGTTATTGAGAGTGCTAAGAGAGTACAAGTCGGCAATAGGATGGACGATTACTGATATAAAGGGGATAAGCCCCTCATTCTGTATGCACAAGATTCTCTTGGAAGAGGACTCAAAGCCAATAGTGGAACAACAGAGAAGGTTAAATCCAATCATAAAAGAAGTGGCAAAGAAGGAAATTTTGAAGTGGTTGGATGCTGGAATAATATACCCGATTTCAGAAAGTACATGGGTAAGTCCAGTTCAGTGTGTCCCGAAAAGGGTGGAATGACAGTTGTGATGAACGGCGACAATGAACTAATTCCGACAAGGATAGTGACCGGATGGAGGTTTTATATGGATTATAGAAAGCTTAATAAGGCAACCCGAAAAGACCACTTTCCTCTACTCTTTATCGATCAGATGTTGGACCGTTTGGCTGGGCATGAGTATTATTGCTTACTGGATGGAAATTCGGGGTACAACTAGATAGTCATAGCTCTTGAGGATCAAGAAAAGACCACCTTCACGTGCCTATATGGCACTTTTGCATTCAGGATGATGTACTTTGTGTTGTACAATGCACCGGAGACCTTCCAGAGGTGTATGATGGCCATCTTTTCGGACATGGTGGAGGGGAATGTTGAAGTTTTCATGGCTGGCTTCTCAATCTATGGAAACACTTTTGATATCTGTCTAGAAAATCTGGTAATGTTTTTAAAATGATGTATGGAAACGAACTTGGTGCTGAATTGGGAGAAGTGTCACTTTATGGTTGAAGAAGGAATTATTCTTGGGCACAAAGTCTCTGCAAAAGGATTAGAAGTTGATCGGGCGAAGCTGGACACAATAGAGAACCTTTGTAACGACCCCAAAATTCATACAATTTAATTATCAACTTCGTTCGTTAATAATACGTCTAACTTCTGATTCTACATTATTATTCAATGTTAAACTTAATAAAATGCGGAATAATTAAAACTTTTCTGTTATCTTACTTTAATTCCCTGAATCAAAACATTTATCATTTACATATTTCTGAATCAAGTTTAATTTATGATTCACTTCATCAGAGATAATATATATACTTACATATCAAATCGATATCCTTTATACATCGGACGGTTCAAACTTTAACTTTACAACTCAACATAAAATATACATACATAAAACATTGAGTACATTTCATGAACCTTAATCATGGTTTAAAGAAATAACAACTTTAGCTAAAGTAATAATCTTTGTGTATTACATCTGATTCATGTCTTTCAAGTACCACATAGTGTTACCTTCAATCCTTTACCTGCAAAAATAATTATTTGGAAGGTTGAGCTCGACAACCCAGCATATCTAACAGTTTTCATGCATCACGTAGCACATAGTAACATGCTTATCATACATCTCATAAACATTGGACTAACATAACATACATGATTAGTTCATATAACAAGTAAAGAGATTGAGTTCCTTACTCAATCATCATTCATTACTCAATCAACGTAGTCATAAATTGACCTTAACGTTTCATATTTTCAACATATATACAACACATCATGCTCTTTGCAATAAAGATTTAAAACAGTTAATCATCAAGTTCCCATAGCAAATAGGAACTAAAAGACTTTCCTTGATCGTTGTTTATCAATAATAATTTAACAGCTTACAGCTATCTGCACTTCACGTGCCCTACACAATTATATAATCATGCATATCAACTATTAGTCACATAGCCACACATAGTAGTTGTAATGTAAACTTTACTCTACATCTCATAATCCTTCCTATTATCAATACACAATTTTCAATTTGATTATGTTAACTTTGAACTTATATCTCACTATATTTCATACTCAAAGTTCATTCAAGTGTTTAAGTCTTGCTAGGAATCATTATTGGTTTTATATTAACCCCATTTCATATCTTATAATATTCATTTCATTTGACTTAAAATACTTTTTAGGCTCATTAACACTTGTCATGGTGTTTCGACGTTTATTCGTCGCACGCCCGATTTGTCTCTCTTGTGTATGCGTAGTATGCTTATACAACTTATCTAATACATCATTTATCAATGTTAAGTATCATTATATTTACTAACATTCATGTTTTATAACTTCGAGCAACATCTTTTATTGTCAGAAGCACTACACTTGCATACGTGCATGTCTGACGCCCTCCGATTGCCTCCGAAAACATAATAGTCCCAACGATGACTATTTTAACCCTTCCTAACAACCTCAAATTGAAAACCTTAAAGAACAAAAGCTGTAGGTCTATTCGTCTTCGTTCCAGATCATCATGAATCGCCTCAATCGGAGTCCGTATGAAAAAGTTATGGTCGTTTTACCAAAATAGGTCAAAGTAGTCACAGTTAGCACTCATTGGGCACGCCCGCACCCCTTCCTCTCACTATTCCAGTGTGCCCGCGCCATTTCCCAGCCCCAGCTGCGCGCCCACGCGCACGGGCGGCGCACTCGCGCGTGGCTTCGCACTGATTACAGTTTTTGACATAACTTTCTCATTTTAAGTCCGAATTACTTGGTTTTCGATTCGTTGAACTCGTTAAACGCTTAGCTACTCATCTACAGAATAATTATAACATTTCAAAAACTTTAACAAATCAATTTAAGGGTACCAATTCAGTGTTCATGCTATATTTTCATACTTCAACATATTTAACGAAATCTTACATCACGAATTCGTTTTAACTCCGTTTTAGTTCATTCCAATTGGGTTATTTTCGTTTCTCAGAGGAGAACAACAAACCACTATCAATTTATATTTTAGAGTATGAATTCAAAATCAATTTTGACTCCAAAACAGCCCATGTAATATATATATATATATATATATATATATATATATATATATATATATATATATATATATATATATATATAAAACCAAAACTCAAATTCTTCACATTCAAACATGTTTTCATGAATTTGATACTTCAAAAATCATCTAAAGACAACATATAACAGATTATGTAATCCCAATACACATAAAACTAATTTCTCAACAATTAACCCTAGAACTTGAATTATAGAGAACTTAGAAACAAACTAAGAACTCGAAACTTTAAACTAGATTGCTTACCTTAATTAACTAGATGATTAGAGAAGCTTGATTGATCTTCTTCCTCTTCTTTGATTCTCAGAATTTTCTTCTCAATTATAGAGAATTCTCCCCATGTCTCTAATCCTCTCTTCTGTGTTCTTGACCTTAAAAAAGAACGCGTAACATATAACTGGCTCCCTCTGCCCCCACATACGTCAGGTGAAAAACAAAAAGGCGTCAGTTACAATAAACCAAAAGCAATAAGGCTGCATTTGGTTACACACAATTTTCTCCATACTAGATTATTTTAATAATATTATATTATATAGTTTTTATTTGCCACACATGTCATCAATTTAAATAGCTTACAATTACCATTATAATTATGATTTTCATTATAATCATATTTATGCCTAATAAATTATTATATATCCAATTAAATTATTAAATTGAATTAATTTTATTTCCTTAAATATTATGGAATTTATTTAATTTAATTATTTTATTAAATTAAACCTTCAAACAATAACATTACCATTATTCAATTTCATTACTAAATTAATGTACCACAATTCATCAATTATTTATTTATCTCAATAAATAAATAAATTAAAATATTTATTTAATTCAATAAATATTGAAAATTAATTACAATATTTATTTAACTTCTTCAATAGTTAAATGAACTATTTAAACTTCACTTTTCCATATATATATATATATATATATATATATATATATATATATATATATATATATATATATATATACGGTAAGGATCAAGAGCATCCACCTTAAAGAGCAACCAGAGCATCCACCTCAAAACGACGTAGTTTTGGAGGGACGCGGTGACATTTTTATAAATACGTGAGGGACGCGATGGTATTTTTGTAAATATAATGTCACCGCGTATTTATAAAAATGCCACCGCGTCCCTCCAAAACAACGTCGTTTTGATAAGTGGATGTTATTTAAGGCATGGTTGCTCTTTAAGGTGGATGCTCTTGAACGGGACCATATATATATATATATATATATATATATATATATATATATATATATATATATATATATATATATATATATATTTCTCTTCACACCAGATCACATATTTCACAATATATAACACATATATACCCATACTTAAACTTAAAACATCTTATAATAAGAATTTTATTTATTAAATTCTTATTTAATTAATTTTTGAAAATTCGGTTGTCACAACCTTCCACCGTCGACTTCAGTTACGGAAATCCGAAGTTTTCTTGGGCACGCCGAATTCTACCGCAGGTTCATTAAGGATTTCTCTAAGATTGCAAAACCACTATACAGTCTCTTAGAGAAAGATGTAGTTTTTAGTTTTGATGAAGAATGCATGTCAGCATTTAAGAAGTTGAAAAAGAAATTAACTACAGCTCCCGCGATCGTAGCACCGGATTGGATAATGCTTTTTGAGTTAATGTGCGATGCTAGCGACTACGCGGTAGGGGCTGTTTTGGGTCAACGCTGAGAAAAGATACTCTATGCCATATACTATGCAAGTAAAACCCTCACGGACGCTCAATTGAGCTATACAACCACCGAGAAGGAATTATTTGCGATAGTATACACCTTTGACAAATTCAGAGCTTATTTGATAGGAACAAAGGTGGTGGTATACATAGATCACTCGGTGATTCGTTATCTGATCTCAAAGAAGGATGCTAAGCCTAGACTCATCAGATGGATTCTACTCCTGCAGGAATTTAATTTGGAAATAAAGGATAGGAAGGGGACGAAAATTTAAGTGGCGGATAATCTTTCGAGATTAGAAAATCCAGATAAGGACAAGGCAGATAAATGTTTGATCAACGAGTCGTTTTCAAATGAACAACTATTTGGAGTAAACTCTGAGTTTCCATGGTATGCGGATTTTGCCAATTACTTGGTGAGCAAGATCCTTCCCCCTGATTTGACACGTTAATTGAAAAAGAAATTCCTATATGACATCAAGTGGTACATGTGGGACGAGCCATATCTATTCAGATAGTGTACAGATAAAATGATTCGTAGATGTGTGCCTTACAACGAAGTGAATAATATCTTGCACGAATGTCATTCATCTGCATATGGGGGACACTATGGGAGTGAGCGAACAACGGCCAAGGTACTTCAGGCAGGATTCTATTGGCCTATTGTGTTCAAGGATGCCTACCAGTTTGTGAAAAACTGTGATAGATGTCAATAGGGTGGGCAATATTTCAAAAAGGAATGAAATGCCGCTCAACACGATCATGGAAGTCAAGGTTTTTGATGTATGGGGAATGGACTTCATGGATGATGAAGACTCGTTTAATTTTATTTACTGAATTTATGTTATGAGACTTATTTAATTATGTGATGTATTCCGCAGACTTATGTAATATTTTAAGGTTAGATTAGCTGGGATTGTTTTAAGTTGATGTAACCCTTTGATGGGGAAGATTATGGTTTGAGTTATTTAAGTTTTGTTTTATCCTTGAAAATGGATAGATATATGTAATTATTTTAGATAGCGAACACCAAATTCTGTAGGAATGAAGTATCCAAATTTGGGGGTGTCACATTGCCTGTTATTATTGCATTTGCGCTTAACGAATTACAGGAAAGTAAGTTACTGAGAGTGCTTATAGAGTACAAGTCAGCAATAGGATGGACGATTGCTGATATAAAGGGGATAATCCCCTCATTCTGTATGCACAAGATTCTCTTAGAAGAGGACTCAAAGCCAATAGTGGAACAACAGAGAAGGTTAAATCCAATCATAAAAGAAGTGGCAAAGAAGGAAATTTTAAAGTGGTTGGATGCTGAAATAATATACCCGATTTCAGAAAGTACATGGGTAAGTCCAGTTCAGTGTGTCCCGAAAAGGGTGGAATGACAGTTGTGATGAACGACGACAGTAAACTAATTCTGACAAGGATAGTGACCGGATGGAGGGTTTATATGGATTATAGAAAGCTTAATAAGGTAACCCGGAAGGACCACTTTCCTCTATCCTTTATCGATCAGACGTTGGACCGTTTGGCTGGGCATGAGTATTACTGTTTACTGGATGGATATTCGGGGTACAACTAGATAGTCATAGCTCTTGAGGATCAAGAAAAGACCACCATCACATGCCCATATGGCACCTTTGCATCCAGGAGGGTGTCTTTGTGTTGTGCAATGCACCGGAGACCTTCCAGAGATGTATGATGGCCATCTTTTTGGACATGGTGGAGTGGAATGTTGAAGTTTTCATGGATGCCTTCTCAATCTATGGAAACACTATTGATATCTGTCTAGAAAATCTGGTCATGTTTTTAAAACGATGTGTGGAAACGAACTTGGTGCTGAATTGGGAGAAGTGCCACTTTATGGTTGAAGAAGGAATTATTCTTGGGCACAAAGTCTCTGCAAAAGGATTAGAAGTTGATCGGGTGAAGCTGGACACAATAGAGAACCTTTGTAACGCCAAAATTCATACAATTTAATTATTGACTTCGATCGTTAATAATACGTCTAACATCTAATTTTACATCATTATTCAATGTTAAACTTAATAAAATGCAGAATAATTAAAACTTTTCTATCATCTTAATTTAATTCCCTGAATCAAAACCTTTATCATTTACATATTTCTGAATCAAGTTTAATTTATGATTCACTTCATCAGAATTAATATATATACTTACATATCAAATCGATATCCTTTATACATCGGACGGTTCAAACTTTAACTTTACAACTCAACATAAAATATACATACATAAAATATTGAGTACATTTCATGAACCTTAATCATGGTTTAAAGAAATAACAACTTTAGCTAAAGTAATAATCTTTGTGTATTACATCTGATTCATGTCTTTCAAGTACCACATAGTGTTATCTTCAATCCTTTACCTGCAAAAATGGTAATTTGCAAGGTTGAGCTCGACAGCCCAGTAAATCTAACAGTTTTCATGCATCACGTAGCACATAGTAACATGCTTATCATATATCTCATAAACTTTGAACTAACATAACATACATGCTTAGTTCATATAACAAGTAAAGAGATTGAGTTCCTTACTCAATCAACGTAGTCATAAATTGACTTTAGCGTTTCATACTTTCAACATATATACAACCCATCATGCTCTTTGCAATAAAGATTTAAAACAGTTAATCATCAAGTTCACATAGCAAATAGGAACTGAAAGACTTTCCTTGATCGTTGTTTACCAACAATAGTTTAACAGCTTACAGCTATCTGCACTTCATGTGTCCTACACAATTATATAATCATGCACATCAACTATTAGTCACATAGACACACATAGTAGTTGTAATGTAAACTTTACTCTACGTATCATAATCCTTCCTATTTGTGTTAACTTTTAACTTATATCTCACTATATTTCATACTCGAAGTTCATTCAAGTGTTTAAGTCTTGCTAGGAATCATTATTTGTTTTATATTAACCCCATTTCATATCTTGTAATATTCTTTTCATTTGACTTAAAACACTTTTTACGTTCATTAACACTTGTCACGTCGTTTCGATGTTTATTCATCGCACGCCCGATTTATCTCTTTTGTGTATGCTTAGTATGCTTATACAACTTATCTAATACATCATTTATCAATGTTAAGTATCATTATATTTACTAACATTCATGTTTTATAAGTTAGAACAACATCTTTTATTGTCAGAAGCACTACACTTAATCATCTCTTCTATGTTCTTGACCTTAGAAAAGAACGCGTAACATATAACTGGCTCCCTCTGCCCCCACATACGTCAGGTGAAAAATAAAAAGGCGTCAGTTACAATAAACCAAAAGCCATAAGGCTACATTTGGTTACACACAATTTTCCCTATACTAGATTATTTTAATAATATTATATTATATAATGTTTATTTGCCACACATGTCATCAATTTAAATAGTTACAATTACCATTATAATTACGATTTTCATTATAATCATACTTATGCTTAATAAATTATTATATATCCAATTTAATTATTAAATTAAATTAATTTTATTTCCTTAAATATCAAGGAATTTATTTAATTTAATTATTTTATTAAATTAAACCTTCAAACAATAACATTACCATTATTCAATTTCATTACTAAATTAATGCACCACAATTCATCAATTATTTATTTATCTCAATAAATAAATTAATTAAAATATTTATTTAATTTAATAAATATTTAAAATTAATTACAAAATTCATTTAATTTCTTCAATAGTTAAATTAACTATTTAAGCCTCACTTTCCCAATATATATATATATATATATATATATATATATATATATATATATATATATATATATATATATATATTTCTCTTCACACCAGATCACATATTTCATAATATATAACATATATATACCCATACTTAAACTCAAAACATCTTATAATAAGAATTTTATTTATTATATTCTTATTTAATTAATTTTCGACAATCCGGGTTGTCACAACCTTCCACCGCCGACTTCAGTTAAGGGAATCCGAAGTTTTCCTGGGCACGCCGGATTCTACTGTAGGTTCATTAAGGATTTCTCTAAGATTGCAAAACCACTCTGCAGTCTCTTAGAGAAAGATGTAGTTTTTAGTTTTGATGAAGAATGCATGTCAGCATTTAAGAAGTTGAAAAAGAAATTAACTACAGCTCCCGTGATCGTATCACCGGATTGGAAAATGCCTTTTGAGTTAATATGTGAAGCTAGAGACTACGCGGTAAGGGCTATTTTGGGTCAACGCTGAGAAAAGATATTCTATGCCATATACTATGCAAGTAAAACCCTCACGGACGCTCAATTGAACTATACAACCACCGAGAAGGAATTATTTGCGATAGTATACGCCTTTGACAAATTCAGAGCTTATTTGATAGGAACAATGGTGGTGGTATACACAGATCACTCGGTGATTCGTTATCTGATCTCAAAGAAGGATGTTAAACCTAGACTCATCAGATGGATTCTACTCCTGTAGCAATTTGATTTGGAAATAAAGGATAGGAAGGGGACAAAAAATTAAGTGGCAGATAATCTTTCGAGATTAGAAAATTCGGATAAGGACAAGGCAGATAAATGTTTGATCAACGAGTCGTTTTCAGATGAACAACTATTTGGAGTAAACTCTGAGTTTCCATGGTATGCGGATTTTACCAATTACTTGGTGAGCAAGATCCTTCCCCCTGATTTGACACGTCAACAGAAAAAGAAGTTCCTATATGACGTCAAGTGGTACATGTGGGATGAGCCCTATCTATTCAGATAGTGTGCAAATAAAATGATTCGTAGATGTGTGCCTTACAACGAAGTGAATAATATCTTGCAAGAATGTCATTCATCTGCATATGGGGGACACTATGGGAGTGAGCGGACAATGGCCAAGGTACTTTAGGCAGGATTCTCGTGGCCTACTGTGTTCAAGGATGCCTACCAGTTTGTGAAACACTGTGATAGATGTCAAAAGGGTAGGAAATATTTTAAAAAGGAATGAAATGCCGCTCAACATGATCACGGAAGTCAAGGTTTTTGATGTATGGGGAACAGACTTCATGGAACCTTTTCCACCTTCATACAACAACTTGTACATTCTGCTAGCTGTGGATTACGTGCCGAAGTGGGTTGAAGCTGCATAACTCCTTACCAATGATGCCAAGGTGGTTCTAAAATTTCTACAAAAGAACATCTTCACAAGGTTTGGCAAGCCGAGAGTGATCATAAATGATGAGGGACGTCACTTCTATAATAGGTCCTTTACAGCTCTTTTGGCGAAGTACAGGGTCAATCACAGGGTTGCCACCGCTTATCATCCCCAAACTAGTGGTCAAGCTAAGGTTTCCAACATAGAGGTGAAGAGAATTTTAGAAAAGGTGGTGAATCCGAATAGAAAGGACTGGTCTCTAAAGTTAGACAATGCTTTATGTGAAAGTAGTATGCAAATAAACTAATCATGTATGATGATAAAACATATACTTTGTAATCAATCTTATTTATTTATTAATAAAAGTATTATTTATTAAAGGCATTTATTATCTACATGGTGCTGTTTTAATAATACGTGATAAACCCATAGTTTTAAGCAATGCTTTTAGAATAATGATGAGATCATGCTAATGAGATCTAAATTCTTAAAAAGCTTAAAACTAAAATGTTCCCAATCAATGGATTACTAAAAAGGGGATTAGTGAATCCGGATAGATTGGTATGTACGTTGCTTGCTCATTGAATGAGGATGATTGATCTCATGATCATTTGTGTGGAGACACTAAAGCAAGTATGTAGGTACTTATTAGAGAATAAGTTCATTGAACGTGACTCGCTAAGAAATACATAATGGAGTTTTACTTGCTTGTCAATAGGAATTCCTGTAGTGATAGTAGTACAAATGATCCTTAGACTTAAGATTATCATAGTATCTTATATATAATGAATTACACTTTGACTTATTCCTTAAGACTCTTAGAGTATATCAAAGGGTATGTTTGGGTGTAATAAGTTATATATGAAGATAGTGAATGATCGATAAAGAATCTACCACTTCTAGTAAAAGAAGAGAAATGTCCTATGTGATTCGATAAATGACAACCCAGGAATCCTTAGCCAAGGTGGAATGAAATTCAAAAGTAGTTTCTAATTTACATTCATTAGGAGTTGTGCATTTAGGAATCGAAATACATATAATTAAATAAAATAAGACTTGACAATAATTCCATGTCTTATATTTAATTGGGATATTGTATGGTGGAAGGATTGAATTGTACGGTAACTATTAACTCAAAGGTTCTTTTATAATTAATGTTAAAATCTATATTATCTAGAAAGTCGTTAATCGCTAGGGAGGCTTTTCCCTATTGTAGAATAAATATTATTTATTTAAATAAATTAATAGATTAATTTATTTAATTAAATAAGATTAGAATTGTTCTAATTGATTTATTCACAACCGGTTTAATATGGAGAACCTAAAGGGCCACACCATAAAAGGAAGAATAATTATTCAAGAAGTTAATGGCATAATCGTAATAATATGTTAAGTATATTTAATTTAATCTATGGTGATAGAATAAATTAAATAGCTTAATATTTATTATTTAATATTTTAGAAATATTAAATATAAGTTAATAAGAGGAGTCTTATTAATATTATTATAATTATTATTATTTTAATTTCTAAAAGAGTTTAGAAATTAATTTAATATAAGTACTCTCATTTATTCCTAATAGGATTAGGAGGGAAAATTAGTTAAAGGAGTTTAATTAATTATTCCTAATAAGATTAGGGAGCCCGTTTAATTAAAAGAGTTTAATTAAATAACTAATACATTATTTTAATTAAATAGGGTTACCTGATATCTTTATAAGAGGAGTTTTATATCAGATATCATATACGTGATTCTAATTGTTAGAGAGTACGTCCCTTTTCTACAGAGCTAGAAAAAACTAGGGTTTGAGCCAATACACCATTCTTCTTAAAAATTCTTCTTTTTTGGTGGATCACCTCTAGAGGCCATACACTTGGGTGGCTTACATTAATCAAAGGAAGGAATCTACCCGGAGAATCAAGGAGATCGCGGAGAAGTAGGAGGTGAACTCGTACCTGTGGAAGCTCGTATCTACAAGGGTATGATTCCATAATTTTTTATTCTTTGTTTTAATTAATAATATGCATAAAGGATGATCCGGGTAATTAGTTTGTGAAAATTTTTAAAATCTAATTATACTTTGTTCCGCTAATTTTGCAATTTGATTGCTAATTTGATTTTCACAAAACCTTACAGTGGTATCAGAGCCAAACTTTATGCGAATTATTAATTATTTTGATTTCATGTATGTATGGGTATGTATTTTAAATAATTTATTGGGCATAATTTGTTGTATAAAATTATTATTTTATGAAAGAATTTTTTTTTACCGAAAACTGTTTTCGAAGAACATTTTTTTTTACTGAGTTCGTTGGTCACTTTAATTTTAAAAAAAACTAATCTGATTCACAGCTTCCTTTTTTTTTGGAATCATATTGTACTGATTCCATGATTTGTGTGATACGTCTATATAATGTTTCTTGATGCATGAGGCACGTGGTAGTGTGTGTGTGTGTGTGTGTATATATATATATATATATATATATATATATATATATATATATATATTATTTTAATAATTTTATAATTAAAATAAAGAGTTTATTTTAATCTTGAACTTAGATTTCATGCAACTTAAAATTGCCCATTAAATGATACTCATATATATATGGAATAATGTTATTTATTGATACATATGATGAGATGTATGATAATAAATGGAATTGATTATGGACAATTGACCAATGTGATTGGATTTATTTTGGTTGGATGTTTGAATGAATGAGTTTTATTAAATGGAGTCTGCGTACCTCGTCTTTTCTGGTTTTTTTCTTGATGTAAATTCTCTCTCTCTCTCTCTCCTATGTACTTCCCCTTGACTGCTGATCAAGGTTTCTATTTAAATTAAATAGTTTAATGTAATAAGATTAGTTAGAATTTTTTCGAAGAACTGGAGATCAAGGAGCAATGAGCGCTTGATGACCCGTTTGTAATGAAGCCCAGATTTAAATGTGATAGTTATATTTAAATGTTTATTCTTGCACCCTAGGGTTTGACCTGTTGGTTCACTTGGTGGCTCTAGTGAACCAAACTAGAATAAAAGTCCATAATCAATCCAGGTAGAATATAGTATTTTATATGTGCATGCTAGTATTATATATTATGCAAACATGCTTTGCATGTTCAATAATATGACGCGTATTTTATATATATATTTGCATGCGCGCTAAACAAGATGAGACTAATAATAACAAACCCCTTAATGAAATTATATTAAGTTGTAACGTTCAAAGATATTTGGAATATTGAATTATATTAAGTTGTAACGTTCAAAGATATTTGGAATATTGAACGTCTCTTTCTAGCATGATAAAAATAATAGAGCATTGAATATTTAATATGAGTTTGTTGTGCACACACAAGGTGAGTATTAAATATTTGAGATGTTATTTTTATTACATTTGATGTTTATAAAGAATTGAACATTACCGCTTTGTTGTGCACACATAAGGGCTGTAGTTTTCTCTTCACTTATATGGAAATGCTGGGTATGACTTAACTTAAATCATTTTAGTTTGGATGTGCACACATTTGACCATTATGATTTAAGAGGCAAAATATAAGGAGTTACATGATGATGTAATTGAAAAGAGTTGTCTACCTATTTATTTATATATAGTTTGTTGTGTACACACAAGGCTATATACATTTGAAATGAGATCCTTATTCTCACTAGCAAATCTTTAATTAGATATTGTCGAACTATATTCATGAGGGTAATATAGTTTGAAGAAAATAGTGGGAGATACCAATATAAAATAAGACCTAATTTATTTTGGTAATTAATTAAATGAATGTTTGCTAAAATATTGTCTTTTTACATGCAGAATTTTAAAAATGTCGCATTCACTAATTTCACTGCGTAGCATACTTGATGCTAACAAACTGATCGGACCGAATTACACGGACTGGTTAAGGAATCTGAGAATTGTTCTCACTGCTGAAAAGATTTCTTATGTCCTAAATTCGCCTGTACCTGTAAAAGTTGAAGAAACATCGTCTGAGGAAGAGATTGCTACTTTTAAATAGTGGCAAGATGATGCATCAGGGGATCAATGCATCATGCTCGCATCCATGAGTAACGAGCTTCAGTGTCAGTATGAAAACATGGATGCTCCTACTATGCTACTGCACCTTCAAGAGTTGTATGGTGAGCAAAGTAGGACTGCTAGATATGAAATATCTAAGGAGCTCTTCCGATTTCGGATGACCGAGGGCACTACCGTTGAGACTCATGTCTTAAAGATGATCAATTTGATTGAACGTATTGGACAATTTGGGTTCGTCATGGATGGGGAGTAGATTCAAGATTTAATTTTGCAGTCACTCCCAGACACCTTCTCACAATTTGTTGTGAATCTTCACATGAATAAGTTAGATGTTGTGACGCCCCCAAAATAGGTATACAACACCCATTCTGAGTCGCCAAAATACATGGTACAGAAATAACTACATCTTTATTATTACAACACAAGAACTGTGAGTTTAAATATAAATATTGTCATTTAGACAATATCCACACTCAAATAAGTCCTCATTACAATTATTGATACATTATTTCACAAAAATGGTGAGGACTACTAAAGTAACTTCTAGAACCATCATTCCATACCCCGACTAGTACTCGCTACATTCTCGCCTCCTGAGAAAAATGGAACAAAAAGGAAAAGGGTGAGCTCAACTAGCCCAGTAAAGAATATTATGACTAAGATAATACAGAACAAATTATCGTTAGTCTTTAACAGGGAAAAATCTAATAGAATACAATAGACAACAAGTTTTAAATCAATAACTGCAGCGGAAACAGCAAACCATTAGAAGAGTAAAGTAGAGAATGAGTTCTACTATCTTCTAAGATTTAAAAGTCCATCATCAATATTTTATCCATGTAACAATAATCAATAACCATCTTTAATCAAATATTCATCTTTGCACTACAAGCCAAAGATATTCATTTATATCACCAGTTGGTCATGTTCATCTCAACACCTGTTCATCTTTGCACTACGGGCCAAAGATATTCATCAGTTAATCATTCATCTTTGCACTACGAGCCAAAGATATTCAGTAATATCATCATTTAGGACTGAGGATGATGAAAAATATCTTAAAGAAAACGAATCCAGTGAAACAAAATAACAAATATTAAGGATTCGTATTTCGATTTATCCATGTCCAAAAATATCTTATAATTATTCATAGTGAAGTAGAATTCAAGAATGATCAAAACATGGATACAATCAAAGCTAGTACCCAGAATAGATATTTTGGACGAAAAGAAGAAAATTTTATTTTTTGGTGAATAGTAACTCGTGAATAGTAACTCGTGAGTAGTAACTCATGAATAGTAACCCCGACGTGAAAAGTTCTAAATTTGATAAAAATTTCCAACCAATATTTCAGCATAATGATATTGAAGAAATAAAATCATTTTTGAATAAAATAACATCCCTTACCTCGTAAAGACAGTACTTCTGGTCGGAATACCGGTATAAGGCTGAAAGACACTTGCTCTGATGAATAGAAACTCTCAAAGTATCTAAATACTCACAAAATACACTCAATAATCTAGAGAGAGAAAGAGAAAAAACTTGTTTCTGGTGTGATTTTCAATTCTAACTTAGCCCTCTATTTATAGGAAAATGCTAGCACGCCGAAGCAGAGTTAACCTGCAACCTGATGGCTTTACCTGCTACTATTCCCACCCACCACATTTGAATAAAAATCTCAGCACATTTCTTCACCAACCAAGAGTGGGGCCCACCAATTCTAGAATTTTCTACCAAAATGATTAACTCCGAAAATTCAACAATTTCTGAACCAGTCATCACGTAAAATTCATAATAAATCATACGTTCATTTTTAACGGTTCAAAATTTGTGGACATATACTCAACTTATATATGTATAACATATCCAAAAATTACCACGATCCAACGGTCGGATTAAAAATTATAACCCCCGCAAAATATCTCAAAAACCCTAATTTTTAATACCTCCATTCCGACAAAAATACTGATAAAAATCTCAACATTAACTCCTTTATTTTTAACCACAAAAATATATCCCTCATTTATATCCACAAAAATAAATATTTCCTTATCATATGAATCAATAATTAATTATTCACAAATAATATTACAGAATCACATTTATGACAACCAGGCCGTTCCCAAGAAAGAAGGGGCTTTCCAATAAGGATTTCTCCTTACTGGCGCGCAATTAGATGACCAAACCTCTCCTTAGACAGAACTTTCTAGACATTGCCAATAATGTTATCTAATAATATTATTCAAATAATATGAATTATTGATCTGATAATGGGAAATACTGTGTAGTGACAATTATTGAAACAACAGTAATATAAAATATCAATGCAGCAATTATTGAATCAATAAAATAAAATACTGAACAGTAATTACTGTAACCATTATTTAGTAGTGCCTTCTTACGTAAGAATCAATAATTGGTGCAATACCGTGTGTTACTGTGTAACAACGCGTATTACTGTGTTTTAACCACCGGGTATTCTAACAGTATTAACGGTAACAACTACACCGTTATTAATAAACAACATATACTTGTCGTTTTCTTCATCCAATCGCTTTCCGTTATGGGGCCCACAAAAGACTGCGCCGTCGTACGAATATTCTCCGACAGGAAGAATATTCCACGACCAAACGAATATTCCCTGACAACAATGAATATTTTATAACCACCTGCTTAGTTAAAATATTTGCGCATTTTACCCATAACTAACCTCATTAATCAATTTTACACTTACTATTTCAAAATAATAAATAGAGGGAATTTAAATTTCATTTATTAATAATTTGGGGTCTTACAACCTCCCCTCCTTATGAAATTTCGTCCTCGAAATTGACGTACGTACCTGGTGTTTCGAAAAGATGAGGATACCTCGCTTTCATTTCCGTTTCCAACTCCCAGGTCATTTCCTCAATAGCATGGTTTCTCCACAAAACTTTAACTTGTGGTATGACCTTCGTGCGTAGGACATGCTCCTTTCTATCCAAGATCTTGACAGGTACCTCTTTGTACGTTAAGTCTTCAGCTATCTCGTCCGGTTCTAAGTCAATAATGTGGTCTGGGTCTTTCACATATTTACGTAACACAGATATATGAAAAACATTATGAACACGAGACATACTTGGAGGTAACGCGAGTCTATAGGCCACATTTCCTACTCGGTCAAGAATTTGAAATGGACCAATAAATCGTAGATTGAGCTTTCCTCTCTTCCCAAATCTTGTAACTCCTTTCCATGGAGCCACACGCAACAATACATGATCCCCAATGTCAAATTCCACGTCCTTTCGATGAAGATCCGCATAACTCTTTTGTCGATCCTGTGCCATTTGTATACGTTGTCGAATCGTTTGGATCTTCTCTGTAGTCATGCGTACCAACTCTGGTCCCAACAATGTTGCTTCACCCACCTCGTCCCAGCATACTGGAGAGCGACACTTTCGTCCATATAATGCTTCAAATGGGGCCACACCTATACTTGCCTGATAACTGTTATTGTAAGAGAATTCCACCAATGGTAGGTACTTATCCCAATTCCCTTTAAAATCTAGGACACAAAGTCTTAATAGATCTTCAAGAGTTTGAATAGTCCTCTCTGATTGTCCGTCCGTTTGAGGATGGTATGCCGAACTAAATCGTAAATCTGTGCCCATAGCTTTTTGCAAGCTAACCCAAAATCTTGAAGTGAATCTTGGGTCACGATCCGAAACTATGGATACTGGCATGCCATGCAGTCTCACAATCTCATCTACGTATATACGAGCAAGACGTTCAAGGGAATAAGTCTCCCGTATCGGCAAGAAATGAGCAGACTTGGTTAATCTATCAACAATAACCCAAATAGCATTTATGCCTTGAGAAACCGTGGGAAGACCCGTAACGAAATCCATGGTAATGTGTTCCCACTTCCATTTCGGAATCTCAAGTGGTTGCAATGGACCCTTTGGCACTTGATGTTCCGCCTTTACACGTTGACAAGTTAAACACCTCGAGATAAACTTTGCAATCTCTCTCTTCATATTATTCCACCAAAATGTATGTCGAAGATCACGATACATTTTGGTACTTCCAGGATGGATTGCAAATGGTGTATTGTGTGCTTCCATCATGATCTTGTACTTCAAATCAGAATCGTTAGGAACACACAAAGTCTGGAGTGGACTCGAAGTATTCCTTCTTCATCGATTCTTGCTTCTGGAATAGAACCTTCTTGCACTTTCTTCTTCATATGCATCAGCTCTATGTCCGTAGCTTGAGCAGCTTTAACTTTATCGATTAAAGTCAGTTCTACTCGTATATTTGATATCATCATGTGGGTACTTGGAGCCTTCATCTCTATCTCCATCCTTTGTAAGTTATACAAAATGGGCCTTTGTGTTAACAACATTGCACTCGTACCCGCATATGATCTTCTACTCAATGCGTCAGCTACTACGTTTGGTTTTCCAGGATGATATTGGATGGTATGATCGTAATCTTTCAATAGCTCGAGCCAACGTCGCTGCCGCATGTTGAGTTCCTTTTGGGTGAAGAAATATTTGAGGCTTTTATGATCTGTATAGATCTCCACTTTCTCCCCATACAGGCAGTGTCTCCAGATCTTCAACGCGAAAACTACTGCTGCCAACTCCAAATCATGAGTAGGATAATTCCTCTCATATTCTTTGAGTTGTCGCGAGGCATAGGCTATGACTTTCCCATATTGCATGAGAACACATCCTAACCCTTTGCTTGAAGCATCACTGTAGATAACAAATCCATCCGAACCAGATGGTATTGTCAGAACAGGTGCCGAAATGAGTCTCCTCTTAAGCTCTTGAAAACTCTTCTCGCATTCCTCGCTCCATACGAATTTGATATCTTTCCGAGTCAGCTGAGTTAATGGGGTAGCGATTCGAGAAAACCCTTCCACGAATCTCTGATAATAACCAGCTAAGCCCAGAAAGCTACGTACTTCGGTCACCGTCTTTGGTTGCTCCCAACTTTGTATTGCTTCAATCTTCGCCGGGTCAACATATACTCCATGTTTTGACACCACGTGCCCTAGGAAAGCTACTTCCTTAAGCCAGAACTCGCATTTCTTCAACTTAGCATATAACTTGTTTTCACGCAGCCTTTGGAGTACCAGCTTCAAATGATGCTCATGATCTTCACGGCTTTTGGAATATATGAGGATGTCATCAATAAAGACAACAACAAACTGATCCAAATAATCCTTGAATACTCGGTTCATCATATCCATGAAAGCCGCAGGAGCATTAGTCAATCCAAAAGACATGAGTAGGAATTCATAATGCCCGTACCGAGTTCTGAAGGCAGTCTTTGGAATATCTTCAGTTTTAACCTTCAGCTGATGATATCCAGAACGAAGATCGATCTTTGAAAAGAATTGTGCTCCTTGTAACTGGTCAAACAGGTCATCAATACGAGGTATCGGATACCTATTCTTAATAGTGACATGGTTTAATTCCAGGTAATCAATACAAAGTCGCATACTCCCGTCTTTCTTCTTTACAAATAAAACAGGAGCACCCCAAGGAGATGTACTAGGACGAATGAAACCGATGTCCAACAACTCTTGTAGTTGGACCTTTAACTCCTGAAGTTCAATAGGAGCCATTCGATATGGGATTTTAGAAATGGGCTTTGTACCAGGTTCAAGATCAATAAAGAATTCAATTTCTCGTTCCGGGGGTAGACCGAGAAGTTCTTTAGGAAATACGTCAGGAAAGTCAATAACAACAGGAATATTATTCAAATTTGACGTGTCTTTATTCAAATCCATAACATGGGCTAAGAAAGCTTGACATCCGTTTTTTAATAAACGAATGGCTTTATGGCTTGATATAACAGTGATTGATTTTAATGGCTTAGTTGTTTGAATTCGTACAACAGGTTGGTTAGGAATATGAAAACTAACAACCTTACGAAAAAAATCAATTTTGGCATGATGAGTAGTTAACCAATCAATCCCTAAAATCACATCAAAAGCAAGTATCTTTAAAGAGATAAGGTCAACAGGTAAGGTGATGGTGCCAACTTGGATCACACAAGATTTATAAATAGTGGATGTGATGAAAGTTTCTCCTAACGGAGTCTCCACAGATAAATCAAAGTCTAACTTCTCCGGAGTCAAGTTTAAACGTTGAGCACAAGTAGGAGAGATAAAGGAATGGGTAGAACCGGTATCTAATAAGGTATAAACTTCGCATGAATTTATGATTAGCTTACCTGTGATCACCTCGTTTGGGTTCCTCGCATGTTGACCAGTCACGACAAACGCTCTTCTAGGAACCGTTGACTTTATCTTTTTTGGGACAGCTTTTTGAGTCACCATCCCCGCTGGACTTGGTTTTGCTACAGTGCAATCTCGAGCGATATGTCCTTCCTTTCCACAATTATAACATACCTTAAACTGTTGTGGGCAGTTTGGGCTGATATGTCCTTCTTTTCCGCACTTATAGCATATAATCGGTGGTCGTTCTCCTCCCTTGGAACCAGTTGCTGCTGGTGCTGACGTCTTCGTATTGTCATTGTTGAATCTCCTCTTTTTAAAATCTCCTCCCGACTCGCTTCTTCTATTTTCGTAGCCACGATTACCACCAGAGTGGTTGCCGTTCTTGTCTGTATTTTTCTTTCTCCGCTGGTTATCATTGTTCTGATGACTGCTGTCACCGATATGATCTTGGTTGTGGTCCCTCAGTTGACCGTACTCATTATCTCGCTCTAATAATTGAGCCATGTTGACAACATCTGAATAGAGAGAAAATTTATGAGAAATGAGATATTGACGTATGCCGGGTTTCAAACCTCTCAAAAACATCCTCGTCATACGTTCCTCATTCTCCACCAAATGAGGTGCAAACCTGGACAACTCTGCAAACCTCGCCTCGTACTGAGACACCGTCATGTTATTCTGCTCCAGTCTAATAAACTCTACCTCCTTCATATGACGAATACTTTCAGGAAAGTACTTGTCATTGAACAGTTTCTGAAATGTCTCCCAAGACATTCTGAGTGCGGTTGGATGGGTACGCTTCACAGACTCCCACCAGTAATCTGCCTCGCCACGGAACATAAAGGTGGCGAATGGAACCTTCTGTTCCTCCGTGCATCCCAAGACATCGAATATCTTGGTAATTTGCTTGACCCACGTTTCCGCCATGATCGGATCCGGCTTTCCCTTAAATTCTGGTGGTCCCAATTCTTTGAACTGTTTGGCTGTGACAAACCGTGAATTGCTATCATTTCCTCCTGTATTTTGAACACGAGTCTCCCTCGTCTGGTTTTGCATGAATTGCAAAAAACTTCTAAACATTCCATCATTCATCATCTGCTCATTGGTGTTGTTCACCGGAGGAACATTGCCAGCTTGTTGCACGTTCTCCTCGTTGGTAAGCACCGGTGTCTCCACGGTCTCATTTACTTGACTGTTAACATTCTCAGTCGACATTCTCAATTACTGCCATAAAACAAGGGTTAATTAAATAAATGAACAAATCACATAATACCCCTATATTATGACTGACCAATAAATAAGCTTAGGCAGGACACACTAGCGAAGGATTTATTCGTCTCTCCCCTCCTAGTTCTATTCTCCGATCTCCGCCAGAGATCATATCCCTAAGCTCTGATACCAACTGTGACGCCCCCAAAATAGGTATACAACACCCATTCTGAGTCGCCAAAATACATGGTACAGAAATAACTACATCTTTATTATTACAACACAAGAACTGTGATTTTAAATACAAATATTGTCATTTAGACAATATCCACACTCAAATAAGTCCTCATTACAATTATTGATACATTATTTCACAAAAATGGTGAGGACTACTAAAGTAACTTCTAGAACCATCATTCCATACCCCGACTAGTACTCGCTACATTCTCGCCTCCTGAGAAAAATGGAACAAAAAGGAAAAGGGTGAGCTCAACTAGCCCAGTAAAGAATATTATGACTAAGATAATACAGAACAAATTATCGTTAGTCTTTAACAGGGAAAAATCTAATAGAATACAATAGACAACAAGTTTTAAATCAATAACTGCAGCGGAAACAGCAAACCATTAGAAGAGTAAAGTAGAGAATGAGTTCTACTATCTTCTAAGATTTAAAAGTCCATCATCAATATTTTATCCATGTAACAATAATCAATAACCATCTTTAATCAAATATTCATCTTTGCACTACAAGCCAAAGATATTCATTTATATCACCAGTTGGTCATGTTCATCTCAACACCTGTTCATCTTTGCACTACGGGCCAAAGATATTCATCAGTTAATCATTCATCTTTGCACTACGAGCCAAAGATATTCAGTAATATCATCATTTAGGACTGAGGATGATGAAAAATATCTTAAAGAAAACGAATCCAGTGAAACAAAATAACAAATATTAAGGATTCGTATTTCGATTTATCCATGTCCAAAAATGCCTTATAATTATTCATAGTGAAGTAGAATTCAAGAATGATCAAAACATGGATACAATCAAAGCTAGTACCCAGAATAAATATTTTGGACGAAAAGAAGAAAATTTTATTTTTCGGTGAATAGTAACTCGTGAATAGTAACTCATGAATAGTAACCCCGACGTGAAAAGTTCCAAATTTGATAAAAATTTCCAACCAATATTTCGGCATAATGATATTGAAGAAATAATATCATTTTTGAATAAAATAACATCCCTTACCTCGTAAAGACAGTACTTCTGGTCGGAATACCGGTGTAAAGCTGAAAGACACTTGCTCTGATGAATAGAAACTCTCAAAGTATCTAAATACTCACAAAATACACTCAATAATCTAGAGAGAGAAAGAGAGAAAACTTGTTTCTGGTGTGATTTTCAATTCTAACTTAGCCCTCTATTTATAGAAAAATGCTAGCACGCCGAAGTAGACTTAACCTGCAACCTGATGGCTTTACCTGCTACTATTCCCACCCACCACATTTGAATAAAAATCTCAGCACATTTCTTCACCAACCAAGAGTGGGGCCCACCAATTCTAGAATTTTCTACCAAAATGATTAACTCCGAAAATTCAACAATTTCTGAACCAGTCATCTCGTAAAATTCATAATAAATCATACGTTCATTTTTAACGGTTCAAAATTTGTGGACATATACTCAACTTATATATGTATAACATATCCAAAAATTACCACGATCCAACGGTCGGATTAAAAATTATAACCCCCGCAAAATATCTCAAAAACCCTGATTTTTAATACCTCCATTCCGACAAAAATACTGATAAAAACCTCAATATTAACTCCTTCATTTTTAACCACAAAAATATATCCCTCATTTATATCCACAAAAATAAATATTTCCTTATCATATGAATCAATAATTAATTATTCACAAATAATATTACAGAATCACATTTATGACAATCAGGCCGTTCCCAGGAAAGAGGGGGCTTTCCAATAAGGATTTCTCCTTACTGGCGCGCAATTAGATGACCAAACCTCTCCTTAGACAGAACTTTCTAGACATTGCCAATAATATTATCTAATAATATTATTCAAATAATATAAATTATTGATCTGATGATGGGAAATACTGTGTAGTGACAATTATTGAAACAACAGTAATATAAAATATCAACGCAACAATTATTGAATCAATAAAATAAAATACTGAACAGTAATTACTGTAACCATTATTGAGTAGTGCCTTCTTACGTAAGAATCAATAATTGGTGCAATACCGTGTGCTACTGTGTAACAACGCGTATTACTGTGTTTTAACCACCGGGTATTCTAACAGTATTAACGGTAACAACTACGCCGTTATTAATAAACAACATATACTTGTCATTTTCTTCATCCAATCGCTTTCCGTTATGGGGCCCACAAAAGACTGTGCCATCGTACGAATATTCCTCGACAGGAAGAATATTCCACGACCAAACGAATATTCCCCGACAACAATGAATATTTTATAACCACCTGCTTAGTTAAAATATTTGCGCATTTTACCCATAACTAACCTCATTAATCAATTTAACACTTACTATTTCAAAATAATAAATAGAGGGAATTTAAATTTTATTTATTAATAATTTGGGGTCTTACAGATGTCAGCTTGCCTGAATTACTTAACATGTTGAAAACTGCTGAAGGTCACTTCCCATCCAAGAAGAACCATGTCTTACTGGTGGATGATTCTTCCAAGAAAAGGAAGAGGCCCAAGGTATCTTTTGAAACGAAAAAAATCCAAGAAGGCTAAGGGAAATGCGAAAGTGAAGGATCAAAAGAAACCTGATCCAGCTAGCAAAGGAATTTACTTCCATTACAACAAGTCGGGTCACTGGAAGAGGAACTGCAAGGATTATCTTGCGGAACAAAAGTAGAAGAAGCTTGGAGAAGCTTCAAATCCTAAGCATGGTTTGTTTATGATTGAAATCAATTTTTCTGAAAGTCAATCTTCTACTTGGGTATTGGATACCGACTGTGGTTCTCACATATGTAATAATATGCAGGGACTGGTCAGAAGTAGAAAGCTGAGCAAGGATGAGGTCGTCCTACGAGTGGGAAATAGAGCAAAGGTTGCTGCATTAGCTATAGGGACTTATTGTTTTGCACTGCCTACGGGCAAATCCATTAGTTTAAATAATTGTTATTTTATTTCTTCACTTGTTAGAAACATTATTTCAATATTTGTATTGGATATGGATGGTTTTGACATTATAATAAAGAACAATAGTTGTTCTATTTATAATAATAATATTTTATATGGTGTTGGTAATTTACGAAATGGACTTTACATTCTTGACTTGCATGAAAATATACTTCAAATTGAACAAACTAAGAAAAGGAAAAGAGATGATGTTAATTATACCTATATGTTACATTATAGACTCGGTCATATTAATGAAACAAGATTATCCAAGTTGCATAAGGATAGGCTCCTAGAGCTATCAGATTATGAATCATATCCAACTTGTGAATCTTGTCTCATGGGAAAAATGACTAAATCTCCTTTTAGTGGAAAAGGAGAAAGAGTTACAGAGTTGTTAGCGTTGGTACACACGGATGTATGTGGACTTATGATAACGAATGCACGAGGAGGGTATTTTTATTTTATTACATTCACTGATGATCACTCAAGATTTGGATATGTGAATTTAATGAAATACAAATCTGAATCATTTGAAAAGCTCAAAGAGTTCAGAAGTGAAGTAGAAAAACAAAAGGGAAAAAGTATTAAGATTCTTCGATCTGATCGAGGTGGTGAATACTTAAGCAGTGAGTTTCTTAATTGTCTCAAAGAAAATAGTATAATCTCACAATGGACTCCACCAGGGACGCCACAAGCTGAATTATGTGTCTAAAAGGAGAAATCGAACACTGTTGGACATGGTTCGTTCCTTGATGAGTTTGACCGATCTTCCAGTGTCATTATAGGGATATACCCTTGAAGCGGCTACGTATCTACTAAATAAGGTTCCCTCAAAATCCGTTCCTAAGACTCCATATGAGATGTGGACAGGGAGGAAGCCTAGTCTTAAGCATGTTAAGATTTGGGGATGTCCAGCTTATGTGAAAAGGTTTCAGAATGATAAGCTTGGGACAAGATCTGATAAGTGTACTTTTGTGGGATATCCTAAAGAAAGTTTAGGATATTATTTCTACAATCCTACTGAACAAAAGGTGTTTGTTGCCAAACATGTTTCCTTCTTGGAAAAGGAGTTTACCCTTGAAGGGGTCAGTGGGAGGAAAATAGATCTTAAAAAAATTTAAGAACCACAAACCACTACAGATCAAATGGATGAACCTGTCCAAGTAGAGATTCCTTCTGTACCACACCCTATTCGTAAATCTGGAAGAGTACCAAAGATACCTGATAGGTATGGACTTGTCATAGAAGATGATGATGAGGTACACATCATAGATGATAATGATTCATTGAATTACGAACAGGCTATGAGTAGTAAAGACTCAGAGAAGTGGTAAGAAGCCATGAAATTCGAGATGGACTCCATGTATGAGAACCAAGTATGGACTTTGGTCTAACCACCTGAAGGCATTAAGCCTATTGGGTGTAAATGGGTCTTTAAAAGAAAGACTGGAGCAGACGGCAAGGTAGAGACCTATAAGGCCCGACTGGTCGTAAAAGGTTTTAAACAAAGACAAGGAGTTGACTATGATGAAACCTTCTCACTAGTAGCAATGCTCAAGTCCATTCGGATTTTGCTTGCGATTGTAGCTTACCATGACTATGAAATCTGGCAGATGGATGTGAAAACTACCTTCCTCAATGGGAAACTTGAGGAGGATGTGTATATGACACAACCAGAGGAATTTATTTCACATGTTGGAACAAATCAAGTATGTAAGCTACAACGATCCATTTATGGATTGAAGTAAGCTTCTTATAGATGGAACATCCGTTTGGATGAGACAATCAAAGAGTTTAATTTTATCAAAAATGAGGATGAACTATGTGTGTACAAGAGGTTAGTGGGAGCGCTGTTTCATTCCTCGTATTATATGTTGATGATATATTACTGATAGGGAATGATATTCCTATGCTATAATCAATTAAAATCTTGTTATCTAAACATTTCTCTATGAAGGACTTGGGAGAAGCATCCTATATTTTGGGATAAAGATATATAGAGATAGATCTAAAATGATGCTTGGCTTGTCCCAAGGAACGTACATTGACTCGTTGCTAAAGAGGTTTAGCATGGAAGATTCCAAAAGAGGTCTCATGCCGATGAGCCATGGAATACATCTCTCCAAAAAACAAGCCCCAAAGACACCTGAGGAGAGAGACCGTATGAGTAAGATTCCTTATACTTCAGCAATAGGATCTATCATGTACGGTATGATATGTACTAGACCAAATGTCGCCCATGCACTTCGTGTAACAAGTAGATATCAATCGAATCCAGGAGAAGAACACTGGAAGGCAGTGAAAAATATCCCAAAGTACTTAAGAAGAACAAAGGATGTATTTCTTGTCTACGGTGGGTCTGAATTGAAACTAGAGGGCTTCACAGACTCATATTTTCAAGCAGACCAAGATGATAGTAAATCCGTTTCGGGGTATGTGTTTACCTTAAACGGTGGCGCAGTGAGTTGGAAAAGTTTCAAACAGCAAACAGTTGCTGATTCAGTGACAGAGGCAGAGTACATAGCTGCAAGTGAAGCTGCAAAGGAAGCTATTTGGATGAAGAAGTTCATTACCGAACTTAGTGTGGTTCCTAACATTACAAGACCAGTACCTTTATTCTATGACAACACTGGAGCTGTTGCGCAGGCTAAAGAACTCAGGTCTCATAAGAAATCTAAACACGTGTTGCGGCGGTTTTATTTGATCAGAGAGATCATTGAAAGAAGAGAAGTCACCCTGGAGCGTGTGGACTCTCAAAACAATATTGCAGATCCATTTACTAAAGCTTTAACACAACAGCAGCTTGATCGTCACTTAGAGAAGATGGGTATGAGATCTCGCAACGATTGGCTTTAGTGCAAGTGGGAGATTGAAAGTAGTATGCAAACAAGCCAATCATGTATGATGATAAAGCATATACTTTGTAATCAATCTTATTTATTTATTAATAAAAGAATTATTTTTTAAAGGCATTTATTATCTACATGGTGCTGTTTTAATAATATGTGATAAACCCATAGTTTTAAGCAATGCTTTTAGAATCATGATGAGATCATGCTAATGAGATCTAAATTCTTAGAAAGCTTAAAACTAAAATTTTCCCAATCAATGGATTACTAAAAAGGGGATTAGTGAATCCGGATAGATTGGTACGTACGTTGCTTGCTCATTAGATGAGGATGATTGATCTCATGATCATTTGTGTGGAGACACTAAAGCAAGTATGTAGGTGCTTATTAGAGAATAAGTTCACTAAAATTGACTCTCTAAGAAATACCTAATGGAGTTTTACTTGTCTGTCAATAAAAATTCCTGTATTGATAGTAGTACAAATGATCCTTAGACTTGAGATCATCATAGTATCTTATATATAATGAATTACACTTTGACTTATTCCTTAAGACTCTTAGAGTATATCAAAGGATATGCTTGGGTGTAATAAGTTATATATGAAGATAGTGAATGATTAATAAAGAATCTACCACTTCTAGTAAAAAAAGAGAAATGTCATATGTGATTCGATAAATGATAACCCAGGAATCCTTGGCCAAAGTGGAATGAAATTAGAAAGTAGTTTCTAATTTACATTCATTAGGAGTTGTGCATTTAGGAATCGAAATACATATAATTAAATAAAATAAGACTTGACAGTAATTCCATGTCTTATATTTAATTGGGACATTGTATAGTGGAAGGATTGAATTGTACGGTAACTATTAACTCAAAGGTTCTTTTATGATTAATGTTGAAATCCATATTATCTGAAAAGTTGTTGATCGATAGGGAGGCTTATCCCTATTGTAGAATAAATATTATTATTTAAATAAATTAATAGTTTAATTTATTTATTTAAATAAGATTAGAATTGTTCTAGTTGATTTATTCACAACCTGTTTAATATGGAGAACCTAAAGGGTCACATCATAAAAGGAAGAATAATTATTAAAGAAGTTAATGGCATAGTCGTAATAATATGTTAAGTATATTTAATTTAATCTATGGTGATAAAATAAATTAAATAGCTTAGTATTTATTATTTAATATTTTAGAAATATTAAATATAAATTAATAGGAGGATTCTTATTAATATTATTATAATTATTATTATTTTAATTTTTAAAAGAGTTTAGGAATTAATTTAATATAAGTACTCTCATTCATTCCTAATAGGATTATGAGGAAAAATTAGTTAAAGGAGTTTAATTAATTATCCTTAATAAGATTAGGGAGCCCATTTAATTAAAGGAGTTTAATTAAATAAATAATACCATATTTTAATTAAATAGGGTTACCTAATATCTTTACAAGAGGAGTCTTATATCAGATATCAGATACGTGATTCCAATTGTTGGAGAGTACGCCCCTTTTCTACAGAGCTAGGAAAAACTAGGGTTTGAGCCAATACACCCTTATTCTTGAAAATTCTTCTTCCTTGGTGGATCACCTCTAGAGGCCATACACTTGGGTGGTTTACATTGATCAAAGGAAGTTATCTACCTGGAGATTCAAGGAGATCGCGGAGAAGTAGGAGGTGAACTCGTACCTGTGGAAGCTCGTATCTACAAGGGTATGATTCCATAATTTCTTATTCTTCGTTTTAATTAATAATATGCATAAAGGATGATCCGGGTAATTGGTTTGTGAAAAATTTTAAAATCTTATTTTACTTTGCTTCCGCTAATTTTGTAATTTGATTGCTACTTTGATTTTCACAAAACCTTACATTATGGGCTCATAGGATAGCATATAAGACACCAATTAGGATGTCTCCATATCAGTTGGTCTATGGGAAAGCGTGTCTCTGACGCCCCCAAAATTAGGTATACATCACCCATCTTGGGTCGCCAGATATATGGCACAGAATTCAAATACAACTTACTAATACAACTGTCGTGTACAATACGACAAAACATAAACTGTGAGTTTGAATACAAATATTGTCTTCTACAGAGTATCCATACTCAAAAGGAGTCCTCATTACAATTATTATCACACTATTACATAGAATAGTGAGGACTACTAATGCTATCATCTGGTCCATCACTCCGTTTCCCGACTCGTCCCAGCTATATTCTAATTTCCTGAAGAGAACCGTGAAAGAAATGGTGAGCATAACTAGCCCAGTAAGAAATATTATGACTAAGATAATGCAGAATAAATTATCATTAGTCTTCAACAATGTTAAACTGATAAAATATAATAGACATCAAGTTTAACTGCAGCGGATCAAGCAATCCATTAAAAGAGTCAAGTAGAGAATAACATCTACTATCTTTTATGATTTAAAAGGTTTTTCATAATTTTTATCGCTGGGACTCAGCTTAATAAATAATCCACATCATCGAATCACCCCTGCACTACGGCCAAGGATATTCTATAGTATCACGACAACGAATTATCCATGCACTACGGCTAAAGATAATCATATTTTCATCAACGGTCCTGATCATGCTATAAAACAATTCAACTCTGCACTACGGCCAAAGAGAATTCATAGCCATAATCATAACCAAAACTGTCCATCAATGCACTACAGGCCAATAAGGACTTTTTCCACGCCATTTGTAATATTACGGTCATGATTATACCGAATAATCCCTGATCATAATCATACCAAGTCCATCTATGCACTACAGGCCACATATGACTTCAACATAATATAAGCATGAGGATGATGACAATGATATAAGAATTCAATAAAACAAGTTCAAGAATAAATTTGTCCAGGAACCAATAATGTCCAAATTGTCAACATGATACTTTTGTGTAGAGTAAAAATTCAAGAATGCTCAGAAGAATATTTTCATGAAAAGATATTGGATGAAGCGCAAATATTAAGGATATTCTACTAATTTCAAGGAGTATAGAAGTTAAAACTTTAACCAACTGAGTATAATAAAGAATGAAATAACAAAAGAAATCACCATGCATGCGGTACTTCGCATAAACAGGTTATTTCAACAGAATAATAATAACGAAACCAGGTTAGGTGAAATTCATACCGACAGGATGTTCCAACAGAATAATAAAGACGAAACCAGGTCCGACATAAAACGCACAGACAGGATATTCCGACAGAATAATAAATAATAGAACCAGGTCCGGCGTAAAACGCACAGACAGGATATTCCAACAGAATAATAATAAAGAGGGAACCAGGTCCGGTGTAAAACACACAGACAGGATGTTCCAACAGAATAATAATAAAGACGAAACCAGGTCCGGTGTAAAACGTACAGACAGGATATTCTGACAAAATAATAAATAATGGAACCAGGTCCGGTGTAAAACGCACAGACAGGATATTCCAACAGAATAATAATAAAGACGGAACCAGGTCCGGTGTAAAACACACAGACAAGATGTTTCAACAAAATAATAATAAAGACGGAACCAGGTCCGGTGTAAAACACACAAACAGGATGTTCCAACAGAATAATAGAAGAATGTCACCAAGTATAGGGTAGACCGCGTATACATGTTATTCCAACAGAATAATAAATAATGGAATAGCAGAAGTTCTCTTCATGAATATAAAAGAAATAATACCCCTTACAAGTACAACAAATAATATCCCTTACCGTTTTAAAGAAGAACTGAAATAAAAAAGTAGTTAAGTAGGAGAATACTTTTCTTCTTTCTCTCTATAGTTTCTCTCTCTAGAGTTCAGTGAATTCGTAAGAAAATAATGAAGGAATGAACTTCTATTTATAGGAAAATGGAATGCATAGTAACTAATTCATGAACGTTCCAGATTGATTTACTTTAATCTGACGGTCCATATTTAAAGAAAAATCTTTTAAATAAAATATAATATATTCTATTTATAGAATAACTTTAATTAAGTATTCTGTTTTATATAAAAAGATGTTTCTATTTTATTACGTTAATAATATGAATAAAACAAAACTTCATTATCGCTAAATAATTCATATTATTAATTGACAATAATTGAATCAAACTGAGTGACTAATCACGTAAGCCTCAATAATCAATACTGTATGCTACTATGCAACCACACGTATTACTGTACTTTTATTACCGAGTAGTTCAACAGTATCAACGGTATAACTTTCGCCGTTATTTTCATAAAATATTTTTGTCGTTTTCTCAATTCGACAATAATTCCATTGTGGGGTCCACCAATAATTGTGCCGTCGTACGAATATTCCCCGACAAAAATAATATTCCCCGGCCAATCGAATATAATACAACAACTTGCCTACTTTGTAAAATTTATAAATACTACCCACAACTATAATATTATCTCAAATTCACACCATAATATTAAAAAAAATATTTCGAAAAATTAAATCTTTATTCATAAAATCTGGGGTTTCACAATCTCCCCTCCTTATGAAATTTTGCCCTCAAAATTTTCGTACGTACCTGGTATGCCGAACAGATGAGGACACTTCGAAAGATTCTAACTCTTGAGGTATAACCTTTGAGTGTTGAATACATTCTAGGATTTTAACAGGTACATCTTCATACGTTAAATTATCCGCTATCTCGTCCGGTTCTAAATCAATAATGTGGTTCTGGTCGTCCACATATTTACGTAACATCAATACGTTAAAAAATGTTATGAACACGCGACATACTTGGCAGTAAAACGAGTCTATAAGCCACAGTTCCTACTTGATCGAGGATTTCAAATGGGCCAATTAAATCGAGGGTTGAGATTTTCTCTCTTTATCGATTCTTGCTTCTAGAATAACGCCCTCTTGAACCTTCTTCTTAGTATTCGTCAGCTCCGGGTCCGTAGCTTGCACGGCTTTAACTTTATCGATTAAAGTCGATTCTAATCGTATATTTGTTATCTTCATATGGGTCCCTAGAGTCTTTAACTCTATCTTCATCATTTGTAGGTTATACGAAATGTGTCTTTGTGTTAACAACATCTCACTCGCATACGATCTTCTACTCAACGCGTCAGCTACCATGTCTGCACTTCCACGATGATATTGAACGGTACGATTGTAATCTTCAACAGCTCGAGCCAACGTCTTTGGCGCATAATACGTTCGTTTTAGTTGAAAAAAAATATTTAAGGGTTTAAGAAATGTGTTTTATACTGGGGTCAATACAAAATTTGATTTCATGCTCTAGGGGTGGGCTTGGAAGTCTTTAAGAATACGTCAAGAAATTTATTAACAATAGAAATATCATTCAAAACTGTGACTCTCATCCTAGACTTGGATAACACGTCACATTGATACCTATCAACTTGCCATCGTCATTTACAACGTCTCCTACGGAAAGTCTGACTTCGGTGCATTCCACACCAGGAAGTTAACAACGAAAGGAACGGGGATCTTTACTTATGGCTTGATATGACAATGATTGACTTTAGTGGTTTGGTTGCTTGAATTCGCATAATAGGTTGGTTAGGAATATGAAAGCTAACAACCTTACGAAAAGCATGATGAGCAGTTAACCAATCGTTTCTAAAAATCACATCAATGTAAGTATTTTCAAAGAGATAAGATCGACAGGTAACGTGAAAGTGTTGATTTGAACAAGATTTATAAATAGTGGAGGTAACGAAGGTTTTTCCCAACTGAGTTTAAACAGATATATCAAAGTCTAACTTCTCCGGAGTTAAGTTCAAACATTGAACACAACTAGGTGAAATAAAAGAGTGAGTAGAACCGGTATCTAACACGGTATAGACTTCGTAAGAGTTTATGACTAACATACCCGTGATAATTTTATTCAGGTTCCTCGTCACGAAAAAAAATGCTCTCTCTTAAACTACCGGCTTTGGCATGTCTGGGACATCCTTTGGCATCAGTATCCCAACTGGACTTGACTTCACCATACGATAAAATCGAGCTAGGTGACCTTCTCTTACATAATTATAATATGCTTTGGACGGCATCACACAGTTTGGACTAATGTGTCCCTCCCCTCCGTATTTAAAGCATATGATAGGTGGTCGTTCTCCTTCCTTAACAACGGGTGCTGGTGCTGATGTTTTTTCATCATTGTTGAATCTCCTCTTCTTGAAATGTCCATTCTTATTGTTTTGACCATGATTACCACCGAAGTGGTTACCATTGCTGGCATATTGATTCCCTCCATGTTTATTGTCACCGCTTTGATGAATGTTCTCACCGGTATTATCATTTTGTCGGCTGCTCTCTTTTGGTTGCGTTGACTCGTTATCGCGCTCCACTAACTGAGCCCTATTTACAATATCTGAATACAAACACAGTTTATAAGAAATAAGATATTGACGTATCTCCGGCTTCAAACCTCTTAAAAACATCCGCGTCATTCTCTCTTCATTATCAACTAAGTGGGACGTAAATCGGGACAACTCGGCAAACTTGGCTTCATACTGCGACACGGACATGTTGTTTTGCTCCAACTTGATAAATTCCACCTCCTTCATGTGACGAATGCTTTCGGGAAAGTACTTGTCATTGAACAGCTCTTGGAACTTCTCTCAAGACATCTTGAGTGCGTCAGGCTGGGTAGGTTTTACAGATTCCCACCAGTAATCTGCCTCTTCACGCAACATAAAGGTGGCAAAGGGAATCTTTTGCTCCTCGGAGCATCCCAAGACATCAAAATATCTTGGTGATCTGCTTTTAAGCACGTCTTCGCCTTAAGTGGTTCTGGCTTTTCCAAAAACTCTGGTGGTCCCAGCTCCTTGAATTGCTTAACGGTGACCAACCGTGGGTTGCCATTGTTTCCTCCTGCATTATGAGCAGGAGCCGCCTTCACCTGATGTTGCATGAATTCTAAAAAACTCCTAAACGTACCGTTGTTCGTCAATTCATCATTGTTGTTGTTTACAGGAGGATTATCGCCATCTTGTTGTACATTGTCCTGATTATTGACCTGTGGAGACTCAACGGTCTCATGTGCTCCATTGCTTATCTCAACATTTTCAGATGTCATTTTCAAATACTGCAACAAAACAAGGGTTAATTAACATATCACATATTATCCCTATACTCTGACCGACCAATTAAATACCAAATAAACTTAGGTAGGTCATACTAGCGAAAGAATTCCCCCATCTTTCCCCTCCTAGTTCTTACCTCACATCTCAGCCAAGGATCATATCCCTAAGCTCTGATACCAACTGTGACGCCCCCAAAATTAGGCATACATCACCCATCTTGGGTCGCTAGATACATGATACAGAATTCAAATACAATTTACTAATACAACTGTCGTGTACAATACGACAAAACATAAACTGTGAGTTTGAATACAAATATTATCTTCTAGAGAGTATCCATACTCAAAAGGAGTCCTCATTACAATTATTATCACACTATTACATAGAATAGTGAGGACTAGTAATGCTATCATCTGGTCCATCACTCCGTTTCCCGACTTGTCCCACCTATATTCTCATTTCCTGAAGAAAACCGTGAAAGAAAGGGTGAGCTCAACTAACCTAGTAAGAAATATTATGACTAAGATAATGCAGAATAAATTATCATTAGTCTTCAACAATGTTAAACTGATAAAATACAATAGACATCAAGTTTAACTGCAGCGGATCAAGCAATCCATTAAAAGAGTCAAGTAGAGAATAAAATCTACTATATTTTATGATTTAAAAGGTTATTCATGACTTTTATCGCTGTGACTCAGCTTAATAAATAATCCACAACATCAAATCACCCCTGCACTATGGCCAATGATATTCTTTAGTATCACGACCACGAATTATCCATGCACTACGGCTAAAGATAATCATGTTTTCATCAACGGTCCTGATCATGCCATAAAATAATTCATCTCTGCACTACAGCTAAAGGGAATCCATAGTCATAATCATACAAAAAACTGTCCATCAATGCACTACAGGCCAATGAGGACTTTTTCCACGCCATTTGTAATATTACGGTCATGATTATACCGAATAATCCCTGATCATAATCATACCAAGTCCATCTATGCACTACAGGCCACAGATGACTTTCAACATAATATAAGCATGAGGATGATGACAATGATATAAGAATTCAATAAAACAAGTTCAAGAATTAATTTATCCAAGAATTAATTTATCCAAGAACCAATAACGTCCAAATTGTCAACATTATACTTTTGTGTAGAGTAAAAATTCAAGAATGCTCAGAAGAATATTTCCATGAAAAGATACTGGATGAAACGCAAATATCAAAGATATTCTACTAATTTCATGGAGTATAGAAGTCAAAACTTTAACCAACTGAGTATAATAAAGAACGAAATAACAAAAGAAATCACCATGCATGCGGTACTTCGCATAGACAGGTTATTTCAATAGAATAATAATAATAGAACCAGGTCAGGTGAAATTTACACCGACAGGATGTTCCAACAGAATAATAAAGACGAAACTAGGTCCGGCGTAAAACGCACAGACAGGATATTCCGACAGAATAATAAATAATGGAACCAGGTCCGGCGTAAAACGCATAGACATGATATTCTAACAGAATAATAATAAAGATGGAACTAGGTCCGGTGTAAAACACACAGACAGGATGTTCCAACAAAATAATAATAAAGACGGAACCAGGTCCGGTGTAAAATGCACAGACATGATATTCCGACAGAATAATAAATAATGGAACCATGTCCGGCGTAAAACGCACTGACAGGATATTCTAACAGAATAATAATAAAGACGGAACCAGGTCCGGTGTAAAATACACAGACAAATTGTTCCAACAGAATAATAATAAAGACGGAACCAGGTCCGGTGTAAAACACACAGACAAGATATTCCAACAGAATAATAGAAGAATGTCACAAAGTATAGGGTAGACCGCGTATACAGGTTATTCCAACAGAATAATAAATAATGGAATAACAGAAGTTCTCTTCATGAATACAAAAGAAATAATATCCCTTACGAGTACAACAAATAATATCTCTTACCGTTTTAAAAAATAACTGAAATAAATAAGTAGTTAAGTAGCAGAATAATTTTCTTCTCTCACTCTATAGTTTCTCTCTCTAGAGTTCAGTGAATTCGTAAGAAAATAATGAAGGAATGAGCTTCTATTTATAGGAAAATGGAATGCATAGTAACTAATCCATGAACGGTCTAGATTGATTTACTTAATCTAACTGTCCATATTTAAAGAAAAATCTTTTAAATAAAATATAATATATTCTATTTATAAAATAACTTTAATAAAGTATTATGCTTTATATAAAAAGATGTTCATGTTTTATTACGTTAATAATACGAATAAAACAAAACTTCATTATCGCTAAATAATTGAATCAAACTGAGTGACTAATCACGTAAGCCTCAATAATCAATACCGTATGCTACTATGCAACCACACGTATTACTGTACTTTTACTACCGAGTAGTTTAACAGTATCAACGGTAAAACTTCCGCCGTTATTTTCATAAAATATTTTTGTCATTTTCTCAATCCGACAATAATTCTGTTGTGGGGTCCACCAATAATTGTGACGTCGTACGAATATTTCCCGACAAAAATAATATTCCCCGCCCAATCGAATATAATACAACAACTTGCATACTTTGGAAAATTTATAAATACTACCCACAACTATAACATTATCTCAAATTCACACCATAATATTAAAAAAAATATTTCGAAAAATTAAATCTTTATTCAATAAATCTGGGGTTTCACAGTGTCACCTCCTAGTGGAATTATAGCATAAGGCATATTGGGGAATTCAAAAGCTCAACTTTGATCAAACTGTTGTAGGTGAGAAGAGATTACTCTAATTGAATGAAATTTTGACTGCAAGCCTACGAGAACTCAAAGCTGTATAAGGAAAAGATCAAGAAGTGGCACGATCAGGAAATTATGCAAAGAAAGTTTGAACCGGGACAATCTGTGTTACTATTCAACTCAAGGCTGAGATTGTTTCCTAAAAAGCTTAAATCCCGATGGTCGGGGCCATTTGCGATCAAGACTGTTTTCCCATATGGCGCCGTTGAACTGTACAACAGAAATCCTCTCAAAACATTCAAAGTCAACAGGCAGCGGTTAAAACATTACTGGGGTGACAACATCGACAACGAAGCCACCGCGATCATACTTGTCGATGCACCATGAATAAGGAGGAGTCAGGTTAAAAGACTAAAAAATAAGCGCTCATTTGGAGACAACCCAATTTTCGTATCAATTACAGTATTTTTATTTTATCTTATTCAAATTTGTAGTTTAGTTCATAATTTAAGTATCGCTTAGTTCAATTGTGTACAATTCGTAGCTAGATACTTAGTAATTTTTAGCAATTTCGAACTTACTTGCTCAACCTTTATGATCTTATCTAATAGTTGTGGTTCTAATGGATTTCAGGTACGTAGGATGCTATTGGACATGCGTAAGAGGAGAAGAAACTAAAAAATCAAAGTTATATACAAAAGAGACCCCTGCCCCAGCGGGCCCATTCCCAACCTGGCACACCCTCCCCGGCGGGGGGGGGGGGGTCCTCTATCCATGCCTGCCCCGACAGGCCTTTATAGTGCAATTACCCCCTGCCCCAGTGGGGGTACGGGAGTTAGAATAGAAAATTTTTAATGTTGGACGACTGAGTCTTTCCCACTTCCAATCTCTTTAAACCAAATTCAGTCACTTCCTCCCCCACGAAACCGAACCCAAACATTGTCATTAACCCACAATCTCCCTTAATCACTTCCATTAACCCACGAATTCAACTACCACTATCACTCTATACATACACAAACCCTAAATTCCTCAATTCCACACCACACCTTCATTAATTCTCCCAATTTTAGCCATCAAAAAGTTAGGGTTCACCAAGTTCGGTCAGCAGAGAATAAGAAAGGGGGAAAACTTCATATTGGAACACTATCACTGCAAATACGAAAAGTATTATGCACACAAGCCAATCATATTTGATGATAAAGCATATACGTTGTAACAATCTTATTCATTTATTAATAAAAATTATTAATTTATTAAAGGCTTTTAATTTGTATACATGGTGCTGTTTTATAATATGTGATAAACCAATAGTTTTGAGCAATACTTTTAGAATCGTGATGATGATCATGCTAATGAGATCTAAATTCTTAGATAGCTCATAAACTAAAATTTTTCTCAATCGTTGGATTACTAAAAAAGGGATTAGTGAATCCAGATAAGTTGGTACATGTGTTGCTTGCTCATTGGATGAGGATGATTGATCTCATGATCATTTGTGTAGAGACACTAAAGTAAGTATGTAGGTGCTTATTGGAGAATAAGTTCACTGAACGTGGCTCGCTAATGAATACCTAATAGAGTTTTACCTGTCTGTCAATAGGAATTCCTATAGTGATAGTAGTACAAGTGATCCTTGGACTTGAGATCATTATAGTATCTTATTTATGATGAGTTATACTTTGACTTATTCCTTAAGACCCTTGTGGTATATCAAAGGGTATACTTGGGCAGAATAAATTGTATATGGAGATAATGTATGATCAATGAAGAATATATCGCTTCTACTAAAAGAAGAAAAATATCCTATGTGATTTGATAAATGATAACCCAGTAGTCCTTGACCAAGATAGAATGAAATTAGAAAGGAGTTTCTAATTTGCATTATTTGGAGTTGTGCATTTAAGAGTCAAAATACATATAATTAAATATAATAAGACTTGACAGTAATTCCATGCCTTATATTTAATTGGGAGATTGTATGGTGGAAGGATTGAATTGTACGGTAACTATTTACTCAAAGGTTCTTTTATGATTAATGTTGAAATCTATATTATCTGGAAAGTTGTTAATCGCTAGGGAGACTTATCCCTATTACAGAATAAATATTATTTAAATAAATTAATAGTTTAATTTATTTATTTAAATAAGAGAAGAATTGTTCTAATTGATTTATTCACAATCGGTTTAATATGGAAAACCTAAAGGGTCACACTGCAAAAGGAAGAATATTTATTTAAGAAACAAATGGCATAATCGTAATAATAAGTAAAGCATGTTTAATTTAATCTATGGTGATAGAATAAATTAAATAACTTAATATTTATTATTTAATATTTTAGAAATATTAAATATAAATTAATAGGAGGAATCTTATTATTATTATTTAATTCCTAAAAGAGTTTAGAAATTAATTAATAAAAGTATTCTCATATATTCCTAAAAAGAATAGGAGACAAATTAATTAAAAGAGTTTAATTAATTATTCCTAATAAGATTGGGAGCCTAACTAATTAAAAGAGTTTAATTAATTAAAATAAAACATAATTCTTTAATTGATAAGAAGGGTTGCCTACATCTATAAATAAGAAGAGTCTTATTATGGGTGAGGGTTGATGCTTTCATAACACACGTAAATACGTAATTCTAAGAGTTGGGAGAGTACACATTTTCTATGAGAGATAGAAAAATTAGGGTTTTGTCAAATATTCATCTTCTTGAATCTTTCTTCTTCTTTGGTGGATCACCTCTAGAGGCCAAATATTTGGCTGGCTAACATTGATCAAAAGAAGGAACAAAACCCGGTGGATTCAAATTGAACGCGAAAAAGATTTGGAGGTGAACTTCTACCTGATGAAACTCGAATCTTCAACGGTGTGATTTTTGTTCTTTATCTTTTTGTTTAATTAGTAATTGTTCATAAAAGATGATCCGCGTATATAGTTTGTAAATTTTTAAAACTCTAATTTTGCATGCTTCCGCTTGTTTTGTGCAATTTGATTGCGTTCATGAATCTTACAAACCTAACAGTGGCATTAGAGCCAAACCTTTATGTGAATTATTAATTGGTTTGTTTTGATATGTATGTTGATATGGTTTAGAACAATTTAATTGGGCATATATAATTTATAGTATAAAAGTATTATTTTATGGAAGAAAAAAAAATTCGCAAAACCTGTTAACAGGAACTAGTCGTTTAATATTATATATATATATATATATATATATATATATGTGTGTGTGTGTGTGTGTGTGTGTGTGTGTGTGTGTGTGTGTGTGTGCGCGCGCGCGCGCGCGCGCGCGCTAAACAAGATGAGACAAATTAATAACAAACCCCTCAAATATTTTATATTAAGTCCTAAGCGTTCAAAGATATTTGAAATATCGAACGTCATCTTCTAGCATGATAAAAAATAATAGAGTATCAATTAATTATTATAAGTTTGTTGTGTCACCACAAGGCTTATCTTAATTTTTTGAGACGTTAATTTTATCACATTTGTTGCTTATAAAAGAAAATTGAACAATGTTATTTTGTTGTGTCACCATAAGGACAATGTTTTTCTTTTTTGAATATATGGAGTGCTAGGTTGGACTTAACTTGGATAAATTTGATTCGGATGTGCCACCACTTGATCAAAATAATCTAAAAGGCAAAATAAAAGGAGTTACATGATGATGTAATTGACAAGAGTTGTCTACCTATTGATTTATATATAGTTTGTCGTGTCACCACAAGGCTATATACATTTTAAATGGGATCCTTATTCTCACTAGCAAATCTTTAATTAGATTTTGCCGAACTATATAAGTGAGGGTAATATAGTTTGATAAAAATAGTGGGAGATACCAATTTAAAATAAGACCTAAATTATTTTGGTAATTAATAAAAGAATGTATGATATAATGTTGTTAAATTACAAATTCATTTACAGAATTTTATAATATCTAAAATTACTATCACTGTGTAGCATATTAGATGCTAAATTATCCGGACTGAATTAAACGGATTGGTTAAGGAGATTGAGAATAATTCTCATGGCTGAAAAGCTATCTTATGTACTTAATATGCCTATCCTTGCAATGGTTGCAAACAATGCCTCTGAGGAAGAAATTGCTATTTTTAGAAAGTGGCAAGATGATGCATAGTTGGCTCAATGCATCATGATCGCATTCATGAGTAACAAGCTTCAGCGTCGTCATGAAAGTATGAATGCTCCTACTATATTCCTACACATCAAGTAGTTGATTGTGAGAAAACTAGGACTGAAAGATATCAAATATCTAAGGAGCTCTTCCAATCTAGAATGACCGATGACACTACAATACAGACAAAAGTTCTTAACATTATCAATTTGATTGAACAATTAGGACAACGAGTTTTTTCATGGATGGAGAGTTGTGCCAAGATTTAATCTTGCACTCACTCCCGGACTCCTTTCATAATTGTTGCGAATTTTTCATATGAACAAGTTAGATATCATCCTCGCTGATTTGCTTAACATTTTGAAAAATGTTGAGAGTCACTTTCCAACCAAGAAAGATCAAGTCTTATTGGTAGGGGCCAAAGGATCTTCTGAAAAGAAGAATGATTATAAGAAGGTAAATAGAAAAGGCAAAAATAATGGATAATAAGAACAAAACTGATACTAATAGCAAATGAGTTTACTTCCACTGCAATAAGACTAGACACTGGAAAAAGAAAACTGCGAGAAGTATCTTGTAGAGGCAAACCAGAAGAAACTTAGTGAAGCTTTGGTTACAAATACAGTTTTGTTCATGATTGAAATAAATTTTTCTTTAAGTCAAGATTCTACTTAGGTATTGGATACCAGCTTTGGTTCCCATAAATATAGATTTATGAAGAGACCAAACAAAAGTAGAAAGTTAAACAAAGATAAGTAATCCTATGTGTGGGAAATAAAGCAAAGGTTGCTGCATTAGCCATAGGAACTTATAGTTTAGTACAGTCTACGGGCAAGTCTATTAAGTCAATAAGTTGTTATTTTATTTCAGTTCTCGTTAAAATATTATTTTCATTTTGTTGTTGGACAACAAAACTTTTAGTATTATATTTAAGAACAATTGTTGTTCTATTTATAATAATAATAATGTTTTATATAGAATTGGAATATTACTTAATGGATTTTGTATACTTGATTTACATAAAAATAATTTTGCAAATTAAACATATTAGTATAAGAAAAGGAGATGATTATTCAAAGAGTTGAATATTTGTATTTGATGAAATACAAGTCTGAATCATTTGAAAGGTTCAAAGAATTCAGAAGTAAAACTAATTGGCAAAGTATTAGAATTCTTTGATTGGATCAAGGAATAAATACATGTGCAATAAGTGTCTTGATCATCTTAAATGGTTTTCTCATAATGGACGCCTCTTGATACACAATAATTGATTGGTGTATCTGAAAGGAAAAATCGTACCTTGTTGGACATGGTGTAGTCCATAATGATTTTACCAACATTTGAGTATCCTTCTGGAGTCATGCCCTAGAAATAGTTGCTTATCTACGAAAAAGGTAACCTCAAAATCCGACCCCAAAACTTTGTAAGAGTTATGGACAAAGAGGATTCATAATCTTAAGTATGTTAAGATAAGGGGTAGTTCAGCTTATGTGAAAAGGTTTCAAAGGATAAGCTTCAGACAAGATTTAACTAGTGCAGATTTGTGGGACATCTTAAGTAAGTTTAGGGTATATATTCTATAATCCTATTTAGCAAAAAGTGTTTGTTATGAAACAAGCTGCCTTCTATGATATAGATGTTTATCATTAAAAGGGCTAGTGGGAGGATAATAGATCATGAAGAATTCTAAAACCACAAAACACTATAAGTGAAATAAGAGGAACCTGTTGATAGACCTATTGTACCACAACCGAATCGTAAATTTAGAATAGTACCGAAGATACCTAGAAGGTTTGGATTAATCATGGATGATGATGATGAGGTACACATCATAGAAGATGATGATCCAGTTATATACGATGAGGTAAGAGTTGTAGACACTTAGAGAAATGGATTGAAGCAAGCTTCTCAAATATGGAACATTTGTTTTGATGAAACAATCAAAATAGTTTAATTTTATCAAAAACAAGAATGAACCTAGTGTGTACAAAAGGGTCAGTGGGAGCGTCGTGACATTCCTAGTATTATATGTTGATATATTACGGATATGGAATAACATTCCAATGCTACAATCTGTAAAGATAATAAAGTTGTCTAAACATTCCTCCACGAATGATTTGGGAAGAGTATCGTTATTGGGGATACAAATCTATATAGATAGATTTAAAAGGATGCTCAGCTTAACCAAAGGAACGCATATTCATTTGATGCTAAAGTCGTTTAGCATGACAAACTCCAAGAGATGTCTTATATTGATGAGTCATGGAATGTATCTCTCTTAATAGTCCCCATCGACTCCTGAAAAGAGAGATCGCATGAGTGACAATCATATATGCAATGAAATACACGAGACCTGATGTTGATCAGTTATATTATGGAGAAGATCAATGTAAGATAGTGAAAAAAACATCTTAAAGTACTTAACTGGCACTAAGGATGTGATCATATTTATGGTGGGTCTGAATTAAAACTAGAGGACTTAACAGACATAAGTTTTTTAGACAGACCAAGACGATGAAAAATCCACTTTAAGATAAAAAGTTACCTTGAATAGTGATGCAGTGAATTAGAAAGGTTCCAAGTATCAAAGAGTTACTAGTTTAGTGATAAATACAAAGTATATAGCTATAAATGAAGCTGCAAGTTGATTGTTTGGATGAAAAGTTCAATATAGAACTAAGAATAGTTCTTAAGTCTCATCTTAGAGCTAAACATGTGTTGTGACACTTTTATTGGATTATAGGAATTATTAAAAGATGGAAAATCACTATAGAGATAGTGGACTCTCAAGAACAACATTACATATCCATTTACTGAAGCTTATCCAACAGCAGGATAATCGTCAATTAGAGAAGAAGGATATGAGATACCATGGCGATTGACTTTATTGCAAGTGGGAGATTGAAAGTAGTATGCACACAAGCCAATCATGTTTGATGATAAAGAATATACTTTGTAACAATCTTATTCATTTATTAATAAAAAGTATTAATTTATTAAAGACTTTTAATTTATCTACATGGTGCTGTTTTATAATATGTGATAAACACATAGTTTTGAGCAATATTTTTAGAATCATGATGATGATCATGCTAATGAGATCTAAATTCTTAGATAGCTCACAAACTAAAATTGTTCTCAATCGTTGGATTACTAAAAATGAGATTAGTGAATCCGGATAGATTGGTACATACGTTGCTTGCTCATTGGATGATGATAATTGATCTCATGATCATTTATGTGGAGACAATAAAGCAAGTATGTATGTGCTTATTGAAGAATAAGTTCACTGAACGTGGCTCGCTAAGGAATACCTAATGAAATTTTACTTGCCTGTTAATAGGAATTCCTGTAGTGATAGAAGTACAAGTGATCCTTGGACTTGAGATCATTATAATATCTTGTGTATGATGAGTTATACTTTGACTTATTCCTTAAGACCCTTATGGTATATCAAAGGATATGCTTGGGTATAATAAGTTGTACATAGAGATAATGTATGATTAATAAAGAATCTATCGCTTCTACTAAAAAAAGAGAAATGTCCTATGTGATTCGATAAATGACAACCCAGTAGTCCTTGGTCAGAGTAGAATAAAATTAGAAAGGAGTTTCTAATTTGCATTATTTGGAGTTGTGCATTTAAGAGTCAAAATACATATAATTAAATATAATAAGAATTGACAGTAATTCCATGTCTTATATTTAATTGGGAGATTGTATGGTGGAAGGATTGAATTGTACGGTAACTATTTATTCAAAGGTTCTTTTATGATTAATGTTGAAATCTATATTATCTGAAAAGTCGTATCGCTAGGGAGGCTTATCCCTATTATAGAATAAATATTATTTAAATAAATTAATATTTTAATTTATTTATTTAAGTAAGATTATAATTGTTCTAATTAATTTATTCACAATCGGTTTAATATGGAGAACCTAAAGGGTCACACCGCAAAAGGAAAAATATTTATTTAAGAAGCAAATGGCATAATCGTAATAATAAATTAAGCGTATTTAATTTAATCTATGATGATAGAATAAATTAAATAGCTTAATATTTATTATTTAATATTTTTGAAATATTAAATATAAATTAATAAGAGGAGTCTTATTATTATTATTACTATTATTATTATTTAATTCCTAAAGGAGTTTGGGAATTAATTAATAAAAGTACTCTCATATATTCCTAATAAGATTAGGAGGTAAATTAATTAAAAGAGTTTAATTAATCATTCCTAATAAGATTGGGAGCCTAACTAATTAAAAGAGTTTAATTAATTAAAATAAAACATAATTCCTTAATTGATAAGGAGGGTTGCCTACATCTATAAATAAGATGAGTCTTATTATGGGTGAGGGTTGATGTTTTCACAACACATGTGAATACGTAATTCCAAGAGTTGGGAGAGTACACATTTTCTATGAAAGATAGAAAAACTAGTGTTTTTCCAAACACCCATCTTCTTGAATCTTTCTTCTTCTTTGGTGGATCACCTCTAGAGGCCAAACATTTGGGTGGCTAACATTAATCAAAGGAAGGAACCAAACCCGGTGGATTTAAGTTGAATGTGAAAAAGATTTAGAGGTGAACTTGTACCTGAGGAAGCTCGAATCATCAAGGTATGATTCTTGTTCTTTATCTTTTCGTTTAATTAATAATTGTGCATAAAGGATGATCCGGGTATATGGTTTGTAAATTTTTAAAACTCTAATTTTCCATGCTTTCGCTTACTTTGTGCAATTTGATTGCGTTTATGAATCTTACAAATCTAACAAATACATCACTCAATTTGTGTAGTACACTGTGGGTAAGCCACTGTTATTCGTTTTCTTTAAGGTTGGGTTTCAATTGTCACTTGTGGATACTGTGAAGTGGTGTTGCACACCACGTGTTTGTGATATTGTCAAAGCCAAAGTTGGGGAATTTGTGAACAGTAATCAGTGCAATGGCACCTAAGACTCCATCGAAACGCCAAAGGGGCGAGGGTTCAGGTTCTTCACCACCAGTCTAAGCTTTTGATAAGAGAAAGTTTGTGAGTGCAAACGCCACATATAAATATGACTACTTAGTGCCCAAAGCACTAACACCTGAGCGGGGATTGGCACCGGACTCATTTGACGGTCAGATGCATAGACAAATACATGAACAGGGCTAGGAGATACTCACAGATGATCCAGACCCGACCATAGTAAATGTGGTGAAGGAATTTTATGTAAACGCTGAGGATAGGGCGCCGTATATGGCATTTGTGAGGGGTAAACATGTTTTGTTCAGTCCAGAAGAAATCAATGTGTATTACAGTCTGCGAGCCCCTGTAGTATGCTAGTATGCTCCGCTACGCGACATCAATCCCAACTATGACCAGATTTTGACAGAGATATCTAAACCAAACATAGTTTTGGCAAAAGGAAGAAAGGGTGGCACGATTTTCTTGAGTCGTTATGGAAAGATATAGTATGCATTTTTGTGCACGGAGCTATTCCCTTCGACGCATACCAGTGAGGTGACAAGGGAAAAGGTGCTACTATTATATGCCATTGTGAAGGACTTCGACATCAACATCAGCTCTATCATAAGTTTCTCCATACGACGATGTCTACGAGGGCCATTCTTATGCGGACTGCCGCACCCATCTCTCATATATGGGTTATACAGGCAGTCTGGCATTAGATGGTCAGGGAATGAGCCTGTGCAGCAGCCACTCCAGCCACTAGGCTCCAAGATGATTTCTAGATACACTTTCTGGGCTAAAGGGGAGTCTCATCCACGGGGTGTCGATTTTGTATTTCCTGAGGCTTCTGATGAAGAGGAGGTTGAGGACATCTCAAAGGATGATGTGTTTCGAGCTGATGAGATGACTAGGGAGGAGGAGACTACAGGGAGTAGCAGGATGGGCAAATATATTTTTAGTAATCAGTTCCGCAGTCTTCAGCGCCATATGAATAAAAGAGACAAAGATGCTAATAGAAAGATTACCCGACTGGCGGCTAGGCAGGACCATACGTTCAATGTTATGAGCAGTTCTTTCGCCTCCTTAAATGCGACATTACAAAACTTGAATCCTGTCGACGCCGCTCAGTTCCATTTCTAGACACCTGAGCCCATGCCACAATACCCTCCGTCAGATTCTGATACAGAGGAGCGCATAGTTTTTGTTCCACGGCCACCATCACCACCATCACCTCCTGCTTAGCATATTACAGGGAAGTTCTCTTACTCTTTATTACTATATTTTTATAATAAGAACATTGTGACTGCTAAGTTTGGGGGAGTGTACTATAGTTATTTGTTTTAAGTTTTAGATTTGTGTTTATGTCGTATGTTTAGTTTGTTTTCATGTTAATTATGTTTGCATTCATGTAGATGTAGTTGCATAGTAGTTTAATTTATTTATTAGTATTGTAATTAGTTATGTTATGTTCTTTTATATTAAAAAAAAGGTATAAATGAAAATTTGAAAATTTTCAAAAATATTAGTTAGTTTATTGTGTTTATATTACATTTAGTTCATACTTACATGTTTCCAGGGGTTAGATAGTTTAAGTCTGTTTTGGCCAATGATGAGTTTGGAATTGAGTAGACAAGTATAGTATTGACTATTAAGATTGTGATGCGATTTCTTATCATGAATTGAATCTTTATCTATTTGAAACTGATATAATAAGGTTAGCACATTAAGAAATAGCTATGTTGACTGATTGAGTTTAAATGGACACATAATGGAACTCTAAAGGATAATGCTAGTTTGAATGAAAGGAACTCATGAATAGGCAAAGATAGCTAAGATTAGATAAGAACCTAAGCTTGGATGAATATTTGGGATATATAAGCTACATATTTAAAAAAAAGAATTTTTTTTAATAAGAATAAACACCGTGGTTAGTCTAGTTATGTGGCCTTTGTTACTTGAGTAAGTACGCCTGAGGGGATGTCTCTACACCTAGCGCCCTAAAGCTTAAATGGTTTGGGAGTCATTGGTTAAAAGCTCGCTAAGGGTTAACATTGAAAAGCCTAAGAGGACTAGACATTGCATAGCCATGAGAAAAATAAAAAGTGAAAAATAGGGGGAAAAGAAGAAGCAAAAAGCCCCCGTATATGAATGAATAAAGCATAAGTATCCCATTTTGACCCTTAAAATTGGTAACTATTTGATTTTAGTTGGATCTAGATTATTTTTAGATTTCTTGAGTTTAAACTATTTGAGTCCTTTACAGAGACCTATTATGTGTTATTTTTGACTTTATATCAGTTAGCATGGTTATTGAGCACACACATACTATATCAGTTAGAACAATTTAGGATTTATTGATTGATTGGGAAGTTATTGATTTGCCTTGATATGATATTCTATCGTGTTTATTTGATTTCTGTGAGGCCGTGTGGTTAGATTGTGTTCTGTCTTACTGCTGGATTCGTATGCATATAGTTAGCTGCATTTCATTTCATTACATTGTGTATTGTGTTCTGCTCGAGGACTAACACGATTAAAGTTTAGGGGAGTTTGATGAGTGGATTTTATACCTACGAATCGGCTTCTGATATGGACTTAAACAATTTTTGTTTTGTCTATTTCTGTACAGTTTTACTTGTATTTGTGTTGTTCTATGTTTAGGTTTCATGATGATGGCATTTGTGGCATGATGGTGGCATTGTGGCTAGAAAGCAGCATTGCAAGCAAGAAACCAGAACTTAACTGCAGAATGACCCCCCGGCTGGGCGGGCCTTATAGAGAACAAAACCCCCGCCAGGGCGGGGGTGTACGTGGCAACGAAGATTTCAAGACCCCCTGCCGGGGCAGGCATCAACAAGCATAAAACCCCGCCGGGGCGGGGGTACGCGGATCAGGAGGAGAGTTTTGCTTGGTTTGGAATTCTGCAACGGCATGGATAGAATGTATTTGGCTTTAATTGGGACTAGGTTTGGCACATTTTCTGTTAGCTATTACATGACTTATGCCAACATAATAGAAACTCAAACAATCAATCAATCAATTAGCAAATTGAAGCCCTAATTTCAGAGAAGACATTGGAGGAGCGCAAGGAAGGTCAAAATCACAAAAATTGCAGATTTGAGTGAGGACAAGGGTGGTGTATTACTGTTCTTTGTCTTTCAATTCGAATTTTATAATTGGGATGATGAATTCTTTACTTTATTCAATTTTTAATTTATCTATGATGAACTAAATTTTTAATTAGGCTTGCAATGGATCTTTAATGTTGAATAATGATTGCCATGCTTTAATTTCAGTTTATTAATAAGATCAATTCAGTTCATCTATTGTGATTTATACTTAATTTATGAATTGCTTGATCACCAATTTTATGTGGATTTGTATGGACTCTAGAGATGATGTATGAATCTAAACCTAATCATAATTGCATGTGTTCTTGAATTCTACGTGAGATGGATTTCTTGATGAATGTTTAAGATATTAATATACCTAATGTCACATGTAATCGGATAAAGAACTTAGAATTTAAACCTTATTTGATTTTAATTTACATAGAGATATAGTGAATTAGTTAATTAGGGTGTTTGGCTTAATTCTATCTATTTGTGAATTTAAGTTAATTCGGTGTTAGTGCATCGAGTGATGGCTAATTCTACTTGAGTGTTTTTTATTAATGAACTGAGATAGTAAATTAAAATGGGAAAAAGTGTGATAATCAAACTGAAGCTTAAAGTGAACTTGTAAGCCTAATTCTCCATTATCTGATTGAATTTACGGTTATTATTTGTGTTGATTGGTTTTGATTTTTAGTTTTATTAATTTCTATTCATTACAATCTTTAATTTGTTTAGTTTAATAAAATTTGATTAATATAAAGTTGGTAATTGATTTGATTAAAATTTATACTTGTCTCTGTGGGAACGATACTCTATTTATCATTATATTACTTATTGACCATGTACACTTGCGTGTTGAGCGTATCTATATTTTACCCAACGCTATACGTATAAGTTTTGTTCTTATTATCCTTCGTTTTTGCATTTCTATTTACCTTCTTTAAATCGTTCTTCTTTTAAGAAGATCCTTTGGCCCCTTCCAGTAAAACTTAGTCTTTCTTGGTTGGAGAGTGACTCTCAACCTTTTCAACATGTTAAGTAAATCAGTGAGGCTGCTATCTAGCTTGTTCATATGAAAAATTCACAACAATTGTGAGGAGTCCGAGAATGACTACAAGAACATATCTTGGTTCAACTCTCCATCCATGACAAAACATATTGTCCTAATTGTTCAATCAAATTGATAATGTTAAGGATTTTTGTCTATATTCTAATATCATAGGTCATTCTAGATTGGAAGAGCTCCTTAGATATCTAATATCTATCAGTCCTACTTTCCTCACCATCAACTACTTGATGTGTAGGATTATAGTAGGAGCATCCATAGTTTCATGTTGACGCTGAAGCTCGTTACTCATGAATGCGAGCATGATGCATTGCGCCAACTGTGCATCATCTTGTCACTTTCTAAAAGTAGCAATCTCTTCCTCAAAGGCATTGTTTGCAACCATTGCAGGAATAGGCATATGAAGGACATAAGATAGCTTTTCAGCCGTGAGAACTATTCTCAATTTCCTTAACCAATCCATTTAATTCGGTTCGGTTAATTTAGCATCTAATATGCTACGCAGTGATAGTAATTTAGACATTGTAAAATTCTCTAAATGAATTTGTAATTAACAACATTTTAGCATATATTCTATTATTAATTACCAAAATAATTTAGGTCTTGTTTTAAATTGGTATCTCCCATTATTTTCTTCAAATTATATTATCCTCACTTATATAGTTCGACAAAATCTAATTAAAGATTTGCTAGTGAGAATAAGGATCTCATTTCAAATGTATTTAGTCTTGCGGTGACACAACAAACTATATATAAATAAATAGGTAGACAACTCTTGTCAATTACATCATCATGTAACTCCTTTTATTTTGCCTCTTAGATTATTTCGATCAAGTGGTGGCACATCCGAATCAAAATTATCTAAGTTAAGTCCAACATAGCACTTCCATATATTCAAAAAAAAAACATTGTCCTTGTGGTGACACAACAAAACAACATTGTTCAATTTTTTTTATAAGCATCAAATGTGATCAAATTAACATCTCAAAAAATTAAGATAAGCCTTGTGAGTATACACTCGAAAATTTTCTGCATACCTGTTACTAACATTGCAGGAGGGCAGAATCGTCTTTCAGAGATAACCTTGGAAGACAGCTCAGTTCAATCCCGGAGACAACCCTGGGTATTCAGTTATTACCATCTCGGAGATAACCCCAAGACATCCATCTCAGTCCTGGAAATAACACTATGAGTTTCAGTCTCAACCTCGGAGATAACCACGAGAAATGCAGTTTAAATACCAAAAATCACACCGGAGAAGGCCGATTCATCTCGAAGATAACCCCGAGATACTCAGTCTCAGTCCCGGAAACAACACCAGGAAAGATAGTATCCACCTTGGAGATAACCCCGAGGAGTTCCAATGCAGTTTCGGAGATAACCCCGGAGATGCTCATTCTAAACCTTGCTGGCAGCTTCAAACTCGGTGATTGCCCCGATGCACTCATTCCCCAAGCTCGAAGATAACCCCGAGAGGTTATGCACACCTCAGAGATAACCCTTAGGATGGTCAACACTTGTAACAGTCCAATCTCAGAGATAACCCTGAGCGACGACCGCTAAAATAGCTAAAACCGGAGATAACCCCGGTGAGAGGAAGAATCGTTAGTTTGCCATCTCAATCCCACATTGCGCCGTCTCAACAACATTTCAACATACATTTCTATGCATAAATGTCCTACAAGAACCAAAGAGCTCCAATCCCGAGTGACTACTTCATAAGACATCACACCAGATAGAATTTTAAGCTTGAAGACCAAGGGCATGGTCCCATCTTCCTGACTTCGTACAACCTATAATCCCATGTCATTGTGTAGCTCTTGACAACAACATGCCGAAAAAGGTCTTATACACCTCGATCAGATGCCCGAATTGAAGTTATGAAAGTTCGAGCGGACATCACGTTACACGCATGCACGTACTTCGAGACGGCAGAGCCCGGGGTAGCCATTTTGCATAGAGAAAAGGCGACGAAGCCCTGTTCAATTTACTCTGTACACATTATAAACTGAGTGCTTTCTCATTTTAAACACTTGTGAGCTTCTATATTGTTATATTTTTATCGACGGGAGCCGAGTGTTCATCCATTTAAAATCATTGAAGTCTTCATCGGTAGTCCACTGTAAGCCTTCTTACACTTTCTAAAGCCTTTCTCCAATACTGTTCACACACAGTTCTTCACGTTGAGAGTCATGTAGCGTGTGTATGCCCGAACTTCGATCCGTGACTTTTATTTCATATATATATATATATATATATATATATATATGGACTAATATTATCGAGTTATGCATCGATTGAGCCTGGACTCACGTCCGGAGTGTTTATTTGCTTTTTTATATATATATACTTATATATAAACTTTTGTCGAACTTTGTTCGATGAGCCTGAATTTTACATCCGGAGCGTTTACTGCTTTATATATATATATATAAATACTTATATATATGTTGTTGCTATCAAACTCTGTTTGATTGACCTTGAATTTCGCATCTGGTGCGTTTATCGCTTATATATATATATATATATATATATATATATATATTTACATTTAAGTCTGGCCTGGAGTTTACTTCGTGGCCTTTTACAGTTTTATTTACATTTTGTCCCGCCTGGAGTTTACTTCAAGGCGGTTGATCGTTTTATTGCTTTATTTATATTTTTCAATCCCCCATGCAGGTGCTTCGTGCTGGTTGATTGGTTTTTACTACTTTATTTACATTTGCAATCCCCCATGGAGGTGCTTCGTGGTGGTTGATTGCTTGCACACACACACACACACACACACACACACACACACACACACACACACATATATATATATATATATATATATATATATATTGCTTATATATATATATATAATTGTTTACAGCTTTCATACAAATTGCTACATCATGTGAGCCTAGGAATCATGTGATCACAGATTCAGTCTACTAAATCTAGATTTGGTTCCCGTGATGGACATTTTCAGCTGTACACGGCTTGTAAATTATGCACAGAGTTTGAATTTCCTTAGATGGCTCTCATGCCCACAAGGAATTCGGCACTGCTATTTATCTTATTTTCTCGAATATGCTTCGCATCTCGAAAAATAAAAGCAATCCAGCCGAACCCATAATAAAATGGAAGTATCAAAGGCCTCAATTACTATTGAGCATAAGGGTTTGAAAAACCTCTTTTTACAAAACATCACTTCTATATCTTGTTAAAACTAAATTTTTATACAGAAATTCAAACCCTTTGTATATAGGTGCAACGAGGCATAGCACTACTTCTAAATAATTGCACATTGATCACACACACACACACACACACACACATTCATATAACAGTTTAATTGAAAAGTGGCGGTCACCGTGGCAACACAGATGTCGAGGGGTGCCTAACACCTTCCCTCTGCATAACCAAGTCCTCGGACCCAAATGAATCTCGATTTCACAAACCCGTTAAGTAGTGTCACATCACTGGGTCAATGTGCAAATCTTTTCTCGGTTGTGTTGGTACAACCATTTAAAAAACAAACTTTTGACTTTTACAGTCTAATCGTCGACATATATATGTCGGACCTTTTCACAACTTATTTTTTCAAACAAATCTTATTTAACATGAGAACACCAAAAGACAAGAACAAAAAAGGGACAATTAAAATCCCAACGTCGACAAGTGGCGACTCTGCTGGGGATGCCAGTAAGAGGACTTAAACCGCTATTACAAGCTTTTTAAAACTGTTATATGCTTGTGTGTGGATGTTACATTTACATTTAACGGATGTGTACGAATGCATTTACTTACTATACTTAATGCTTTACACTATATCTACTTGTGATATTAGTGCTTCGTACATGTCATCATTTTCATAAACGGTGAGACACGTTGTATATGAATGTATGTTATGTGTTTCCTCCATCAGGAGGCTATCCTATCAGTGTTTGATTACTGGACTCGTAGGGAGACTAATTCCAACGAGGCTCAGGAAAGGCACCACCCAAATTCGCTCCAGTTAAAAGATCGGATTAGCTTCTCGTCGAGTAAATTGAGATGATTTGGGAACCTTCATGCCAAAAAGCAATGAGAGTAGCCTAAGATAGGTCAGTCTCTGATAAACCAAACGCAGAGGAAAGTCTCTTCATACTTTCCCATTTCAAATTAATCTTAATTTCATTCCATATTGATCTCCATGTAATGGGAAATATGAATAAATATGTGTACACGCATATTTATAAATATTAACATGCTATCCTGTATTACAAACAGCTAACATCCGTTTTGTAGGATAATACTCCTAAAACGGATACATCATATAGCATGTAAACATTTATACATTCCCTAAAAACTAAACTACGCTAGTTTTTCGCAGGGAAACAATCGAACCTGTTACCCATTCAAAGTCCAAAAAGGCCACGAGCCTAAAGCCATTTATGTCTTCATCTGACCAGACAAATCCTAATCCTGTCTCTCGTGAAGAATTTGACGGATTAAGTAAATAAATCACAGATTTAGCTGTTCTGCTTAAAGAACTACACCAATCTACCCATGGTACAAGGATACCCATACATACAGAATCCTCTGCACAAAGAGGAATCCAAGGTTCGGATAAAGTCATTCCAGTACCTGATCTTCAGTTGGATACAACCAACAAAATTCATGATGCCACCCATCTCAAATAAGATCTAGACACCGGTGATATCAGAAAGAAAGTCCTTCAAATGGAAGAGACTATCCATTCTATCAAAGGGATTGGAGCACATGAGAGTGTTGGGTTATCATGAGGTAATGTCGGCCACTCAAGAAATGATGTCATTGGGTTATCAACCTGGACAAGGGTTGGGCAAAGATCATCAGGGCATCAAGCGCCACATTCAAGTTCCCAGTTAAACAGGGACAGTCAGACTAAGCTATACTACTAGTTCTACGATTATCTCCACCTATAGTTCCTGAGCCAGTACGGTCTCCGGTAAAGGTGTCTGCCCATATAATGGCTATGTTATTTCCTAAATCGATACTGGTAAAGGGGAAAGAAGTCCTGGTTCTAAATCCCAAAGAGGAAGAAAAGGAACGGAGACGTAAACAAGACATTGTCAGGATGATGTCAAACATACGCGTCATTGTCCATGATGAGCACACAAATAGATACACCCCAGACGATGATTGTCCAGACATAATGGTCATCATTCGGGAAAAGGAGGACGATGACAGCCACTCCATCATTGCAATCCATCAGGACTTCACCCTTGATAATTGGAGCAGCACTCCTTTCATTAGTCGACAAGGGTAAAACGGGAAGAAACCCCTTCTGCCCTGTAGATAATAATAACTGCTTACTTTTCTGTATAGTATTAGCAGCTGTTTTGTCAGTACATGCTAACACTTTGTATAATTGAACAGTTTCATATATTAAGTGAAAGCATATTTTGTTTCAGGACTCTGAATTTAGATGTGCCTATACTTGTTGATAAGGTGCCTTTTCTCCACAAGGATTGTAACTTTGATGGAAAGTTGAACTCAGACTTGATGAAAATACAAAAGGACATTGAGATACCTCAGGAGATCAAAGAATGGGACGAAGACAAACCTAAACCCAACCTTGATCAAACCACTTTGTTCAATCTCGGAACCTCAGAAAACCCCAAACAAATTTAGATTGGTACAGACCTTACTCCAAACCAAAGGAATGACATGGTCACACTATTAAGCCAATTTCAGGATGTGTTTGGATGGTCTCATGAAGACATGGTGGGTTTGTCCACTGACATTGTCATCCATCGGTTCCCCATCAAAGAAGGATGAAAGCCAGTCAGGTTGAAGCTCAGGCAATTAAAACCTGAGTGGAGTTTAAAGGTTAAAGAAGAAATTGTGAAACAATTTCAAGCAGGCATCATCATGCTGTCTACATACCCTAAATGGCTATCAAACATAATCCCTGTGCCTAAACCAGGAGGGAAGGTGTGAGTTTGCGTGGATTACCGGGATCTGAATAAAGCTTGCCTTAAAGATAGCTTTCCTGTTCCATTTATCCACATTCTTATTGACAATACTGCTTAATACGACATGTACTCCTTTGCTGATTGCTTCGCGGGGAATCATCAAATTATGGTTGCTGAAGAGGATCGTGAGAAAACAGCATTCATCACGCCCTGGGGGAACCTTTTGCTATAGACGATTGTTATTCGTCCTCACCAATGCCGGAGCTACCTATCAGCGAGCCATGATGGCTCTTTTCCATAATTTAATGCATAAGGAGATAGAGATCTACTTGGATGACATCATTATCAAGTCCTGAAGGGAGGAAGACCACCTAAACCATCTTAGAAAACTCTTCTAAAAGTTACGTAAGTACAACTTGAAGTTGAATCCAGCTAAGTGTGCCTTTGGCGTTAAATTGGGCAAGTTGCTAGGATTCCTAGTCAGCCACAAGGGGATTGAGTTGGATCCCACAAAAATCCAGGCCATCACAGAAATGCCCATTCCTCAAACAGAGAAGGAAATACGAGGATTTTTGGGAAGAATCAACTTCATCAGCAGGTTCATTTCCCAACTCACATCAACTTGTGAGCCTATTTTCAAATTGTTAAGGAAGAACTACTCCATGAAGTGGAATGATGAGTGCCAGAAGACCTTCCTTACAATCAAAGAGCAGCTAATCAAAGCTCCTATTTTGGTACCTCCTAGGGATGATGTTCCCCTATTTATGTACATGTCTATAAGTGACAATGCCATGGGCTGCATGTTGGGACAGAAAGATGGTAGAGGCCAAGAGCGAGCTATCTATTACCTCAGCAAAAGATTCAGCAGCAGTGAACACAAGTACACTCTGATTGAGAAGACTTGATATGCTTTAGCATGGGCTTCCATGAGGTTGCAATATTACCTCCATGGTCACACAACCCATCTCATATCCCGCGTGGATCCTCTCAAGTACGTGTTCAGTAATTTGATCCTACAACAATTTGACATCGTCTATGTGATGCAGAAGTCCATTAAAGGTCAAGGAATTGCAGATCAACTGGCCATCGCACCTTCAGGGGATTTCAAGCCCTTGGAAACATACATCCCCAATGAAGGGGTAATGGCAATTTAGCAACATCATCAGTACGATGCATGCCAAACATGGAAGATATATTTTAATGAACTCGTAAACATGGAAGGTTCTGGAGTTGGAGCAGTTCTATTATCTGTTACGGGGGAGCAGCTCTTGTCACCATCAAATTATAATTAGCCAATACCAACAACACAGCTGAGTATGAAGGTTGTATCGTGGGGCTAAAACTTACCCAATTAATGGTAATCAGACGGTTAACTATCTTTGGAGATTCCGAGTTGGTAATCATACAAACCACGAGAATCTATCACACCAAAGGTCTACACTTGCTGTCTTACCATCGACAAGTTCTACAGATGGCTTCGGAGTTTGAAGAAATATCCTTCCTCCACATTCCTCGGAATAGGAATGATTTTGCGGATGTGCTAGCAACCTTGGCCTCCTTGGTCATTGTACATGACAAGGAAGACATGTCAACCCTCACATTTTTCCAACAAAAGGCTCCAGCTTATGGGAATTACTTTGGAGATGTATCGGATGAGCTACCTCCCATCCAACACCCTTGGTATCAGCATATCAAGGAGTACTTACAAGATGGATTTACACCCGCTTAGGCGAGCCCGACTGAAAGAAGGCGGATCCATAGACTGGCTATGAAATTCTACCTGAACAGAAATGCACTCTACAAAAGAGATGTAGGATTAGGTCTCCTCAGATGTCTCGACAATGACCAAGCTCAGATGCTCGTGGATGAGATCCATGGTGGAGTATGTGGCCCACACATGAGTGGCCCCTTACTTGTTAAGAAAATCCTCAAAACATGGCATTACTGGCTCTCTCTCAAGGCTGACTGTGAGGATCACGTCAAGAGATGTTATCAGTGCCAAATTCATGGGAATGCTATCCACGCCCCTCCGAGCGAGCTCCACAATATGAGTTCGCCCTGGCCCTTCTCAATGTGGGAAATGAACGTGATCGGGCCCATCGAACCCAAAGCCAGTAATGGGCATCAGTTTATCTTCACCATGATCGACTACTTCACTAAGTGGGTAGAAGCAACCTCCTTCCCCAGGGTTACCAAAGAAGTCATCATTTGTTTTCATCAGAAACAATGTCATTTATCGATATGGACAACCAGAGGTAATTATATCAGACAATGCTAAGAACCTCAACAACAAAATGATGAAAGAATTGTGAAGTAAATTCCACATCAAACATCTCAACTCCGTCATCTACCGTCCAAAGATGAATGGTGTTCTTGAAGCGGCTAACTAAAACATCAAGAAGATCATGCAAAAAATGTCCGTCAACCACAAAGGATGGCCTGACTTATTGCCTTTGACTCTGTTAGCCTATAGAACATCAATGCGCACTTCCACTGAGACAACCCCCTATGCATTAACCTATGGGATGGAAGCAGTACTCCCCATAGAAGTGGAAATGGAATCCCTCAGAGTGTTAATAGAAGCTCAACTAGATGAAGACCAATGGGTACAAGATAGGTATCACCAATTGTCTTTAATAGACGAAAGGTGTGCCGCTGGTATCTTCCACGGTCAGTTATATCAACAAAGGATCGCCAGGTCCTACAACAGAAAAGTCCGACTACGGCAGTTCAAACAACACGACTTGGATTTGAAGAAGATCATTGTCAACCAAGATCAGTCTAAGGGAAAATTCGCCCCTAACTGGGAAGGCTCATTTATTGTCAAGGAGGTATTGACAGGAGGTGCTCTCAAATTACAGGAAATGGATGGCGATGAATTTCTACAGCTTATCAACTCGGACACCATGAAACGGTACTATGTCTGAGGTTACCATCAAGCAAACATCCTGGTGTTGGATCATCAGATCCCCAGTTATTTCAGGTTTTCTAACCCTTCGCTACATACAACTTCTCTTCACACTCATCTGCCCTATTAGGGACAAACATACTTTTCTAACCAACAGCCTGGTTTCGGATCGCCAGATCCTTTTCTCAACTTGGTTTTGAACCCTTACGAAACTCCGATTATCCCACCAGGGATTGAACCTTTCACACCCGCAGTTTTACCCCACTAAGGATAAGACTTTTCACACTTGCAGTTTATACTGTACATGGGAATAAACTTTCTCCCCCACAGTTTGTCCTGAACATAGGATCAAACTTTTCATTGGCTACAAATCGTCCTGAACATGAGGCGAACTACGCTGACCTGATCTCCTTGATACACGGGAGTACGTAGGCAGCCATATTTTATATGGTCCGGTCGCAATAAAACAAAAACAAAAAATACATTTTTACACCCTTCTCATTACAAAAAAATAAAAATAACAAAAACATTTCTACACTCTTTTGCCACATACAACGTTGAACCTCTTACACCAGGTTCGAACTACGCAGACCTAATCTCCTTTTCAATAGGAGTATGTAGGTAACCATTCATGGTTTGGTCTTACCCCCTACCAAAATACAAAAACTGGTCAACGGTACTGGGATCATCATTCAATCCACCACACTTCATCAACTTCAGACCAAAGGGATGGAACTACCTGACCTCCCCATGTAAACGGGAGATTCGGCGACCATCTAAGCTTCGGTTAACTCCTAAAAGAGAAACTAACTGGGCTCCCCTATACAAAGGAGTACTGGCGACCATCTATGGTGTGGTCAACCTCAGAAAGGAAAGTCACACTCCTCTCCACATCTACATACAAAAACCAGTCCCAAGACACCAAAGATGGTAGGAATACACATAGATCAATGATCCATTCTGAAATATCTTAAGACAACTCAATGTCCATCTATCAAGGAGGAATTCAGAATACATCAAGATCACAAGCCCTGAAGAAACAGGAAAATATCAAGCAAGTAACAAGGCATAACTAAAAGGAAAGTGATCAAAAATATATTTCCCTGCTATATATAATGTTGTTTGATATATACAATATGAACTGTACATGACAAAATGGCTAAGCTAGTCTGTGCAGGAAAATACAAGCCCGTCTACAAATCAGTGTATATGCGAGCTATCAAGCCCAACATGGCATCTCTCTCAGAAGGAGGTAACGCTGTGGTCTCCTGCACAAGGGTATCCACACGAGCTAACAGATCTACAACCATCTGCATGGTGACACTGTGCTCATCAATATATGCACTCATCTCTGCAATGATGCCAGTGGTATGGGACCTCATTGTGGTACTATCTGTAACGGCTACATCCCGAGCAGATATAACGCCATCCCGCTCAATTATCACGACATATTTGGCTGATCTGGCCTTATCCCACTCCTCAATAGCGGCATCTCTATGTGATAATGCCTCGTCTCTCTCTAATAGAGTTACATCTCTCCCATCAAGAGCTGTCAACATCAAGGCTCTAGCCTGATCTCTCTCGAAATTCATCAGATGGAGACTCTTCTCAAAATACTGTGCTGAATGCTGGATCACGACAGTACTAGTACTGGGAGAATCTACAAGAGCTGCTCGCAACCCAGTGAATGGATCCTCCTCTGTGTGGGAATTAATGTCCTCCATGGGCTCTCCACCATCTGAATCAATACCTGGTACTGTGGATACTACCGCAACCGATGAAGTCTCTGTCTCCATCCACGTATAATACTCTGACGAACAACCCGGATGGATAATAAATAACTCAGCACTCTCAAGTTGATCCCAATAGGCATAAAGCCTGGATCGGTCCTCTGTTGATAAATGGAGAGAAGCTAAACGCTGACCTAACGCCCCCTCAAAAGGATGGAACTCCTAAAACTGGTCAAACTGTGACGTCACAACCAGTGGGTGGTAGGTAATCATGCCCCTCAAACCAGCTAGAGGGAGATAATCCATGCCAGGAGCGTGAGTAATGAAGCTATAGGGTGAGTTGAGCCCTAAACACGGTAGGATGCCAAATGGATCTCCGATCCCTGCCCAGAATACCAACCAATACATAGCGTCTGTACACTCTGATGGCTGAAAGGAGTAAGACATAGCTATATCATGGGTAAAGCAGTACCCGTGTCGACGAAAAGTACCAATCGATCTCAAGTGTAACATAAATCACACGTAAAACATGACCGAGCTTCCTGTAAATACCCCTGCAGGGTAGGTGCTACAAAACGTGGCTGACCACAACGTCTCAGCCAAGATCATCGAGATAATGGTATGACCCTCCCTAAGAGCTCTCACTACCATGATGACACCTATGTCCAACTCATCCATATACCGTGGCATGTATACATACACCACTACACACATCACGAGTACATCCACTCTGGCCACATGCCAATGATCCTCTGGTATGGTGAAATCCCCGAAGTGCCGAGCATAGCTGTCCAATGAGCCAAATATGTCTATCGGGATACGTTAGGGCAATACATGGCCGAATGTAATCTAATCCTCTACTACTCTATGTCGTAACCTGGTGAGGGTCATGAACTGCCGGCGCATATCTTCGACAGCCAGCCATATGAGCGCAATGTCTGTCTAAGGGAAAAGCCGTAAACCGCTCGTACTCCTCCAGTGTAGGAGTCAAATCCTGGGTACTAAATCAGAAAACCTACCTCTCCGGTACCCAATGCTCCGACATACCCTCTACAAAGCCTGCAAGAACCTAAAACATCAAGAGGGTCATGGAATGCTGTAGTAGCTGATCTATGGTCACCCTATCTGGGGGTGACATACTATCATACACGGATCTCATACGGGATGCCACCAATACTGGTGGGGTGTGATCTATGCGGCTGATTGTCGAAGACGACATCTGTTTGTGCCGTATCACAAGACCATCTGTTGATCGATTTCATAATCAAAATATACGTGCAAGTATACACGGTCAACAAGTAATAAAATGATAAGAAAAGTATCGTTCCCACGAGGAATTATTTAATAAAAATTACCAAGTACCAACTTTTAACCAAATCAATTTTATTTAAACAACCATAAATTGTGATTTTTCTAATTAAGAAAACTAAATTAATCAATTAAAACTAGATTACTCTAAAATTAATTCAAATAAATAAAGATTAAGACTTTAATATCCCCATTTATGAACTATAAATCAATTATCCAATTATCTCAATTATTAAGTCTACTGAATTGTTAACAGGAATTCTCAAATGCCAAAAGTCCTTTTCTAAGTGAGCAATTGACTTCTATTTAATTCAGATTAATCTTGCTATATTCTTATGCAAAACAATTGAATTAAACTCCTTCAATTCCAATTCCTTATGTGTTACATGCGGTGAACATATATATCCATTCAATTCACAAACCTAATTATTCACCATGCAAATAACTAAGTCACATGTTATCATGCCCAGTTCTAAACCTAGAATTCCTCTTTCAATTCCTTCTATAGTAACAAGGTAATTATTGATCAAATAATTAAACAATAAGCACAAGACAAGATAAACAATTCACTTTGACATAAATAATTGGAATAAATCAAATAACTAATTTATAGACATAAAAGGCTCAATTGAAATCTTAACGAAAGAATTAGTTCATAATTAATGAATTAAAACCAAGAATCCGCAACTGAATAGATATTAAAAGATAAAAGTATGATAAAAGAAGAGAATAGAATCTGTTGTCAGCAAATCTGATGCTCCCCTCTTGCTCTTGCTCTTGATCTTCATTGTTCTCCAAGTTGCTTCAATCTCCAATGGCTAATTAAGAACTAGGGTTTATATTATAATCTAATAGAGTGTTTTATCTAAGCTAAGTTATGTAATCCCCCTTTATTTTATGCCTTACATCATGTATTTATAGGTTACAAGTCCAATTTTTAGCTTAGGAACAAACCCAATCCAATTTGGAGTCAAAATGGTGTCAAAGTTCGCCCAAAAACGCGTTCAGGCCATCACCAAGCCCTTTCCCAGTGCCCCAGCACTGGGCACGATGCTCAAACACTGCTCCCCAGTGCCCCGACGTTGGGCATATGCCAAAAATGGGCGCCCCGGCGCTGCCACATGTTCTGACATTTTCTGCTCCGACGTCCTTTGGGAAAATAGCCATAACTTCTTCGTGCAAACTCCTATTTCGATGATTCAAGATGTTCCAAAAAGAGGAGACGTATATCTACAACTTTCATTATTTAAGTGTTTCGAAATAAGGTCCCAAACAATACTCAAATTGGCTCTGAAGTGATTGCTGTGTAAATGCCAAGCCAAAAACGCGAATCTAGCCACCCCAAACGTCGATCCAAGTAACTTTTGTCTCAAATCCTACAAAACAATGTAAAACATGCATGAATGGACACAAACACTTAAAAACTATTCTAAAACACTTGAGAACAATAATAAATTAAGCCCGAATGTATCCAACTCATGTGTATAAAACTCACTCATCAAATACCCCCAAACTTAAACCTTTGCTTGTCCTCAAGCAAAAACACAAAAGAACTAAAAATAAACAAACTAACTCAACTACATGAATGCATATGCATGATCTACTTCCTAATATACCTACGAACCTAGTAATAAATCAGTATGATATATAACAACAGCCTCAAAAATACTATTGGTACTCAAACAATATATCTAATCAAGTCAAAATCCATAACTCTAACCAATTAGTTAATCCAAACATGTTATCACCCATGTTATGTGTGTGTGCTTGTTAACCATTCTAACCGACCACAATTCAAGATAATCACATAACAAACTTCTTAAAAGGAAAATTTCAGTTCCAATTCAATTACTTTTGTGAACATGACAGCTCCGGTTAAAACTAAGCAATTACCAAGTCTTAAGGTAAATACAGGATTTATTTATACTCTTATTCAATCACGAGGGCATTTTTGCTCTTTCTCTTGTTTTATTCATTTTTTTTCTCATGGCTGTGCAATGTCTTATTCCCTTAGGCTTTTCAGTGCTACCTTAACGAGCTTTCGACCAACGACTCCCAAGCCATTAAAACCTTACGGCGCTAGGTGTAAAGACAATCCCCTCGGGCTTACTTACTCAAGTAACAAAGGCCACAAAACTAGACAAGCATGTCACGGTGTTTATTCTCTTTTTTTTTCTTTTTCATCATCACTTTTTTTTTCTTTTTTCCTCTTTTTTTTTCTTCATTTTTTTTCTTTTTGTTTTTCTTTTTGTAATATATATATATCCCATAGATTCCCTCAAACTCAAGCTTTTGCGTCATTCCAACCTTTACTGTCAGTTCACTAATTTCCTTAAACTTTAACCAAGATTTTCCCTCAGAAACAAATTATGAAACCCTTGAACCAAGTGGTTAAAACAGTTAAACTTTAAGTGCTAACCAGTTACATAAGTTTAAGACAGGCTCAGATTATCATAATGATTAAAATTAAAACTCAACATCAATTATCAACACTATTCAAGTTAACATGCAAAACAAATCTTATCATAGGCCGAGCTAAGACCACACCAACCTATCACACAGTTTTATGCAAAAAAAAAATGCAATTATACTACATAAACACATACTAATGCAACACATATATGAATATGCAAATAACTACCATGTACTATATGCAATCAAAAAAAACACAATGCTAACACATAAAAAAAATGAACTACTATGCAGATAACTAACTATATGCAATACGACACTAAGATGAATACCCCCAAACTTAAACCTTTGCTTGTCCTCAAGCAAAAACACAAAAGAACTAAAAATAAACAAACTAACTCAACTACATGAATGCATATGCATGATCTACTTCGTAATATACCTATGAACCCAGTAATAAATCAGTATGATATATAGCAACAGGCCTCAAAGATACTATTGGTACTCAAACAATATATCTAATCAAGACAAAATCCATAACTCTAACCAATTAGTCAATCCAAACCTGTTATCACCCATGTTGTGTGTGTGTGCTTGTTAACCATTCTAACCGACCACAATTCAAGATAATCACATAACAAACTTCTTAAAAGGAAAATTTCAGTTCCAATTCAATTACTTTTGTGAACATGACAACTCCGGTTAAAACTAAGCAATTACCAAGTCTTAAGGTTAATACAGGATTTATTTATACTCTTATTCAATCACGAGGGCATTTTTGCTCTTTCTCGTGTTTTATTCATTTTTTTTTCTCATGGCTGTGCAATGTCTTATTCCCTTAGGCTTTTCAGTGCTACCTTAACGAGCTTTCGACCAACGACTCCCAAGCCATTAAAACCTTAGGGCGCTAGGTGTAAAGACAATCCCCTCGGGCTTACTTACTCAAGTAACAAAGGCCACTAAACTAGACAAGCATGCCACGGTGTTTATTCTCTTTTTTTTTTCTTTTTCATCATCACTTTTCTTTTCTTTTTTCCTCTTTTTTTTTCTTCATTTTTTTTCTTTTTGTTTTTCTTTTTGTAATATATATATCCCATAGATTCCCTCAAACTCAAGCTTTTGCGTCATTCCAACCTTTACTGCCAGTTCACTAATTTCCTTAAACTTTAACCAAGATTTTCCCTCAGAAACAAATTATGAAACCCTTGAACCAAGTGGTTAAAACAGTTAAACTTTAAGTGCTAACCAGTTACATAAGTTTAAGACAGGCTCAGATTATCATAATGATTAAAATTAAAACTCAACATCAATTATCAACACTGTTCAAGTTAACATGCAAAACAAATCTTATCATAGGCCGAGCTAAGACCACATCAACCTATCACACAGTTTTATGCAAAAAAATGCAATTATACTACATAAACACATACTAATGCAACACATATATGAATATGCAAATAACTACCATGTACTATATGCAATCTAAAAAAAACACAATGCTAACACATAAAAAAAACGAACTACTATGCAGATAACTAACTATATGCAATACGACACTAAGATGAATACCCCCAAACTTAAACCTTTACTTGTCCTCAAGCAAAAACACAAAAGAACTAAAAATAAACAAACTAACTCAACTACATGAATGCATATGCGTGATCTACTTCCTAATATACCTACGAACCCAGTAATAAATTAGTATGATATATAGCAACAGGCCTCAAAGATACCATTGGTACTCAAACAATATATCCAATCAAGTTAAAATCCATAACTCTAACCAATTAGTTAATCCAAACCTGTCATCACCAATGTTGTGTGTGTGTGCTTGTTAACCATTCTAACCAACCACAGTTCAAGATAATCACATAACAAACTTCTTAAAAGGAAAATTTCAGTTCCAATTCAATTACTTTTGTGAACATGATAACTCCGGTTAAAACTAAGCAATTACCAAGTCTTAAGGTAAATACAGGATTTATTTATACTTTTATTCAATCACGAGGGCATTTTTGCTCTTTCTCGTGTTTTATTCATTTTTTTTTCTCATGGTTGTGCAATGTCTTATTTCCTTAGGCTTTTCAGTGCTACCTTAACGAGCTTTCGACCAACGACTCCCAAGCCATTAAGACCTTAGGGCGCTAGGTGTAAAAACAATCAATTTTAGTTCAAGATAATCACATAACAAACTTCTTAAAAGGAAAATTTTAGTTCCAATTCAATTACTTGTGTGAACATGACAACTCTGGTTAAAACTAAGTAATTACCAAGTCTTAAGGTAAATACATGATTTGTTTATACTCTTATTCAAACACGAGGGCATTTTTGCTCTTTATCGTATTTTATTCATTTTTTTTCTCATGGCTGTGCAATGTTTTATTCCCTTAGGCTTTTCAGTGCTACCTTAACGAGCTTTCGACCAACGACTCCCAAGCCATTAAGACCTTAGGCCGCTAGGTGTAAAGACAATCCCATCGGGCTTACTTACTCAAGTAACAAAGGCCACAAAACTAGACAAGCATGCAACGGTGTTTATTTTCTTTTTCATCATCTTTTTTCTTTTTTTTTCCTCTTTTTTTTTCTTCATTTTTTTTCTTTTTGTTTTTCTATTTGTAATATATATATCCTATAGATTCCCCCAAACTCAAGCTTTTGCGTCATTCCAACCTTTACTGTCAGTTCACTAATTTCCTTAAACTTTAACCAAGATTTTCCCTCAGAAACAAATTATGAAACCCTTGAACCAAGTGGTTAAAACAGTTAAACTTTAAGTGCTAACTAGTTACATAAGTTTAAGACAGGCTTAGATTATCATCATGATTAAAATTAGAACTCATCATCAATTATCAACACTGTTCAAGTTAACATGCAAAACCAATCTTATCATAGGCCGAGCTAAGACCACACCAACCTATCACACAGTTTCATGCAAAAAAATAAAATGCAATTATACTACATGAACACATACTAATGCAACACATATATGAATATGCAAATAACTACCATGTACTATATGCAACCTAAAAAAACACAATGCTAACACATAAAAAAATGAACTACTATGCAGATAACTAACTAACTATATGCAATACGACACTAAGATGCCCCCAAACTTAAACTAGACATTGTCCTCAATGGATGAAATATAAAAAAGTAAAGCAGAGGACTTCCCTGAAAATATAGCAATCTTCCTCCTTGTCCACTAAGTTTGGAGAATAGGCTAAGCACATGGAATAAATTGGGCACCACACTTGAATTTGACTTGAATAACTTGTAAAATAATGATAGAAGCAATTTTATTAAATCCTAAATAAATACAAATTCAAAACTACTAATATAAAACCTAATAAAAACTAAAAATAAAAATTAAACTTAGATTGCCTCCCAATAAGCGCTTGTTTTATAGTCTCAGCCTGACTTCTTCAATTCTCTATCCAATTCCCCTACGAAAATTGAGGAACCCTCCATCCATCAGAAGCAATGTCTCTTTTGGGAGGTTCCCATTCGCAAAAACCCTTAAATTGAAGTCACCTAGCATGCTCTTTGTAGATAGTTTCCCTATTAAGAACGTCCAACAACTAGGTGTTTTCTCCATTATGTCTATGATTAGATTGGAGCATTGAAGCTTAATAAATATAATGGAGTATTCCTCTATCTTCTCCTTTTCATCCCACCATGACTTCACAACTGTACTAGCTCTTATGTCACAAAGAGCTTTGCCGACGACATGACTGCCAATTGGGCATGGTTTTGCAAAATTGCCCGGATTCTTAAACTTTGGTGGAGAAGGTACATGGGACACTAAAGAAATCGGTTCATCTTCGTTGGTACTCAAAGTTTGATCTTCGCCAATCTCCTTTTCTTGGTCTCCAAGTCTTTCCTCTCTTTCAACATCTATATCATTTGGCACATCCGGTTGCAGATTTGGTTTGGGCTCACCATCAGTCTCGAAATTCATGTCATAGAGCCAAGTGTATTGAGGATGGTTGTTCAACGCATGTGATATCTTCCCCAATTGATTTTCATGATTCTTGATCGATGCACCTTGTCTTTGCATATTTAGCTCTATTTGATTCAATTGTTTATCTTGTTCCTCGTTCCTTTTGTCGGATGCTCTAATGAATTGTTGAGTCTGATTTTGAAATTCGGATTTATTTTGTTGTCTAGGCTCTTGAGCTTGGGCTTGATTGTTACTCCATGAAAACCCCAGATGATTTCTCCAACCCGAATTATATGCATTTTGATTCGGGTAAGGTTGGGTAGATCGATTATAGCACCCTACGAACTGAGCTGATTCAGAATTTATGGCACACTGATCCGTAGCATGACCCCCATCACATAATTCACAAACCATTGCTACCTGCTATGTGGATGGTGGACTCCATGTTTTCATTGGTCGAGTCATGTTCGTGTATGACCATTGATATGCAAAGTCATCCATGGTACCTGAAAAAGAGAGAAAGAAAAAAAATTGAAAGAGAATTAAAGAAAAAAAAACGTTTAAATTAAAACTAATTTGATAAAAATTAATATTGGCAAAATTATTAAACTAATTCCCCGGTAACGACGCCAAAAACTTGTTGATCGATTTCACAATCAAAATATACGTGAAAGCATACATGGTCAATAAGTAATAAAGTGATAAGAAAAGTATCGTTCCCACGCTGAATTATTTAATAAAAATTACCAAGTACTAACTTTTAACCAAATCAATTTTATTTAAACAACAATAAATTGTGATTTTTCTAATTAAGAAAACTAAATTAATCAATTAAAACTAGATTACTCTAAAATTAATTCAAATAAATAAAGATTAAGACTTCAATATCCCCAATTATGAACTATAAATCAATTATCTAATTATCCCAATTATTATGTCTACTGAATTATTAATAGGAATTCTCAAATGCCAAAAGTCCTTTTCCAAGTGAGCAATTGACTTCTATTTAATCCAGATTAATTTTGCTATATTCCTATGCGAAACAATTGAATTAAACTCCTTCAATTCCAATTCTTTATGTGTTATATGCGGTGAACAGATATTTCCATTCAATTCACAAACCTAATTATTCACCATGCAAATAACTAAGTCACATGTTATCATGCCCAGTTATAACCCTAAAATTCCTCTTTCAATTCCTTCTAGAGTAACAAAGTAATTACTGATCAAATAATTAAACAATAAGCACAAGAAAAGATAAACAATTCACTTTGACATAAATAATTGGAATAAATCAAATAACTAATTTATAGACATAAAATGTTCAATTAAAATCTTAACGAAAGAATTAGTTCATAATTAATGAATTAAAACCAAGAATCCACAACTGAATAGACATTAAAAGATAAAAGTATGATAAGAGAAGAGAATAGAATCTTTTGTCATCAAATCTGATGCTCCCCTCTTGCTCTTGCTCTCGATCTTCAGTGTTCTCCAAGTTGCTTCAATCTCCAATGGCTAATTAAGAACTAGGGTTTATATTCTAATCTAATAGAGTGTTTTATCTAAGCTAAGCTATGTAATCCCCCTTTATTTTATGTCTTACATCATGTATTTATAGGTTACAAGTCCAATTTTTAGTTTAGGAACAAACCTAATATAATTTGGAGTCAAAAAGGTGTCAAAATTCGCCCAAACACTGCTCCCCAGCGCCCCGGCGCTGGGCATAGGCCAAAAATGGGCGTCCTGGCGCTGCCACATGTTTTGATATTTTTTGCTCTGACGTCCTTTGGAAAAATGGCCATAACTTCTTCGTCCGAACTCCGATTTTGATGATTCAAGATGTTCCGAAAAGAGGAGACGTAGATCTACAACTTTCATTCTTTACATTTTTTTAAATAAGGTCCGATCAATACTCAAATTGACTTTGAAGTGACTGCTGTGTAAATGTCAAGCCGAAAACGCGAATCTAGCCACCCCAAACGTCGATCCAAGTAATTTTTATCCCGAATCTTTCAAAACATTGTAAAACATGCATGAATGGACACAAACACTTAAAAAATATTCTAAAAGACTTGAGAACAATAATAAATTAAGCTCGAATGTATCCAATTCATGTGTATAAAACGCACTCATCACCATCCAGGGGTCAATGATGAATATCTCTGGACATACATACATATGCATAACATGATAAATGCTTGACAGATAATAGATGGAAATTTGATGTAGGGAATGGGAAACGATACATACATTCCTAAGTACATTATCATCTACATACATCATCTATGTACAACTAAAAATATAGGGAAATGGGGCACAGACGCCCTACTACTAACAGAGGCCTATCAAAAGATATAGCGAGAATGGGGCACAGCCACCCAATATCTAACAGAGGCCTATCAAAAGAGATAACGAGAATAGAAGAAGACAATGGTGGGAATATCTACATCATCAATCATGTACATCTGATGTAACTCCTCCCGAGTCACTGGATCTCTATCAATAGGATGTCAGGCCTATACAAGGGAGGATCTGCACTGACAAAATCATATGGGTCACCTGAGGGGCCAGCGCCTGAGCTAGAAGGATCAAAAGTATCTGCCTCTGAAGGATCTCTGCCCAAATACCGGATGAAAAAATATTCCCGATCCAACTGTCGGGTCAAACGATCAATCTGTGTCAAATGAGTCGGATCTCGAACACAGGTCAGCCAATCTGTCGTCATCACGGATCTAGGAACCATATCCCCCATAAACTGAGTGGCGCGGGTCTGGGCTCCAATGGTACGAGGGGACCACCAGTGATAGAATGTATCCTGAGTATGTGAAGCCTCTAAAAAAGTATATCCGCCAATACCCATCAATGGGATGTCATCGTCGAGTGACTGCAACACATGCAAATAACGCCTGACAAGAGGCAAGATCGGTACACGAATCTCTCTTGTGGTGCTCCTAATAGCACGCCCTCCTAAATAGATCTCCCATCCTCCATCCGCGAAGAGAGGAATCCTACGGGTGGATATTACGTGCTCGACCCCTTTAACGATCGAGAAATTTATAATTTAATTTAAATATTTATTATGTTAAATAAATATTTTAAATAATTTATTTATTGGAAAAAATAAATAATTTATGAATTTTGGTTAATTAATTTGGTAACTAAATTAATTAATGATAATTTTATCTAATGGATTTAATTAAATTAAATCAATTGCTTAATATTTAAGAAACTAATTAAATTAAATGAATTGTTTAATTTAAAGAAAATAAATAAATTAAATAAAGTGATGTGTCTAATTTATTAATTAAATTGGATATATAATTATTTATTAAATTACAAGTATAATGATAATAAGATTATTATTATTATTTTTATAAGCTATTTAATGTGTTGCATGTGTGACAAGTGGAACTATATAATATAAATATTATAATAATAATCTAGTTTAGGAGTTTTGATTAGCCAAACATGGCCTTGTGGCCTTTGGTCTTGTGTAACTGGCGCGAGCCTTTTTATTTTTTTAACTTGACGTACGTGGGAGAGACCAGTTATATTGCATATGCATCTTATTTTTCCTAAGTCTAGTTATCAGTAAAGAGCGTAGTGAGAGCTTGGAAGCAAGAGAGAAAACATTGTGGTTGTGAGTTTCTAAGATTGTTAAGAGAAAGAAGGAGAATTTTTCTAGCACTCAATCAAGGTAAGCTAACCCTAATTTTAATATTGGGTTGTTGAAATTTTCTATTCATTGGAAATTTGGGTTTTGGTTGAATTGTTGAAGAAAATGCTCTTTATATGTATGTATTCTCTTGCTAAATCTGTTAGTTGTCCTTTATAAGTCTATGTTAGTATTAAAATACGTGAAAATTGAATTATAAGAAGGAAATATAACTAACAGTGTTCATATTTAAAAATTGCTTTAGAAAAGTATAAATTTCATGCCTTATATGTGTTGTAATCTGCGAATTGAAGTGGAATTGTGATAATATGATAAGAAACGAAAGCGGCGTAGTTAGAATCGTGTCAAATGATTAAGAAACGAATTTGTGGCAATCAAATTCATTAAAAGTATAAAATAACAAAATTTGGGAAAAATATAGTTTTGATTCTTCAAAATGATGTTTATGTAATGTTTTTATATAAAGAATGGTGTTTAGCATGTATAATTATAATATGGCAAAGTGTTAGATGTTGAAGTTGGGAGATTTTATGTTGAATTGGAATTTTTGGCCAAAGCAGAGTTTGATTTCGAGCTTCTGCAAAAACTGGAACTGAGGCATCACGCGGGCGCGCGGTCTGGCGCGCTGTTGTCGAGCGAGCGTGCAACATTTGGGTGCTGGCGAGCTGCGTCGCGCGGTCGCGCGATTACCAGTGTATTACTGGCGCGGCCGCGCGAGTAGCCAGTCATAGACAGTGAAGTCTGCTTAATTACAGGTCATATGTAATGAACTTATATTAGTTTAGCATGCATGTTAATAATGTTAAGGCACAATATAAACTACAATAACAGATTGTCATACGTTGTTATATACAGTGTAAAAGAATTTAAGTGATTACTTGAATAAGTTATGTAATGAACCAAATGTGATATTTTCAAAAGTTAAATATAAATGATAAGGTTTATAGTGTGATTTCAGAATCGTTAAGGTGTTAACCAACGTGGTTAGGTGCTAGGATAGGGTTATGACCTAAATGATGGTTAATACCCATAGTGTTAATATTCATACAACTAATTGTTGTTGCGATTGTAATGATGTATGTAGGGTAATTGGAGATTATTTTGCACTTGTGTAGCTTACAAACAAGGCAAGTTCTTTAACTCTACTCTTATAATAATTGTGCAAGTTCCTAAACTTTAACTCTTTTTATTGAGAAAGCCTAATCTATCTTGTGTATGTTTGTACAAGCTCTTGTAACCTAATTTGTTACCTTGAGCGAGTTTTACTTTAATAAATCTTGATATTATTATTCAAAACATATATTGTTCTAATACATAGATTCAAATAAGATTGTTCTAATACTTTTGGTTATAGCATTTTCCTTGTATATCATGTTTATTCAATTACATATATTGTTGAAATCCGATCATTGACTTTGATAGCCTTGTTCAGTTATACATTCTTGTATTAAACCTTTAATGATGGAAACTAAATAGCGTTCTAAAATTCTAGAAACACTGATAAGCTAGTTCCAAACTAAACTTTCTTTAGTGCGGAAATTCTAAATTCAAACTGAGACGAACAACCCTAACATAGGGGATTTTGTACGTGTAACGTTTAGATTTTTGTGCACAATACATGGTACAAAGGGCTGATCCCCCTAAGTATGTTAAGAAGAGTCTGTACAGTCTAATGACTGTTAAGGTTAAGGTAATAATACCTAAATACCGGAGACATAGTTCGTGGTCCTAAGACCCTCAGCTAATTAAAGTTCGAACTTGTTTCCTATTTTTGATTCGTAGAACAAGTTCATTATTGTTCAGTATTCGTTGTTCATTCTCATGTTGTTATTACTACTATTTATATCAGTGAGCAATTGTTTGCTCACTCTTGCAATTAACAATGCAGCTAAAGTCGAAAGAGTTGATGAGCCATCTACTAGCAAAGGAAAGGGCAAGATGTCCAAGTGATGAAGAATTATTTAGAATTTATTTAAAACGCATGATGTTATAAGACTTGTTTTCCTTTATAATTTTTCCACAAGTGATGTAATAATTTTAGAGGTTAGATTACCTGGGATTATTTTTGAGATGTTGATGTAACCCTTTAATGGGAGAGATTATTGTTGAAGTTATTTAAATTATGTCTTTATCCTTTATCATGGGTAGTTAGATGTAATTATTTTGATAGTGAGCACCAAATTCGGTGGAAATGAAGTACCCGAATTTGGGGGTATCACAGGTTGGTATAAAAGCTTTAGGTTATGAACCTTAGGTGGGGAAACCTTAGGAAGTAACATTTAAGAAAACAGAAAATATAGAGGTGTTTAACTCTTATCGTGTTTTAAGGAATGGATTAAGGCATCCATTGAAGCTAAACAATAAAAGACATTATGTGCTATGTGTTAATAACTTATGTGCTCGCGAGTATCGATAATGTTAAGTAAAACTTAAAATATTTTGTTGTCAGGATGTCTGGCGAAGGAGGATCTAGTCCAGCTAGAGAGGTGATACCTCAGTTATCTAGAGATGATGAACCCCGGGATATTCACGTAGTGCAGGAACAGTTGATCCAGGAGGATGAGATTGTGACCAATCCCGAGGAGGATAGTTCTTATGAGTTTCCACCAAATTCCATATCAGTTGAGATGTATGACGCTCTGTATGACCGTAACATAGAGTTACATGACGAAGTTGAGGAGCTGAAGGAGATGGTTGAGATGCATCATGCTTCGTTAGAGCAGAAGGATGTGGAGATTCAGGAACTTGACTCAAAACTTGGAAACACAAAGTGGGACTTAGTTCATACTAAGGGTCAGAATGAAGATTTATTGGTAGTGAACGAGAAGATGAAGACTGACATGAAGAAGTTGAAAGATGAATTCAAAGAGGAATCAGCTAAGCGTACAAGAGCAAAGGACGCTTGGATGAAGGCTACTCAACGTGCGGACCGTGATGAGTCTAAAGTTCAAGTGAAGAAAGCCAAGATGAAGGAGATGGATTATGCTTTTAATTCTGCGATTGATAGGGCCCGGGATCAAGTTTTTATTACCCGCATCAATTTGAAGACTCGTCGTGGTTCGTGATGGATCGGAGAACAGTGTATCGTATTATGGAGGAGGATCGTCGAGAAGCCTTACGACGTCTTAATATGCATAGATAGAAATAAGGGTGATAATAGTATGTGGTTAATTATGTGAATAAATAAACTGTGAATCCCTTATTTGAGATGAATAAAGGGATAGTATGAGTATGTAATCTTGGAACTTGTCTAGTTTAGGAAATTAAATGTTAATAGCGGTTATGCTATCCTTAACATGTTTTAAAAACGTTATGAATAAATAAAATATTAGAGTTTATTTGAAATGTTATGTGGTATAGCTTTAATCTTAGAATGTTTAGAGTTAAACTTTAAAACATTCAGGGAATTGAATAAATGAACTAATAAGCGTATATTTTAACAGAAGATGCCTCCTAGAAGAAGACAACCACACCAACAACCACCTCCTGAGGGGTCTACTAACAATAACAACGAGGCCAACGCTAATCCGGTTCATCAGTTGGCAGCTTTGTTGACAGGTGCACTTGCGAATCAACCGCAAGCTCAAGCTACGACTTTCAAGGAATTCAAAGCGGTTGGACCGCCAGAGTTTCAAGGTTCTATGAATCCAATGGAAGCCCAAACTTGGATTATGGAAATGGAAAAGGTGTTCGACGTTGCTAGAGTTAATGGAGATCAGAAGACTGCGTTCGCAATGTTTATGCTGAAGTCCGAAGCTAGCTACTGGTGGCAAGCAAATAAGGTTCGTGGAGGACAAGGAGTGATAATGTGGGAGAGATTTAAGGAGATGTTCTTTGAAATGTACTTTTCAGCGAGTTCTCAGAATCAGTTGGAAGTGCAATTTCTGGAGCTGAAGCAAGGAACAATGACGGTGCCTGAATATGCTGCGAAGTTTAACGAGTTGGAAAGGTTTGCCACTTATCAAGTCAATACGGATGAGCGTAAAGCGAGAAGGTTTGAACAAGGATTGAAACCGTGGCTATTTAGAAAGGTTTCAATGTTCCAGTTAAGTACATTTGCGGCTGTACTAGAAAAGGCAATTATTATAGAAGGTGGAAGCGATGCCTTGACCAAGTACAACCAAGAACAGAAAGAAGAGGAAGAATGATAGTGAGAATAAGGCTGGTGGGAGTAATATTGGAAGTAACAATTAGAAGAGGAAGTGGAACGAGAATTCGACTACGGGAGGACAGCAGGGAAGTCAGCAGGAGAAAAAGTTTAAAGCTTGTGCGACGTGTGGAAAGAACTATACAAGGGTATGTTTGAAGGGAAAGCGAGTGTGTTTCAACTGTGGTCAGGAGGGACACATTACGCCGTACTATTTTAGCCCAAAGAAAGGAGCATGTTTTACCTGCGGTTCGAAAGATCACATGGCTCGTGATTGTCCTAAAAAGCTAGCGGGGAGTGCAAGTGGAGGAAAAGGAAACAACAATGGTGGTGGTGCAATGACTATCTCTGGACGAACACAGTTAAGCCGACCTACTGCAAGAACTTTTAATATGAGTGTGCAGGATGTTGTTCAGTCTAAGGATGTGGTGTCAGGTATCATTCCGATTAATGGTATTAATGCTTATGTACTGTTTGATTCGGGTGCTACTTGTTCATTTATATCCGATGAATTTACTTAAAACTTAGATTTGCCTCAGGAAGAATTAGATTATCCTTTGGACATAGAGATTGTAAATAGGAAAGTGATTCCTGTTAGGTTTATATATAAGAATTGTAGAGTGGTTATAAAGGGTCAAGAGATGAGGGTAGACTTGATACCAATTAGACTTGGTGAGTTTGATGTTATACTGGGAATGGATTAGTTATTCAATTACGGAGCAGTAATTGATTGCCAAAGAAAATGTGTTAACCTTATGACTCTGTCAAAGGTTATATTTTATGGCAGCAAATCACCTCGACAAGCAAGTTGTCTGACGGTGATGCAAGCCAAGAAGTTGTTAAGACAAGAATGTGTAGGATACTTAGCCTACGTAGTTGATACACAGAAAAAGAGTGCGAAGTTAGAGGAGATACCGATCACAAGAGATTTTGCAGACGTATTTCCAGACGATGAAGACTGACATGGAGAAGTTGAAAGATGACTTCAAAGAGGAATCAGCTAAGCGTACAAGAGCAAAGGACGCTTGGATGAAGGCTACTCAACGTGCAGACCGTGATGAGTCTAAAGTCCAAGTGAAGAAAGCCAAGATGAAGGAGATGGATTATGCTTTTAATTCTGCGATTGATAGGGCCCGGGATCGAGTTTTTATTACCCGCATCAATTTGAAGACTCGTCGTGGTTCGTGATGGATCGGAGAACAGTGTATCGTATTATGGAGGAGGATCGTCGAGAAGCCTTACGACGTCTTAATATGCATAGATAGAAATAAGGGTGATAATAGTATGTGGTTAATTATGTGAATAAATAAACTGTGAATCCCTTATTTGAGATGAATAAAGGGATAGTATGAGTATGTAATCTTGGAACTTGTCTAGTTTAGGAAATTAAATGTTAATAGCGGTTATGCTATCCTTAACATGTTTTAAAAACGTTATGAATAAATAAAATATTAGAGTTTATTTGAAATGTTATGTGGTATAGCTTTAATCTTAGAATGTTTAGAGTTAAACTTTAAAACATTCAGGGAATTGAATAAATGAACTAATAAGCGTATATTTTAACAGAAGATGCCTCCTAGAAGAAGACAACCACACCAACAACCACCTCCTGAGGGGTCTACTAACAATAACAACGAGGCCAACGCTAATCCGGTTCATCAGTTGGCAGCTTTGTTGACAGGTGCACTTGCGAATCAACCGCAAGCTCAAGCTACGACTTTCAAGGAATTCAAAGCGGTTGGACCGCCAGAGTTTCAAGGTTCTATGAATCCAATGGAAGCCCAAACTTGGATTATGGAAATGGAAAAGGTGTTCGACGTTGCTAGAGTTAATGGAGATCAGAAGACTGCGTTCGCAATGTTTATGCTGAAGTCCGAAGCTAGCTACTGGTGGCAAGCAAATAAGGTTCGTGGAGGACAAGGAGTGATAATGTGGGAGAGATTTAAGGAGATGTTCTTTGAAATGTACTTTTCAGCGAGTTCTCAGAATCAGTTGGAAGTGCAATTTCTGGAGCTGAAGCAAGGAACAATGACGGTGCCTGAATATGCTGCGAAGTTTAACGAGTTGGAAAGGTTTGCCACTTATCAAGTCAATACGGATGAGCGTAAAGCGAGAAGGTTTGAACAAGGATTGAAACCGTGGCTATTTAGAAAGGTTTCAATGTTCCAGTTAAGTACATTTGCGGCTGTACTAGAAAAGGCAATTATTATAGAAGGTGGAAGCGATGCCTTGACCAAGTACAACCAAGAACAGAAAGAAGAGGAAGAATGATAGTGAGAATAAGGCTGGTGGGAGTAATATTGGAAGTAACAATTAGAAGAGGAAGTGGAACGAGAATTCGACTACGGGAGGACAGCAGGGAAGTCAGCAGGAGAAAAAGTTTAAAGCTTGTGCGACGTGTGGAAAGAACTATACAAGGGTATGTTTGAAGGGAAAGCGAGTGTGTTTCAACTGTGGTCAGGAGGGACACATTACGCCGTACTATTTTAGCCCAAAGAAAGGAGCATGTTTTACCTGCGGTTCGAAAGATCACATGGCTCGTGATTGTCCTAAAAAGCTAGCGGGGAGTGCAAGTGGAGGAAAAGGAAACAACAATGGTGGTGGTGCAATGACTATCTCTGGACGAACACAGTTAAGCCGACCTACTGCAAGAACTTTTAATATGAGTGTGCAGGATGTTGTTCAGTCTAAGGATGTGGTGTCAGGTATCATTCCGATTAATGGTATTAATGCTTATGTACTGTTTGATTCGGGTGCTACTTGTTCATTTATATCCGATGAATTTACTTAAAACTTAGATTTGCCTCAGGAAGAATTAGATTATCCTTTGGACATAGAGATTGTAAATAGGAAAGTGATTCCTGTTAGGTTTATATATAAGAATTGTAGAGTGGTTATAAAGGGTCAAGAGATGAGGGTAGACTTGATACCAATTAGACTTGGTGAGTTTGATGTTATACTGGGAATGGATTAGTTATTCAATTACGGAGCAGTAATTGATTGCCAAAGAAAATGTGTTAACCTTATGACTCTGTCAAAGGTTATATTTTATGGCAGCAAATCACCTCGACAAGCAAGTTGTCTGACGGTGATGCAAGCCAAGAAGTTGTTAAGACAAGAATGTGTAGGATACTTAGCCTACGTAGTTGATACACAGAAAAAGAGTGCGAAGTTAGAGGAGATACCGATCACAAGAGATTTTGCAGACGTATTTCCAGACGATGAAGACTGACATGGAGAAGTTGAAAGATGACTTCAAAGAGGAATCAGCTAAGCGTACAAGAGCAAAGGACGCTTGGATGAAGGCTACTCAACGTGCAGACCGTGATGAGTCTAAAGTCCAAGTGAAGAAAGCCAAGATGAAGGAGATGGATTATGCTTTTAATTCTGCGATTGATAGGGCCCGGGATCGAGTTTTTATTACCCGCATCAATTTGAAGACTCGTCGTGGTTCGTGATGGATCGGAGAACAGTGTATCGTATTATGGAGGAGGATCGTCGAGAAACCTTACGACGTCTTAATATGCATAGATAGAAATAAGGGTGATAATAGTATGTGGTTAATTATGTGAATAAATAAACTGTGAATCCCTTATTTGAGATGAATAAAGGGATAGTATGAGTATGTAATCTTGGAACTTGTCTAGTTTAGGAAATTAAATGTTAATAGCGGTTATGCTATCCTTAACATGTTTTAAAAACGTTATGAATAAATAAAATATTAGAGTTTATTTGAAATGTTATGTGGTATAGCTTTAATCTTAGAATGTTTAGAGTTAAACTTTAAAACATTCAGGGAATTGAATAAATGAACTAATAAGCATATATTTTAATAGAAGATGCCTCCTAGAAGAAGACAACCACACCAACAACCACCTCCTGAGGGGTCTACTAACAATAACAACGAGGCCAACGCTAATCCGGTTCATCAGTTGGCAGCTTTGTTGACAGGTGCACTTGCGAATCAACCGCAAGCTCAAGCTACGACTTTCAAGGAATTCAAAGCGGTTGGACCGCCAGAGTTTCAAGGTTCTATGAATCCAATGGAAGCCCAAACTTGGATTATGGAAATGGAAAAGGTGTTCGACGTTGCTAGAGTTAATGGAGATCAGAAGACTGCGTTCGCAATGTTTATGCTGAAGTCCGAAGCTAGCTACTGGTGGCAAGCAAATAAGGTTCGTGGAGGACAAGGAGTGATAATGTGGGAGAGATTTAAGGAGATGTTCTTTGAAATGTACTTTTCAGCGAGTTCTCAAAATCAGTTGGAAGTGCAATTTCTGGAGCTGAAGCAAGGAACAATGACGGTGCCTGAATATGCTGCGAAGTTTAACGAGTTGGAAAGGTTTGCCACTTATCAAGTCAATACGGATGAGCGTAAAGCGAGAAGGTTTGAACAAGGATTGAAACCGTGGCTATTTAGAAAGGTTTCAATGTTCCAGTTAAGTACATTTGCGGCTGTACTAGAAAAGGCAATTATTATAGAAGGTGGAAGCGATGCCTTGACCAAGTACAACCAAGAACAGAAAGAAGAGGAAGAATGATAGTGAGAATAAGGCTGGTGGGAGTAATATTGGAAGTAACAATTAGAAGAGGAAGTGGAATGAGAATTCGACTACGGGAGGACAGCAGGGAAGTCAGCAGGAGAAAAAGTTTAAAGCTTGTGCGACGTGTGGAAAGAACTATACAAGGGTATGTTTGAAGGGAAAGCGAGTGTGTTTCGACTGTGGTCAGGAGGGACACATTACGCCGAACTATTTTAGCCCAAAGAAAGGAGCATGTTTTACCTGCGGTTCGAAAGATCACATGGCTCGTGATTGTCCTAAAAAGCTAGCGGGGAGTGCAAGTGGAGGAAAAGGAAACAACAATGGTGGTGGTGCAATGACTATCTCTGGACGAACACAGTTAAGCCGACCTACTGCAAGAACTTTCAATATGACTGTGCAGGATGTTGTTCAGTCTAAGGATGTGGTGTCAGGTATCATTCCGATTAATGGTATTAATGCTTATGTACTGTTTGATTCGGGTGCTACTTGTTCATTTATATCCGATGAATTTGCTTAAAACTTAGATTTGCCTCAGGAAGAATTAGATTATCCTTTGGACATAGAGATTGTAAATAGGAAAGTGATTCATGTTAGGTTTATATATAAGAATTGTAGAGTGGTTATAAAGGGTCAAGAGATGAGGGTAGACTTGATACCAATTAGACTTGGTGAGTTTGATGTTATACTGGGAATGGATTAGTTATTCAATTACGGAGCAGTAATTGATTGCCAAAGAAAATGTGTTAACCTTATGACTCTGTCAAAGGTTATATTTTATGGCAGCAAATCACCTCGACAAGCAAGTTGTCTGACGGTGATGCAAGCCAAGAAGTTGTTAAGACAAGGATGTGTAGGATACTTAGCCTACATAGTTGATACACAGAAAAAGAGTGCGAAGTTAGAGGAGATACCGATCACAAGAGATTTTGCAGACGTATTTCCAGACGATGAAGACTGACATGGAGAAGTTGAAAGATGACTTCAAAGAGGAATCAGCTAAGCGTACAAGAGCAAAGGACGCTTGGATGAAGGCTACTCAACGTGCGGACCGTGATGAGTCTAAAGTCCAAGTGAAGAAAGCCAAGATGAAGGAGATGGATTATGCTTTTAATTCTGCGATTGATAGGGCCCGGGACCGAGTTTTTATTACCCGCATCAATTTGAAGACTCGTCGTGGTTCGTGATGGATCGGACAACAGTGTATCGTATTATGGAGGAGGATCGTCGAGAAGCCTTACGACGTCTTAATATGCATAGATAGAAATAAGGGTGATAATAGTATGTGGTTAATTATGTGAATAAATAAACTGTGAATCCCTTATTTGAGATGAATAAAGGGATAGTATGAGTATGTAATCTTGGAACTTGTCTAGTTTAGGAAATTAAATGTTAATAGCGGTTATGCTATCCTTAACATGTTTTAAAAACGTTATGAATAAATAAAATATTAGAGTTTATTTGAAATGTTATGTGGTATAGCTTTAATCTTAGAATGTTTAGAGTTAAACTTTAAAACATTCAGGGAATTGAATAAATGAACTAATAAGCGTATATTTTAACAGAAGATGCCTCCTAGAAGAAGACAACCACACCAACAACCACCTCCTGAGGGGTCTACTAACAATAACAACGAGGCCAACGCTAATCCGGTTCATCAGTTGGCAGCTTTGTTGACAGGTGCACTTGCAAATCAACCGCAAGCTCAAGCTACGACTTTCAAGGAATTCAAAGCGGTTGGACCGCCAGAGTTTCAAGGTTCTATGAATCCAATGGAAGCCCAAACTTGGATTATGGAAATGGAAAAGGTGTTCGACGTTGCTAGAGTTAATGGAGATCAGAAGACTGCGTTCGCAATGTTTATGCTGAAGTCCGAAGCTAGCTACTGGTGGCAAGCAAATAAGGTTCGTGGAGGACAAGGAGTGATAATGTGGGAGAGATTTAAGGAGATGTTCTTTGAAATGTACTTTTCAGCGAGTTCTCAAAATCAGTTGGAAGTGCAATTTCTGGAGCTGAAGCAAGGAACAATGACGGTGCCTGAATATGCTGCGAAGTTTAACGAGTTGGAAAGGTTTGCCACTTATCAAGTCAATACGGATGAGCGTAAAGCGAGAAGGTTTGAACAAGGATTGAAACCGTGGCTATTTAGAAAGGTTTCAATGTTCCAGTTAAGTACATTTGCGGCTGTACTAGAAAAGGCAATTATTATAGAAGGTGGAAGCGATGCCTTGACCAAGTACAACCAAGAACAGAAAGAAGAGGAAGAATGATAGTGAGAATAAGGCTGGTGGGAGTAATATTGGAAGTAACAATTAGAAGAGGAAGTGGAACGAGAATTCGACTACGGGAGGACAGCAGGGAAGTCAGCAGGAGAAAAAGTTTAAAGCTTGTGCGACGTGTGGAAAGAACTATACAAGGGTATGTTTGAAGGGAAAGCGAGTGTGTTTCGACTGTGGTCAGGAGGGACACATTACGCCGAACTATTTTAGCCCAAAGAAAGGAGCATGTTTTACCTGCGGTTCGAAAGATCACATGGCTCGTGATTGTCCTAAAAAGCTAGCGGGGAGTGCAAGTGGAGGAAAAGGAAACAACAATGGTGGTGGTGCAATGACTATCTCTGGACGAACACAGTTAAGCCGACCTACTGCAAGAACTTTCAATATGACTGTGCAGGATGTTGTTCAGTCTAAGGATGTGGTGTCAGGTATCATTCCGATTAATGGTATTAATGCTTATGTACTGTTTGATTCGGGTGCTACTTGTTCATTTATATCCGATGAATTTGCTTAAAACTTAGATTTGCCTCAGGAAGAATTAGATTATCCTTTGGACATAGAGATTGTAAATAGGAAAGTGATTCATGTTAGGTTTATATATAAGAATTGTAGAGTGGTTATAAAGGGTCAAGAGATGAGGGTAGACTTGATACCAATTAGACTTGGTGAGTTTGATGTTATACTGGGAATGGATTAGTTATTCAATTACGGAGCAGTAATTGATTGCCAAAGAAAATGTGTTAACCTTATGACTCTGTCAAAGGTTATATTTTATGGCAGCAAATCACCTCGACAAGCAAGTTGTCTGACGGTGATGCAAGCCAAGAAGTTGTTAAGACAAGGATGTGTAGGATACTTAGCCTACATAGTTGATACACAGAAAAAGAGTGCGAAGTTAGAGGAGATACCGATCACAAGAGATTTTGCAGACGTATTTCCAGACGATTTGCTGGGTCTTCTGCCAGATCGACAAATTGAGGTCGTTATTGATTTGGTACTAGGAACGGGTCCGATATCTAAGGCACCATATAGAATGGCCCCGGTAGAGATGAAAGTGTTGATGGTACAATTATAAGAGTTGCTCGATAAGAAGTATATTCAGCCAAGTGTTTTGCCGTAGGGAGCGCCGATGTTGTTTGTTAAGAAGAAAGATGGATCGATGCGGCTCTACATTGATTACCAAGAATTGAATAAAGTCACGATTAAAAATAAATATCCGTTTCTGAGAATCGACGATCTGTTCGATCAACTGAAGGGTGCGATGTATTTTTCAAAGATAGACTTGAGAAGTGGTTATCATCAGTTGAAAGTGAGGCTAGAGGATGTACCGAAGATAACATTCAGAACTCGGTATGATCATTACGAGACTTGAGAAAGGTGCGTTCAGGGTTTTGATAAACAAGGTGTTTAAACCATTCTTAGACAAATTTGTGGTAGTGTTTATTGATGATATATTGGTGTATTCCAAAACCAAAGAGGAACATGTTGAACACTTAAGAGTGACGTTGGAGACATTGAGAAAAGAGAAGTTGTATGCAAAATTTTCAAAATGTGAGTTTTGGTTGGAACGTGTACAGTTTCTCGAACACGTTATTGATAAAGACGAAATATCGGTAGATCCATCAAAAGTTAAAACTGTAGTAAACTGGGATCAGCCGAAGTCACCGTCAGAAGTAAGGAGTTTCTTTGGATTGGCAGGTTACTATAGGCATTTTATTCAGGACTTTTCTAAGATCAAGACCCAGTTGACGAATTTAACCAGGAAGGTGGTTAAGTTTTTTTGGACGGAGAAGTGTGAGAAAAGTTTTCACGAATTGAAGAAGAGGTTGAGCTCAACACCTGTGTTGTCATTGCCTGATAATAAATGGAATTTTGTGGTGTATAGTGACGCATCGCATAAAGGACTAGGCTATGTGCTTATGCAGAACGACAGAGTTATTGCGTATACATCACGATAATTAAAAGATTATGAGAAAGGGTATCCGACTCATGACTTAGAGTTGGCTGCGGTGGTGTTTGCCCTGAAGGTTTGGAGACATTATCTTTATGGAGAGAGGTGTGAGATATATACTGACCATAAAAGTCTGAAGTATATCTTTACACAAAAAGATTTAAATATGAGGCAGAGAAGATGGTTGGAGCTGATCAAAGACTATGACTGCGAGATTTTCTATCATCCCGAAAAGGCGAATGTTGTTGCTGATGCTTTAAGCAGAAAGGGACGGGAGACGTTAATGATGTTGACAGCTCAGGAGAAGTTAGTGTCGAAAATGGCTAAGATGGAATTGGAAATCAAATATCCGACAGAATCCGACGAAAAGTTATTCCAGATAAGAAATGATTCAACGTTGGTAGATAAGGTGAAAATGCACAACTTCAGGATAAAGACTGGAAAGAGATAAAATAGAAGATGTCTGAAGGGGAGGAAAGCAAATTCAAAATTGATTCGGAAGGGTTACTTCGATTCGAAGGGAGAATTTGGGTTCCGCCAATATCAAAGGTTAAAGAGGAAATTCTGAGTGAAGCTCACAACTCAAGATTTCGATTCACCCTGGAAGTACAAAAATGTACCAGAATCTTAGACATCATTTTTGGTGGTCGAATATGAAAAAGGATGTGGCTGAGTGTGTAGCGAAATGTTTAACGTGTCAGAAAGTTAAAGCTGAACATGAAAGGCCAAGCGGATTGTTGAAACATTTGGAGATACCAGAATGGAAATGGGAGCATATCACAATGGATTTTGTGGTAGGTCTTCCAATAACTCAGCAAGGTTACGACACCGTTTGGGTGATTGTCGATCGACTGACAAAATCAGCACACTTCTTACCAATCAAGATTAGATTTAACTTAGATCGATTGGCAAAACTATATGTGAAGGAAATTATTTCAAGACACGGTGTACCTGTGTCCATTGTGTCAGACAGATATCCGCGTTTCACATCTAATTTCTGAAAATGATTACAAGAATGTTTGGGAACTCAGTTGAGAATGAGCACAACATACCATCCTCAAACAGACGACCAGAGTGAGAGAACCATCCAGACACTAGAAGATATGCTCAGAGCATGTATTATGGACTTCAAGGGAAATTGGGACGATCATTTACCATTAGTAGAATTTGCCTATAATAATAGTTATCACGCGAGTATTGGCATGCCGCCTTATGAAGCGTTGTACGGTAGGAAATGCAGGACTCCTTTATGCTGGAATGAGGTAGGTGAACTTCAACTTTTGGGTCCAGAGTTGGTACAATAAACCTTCGAGATCATCAAGGTGATTCGAGCAAGATTGTTAGCTGTACAGGATAGACAGAAGAAATATGCATATCAGCATCGACAAAATAGAGAATTCGATGTCGGTAGTTATGTTTTCTTGAAAGTGTCTCCTAGAAGGGGAAAATTAAGTTTGGCAAGAAGGGGAAATTAAGCCCTAGATTTATATAACCTTTCGAAGTGCTTCGACGAGTTGGTGAAGTAGCGTACGAGGTAGCTTTACCTCCGGAGTTGGAGCATATTCATAATATTTTCCATGTATCGGTATTGAGACCATATAAGCCTGATTATAAGCATGTTATAGAATATGAGCCCTTACAGTTTGAGAAAGATTTGTCATATGAGGAAGTCCCTGTTTGAATTGTTGACAGAAAAGAGCAAGTACTGAGGAATAAAGTGATACCTTCTGTTAGGGTAATCTGGAGGAACCACAATGCTGAGGAAGCTACATAGGAACTTGAAAGCGTTATGATGAAGAATTATCCTTAGTTATTTGCTTGATCTTGTATAGCGATTCTGGGGACATAATCTTGTTATGGAGGGAATAATGTAACGAATAAATTTTTCAAGTTGTGATTCTGGGGACAGAATCCTTTTAAGGAGGGAAGGATGTAACGATCGAGAAATTTGTAATTTAATTTAAATATTTATTAAGTTAAATAAATATTTTAAATAATTTATTTATTGGGAAAAATAAATAATTTATGAATTGTGGTGAATTAATTTGGTAACTAAATTAATTAATGACAATTTTATCTAATGGATTTAATTAAATTAAATCAATTGCTTAATATTTAAGAAAATAATTAAATTAAATGAATTGTTTAATTTAAAGAAAATAAATAAATTAAATAAAGTGATGTGTCTAATTTATTAATTAAATTGGACATATAATTATTTATTAAATTATAAGTATAATGATAATAAGATTTTTATTATTATTTTTATAAGCTATTTAATGTGTTACATGTGTGACAAGTGGAACTATATAATATAAATATTATAATAATAATCTAGTTTGGGAGTTTTGATTAGCCAAACATGGCCTTGTGGCCTTTGGTCTTGTGTAACTGATGCGAGCCTTTTTATTTTTTTAACCTGGCGTACGTGGGAGAGGCCAGCTATATTGCATATACGTCTTATTTTTCCCAAGTCTAGTTATCAGTAAAGAGCATAGTGAGAGCTTGGAAGCAAGAGAGAAAGCATTGTGGTTGTGAGTTTCTAAGATTGTTAAGAGGAAGAAGGAGAATTTATAAGCCCAAACACTATCTTTTTCTAGCACTCAATCAAGGTAAGCTAACCCTAATTTTAATATTGGGTTGTTGAAATTTTCTATTCATTGGAAATTTGGGTTTTGGTTGAATTGTTGAAGAAAATGTTGTTTATATGTATGTATTCTCTTGCTAAATCTGTTAGTTATCCTTTATAAATCTATGTTAGTATTAAAATACGTGAAAATTGAACTATAAGAAGGAAATATAACTAACAGTGTTCATATTTGAAAATGGCTTTATAAAAGTACAAATTTCATGCCTTATATGTGTTGTAATCTGCGAATTGAAGTGGGATTGTGATAATATGATAAGAAACGAAAGCGGCGTAGTTCGAATCGTGTCAAATGATTAAGAAACGAATTTGTGGCAATCAAATTTGTTAAAAGTATAAAAATAAGGAAATTTGGGAAAAATATAGTTTTGATTCTTCAAAATGATGTTTATGTAATGTTTTTGTATAAAGAATGATGTTTAGCATATATAACTATAATATGGCAAAGTGTTAGATGTTGAAGTTGGGAGATTTTCTGTTGAATTGAAATTTTTGGCCAAAGCAGAGTTTGATTTCGAGCTTCTGCAAAAACTGGAACTGAGGCATCCCGCGGGCGCGCGGGCTGGGGCGCGCAGGATTTGGGCGCTGGCGCGCGATTACCTAGTATATTACTGGTGCGGCCGCGCGAGTAGCCAGCCACAGACAGTGAAGTCTGCTTAATTGCAGGTCATGTGTAATGGACTTATATTAGTTTAGCATGCATGTTAATAATGTTAAGGCACAATATAAACTACAATAACAGATTGTCATGCGTTGTTATATTCAGTGTAAAAGAATTTAAGTGATTACTTGAACAAGTTATGTAATGAACCAAATGTGATGTTTTCAAAAGTTAAATATAAATGATAAGGTTATTAGTGTGATTTCAGAATCGTTAAGGTGTTAACCAACGTGGTTAGGTGCTAGGATAGGGTTATGACTTAAATGATGGTTTAATACCCATAGTGTTAATATTCATTCAACTAATTGTTGTTGTGATTGTAATGATGTATGTAGGGTAATTGGAGATTATTTTACACTTGTGTAACTTACAAACAAGGCAAGTTCTTTAACTTTACTCTTATAATAATTGTCCAAGTTTGAAGCTTGTGCGACGGTCCTACCCCTGAGCGCCTCAGCCAGAACTCCCAACAAGGATCTGACGGCAGTCGGGGTAATATTCACCGCAAAATGGCACTGGCGCCCCTCCAAACTCCATACTGGTAAATCGCCAATCCATCGGTGTCATCATCACCTAAAAATCCTACAAATGGAGAGGCTGAGTCTGGTGAAACCAGCGCTCAGACAATGCCCTGAGGTAACCCTAGGGACAATGATGGGAAAGAATGGAAAAGAACACCCCAAAGCCCCAACCATGCACAATACCTCGATAATCTGGATGCAGAGCCTGATACAGGGAGTGTATGTTGAACCAGTTCCCTCGAGGCTGTGTAAAGCCGGGAACCTACATCACATGCAAATCAATGTCAGAATCCTTGCTCCTCCTCAATAGGAAAAAGGAAGATAAAATCCATCTTTTACCTCATTTGCATGCAAGTAAACTGAGGGGTGGCGACTCAAATCACCCAGAAGATCTGGAATAGCCACCTGAATGCCTGGGAAATCCCTACGGGGAACATTAGTAGTAAGAGCTGGAGCCACTACCGGTACATCCTTCTCCTCGTCCTCAACATCAGGTACATCAACCCGGATAGGATGAATCACCGCCTCCGCCAGACGACGAGGCTGTCTAACTGAACGGGGTCGAGGTACTTTAGAAGCCCTCCTCCGCACACCTGAAGTGGTCCTGCGTGAACTACTTGGCTGATCTAGATCCATAATATCTGGAACACAAGTCTCCAAATCACCTCAGAAAGGGTGTGGTAAATTCTAATATGTAGCATTTTTATGCATTTTATGACTATATGCATGCATGCATTACTTTAACATAAGCCTACAGTATAGTTAAAAATGCATGTCTACCCAATGCCTAGACTGTTGGAAATTTTTTTGACAGAGTCTCCTTTGTAAATAGGACTATCCACATGCACATAGGCATGACTAGGTGACCATTCAGTAGCACACCTACCCACAGTCATAAACATCCTACATGCATACAAAGTCACAATCCACGACGGTGGATTAAATACCAGTATTGCTTTGCTTACTTACCTTTGCTCATGTGTCCTCAAATAGGATAAGAAATAGTAGAAAAAGGTACAAATTTGATTGTTTGAAAAGTCAAATTTTTTCACATCATTATGTTCAGCATAGTTTAATACTAACATTTACTATGTTAAATATTTTTTATCAAGACATATGAGCATGCATATTCACTACTGTGTGTTTAGACGCATTTCATATAAAAAGTCATTTTCCAACGGATAGAAACTGGAAAAGAAGACATGAATACATTATCAAGACAGTGTAGAACACTTGTACGGTGATAGAATTTGCAGAAAGACGCCTGAACTCAACAGATCTGAAGAAAAGCTCTCGGATTTCCTGTGTGGTGTAGCTTGAAAGTGACTTGTGAAAGCCACAGCTGCCTTAAAGGCAACACACAGTTGGCCACAGGTGTGCCTGTGGCTCCCCTGGGTGGGGCCCACCCCTCCGATTCGGTCCATCTCGAGTTGCAAAGGAGTTCTCACGAGCTGAAAAGGCCAAATCAGGAAAAAAGATGTTACGCGATTGAGCGGATTAGCCTGAAATCCTGGTTTTCGTGGACCAAACTACAGGTCTACATGTCATTCATTGGTATTCTCCTGGACATAGGTTTACTATACCAATGATCACAATGGTTGCAAACTACATTCGGTAATACCTAACGAAGGTCTGATGTCGTCATTTTGGGGTCACAACGCTAAACATTAGTCCCCGGTGGGGGTGTCAAGCATTTTCATCCGTTGATGTACATGTCAATGAAGGTCAAGCAACCTTGACGTTACTTCAGCCGATGACAAGTAAACCCATCGAAGCATCAAAATCCATCCGATGATTTCATCCGTTGATGCACACGTCAACAAAGGTCAAGCAGCTTTGACAGTATTCTCCAGCAGGATCCCATCCATTGATGAACATGTCAGCGAAGGTCAGGTAATCCTATCAACATAGACTGTTGGCAGTAACTCCGATAGAGCATCCTCATCGGGGAGGACCGATGATGGAATATGTTATACACATCCTCAACAGACAGAATACATCCCCACAGTGTCTTTCGTACATGAGAGATACATCTTCAGTGAAAGTCTGTGCCAAGGATTAAGGACTTTGGTGATAATCCCAATGTCAACATCCTAAAAGTTCATGAAAACTTTGGATAACACGTCCAAATAGTTTATCAGAGTGGTTATGAATAACCCTGTTCCCAGTAGAAGTCAAGGGGAGCCGGCAATCATCCCACCATGTTGGAGAATAATCCAACAAACCACATACATTTGTATCATGCTGCTGTACATTGCATTATGATTATCTTATTACATTTCAAGTGTCTAGTATTCTTTATCCTATCCATCCCATTGCATTGCATGAATATGATAAAGAGGGGCATCTGCAGACACTCGAAAATTTTCTACATACCTGCTACTAACATTACAGGAGGGCAGAATCGTATTTCAGAGATAACCCTAGAAGACAGCTCAATTCAATCCCAAAGACAACCCTGGGGTATTTAGTTATTACTATCTCAGAGATAACCCCGAGACATCCAGCTCAGTCCCGAAAATAACACCGGGAGTTTCAGTCTCAACCTCGGAGATAACCCCGAGGAATGCAGTTCAAATACCAAAAATCACACCAGAGAAGAACGATTCATCTCGAAAATAACCTCGAGTTACTCAGTCTCAGTCCCGAAAATAACACCGAGAAAGATAGTATCCACCTTGGAGATAACTCCGAGGAGTGTTGTTACAGTTTCGGAGAAAACCCCGGAGATGCTCATTCCAACCCTTGCAGTCAGCTTCAAACTCGGTGATAGCCCCGATGAACTCATTCCCCGAGCCCAGAGATAACCCCGGGAGGTCATGCACACCTCAGAGACAACCCTGAGGATGGTCAGCACTTGCAGCAGTCCAATCTCAGAGATAACCCTGAGCAACGACCGCTAAAATAGCTCAAACCGGAGATAACCCCGGTGAGGGGCAGAATTGTTATTTTGCCATCTCGATCCCACATCGCGCCATCTCAACAACATTTTAACATACATTTCTATACAGAAATATCCTATAAGAACCAAAAATCTCCAATCCCGAGTGACTACTGCACAAGAAAGCACACCGGATAGAATTTGAAGCTTGAAGACCAAGGCATGGTCCCATCTTCCTGACTTCGTACAACCTCTAATCCCATGTCATTGTGTAGCTCTCGATAACAGAATGCCAAAAAAGGTCTTATACACCTCGATCAGATGCCCGAATTGAAGTTCTAAAATTTTGAACGGACATCACATTGCACGCGTGCACGTACTTTGAGACGAAAGGTCCCGCGGAGCCAGGGGCAGCCCGGGCAGTCGCAGGTGCATTTGTAGCTGTCGTAGGTATGCATGCGGCTGCCGTAGGTATACCTGTGGCTCCCCCCTCTATAAATAGATGGCTTGGGACAGCCATTTTGCATAAAGAAAAGGCGAGGAAGCCTTGTCTAATTTGCTCTATACACACTATAAACTGAGTGCTTTCTCATTTTAAACACTTGTAAGCTTCTATATTGTTATATTTTTACCGGCAGGAGCCGAGTGTTCATCCATTTAAATTCATTGAAGTCTTCTTTGGTAGTCCACTGTAAGCCTTCTTACACTTTCTAAAGCCTTTCTCCAATATTGTGCACACACAGTTCTTCACATTGAGAGCCGTGTAGCGTATGTATGCCCGGACTTTGGTCTGTGGCTTTTATTTCTTTTTGTATATATTTATATTATATATATTTATATATATGGACAAACATTATCAAGTTATACCTTGATTGAGCCTGGACTCACGTCCGGAGCATTTATTTGCTTTTATATATATATATATATATATATATATATATATATATATATATATATATAAAAGCAGTAAACGCTCCGGATGTAAAATCTAGGCTCATCGAACAAAGTTTGACCACAGTTTATATATAAGTATATATATATATATATATATATATATATATATATATATATACATTTCAGTCTGGCCTAGAGTTTACTTCGTGACCTTTTACAGCTTTATTTATATTTTGTCCCGCCTGGAGTTTACTTCAAGGCAGTTGATCGTTTTATTGCTTTATTTATATTTTCCAATCCCCCATGGAGGTGCTTCGTGGTGGTTGATTGGTTTTTACTACTTTATTTACATTTGCAATCCCCTATGGAGGTGCTTCGTGGTGGTTGATTGCTTGCACACACACACACACATACACACACACACACACACACACACACACACACACACATATATATATATATATATATATATATATATATATATATATATATTTACTGTTATTATATATATAACTGTTTACAACTTTCATATAAATTGCTACATCATGTGATCACAGATTCAGTCTACTGAATCTAGATTCGGTTCCCGTGATGGACATTTTCAGCTGTACACGGATTTTAAATTATGCACAGTGTTTGAATTTCCTTAGATGGCTCTCATGTCCACAAGGAATTCGGCACTACTATTTATCTTATTTTCTCGAAAATGCTTTGCATCTCGAAAAATAAAAGCAATCCAGCCGAACCCATAATAAAATGGAAGTATCAAATGACTCAATTACTATTGAGCATAAAGGTTTGAAAAATCTCTTTTTACAAAACATCACTGCTATATCTTGTTAAAACTGAATTTTTATACATAAATTCAAACCCTTTGCATATAGGTGCAACGAGGCATAGCACTACTTCCAAATAATTGCACATTGATCCACATACACACACACATTCATATAACAGTTTAATTGAAAAGTGGTAGTCACCATGGCAACACGGATGTCGGGGGGATGCCTAACACCTCACAGACCCATTAATCAGTGTCACATCACTGGGTCAATGTGCAAATCTTTTCTTCGGGTGTGTTAGTACAACCATTTAAAAAACCAACTGGTGACTCTTACAGTACAATCATCGACATATACATGTCGGACCTTTTCACAACTTGTTTTTTCAAACAAATCTCATCCAACATGAGAACACCAAAAGACAAGAATAGAAAAGGGACAATTAAAATTCCGACGTAGACATTGCGGTGACACAACAAACTTATAATAATTAATTGATACTCTATTATTTTTATCATGCTAGAAGGCGACGTTCGATATTCCAAATATCTTTAAACGCTTAGGACTTAATATAAAATATTTGAGGGGTTTGTTATTAATTTGTTTCATCTTGTTTAGCGCACATACACACACACACACACACACACACACACACACACACACACACACACACACATATATATATATATATATATATATATATATATATAAAATACACGTCATATTAATTAACATGCGGAGCATGTTTGCATAATATAATATATATATATATATATATATATATATATATATATATATATAGTAAGATAATATACAGATCAATTACTAAAAATATACTTTTATTGATTGTAAATAAAAACTGTTTTACAAATGTACAAATTGATTACAAATTACAAATTGAATTGACTTGACTTACTTAGAACATTAAGAAATGTAGAAGAGTAAAAAGGGGCTAAGAATGGGTTAACAGCGGTGGAGGCTAAAGATTCATCTGTGAAGGATCTCAGAGTCTTTCGAAGTCTGCCTCAATAACTAAGTTCGGTTTCCTTTTATAGAATAAGGAAAGAACTATTACAAAGTTACTATTACAAAATAAATGATTACATACAAAAATTACTATTCATGAATAGTGTTGACTTTTTTACTATTCATTGACGCGTCTGGTAACTTTTGACAAAGTGGCCACAACTTTTGACTTGGGAGATGCTTTCGATGGAAAAGCTGAAGCTGCTTTCGGTTGACTGTCTGCAGGGAGCAGGTGCATGTAACTGAAAAGAAATGTCAGGCAAATGGGTCCTGAGCATCATGTAGGTTAATGGTGCCATAAGGGTCATCATCTTCGTCATAGTAACTGTGGGATTCTGATGAAGAACCTGCAGAGGCTTCTTCATGCAATTCATCAATTCTTTTATTTAATGCATGTGCAATTAATTTTAATTCTTTTCCGGAACAATCTTTGAAATCAGAAATGCTACGGGAACAAGACGAATCAGTGGGACTGACTCAAAACATTTTTGATTTTTTACTGACACTCGACTCTTTTGTTTTTTGACTAGAAGGTTCTGTAGTTGAGACTGGGAGAACCTTGAGAGAAGAAGCAAGAAATTCTAACTGGACTTGACCTACAATTCTATTGACATCAAATTTGTCCCACCATTTGACAAACCATTGACGAGTGACTAGGGGAAAAGGATCTGTAGAAGGAGACGTAGGAGATGCATTATGACTAATTTCACAGGTTGGGGGTTGAATGCGATATTCCCATCGAAGAATCCAGGGAATCTTATATTTACTCACAAATTGGAGAAGGACTGGGACACCTTCATAAGCCGAATCAATTTTTTTGTTATTGCAAAAATGATTGAGTTGGACTTTCAGGGGATCAGGAAGAAGGTCATAGGTGGAACCAAACCTCGACCACCAATGAGAAAACCAATATAGGAAATGACTTTTGAATTTATGATCGAACTAAACAAACCAAGAATGACTGTTTGACTCATTTTGATGGAGGAAAACTTTATACCAAGCTTTCATGTAATCATAATAACAAAAAAGAGTTATCTTGATTAGAAAGTTGCATAAGATCAAAGGGATGTTTTCCCCATTCAGACATCAGAATAAATTATTTAATATATAACGAATGGTAAAGAACTTTGGCTTTATCATTGTTGACATAAATGGGTTTAATAAAGATTGACTCTGTTTCAACAAGGATGTCCTTATAATACACAAGGGATTTATAAGGAGCAAGGGGCATGAAATGCCATCCAGAAGGAAAGAACTGGGAGGTTAATTTGACTGGGTCATTTCTGGGTTTCATGAGGCTCAATATGAAATAAGAAATTGGTCCATCTAAGCATATACTCAGAGGGAGGATTACTAGAATTTGAACTAGAGGCTTTGGACTGAAAAGGGTCAATTGGAATTGGGTTACTAGCTAAAGCTGAACTATAGGGCCTGGCCATTGTCCCAAGGACAGTGAATTTGTTTCTGGTTTGGTAAACTGGGTTTACTGGATGAGGAACCAAAGCTCCTTTTGACTAATTACTTGGGCTAGTAGGGCGACTCGAACCCCTAGAAGTAGATGCTCCATGGATACTCATGATGGATGCACGGTACCTGTGTTAATAAATTCCCGAGTGAAAAAATCAGGAATGGAATTGTTACTGCCTTTAATGTATTCTATATCAAAATCAAAGATACTTAAAAGGGCTTTCCATCTAGCAAAGGAGTGTTTAGAAGCTATGTTTTCAACATCTTTCGCTAACACATATTTTGCAGATTTGCAGTCAATTCGGACTAAAAAAAATTATTTAATAAATCAATTTGAAATTTATTAATACATAATACAAGAGAAAGTATTTATTTTTTAATAGTACTGTAATTTAGCTGTGTACTATTCCATGCACCGGAATGAAAATGGACGATTTGTTCTGGGGAATCTGGAGTTAACTTTTGCTTGAGAATACCTCCGAATCCAATATCAGGGGCGTCAGTTTCAATAATTTTAAATGCAGAATCATTAGAAATACCAAGGCAGGGCAATGCCTTGACATATTTTTTAACTTGTTGGACGACAGAAGTATGAATGTCAATTTATGGGGGAGGATTGTCTTACAAACGCTGAAAGAGAGGTTTGCAAATTTTCCTGAGGTTTTTATAGAACTTGCCAATATAATTGAGCGAGCCAAGCAACCTCTGCAGTTGGGTTTTATGGGTAATTTTATCTGGGAATCTGTCGGCGAATTGAATAGCTCTATCAATTGGCCGTATGAGTCTGCGATATATAATTAATCCAACAAATCGAACTTTAGCTTGAAACAAGCTGCATTTGGAAAGTGAAAGAATAAGTCCATTGTCTTTGACCGTTTTAAAAAACGATTTCAAATGTTTGATGTGTTCTTCAATAGAATTGGAAAAATTGAGAATATCATCGATATAAACAACAATAAAATGACTGAAAGGATTCAAAATGTCATTGAGGATATTCTAGAATTCACTTGGAGCATTTTTTAAGCCAAATGCTTGAACATTCCATTCGTAATGACCAAATAGAGTTGTGAATGCAGTTTTATACCTGTCCTCTGGGTGAATAGCAATTTGCCAGAAACCAGATTTAAGGTCGAATTTACTAAAGATGGTGGCATTACTCAGTCGGCTAATGAGGGCATCCTTATTAGGCAGGGGATATCTAATCCATTCAAGGACTTTGTTTAATGGTTTGTAATTGATAACTAACCTGGGAACACCTCTTTCTTTTTCTGCTTCATTGTTCACATAAAAGGCAGGACATGACCATGGGGATATACACATACACACACACACACACAGATATATATATATATATATATATATATATATATATATATATATATATAGAATACTATATTCTACCCGGATTGATTACGGACTTTATTCTTGCTTGGTTCACTAGAGCCACCAAGTGAACCAAGAGATCAAACCTAAGGTGCAAGAATTAAATTTAAATATAACTATTACACTTAAATCCGGGTTCCATTACAAATGGGTCTTCAAGCACTCATTGATCTCTAATTCTTTAAAATTAATTCTAATTATTTCTATTACAAAACTATTTAAAATAAATAGAAACCTTGATTAGCAGTCAAGGGGAAGTGTGCATAGGAGGGAGATAGAATTTACATTAAGAAAAATTAAAAAAGACAAGGTATGCAGACCCCATTTAATAAAACTCATAAATTCATGCATCCAACTAAAATAAAATTCAATCACATTGGTCAATAGTCCATAATCAATCTCATTTATTATCATACACATCAACATATGCATCAATAAGTAAATTCATCTCATGAATAATAAATACATTCCATATATGCATCGATATCAATTTAATGGGCAATTTCAAATTTATTAAAAATCCAATTTTGAAATAAAAACAAACTCCTTTATTTTAATCAAAATTTAAATCATAATAAATTTCTTTATTTTATTTTATCCAATTCTTGAATAAAAATAAACTTCTTTATTTTTAATTCAAATTCTAAATCAAAATAAACTCCTTTATTTTAAATAATAAGGAATCTAATTTCTATGACAAAATAAACTCCTTTATTTTAACTTTAAAATTGTTGGAAAAAATAAAATATGTTAAATCTTATTCCTTATCAAAATTAAACATCTTTAATTTATAAAACATGGAATCTTTATTCCATATGTGAATAAACTCCTTTATTCTAGGAAACATGAAATCCTATTCTTTATTTGAATAAACTCTTTTATTCAAGCGAACATGAAATTCAATTCTAAATTAATATAAAACTCTTGAATAAACTCTTTTATTCAAACGAATGTGAAATCTATTTCCAAGTTAATATACAACTTTTGAATAAACTCTTTTATTCAAACGAACGTGGAATCCAATTTCAAGTTAATATACAACTTTTGAGTAAACTCTTTTATTCAAACAAACGTGGAATCTAATTCCAAGTTAATAGAAAAATTTTATTTTAATCATATTCCAATTCAAAATAAACATTTTTATCTTAATTAAAATAAATATTAAAATTAAATTTTTTATCAGAATCTGGTGTCGGGCGCAGTTGCGCCCAGAATACACTGGGATACAGCGTAGCGTCGCTGCTAGCCCAGAAAACCCTTTTTTAGTTATGGAGCAACTGCGCTTCAGAATACACTAAAAATAGTGTAGCTACAGTGCTATTCCAAAAACTTTTTCCATGTTATGGCGTAGTTACGCTCCAGAATGAACTAGAGACAGTGCAGCTGCGCCGCATCGCAGATAGAACATGAAAAATATTTATGCCCAGAAAATTCGATCCAATCGCATATCATACATACATGGAATCAACAAGATCGATAATTAGCACAAAGTTTGGCTCTGATACCACTGTTAGGTTTGTATATTATAGACATTCGAAATTTTGCATTCCTATTACTAACTTTGCAGAAAGGCAGAATCGTCTTCCAGAGATAACCTTGGAAGTCAAATCAGGTCCAGTCTCAGAGATAACCCCGAGATACTCAATCTTTTCCATCTCGGAGATAACCCCGAGATATAAAGTTTCAGTCCCGGAGATAATCCCGGGAATTTTAGTTTTCAACCTCGGAGACAACCACGAGGAATGCAATTACAGTTTCGGAGATAACACTGGAGAAGTCAGTTCCATCTCAGAGACAACCCCGAGATACTCAGTTCCAACCCCAGAGATAATCCCAGGAGTTACAGTTTCAACCTGGGAGATAACCTCGAGGAATGCAGTTGCAATTCCAGAGATAACCCCAGAAAAGCTCGTTTTAATCCCCAGTAATCAGCTTCAACCTCGTTGATAGCTCCGAGGCACTCAATCCCAAACCCAGAGATAACCCCAAAAGGTCAGGCACACCTCAAAGACAGTCCTGAGGACATTTAGCACTTGCAGCAGCCCAATCTCAGAGATAACCCTGAGCAACGACGGCTAGATCAGCCCAGAACCGGAGATAACCCCGATGAGGTGCAAAATCATCATTTTGCCACATCCCACATTCACGCTGTCTCAACAACATTTCAACCTACATACTACACAAAAGTGTCCTACAAGAACCATAGCTCCAATTCCGAGTGACTACTACACAAGACAGCACATCAGATAGAATTTGAAGACATAAAGACCTGGGCATGGACCCATCTTCCCAACTTTGCTCAACCTCTTATCCCATGTCATTCCATAGCCCTCGACAACAGCATCCCGAAAAGGTATTATACGCCTCCATCAGATGCCCGGATTGAAAGTTATGAAGGTTCGAGCGGATAAAGCGTTGCACAAATGCACGTACTTCGAGAAGGTGGGGCCTAAGAGCCCGGGGCACCCCGGGCAGCCGCAAGTACACCTGCAGCTCCCCCTCTATAAATAGAGGGCTTGGGGTGTCCATTTGGAAGAGAAAAAAAGGCGAGGAAGCCCTGTCCATTTTGCTTTGTGCACACCATAAACTGAGTGATTTCTCATTTCAAACACTTGTGAGCTTGTACTTTGCTACATTTTACCGGTGAAAACCGAGTGTTCATTCATTTAAAGCTATTTGAAGTCTTCTTGGCATCCCACTGTAAGCCTTCTCACATTTCTTAAAGCCTTTCTCCACTTTTGTGCACACACAGTTATTCACGTTGGGAGTCATGTTGTGTGCGTATGCCCGAATTGAGCCCGAATATAATATTCGAAGCGTTACTGCTTTCATATATATATATATATATATAAATACTTATATATATATATATATATATATATATATATATATATATTTATTTATAGCTTTTATATACATATAACTGTTTACAGCTTTCATACATACTGCATCATCATGTGAGCCTAGGAATCAAGTGATCACAGATTCAGTCTCCTGAATCTAGATTCGGTTCCAGTGATGGACACTTTCAGTTGTAACCAGCTTGTAAATTATTCTCGGTGTTTGAATTTCCTTAGACGGCTCTCATGCCCACAAGGAGTTCGGCATTACTTTTTATCTTATTTTCTCGAAGATGCTTCATATCTCGAAAATAAAAGCAATCAAGCCGAACACGTAATAAAATGGAAGTATCAAAGGTCTCAATTACTATTGAATACAAGGATTTGAAAAACCTCTTTTACAAAACATCATTGTTATATCTTGTTAAAATTGAACTTCTATAAAAAAATTCAAATCCTTTGTATATAGGTGCAAACGAGGCATAACACTACTTCCAGACAATTGCACATTGACCCACACACACACACACATTCAGATAAAGGTTTAAATTGAAAAGTGGATGTCGAGGGGTGCCTAACACCTTCCGTCCGCATAATCAAGCCCCCGGACCCTAACGAATCTCGGTTTCACAGACCAGTTAAATAGTGTCACATCACTAGTTCAATGTGCAAACCATTTCTCGATTGAGTTGGTGCAACCATTTAAAAATACCAACTGGCGACTCTTACAGTCCAATCGTCGACATATACATGTCAGACCTTTTCACAACTTATTTTTTCAAACAAATCTCACCTAACATGAGAACACCAAAAGACAAGAACAGAAAAGGGACAAATAAAAATCCCGACATCGACGGGTGGTGACTCTGCTGGGGACCTCTAGTAAGAGGGCTTAAGCCGCTATTTCTGAACTTTTCAAAATCATTATTTGCATATGTGTGGATGTTGCATTTACATTTTAATGAATGTATACGAATGCATTTACTTATTTCACTTAGTGCTTTGCACCATATCTTCTTGTGATATTAGTGCATCGCATATGTCATCATTTCTATACGGTGAGACATTTTGTATGTGAATGTATGCTGTGTGGTTCCACCACCAGGAGGCTATCCTATCGGTGTTTGATTACTGGACTCATAGGGAGACTAATTCTAACGAGGCTCAGGAAAGGCACCACCCAGATTCGCTCCAGTTGAAAGACCGGATTAACTTTTCGTCGAGTAAATTGCGATAATCTGGGAACCTTCATGCCAAAAAACCGCGAGAGAAGCCTAAGATAGGTCAGCATCTGATAAACCAAACGCGGAGGAAAGTCTCTTCATACTTTCCCATTTCAATTACTTGTAATTGCAATTACTTGTAATTTTATTTCCATGTCAATCTCAATGTAATGGAGAATATGAAGGAATATGTGTACATGCATTCCCTTTTATCTGACATGCTATCTTATCATACAGACAGCTGACTTCTGTTTTGTAGGATAATACTCCTAAAACGGACACATCACATAGCATGTAACATTTCTACATTCCCTAAGACAAAACTATATAAATCTTTTTGTAGGGAAACAATTGGTCCCGTTACCCGTTTAAAATCCAAAAAGGCAACAAGCCTATAGCAAAGCATGGCTACATCTGGTCATTCTAATCCACCTCATGTCTCTCGCGAGGAGTTCAAAGGATTATGTAACCAAATTATAGAGTTGGTTGTTCTGCTCAAAGAACTACACAAGTCCACTCAAGGTCCACAAATACCCATACATACAGAATCCTCTGCACATGGAGGAACCCAGGGACCGGGTAAAGGAATTCCTGTACCTGAATCTCAGTTGGACAAAACCAATAAAACCCCTGAAACCACCCATCTCAAAGAAGATCCAGACACCGGTGATATCAGGAAGAAATTCCTATAAATGGAAGAGACCATTCGGTCTATCAAAGGGATTGGAGCACATGAGAGTGTTTCATATTCAGACCTTTGCATCTTCCCTAAGGTTCATTATCCAGAGAAATTCAAGACTCCCGATTTTGAAAAGTATGATGGATTGGGAGATCCTTACACACATTTGAAAGTATTCATTAGAGAGCTCGGATCTTATGCCGAGGATGAAAAGCTTAGAATGCAGCTGTTTCAAAAAAGTCTGACTGGAGAAGCCAGATCATGGTACACCAGATTAGACAACTCCAAGATTCATAGTTAGGAGGAGCTAGCTCATGCTTTCCTCATTCAGTACAGTTTCCAAACTCAGATGGCTCTGGACTGGTACCAAATTACCAAGGTCAAGAAACAAGCTAACGAGTCTTTCAGAGAGTATACCCAAAGATGGAAGCGTCTGGCTACTCTAGTTATTCCATCTATAACTGAGTCCGAAATGGTGATGACCTTCATAGATATTCAAGAAGCTCCCTTCTATGAAAGAGTTTTAGCTGGCATAGGCAAACCATTCTCTGAAATGATCAAACACGGAGAAATGGTTGAGATGGGATTGAAGTCAAGAAAAATTCAAGACCTTGCCACTCTAAAAACTGTAGCTGAGCACATCCAGTCAGGAAGTTATGGAAACAACACCCGGAGGGTCCATAAGAAGAAAGAGGATGATGTTTCCTTGATAACAAGGACAAAAAGGCAGTCAGAGCATGCCTATTCAGAGGAGAAATTACTCCCCTTTTCAAGCACAGTCTTCAAACACTCCATTGCCAAAAGGTGGAGAAGTCAGACGCACTCGAGTGTTCACACCCTTAGGGGACTCACTCGAGAACATTTTCAATCTTCTAACAACTCAGAAGAATATTACCCATCTTCTTCCACCATATAACCCAAGTGGGAAAGGTTTCAATGCTAACAAGAAGTGTGCTTATCATGCTGGAGCTCTAGGCCATAACACTCAGGATTGCTGAGCCTTGAAGCATAAAATCCAGGATTTGATTGATAATGGTGAGATCGTGGTAACTAAACCCGACCAACCCCATGTCCTAGACAACCCTCTTTCTCAACATAAAGAAGAGGAGGTTAACATGATCAATTGGAGTAGTGGATAGACTTCCCACAACAATGGTGGTTCCTCCCAAACCAGCAAGGATAGTGCTGACAAGTGGGATCATGCAAAGTTCCAGATTATGATGGAACAAATAATAAAGGCTCTTTGCGAGCAAATTAATCAATTAGCAGAACTGGTGCTCCATCAACACTAAGTCACACGCCAATTATTCAGCCAGGAGCATGCTAGCCTCCTTCCTCTTATTACAAGTACTCCACCACGTACTCCAGAAAGTGAAACACTGGAGGATAAAATTGCAAAAAGAGAAAATGCCAAAGCCCGTCGGGATTTAGCCAACAAAAGGGAATTCACCTATTTAGGCCAACCGATGGAAGAGATATTGTAGATGTTGATCAATGAGGGAAGAATCACAGCTCTGCTACCTCCAATCAACCCATGCTTAAGACGGTTTGATTTTAATAGAGTATGTCAATACCACTCCCACTCTCGCAGTCACAGCACTGAAGAATGCTGGGCACTCCGCCATCTTATTCAGAACTTAATTGATAGCGGTGTCTTGCAGCTGTTAGAAAATGACACTATATTACTTGAGATTGGGGACGTATTTCCTACAAAATGGAAGGAAATCGTAGCGGTTATATCCTCTAAGGAAGACTTGGCTGCCACACCATGTACAATACAATTAATTCAGCTCAAGGGTGTTAAAAATACTTTGAAAGTAGTTGCGCCAAAGCTAATCATCTTGTCATTCATACCACAATATCCTGTTGTCAGCCTACAGAAACTACCATGGAATTATGGAGAGGCTGAAGGATCCACATCCAATACGACTGCTGCAGTGTTGAAAGAAAATTCGTTGTATCTTCCCCAACGGTTGAGGAAGCCTACCATCAAGTCAAAGGGAAAAGTTTTCTTAGAGAAGATTGAAGAATTCCTCCGTACTATGGGACACAATAAAGCCAAGGTGGTTTTAAGATCGTAAGAAGCTCCACAACAGGTTTCCATACTAGACTTGGTATTCTCCTCAGAAGATCAAAAGAATGTCTTACTAAGAGTCTTAGAAGAAGCGCACTTGCCAAAATCAGTGGATGTTGAAAAGTTCCATCACCTGGTTGATCACATTTTTAACAGCAATGTGATATCCTTCACTGATGATGGCATTCCTTCGAAGGGACGGGTCATTGCAAATCGTTTCACATAGCAGTTATGTCCTCCAGATACGTGGTAACAGGAGTACTGATAGATGGAGGATCATCTTTGAATATCTGCCCTTATGCCACCTTAGAGAAGATGAACATCAATCTCAATATGATCCGAAGCAGCCATACATTTATCAAAGCTTTTGATTGTTCTCGATGAAATGTTGTCGGAGAGATTGAACTGCCTGTGGAGATTGGTACACACACATTCTGCGTATCCTTTCATATGCTCAGAATAGCTACATGATACAACCTACTCTTGGGAAGACTGTGGATTCATATGGCTGGAGCTGTCCTGTCCACTCTTCATCAGTAGCTCAAATACATCATTAACAACAACTTAGTTACTGTTAATGTTGAGCCAGAATGTCCTGTACAAGGTGACAACCCACTCATCAGTTTTCAATAAAGTTGAGCATGCCAGCTTCCACGCCCTAGAGATGAGCAATAATCAGTACCATCTCATTGGGGCGCTACCTCTTATACCTAGAATTTCTGTCGAGGTAATGTCGGCAAGTCAAGAAATGATATCCTTGGGTTATCAACCTGGACAAGGGTTGGGCAAAGATCAGCAGGGCATTAAGCGCCCAATTCAAGTTCCCAGTTAAACAGGGACAACTGGACTAGGCTATTCTTGTAGCTACAGTCACAGGAATCCTCACAAACACAAATAGGTTCCTTCATCTTCAGCCATACGGCGCTTGCCTCAACCTATAGGGACTGAGCCTGTAGGGCCTTCATTAAAGGTTCATGCCCATGTGATGACTATGTTATTTCCTAAGCCGATACCAGTCAAAGGGAAAGAGGTCTTTATACCAGATCCAGAGGCAGAGGAAAAGGATCAGAGATGTAAACAAGACATTGCAAGGCGGTTGTCAAACATACGCATCATAGTCCATACTAAGGGTATGAACAAAGACATCCCAGACGATGATTGTCTAGAAATCATGGTCATCATTTGGGAAAAGGAGGCCGATAACAACCCCTTCATCATTGCTATCCACCAGGACTTCACCCTTAACCATTGGAGCATTACTCCTTGTATTTGTCGAGAAGGGTAAAAAAGGCATAAACTCCCTCTGCCCTGTAGATAGCAATAACTGCTTACTTTTTCTGTACAGTATTAGCAATTATTTTGTCATTACATGCTAACACTTTGTATGATTAAACAGTTTCATATATTAAGTGAAAGCATTTTGTTTCAAGACTCTAAAGTTAGATGTGTCTATACTTGCTGGTGAGGTGCCTATTCTCCACAAGGACTGTAACTTTGATGTAAAGTTGGACTCAGACTTGATCGAAATACAAGAGGACTATGAGATACCTCAAGAGATCAAAGAATGGGTCGAAGACAAACCCAAGTCAAATCTTGATCAAACCACCTCTTTTAACCTCAGAACCTCAGAAAATCCCAAACAAATCCAGATTGGTCAGACCTCACTCCAAACCAAAGGAATGACATGGTTACTCTATTGATCCAATTCCATAATGTGTTTACATGGTCTCATGAAGACATGGTCGATTTATCCACTAACATTATCATTCATCACCTCCCTATCAAAGAAGGATTCAAGCCAGTCAGGCAGAAGCTCATATGATTAAAACCTAAGTGGAGTTTAAAAGTTAAAGAAAAAATTGCGAAACAATTTCAAGCTGGCATCATCATGGTGTCAACATATCCTAAATGGCTATCCAACATAGTCCCCGTGCCTAAACCCGGAGGAAAGGTGCGAGTTTGCATGGATTACAGGGATCTGAATAAAGCTTGTCTCAAAGATAGCTTTCTCGTGCCATTCATCCACATACTCATTGATAATACAGCTCAATACGACATATACTCCTTTACTAATTGCTTTGCAGGGTTCCATCAAATCATGGTTGTTGAAGAGGATCGTGAGAAGACTGTGTTTGTGACGCCCCCAAAATAGGTCCATTCCACGCAACCTATTCTAAGTCGCCAAATACATTGTACAGAAACAACTACAACTTTATTAATACAATTGTCGTGCAAAATACGACAACACTTAAACTGTGAGTTTAAATACAAATATTGTCTTCTAGACAATATCCACACCCAAATAAGTCCTCATTACAATTATTGATACATAATTTTACAAAAATGGTGAGGACTACTAAAACAACTTCTAGAACCATCATTCCATACCCCGACTAGTAATCGCTACATTCTCGCCTCCTGAGAAGAAAAATGGAACAAAAAAGAAAAGGGTGAGCTCAACTAGCCCAATAAAGAATATTATGACTGAGATAATATAGAACAAATTATCGTTAGTCTTCAACAGGGAAAAATCTGATAGAATACAATAGACAACAAGTGTTAAATCAATATTCGCAGCGGAAATAATAATTCATTAGAAGAGTTAAGTAGAGAATGAAATCTACTATCATCTATGAATTTAAAAGTCCATCATCAATATTTTATACATGTAACATCAATCAATATATATCTTGATTTAAATATTCATCTTTGCACTACAGGCCAAAGATATTCATCAGTTGGTCATGTTCATCTCAACACATGTTCATCTTTGCGCTACGGGCCAAAGATATTCATCAGAAAATCATTCATCTTTGCACTATAGGCCAAAAATATTCAGTTATATCATCATTTCGGACTGAGGATGATGAAAAATATTTTAAAGAAAACGAATCCAGTAAAACAAAAGAACAAATATTAAGGATTCGTACTTTAAACAATCCAAGTTCAAAAATACTTCATAAATAACTAGAGTAGAGTAAAATTCAAGAATTATTAAAACATATATCCAATCAAAGATAGGAATCATAACAGACAATCTTGGACACATAAAATAAATTTTAATTTTTCTGTGAATAGTGTCGTATACGTGAATAGTAACCTCGACACTAAAAGGTAGAAAGTCCAAAAGAAAAAAAATCATCATGCTTCGTGAATAGTACTCGTGAATAGTAATTCATAAATAGTAACTCGTGAATAGCAACTCGTGAATAGTAACTCATAAATAGTAACCCCGACATGAAAAGATAAGAATTTCACAAGAAAAATCTTACCAATATTCTGGGATAATGATATTGAAAGAAATAATATCATTGATAAAAAAAATAACATCTCTTACCTCAGAAAAAATAGTACTTCTGGTTGGAATATCAGATATAGTGCTGAAGGAACTTGCACCGTATAGCAATACTCAAAGTATAAAAATACTCACAAAATACACTCGATATTATAGAGAGAGAAATATGTAGTTTCTGGTGTGATTTTCAATTCTAACCTAAGCATCTTATTTATAAGAAATTGCTAAGAACACCAAAACAGAAAATTGAATATAATAATATTATATATAAAACAAATTCCTACGCCCACTTTAAAATCTAATTTCAGCCATCTAGCACATGTTAAAGATGTCCCCAAACATTTAAAAAACGTTTTTCTTTTAAAACATAAATAAAACTTCAAAAAATCAATTATTTCGGAACTTCAATAATTCATAATAAATAGCCCTTTTATCAGAAAATTCAAATCTCGTGTTTTTTTTTATAGAAAATTCAATTCTCTATAACTTTGCAGAAGAAAGTTTTTTCAAATTCCAAACAGATATTGACCGAAATTCATAAACGGACGATTTTACAGGGTATAATCAAAGTTCAGTCAAGAAATGGGGTCCACCGACACACAAAATATGTGTTAATCATTTAATGTAACAAAAATACTCTTCCTCCTCATATACTCAAATATCCCACATTCATTGTGAAACTATCACCATTATTATATTATTAAAATATAATAATAAATTATTTTATCAGAAAAGAACTTTTTCCTTACTGGCACGCAATTAGGTGACCAAACCTCTCCTTAGACAGAACTTTCTAGACATTGCCAATAATGTTATCTAATAATATTATTCAGATAATATGAATTATTGCTCCGATAATAGAAAATACTGTGTAGTGACAATTATTAAAACAATAGTAATATAAAATATCAATGCAGCAATTATTGAATCAATAAAATAAAATACTGAACAGTAATTACTGTAACAATTATTGAGTAGTGCCTTCTTGCATAAGAATTAATAATTGGTGCAATACCGTGTGCTACTGTGCAACAACGCGTATTACTGTGTTTTAACCACCGGGTATTCCAACAGTGTTAACGGTAACGACTACGCCGTTATTTATAAATAACTTATACTTGTCGTTTTCTTCATCCAATCACTTTCTGTTATGGGGCCCACAAAAGGCTGCGCCGTCGTACGAATATTCCACGACCAAACGAATATTTCTCGACAGAAATGAATATTTTATAACCACTTGCTTATTTGAAATATTAACGCATTTTACCCATAACTAACCACATTAATCAAATCAACCCTTACTATTTCAAAATATTAAATAGAGGAATTAAATTTCATTTATTAATAATTTGGGGTCTTACAACCTCCCCTCCTTATGAAATTTCATCCTCGAAATTGACGTACGTACCTGGTGTTTCGAAAAGATGAGGATACCTTGATTTTATTTCCGTTTCCAACTCCTAGTTCATTTTTTAATAGCATGCTTCTTCCACAAAATCTTAACTTGAGGTATATCCTTTGTGCATAGGACATGTTCTTTCATATCCAAGATCTTAACAGGTACCTCCTCGTACGTTAAATCTTCAGCTATTTCGTATGGTTCTAACTCAATAACGTGGTTCGGGTCGTCCACATAATTTCGTAACTTCGATACATGAAAAACGTTATGAACACGCGACATACTTGGCGGTAAAACGAGTCTATAGGCCACAATTTCTATTCGATCGAGGATTTCAAATGGACTAATAAATCGAAGGTTTGAGCTTTCCTCACATCGCTGATTCTCGCTTTTGGAATAACAACTTCTTGCACCTCCTTCTTTATATTCATCAGCTCCGGTGTGCAGCTTGAGCGGTTTAAACTTTATCGATTAAAGTCGATTCTACTCGTATATTCGTTATCTTCACACAGGTTCTTAGAATCTGTAACTCTATCTCCATCTTTTGAAATGAGTCTTTGTGTTCGACAATATCACACTCGTACCCGCATACGATCTTCTACTTAACACGTCAGCTACCGCGTTCACTTTTCTAGGATGGTATTGGATGGTATGATCGTAATCTTTCAACAGCTCAAGCCAACGTCGTTGTCGCATGTTGAGTTCTTAGAAGCTCTTCTCACATTCCTCGCTCCATTCAAATTTTGTATCCTTACGAGTCAGCTGAGTTAATGGAGTAGCGATTCGAGAAAATCTTTCCACGAATCTCCGATAATAACCAACTAAGCCTAGAAAGCTACGTATTTCGATTACTGGCTTAGGTTGCTCTCAACTATGACTCATATCTCAATCTTGGATAGCACGTCACAATGGTACCTATCAGTTTACTACCACACAAATATGGCGTCCCCTACGGAGAGTCTGGTTTCGGTGTATTCCACAAAGGAAGTCACCAGATAGAGGCTCGGATATCAACTTCTATAGTTGGGTTTTTAACTCATGAAGTTCAAATAGGAGCCATTCGATATGAGATTTTAGAAATGGGTTTTGTACCGGGTTCAAAATCGATATAAAATTCAATATCACACTTTGGGAGTAAGCCAAGAAATTCTTCAGGAAATACATCAGGAAATTTACTAACAATAGAAATATCATTCAAATCTGACGTATTTTTGTTCAAGTCCATAACATGGGCTAAGAAAACTTGACATCTATTTTTCAATAAATGAATGACTTTATGGCTTGATATGAAAGTGTTTGACTTCTATGGTTTGGTTGCTTGAATTCGAATAATAGGTTGCTTAGGAATATAAAAACTAACAACCTTACGAAAGCAATCAATTTTGTCATGATGAGTAGTTAACCAATCAATCCCTAAAATCACATTAAAAGCAAGTATCTTTAAAGAAATAAGGTCAACAGGTAATGTGATGGTGCCAACTTGGATCAAACAAGATTTATAAATAGTGGATGTAACGAAAGTTTCTCCTAAAGGAGTTTCAACAGATAAGTCAAAGTCTAATTTCTCCAGAGTCAAGTTTAAACGTTGAGTATAAGCAGGAGAGATAAAAGAAATTGGTAGAACTGGTATCTAATAAGGTATAGACTTTGCAATAATACTTTATGATTAACTAACCCGTGATAACTTCGTTTGGGTCCCTCGCGTTTTGGCCAGTCACGACAAATGCTTTTCCTGGAACCGTTGACTTTGACTTTTTTGGGACAACCTTTTGAGTCACCATCCTCGCTGGACTGGGTTTCGCTACCGCACAATCTCGAGCGATATGACCTTCTTTTCCACAATTATAACATACCTTGGAAGGCTGTGAACAGTTTAGACTTATATGTCCCTCCTCTCCGCATTTTTAGTATCTAACTGGCGGTCGTTCTCCTCCCCTAGAATTTGTTGCTGGTGCTGGTGCTGCTGTCGACATCTTCCCGTCATCGTTAAATCTTCTCTTCTTAAAATTTCCGTTTGAGTTATTTCTTCTATTATCTTGGCCATGATTACCACCGAAGTGGTTACCATTTCTGGCACGATAATTTTCTCCACGATGATTATCCTTGGTCTGATGACCATTCCCATCGGTACGATTATCATCGAGTTGTAGGTCGTTATTCTTCGATTGAGCTGACTCATTATCGCGCTCCAATAACTGAGCCCTATTCACAACATCTTAATATAAATAAAGTTTGTGAGAAATGAGGTATTGACGTATGTCGGGTTTCAAACCTCTCAAAAACATCCGCGTCATACGTTCCTCATTCTCCACCAAATGAGGTGCAAACTTGGATAACTCTGCGAACTTCGCCTCGTACTGGGACACCTTTATGTTGTTCTGTTCTAATCTAATAAACTCTACCTCCTTCATATGACGAATACTTTCAAGAAAGTACTTGTCATTGAACAGTTTTTGAAATGTTTCCCAAGACATGCTGAGTGCGGCTGGCTGGGTACGCTTCACAGATTTCCATCAGTAATCTGCCTCATTACTGAACATAAAAGTGGCGAATGGAACCTTTTGCTCCTCTGAGCATCCCAAGACATCAAATATCTTAGTAATCTGCTTTATCCACGTCTCTACCGTAAGTGGTTCTGACTTTCCCAAAAACTCCGGTGGTCCTAACTCCTTTAACTGCTTAGCGGTGACCATCCGTGAGTTGCCAGTGTTTCCACCTGTATTTTAAATAATAGTCTTTCTCGTTTGGTTTTGCATGAATTCTAGAAAGTTCCTAAACATACCATCGTTCGTCATCTGCTCAGTGGTGTTGTTCACAGGAGGAACATTGCCATCCTGTTGCACGTCCTCCTCGTTGGTGAGCAAAGGTGTCTCCATGGTCTCATCTACTCCACTGTTAACATTCTCAGTCGACATTCTCAAATACTGCCATAAAACAAGGGTTAATTTAACAAATTAACATATCACATAATATCCCTATATTATGACCGACCAACAAATAAGCTTAGGTAGGACACACTAGCGAAGGATTTACTCGTCTCTCCCTTCCTATTTCTATTCCCTGATCTCTGCCAGAGATCATATCCCTAAGCTCTGATACCAATTGTGACGCCCCCAAAATAGGTCCATTCCACCCAACCTATTCTGGGTCGCCAAATACATGGTACAGAAACGACTACAACTTTATTAATACAATTGTCGTGCAAAATACGACAACACTTAAACTGTGAGTTTAAATATAAATATTGTCTTCTAGACAATATCCACACCCAAATAAGTCCTCATTATAATTATTGATACATAATTTTACAAAAATGGTGAGGACTACTAAAACAACTTCTAAAACCATCATTCCATACCCGACTAGTAATCGCTACATTCTCGCCTCCTAAGAAGAAAAATGGAACAAAAAAGAAAAGGGTGAGCTCAACTAGCCCAGTAAAGAATATTATGACTAAGATAATATAGAACAAATTATCGTTAGTCTTCAACAGGAAAAAATCTGATAGAATACAATAGACAACAAGTTTTAAATCAATATTCGCAGCGAAAATAATAATTCATTAGAAGAGTTAAGTAGAGAATAAAATCTACTATCATCTATGAATTTAAAAGTCCATCATCAATATTTTATTCCTATAACATCAATTAATATACATCTTGATTCAAATATTCATCTTTGCACTACAGGCCAAAGATATTCATCAGTTGGTCACGTTCATCTCAACACCTGTTCATCTTTGCACTACGGGCCAAAGATATTCATCAAAAAATCATTCATCTTTGCACTACAGGCCGAAGATATTCAGTTATATCATCATTTAGGACTGAGGATGATGAAAAATATTTTAAAGAAAACGAATCCAGTGAAACAAAAGAACAAATATTAAGGATTCGTACTTTAAACAATCCAAGTTCAAAAATACTTCATAAATAACCAGAGTGGAGTAACATTCAAGAATGATCAAAACATAGATCCAATCAAAGATAGGAATCATAACAGACAATCTTGGACACAAAAAAGAAAATTTAATTTTTCTGTGAATAGTATCGTATACGTGAATAGTGTCGTATACGTGAATAGTGTCGTATACGTGAATAGTAACCTCGACACTAAAAGGTAGAAATTCCACAAGAAAAAAAAATTATCATGCTTCGTGAATAGTACTCATAAATAGTAACTCGTGAATAATAACTCATGAATAGTAACTCGTGAATAGTAACCCCGACATGAAAAGATAAGAATTTTACAAGAAAAATCTTACCAATATTCCGGTATAATGATATTAAAAAAAATAATATCATTGATAAAAAAAATAACATCCCTTACCTCATAAAGAATAGTACTTCTAGTTGGAATATCAGATATAGTGCTGAAGAAGCTTGCACCGTATAGCAATACTCAAAGTATAAAAATACTCACAAAATACACTTGATATTACAGAGAGAGAAAGAGAGAGAAATCTGTAGTTTCTGGTGTGATTTTCAATTCTAACCTAAGCATCCTATTTATAGGAAATTGCTTAGAACACCAAAGTAAGAAATTGAAAATAATAATATTATATATAAAACAAATTCCTACACCCACTTTGAAATCTGATTTCAGCCATCTAGCACATGTTAAAGATGTCCCCAAACATTTAAAAAACGTTTTTCTTTTAAAACATAAATAAAACTTCCAAAAATCAATTATTTTAAAACTTCGGAACTTCAATAATTCATAATAAATAGTCCTTTTATCAGCAAATTTGAATCTCGCTCGTTTTTATAGGAAATTCAATTCTCTACAACTTTACAGAAGAAAGTTTTTCCAAATTCCAAACAGAAATTGACCGAAATCCATAAACGGACGATTTTATAAGCTATAATCAAATTTCAGTCAAGAAAAGGGGTCCACCGCACACAAAATATCTGTTAATCATTTAATGCAACAAAAATACTCTTTCTCCTCATATACTTATATAGCCCATATTTATTGTAAAACTATCACCATTATTATATTATTAAAATATAATAATAAATTATTTTTTCAGAAAAGATAAAATATCATTTTTTAACAATTGTCACTTTAAAAATTTTCTCCATCTATATCCACATAAAATGAATATTTTCCTTATCATATAAATCAATAATTAATTATTCACAAATAATATTACAGAATCACAATAATGACAACCAGGTAGTTCTTAGGAAAAAGGGGGTTTCCAATAAGGATTTCTCCTTACTGGCGCGCAATTAGGTGACCAAACCTCTCCTTAGACAAAACTTTCTAGACATTGCCAATAATGTTATCTAATAATATTATTCAGATAATATGAATTATTGCTCCGATAATAGAAAATATTGTGTAGTGACAATTATTGAAACAACAGTAATATAAAATATCAACGTAGCAATTATTGAATCAATAAAATAAAATACTGAACAGTAATTACTGTAACAGTTATTGAGTAGTGCCTTCTTACGTAAGAATCAATAATTGGTGTAATACCGTGTGCTACTGTGCAACAACGCATATTACTGTGTTTTAACCACCGGGTATTCTAATAGTGTTAACGGTAACAACTACGCCGTTATTTATAAACAACTTATACCTCTCGTTTTCTTCATCCAATCGCTTTCTGTTATGGGGCCCACAAAAGGCTGCGCCGTCATATGAATATTTTCCGACAGCAAGAATGTTCCACGACCAAACGAATATTCCCCGACAGAAATGAATATTTTATAACCACTTTCTTATTTGAAATATTAGCGCATTTTACCCATAACTAACCACATTAATCAAATCAACCCTTACTATTTCAAAATAATAAATAGAGGAATTAAATTTTATTTATTAATAATTTGGGGTCTTAAAGTGTTCATCATTCCTTGGGGAACCTTTTGTTATAGACGGTTGTCATTCGGCCTCATCAATGCCGGAGCTACCTATCAGCGAGCCATGATGGCTCTTTTCGACGATTTAATACACAAAGAGATAGAGATCTATGTGGATGACATCATTGTCAAATCCCGAAGGGAGAAAGACCACCTAGACCATCTCGAAAAGCTCTTCAATAGGTTGCATAAGTACAACTTGAATTTGAATCCAGTCAAGCGGGACTTTGGCGTTAAATTAGGTAAGTTGCTAGGATTCCTAGTCATCCGCAAAGGGATTAAGCTAGATCCCATAAAAATCTAGGCCATCACGGAAATGCCCATTCCTTAAACAGAGAAGGAAATACGGGGATTTTTGTGAAAAATCAACTTCATCAGTAGATTCATCTTCCAACACACAGCAACCTGTGAGCCTATCTTTAAGTTGTTAAGGAAGAAATCCTCCATGAAATGGAATGATGAGTGTCAGAAGGCCTTTCTTTCAATCAAGGAGCATCTGATCAAAACTCCTGTTTTGGTACCTCCCAGGGATGATGTTCCTCTTTTTATGTACATGTCCATCAATGACAATGCCATAGGCTGCATGCTGGGATAGAAAGACGATACAGGCCAGGGACAGAAAGACGATAGAGGCCAAGAGCGAGTTATCTACTACCTTAGCAAGAGATTCAGCAGCAGTGAACACAAGTACACTCTAATTGAGAAAACTTGTTGTGCTTTAGCATGGGCTTCCATGAGGTTATAAAATTACCTCCATGGTCACACAACCCATCTCATATCCCGCGTGGGTCCTCTCAAGTACGTGTTCAGTAAGCCCATATTTTATTACCGACTGTCCAGATGGCAGTTGATCCTACAACAATTAGACATCGTCTATGTGACGCAAAGTCTATCAAAGGTCAAGGAATTACGGATTTACTGGCCGCCGCACCTTCAGGGGATTTCAAACCTTTAGAAACATACTTCCCCGATGAAGGGGTAATAACAGTTCAACAAAACCATCAGAACGATACACACCAATCATGGAAGATGTATTTTGAAGGAGCCATAAACATGGAAGGTTATGGGACCGGAGCAGTTCTAGTATCCGTTACAGGGGAGCAACATCTCGTCGTCATCAAATTACAGTTTGTCAACACCAACAACACAACAAAGTATGACGGCTGTATCATGGGGCTAAAACTTGTTGAATCAATGGGCATCAGACGGTTAACTGTCTTTAGAGATTCTAAATTGATAATCAGACAAACCACAGGAATCTATCACACCAAAGGGCTATAATTTCTGCCTTACCATCGGCAGGTTCTACAGATGGCTTCAAAGTTTGATGAAATATCCTTTCTCCATATTCCTCAGAATAGGAATGACTTTACGGATGCGCTAGCTACCTTGGCCTCCTTGATCAACATACCTGATAAGGAAAACATGCCAAACATCACATTTTCCTTGCAAAAGGCTCCAGCCTATGGGAACTACATTAGAGAAGTATCGGATGAGCTACCTCCCATCCAACACCCTTGGTATCAGCATATCAAGGAATATCTACGAGATGGATCTATACCCGCTGAGGCGAGTCATGCTAAAATAAAGCGGATTCATCAAATGGCTATGAAATTTTATCTAGGCGGAGATGCACTCTACAAAAGAGATGTAGGACTAGGTCTCCTCAGATGTCTGGACAAAGACCAAGCTTAGAGATCTCATGGATGAAATCCATGGTGGAATATGTGGCCCACACAAGAGCGGCCCCCTACTTGTCAAGAAAAACCTCAGAACAGGGCATTATTGGCTCTCTCTTAAAGCTGATTGTGATGATCATGTCAAGAGATGTTACCAATGCCAAATTCATGAAAATTCTATCCACGCCCCTCTAAGGGAGCTCCACAATATGAGTTCGCCCTGGCCATTCTCAATATGGGAAATGGACGTGATCGGGCCCATCGAGCCCAAACCTAGTAAAGGTCATCGATTTATCTTCACCATGATCGACTACTTCATCAAGTGGGTAGAAGCAGCCTCCTTACCTAGGGTTACAAAAGAAGTTATCATTGCTTTCATCAGAAATAATGTCATTTGTCAATATGGACAACCAAAGGTAATTATATCTGTGACGCCCCCAAAATAGGTTCATTCCACCCAACCCATTCTGAGTTGCCAAATACATGGTACAGAAAATAACTATAACTTTATTATTACAATTGTCGTGCAAAATACGACAACACATATACTGTGAGTTTAAATACAAATATTGTCACCTAGACAGAATTCAAACTCAAATGGAGTCCTCATTACAATTATTGATACACTATTTTACAAAATAGTGAGGACTACTAAAACAACTATCTGGAACCATCATTCCATACCCCGACTAGTACCCGCTACATTCTCGCCTCCTGAGAAGAAAAATGGAACAAAAAGGAAAAGGGTGAGCTCAACTAGCCCAGTAAAGAATATTATGACTAAGATAATATAGAACAAATTATCGTTAGTCCTCAACAGGAAAAAATTTAATAGAATACAATAGACAACAAGTTTTAGATCAACAACTGCAGCGGAAACAACAATTCATTAGAAGAGTTAAGTAGAGAATGAAATCTACTATCATCTATGAATTTAAAAGTCCATCATCGATATTTTATCCCTGTAACATCAATCAATATACATCTTGAATCAAATTGTCATCTTTGCACTACAGGCCAAAGATATTAATCAGTTAGTCATGTTCATCTCAACACCTGTTCATCTTTGCACTACGGGCCAAAGATATTCATCAAGAAATCATTCATCTTTGCACTACAGGCCAAAGATATTCAGTAATATCATCATTTAGGTCTGAGGATGATGAAAAATATATTTTAAAGAAAACGAATCCAGTGAGACAAAAGAACAAATAGTAAGGATTCATACTTCGGTTTATTCATGTTTAAAAATACTCCATAATAACTATTGTGGAGCAGAATTCAAAAATGAAGATCAAAACATAGATCCAATCAAAGATAGGAACCATAACAGACAATCTTGGACACATAAAAGAAAATTTAATTTTTTCTGTGAATAGTGTCGTATTCATGAATAGTGATGCATACGTGAATAGTGCCGTATACGTGAATAGTAACTCCGACACCAAAAGGTGGAAATTTTATAAGAAAAAATCATCATGCTTTTTGAATAGTACTCGTGAATAGTAATTCGTGAATAGTAACTCGTGAATAGTAACTCATGACTAGTAACTCGTGAAAAGTAACTCATGAATAGTAACTCCGACATGAAAAGATAAGAATTTCACAAGAAAAATCTTACAAATATTCCGGTATAATGATATTGAAAGAAATAATATCATTTATAAAAAAATAACATCCGTTACCTCAAAAGAATAATATTTCTGGCTGGAATATCTGATATAATGCTGAATGAAACTTGCACCGTATAGCAATACTCAAGATATCAAAATACTTACAAGAATACGCTCGATAATATAGAGAGAGAAGATTTTAGTTTCTGGTGTGATTTTCAATTCTAACCTAAGCACCCTATTTATAAGAAAATGCTTAGAACACCAAAGCAGAAAATTTAATAAAATATATATATATATATATATATATATATATATATATATATATATATATATATATATATATATATAAAATTTTCAAGCCCACCTTAGAAAACTGATCTCAGCTCATTATGCACATGTTAGTGTAGCCCACGAAACAAAAAAAAACATTTTTCTTAATAAACATAATTAAAACTTCCAAAAATCAATTATTTCAGAACTTCGGAACTTCAATAATTCATAATAAATAGCCCTTTTGTCAGAAAAATTCGAACCTTATATCTTTTCTATAGGAAATTCCATTATCTACAACTTTGTAAGTTTAAGTTTTTCTAAATTTCAAGCAAAAATTGACCGAATCCACATACGGACGATTTTACAGGCTATAATCAAATTTCAGTTAAGAAATGGGGTCCACAAACATGAAAAACATGCAAGACCCTGAATTTTATGAAATAAAAATATTCAATTTTCTTATAGTTACTATTCACGAGTTACTATTCATGAGTTACTATTCACGAGTTACTATTCACGAGTTACTATTCATGATTTTTTTAAGAAGGCACTACTCAATAATTATTACAGTAATTACTGTTCAATGTTTTGTTTTATTGATTCAATAATTATTGCATTGATATTTTATATTACTGTTATTCAATAATTGTCACTACACAGTATTTTTCATTATCGGAGCAATAATTCATATTATCTGAATAATATTATTAGATAACATTATTGGCAATGTCTAGAAAGTTCTATCTAAGGAGAGGTTTAGTCATCTAATTGCGGGCCAGTAAGGAGAGATCCTTATTGGAAAGCCACCTCTTTCCTGAAAATTGCCTGGTTGTCAGTAATATGATTCTGTAATATTATTTGTGAATAACTAATTATTAATTTTTATGATGAGAAAAATATTTATTTTATGTGGATATAGATGGAAAAAAATTTTAATGTGACAATTGTTAAAAATTAATATTTTATCTTTTTCTGATAAAATAATTCATTTAAATATATTCTTATATTTTAATAATATAATAATGGTGATATTTTTACAATGAATATGGGATATATGAGTATATGAGGAGAAAGAGTATTTTTGTTGCATTAAATGATTAACACATGTTTTGTGTGTCGGTGGACCCCATTTCTTGACTGAAATTTGATTATAGCCTGTAAAATCGCCCGTTTGTGGACTTCGGTCAATTTCTGTTTGGAATTTGGAAAAACTTCCTTCTGCAAAGTTATAGATAATGAAATTTCCTATGGAAAAGACATGCGATTTGAATTTTTTTGACAAAAGGGCTATTTATTATGAATTATTGAAGTTCCGAAGTTCCAGAATAATTGATTTTTGGAAGTTTTAAAAAATTATATTAAGAAAAACGTTTTTTTTTATATTTTGTGGGCACCATTTGCACATGTTAATGGCTAAAATCAGATAACTTAGGTGTGCGAAGGAAATTATAAAATATATATTAATATTTTATTAAATTTTCTGCTTTGGTGTTCTAAGCATTTTCCTATAAATAGGGTACTCAGGTTAGAATTGAAAATCACACCAGAAACTAAAGTTTTTTCTCTCTTTCTCTCTCTATATTGTGACGCCCCCAAAATAGGTATACATCACCTATTCTGAGTCGCCAAATACATGGTACAGAATACAAATACAATCATTAATATACGACAAGATAGCTGTGAATTTTAATACAAATACTGTCTTCTAGACAATATCCACTCTCAGAATAATTCCTCGTTACATTTATTGTCACACTATTTAACAGAATAGTGAGGACTACTAATACAATCATCTGGTCCATCACTCCGTTCCCCGACTCATCCCAGCTATATTCTCAATTCCTGAAGAGAACAATGAAAGAAAGGATGAGCTCAACTAGCCCAGTAAGAAATATTATGACTAAGATAATGCAGAATAAATTATCATTAGCCTTAAATAGTGTTAAACTAATACAATATAACAAACATCAAGTTTAACTGCAGCGGAACAACCAACCCATCAGAAGAGTCAAGTAGAGAATAAAATCAACTATCTTCTATGATTTAAAAGGTTTTTCATGACTTTTATCGCTAGGACTCAGCTTAAAAATAATCCACATCATCGAATTACCCCTGCACTACGACCAAGGATATTCTTTAGTATCACGACCACAATTATCCATTCACTACGGGCCAAGAATATTTGTGTATTTATTAATGGTCATGATCATGTCAACCACTGTCCATCAATGCACTACGGGCCAATGAGAACTTTTACTGTCATTTGTAACATTACGGTCATGATTATACCGAATAATCTCTGGTCATAATTATACCAAGTTCATCTATGCACTACAGGCTACATATGACTTTCAATAGAATATAAACATGAGGATGATGACAATGATATAAGAATTCAATAAAACAAGTTCAAGAATTAATTTATCGAGGAACCAATAACGTCCAAATTGTCAACATGATACTGCTTTGTGGAGTAAAATTCAAAAATGCTCGGAAGAATATTTTCATGAAAATATACTAGATAAAGCGCAAATATCAAGGATATTCCACTAATTTCATGGAGTATAAAAGTCAAAACTTTAACCAACTGAATATAATAAAGAATGGAATAATAAAAGAAATCACCATGCATGCGATAGACTGCACAGACAGGTTATTCCAACAGGAAAATAAATAATGGAACCAGGTCATGCGTAAACGCACCGACAGGATATTCCGACAGAATAATAAATAATGGAACCAGGTCCGGCGTAAACGCACAGACAGGATATTCCGACAGAATAATAAATAATGAAACAAGGTCCGGCGTAAACGCACAGACATGATGTTCGAACAGAATAATAAAAAATGTAATAACAGAAGAATTTCACCAAGTATAAGGTAGCCCGCGTATACAGGTTATTCCAACAGAATAATAAAGAATGGAATAACAGAAGTTCTCTTCATGAATAAGAAAGAAAGAATACCGAGTACAACAAATAATACCCCTTACAGTAAAAGAAACTTGATATCGGAGTAGTGAAGTAGTAGAATACTTTTCTTCTTTCTCTCTATAGTTTCTCTCTCTAGAGTTTCAGTGAATTCGTAAGAAAATAATGAAGGAATGAGCTTCTATTTATAGAAAAATAGACTGCATAGTAACTAACTCATGAACGGTCTAGATTGATTTACTTTAATCTGACGGTCCATATTTAAAGCAAAATCTTTTAAATAAAATATAATATATTCTATTTATAATCTAATAAAACGAATAACTTTATAAAAAAATTTACTATGCAAATACTATACAGGCACTGTGCAAATAATATGCATAATAAAATATAATATATTCTAATTATTGTCTAATAAAACAGATAACTTTATAAAAGTATTATGTTTTATATAAAAAGATTTTACTATTAGCCTAATAAAACGAATAACTTTATAAAAGTATTCTGTTTTATATAAAAAACTTTTCTGTTTTATTACATTAATAATACCAATAAAACAAAACTGAGTGACTTATCACGTAAGTATCAATAATCAATACCGTGTGCTACTATGCAACCACACGTATTACTGTACTCTTACTACCGAGTAGTTCAACAGTATTAACGGTAAAACTTCTGCCGTTATTTTCATAATGTATTTTTGTCGTTTTCTCAATTCGATAATAATTCTATTGTGGGGTCCACCAATGATTGTGTCGTCGTACGAATATTTCCCGATAAAAATAATATTTCCCGACCAATCGAATATTATATAGCAACTTGCGTACTTTGCAAAATTTATAAATATTACCCACAACTATAACATTATATCAATTTCACTCCATAATATTCAAAAATGATATTTATAGAAAATTATATCATCTTTGTATCTTTATATCATCTTTGTATCTTTCCGAGTCAACTGAGTTAATGGAATAGCGATTCGAGAAAATCCTTCCACGAATCTCCGATAATAACCAGCTAAACCGAGAAAGCTACGTACTTCGGTCACTGATTTAGGTTGCTCCCAACTTTGAATTGCTTCAATCTTTGCGGGGTCAACAGATATTCCATGACTTGATACTACGTGCCCAAGGAATGCTACTTCCTCAAACCAGAACTCGCATTTCTTCAACTTGGCATAAAGCTTGTATTCACGAAGTTTTTGGAGTGTCAGCCTCAAGTGTTGCTCATGATCTTCACGAGTTTTGGAATAAATAAGGATGTCATCAATAAAGACAACCACACATCCAAATATTCATTGAATACTCAGTTCATCATATCTATGAAGGCAGCAGGAGCATTAGTCAATGCAAAAGACATGACTAAGAATTCATAATGCCCGTTCCGAGTTCTGAAGGCAGTCTTTGGAATATCCTCAGTTCTAACCTTCAGCTGATGATATCCAGAATGACGATCGATTTTTGAAAAGAATTGTGCTCCTTACAACTGGTCAAACAGGTCATCAATACGTGGCAATGGGTACCTATTTTTGATGGTGACATGATTCAACTCCCGATAATCAATACAAAGTCGCATACTCCCATCTTTCTTCTTCACGAATAGAACATGAGCACCCCAAGGAGAAGTACTAGGACGAATAAAGCCAATGTCTAACAATTCATGTAGTTGGGTCTTTAACTTCTGAAGTTCAATAGGAGCCATTCGATATGGGGCTTTGGAAATGGGTTTTGTACCGAGTTTAAGGTCGATACAAAATTCAATTTCACGCTCTGGGGGTAGGCCAGGAAGTTCTTCAGGGAATACGTCAGGAAATTCATTAAAAATAGAAATATCATTCAAAACTGAAGTATTTTTGTTTAGATCCGTGACATGAGCTAAGAAAGCTTGACATCCATTTTTCAATAAACGAATAGCTTTATGGCTTGAGATGACAGTGATTGATTTTAATGGTGTGGTTGTTTGAATTCGCATAATAGGTTGATTAGGAATATAAAAGCTAACAACCTTACGAAAATAATCAATTTTTGCATGATGAGTAGTTAACCGATCAATCCCTAGAATTATATCAAATACAAGTATTTTTAATGAAATAAGATCGACAGGTAATGTGAGGGTACCGATTTGGACCAAACAAGACTTATAAACAGTGGATGTAATGAAGGTTTCTCCCAACGGAGTTTCCACAGATAAGTCAAAGTCTAATTTCTCCGGAGTCAAATTTAATCGTTGAGGGCAAATAGGAGAAATAAAAGAATGGGTAGAACCGGTATCAAATAGGGTATAGATTTCGCTAGAATTTATGATAAGCTTACCCGTGATGACCTCGTTCGGGTTCCTTGCTTTCTGGAAGGTCACAACAAATGCTCTCCCTTGCACTACCGATTTTATCTTTTCTGGGACGTCCTTCGGTGCCTCCATCCTAGCTGAACTTGTCTTCGGTGAACGACAAAATCGAGCTAGGTGACCTTCTCTTCCACAATTATAACATGCTTTGGACGGCATCGCGCAGTTTGGACTGATGTGTCCCTCCCCTCCGCATTTGAAGCATATGATCGGTGGTCGTTCTCCTTCCTTAACAACGAGTGCTGGTGCTAACGTCTTTCTATCATTGTTGAATCTCCTCTTCTTGAAATGTTCATTTTTATTATTTTGGCCATGATTACTACCGAAGTGTTTACCATTTCTGGCCTGCTGATTCCCTCCACGCTTGTTGTCACCGCTTCGATGACTGCTTTCACTGGTATTATCATTTTGCATGTTGCTCTCTTTTGGTTGCGTTGACTCGTTATCGCGCTCCACTAACTGAGCCCTATTTACAACATCTAAATACAAACACAGTTTATGAGAAATAAGATGTTGACGTATCTCCGGCTTCAAACCTCTTAAAAACATTCGCGTCATTCTCTCTTCATTATCCACCAAGTGGGACGCAAACCGGGACATCTCGGCAAACTTAGCTTCGTACTGCGACACGGTCATAATATTCTGCTCCAACTTGATGAACTCTACCTCCTTCATGTGACGAATACTTTCGGGAAAGTACTTGTCATTGAACAGTTCTTGGAACTTCTCCCAAGACATCTTCAGTGCAGCAGGTTGAGTACGCTTTACCTATTCCCACCAGTAATCTGCCTCTCCTCGCAACATAAAGATGGCAAAGGGAACCTTTTGCTCCTCGGCGCATCCCAAGACATCAAATATCTTGGTGATCTGCTTTATCCACGTTTCCGCCTTAAGTGGTTTTGGTTCTCCAATAAACTCCGGTGGTCCCAGCTCCTGGAACTGTTTAGCGGTGACCGTCTGAGAGTTTTCAGTGTTTTCACCTATATTTTGGACAAGAGCCGCTCTCGCCTGCTGTTGCATAAATTGCATAAAGCCTCTGAACATTCCATCATTCATCATTTGGTCAGTGTTATTGTTTGCATGAGGATTATCGCCTTCCTGATGCACATTAACCTGATTATTGATATGTGGTGAATCAACGGTCGCCTGTGCTCCATTGCTATTCTCAACATTCTCGGATGTCATTTTCAAATACTGCCACAAAACAAGGGTTAAATAACATATCATATATTATCTCTATACTCTGACCGACCAAATAAATGCCAAATAAACTTAGGTAGGTCATACTGGCGAAGAAATTCCCCGTCTCTCCCCTCCTAGTTCTAGTGTCATATCCTAGCCAGGGATCATATCCATAAGCTCTGATACCAACTATGACGCCCCCAAAATAGGTATACATCACCTATTCTGAGTCGCCAAATACATGGTATAGAATACAAATACAATCGTTAATATACGACAAGATAGCTGTGAGTTTTAATACAAATACTGTCTTCTAGACAATATCCACTCTCAGAATAAGTCCTCGTTATATTTATTGTCACACTATTTAATAGAATAGTGAGGACTACTAATACTATCATCTGGTCCATCACTCCATTCCCCGACTCGTCCCAGCTATATTCTCATTTCCTAAAGAGAACAATGAAAGAAAGGGTGAGCTCAACTAGCCCAGTAAGAAATATTATGACTAAGATAATGCAGAATAAATTATCATTAGTCTTAAACAGTGTTAAACTAATACAATATAACAAACATCAAGTTTAACTGCAGTGGAACAACCAACCCATTAGAAGAGTCAGCTAGAGAATAAAATCTACTATCTTCTATGATTTAAAAGGTTTTTCATGACTTTTATCGCTGGGACTCAGCTTAAAAATAATCCACATCATCGAATTACCCCTGCACTACGGCCAAGGATATTATTTAGTATCATGACCACAATTATCCATGCACTACGGGCCACGAATATTTGTGTATTTATTAATGGTCATGATCATGCCAACCACTGTCCATCAATGCACTACGGGCCAATGAGAACTTTTACCACATCATTTGTAATATTACGGTAATGATTATACCGAATAATCTCTGGTCATAATCATACCAAGTTCATCTATGCACTACAGGCCACATATGACTTTCAACAGAATATAAACATGAGGATGATGACAATGATATAAGAATTCAATAAAATAAGTTCAAGAATTAATTTATCCAGGAACCAATAACGTCCAAATTGTCAACATGATACTGCTTTGTGGAGTAAAATTCAAAAATGCTCGGAAGAATATTTTCATGAAAAGATACTAGATGAAGCGCAAATATCAAGGATATTCCACTAATTTCATGGAGTATAAAAGTTAAAACTTTAACCAACTGAATATAATAAAGAATGAAATAATAAAAGAAATCACCATGCATACGATAGACTGCACAGACAGGTTATTCCAACAGGAAAATAAATAATGGAACCAGGTCATGCGTAAACGCACCGACAGGATATTTCGACAGAATAGTAAATAATGGAACCAGGTCCGGCGTAAACGCACAGACAGGATATTCCGACAGAATAATAAATAATGGAACTAGGTCCGGCATAAACGCACAGACAGGATGTTCGAACAGCATAATAAAAAATATAATAACAGAAGAATTTCACCAAGTATAAGGTAGCCCACGTATACAGGTTATTCCAACAGAATAATAAAGAATGGAATAACAGAAGTTCTCTTCATGAATAAGAAAGAAAGAATACCGAGTACAACAAATAATACCCCTTATAGTAAAAGAAACTTGATATCGGAGTAGTGAAGTAGCAGAATACTTTTCTTCTTTCTCTCTATAGTTTCTCTCTCTAGAGTTTCAGTGAATTCGTAAGAAAATAATAAAGGAATGAGCTTCTATTTATAGAAAAATAGACTGCATAGTAACTAACTCATGAACGGTCTAGATTGATTTACTTTAATCTGACGGTCCATATTTAAAGCAAAATCTTTTAAATAAAATATAATATATTCTATTTAATATCTAATAAAACGAATAACTTTATAAAAGATTTTACTATGCAAATACTATAAAGGCACTATGCAAATAATATGCATAATAAAATATAATATATTCTAATTATTGTCTAATAAAACAGATAACTTTATAAAAGTATTCTGTTTTATATAAAAAGATTTTATTATTAGCCTAATAAAAATAATAACTTTATAAACGTATTCTGTTTTATATAAAAAGTTTTTCTGTTTTATTACATTAATAATACCAATAAAATAAAACTGAGTGACTTATCACGTAAGCATCAATAATCAATACCGTGTGCTACTATGCAACCACGTGTATTACTATACTTTTACTACCGAGTAGTTCAACAGTATTAACGATAAAACTTCCGCCGTTATTTTTATAAAGTATTTTTGTCGTTTTCTAAATTCGACAATAATTCTGTTGTGGGGTCCACCAATGATTGTGCCGTCGTACGAATATTTCTCGATAAAAAGAATATTCTCGGACCAATCGAATATTATATAGCAACTTGCGTACTTTGCAAAATTTATAAATATTACCCACAACTATAACATTATATCAATTTCACTCCATAATATTCAAAAATGATATTTATAAAAAATTCATCTTTATTTATAAAAGTTGGGGTCTTACATATGTTATCGAGTATATTTTGTGAGTATTTAGATATCTTGAGTGTTGCTATATGGTGCAAGTTCCCTTCAACGTTATTTCAATCAGAAGTACTGCTCTTTTGAGTTAAGGGATTGTAAGGAATTTTAAGAGTTATTATATTTTTCAGTTTCATAATTTTTTTGACATTAAAAAATTTTGGGAAAATTTGAAATGATAATTTGAGGAGTTTTCTAGATTGTGTTCAAAAATGGCGATTTTTGGATGTATAGATTAAGAGTTATGAATTTTATGGGAAAAAAAACTATTTTAAAAGTAAACCCTTATAACTCCTTGTGGTTAACTCCAAAATTGGTAAAATTTTTATTGGGAGTACATATATATAACAGAAGTATATTGTGTAAATTTTAGAATTTTTGAACAAAAGTACAATTTATGATAAAATGTCTAAATATTCGGTAGTTTTGGCCATATGAAAAATAGTAAATGAATTTTAAAAATTCTGAGAAAAATATATGTTCAATATAGGACTATATTCTGCTAAATCCCAGAAAAAAAATATTTGTGGAACTGATTTGGTATTTTTCATAAAAATGGCCTAGTTCTGAGTAAATGAATTAAATATGTTATGTGAAGTGAGAAATTTGGAAAATAGAATTTTATGGCTTAAGAATCCTATATAAGGTATATGCAGATTTTTGATGAGGGTTTTGGTTATTGGTGATGAAATCTTATTAGTTTGGCATTTTAGAATGATTAAATGCATTAATTAGTAAAGTATAAACAATTAAAATAAATTGTTTATAAGTTTAAGAAATGATTAAGATATTGTGGTAATATTAATAATATTAGATTATGAGATTATTAAGTGATTTATAACATTTGGATTAAAGGTATTATGAAATCATTGATTTATAAATCTTATTCTTGAAATTAAATGCAGTTGTTGATCATATTATTTTTATTATCATATATAACATTTTTATAATTCCGGTGATGATATTTATCTTTGACTTAAGTGTAAAGATGAGTAGATTATTGGTATAATCGTGACTATGGGTTCTCTTTGGCCAGTAGTGCAAAGATGAATTGTTGACTGGTATGATCATAACCATTGGATTTATAAACGATTATCTTTAGCTTATGTGCAAAGGTGAATTGATCAACATGGTTATAATTATTGTTTATATAAATTCAAAAATAATTATATATTTATTTGAGATATGAATATTTTTGGCCCGTAGTGCAAAGATGACTTGTTGAGTATCTTTGGCCTATAGTGCAAAGATGAATTATTGGTGAATATCTTTGGCCCGTAGCACAAAGATAACCTGTTGTTGAATATCTTTGGTCCGTAGTGCAAAGATGACATGTTAATGAATATCTTTGGCCCGTAGTACAAAGATGGATTTATTAGTATGATTATGAACAGGAACTGTGATTTGGTATAACCATAATCTTTGATGTTTCAGGTAAAGACAGTGATGAAAATTATCTTCATCATGGATGCGAAAAAGAATTTAGAACTACAATTATGATTATGAGTTATTCACCTGATTGTGGACATGAACTGTTAATTGATGTTACAGGGTTAAAACATTATTGTTGGACTTTTAACATGGAGAAGATAATAGACTGTATGGTCTATTTGACTCTTCTAATGGATTGCTCGTTCCGCTGCAACTATGGTTGAAAAGTTTTATCATCTACCATATGTTCTAAATCTCTAATTTATTACTGATGAAGGCTAATGAAAATTTAATTATTTTTAGTCATAATATTCTTTACTGAGCTAGTTGTGCTCACCCTTTTGCTTCACAATTCCTTTCAGGTAATAAGAGTGTAGCTGGGTCGAGCAGGGGTAACAGGAAAATAGAACGGTGGTCTGTAGCTGTGGAGGTTCTCCCTAAACAGTATAGAAAAGTGTGTTGTATTTTATACATCATTTAGTAGTTATATTTGGTGAATCCAATAGGGTGAAGCGAACCCAACGTTGGAAGGTTGTTTTGCTACTATCATACAAGATGTCTAATGACATACAACCTCGTGTTATCATAAGACAGGGTTGTACACATCCACTTGCTGAGTATATCTACGAGCACTACCTATATAATCTTGGTGTTTGTTTGAAGTATAATTCTCAATTAGAGACAGTGGAGATAATGATATGTCAAGAGAAGACTCACCATTGGAAAGAATATGATAGCAATCTTCTCGTTTTTTTTTGGGTCTATTGGGTCAACCAATGATAATTCTGTGGACATATGACATCTATCATAACCTAGATGCATGGCCTCCCATGTACGAAGGTTTCCTTGAGCACTTTCCAAAGGTTTTAATTTCTAAAACAGTTTTTGACTATACCTTTATGTAAGGTGCCATTGTGACGTGCTATCCAAGGTTAGGATGAGGGTCACAGTTGTTATATATTTGTATCAAAACTCACAGTATATGTGTTGTTGTATTTTGCACGACAATTGTTGTAAAAAAGTTGTCGTTGTTTTCTGTACCATGTATTTGGCGACTCAGAATAGGTTGGGTGGAATGGACCTATTTTGGGGGCGTCACAAAACATGTTTTAAATATTTTTAGTAACAAAAATACTCTTCCTCCTCATTTATTCATAGATCCCACATTCATTGTAAAAATATCACAATTATTATATTATTATAATATAATAATATATTTAAATGAATTTTTTATCAGAAAAAGATAAAATATTAATTTTCAACAATTGTCACATTAAAAAATTTTTCCATCTATATCCACATACAATGAATATTTTCCTTATCATATAAATCAACAATTAATTATTCACAAATAATATTACAGAATCACAATACTGACAACCAGGCAGTTCCCAGGAAAGAAGAGGCTTTCTAATAAGGATTTCTCCTTACTAGCGCGCAATTAGGTGACCAAACCTCTCCTTAGACAGAACTTTCTAGACATTGCCAATAATGTTATCTAATAATATTATTCAGATAATATGAATTATTGCTCTGATAATGGAAAATATTGTGTAGTGACAATTATTGAATAACAGTAATATAAAATATCAATGCAACAATTATTGAATCAATAAAAAAAATATTGAACAGTAATTACTGTAACAATTATTGAGTAGTGTCTTCTTACGTAAGAATCAATAATTGGTGCAATACCGTGTGCTATTGTGCAACAAAACGTATTACTGTGTTTTAACCACCGGGTATTCCAACAGTATTAATGATAACAACTACGCCGTTATTTATAAACAACTTATACTTGTCGTTTTCTTCATCCAATCACTTTTCGTTATGGGGCCCAAAAAAGGCTGCGCCGTCGTACGAATATTCCCCGACAGCAATAATATTCCACGACCAAACGAATATTCCACGACAATAATGAATATTTTATAACCACTTGCTTATTTAAAAATATTTGCGCATTTTACCCATAACTAACCACATTAATCAAATAAACCCTTACTATTTCAAAATAATAAATAAAGGAAAATCTATTTTATTAAAAAAAATCGGGGTCTTACATCCTCCCCTCCTTGTGAAATTTCGTCCTCGAAATTGACGTACGTACCTGGTGTTTTGAAAAGGTGAGGATAACTCGCTTTCATTTCTGTTTCCTACTCCCAGGTCATTTCTTCAATAGCATGGTTCCTCCACAAAACCTTAACTTACCGTATGACCTTTGTGCGTAGGACATGCTCCTTCCTATCCAAGATCTTGACATGTACCTCCTCGTACGTTAAGTCTTCAGCTATCTCGTCTGGTTCTAACTCAATAATGTGGTTCGGGTCTTTCACATATTTACGTAGCGTGGATATGCAAAAAAAACATTATAGACACGAGACATACTTGGCAGTCAAATGAGTCTATAGGCCACATTTCCTACTCGATCAAGAATTTCAAATGGACCAACAAATTGATGATTGAGATTTCTTCTCTTCGTCGACTCTTACTTCTAGAATAACGCCTTCTTGCACCTTGTTCTTTATATTCATCAACTCCGGTGTGTAGCTTAAGCAGTTTTAACTTTATCGATTAAAGTCAATTTTACTCGTATATCATCACGTGATCCTTAGAGTCTTTAACTCTATCTCTATCATTTGTAAGTCATACGAAATGGGTCTTTTTGTTAAAAACATCGCACTCGTAACCACATACGATTTTCTACTCAACACGTCACCTACCATGTTTGTTTTTCCAAGATGGTATGGTCAGAACAGGTACCAAAATGAGTCTCCTCTTGAGTTCTTCGAAGCTCTTCCCACATTCCTTGCTCCATTCGAATTTTGTATCTCTACGAGTCAGCTGAGTTAATGGAGTAGCGATTCGAGAAAATCTTTCCACGAATCTTTGATAATAACCAACTAAGCCTAGAAAGCTACGTATTTCAATTACTGACTTAGGTTGCTCTCAACTATGACTCATATCCCAATCTTGGATAGCACGTCACAATGGTACCTATCAGTTTACTACCATATAAATATAGCGTCCCCTACGGAGAGTCTGACTTCGGTGCATTCCACAAAGGAAGTCACCAGATAGAGGCTCAGGTACCAAATTCTATAGTTGAATTTTTAACTCCTGAAGTTCAATAGGAGCCATTCGATATGAGATTTTAGAAATGGGTTTTGTACCGGGTTCAAAGTCGATACAAAATTCAATATCACACTTTGGGAGTAAGCCAAGAAATTCTTCAAGAAATACATCAGGAAATTTACTAACAAAAGAAATATCATTCAAATCTGACGTATTTTTGTTCAAGTCCATAACATGGGCTAAGAAAACTTGACATCTATTTTTCAATAACCGAATGACTTTATGGCTTGATATGAAAGTATTTGACTTCAATGGTTTGGTTGCTTGAATTCGAATAACAGGTTGCTTAGGAATATGAAAACTAACAACCTTATGAAAGTAATCAATTTTAGCTTGATGAGTAGTTAATCAATTAATCCCTAAAATCACATCAAAAGCAAGTATCTTTAAAGAAATAAGGTCAACATGTAATGTGATGGTGCCAACTTGGATCAAACAAGATTTATAAATAGTGGATGTAATGAAAGTTTCTCCTAACTGAGTTTCAACAGATAAGTCAAAGTCTAATTTTCTCCGGAGTCAAGTTTAAACGTTGAGTATAAGCAGGAGAGATAAATGAATGGGTAGAACCAGTATCTAATAAGGTATAAACTTCATAAGAATTTATAATTAACTAACATGTGCTAACTTCGTTCGGGTTCCTCGCCTTCTGACTAGTCACGACAAATGCTCTTCTAGGAACCGTTGACTTTAACTTTTCTGGGACAGCCTTTTGAGTCACCATCCCCGCTGGACTGGGTTTCACTACCGTACAATCTCGAGCGATATGACCTTCTTTTCATAATTATAACATACCTTGGAAGGCTATGAACAGTTTGGACTTATATGTCCCTCCTCTTCGCATTTGTAGCATCTAACTGGCGGTCGTTCTCCTCCCCTAGAATTTGTTGCTGGTGCTGGTGCTGCTGCCAACATCTTCCCATCATCGTTAAATCTTCTCTTCTTGAAATTTCCACTTGAGTTATTTCTTCTATTATCTTGGCCATGATTACCACCGAAGTGGTTACCATTTCTGGCACAATAATTTCCTCCACGATGGTTATCCTTGTTCTGATGACCGTTGCCATCGGTATGATTATCATCGAGTTGTAGGCCGTTATTCTTCGATTGAGCTGACTCATTATCGCGCTCCAATAACTGAGCCATATTCACAACATCTGAATATAGAGAAAATTTATGAGAAATGAGATATTGACGTATGTCACGTTTCAAACCTCTCAAAAACATCCGCGTCATACGTTCCTCATTCTCCACCAAATGAGGTACAAACCTGGATAACTCCGCGAACTTCGCTTCGTACTGGGACACCGTTATGTTGTTTTGTTCTAGTCTAATAAACTTTACCTCCTTTATATGACGAATACTTTTAGGAAAGTACTTGTTATTGAACAGTTTCTGAAACGTTTCCCAAGACATGCTGAGTGCAGCTGGCTAGATACGCTTCACAGATTCCCACCAGTAATCTGCCTCGTTATGAAACATAAAAGTGGCAAATAGAATCTTTTGTTCCTCCGTGCATCCCAAGACATCGAATATCTTGATAATTTTTTTGACCCACGTCTCTGCCTTAATCAGATCCGAATTCCCCAGAATTCTGGTGGTCCCAACTCTTTGAACTGTTTGGTTGTGACAAATCGTGCGTTGCTATCATTTCCACCGGTATTTTGTACACGAGTCTCCCTCGTCTGATTTTGCATGAACTGCAAAAAGCTTCTAAATATCCCATCGTTCATCGTCTGATCAGTGGTGTTGTTCACAAGTGGAACATTATCAGCCTGTTGCACGTTCTCCTCATTGGTGAGCAAAGGTGTCTCCATGGTCTCATTTACTCCACTGTTAACATTCTCAGTTGCCATTCTCAATTACTGTTATAAAACAAGGGTTAATTAAAGAAATTAACATATCACATAATATCCCTATATTCTGACCAACCAACAAATAAGCTTAGGTAGGACATACTAGCGAAGGATTTACTCGTCTCTCCCCTCCTAGTTCTATTCCCCGATCTCCACCAGATACCATATCCCTAAGCTCTTATACCAACTGTGACGCCCCCAAAATAGGTTCATTCCACCCAACCCATTCTGAGTCGCCAAATACATGGTACAGAAAATAACTACAACTTTATTATTACAATTATCGTGCAAAATACAACAACACATATATTGTGAGTTTAAATACAAATATTGTCACCTAGACAATATTCAAACTCAAATGGAGTCCCCATTACAATTATTGATACACCATTTTACAAAATAATGAGGACTACTAAAACAACTATCTTGAACCATCATTCTATACCCCGACTAGTACCCGCTACATTCTCACCTCCTGAGAAGAAAAATAGAACAAAAAGGAAAAGGGTGAGCTCAACTAGCCCAGTAAAGAATATTATGACTAAGATAATATAGAACAAATTATCGTTAGTCCTCAACAGGGAAAATCTAATAGAATACAATAGACAACATGTTTTAGATCAACAACTGCAGCGGAAACAACAATTCATTAGAAGAGTTAAGTAGAGAATGAAATCTACTATCATCTATGAATTTAAAAGTCCTCATCGATATTTTATTCCTGTAACATCAATCAATATACATCTTGAATCAAATAGTCATCTTTTCACTACAGGCCAAAGATATTAATCAATCGGTCATGTTCATCTCAACACATGTTCATCTTTGCACTACGGGCCAAATATATTAATCAAGAAATCATTCATCTTTACACTACAGGCCAAAGATATTCAGTAATATCATCATTTAGGACTGAGGATGATAAAAAATATATTTTAAAGAAAACGAATCCAATGAGACAAAAGAACAAATAGTAAGGATTCGTACTTCGGTTTATCCATGTTTAAAAATACTCCATAATAACTATTGTGGAGCAGAATTCAAAAATGAATATCAAAACATAGATCCAATCAAAGATAGGAACCATAACAGACAATCTTGGACACAGAAAAGAAAATTTAATTTTTTCTGTGAATAGAGTCGTATTCATGAATAGTGACGCATACGTGAATAGTGTCGTATACGTGAATAGTAACTCCGACACCAAAAGATAGAAATTTTACAAGAAAAAATTATAATGATTTGTTAATAGTACTCGTGAATAGTAATTCGTGAATAGTAACTCATGAATAGTAACTCGTGAATAGTAACTCGTGAATAGTAACTCATGAATAGTAACCCCGACATGAAAAGATAAGAATTTCACAAAAAAAATCTTACCAATATTCCGGTATAATGATATTGAAAGAAATAATATCATTTATAAAAAAAATAACATCTCTTACCTAAAAAGAATAATATTTCTGGCTGGAATAATAGATATAATGCTGAATGAAACTTGTACCGTATAACAACACTAAAGATATCAAAATACTCACAAGAATACGCTCGATAATATAGAGAGAGAGAAGATTTCAATTTCTGGTGTGATTTTCAATTCTAACCTAAGCACCCTATTTATAGGAAAATACTTAGAACACCAAAGCAGAAAATTTAATTTTTATATATATATATATATATATATATATATATATATATATATAATTTTTAAGCCCACCTTAGACAACTGATCTCAGCTCATTATGCACATGTTAATGTAGCCCACAAAACAAAAAAAAACTTTTTTCTTAATAAACATAATTAAAACTTTCAAAAATCAATTATTTTAGAACTTCGGAACTTCAATAATTCATAATAAATAGCCCTTTTGTCAGAAAAAATCGAACCTTATATCTTTTCCATAGGAAATTCTATTATCTACAACTTTGTAAGTTTAAGTTTTCTCAAATTCCAAACAAAAATTGACCGAAATTCACATACGGACGATTTTGCAGGCTATAATCAAATTTCAGTCAAGAAATGGGGTCCACAAATATGAAAAACATGTTTTAAATATTTTTAGTAACAAAAATACTCTACCTCCTCATTTATTTATATATCTCACATTCATTGTAAAAATATCACCATTATTATATTATTATAATATAATAATATATTTAAATAAATTTTTTATAAAAAAAATGTGAGACCCCAGATTTTATGAATAAATATTTAATTTTTTCTCGAAATAATTTTTTTTATATTATGGTGTGGATTTGATATAATAGTTATGGGTAGTATTTATAAATTTTGCAAAGTATGCAAGTTGTCATATAATATTCGATTGGTCGGGGAATATTCGTTTTAACAGGGAATATTCGTACAACGACACAATTATTGGTGGACCCCACAACGAAATTATTGTCAGATTGAGAAAACGACAAAAATATTTTATTAAAAATAACGGCGGAAGTTTTACCATTGTTACTGTTGAACTACTCAGTAGTAAAAGTACAGTAATACGCGTGGTTGCATAGTAGCACACGGTATTGATTATTGATGCTTACGTGAGAATTCACTTAGTTTTACTTATTATTTGGATTCCTATTTTGCCCATTTTTCAAAAGAATCGGTAGAAATTTTTTAATAAGGGTGGGGCCCACAGGTGGGGGCCACATATGGGGCCCACATGTGAAGTATGAAACCTGAAAATAGGGGTGGGAAAAAGTTTACGTAAATGAGGGGTAAAATATAAGAGTATGTAATCTATGTGTGTGTGTGTGTGTGTGTGTGTGTGTGTATATATATATATATATATATATATATATATATATATATATAATGTGAGTGGAAAGTGGTGGAAAAGTGATAGTATGAGAGTGATGGGTGTAAGATATGTGTGTGTGATAGTGATGTGTGTATTTGCAGTGTTAGTGGAGGATGTTGGAAAAGGAAGAGTGTATTATTTATATATTATATATGGTGTGAATAATTATATATATTTCTAATGGGTGTGGTAAGTGGTGAATGTGGTGGATGGTGATATGTTGGTGGAGGAAACTGCGGGGCCATGTTGGAAGAAAAAAAAAATGAATGGGGATGGAGGGAAGAAGAATGAGATGGGAGAAAGAAAGAATTGGACGGAAGGTGTATTATTATATATATAGGTAAGTTTAAAAAATTGGGTAGAGAGAGTAAGATGGATAATCACGGGTCTTCCACCCGTGATTTTTTTTTTCTTGCACATGTTATATATATATATATATATATATATATATATATATATATATATAATATTATATTTTATTTAAAAGATTTTACTTTAATTATGGATCGTCCGATTAAAGTAAATCAATCTGGACCGTTCATGAGTTAGTTACTATGCAGTCCATTTTCCTATAAATAGAAGCTCATTCCTTCATTATTTCTTACGAATTCACTGAACTCTAGAGAGAGAAACTATAGAGAGAAACTATAGAGAGAGAGAAGAAGAGTATTCTGCTACTTAACTACTTCCATATTTCAGCTCGTCTTTAAAACGGTAAGGGATATTATTCTTTTGTATTCAAGAAGAGAACTTCTGTTATTCCATTTCTTATTATTCTGTTGGAATAACCTGTATACGTGGTCTACCCTATACTTGGTGACATTCTTCTATTATTCTGTTGGAACATCCTGTCTGTGTGTTTTACACCGGACCTAGTTCCGTCTTGTTATTATTCTGTTGGAACATCCTGTCTGTGTGTTTTACACCGGACCTGGTTCCATTATTTATTATTCTGTCGGAATATCCTGTCTGTGCGTTTACGCCGGACCTGGTTTCATTATTTATTATTCTGTCGGAATATCCTGTCTGTGCGTTTACGTCGGACCTGGTTCCATTATTTATTATTCTGTTGGAATAACCTGTCTGTGCGGTCTATCGCATGCATGGTGATTTCTTTTGTTATTCCATTCTTTATTGTACTCAGTTGGTTAAGTTTTGACTTCTATACTCTATGAAATTTGTGGAATATCCTTGATAATTGCGGTTCATCCAGTATCTTTTCATGAAAATATTCTTCTAAGTATTCTTGAATTTTACTCCACAAAGCAATATCAGGTTGACAATTTGGACGTTGTTAATTCTTGGATAAATTAATTCTTGAACTTGTTTTATTGAATTCTTATATCATTGTCATCATCCTCATGTTTATAAAATGTTGAAAGTCATCTGTGGCCTGTAGTGCATAGATGGACTTGGTATGATTATGACTAGGGATTATTCGGTATAATCATGACCGTAATGTTACAAATGATGTGGTAAAAGTCCTCATTGGCCTGTAGTGCATTGATGGACAGTTGTTGGCATGATCATGACCATTAATGAATATACGAATATCCTTGGCCGTAGTGCAGGGGTGATTCGATGATGTGAATTATTTTATTAAGCTGAGTCTCAGCGATCACAGTGTTGGAAAATCTTTTAAATCATAAAAGATAGTAGAGTTTATTTTCTACTTGACTCTTTTAATGGATTGCTTGTTCCGCTGCGGTTAAACTTGATGTCTATTATATTTTATCAGTTTAACATTGTTGAAGGCTAATGATAATTTATTCTGCATTATCTTAGTCATGATATTTCTTACTGGGCTAGTTGAGCTCACCCTTTCTTTCACTGTTCTCTTCAGGAAATGAGAACGTAGCTGGGGCAAGTCGGGAAACGGAGTGATGGTCCGAATGATAGTATTAGTTAGTAGTCCTCACTATTCTATGTAATGGTGTGTTAATAAATGTAATGAGGACTCCTTTTGAGTATGAATACTCTCTAGAAGATAATATTTGTATTCAAACTCACAGTTTATGTTTTGTCGTATTGTACACGACAGTTGTATAATTATGTTTGGATTTGTATTCTGTACCATGTATTTGGCGACTCAAGATGGGTGATGTATACCTAATTTTGGGGGCGTCACAGTTGGTATCAAAGCTTAGGGATATGATCTCTGGCTAAGATGTGAGAATAGAACTAGGAGGGGAGAGACGGGGAATTCCTTCGCTAGTATGACCTACCTAAGTTTATTTGGTATTTAATTGGTCGGTCAGTGTATAGGGATAATATGTGACATGTTAATTAACCCTTGTTTTGTGAAAGTGTTTGAGAATGGCATCTGAAAATGCTGAGATAAGCAATGAAGCACATGAGAGTGTTGATTCAGCTCAAGCAAAAGGTAACGACCAACAACACGATAATAATCATACTGGTGGCAACGGCTATCGGAACAATGATAACCATCGTGGGGGAAATGATCATGCCAAGAGTGGTAACCACTTCGGTGGTAATCATGGCAAAGATAATAGAAGTGGAAATTGCAAGAAGAGAATGTCATTTAGCCCAATTTTGTCGTGTACCAAAGTCAAGTTCAGCTGGGACGGTGGCACCAAAGGCGGATATAGACAAAACAAAGTCGTTGGTTTTAGGAAGAGCGTTTTTCATGACTTCTCAAAAAGCAAGTAAACCGAACGAAGTTATCACGGGTTAGTTAATTATAAATTCTTGTAAAATCTATACCTTATTAGATATCGGTTCTACCCATTCTTTTATCTCTCTTGCTTGCGTTCAACGTTTAAATTTGACTTTAGAGAGATTAGACTATGACCTATCGGTTGAAACTCAGTTAGGAGAAACCTTCATTTCATGTGTTAGCCAAGTCTTGGATGAGAGTCACAGTTTTGAGTGATATTTTTATTGTTAATAAATTTCCTGACGTATTCTTGAAGACTTCTTAAACTACCCCTAGAGCATAAAATCGAATTTTGTATTGACCCCAGTACAAAACCCATTTATAAAACCCTCAAATATTTCATCAACTAAAAGGATCTGGTTACGTTGATTATAATGAGAGTCATAATAAAAGCGTTGGAATAATGAAAATCATGGGTATATGTGGTATTAGTAAGTGTTATGATGAGTTATGTTGGTTATTATGTGAAAACATGAAAGTTTCTTAGAAATCACAAAGGGTTAAAAAAATCAGATTTTGGTAAAAAGGTAACATAAAATTTAATTGACCATATCTCCTATTATATTTTGAATTTTTGAGTGTGGTCAAGTCCTAGAGTTATATCTATGAGTTACCTAACTAATCCAAGTGGAATCACTAAAAAATGTATTGCAGATTTTCGTACGAACTGATTTTAGCAAAGGAGTCAAAACTTCAAAATGTCCAAAAAGCTGCTGCCACATTTTTGTAAGGGCTGTTTTGGCTACTTATTTAGTGAGAAAAATTCAGTCCTTTTGGGACATAAAAGTATATGGTATAAAGAATATCGTGTCTAAAAATGAGCTCATTCTGACTTAAAATGAGCAAGTTATGACCATTTCAATATTTAGGTTTTTCTGACAAAAAATGTTATAACCGGAGTTCTACAACTCCGATGACCATGAAATTTAAACTGGAGGCTCACATTAACATGTGTAAGGTCTTGCCAAGATTTGGAAATTTTTGGAGTTAAACTTGAGGTAGCAAATTTCTTAAGGAATTAATTAGAAATTATTTTTTTAAAAATAGTAAATGAATTTTAAAAATTCTGAGAAAAATATATGTTCATTATGAGACTATATTATGCTAAATCCCAGAAAAGAAATATTTTTGGGACTGATTTGGTATTTTCATGATAAATATTTAGTTACGAATATATGAGTTAAATATGTTATGTGAAGTAACAAAGTTGGAAAATAGGATTTTATGGCTTGAAAATCCTATATAGAGCATATGCATATTTTTGATGAGGGATTTGATCATTGGTGATGATATCTTATGAGTATGGCAGTTTTGAATGATTAAATGCATTATATGGTAAAGCGTAAATAATTGAAATAAATTGTTTATAAGTTTAAGAAGTGATTAAAATATTGTTATAAGATTAATGATATTAGATTATAAGATTATTAAGTGATTGATAGCATTGGGATATTCTTGAACCCTGGATAAATTATATTATAAATGTTTAATATTTATTATTTATCTCATTTGATTGATTCTTTATATCATTATCCTCATGCTTATATTGTGTTGAAAGTCATCTGTGGCTTACGTGCATAGATGGACTTGGTATGATTATGACCAGGGATTATTCGGTATAATCATGACCGTAATTAAAAATACGAATATCCTTGGCCCGTAGTGTATGGATAATTCGTGGTCGTGATACTATTAAGCTGAGTCTCAGCATTATTGGTTTTACAGTTGTATATCTTTGGCCTGTAGTGCAAAGATAAATTGTTAATGAACATCTTTGACCGAATTGCAAAGATAAATTTAATGCTTTCAACGATAAAGGTATTCAAGGTATCCTCACCTCTTTATCATACCAGGTACGTACGTAAATTTCGAGGGCGAAATTCTATAAGAAGAGGAGATTGTGAGACCCCAGATTTTATGAATAAATATTTAATTTTTTCTCGAAATAATTTTTTTTATATTATGGTGTGGATTTGATATAATAGTTATGGGTAGTATTTATAAATTTTACAAAGTATGCAAGTTGTCATATAATATTCGATTGGTCGGAGAATATTCGTTTTAACAGGGAATATTCGTACAACGACACAATCATTGGTGGACCCTACAACGGAATTATTGTCGGATTGAGAAAACGACAAAAATATTTTATTAAAAATAACGGCGGAAGTTTTACCATTGTTACTGTTGAACTACTCGGTAGTAAAAGTACAGTAATACGCGTGGTTGCATAGTAGCACACGGTATTGATTATTGATGCTTACGTGAGAATTCACTTAGTTTTACTTATTATTTGGATTCCTATTTTGCCCATTTTTCAAAAGAATCGGTAGAAATTTTTTAATAAGGGTGGGGCCCACAGGTGGGGGCCACATATGGGGCCCACATGTGAAGTATGAAACCTGAAAATAGGGGTGGGAAAAAGTTTACGTAAATGAGGGGTAAAATATAAGAGTATGTAATCTATGTGTGTGTGTGTGTGTGTGTGTGTATATATATATATATATATATATATATATAATGTGAGTGGAAAGTGGTGGAAAAGTGATAGTATGAGAGTGATGGGTGTAAGATGTGTGTGTGTGATAGTGATGTGTGTATTTGCAGTGTTAGTGGAGGATGTTGGAAAAGGAAGAGTGTATTATTTATATATTATATATGGTGTGAATAATTATATATATTTCTAATGGGTGTGGTAAGTGGTGAATGTGGTGGATGGTGATATGTTGGTGGAGGAAACTGCGGGGCCATGTTGGAAGAAAAAAAAATGAATGGGGATGGAGGGAAGAAGAATGAGATGGGAGAAAGAAAGAATTGGACGGAAGGTGTATTATTATATATATATAGGTAAATTTAAAAATTTGGGTAGAGGGAGTAAGATGGATAATCACGGGTCTTCCACCCGTGATTTTTTTTTCTTGCACATGTTATATATATAATATATATATATATATATATATATATATATATATATATAATATATTATATTTTATTTAAAAGATTTTGCTTTAATTATGGATCGTCCGATTAAAGTAAATCAATCTGGACCGTTCATGAGTTAGTTACTATGCAGTCCATTTTCCTATAAATAGAAGCTCATTCCTTCATTATTTCTTACGAATTCACTGAACTCTAGAGAGAGAAACTATAGAGAGAAACTATAGAGAGAGAGAAGAAGAGTATTCTGCTACTTAACTACTTCCTTATTTCAGCTCGTCTTTAAAACGGTAAGGGATATTATTCTTTTGTATTCAAGAAGAGAACTTCTGTTATTCCATTTCTTATTATTCTGTTGGAATAACCTGTATACGTGGTCTACCCTATACTTGGTGACATTCTTCTATTATTCTGTTGGAACATCCTGTCTGTGTGTTTTACACCGGACCTGGTTCCGTCTTGTTATTATTTTGTTGGAACATCCTGTCTGTGTGTTTTACACCGGACCTGGTTCCATTATTTATTATTCTGTCGGAATATCCTGTCTGTGCGTTTACGCCGGACCTGGTTTCAATATTTATTATTCTATCGGAATATCCTGTCTGTGCGTTTACGCCGGACCTGGTTCCATTATTTATTATTCTGTTGGAATATCCTGTCTGTGCGTTTACGCCGGACCTGGTTCCATTATTTATTATTCTGTTGAAATAACCTGTCTGTGCGGTCTATCGCATGCATGGTGATTTCTTTTGTTATTCCATTCTTTATTGTACTCAGTTGGTTAAGTTTTGACTTCTATACTCTATGAAATTTGTGGAATATCCTTGATAATTGCGGTTCATCCAGTATCTTTTCATGAAAATATTCTTCTAAGTATTCTTGAATTTTACTCCACAAAGCAATATCAGGTTGACAATTTGGACGTTGTTAATTCTTGGATAAATTAATTCTTGAACTTGTTTTATTGAATTCTTATATCATTGTCATCATCCTCATGTTTATAAAATGTTGAAAGTCATCTGTGGCCTGTAGTGCATAGATGGACTTGGTATGATTATGACCAGGGATTATTCGGTATAATCATGACCGTAATGTTACAAATGATGTGGTAAAAGTCCTCATTGGCCTGTAGGGCATTGATGGACAGTTGTTGGCATGATCATGACCATTAATGAATATACGAATATCCTTGGCCGTAGTGCAGGGGTGATTCGATGATGTGAATTATTTTATTAAGCTGAGTCTCAGCGATCACAGTGTTGGAAAATCTTTTAAATCATAAAAGATAGTAGAGTTTATTTTCTACTTGACTCTTTTAATGGATTGCTTGTTCCGCTGCGGTTAAACTTGATGTCTATTATATTTTATCAGTTTAACATTGTTGAAGGCTAATTATAATTTATTCTGCATTATCTTAGTCATGATATTTCTTACTGGGCTAGTTGAGCTCACCCTTTCTTTCACTGTTCTCTTCAGGAAATGAGAACGTAGCTGGGGCAATTCGGGGAACGGAGTGATGGTCCGAATGATAGTATTAGTTAGTAGTCATCACTATTCTATGTAATGGTATGTTAATAAATGTAATGAGGACTCCTTTTGAGTATGAACACTCTCTAGAAGATAATATTTGTATTCAAACTCACAGTTTATGTTTTGTCGTATTGCACACGACAGTTGTATAATTATGTTTGGATTTGTATTCTGTACCATGTATTTGGCGACTCAAGATGGGTGATGTATACCTAATTTTGGGGGCGTCACAAAAAAGATAAAATATTAATTTTCAACAATTGTCATATTAAAAAAAATTCATCTATATCCATATACAATGAATATTTTTCTTATCATATAAATCAATAATTAATTATTCAAAAATAATATTAAAAAATCACAATACTGACAATCAGGCAGTTTCTAGAAAAGAGGGGGCTTTCCAATAAGGATTTCTCCATACTGGCGCGCAATTAGGTGACCAAACTTATCCTTAGACAGAACTTTCTAGACATTACCAATAATGTTATCTAATAATATTTTTCAGATAATATAAATTATTGCTCCGATAATGAAAAATATTGTGTAGTGATAATTATTGAATAACAGTAATATAAAATATCAATGCAACAATTATTGAATCAATAAAACAAAATATTGAACAGTAATTAATGTAACAATTATTGAGTAGTGCCTTCTTACGTAAGAATCAATAATTGGTGCAATACCGTGTGCTACTATGCAACAACGCGTATTACTGTGTTTTAATCACTGGGTATTCCAATAGTATTAACGGTAACAACTACGCCGTTATTTATAAACAACTTATACTTGTCGTTTTCTTCATCCAATCGCTTTCCGTTATGGGGCACACAAAAGGCTGTGCCGTCGTACGAATATTTCCCGACAGCAATAATATTCTACGACCAAATGAATATTCCCCGACAACAATGAATATTTTATAACCACTTGCTTATTTAAAAATATTTGCGCATTTTACCCATAACTAACCACATTAATCAAATAAACCCTTACTATTTCAAAATAATAAATAAAAGATATTCCATTTTATTAAAAAAAATATTTCGGGGTCTTACAATATCAGACAATGCTAAGAACCTCAACAACAAAATGATGGAGGAGTTATGCAGTAAATTTCACATTAAATATCTCAACTCCGTCATCTACCGTCTAAAGATGAATGGTAATGTTGAAGCGGCTAACAAGAATATCAAGAAGATCATGCAAAAGATGTTCGCCAATCACAAAGGATGTCCTGACTTATTACCTCTGACTCTGTTAGCCTATAGAACATCAATATACACTTCCACTGGGGCAACCCCCTAAGCATTAACCTATGGGACGGAAGTAGTGCTCCCCATAGAAATGGAAATGGAATCCCTCATAGTGTTGATAAACGCTCAGCTGGATGAAGACCAATGGTTACAAGATAGGTATCACCAATTGTCTCTAATAGATGAAAGGCGAGTCGCTGCTATCTTCCATGGTCGGTTATACCAACAAAGGATCGCTAGATCCTACAACAAAAAAGTCTGGCTACGGCAGTTTAAACAACATGACTTGGTTTTGAAGAAGATCTTTGACAGTCAAGATCAGTCCAAAGGAAAATTTTCCCCGAAGTGGGAAGGCCCATTTGTTGTCAAGGAAGTATTGACTGGAGGTGCTCTCAGATTACAGAAAATGGATGGCGATGAATTTCCACAGCTCATTAACTAGGACACCGTGAAACGGTACTATGTCTAAAGTTACCATCAAACAAACATCCTGGTTTTGGATCACCAGATCCCTAGTTAATTTAGGTTTTCCAAACCCTTCACTACATACAACCTTCTTCACACCCATTTGCCCCATCAGGGATAATCACACTTTTCGACCAGTAGCCTGGTTTTGAATCACCAGATCCTTCACTTCCCGCAGGTATTCAAAACCTTTCACACCTCAGGTTATCCCACCAGGGATTAAAATTTTCACACCTTCAGTTTGTCTCGCATATGGGATTAAACTTTTCATCTATAATCCGTCCTGTACATAGGGTGAACTATGTCGACCTGATCTCCCCAACACACGAAAGTACGTAGGCAGCCATTTTATACGGCCCGATCGCACCACAGAAAAAACAAAAACAAAATAAACACATCGTTAAACCCACTTTACCACTTACATTGTTAAACCTTTACACCAGGTTTGAACTACGCAAACCTGATATCCTCTTCAATAGGAGTACGTAGGCAGCCATTCATGGTTCTGTCTTACCCCCTACTAAAACACAAAAACTTGTCAACTGTATTGGGATCATCCTTCAATCCACCACACTTCATCGGCTTCAGACCAAAGGGATGGAACTACCTGACCTCCCCACATCAATGGAAGAATCGGCGACCATTTAAGCTATGGTTGAGTCCTCAAAGAGAAACACCAATCCATAAAAGATGGAACTACCTGGGCTCCCTCATATAAAGGAGTACCGGCGACCATCTGTGGTGCGGTCAACCTCTGAGAGGAAAGCCACACTCCTCTCCATACACCAGTCCCAAGACACCAAAGATGGTAGGGAATACACACAATTAACAATCCATTCTGAAACCAGTCCCAAGATATCAAAGATGATAGGAAATACAGAGTTTTCATAAACGTTGGTCTAGCCGAATCAAATAGCATAGACTCATATAAATAATTCAATTCAATCGAAAAATTTAGGTATATCCAAACCCCGTTGGCAAATTAAAATTTTAAAATTAGTTTGAAAATGACGTCATGATGCCGTATTGTATTAACAGCCCATTTGAGGATACCGTCATCGAGTGACTTTCTCATAACACATCGTACAATAGTGGAACAACAATTTTAGATCAAATTCAACACTAAGTATTCATGTATTTATAAATCTATCAACTTTTTATCATCTATGCACCAGGTTACATGGTACATAAGTGATAAATAAAAATATATTTTGATATTTCAAATCATTATCGTCTAGCCTAAACAATGAGCATAGACTATACTTTAAACCGTTCAAAAATCATTACAAATTAGTTTTATCATCTCAACAAGTAACGATGTGTCGGTGGACCGAAGTCCACACATACACAATGGTCACCAGGAGTTGAGAATAAATACTCATTTTTAAAAAGCACATAGTGCGTATTTAGCTTAATGTCAAAAATTTTGAAGTCTAGCATAGCTAGGAGTTTTGAAAAACCTATGTCTCCACTAATAATCAATTGCTTAATAATCTATATATTTCTATGATCCTCAATACTCCATTCACACAAAACTCTACCCAGTTCATCAAACTTACCACACTTATGAGTTTAGGAACTTTTCACAATCGTATGAGTTTAAGAACTTGTCCTAGACAGACCTTTGGCATCCATTCGCTGAGGGGTTCATAAACATTTCATATAATTATGAGTCACAAACGTACCATAAGTATGAGTTTTAAGAACTCGTACTTAACCTTATATTCTCTACCTATATTCTACCTATCTGTTATACACCTGAGAAAAGAATCGCCTTCTCAACAGGTATATAGCAAATAGCGCGACACCGACATTTTAATGATTATCAGTACCAGAAACTAAGTGGTTTTTACACCAAGTACAATTCCCCGCCCATAACAAGGAACCATACAACTCAGCTGCTGACATGAGTCCTCAATTGAAATCCCCACCTAATCCTACTCCCTTCTCAATACGAATTTCATTTAATCCGTATTCATAATCATTTCCTAAATTTGTACCAATTTATAGTACAACTGTCGTACAGCAATCTTGTTACAACTTTTTAATCAATAAATTGATTCTTCTCCCTTCTATCACCTTATCAGATCACGGGCTGATCTCATCGTATATATTATGATTCATTTCTATACTATGATCGTTTTGTTTTACGATCCCCTATCACTGTACTTTTAGTCCTTTAGACTCAATCTATTCACCACTACCGTTAAACTTTATTATCAGAGTTAGGGAACTCTGTATCTTTATAACTCGCCGAGATTCGTCTTTGAATTATACCGATACACTAACTCTATTTGAGTTAGTACTTATCCTAATCACTGCAGTTATTAGTCTCAGGTAGCCCTACATAAGGTTCATAACCAACAACCTTGATACCAACTGTGAAGTCCCCATATCCGGGTCTCAAATCACCGCGGATCCGGTATAATCATTCTCTATAACTATTGCGGAAGATATAAATATAAATTATTTATAAAATAAACTTTACACACTATTCCCCAAGGTCGAGTAACCTTAACTTATACATAATTCATAACCTATCTAACATATAATGTTATTATTATACTATACTTTTATAATTCTGGCTGCACAATAATAATTCCAAGCTGAACTTGGCTTTATCCTTTCCTGTATCCGACGTATTCGTCTTAATCTACAATGTTAATCATAATATAGCACAAGTGAGTAACAAGTTTGCCCAGCAAGTAAAAGTTCAATAAATTAATGACATATCATGACAAAAAGAATTGAATAATAAGCTAGCTAAAGTTCTACAATTTAATTGTGAACTAGCATGAACAAATTTTCATAGCTAAACGAACATGGAACATGAACAAATATATCTGGACCGAATGGTAATGAAGGTGATCAACCTTTCATACCTGATGAATACATGCAATGTGCACAGAGTGCGAATAATAATTCATAGACATGGTATAATCAACAATGATTAACCACAAGCATATTTAAATAATCATAACTCAGGGTCGAGTTATAGAAAACTTGCCTGATCCGATGATTACCGTTACGCATTCTATTTAGCTTTGTTTGAAAATCTAATATAAATAATATCGATCTACAAATTAGAATAATATCATCACAATATTTAAAATAACCTAAACACACTATCACATAATCCTATCAGTCTATAAAACACATAAAACCTAACCTCAAGTCAAACTTTTACAGTCTGAGTTGAGTTCGGTACAATTCTGACATCCTAATTGCCTAATCGGACAAATATCGAGTTTAAGTTCAATTAAACTCTGCCTAAACACTTAACAATTATCTTAGATAATTTATTATTAGTCAATTTTTTTTTAAAGTCTCCTAATAAATTTTTACATAATAATTATCATTTATCATGATTTTTCAATCATTACCATCATATTAATATGATTTAAATACTTTAATCTCATATATTATAAGTTTTTCTTTAACATATATAAGTCAAATATCAATCCAGCAACCTAGATTTGCAATCCAGCAACTTGGATTCCAAATCTAGTATCTAGATTGCAATTCAGCAAGCTGGATTCAACATATTTTCAATTCAGTAAACTACTTTTCAATCCAGCAAGCTGGATTCATCAAATTTTTCAATCCAGCAAACTGGATGCATAAATTATTCAATCCAACAAGCTGGATTCCATATCCTTTTTCACGAAAACACCAAATCAATTTATTATTTTCCTGTCTTTTGTCCAAACACATATACATATATTTCATACACAAAGTATTTTTCCATAATTTTCCAACTTTCTTTATTATTTTTCAAAAATCATTTTTAGTGCGTAGCTTAAGAAATTTGCCTTATCATGCTTAACTCCAGAAATTTCCATCTCTTGACACAATCTTATACGTGTTAACGTGAGCCTCCAATTTAAATTTCATGACCATCGGAGTTATAGAACTCCAGTTATAGCCGTTTTCGTCAAAAAATCACAAAAATTGAAATGGTCATAACTTGCTCATTTTAAGTCGGAATGAGCTCATTTTTGGACAGGATCTACCTTATACCATATATTTTCATGTTCCAAAAGTCTGGAATTTATTTCACAAATTAAGTGGCCAAAATAGCCCTTACAAAAATTTGGACAGTAGCTTTTTCTCCTTTAACAGTTTTTGATTCCTTTGCTAAAATCAGTCCACACGAAAATCTACAAAACATTTTCCAGTGATTCCACTTGGAAATATTATAACACTCATAGATCTAACTCTAGGACTTGACGACACTCAAAAATTTGAAATATAATAGGAGATATGGTCGTTTGAATTTCATATTTCGTTTTCACAAAAATCTAATTTTTAACCCTCGGTGATTTCTACGAAAACTTCTATGTTTTCACATAACAACCAACATATCTCATTATACCACTTACTAATACTTCATATACCCATGAATATACCATAACACTTGATCTATTTCATCACACAAGCATCAAACACAAGATTAAACACAATCAAGGCTAAGAAAAATTAGGTTCTCTACATTTTGAAAAAACCTAGTTTCCATTTCATACTTTAGATCTAACTTTTAACACACAAGATGGATAGATCCACACATAAAACACTCTAAATCATGTAGATCTAGAGTTTTGAAGTTCAAGAACATAAATCCATGTTTTGATTAAAACAACTAAGAATAACTTAGATAAAAAGTGGTTTATACATTGATATCTTGCTAGCCTTTCTTAATCATTCAAAGTAGATGATGATCTTGGGTAGCTTGAAGATCAAAATCTCCACTCCTTTACCTCTTGTGGCTGCCAAAAATATTAGCTCTCCCTCTCTCTGTAATAATCCAGAATTTTAATTATAATTTTTTAAAAAATTTATTGAATTATATAAATATTTAATGGATGTGTTTATCGTTGAATAAATATTTGTTTAATTGATTTTGTTAATTATTTGTTTAATAAATAATTAATGAGTTAAAAAAATTAATTATTATGAGATAGTTTTCTAATTTAATTTAATAATTAAGTTAGAGAGTTTATAATAATTTGATTTATTCAATAAATTGTTATTAGAATTAATTAAATTAAGTATGAAAACTTAATTAAATAAAGTGTGACAAAATAACTATACTATAAATGAGTTATTAAAATAAATTAAAGGAGTTTAATTTAGTTTTGTCAAGCAAGGCTTAAATTTATTAAGTCTTTAATTTTTAAAGAGTTTTGCCCAACTGAGCCTTATGGCTTTTGGATTTTTGCATTTTAAATTATTAATAATATAAATTAAATAAATAATATATATTATTTATGTAACTGATTACTTATTAGTTTATTAAGTATAGCGTCGGTTTTACACGTTTTAAATTCGTACGTTGGTTTTGTTTTAAGTTTTACATATAGTGTAAACCTAAGCCTAAGAAAAAGTTATAGAGAAAAAGAAAAGAAAAGGTTTTCAGAGAAGAAAAGTACAGAGATAGTTTGAGCGAGCTTGAGAGAGAAAGTTCTGAGTTCATCAAAGCTATTCTCAGTTATTAACAAGTATTTTCTTAAGCAACAAAAGGTATGTATATAACCTTAACATATACTTTTTACGCTAAAATTTCTAATTCTGTGTGTTTCTGAAATTGTTTGTAATCCATCTTTTTATAATGGGTGATGAAATCATGTGTATAAGTGGTTGTAGTAGGATAACTATCATATATATATATATATATATATATATATATATATATATATATATATATATATATATATATAGGTGATGGTATAATGAGCATATACATATATGTGATTGTATGAATTATGTCAAAAAGAGTTTTACAGTTAAAATATATGCATGAACATGTTTTGTAAGATAACAAAATTAGTATATGTTAATTGTGAAATTATGAAATTGAACCTTGAGTATATTAATTGGGTAAGAATTTAATGATAACGTAGTTCAAAGGAATGAATTTGATGGATAATTGTCGTTTACAGTGTTAAACTTTGTAAAACAACGTCAACAATGGAGTTTTGTTTTAAAAATATGGCTTCAAGGATTTATTTTCTTAAATTGTTGTTAAGTTATGCTAAATTAGTATATGTATGCTTGGTAATGATTATATGTAAATTACATAAATCATACGTGTTGATTTAGCTACTAGAAACGGATAAATAGACAGAAATTGGTTGTGTTTTGTTCTTCGTGCTCGGTTCTATAAGTTTCGGCGCCTCAGCGCCAAAAAATCAATGTCGCGGGTCAGAACTCCGTGCCACAGCATCGAAATTAGTGCCACAGTGCCAATTTCACGTTGCAGCGCCACTGCCTGACTTAGTTCTTGCGTCGCGGCGCCGGAATAGTAGTCTGGGTCAGACTGTTTTGACCTCCTGTAGTGAAACGTCCATAACATTATCATACGAACTCCGATTGAGGTGATTCAAGATGATCCGGAATGAGGACGAATAGACCTACAACTTTTGTTCTTTAAAATTTTCAATTTGAGGTCGGGAACAGGGGTCCAAATGGTCATTTGTGGGACTGATATGTATTAGGAGGCAATCGGAGGGCATCAGGAATGCACATATGCAAATGTAGTGCTCCTGACGATAAAAGATGTTGTCTTAAGTTATAAAATATGAATGTTAGTAAATAGAATGATATTTAACATTAATAAACGATGTATTAGATAAGTTGTATAAGCATACTAAGCATACACAAGAGAGACAAATCAGGTTTGTAACGAATGAACGTCGAAACGCCGTGAAAAGTGTTAATGAACATTATAAGATATGGAATGGGTTTAATATAAAACCCATAAGTATTCCTAGTAAGACTTAAACACTTGAATGAATTTTGAATATTACATAAGTCAAAAAGTTAACACAATCTAATTGAACATTGTGTGTTAATTAACAGGAAAGATTATGAGATGTGGAGTAGAGTTTACATTACAATTACTATGTGTTGTTATGTGACTAATAGTTAATGTGTATGATTATATAATTGTGTAGGGCACGTGAAGTGCAGATAACTGTAAGTTGTTAAACTATTACTGGTAAACAACGATCAAGGTAAGTCTTTCAATTCCTATTTGCTATGTGAATTTGATGATGAACTATTTGATATCTTTATTGCAAATAGCATGGTGTGTTATATTAATGTTGAAAGTATGAAATGTTAAAGTCAATTTATGACTACGTTGATTGAGTAATGAATGTTGATTGAGTAAGGAACTCAATCTTTATACTTATTATATGAACTACAACATGTATGTTATGTTAGTCCAATGTTTATGAGATGTATATCGAGCATGTTATTATGTGCTATGTGATGCATGAAAACTGTTAGATTTTACTGGGCTGTCGAGCTCAACCTTGCAAATAACCACTTTTGTAGGTTAAAAATTTAAGGTAAAGTTATGTGCTACTTGGAAGATATGAATCAGATGTGATACTCGAAGATTTATATACTTTGGTTGAGTTATTATTATTTGAACCATGTTTAAGGTTCTGAATAATGTATTAATGTTGAATTGTAATATCGTTTTATGATGTAAACTCTTGTAGCATTAAAATGATTCTGAAATGTTTAGATGTAAAGGTTGAAAGTTCTGGGAACGAATATAGTTTGTAATAGAAAATTTTAAGTATTCCGCAAATTTCAATGGTTGTATTATCGTTTAATGATGTAAAATTAGAGGTTGAATGTATTGTTAACGACCGAAGTCGAGAGTTAAATTGTATGAATTTTGGGGTCGTTACAGTTGGTATCAAAGCTGATAGGTTAGAAACCTTAGGTAAGAGTACCTTAGGCTATAACCTTAGAGAAGAGAGGTGAAGATAATGAACGAATAAGCTCAAATAGAGTTTGAACAATAAGAAGTAATTTAAGAAATTTATATAGAAGGGATTAAAACATGCGTGAGAGGATTCAAAGAAGAATCTCGTAGAGTTATATGGAATATGAATGTGGGGTTACCCAACTTCAATAATAAGGATGTAAGGTGATAATAAATAGACAATGCCTATAAGAAGAGAATGATAGAGAAGTTAAGAATAGAATGTTATATTTAAGTATGATACAATCATACGCTTTAATAGTTGATGTATGGTATCTGGGCTAAACGATTCCTTCATAGAGCGGAGGTATATATAATAAACTAGCAACTCGGAACCTAGTTTGTTGGTTGTTTGTGGGAAACCACTCAGCGTATCATATTAAAACTGTTAGAGACTCGATGTGTACCAAGTATAGAAAATGGATACGTATGATGAAAATGTGGAACTTGAATGGAATGTTGAGTAGTGTAAATGAAGTTAGAAATTATTAAAGGAAGAATTGTTATATAAACAAGAAAATTCAAAGAAGAACCTTGAATAGACATAAAGATAAGAAATGGGAGTTGCCCTATCTCCAATAGCCAAGATAACGAATAATATTGTAAATGATGGAAAAGGAAAGAAAGAGGATCGTAAAACAAAATGATCACTAGTTAAGAAAAGAATTTTAAGGGAGATGATTATAGAATAAGATCATGACGTGATCTGTTTAAGTTATAAAAGAAAGATGGTATATAATGTTTAAATAATTATAGCTTGATGCTATGAGGATTATGTACTATGAAATAGTACAAGATAAACTCACGAGGAGTTATAGATAAGGTGGTACGAGGAATTCGTATCGAGCAAAGAGCAAGTTAAGAGTAAGATAGAGTTAGGTGGGATTTCAATTGAGGACTCATGTGATGGCTGAGTTGTAATAACCTTTGTATGGACGAGGGTTTTGTGATTGCGCTCAGTTTATCACATTGATAATCATTGGAATGTAGGTGTCGCGCTATCAATGTATATGTGATGAAAAGGTGATTCTTTTCTCATGTGTATATTTGATAGTTAGAAACTATTATGATTAGTCAGATATTATTAGGATTAGGTGCGGTTCTTAAAACTAATGCATATGGTACGTTCGTGACTCATAATAATATGGTATGTTTTGAACCCATTAGCGAATGGACGCCTATGGTCTGACTAGGATAAGTTCTTAAACTCATATTATTGTGGCAAGTTCCTGAACTTCTAATGTGCTGTAAGTTTGATGAACTGGGGTATAATTAAGTGTGAATGGAGTATTGAGGATGATAGGAATAGATAGACTTATTAAGCAATAGATCATTATAGAAAGTGGAGTTGATGGTGGAAAATGGGTTTTTCAAATCTTCTAGCTATGCTAGACTTCAAAATTTTTGACATCAAGCTAAATTCGCACTATGTGCATTTTAAAAATAAATTTTTAATCTCAACGCATGGTGACAAATGTGTATGTGTGGACTTCGAAACACTGACACATCGTTACCTGTTGAGATATGATATCACTAAAACTGATTTTCAAAGATTTTTGAACTGGTTAAAGAATAGTCTATGCTAATTGTTTCGGCTAGACGAAAATGATTTGAAAATATCAAATTGTATTTTTTATATCGTCAATGCATCATGGAACCTGGTGCAACGATGATAAAAATGATGGAGTCATCAATGCAATATTACTTAGTGTTAGATGTGATCTAAGGATCGTCAGCCCACTATGGTATGATGTAGTATGATAAAATCACCAAATGACGGAATCCTCAAACAGACTGTAAATACAGTGCGGTATCATGATGTCATAAAATGATTTTCAGAATTTTAAAGATAAATTATTGCCAATTGAATTTGGCTAGACATGTTTCGATTAATATTCGAATTATTGGTATGAGTCTAAGCTATTTGATTCAGCTAGACAAATGTTTATGAAATTCAAGCGTTTCTTGAGATGTTATGCCAAACGAAAATGTTTTGGTGCGGATTCGAATGTTAAGCAGCTGAGGTGAACAACCCCTGTAAAAGGGGACATGTTATCGGAGACAATGGTTCCGAAAGTAACGCATATAGTCGTTACGATGTTAAGATGCAATACGTTGTGCACGACATAGTGGTACGACAGGCTGATCGCCTAGAGTACTTACAGAGGGTGTTTTCAGTCTTTGTGATTGATAAACATTATGTTAATAGGGTTTAATGTGTGAAGAACCGGGGGTGAAGCACTATTAAACCTAGAGATGAGTTCATGGTCTTATGACCCCTCAGCATGATTTGGAATCTTTTAAATTTCTGAGTTATTCATACTGCTTCCCAATTATTGAGCAATTGTAGAAGATTCCTGATATTCTAAAAGGTGAATGTGGTAAGGATGATGTTCCTTAAAAAGAAGTAAGTCGTAGAATGCGATACTAAATGATGAATATATTGAATAAATGAGAAAAAAAAATTGAAATGAGAAAGAGATGAGTTATCAAAGAATAATATAAAACTTTTAATAGAAAAGTTAATAATTGTAGAAAGATCCTTGTGAAAAGAGGTGGTTATAGAACCCAATGAATGAATAAAGTAGTAACGTAAAATCTATTTTTATAGATTGAATGAATAAAGATTAATAGATAAAATTTCAAGGACGAAGTTCTTAGACGAAAGGGTGAATGCAATGTCCCGAGTATTTATGATAACGATCCTTAGAAAAAGGAAATGAATGAGTTAAAGAATATATAATACACAAAATATAATTGAGTTCAAGTGAAAGTTATGAAATAAAACCTAAAAATTGTTGAAGTAATGAATGTAGTAGGAAATATAAAGTCTATATTAAGGTAATGTGTTGAAGATATTCAACGAAAATTTTTGAAAAGAGATTTGTTGAAAACCGAGTACGGGAGGTTTCTTTGATTCCGAGGACAGAATCCTTGTAAAGAGGGAAGGATGTAACAATCCAGAATTTTAATTATAATTTTTTTAAATATTTATTGAATTATATAAATATTTAATGGATGTGTTTATCATTGAATAAATAATTTTTTAATTGATTTGATTTGATTTGGTTAATTATTTGTTTAATAAATAATTAATGAGTTAAAGAAATTAATTATTATGAGATAGTATTCTAATTTAATTTAATAATTAAGTTAGAGAGTTTATAATAATTTGATTTATTCAATAAATTGTTATTAGAATTAATTAAATTAAGTATGAAAACTTAATTAAATAAAGTGTGACAAATAACTATACTATAAAGGAGTTATTAAAATAAATTAAAAGAGTTTAATTTAGTTTTGGCAAACAAGGCTTAAATATATTAAGTCTTTAATTTTTAAAGAGTTTTGCCAAACAGAGCCTTATGGCTTTTGGATTTTTGAATTTTAAATTATTAATAATATAAATTAAATAAATAATATATATTATTTATGTAACTAATAACTTATTAGTATATTAAGTATAGCGTCGATTTTAAACGTTTTAAATTCGTACGTTGGTTTTGTTTTAAGTTTTACGTATAGTGTAAACCTAAGCCTAAGAAAAAGTTGCAGAGAAAAAGAAAAGAAATGGTTTTCAGAGAAGAAAAGTACAGAGATAGTTTGAGAGAGCCTGAGAGAGAAAGTTCTGAGTTCGTCAAAACTATTATCAGTGATTAACAAGTATTTTCTTAAGCAACAAAAGGTATGTACATAACCTTAACATATATGTTTTATGCTATAATTTCTAATTTTGTGTGTTTTATTCACTAACATGTTTTGAAAATACAACTCAAGGTTGAGTTAGGAAACTTGCATGTACCGCTGATTACCGCTAAGCAATATAATGTAATCTCTTATGAAAGACCTATCAATTATAAGATTGATCTTTTAAATAGTATAACATACCTGGTTGCTCTTAATACAATTTCTTTATCCATAAATTATCTAACACTTAATCAAATATTAAATAACATCTTAACACATCAGTATTATTATCATTCTTTGATAATTCTTTAATCACTATATTATATTCATTATGATTTAACACTCGCTTTTTCATTTCATAAGTTATTCATTAACATCTAATAAGTCAAATACTAATTTAGCAACCTGGATGGTTAAACTACAAACTCAACTGCAATCCAACAAACTGGATTCCAAATCCAGTAACTAGATTGCAATCCAGCAAGCTGGATTCAACAAATTTTCAATTTCATAAAATATTTTCCAATTCAGTAAGCTGGATTCATCAGATTTTCCAATCCAGCAAGTTGGATTCCATATCCGTTTCACGAAAATACTAAAACAACTTATTATTTTTCTATCATTTGCCCAAACATATATACAAATATTTCATACACAAAAAGTATTTTTTCAAAACTTTCCAACTTCCTTTGGTATTTTTCAAAAATCACTTTTAGTTAATTCCTTAAGAAATTAGCTACCTCGTTCTTAACTCCAAAAATTCTCATCTCTTGACACAATCTTATACATGTTAACATGACACTCCAGGTTAAATTTCGTGGCCATCGGAGTTATAGAACTCCGGTTATAGCCATTTTCGTCAGAAAACCACAGAAATTGAAATGGTCATAACTTGGTCATTTTAAGTCAGAATTAGTTCATTTTTGGATAGGAGGTACTTAATACCATATATTTTCATGTCCCAAAAGGCCAGAATTTTTCTCACAAATTAAGTGGCCGAAAATGCCCTTTTAAAATTTTGGGCAGAAGCTAAATGACATTTTACAGTTATTCGTGCTTTGCTAAAAATATTCCATACGGAAATCTACAACTCCTTTTTTAGTGATTCCACTTGGAAATGTTAGAAAATTTACCATATTATCCTCCCAAATTTTTCCAGAATTTTTGAATGCCCAAAAAATGACTAAACTACCCCTACCCTTTGACTGTCCAAAACAGTCAGTTTTTCCTTGAAAACACAAAACTATTTTTGCTAAATTAGTCACTACGGACTGTATACTCAACATTTTTGAGTTCTACTACTTGGGTTTAGTAGCTGACTTACATATCTAGCACCTCTCTTTGACGGATCACAAAAAGAAGGTGTAGATCAAAAACGGTGGAAATCCAAAGTACATAGAAATTTAGGGCTTATAAACAAAAAAAATCACTTTTTCTTTACCTTTGATTTCCAACTAAAACAACACCCAATATGGGTATATCTAAACAATAAAATACTCATTAACATGTATATACATGATTTTTATGTTTAGAAACATAGTTTTAAGATTTGATTTACAATAATCAAAAATTACATAACAAATGGTATTTATACCTTTGATTCTCATGCTCTCCTTCTTCTTCTTCTTAGATTTGCTTATGGAGCTTTGATGACTTATCAAGAACTCTCTCTTTTCGCTCTAGGGGCTGCCGAATTTGCTTCTCTCTCTTTCTCCCTCTTGGTTTTCTTTTTGGTAAGGAAAAGAGATGGAAGAGAAAATAAGGAGAATAATAGATGAAAGAAAAAATAAGATAGACTTTTTAATAGATATAGATATACTATAATTGTCTAACTTCATCATCCTTTTCTCCTCCATGAGTCATCCGGCCATGTGGCCTTCAATTGCTCCACTAGTTCTCTCTCTTTCTTAATTACCAAGAGATTACTTACAAACATGAACAAAGAGGTTGGATAAATAACAAAATGACACATGGAAGGAGTTGTTAAGAGTTGCTCGCCAACTAAAGCAAATACACCACATTCTTCCCCCTCCTTTTCTTCTCTTCTCATGTCCGGCCAAGTGGCCTTATAATGCTCCCAATTTTGTTTTCTTTTTATCTCTTATTTAGCATACATAAGGTCCAGAATACCCCCTCCCAATTGGGCTAAGCTTGGGTCATACTTTTAATTTTTTTGGGCTTCCATTTTTAATTGTTTGGGCTAGGTAAACTAATATGACCCAAAACCTTAATTTTATTTTACCCTAATTAGTTACTTAGGGTTTCCATTCTATCAAAGTTGGAATTTAAAATGTTTGTTTTTAGGCATTCAATCTCATAACCCAATGAGACATGTCTCAATTAGGTTTAAAATAATTAATAACTTGAGATAATAAAATTTATTTATTGGGTTAGTATAATCTTACATACTAACATTCTTTATTAGCATATAATCACATAATCATAATATACTTCACTTCTCACACTAATTTTGACTTTTCTCCGTAAAAAGTCAACTGTTGACTTTGACCAAAAGTCAACATTTACACATTTTGTGTTTACAGTTCATTCTGACTAAACTTGACATTTCGGACGCAACCGAGCACTTCGTGTTTCAAAATTCTATCTCTAACTCAAATTTTGAGTTTTAAATTACTCCCTTCTCATTGTTAATCGTATTAACTAATGACTTTATACTTATTCAAATTCTTATTTGCCAGTCAATGCCAACATTCAAGCTATGTTAATTACTAACATAGTTTTATCTTGATCCTTATATCATTAGCTTAGTTCATCATTCCTTTTGCTAAAATATATATAGCACCTTATATATTTCTATACTTATACTCATCTTCGTTTAACCTCATAGCTTTTCTTCATGTGAAATCTTATTTCCTTAATAAAATTTTCATATGTACTTATATAACATTCCTTAGACTATTCATTTTACATCAAATTTACAGGTATCATAGTACCTTATTCTTGATATTCTTTCAAGTACATATTAATTCATTTCTAGGGGTTTAGAATTTTGTAACCCATATTTCTTTATTCTCATACAATTAAGAAACCATATAGGTTCTTCTTAAAATTTTTAAATAAATCCTCAAATTTTCTTCTAGGTTTTATTTTTTAACCTTTATTCTAATCATTCAAGATTTTATAAATTTTCGAGTTGTCACAGGGAATATTCGTACGACGGCACAATCATTGGTGGACCCCACAGTAGAATTATTGTCGGAGTTAGAAAATGATAGAAATATATTTTTATAAAAGTAACGGCGGAAGTTTTACATTTAACTATTGAAATACCCAGTGTTAAAAGTACAGTAATAAGCGTGGTTGCATAGTAGCACACGGTATTGATTATTGATGCTTACGTGAGAAGTCACTCAGTTTTATTCAATTATTGCTATAGTAATTGCTGCATAGTATCTCATGTTATTTGATTCAATTATTGTCAATATTTTATATATTATTAAATCAATAATTGAGATGACAAGTTATTCATATTATTATTTGCATAATTAACAATGTCTAAAAAGTTCTGTCGAGGAGAGGTTTGGTCACCTAATTGCGCGCCAATAAGGAGAAATCCTTATTGGAAAGCCCCCTCTTTCTTGGGAACGATCTGGTTGTTAAAATTGCTAGTTATAATAATATGAATAAACGTTGTTAAAAATATGAAGGAGATTTTTATGATGTATTTGTTGGACCCCCCATTTACCCATTTTTCAAAATAATCAGGAGAAGTTATCTCAATATATATATATATATATATATATATATATATATATATATATATATATATATATATATACATGTGATGCTGGTAAATGAAAAGGGGTGGGGGGATATCTTCACGTGGGATTTATATATATGTTATATATGTATGTTTGTATACCTTGGACGGCAGGCAACGGATGATATATATATATATATATATATATATATATATATATATATATATATATATATATATATATTTATTTTATTAGATTATATAAATAGAATATATTATATTTTATTTAAAAGTTTTCGTTTTATTAGAATATTTTATTGTATAGTGCTGCATAGTAAATCAAAATTTTTCAAAAGTTTCGCCGGCTGAATTCGCCCGTGAATATAATCACTGTGCGTCCGTGATTTTAATATTCAAATAGTATCCTTTCATTCTTCTATAAATAGGATGCTTAGTTAGAATTGAAAATCACACCAGAATCAGAGAATTCTTCTTCTATAATCTTGAGCGTATTTCTTTAGAGTTTTAGAAAGTTTTGAGCGTAGAAAACAGTAAAAGTTTTCTTCAAAAATATTCCCGTTATAACAGTTGTAATACTCTTTTTTTCAAGGTAAGGGATGTTATTTTTGTTCAATATTCGCTTGAAATAATATTTTCTTCCATACTCTATAGTATGTAAGTAATATTATTTCGTTTCAGATTTCGAATTCTATACTCGTTTTGTTAAAATTTTGGCTTCTAAACTCCATGACATTAGTAGAATATCCTTGATATTTGCGCTTTATCCAGTATCTTTTCATAAAAATATTATTCTAAGCATTTTTGATAAGTTTTAACTTTTTCATGCTAGAGTACTATTTATGGGATACTATTCACTCGAGTACTATTCACCCGGGTACTATTCATGATAAAAATTGATTCATTTTCGGTCCAAATTATTTTTGGTACAATATTATTCTTGAATTTTACTCCACAGAGCAGTATCATGTTGACAATTTGGACGTTATTGATTTCTGGATAAATTAAATTATAAATCTTTAAAAATTTATCCTTGAACTTATTTTATTGAATTCTTATATCATTGTCATCATCCTCATATTTATATTATGTTGAAAGTCATCTGTGGCCTATTGTGCATAGATGGACTTGGTATGATTATGACCAGGGATTATTCGGTATAATCATGACCGTAATGTTACAAACGATGTTGTAAAAGTTTTCATTGGCCCGTAGTGCATTGATGGACAGTTGTTGGCATGATCATGACCATGGATGAATACACGATTATCCTTGGCCCGTAGTGCATAGATAATTTGTGGTCGTGATACTAAAGAATATCCTTGGCTGTAGTGTAGGGATGGATGATGTGGATTATTTATTAAGTTGAGTCTCAGCGATAAAATTGATGATAAATTCTTTTTCATGTTCTACTTGACTCTTCTAATGGATTGCGTGTTCCGCTGCAGTTAAACTTGATGTATATTATATTTTATCAGTTTAACACTGTTGAAGACTAACGATAATTTATTCTGCATTATCTTAGTCATAATATTTCTTACTGGGCTAGTTGAGCTCACCCTTAGCTTTCATTGTTCTCTTCAAGAAATGAGAATATAGCTGGGACTAGTCGGGGAACGGAATGACGGTCCAGATGTTTACATTAGTAGTCCTCACTATTCTGTAAAATAGTGTGATAATAAATGTATTGAGGACTTATTTTGAGTTTTAATACTGTCTAGAAGACAATATTTGTATTAAAACTCACAGCTCATGTTGTATATTTAAATGTGTATTTGTATCCTGTACCATGTATTTTGCAACTCAGAATGGGTGATGTATACCTATTTTGGGGGCATCACAGTTGGTATCAAAGCTTAGGGATATGGTCCATGGCTGAGATGTGAGACAAGAACTAGGAGGGGAGAGACGAGGAATTCCTTCGCTAGTATGACCTACCTAATTTATTTGTTATTTAATTGGTCGGTCATAATATAGGGATAATATGTTGCATGTCAATTAACCCTAATTTTGTGGCAATATTTGAAAATGACATCCGAGAATGTTGAGAATAGCAATGGAGCACATGAGACCGTTGAATCACCAACGATCAATAACCAGGAAAACGTGCATCAGGAAGGTAACAATCCTCATTCAAACAACAATACCGACCAAATGATGAATGACGGAATGTTTAGGGGCTTTCTGCAATTCATGCAACATCAGGCGAGAGAGACTGCTGTCCAAAATGCAGGTGGAAATACTGACAACTCTCGGACGGTCACCGCTAAACAGTTCAAGGAGCTGGGACCAACGGAGTTTTTTGGAGAGTCAAAACCACTTAAGGCGGAGACGTGGATAAAGCAGATCAACAAGATATTTGATGTCTTGGGACGCTCCAAGGAGCAAAAGGTTCCCTTTGCCACCTTCATGTTGCGAGCAGAGATAGATTACTAGTGGAAATATGTAAAGCGTACTCAACCTACCGCACTAAAGATGTCTTGGGAGAAGTTTCAAAAACTGTTCAACGACAAGTACTTTCCCGAAAGTATTCGTCACATGAAAGAGGTAGAGTTCATCAAGCTAGAGCAAAACAATATAACCGTGTCGCAGTACGAAGCCAAGTTTGCCGAGATGTCCCGGTTTGCGTCCCACTTAGTTGATAATGAGGAGAGAATGACACGGATGTTTCTAAGAGGTTTGAAACCCGAGATACGTCAATATCTTATCTCTCATAAACTATGTTTGTATTCAGATGTTGTAAATAGGGCTCAGTTATTGGAGCGCGATAATGAGACTGTGATAACCCGAGATTTCGAATAATTAAAATTTTACGAATAATTTTTTTATATTAATATTAATTATCAATATTGTGTTGTGTATCTGTGATACGAGTCTCGAGAATTAGTAAAATTGTGTATGGACTGGTGAATTAGAGTAGAGTTGTGCTTAACAGCTTTAGAAATCCTAACCCTAAGTCTGGATAGGGATTCGATAGAAAATATAATTAAAATAATTATATTAATGAGTATGTGTTTGTACCGTAGAGATTTATTGATCAATGATTAATCGGATAAGGTTTGTAATAAATAAAACCTAATAAGGGATTAGAAACCCTAATCTCAGATTTAAAAAATCAATTGTACAGTTGAAAACCTTACTTGTATGCCGGGAAACCCTAATTTCATATTCGAGAATCTTAAACCCTAAATTAGAAAACCCTAATCCTAATTGACAAGCCTAAGGTATTTATTAAACTTTAATATGATTAGAAAACTCTAATTACATTTGAGTATCTTAAATTTCTAGTTTTCAAACCCTAATTGTAATTTAGAATTTTTTTTATTTAAAACCCTAATTGGAAATTTTAGAAGCTAGTGTTGTAAAACCTAAGGGTTAGAACCTTACGGTTAAACCTTAAGGGTTTTGAAAATGTCTTGTATGCCATTAAAAACAAAATACAATTGACCAAAGTGCCCTTTTTGAATAATTTAGTAAGCTAACTTGTAGAAATTGCCAATACTTTAGTAGGTGGCCAACTTAGTTGACTATGGGACATTAAATCTCAGCATTGTAGCCTCAAATTTGACAGCACATCAGATCTAGCAACATTATATCACATTATATTTAGATTTGGGAGAGAGAAAAAGTCACAAAAGTTGTCATTTTTCACATAAGCTCTCACAAACTCTCTCTCACTCAAGACTCCGAAATTTCTAAAGTAATTCAGTCCCAATTTCAGTTCCTAGATCATCTAATAACATATTGGAGAGCTTAGATCAAGATTTGAAAGCTAGAAGGTATAAACCTAATTTTATTTTTGATCCATGTTGCTAAGAAAATTTTTGTGTTTTTGTGTTTAGAATCTTGCTAATGGATGTTTTATGAAGATCTATGATGATCTATCATGAATCCATAGCATCAAAGTGCCTTAAAATGATGTTTTTCAAAATCTGTTCTTGAAGATTTCAGTGGTCTGACAAGAAATGTCAGTCGCTCTAGATCTTTCTGTGTTTACGATTTTTGATGTTTTATTGTTTGGATCTGTAGCTTGTTATGTTGTCTTTAATCTGGAAGTGGTAGTACAGCCAGCTGATGTCTAGATTTATAGTTATTCATGGTCAAAACCCGTTGACCGGGCATGACCATGAACTTTCTGGGTAACCCAGAAAGCCTTTTACAGCGTCTGACAACTTGTTGGGAGGTCTAGATCTGTCGTGTTGTAAGTGTTATGATGATGTTATTGTATACTGGTTATAGCCTGTTGTATGTACTCTATATCCAGGGTTTTAATTTCCAGAAACAGATAATATATCGAGTGTAATTAATGGTCAAAGTAGACCATTTGATCACGAATGCATTTTCTGGGAAACCCAGAATCAATTTGAACAAAAATTTCTGACAAGCTTTGACCGTGTCATAACTTGTGGATATGTTGTTGTTAAACTTCTGTGTTGATATGGTAATGTTCCTTATCATGTATACTATAGATTCCAACCATTAACTAACTTGAATCATGACTGGAACCTAGATTAAATGGAGCTTGAAAGTGTCCACTCAGATTGTCTGGGTTTCTGGAAAACCCATAAACCGTCTGACATGTACTTTGAAGGCACAGATCTAATTGTTTGTTTGTTGTATGACCACACTTTTGATTAGATATTGTAGAGTTACATTTCCTCTACACGATCCGTGTCTAAGTTAGCCTAAATCATACGTGGATTAAGATTAACAGTTGGTCAAACAGAGACCCTTGAAAGCTGGGCTGTCAGTGTTCTTGAGCTCAAGAACACCAACAGCGACGCTTAATGTCGCTATAGGTAATTAGCGACGGTTTTGATTTTTTTTAATTTCTGAATTTCCGGTAATTAATTAAAAATAGAAAATAAATTATAAAAATTATTAAAAATAGTTTTAAAAATTATTTTAAATTATGAAAAATAATTTTTGACCAATTGGAATATTTTTCTTTAATATTTATAATTATTTAAATATTAAAGGTATTTAATTTATTTACTTAGTATATTAAATAAATTAGAGGAAAATGATTTAATATTATAAAAAATCATTTTAAATAAGAATAATGTATTTAAAAATATTTTGAGTTATAAAATGTAACTTTTAATATTTTTGGAGAATTTTCATTAATAAATTAATATTAATGATATTAGATTATTTATTTATTAAATTAAATAAATGAATTAAAAATGGTTTTATTGATTTAAAAATCAATTAAAAATGAGAAAAATATTTTAAAAATATTTTAAGTTATAATTAATGACTTTTAATATTTGGATAATAATTTTATTAATATTTAAATATTAATGGTGATGATTTAAAAATGATTTTAATTATTTTAAAAATTATTTAAGTAGAATATTAATGATTTAAATATATTTTAAGTTATTAATAATAACTTTAATATTTTTGACAGGCATGTTATTAATATTTTTATATTATTAAATATTAATAATGATGAGATTATTTGATAATTAAATAATTTAAAAATAATTTAAGTGTTTAAAAAATTATTAAAAATTATAATAATTGTTTATAAATTATTAAAAGCTTCCGAAAAATATTATAGATGATAATTGACTTATCTAAATTAATATTGAAGCTTAGAAACTGAACTTAATTGGCAATAACTGTGTTAATTGTCGGGTAAGGTGACTAGAACACCGAGAATGGACCGAAGCCCAACCAGATCGAAATAGTTAGACTTGATAAGTGTTTATATAAGTTATAAACACTGATGTGACTATGTGGTAATGTGTCTAAAAGGAGATTGACTGTGAATTACAGTATTGTGTGTTGTAAAATATTGTGCTAATGGTGAGACCGACATTATTGATTATAGGTCTTACGAACGCAGATAAGTTTATTGTGTAGCTGTAATCAGCGGAAGAGGCAAGTTTCCTAACTCAACCTTGAGTTATATTCATTCAATTATTATAGTGGTTAATTATTGCTAATTATACCATGTCCAGGGATTTATTATTGATTATTCGCAATTAGTGCATGTTTCATAATTCAAATTGAATTACTGATTCAAAAAATATACATTTGTAGAATAACTGTTGTTGAATATTCATATACGTAGAAGATAAAATTGACAGTACAGATAATTCCTGTTATTGTCGAATTATGTTAAGAAATGTCTTAGTTAATCGTTCTGGCTAGACGAACATTTGTTAGAACTTGATAGATTCGAGAAGAGAATTTAATTATTATTGACAGATCGATGCTAATTATTTCGGCTAGATCGAGAAGTAAATAGAATTTGAAATCACGGTATTTCGTTGTTAAATCAAAATCTTGATTTTGAGACTGAGAAGAACAACCTTTTATATAAAAGAAACATTTTATTGGTCGTATATTCGGCCTTTGCGCGCGATTAAGTATTATGCATAATATAGGGTATACTAAAGCTGATGACTTTATATATTTACAGAGGGGTATGATTTAATCTTTATGGTTATCTGATACACCTGGGTATATCAAAGTCCAACCTTTGATAGTTACTCGAGAAGAGAAGTTCAAGATCCAACGGATCACTCAGCATAAATCTGGAAAATCTTCCACTTTGTTATTTCGTAGAATTAATTCTTAATTATTCATTTGAATATCGTAGAAAACCTTGAAAGCGTTGTACTCTTTCATTATCAAATTATTGTTGCGGAGAATGTGAGAAGACTTGATATTGATTTCTATACCTTTACTGTATGTCTTAACTTGTGGGGCAAACTTGTTGCTCACCCTTGCTATATATAAAACTTTTCAGCTTGGGACGAAGTTGCAGAAGGTGCTGCGAAGAAGAACAAAGGAAAAGGTATAGTGATAAATTAGTATAATGAAAATTATTATTATTATGTTGTACTGTAAACCCTTTTTGTATATCTAAGGGGTATGTGTGTAATGTTAAGGTTAGCAGACCTGGGATTAATGTATTAAGAACCTATGTTAATGACTTATGTAATACTATTTCTATATGAATGGGTAGTTAGATATTATTATATTGTGGATCGTGAACACCAAACTCGGGAGTCAGGTAACCCGGATTTGAGGGCGTCACAGAGACATCCCAACCAAGGGAGAGCAGTCGGCAAAATAATAATACCAGTGGTAGCAGTCATCAAAGCGGCGACAACAAACGTGGAAGGAATCAACATGCCAGAAATGGTAACCACTTTGGTGGTAATCATGGCCAAGACAATAAGAGTAGACATTTCAAGAAGAGGAGATTCAACAATAATGGAAAGACGTCAGCACCAGCACCCGTTATTAAGGAAGGAGAATGACCACCTATCATATGCTTCAAATGCGGAGGGGAGGGACACATCAGTCCAAACTGTGCGATGCAGTCCAAAGCGTGCTACAATTATGAAAGAGAAGGCCACCTAGCCCAATTTTGTCGTGCACCAAAGTCAAGTCCAGCTGGATTGGAGGCATCAAAGGTCGTCCCAGACAAGACAAAACCGGTAGTTCAAGGGAGAGCGTTTGTCGTAACCTCCCAAAAAGTGAGGAATCTAAACGAGATCATCACAGGTAAGCTTATCATAAACTCTAGTGAAGTATATACCTTATTTGATACCGGTTCTACCCATTCTTTTATTTCTCCTACTTGCGCTCAACGTTTAAATTTGACTCCGGAGAAATTAGACTTTGACTTATCTGTTGAAACTCCGTTGGGAGAAACCTTCATTACATCCACTGTTTATAAGTCTTGCTCGGTTCAAATCGGTACTCTCACACTACCTGTCGATCTTATTTTCTTAAAAATACTTGTATTTGACGTAATTCTAGGGATTGATTGGTTAACTACTCATCTTGCAAAAATTGATTATTTTCGTAAGGTCGTCAGCTTTCATATTCCTAACCAACCTATTATGCGAATTCAAGCAACCAAACCATTAAAATCAATCACTGTCATCTCAAGCTATAAAGCTATTCGTTTATTAAAAAATGGATGTTAAGCTTTCTTAGCTCATGCCACGGATTTAAACAAAAATACGTCAGTTTTGAATGATATTTCTATTGTAAATAAATTTCCTGATGTATTCCCTGAAGAACTTCCTGGCCTACCCCAGAGCGTGAAATTGAATTTTGTATCGACCTTGAACCCGGTATAAAATCCATTTCTAAAGCCTCATATCGAATGACTCCTATTGAACTTCAGGAGTTAAAAACCTAACTACAGGAATTGTTAGACATCAGTTTCATTCGTCCTAGTACGTCTCCTTAGGGTGCTCCTGTTCTATTCGTGAAAAAGAAAGATGGGAGTATGCGACTTTGTATTGATTATCGGGAGTTGAATCATGTCACCATCAAAAATAGGTACCCATTGCCACGTATTAATGACCTGTTTGACCAGTTGCAAGGCGCCAAATTCTTTTCAAAGATCGATCTTCGTTCCGGATATCATCAGTTAAAGATTAAAACTGATGGCATTCCAAAGATGACTTTCAGAACTCGGTACGAGCATTATGAATTCCTAGTCATGTCCTTTGGAATGACTAATGCTCATGCTGCCTTCATGGATATGATGAACCGAGTATTCAAGGAATATTTGGATCACTATATGGTCGTCTTTATTGATGACATCCTCATTTACTCCAAAAGCCGTGAAGATCATGAGCAACACTTGAGGCTGATACTCCACAAGCTTCGTGAAAATAAGCTTTATGCCAAGTTGAAGAAATGCGAGTTCTGGCTTGAGGAAGTAGCATTTCTTGGGCACACGTGATACCAAATCACGAAATATATGTTGACCCGACAAAGATTGAAGCAATTTAAAGCTTGGAGCAACCTAAATCAGTGACTGAAGTACGTAGCTTTCTCGACTTAGCTGGTTATTATCGGATATTCGTGGAAGGATTTTCTTGAATCGCTACTCCATTAACTCAGCTGACTCGAAAATATATAAAATTCGGTTGGAGCAAGGAATGTGAGAAGAGTTTTCAAGAACTCAAGAGAAGACTAATTTTAGCACCTGCTCTGACAATACCATCTGGTTCGGAAGGATTTGTCATCTACAGCGATGCTTTAGGCAGAGGGTTAAGGTGTATTCTCATACAACATTGGAAAGTCATAGCCTATGCCTCTCGGCAACTCAAAGAATATGAGAGGAATTATCCTACTCATGATCTAGAGTTGGCAGCTGTTGTCTTCGTACTTAAAATTTAGAGGCATTACCTGTATGGGGAGAAGGTGGAGATCTATACGGATCATAAAAGTCACAAATATTTCTTCACTCAAAAGGAACTCAATATGCGGCAACGACGTTGGCTCGAACTGTTGAAAGATTATGATCATACCATTCAATACCATCCGGGAAAAGCAAACGTGGTAGCTAACGCATTGAGTAGAAGATCATATGCGGGTACTTGTGCGATATTATCAACGCAAAGGCCGATTTTGTATGACTTACAAAGGATGGAGATAGAGATAAAGACTCTAGAGGCCCATGTGATGATGGCCAATATACGAGTTGAACCGACTTTAATCGATAAAGTTAAAGTTGCTCAAGTTACAGACCTGGAGCTGATGCGTGAGGAAGAAAGTGCAATAAGGTGCTATTCCAGAAGCAAGAATCGATGAAGAAGGAATACTTTGAGTCAACTCCAAACTTTGTGTTCCTAACGATTCTGACTTAAAGTATAAAATCATGATGGAGGTGCACAACACACCATTTGTAATCCATCCTGGGAGTACCAAAATGTATCGTAATCTTCGACATACATTTTAGTGGAGCAATATGAAGAGAGAGATTGCGAATTTTATCTCAAGGTGTTTAACTTGTCAACGTGTCAAGGCGGAGCATCAAGTGCCAAAAGGTCCATTGCAACCACTTGAAATTTCAGAATGGAAGTGGAAGCACATTATCATGGATTTCGTTACTGGTCTTCCCAAGGTTTCTCAAGGCATAGATGAAATTTGGGTCATTGTTGATAGATTGACCAAATCTACTCATTTCTTACCTATACGAGAAACTTATACACTTAAACATCTTGCTTGTATGTATATAAATGAGATTATAAGACTACATGGTATGCCAGTATCCATAGTTTCTGATCGACACCCAAGATTCACTTCACAATTTTTGGGTTAGTTTGCAAAAAGCTATGGGCACAGATTTACAATTTAGTTTGGCGTACCATCCTCAAATGGACGGACAGTCAGAGAGGACTATTCAAACTCTTGAGGATTTATTAAGACTCTGTGTCCTTAACTTCAAAGGAAGGTGGAACAAGTTCTTGCTATTGGTGAAATTTTCCTACAACAACAGTTATCAAGCAAGTATTGGCATGACTCCATTCGAGGCGTTGTATAGGCACAAGTGTCGTTCTCCAGTATGCTGGGACGAGGTGGATTAATCAATGTTGTTGGGACCGGAATTGGTACGTATGACTAAGAAAAAGATTCAAATGATCCGACAACGTATAAAAACCTCACAAGATCAACAAAAGAGTTATGCTGATCTTCATCGGAAGGACGTGGAATTCAATGTTGGATAACATGTATTATTACGTGTTGCTCTATGGAAAGGAGTTACGAGATTTGGAAAGAGAGGAAAGTTCAATCCTCGATTCATTGGCCCATTTGAAATCCTTGACCGAGTAGGAACTGTGGCCTATAGACTCGCCTTACCACCAAGTATGTCTCGTGTTCATAATGTTTTTCACATATCCATGTAACGTAAATATGTGGAAGCCCCGAACCACATTATTGAGTTAGAACCGGACGAAATAGCGTAAGATTTAACGTATGAAGAGGTTCTTATTAAAATCTTGGATAAGAAGGAACATATTTTATGCTCCAAGGTTATACCTCAAGTCAAAGTTTTATAGAGAAATCACGATGTTAAGGAAATAACCTGAGACTTAGAATCCGAAATGAAATCAATGTATCATCACCTCTTCGACATACCAGGTATGTACCCTAATTTCGAGGGAGAAATTTCATAAGAATGGGAGGTTGTAAGACCACAACTTTTATGAATAAAGATGAATTTTCTATAAATATCATTTTTGAATATTAAGGAGTGAATTTGATATATAATGTTATAGTTGTGAGTAATATTTATAAATTTTACAAAGTACGCAAGTTGTTATATTATATTCGATTGGTCGGGGAATATTCGTTTTAACAGGGAATATTCGTACGACGACACAATCATTGGTGGACCCCACGGTGGAATTATTGTCAGAGTTAGAAAACGACAGAAATATCTTTTTATAAAATTAACGGCAGAAGTTTTACCGTTAACTGTTGAAATATCCAGTGTTAAAAGTACAGTAATACGCGTAGTTGCATAGTAGCACACGGTATTAATTATTGATGCTTACGTGAGAAGTCACTCAGTTTTATTCAATTATTGCTACAGTAATTGTTGCATAGTATCTCACGTTATTTGATTCAATTATTGTCAATATTTTATATATTATTAAATCAATAATTGAGATAACAAGTTATTCATATTATTATTTGCATAATTAACAATGTCTAGAAAGTTCTGTCGAGGAGAGGTTTGGTCACCTAATTGCGTGCCAATAGGGAGAAATCCTTATTGGAAAGCCCCCTCTTTTCTGGGAACGATCTGGTTGTTAATATTGCGAGTTATAATAATATGAATAAACGTTGTTAAAAATATTAAGGAGATTTTTATGATATATTTGTTGGACCCCCATTTACCCATTTTTCAAAATAATTGGGAGAAGTTATCTCAATTTTATTATATATATTAATTTGAAAGGGGAGGGGGGGTTTAGTTTGCCTTAATGGCAGGGAAGTGTTTATATATATATATATATATATATATATATATATATATATATATATATGTGTGTGTGTGTGTGTGTGTGTGTGTGTGTGTGTGTGTGTGTGATGCTGGTAAATGAAAAGGGGGGGGGGATATCTTTACGTGGGATTTATATATATGTTATATATGTATGTTTGTATGCCTTGGACGGCAGGCAACGACTGATTATATATATATATATATATATATATATATATATATATATATATATATATATATATATATTATAAATTTTGTTTTATTACATTATAAATAAAATATATTATATTTTATTTAAAAATTTTCGTTTTATTAAAATATTTTATTGCATAGTAAATCAAAATTTTTCAAAAGTTTCGCCAGCTAAATTTGCCCGTGAATATAGCCACTGTGTGTCCGTGATTTTAATATTCAAATAGTATCATTCCATTCTCCTATAATTAGGATGCTTAGTTAGAATTGAAAATCACACCAGAATCAGAGAATTCTTCTATAATCTTGAGCGTATTTCTTTAGAGTTTTAGAAAGTTTTGAGCGTAGAAAACAGTGAAAGTTTTCTCCAAAAATATCACCGCTATACCAGTTGGAATACTCTTCTTTTCAAGGTAAGGGATGTTATTTTTGTTCAATATTCGCTTGAAATAATATTTTCTTCCATATTCTATAGTATGTAAGTAATATTATTTCGTTTCAGATTTCAAATTCTATACTCATTTTGTTAAAGTTTTGGCTTCTAAACTCCATAAAATTAGTAGAATATCCTTTATATTTGCGCTTTATCCAGTATCTTTTCATGGAAATATTATTCTGAGCATTCTTGATAAGTTTTAACTTTTTTATGTCGGAGTACTATTTACAGGGTACTATTCACTCGAGTACTATTCACCCAGGTACTATTCATGATAAAAATTGATTCGTTTTCGGTCTAAATTATTTTTGGTACAATATTATTCTTGAATTTTACTCCACAAAGCAGTATCATATTGACAATTTGGACGTTATTGATTTCTAGATAAATTAAATTATAAATCTTTAAAAATTTATCCTTGAACTTGTTTTATTGAATTCTTATATCATTGTCATCATCCTCATGTTTATATTATGTTGAAAGTCATCTGTGGCATGTTGTGCATAGATGGACTTGGTATGATTATGACCAGGGATTAATCAGTATAATCATGACCGTAATGTTACAAACGATGTGGTAAAAGTTCTCATTGGCTCGTAGTGCATTGATGGACAGTTGTTGGCATGATCATGACCATGGATGAATCATTGGCTCGTAGTGCATATACAATTTGTGGTCGTGATACTAAAGAATATCCTTGGCCGTAGCGCAGGGATGGATGATGTGGATTATTTATTAGGCTGAGTCTCAGCGATAAAATTGATGATAAATTCTTTTTAAGTCATAGAAGATAGTAGATTTCATGTTCTACTTGACTCTTCTAATGGATTGCTTGTTCCGCTACAGTTAAACTTGATGTATATTATATTTTATCAGTTTAACACTATTGAAGGCTAACGATAATTTATTCTGCATTATCTTAGTCATAATATTTCTTACTGGGCTAGTTGAGCTCACCCTTTGCTTTCATTGTTCTCTTCAGGAAATGAGAATATAGCTGGGACTAGTCGGGAAACGGAGTGACGGTCCAGATGTTTGCATTAGTAGTCCTCACTATTCTATAAAATAGTGTGATAATAAATGTATTGAGGACTTAGTTTGAGTTTTAATACTGTCTAGAAGATAATATTTGTATTAAAACTCACATCTCATATTGTATATTTAAGTTTGTATTTGTATTTTGTACCATGTATTTGGCGACTTAGAATGGGTGATGTATACCTATTTTAGGGGCGTCACATGTAAGATAACAAAATTAGTATATGTTAATTGTGAAATTGAACCTTGTGTATGTTAATTAAGTAAGAATTTAATGAGAACGTAGTTCAAAGGAATGAATTTTATGGATAATTGTGGTTTACAGTGTTAAACTTTGTAAAACAACGTCAACAATGGAGTTTTGTTTTAAAAATATGGCTTCAAGGATTTAATTTTCTTAAATTGTTGTTAAGTTGTGCTAAATTAGTATATGTATGCTTGGTAATGATTATGTATAAATTACATAAATCATACGTGTTGATTTAGCTACTAGAAACGACTAAATAGACAAAAATTGGTTCTGTTTTGTTCTTCGTGCTCGGTTCTGTAAGTTTCTATTCCTTAGCGCCAACAAATTAGTGCCCCAGCTCAGAACTCCACGTTGTAGCACCGAAATCAGCGCCACAACACCAATTTTGCGCTCCAGCGCCACTGCCTGACTTAGTTCTCGCGCCGCGGCGCCGGAATAGTAGTCTGGGTCGTACAATTTTGACCTCCTGTAGTAAAACATCCATAACTTTTTCATACGAACTTCGATTGAGGTGATTCAAGATGATCCAGAACGAGAACGAATAGACCTCCAACTTTTGTTCTTTAAGTTTTTCAATTTGAGATAGGGAACAGGGGTAAAAATGGTCATTTGTGGGGCTGATATGTATTAGGAGGCAATCGGAGGGCGTCGGGAATGTACATATGCAAATGTAGTGCTCCTGACGATAAATGATATTGTCCTAAGTTATAAAACATGAATGTTAGTAAATATAATGATGTTTAACATTAATAAAAGATGTATTAGATAAGTTGTATAAGCATACTAAGCATACACAAGAGAGACAAATCGGTGACGAATGAACGTCGAAATGCCGTGAAAAGTGTTAATGAACATTATAAGATATGGAATGAGTTTAATATAAAACCCATAAGTATTCCTAGTAAGACTTAAACACTTGAATGAATTTTGAATATTACATAAGTCGAAAAGTTAACACGATCTTATTGAACAATGTGTGCTAATTAACAGGAAGGATTATGTGGAGTAGAGTTTACATTACAATTACTATGTGTTGTTATGTGACTAATAGTTGATGTGTATGATTATATAATTGTGTAGGGCACATGAAGTACATATAACTGTAAGCTGTTAAACTATTATTGGTAAACAACGATCAAGGAAAGTCTTTCAGTTCCTATTTGTTATGTGAATTTGATGATGAACTGTTTGAAATCTTTATTACAAATAGCATGGTGTGTTATATTAATGTTGAAAGTATAAAATGTTAAAGTCAATTTATGACAACGTTGATTGAGTAATGAATGTTGATTGAGTAAGGAACTCAATCTTTATACTTATTATATGAACTACAGCATGTATATTATGTTAGTCCAATGTTTATGAGATGTATATCGAGCATGTTATTATGTGCTATGTGATGCATGAAACTTGTTAGATTTTGTTGGGCTGTCGAGCTCAACCTTGCAAATAACCACTTTTACAGGTTAAAAATTTAAGGTAAAGTTATGTGCTACTTGAAAGATATGAATCAGATGTGATACTTAAAATTTTATATACTTTGGCTGAGTTATTATTATTTGAACCATGTTTACGGTTCCAAATAATGTATTAATGTTGAATTGTAATGTCGTTTTGCGATGTAAACTCTTGTAGTATTAAAATGATTCTGAGATGTTTAGATGTAAAGGTTAAAAATTCTGGGAACGAGAATAGTTTGTAATAGAAAATTTTAAGTATCCCGCAAATTTTAATGGTTGTATTATAGTTTAATGATGTAAAATTAGAGGTTTAATATATTGTTAACGACCGAAGTCGAGAATTAAATTGTATGAATTTTGGGGTCGTTACACTCTCTCTAGTTTTGTTTTTGTTAGCTAATATTAAGTATTAGGATGAGAGAGAAATGAAATGACTTTTGTGGTTTAGCAAAAACAAATGTGTAGATATATTTGTATATCTCACATTAATCTCCCAACAACTCTCTCTTGCTTTCTCTTTGTCACTTAATAGAAGGTTTCTTGGATGATAAAGATTACTTGTAGCTTTAGTTACAATAGGTGGGCTAACCTTCAAGTGACACATGTGAGGGAGTTAGTGAGAGTTGGTGAGGAAAATCATTACATACATGTCCCATTCTCTTTCTTCCTTCTTGTGGCCGCCCCTCTCTCCCATTATTTAACCAATTTTGCTTTCTTTTATTTGATAAATTTACTTAATCAAATGACTAAAAAGTACCTTAACAAATGGGCTCAAGATTTGGGACCCCAATTAATTATTTTGGGCTTCCTAAATAATTTCTTGGGCCATGTTGTGAGACCCCAGATTTTATGAATAAATATTTAATTTTTTCGATATTATGGTGTGGATTTGATATAATATTATAGTTGTGGGTAGTATTTATAAATTTTGTAAAGTACGCAGGTTGTCATATTATATTCGATTGGTCGGGGAATATTCTTTTTGTCGGGGAATATCCGTACGACGGTACAATTATTGGTGGACCCCGCAACAGAATTATTGTCAGATTGAGAAAACGACAAAAATACTTTATGAAAATAACTGCGGAAGTTTTACCGTTAACTGTTGAAACACCCGGTGTTAAAAGTACAGTAATACACGTAGTTGCATAGTAGCACACGATTTTGATTATTGATGCTTACGTAAGAAGTCCCTCAGTTTTGTTTAATTATTGCCACAATATTTGATGTAAATTTTGCCTATTTTATGAACCCCATTTACCATTTTTAAAATTATCGGTGAAAAATTATCTCAGTTTTATATATATATATATATATATATATATATATATATATATATATATACACACACACACACACACACACACACACACACAATTATGCAAGACTTTGTCAGACGAAAAAGTTGGCCACGGGTTGAGTTTCTATTTCATTATTATATGTAGGTAAGTTGAAATTTTGGCAGAAGAGAATAACATGAGTCACGGGGGTTTCACCCGTGATATATTTTTCTTCACATGTTATATATATATATATATATATATATATATATATATATATATATATATATATATATATATATATATTATTTAAAAGTTTTTATTTTATTAGAATATTTTATTGCATAGTATCCTTTCCATTCTCCTATAAATAGAAGCTCATTCCTTCATTATTTCTTACGAATTCACTGAAACTCTAGAGAGAGAAATTATAGAGAAACTATAGAAAAGTATTATGCTACTTCTCTACTCTTATATCCAGCTTCTTTACGGTAAGGGATATTATTTGTTGTACTCGTAAGAAGTATTATTTCTTTTGTATTCATGAAGATAACTTCTGTTATTCCATTCCTTATTATTCTGTTGGAATATCCTGTCTGTGCGTTTTACGTCGGACCTGGTTCCGTCTTTATTATTCTGTTGGAATATCCTGTCTATGCGTTTTACACCGGACCTGGTTCTACTATTTATTATTCTGTCGGAATATCATGTCTGTGCGTTTACGCCGGACCTGGTTCCATTATTTAGTATTCTGTCAGAATATCTTGTCGGTGCGTTTACGCATGACCTGGTTCCGTTATTTATTATTCTGTTGGTATAACCTGTCTGTGCGGTTTATCGCATGCCTGGTGATTTCTTTTGTTATTCCATTCTTTATTATACTCAGTTGGTTAAAGTTTTGACTTTTATACTCCATGAAATTAGTGGAATATCCTTGATATTTGCGCTTCATCCAGTATATTTTCATGGAAATATTCTTCTGAGCATTCTTAAATTTTACTGCACAAAGCAGTATCATGTTGACAATTTGGACGTTATTGGCTCCTGGATTAATTAATTCTTGAAATTGTTTTTATGAATTCTTATATCATTGTCATCATCCTCGTGTTTATATGTTGTTGAAAGTCATTTGTGGCCTGTAGTGCATAGATGGACTTGGTATGATTATGACCAGGGATTATTCGGTGTAATCATGACCGTAATGTTACAAATGATGTGGTAAAAGTCCTCATTAGCCCGTAGTGCATTGATGGACAGTTGTTGGCATGATCATGACCATTGATGAATACACGAATATCCTTGGCCCGTAGTGCATGAATTATTTGTGGTTGTGATACTAATGAATATCCTTGGCCGTAGTGCAGGGATGATGTGGATTATTTATTAAGCTGAGTCCCAGTGATAAAAGTGATGAAAAACCTTTTAAATCATAAAAGATAGTAGATTTTATTCTCTACTTGACTCTTTTCATGGATTGCTTGTTCCGCTGCAGTTAAACTTGATGTTTGTTATATTTTATCAGTTTAACACTGCTGAAGGCTAATGATAATTTATTCTACATTATCTTAGTCATAATATTTCTTACTGGACTAGTTGAGCTCACCCCTTTCTTTCATTATTCTCTTCAGGAAATGAGAACGTAGCGGGGACTAGTCGGGGAACAGAGTGACGGTTCAGATGATAGCATTAGTAGTCCTCACTATTCTATGAAATAGTGTGAAAATAAATGTATTGAGGACTTATTTTGAGTTTGAATACTGTTTAGAAGACAATGGTGTATTAAAACTCACAGCTTATGTTTTGTCGTATTTTACACGACTGTTGTATAATTATGTTTTTATTTGTATTCTGTACCATGTATTTGGCGACTCAGAATAGTTGATGCATACCTATTTTGGGGGAGTCACGGTTGGTATCAGAACTTAGGGATATGATCCTTGGCTGAGATGTGAGACAAGAACTAAGAGGGGAGAGACGGGAAATTTCTTTGCTAGTATAATCTACCTATGTTTACTTGTTATTTAATTGGTCGGTCAGAGTATAGGGATAATATGTGATATATTATTTAACCCTTGTTTTGTGGCTGTATTTGAAAATGGCAGTTGAAAATGTCATTAATGGAGTGAATGAGACCGTGGAGACACCTTTAATCACCAACCAGGATAATGTAGTATCAGGCAAAGAAGGAATTAGAGATATCCATGTGGTGAGGGAAGAATTAATAGTTGCACCCGAGCTAGTCGTAGAGGTAGCAGCTGAGAGTGAGGAAGAAGAGGAATCTAAGGAGAATTTATTAGAAGAAATTTTTGATCAAAATGTAGAACTGCAAGATCGTATTCGTGAGTTAGAAGAACAGGTTAAAGAACGGCAAGCGGCCGTAGAACAAAGGGATGCAACAATTCAAAATTGTGTTACCCGATATGTGATACTCGAACAAAATCACGCTTTGGCAGAGTGTAAGATATTAAGGTTGGAATTTGAGAATTCAAATATCAAGGATCGGCTGAAAGAAGAAACAACTGAACGAGTGAGAATGAAGGATGCGTGGGTAAAAGCCACACGACATGTTGATATTGTAGAAAGAGACGTCCAATCCAAAAAGGCTAAAATAGATGATATACATTTCTCTTTTTGGACAGCAATTGGAAGAACCCAACATCGAGTTTTGAGTTACCCTGTACAGAGTGGCCAATCTCAATTCGATATGGATCAAAAATTGATGATTCAGATCATGAATCAGGAGTACGATGGAGCAGTTGAGGGTGGAATATGCCCTATAGAAAAGTCAATTCTAACGATAGTGATGACACCAAATGCTACCCCAGACAAGTCAAAGCCGAGTAGTTCAAAGGAGAGCGGTTGTCATGACTTCCCAACAAGTGAGGAACCCAAATAAAGTTATCACGAGTAAGCTTATCATAAACTCTAGCGAAGTCTATACAGTGTTAGATACCGGTTCTACTCACTCTTTTATTTCACTTAGTTGTGTTCAATGTTTGAAGTTAACTCCGGAGAAGTTAGACTTTGATATATCTGTTTAAACTCAGTTGGGAGAAACCTTCGTTACCTCCACTATTTATAAATCTTGTTCAAATCAACACTTTCATGTTACCTGTCGATCGTATCTCTTTGAAAATACTTGCATTGATGTGATTTTTGGAAACTATTGGTTAACTGCTCATCATGCTTTTCGTAAGGTTGTTAACTTTCATATTCCTAACCAACCTATTATACGAATTCAAGCAACCAAACCACTAAATTCAATCATTGTCATATCAAGCCATAAGTAAAGAGCCCCGAGCCTTTCGATGATGACTTCCTTATGTGGAATACACCAAAGCCAGACTTTCTGTAGGCGACGTCGTGAATGACGATGACAAGTTGATAGGTATCAATGTGATGTGCTATCCAAGTCTTGGATGAGGGTCACAGTTTTGAATGATATTTCTATCGTTAATAAATTTCCTGATGTATTCCTGAAAAGCTTCCTAGCCTAACCCTAGAGCGTGAAATCGAATTTTGTATTGACCCAATACAAAACCCATTTCTTAAACCCTCAAATATTTCTTCAACTAAAATGAACGTATCATGCGCCAAAGACGTTGGCTCGAGTTGTTGAAGATTATGATCGTACCATTCAATATCATTGTGGAAGAGTGAACGTCGTAGCTGACGTGTTGAGTAGAATATCGTATGCGTGTACGAGTGCAATATTGTCAATGCAAAGGCCCATTGTGTATGACTTGCAAAGGATGGAGAGATAAAAACTCCAGGGACCCATGTGATGATGGCGAGTATACGAGTAGAACTGACTTTAATTGATAAAGTTAAAGCTGCTCAAGTTACAGATCTAGAGTTGATGCGTATGGGGAAGAAAGTGCAAGAAGGTGCTATGCTGGAAGCAAGAATCAATGAAGAAGGAATACTTCGAGTCAACTCCAGACTTTGTGTTCCTAACGACCCTTATTTAAAGTATAAAATCATGATGAAGGCGCACAACACACCGTTTGCAATCCATCCTGGCAGTACCAAAATGTATCATGATCTTCGTCATACATTTTGGTGGAGCAATATAAAGAGAGAGATAGCGTTGTTTATCTCAAGGTGTCTAACTTGTCAACGAGTTAAAGCGGAGCATCAAGTACCAAAAGGTCCATTGTAACCACTTAAAATTCCAGAATAGAAGTGGGAGCATATTACCATGGATTTCGTTACCGGTCTTCCTAAGGTTTCTCAAGGCATAGATGTAATTTGGGTCATTGTTGATAGATTGACCAAGTCTGCTCACTTCTTACCTATACGAGAAACTTATACACTTGAATGTCTTGCTCGTATGTACATAAACGAGGTTGTAAGATTGCATGGTATGCCAGTATCCATAGTTTTTGATCGAGACCCAAGATTCACTTCACGATTTTGGATTAGTTTGCAAAAAACTATGGGCACAGATTTACGATTTAGTTCAGCATATCATCCTCAGACGGACGAACAATTAGAGAGGACTATTCAAACTCTTGAAGATCTATTAAGACTCTGTGTCCTTGACTTCAAGGGAAGTTGGGATAAGTTCTTATCATTAGTAGAGTTTTCCTACAACAACAGCTATCAAGAAAGTATTGGTATGGCTCCATTCAAAGCGTTGTATGGAAGAAAGTGTCGTTCTCCAGTATGTTGGGATGAGGTGGGTGAAGCAACGTTGTTGGAACCGGAGTTGGTACATATGACTACAGAACAGATTCAAACGACCCGGCAACGTATAAAAACCTCACAAGATCGACAAAAGAGTTATGTTGATCTTCATCGAAAGGACGTAGAATTCGATATTGGAGATCATGTGTTGTTACGTGTTGCTCCATGGAAAAGAGTTATAAGATTCGGAAAGAGAGGAAAGCTCAATCCTCGATTCATTGGCCCATTTTTAATCCTCGATCGAGTAGGAACTGTGGCCTATAGACTCGTTTTACCGCCAAGTATGTCGCGTTCTCATAACGATTTTAACGTATCGATGTTACGACCCGAACCACATTATTAATTTAGAACCGGACGAGATAGCGGATAATTTAACGTTTGAGGAGATACATGTTAAATCTTGGATAAGAAGAATCGTATTCAACACTCTAAGGTTTTACCTCAAGAGTTAGAATCTGAAATGAAGTCAAGGTATCCTCACCTGTTCGGCATACCAGGTATGTACGTAAATTTTGTTGGCAAAATTCCATAAGGAGGGGAGATTGTGAGACCCCAGATTTTATAAATAAATATTTAATTTTCTCGAAATAATTTTTTAATATTATGGTGTGGATTTGATATATTATTATAGTTGTGGGTAGTATTTATAAATTTTTTAAAGTATGCAAGTTGTCATATTATATTCGATTGGTCGGGGAATATTCTTTTTATTGGAGAATATCCGTACGACGGTACAATCATTGGTGAACCCCGCAATAGAATTATTGTCGGATTAAGAAAACGACAAAAATACTTTATGAAAATAACGGCGGAAGTTTTACCGTTAACTGTTGAAACACCCGGTGTTAAAAGTACAGTAATACGCGTAGTTGCATAGTAGCACATGATTTTGATTATTGATGCTTACGTAAGAAGTCACTCAGTTTTGTTTAATTATTGCCACAATATACAATTATGCAAGACTTTGTCAGACGAAAAAGTTGGCCACGGGTTGAGTTTCTATTTCATTATTATATGTAGGTAAGTTGAAATTTTGGCAGAAGAGAATAACATGAGTCACGGGGTTTTCACCCGTGATATATTTTTCTTCACATGTTATATATATATATATATATATATATATATATATATATATATATATTATTTAAAAGTTTTTATTTTATTAGAATATTTTTTTGCATAGTATCCTTTCCATTCTCCTATAAATAGAAGTTCATTCCTTCATTATTTCTTACGAATTCACTGAAACTCTAGAGAGAGAAATTATAGAGAAACTATAGAAAAGTATTCTGCAACTTTCCTACACTTATATCCAGCTTCTTTTACGGTAAGGGATATTATTTGTTGTACTCGTAGGGGTATTATTTCTTTTGTATTCATGAAGAGAACTTCTGTTATTCCATTCCTTATTATTCTGTTGGAATATCCTGTCTGTGCGTTTTACGCCGGACCTGGTTCCGTCTTTATTATTCTGTTGGAATATCTTGTCTGTGCGTTTACGCCAGACTTGGTTCCATTATTTATTATTCTGTCAGAATATCCTGTCTGTACGTTTACGCCAGACCTGGTTCCATTATTTAGTATTCTGTTGGAATATCTTGTCGGTGCGTTTACGCATGACCTGGTTTCGTTATTTATTATTATGTTGGAATAACCTGTCTGTGCGGTCTATCGCATTCCTGGTGATTTTTTTTGTTATTCTATTCTTTATTATACTCGGTTAGTTAAAGTTTTGGCTTTTATACTCCATGAAATTAGTGGAATATTATTGATATTTGTGCTTCATCCAGTATATTTTCATGAAAATATTCTTTTGACCATTCTTGAATTTTACTGCACAAAGCATTATCATGTTGATAATTTGAACGTTATTGGCTCCTGGATTAATTAATTCTTGAACTTGTTTTAATGAATTCTTATATCATTGTCATCATCCTCATGTTTATATTTTGTTGAAAGTCATCTGTGGCTTGTAGTGCATAGATGGACTTGGTATGATTATGACCAGGGATTATTCGGTGTAATCATGACCGTAATGTTACAAATAATGTGGTAAAAGTCCTCATTGGCCCGTAGTGCATTGATGGACAGTTGTTGGCATGATCATTACCATTGATGAATACACGAATATCCTTGGCCCGTAGTGCATAGATTATTTGTGGTTGTGATACTAATGAATATCCTTGGCCGTAGTGCAGGGATGATGTGGATTATTTATTAAGCTGAGTCCCAACGATAAAAGTGATGAAAAACCTTTTAAATCATAAAAGATAGTAGATTTTATTCTCTACTTGACTCTTTTAATGGATTGCTTGTTCCGCTGCAGTTAAACTTGATGTTTGTTATATTTTATCAGTTTAACACTGTTAAAGGCTAATGATAATTTATTCTGCATTATCTTAGTCATAATATTTCTTACTGGGCTAGTTGAGCTCACCCCTTTCTTTCATTGTTCTCTTCAGGAAATGAGAACGTAGCGGGGACTAGTCGGGGAACGGAGTGACGGTTCAGATGATAGCATTAGTACTCCTCACTATTCTATGAAATAGTATGAAAATAAATGTATTGAGGACTTATTTTGAGTTTGAATACTGTTTAGAAGACAATGTTGTATTAAAACTCACAGCTTATGTTTTGTCGTATTTTACACGATAATTGTATAATTAAGTTTTTATTTGTAATCTTTACCATGTATTTGGCGACTTAGAATATGTGATGTATACCTATTTTGGGGACGTCACACATGTAAATTAACATACTCCAATACTTTTAATTTTATTATACTCTATTCATTTAATTAGGGTTTTCATTTCCATAATTATAATTTAAATCCTTACTCATGTACATTTAATTTCTTAACCCAATTAGACTTGCTATAATTAGGTTATAAAATTAATTAATTGAGATGTATAAAATAAATCTCTTAGCATTTGTATATATTTTAAATATCAATATTCTCTTATACCACAACCATCAAGTTATTTAATTTTTCATTCCTAATATATAATTAGATTACCTTAGTTTCTTTTATTTGTTTATATAATAAACAAATAAAAACAAACACATAATATTTATATTCATTACTCACATAACTTTTATCCCTTAGGGTTTTATACTTACCATTAGGGTTCCCAAATTAGGGTTTTGAAATTCCATGCTAGGGTTTCGGATTCCCAGAACTGAAATTAGGGTTTTCGAACAATTCGCTAGGGTTTCTTATCTATCGTTAGGGTTTTCTAACTGAACATTGACGTTCTTAATGTAATACTAGGGTCTGCCACTGATATAGGTTATCTGGTCAACCCTTGACCCTTATTCACATACTGTACATATATACAACCATATACACAGAACATATACATATATACACTTAATCTTGAATAATTTACCGCAAAAATTTTAAATTCACAAAATTCCTTCTCAGAAATATCAAATCTATACACTTATTTTATGTCTAAGTTTATTATTTAACATTTAGTCCATCATTTAAGTTTTAAATAATTATCAAAATTCTCGGGTTGTCACATTCACCCCTTCTTCTAAAAATTTCGTCCCCAAAATTTACCCTACACTTTATACCTTTTATACACAGTATCACATGCTACCCAAAACATCTCTCACAAGAGTTAGAATTTTGAAATTGTGCTGAGGAGTCATATAGACCATGAACTACTGAGGTTTACAGGTATTACAACCCTTGACCTATTTCAATTAAAAAAAAGGTACTCTACCCCTTACAAAGGTTAACAGTATGTTTACAATCACGAAGAAGGTAAACTGCCGTTACTAGTACATATACTTTAATCATTTCTTGCGAATATTCTTGCTATTGAATAATTTTATCCAATCTACACAGTTTACCTCAGTTTTATCATAGAATTTCGCACCAAAATAATTTGGTTCGGGAAAATTTTCAAAGAACACTTAGAGTTTTTATAAACGTTGGTCTAGCCAAATAAAATAGCATAAACTCATATAAATAATTCAATTCAATCGAAATATTTAGGTATAGCCAAACGCCGTTGGCAAATTTAAATTTTAAAATTAGTTTGAAAATAACGTCATGATGTCGTACTGTATTAACAGCCCGTTTGAGGATGCCGTCATCGAGTGACTTTGTCATAACACATCATACAATTGTGGAACAACGATTTTAGATCAAATTCAACACTAAGTATTCCTGTATTTACAACTCCATCAACTTATTATCATCTCTGCACTATGTTACATGGTACATAAGTGATAAATAAAAATATATTTTGATATTTTAAATCATTATCGTCTAGCCGAAACAATTAACATAGACTATACTTTAAACCGTTCAAAAATCATTACAAATTAGTTTTATCATCTCAACATGTAATGATGTGTCGGTGGCCAGAAGTCCACACATACACAATGGTCACCAGGAGTTGAGAATAAAAATTCATTTTCAAAAAGCACATAGTGCGTATTTAGCTTGATGTCAAAAATTTTGAAGTCTAGCATAGCTAGGAGTTTTGGAAAACCTATGTCTCCATTAATGATCAATTGCTTAATAATCTATCTATTCTTATGATCCTCAATACTCCATTCACATAAAACTCTACCCAGTTCATCAAACTTACCACACTTATGAGTTCAGGAACTTTCCACAATCGTATAAATTTAAGAACTTGTCCTAGACAGACCTTTGGCGTCCATTCGCTGAGGGGTTCATAAACATTTCATATAATTATGAGTCATGAACGTACCATAAGTATGAGTTTTAAAAACTCGTACTTAACCTTATATTCTCTACCTATATTCTATCTATCTGTTATACACCTGAAAAAAGAATCGCCTTCTCAACAGGTATATAGCAAATAGCGTGACACAAACATTTCAATGATTATCAGTACCAGAAACTAAGTGGTTTTTACACCAAGTACAATTTCCCGCCCATAACAAGGAATCATACAACTCAGCTGCTGACATGAGCCCTCAATTGAAATCCCCACCTAATCCTACTCCCTTCTCAATACGAATTTCATTTAATTCGTATTCATAATCCTTTCCTGAATCTGTACCAATTCATAGTACAACTGTTACACAGCAATCTTGCTGTAACTTTTCAATCAATAGATTGATTCTTCTCCCTGCTATCACCTTATCAGATCACGGGGTGATCTCATCGTATATATTACTATTCATTTCTATACTATGATCGTTTTGTTTTATGATCCCCTAGCACTGTACTTTTAGTCCTTTAGACCCGATCTATTCACCACTATCGTTCAACTTTATTATCAGAGTTAGGAAACTCTATATCTTTATAACTCGCCGAGATTTGTCTTTGAATCATACCGACACACTAACTCTATTTAAGTTAGTACTTATCCTAATCACTGCGGTTATTAGTCTCAAGTAGCCCTACCTAAGGTTCATAACCAACAACTTTGATACCAACTGTGAAGTCCCCAAATCCGGGTCCCAAATCACCGCGGATCTGGTATAATTATTCTCTATAACTATTGCGAAAGATATAAATATAAATTATTTATACAATAAACTTTACACACTATTCCCCAAGGTCGAGTAACCTTAACTTGTACACAATTAATAACCTATCTAACATATAATGTTATTATCATACTACACTATTATAATTCTAGCTGTACAATAATAATTCCAGGCTAAACTTGGCTTTATCCGGTCCTGTATCCGACGTATTCGTTTTAATCTGTAATGTTAATCATGATATAGCAAGGGTGAGCAACAAGTTTGCCCAGCAAGTAAAAGTTTAATAAATTAATGATATATCATGATAGAAAGAATTGAACAATAAGCTGGCTAAAGGTCTACAATATAATTGTGAACTAGCATGAACAAATTTTCATAGCTGAACGAACATGGAACATGAACAAATATATCTGGACCGAATGGTAATGAATGTGATCAGCCTTTCATACCTGATGAATACATGCAATGTGCACAGAGTGCAAATAATAATTCATAGATATGGTATAATCAACAATGATTAACCACAAGCAGATTTAAATAATCATAACTCAGGGTCGAGTTATAGAAAACTTGTCTGATCCGATGATTACCGTTACACATTCTATTTAGCTTTGTCTGAAAACCTAATATAAATAATATCGATCTACAAATTAGAATAATATCATCACAATAATTAAAATAACCTAAACACACTATCACATAATCCTATCAGTCTATAAAATACATAAAACCTAACCTCAAGTCAAACTTTTACAGTGAGAGTCGAGTTCGGTACAATTCTGACATCCTGATTGCCTAATCGGACAAATATCGAGTTTAAGTTCAATTAAACTCTACCTAAACACTTAACAGTTATCTTAGATAATTTATTATCAGTCAAAATAATTTTCCAAATCTCCTAATAAAGTTTTACATAATAATTATCATTTATCATGATTTTTCAATCATTACTATCATATTTATATGATTTAAATACTTTAATCTCATATATTATAAGTTTTTCTTTAACATATATAAGTCAAATACCAATCCAGCAACCTAGATTTGCAACCAAATCCAGTATCTAGATTGCAATCCAGCAAGCTGGATTCAACATATTTTTAATTTAGTAAACTACTTTTCAATTCAGCAAGCTGGATTCATCAAATTTTTCAATCCAGCAAACTGAATGCATAAATTATTCAATCCAGCAAGCTGGATTCATCAGATTTTTCAATCCAGCAAACTGGATGCATAAATTATTCAATCCAGCAAGCTGGATTCCATATCCTTTTTCACGAAAACACTAACTAAATTTATTATTTTTCTATCTACTGTCCAAACACATATACATATATTTCATACACAAAAAGTATTTTTCCAACTTTCTTTATTATTTTTCAAAAATCATTTTTAGTGCGTAACTTAAGAAATTATCCCTATCATACTTAACTCCAGAAATTTCCATCTCATGACACAATCTTATACGTGTTAATGTGAGCCTCCAGTTTAAATTTCGTGACCATCGAAGTTATAGAACTCCGGTTATAGCCGTTTTTGTCGGAAAATTACAAAAATTGAAATGGTTATAACTTGGTCATTTTAAGTCGGAAAGAGCTCATTTTTGGACATGAACTACCTTATATCATATATTTTTATGTCCCAAAAAGCTGGAATTTATTTCACAAATTAAGTGGCAAAACAGCCTTTACAAAATTTTGGATAGTAGCTTTGTCTCCTTTAACAGTTTTTGACTCCTTTGCTAAAATCAGTCCACACGAAAATATACAAAACATTTTCCAGTGATTCCACTTGGAAATATTAGAACACTCATAGATCTAACTCTAAGACTTGACCACACTCAAAAATTCAAAATATAATAGGAGATATGGTCATTTGAATTTCATGTTTCGTTTTCACAAAAATCTAATTTTTAACCCTTGGTGATTTCTACGAAAACTTCTATGTTTTCACATAACAACCAACATATCTCATTATAACACTTACTAATACTTCATATACCCATGAATATACCATAATACATGATCTATTTCATCACACAAGCATCAAACACAAGATTAAACACAATCAAGGCTAAGAAAAATTAGGCTCTCTACATTTTGAAAAAACCTAGTTTCCATTTCATACTTTAGATCTAACTTTTAACACACAAGATCGATAGACCCACACATAAAACACTCTAGATCATGTAGATCTAGAGTTTTGAAGTTCAAGAATATAAATTCATGTTTTGATTAAAATAACTAAGAATAACTTAGATAAAAAGTGGTTTATACCTTGATATCTTGCTAGCCTTTCTTAATTCTTCAAAGTAGATGATGATCTTAGGTAGCTTGAAGATCAAAACCTCCTCTCCTTTACCTCTTGTGGCTGCCAAAAATATTAGCTCTCTCTCTCTCTCTCTCTAGTTTTGTTTTTGTTAGCTAATATTAAGTAATAGGATGAGAGAGAAATGAAATGGCTTTTGTGGTTTAGTAAAAACAAATGTGTAGATATATTTGTCTATCTCACATTAATCTCCCAACAACTCTCTCTTGCTTTCTCTTTCTCACTTAATAGAAGGTTTTTTGGATGATAAAGATTACTTGTAGCTTTAGTTAAAATAGGTGGGCTAACCTTCAAGTGACACATGTGAGGGAGTTAGTGAGAGTTGGTGAGGAAAATCATTACATACATGTCCCCTTCTCTTTCTTCCTTCTTGTAGCCACCCCTTTCTCCCATTATTTGACCAATTTTGCTTTCTTTTATTTGATAAATTTACTTAATCAAATGACTAAAAAGTACCTTAACAAATGGGCTCAAGATTTGGGCCCCCAATTAATTATTTTGGGTTTCCTAAATAATTTCTTGGGCCATGTAAATTAACATAGTCCAAAACTTTTAATTTTATCCTACTCTAATCATTTAATTAGGGTTTTCATTTTTACAATTATAATTTACATCCTTACGCATGTACATTTAATTTCTTAACCCAATTAGACTTGCTATAATTAGGTTATAAAATTAATTAATTGAGATGTATAAAATAAATCTCTTAGCATTAGTATATATTTTAAATACCAATATTCTTTTATACCACAACCATTAAGTTATTCAATATTTCATTCCTAATATATAATTAGATTACCTTAGTTTCTTTTATTTGTTTATATAATAAACAAATAAAAATAAACACATAATATTCATATTCATTACTCACATAACTTTTAACCCTTAGGGTTTTATACTTACCATTTGGGTTCCTAAATTAGGGTTTTGAAATTCCCTGCTAGGGTTTTGGATTCTCGGAACTGAAATTTGGGTTTTCGAACAATTCGCTAGGGTTTCTTATCTGTCGTTAGGGTTTTTTAACTGAATATTGACGTTCTTAATATAATACTAGGGTTTGCCACTGATATAGGTTATCTAGTCAACTCTTGACCCTTATTCACATACTGTACATATATACAACCATATACACATAACATATACACATATACACTTAATCATGAATAATTCACCACAAACATTTTAAATTCACAAAATTTCTTCTCGGAAATATCAAATCCATACACTTATTTTCTATCTAGGTTTATTATTTAACCTTTAATCCATCATTTAAGATTTAAATAATTATCTAAATTCTCGGGTTGTCACAGAATACTCTGTAGAACGGCCCGGATGGCTAATAGTAAACTCAGCCCTCTCACGCTGATCCCAACAAGCATACACCCTGGATCTATCCTCTGCTGACAAATGACGAGAAGACAAACGCTGACCCAATGCCCCCTCAAAAGGACTAGCATCCTGAAACTGGTCAAACTGTGACATCACAGCCAGTGGGTGATATGTGGTCATGCCCCTCAAACCAGCCAGAGGGAGATAATTCATGCCAGGTGCATGAGTAATGAAGTTGTAGGGTGAGCTGAGCCCTGTACACGACAAAATGTCAAATGGATCCTCGATCCCTGCCAAGAACACCGACCAGGATATAGCGTTTGTACACTCCGCTGGCTGAAAGGAGTAAGACATGGCTATCTCATGGGAAAAGCAGTACACATGCCGTCGAAAGGTGTCAATCGGTCTCAAGTGTGACATGAACCACACATACAGCAAGACCGCGCTGTCAGTAAATACCCCTGCAGAATAGGTGTGGCAATATATGACCGACCTCAGTGTCTCTGCCACAATCATCGGTACAATGGTATGACCCTCCTTGAGAGCTCTTACTGCCCTAACAACACCGATGTCAAGATGATCCATGTACAGTGGCATGTACAAATAAGCCACTACGCATATTATAAGTACGTCTACTTTGGAAACGCGCCACTGATCCTCCGACGTGGTGAAAACCTCGGAGTGTTGTGCATTGTTGGGTAAAATCTAGTTACGCACAACACGCAAGTATACGTGGTCAACAAGTAATATAATAGTAAGTAGAGTATCATTCTCACAGAGACTTTAATAAGAAATTAAACCTCATAATTACTAATTTTCTATTAATCCTAATTTTATTAAACTAATCAACTTCTAGCTTGTAACTAAAAATATTAAAAATATTAAAATCACCAAACAATCAATAAACCCTAAAAACTGAATTTCAAACAAATATTGGAAAATTAGGCTTTCGACTTCACTTTAAGCATCACTCTGATTATTACACCTATATTCCAGTTTAACTCACTATCCCAATTTATTAATCAAGAACACATATGTAGAACTAGCCACCTCTCGATGTACTAATACTGTATTAACTTCAATTCATAATTAAGATAGAATCAAGTTAAACACCTTAATCAACTAACTCACTATATCTCTATGTTAATTACAATTAAAGAAGGTTTAAGTTCAAGTTCTTTATCCGATTACATGCGATGTCAAGCATATCTCTACCCTAACATTCATCAAGATTATGTTCATTCACAAAATTCAAGAACACATGCTATACTAACTATGTCTAGACTCGTATTTCATCTCTCGATTCCATACAAGTCCACAAAGAATCGTTGATCAAGCAATTCATAAATTCAAGCTCAAATTAATATAGATAAACTGGATAATAACTTATTAAACTGAAATCAAAGATTACATAATCATCGTTCCACTTAAAGATCCGTCTTAAGCCTAAAAAGAAATTAATTCATCATAAATGAAATAACATCTGAATAAATTAAAGATATCATCCTTCAATTACAAATATAAAACTAAAGTAAAAGAATAACACAAAACACCCTTCACTTTAGCCTTAATCCGCAATTGATATAAAAGTTCTTCAAAATCTTCACTCCAATGCTCAATATCCAATTCTGTCCTTAATCTTTGTTAATTACTTCACATGATGATAATTTCATTGTTTATTGCTCAATATTTATCCAACATGTGAGTTTTGGTCAAAGTCCCATCTCTTTTAGAGTCCATACGCCATGCCATCACTTAACATCCATGTTTCAGCAGAGTTTGAAGCAAACTAGGATAGTCAGGATTCGGTACCCCCCGCCCCGGCGGGGGTATTTACATGGGAAACGCCCGCCCCGGTGGGCTAGGCTCCTGTTTCGCTACTTGAAGACCCCCCGCCCCGGCGGGCTATACTTCTACAAACTGATTTATGTTTTCTTCTTTGCTTGCCACATTGTTGCCACAAATGCCCTCCTTTTATGCTCAAACGCCACACCACCACACCTACACATTAAATAACAATAAACAAGTAAAATAAAACATAAACGCGAGGAATTAACACCGATTAAGCTTGGATTAGGAACCGATTCGTGGATATAAAATCCACTTATCAAAATCCCCCAAACTTAAAACGTGCTAGTCCTCGAGCACATGAAATCAAACAAAATAACATGCTACGCTATGCAATGCAATGAGATGTAATGTATCTAACTAAATGTCTACAAATCCAACAGTATCATCAACTAAAAACTTATTCCTTCGGCCTTAGAAAAATCAAGCAAACACTACAACACTTCATATTAAAACCAGTCAATAACTTCTTATCAATTCTCGAATCTTAGACTGTCATCACCGATATAGTGTATGTGTGTGATCAACATCTATTCTAACTGATACTAATTCAAATTCAATACATAACCAATCTCTTATTAGGAATCATACTGAAAAAACTCAAAAATTTCAAAAACAGACAAGTTCCAACCAAAATCAAACGTCTACCAAGATTAGGGGTCCGAATAGGGTATTCATGCTTTCTTTCTTTCCTTTTTTTTCATTGACGGGGGCTCTTTGCCCTTATTTCCCATCTTCTCTTTATTTTTCTTTTTTTTAATAGATGGTTGGTGAGTGCGTTTTACGCTCCATCTCACGCTTGTGTTTATGGGGAGTATTTTTTTCTCAACCCACCACAAGACTCAACTAGATATTTTTTTTTCTAAAGCTTATACACCCTACTTTTTTCCCCCAAACTTAGGTTTTTGCCTAATTCTTTGTCTTCACCGCCTATTCTTATCATTCTATGACTTACACTAGCATTATCCTTTAGAAACTATTTATGTATCAATTTAAACTAATCAGTCAACACGGATGTTATTACGTGCTACCCTTTTTATATCAGTTTCAAACATGCTCAAGATTCAATTCATAACTCAAAATTACGTCATAGTTCTAATACTGGGTACTGTATTTATCTACTCCCCAATCTCATCATTGGCCAAAATAAAAATGAATTACAATAACTGTTGGACATACGCAAAACAACACAAGTCTAAAAAAAATTCTTTTTTTATATCAAACATAACATAACAAAATGTAGAAATAACAAAACTATCCTAAACTACTATGCACCTAAGCTACTATGCAATTACGTGACAATATGTAAAAATCCTAAACTAAACATGATATAACAGTTACAAACCTAACTAATGACATTATGTATGCAACATGAAATGCAAAATAAAAACTAAATCCCCCAAACTTAATAACTACAATGTCCTCATTGTATGAATAACACAATAAAATGTGTGAGGACTTCCTTATAATCGCCTAAGTCTGAGGTGGTGGTGGTGGTTGATCTTCTTCTTCAGAGTCACTTGGTGGGAACCTTGGCATAGGAGCTAGCTGCTGGTATGGGAATCGAGCATTAGGATTGAGGCTTTGGAGCATCGTGTTCAATGATGTGAACGATAGGTTCATTGCTTCAAACATGTGATTCTACCCTAGCTGCAAGTCACTGCATCTCCCGTCGTGCGTCCTTGTTGTGCTCCTTTATCTGGTGTTAAAAAGTAAGAAATTGAGGGCTAGATATGGTGTTGGATGGTAGTTCTGCCTCTGCTCCTTGCTCTCCCATCGTCGCATTATCTTGAAACTCAGCCTCATCCGAGGTGTCTTCAACGTCAGCTTCGTCCTCCAAAGCTGAGGGAAATACAAAGCCTAATCCTCTAGGATGTGAGTCACCTCTGGCCCATACCGAATATCGCGCAATCATTCTGAAATCGAGTAGCTGCAGCGGCACCTGAGTGGGTTCATCATCGGACCATCTAAGTCCCGCTTGGTGACATAACCCACAAATGAGTGTTGGTTGTGGCAAGCCGCCTGAAAAATTTCCTCGTAAGCATCGATGAATGGAAAAATTGATTATGGCCCCGACGTCGATGATGAAATCTTGCACAATTGCATATAAAAGTAGTGCCTTTTCTTTGGTCACATCCGATGTGTGTGTGGATGGAAACAGCTTGGCACATAAGAATGCGTACCATATCTTCCCATACCTGCTGAGATCCTTGCTGTGAAAAATTGTGCCTCCTTTCCGACCCTTGATCCATGTTGTACCAGGCTTAGTCATGTCCTTCAGAATAACCTCAAAATTCAGATCGTTGTCATGTAAGTGAGCATACTGACAATGTCTCGGCACTAGTATCTGATAATAAGTGTTGATTGCATCGGCACTGAATGGAACCAATCTACCCCACACAAACGTGTTGAAAAGGGCCTTGTCCTCGGCGTTTGCATAAAATTCCTTGACCACATTGACAACGGCGATTTCGGGTTCCTCCATAAACTTGTTCCACCCTTTCTGATATATCTGTTGCATCATCTCCCCATCCACATGATCCGGTGCCAACCCTCGCTCTGGTGTAAGTGCTTTGGTCACCATGTAGCCGTAACGGTCAGCGGCGGCGGCACTTTTAAATTTACAACGATCAAAGGTCTGTGTCGGTTGTGTGGGCCTTGAACTTTCTCCCCTTTATCGTTTTGATGTGGGTTGAGACGCCATTGAATTGATGAAGCCTTAACAACAATATTCTCTCCCCAAATTTTACTCACACAATATATCGAACACGTGGTGTGCACAGTGGTTTAAACCCCCAAACTTAGATGATTATGGATCTACTATGGTACTAGGAATGGAAGAATTAGACAACAGGGCACTCTCTCTCAATTACTATACACGTACCTCACTGAAAGCTATAATTTGTAGCTATAGCAGGTGGAGTTGAGAGTATGTGGTGAATAAGGGGTATGAGGGAGTGAATTTATATAGATGGTGTGATGGAGAGGCTTGAGGGTTAGAGTAATGGATTTAAGTAGTGAGTTTATGTTGTAAAGAAGTGGGATGATGTAGTTATAATTGCCAAACATGGGTGGAGAGTGGGTGGAAGAAGTGTGAGAGTGGTGTTTGAATTGGGGAAGGAGAAGAGTTGGGCGTGTGTAACTGCTGAATAAGCCTTGTTCAAATTCCAAGACCCCCGCCCTGGTGGGTGGTATAAGGCCTATGAAGCCTGCCCCAGCAAGCATGCACCCTTATTTCGGACTTGAAAGACCCCCGCCCCGGCGGGGGGTATAGTGTATTAGGGGCCCGCCCCGGCGGGCATGCACACTGCAATTGGGCTCTGATTTTCATATTTCTTCCTTGCAATTCCAAACCATTAGCATATTAAGTACCTGCAAATCATGAAACATAGCTATTAGTAGAGATTGAGCATTTTAAGCGTAGTAGAAAGATTATCAAGAATGATACCACTTAAAAACTACAAATTATATCCTAATTAATCTAAACTATAATCTAACTAGCCTGACTAAAAAATGTGAAAAATCAAAAGACGAATGGGTTGCCTCCCAAGTAGCGCTTGATTTTCAGTTGTTCAACCTAACTACTCCTTATTTATGGTACCTCGGATAATGTGATTGCGATGACATCCATGTTGGATTCGCCAACCCAATAATGCTTTAGCCTTTGACCGTTGACTTTGAAAGTCTCCAAAGGGTTTCTACTGTAGAGTTCAACGGCGCCATGTAAGAAAACTCTTTTGATGGTAAATGGTCCCGACCACTTCGATTTTAGTTTTCTTGGGAACAACCTCAACCATGAGTTGAATAATAGAACTGATTGCCCCGGTTCAAACGTTCTTTGCATGATTTTCTGGTTGTGCCATTTCTTGGCCTTTTCTTTGTATAATTTCGAGTTCTCGTAAGCTTGCAGTCGAAATTCATCTAGCTCATTTAACTGAAGTAGTCTCTTTTCACCCACAGCTGCTTGATCAAAGTTTAGTTTCTGAATAGCCCAATAGGCTTTGTGTAGTAACTCAACCGGTAGGTGACAAGCTTTCCTATAGACCAATTGATATGGTGACATACCAATTGGTGTTTTGTATGTAGTTCGGTAGGCCCAAAGTGCATCGTCCAACCTGAGAGACCAGTCTTTTCAATTCGGGTTCACTACCTTCTCCAAAATTCTCTTCACCTCCCTGCTCGAAATCTCAGCTTGCCCACTTGTTTGGGAATGATATGTTGTAGCTACCTTATGGTTGACCCCATACTTTGCCAAGAGAGCAGTAAACGATCTGTTGCAGAAGTGACTACCCTCATCACTTATAATAGCTCTTGGCGTGCCAAATCTCGTAAAATATTCTTCTACAAGAATTTGAGAACCACTTTGGCACGTTAATTGGAAAACTACGGCTTCAACCCACTTTGATACATAGTCCACTGCAAGCAAAATGTACTGATTGGTAAATGAGGAAGGGAATGGTCCCATGAAATCTATGCCCCATACATCGAAAATCTCAACTTCTAAAATGGTTTGTAGTGGCATCTCATTCATTTTTGATATGTTGCCCACCCTTTGACATATATCACAGCTTTTAACAAATTGGCGGGCGTCTTTAAATAACGTAGGCCAATAAAACCCAGCTTGAAGTACTTTTGCCGCTGTCCTCTCACTACCATAATGTCCCCTATACGTAGATGAGTGACATTCATACAGTATGTTCTTCACTTCACTGTGGGGCACACACCTTCTAATCATCTTGTCGGCGCAATGTTTGAATAAGTAAGGCTCATCCCACATATACCACTTGATGTCATGAAGAAACTTCTTTTTCTGTTCTCTTGTAAGATCAGGGGGAAGAATGTTGCTCACTGGATAATTCGCGAAGTCCGCGTACCATGGAAATTCTGTATTTATCCCAAACAGTTGCTCATCTAGGAATGATTCATTGATTACACACTTGTCAATTTCCTTTTTACCTTAATTTTCCAGCCCAGAGAAATGATCGGCGACTTGGTTCTTCGTCCCCTTTCTATCCTTTATTTCTAAATTAAACTCTTATAAAAGGAGAATCCATCTGATAAGGCGTGGCTTAGCATCTTTTTTTGAAATTAAGTACCGAATAGCCGAGTGATCTGTATAAACTACTACCTTTGTCCCGATCAAATATGCTCAGAATTTATCGAACGCATATACCACTACAAGTAATTCCTTTTTCATAGTTGTGTAGTTCAGTTGAGTCTCCGTGAGTGTCTTACTTGCATAATATATAGCATGAAATACCTTCTCTCGGCGTAGACCCAAAACAGCCTCAACCGCATAGTTGCTTGCATCACATATTAACTCGAAGGGTATATTTCGATCCGACGCGACGATTACGGGAGTTATGGTCAACTTCTTCTTCAATAGCTCGAATGCTAGTTTACACTCCTCATGAAATTTAAAAACTGAATCCTTCTCTAAAAGACTACACAAAGGTTTTGTAATTTTAGAGAAGTCCTTTATGAATCTCCTATAGAACCCATCATGTCCCAGAAAACTTCTAATTCCCTTAACTGAACTCGGTGGAGGAAGCTTCTCAAATGTTTCCAGCTTCGCTTTATCAACCTCTAATCCTTGAGCCGAGACCTTGTGCCCCAGAATTATGCCTTCTTCAACCATGAAGTGGTACTTTTCCCAATTAAGGATCAAATTCGTGTCTGTGCATCGTTGTAAAACCATTATCAAATTCTCCAGACACGCATCAAAATCATCTCCATAGACAGAGAAGTCGTCCATGAAGACTTCCACATATTTCTCCACTATGTTTGAGAAGATGGCCATCATACACCTTTGGAATGTCGCGGGTGCATTACAAAAGCTGAATGACATTCTATTGAAAGCGAATATGCCGTATGGACACGTGAAAGTAGTTTTTTCTTGATCTTCAGGGGCAATGACGATCTGATTATATCCCGAATATCCATCCAAAAGGCAGTAGTAGTCGTGTCCCGCTAATCTGTCCAACATTTGATCTATAAAGGGTAAAGGGAAGTGGTCTTTGTGGGTCGCCTTATTCAACTTCCTGTAGTCCATGCAAACCCTCCAACCGGTCATCGTCCTTGTCAGAATTAGCTCATTGTCCTTGTTTTGTACCACGGTCATTCCTCCCTTTTTTGGGACAAACTGAACCGGACTAACCCACTTACTGTCGGAAATTGGGTAGATGATACCGGCATCTAACCATTTCAGGATTTCTTTCTTCACTACTTCTTTCATAATTGGGTTGAGCCGTCTTTGTTGCTCCACTGTCGGTCTTGCATCATCTTCCATCAGAATTTTATGCATACAAAAGGGTGGGCTGATTCCTTTGATATCCGCAATTGTCCATCCTATAGCCGATTTGTGGTCCCTAAGCACTCTCAGCAACTTTTCTTCCTGCAATTTGTTAAGTGCAACAGAAATAATAATAGGTAAAGAATTAGAATGGCCTAAGTATGCATACCTGAGGTGTTTAGGGAGTGGCTTAAGTTCAAGAGTAGGTGGCTCCTCCAATGACGGTTTTATCCTTGTTGTGGCTTTTTCATCAGTGTGCAATGGTTCAAAGGGTGCTCTAAATCTGCTAACTCATGGCAGGAAGTCTAGCATCTGCAAGTAGTCCACAAATTCTGGATCATCTGCTTCTTCATTTCCCAATAATGTCATTTCCAATGGATCGTTAATCAAACTTTTACCCATGTCGTCACTAATTATCTGATCAATGATATCCATCCTGAAACACTCTTCTTCTTCCTTAGGGAATTTCATGGCCTTAAAAACATTAAATTTTACTTCTTGGCCTAACCAAGCCTCTATCAAGCCCTGCGAACATATGCGCATCCCCTTGAGGAATTTATTATCAGGGGTTGTTTCCCACTTGGCCTCCACTAAGTGACGAAGTTATCTGACTGAACAGGGTCGAGGCACTTCAGAAGCCCTCCTCCGTACACCTGAAGTGGTCCTGCGGGAACTACCCGGCTGATTCGGATCCATGATATCTGGACACAAGTCTCCAAATCACCTCAGAAAGGGTATGGTAAATTCTAACCTGGAGCTTTTCAAATGCATTTTATGACTACATGCATGCATGCATTACTTTAACATACGATTACAGTAGAGTTAAAAATGCATGACTACCCAATGCTTAGGCTCATGGAAAAAATTTGCGAAAGTCTCCTTTATAATAAGGACTATCCACATGCGCATAGGCATGACTAGGTGGCCATTCAGTAGCACACCTACCCACAGTCATAAACATCCTATATACATACAAATGTTAAAGTCGCAATCCATGATGGTAGACTAATTATCAGGATTACTTTGCTTTACTACCTTTGCTCATTTGTCCTCAAATAGGATAAGAAATAGCAAAAAAGGTGCCAATTTGACTGTTTTAAAAGTCAAAATTTTCACATCATTATGTTCAGCATGGTTAAATATTAACATTTACTATGTTAAATATTTTTTATCAAGTCATATGAGCATGTATATTCACTACTATGTGTTTAGACGCATTTCATATGATAACTCATTTTCCAACGGACAAAAACTGGAAAAGAAGACATGCATACGTTACCAGGATAGTGTGAAACACTTGTACGGTGACGGATTTCAAATAAAGCAGCCCGAACTCAGCAGATCTAAAGAAGAACTCTCGGATTCTCTATGTGGCGCAACGTGAAAATGACTTGTGAAAGGCAAGCAGCCTACAAGTACACCCACGATTGACCGTAGGTGTACCTGCGGCTACCCAATGTGGGTCCCACCCCTTCGACTGTCCACTCTGAGTTACAAAAGAGGTCTCACAAGCTAAAAAAGTTAAATCAGGAAAAAAGATGCTACACGATTGAGTAGAAAAGCTTGAAATCCTAGTTTTCAAATACCAAATCACGGGTCTACATGTCACTCATTGGTATTTTCCCAGACACAGGGTTCACAACACCAATGATCACAGCTATTGCAAACTACACTCGACAATACCTCATAAAGGTCCAATGCCGTCAGTTCAAGGTCGTAACTCAAAAGAACCTCTCCCCAGCGGAAATTTCATACATCCTCAGTCGTTGATGTACATTTCAATGAAGGTCAAGTAACCTTGACGATTCTTTAGTCATTGGCAAGTAAATCCAACGAAGCGTCAGAAATCATCCGATGAACTCAGCCGTTGAAGCACATTTCAACGAAGGTCAAGCAACCTTGATGTTATTTCAGCCATTGGCAAGTAAATCCAGCGAAGCATCAAAAATCATCTGATGATCTCAGCAATTGAATTACATTTCAACGAAGGTTAATCAACCTTGACGTTATCTCAGCCGTTAGCAAATAAATCCAGCGAAGCATCGGAAGCAGTTCGATGATTTCAACCATTGAAGCACGTTTCAACGAAGGTCAAGCAACCTTGACAATCTTCATCCGTTGGAAAGTAAATCTAAAGAAGCGTCGAAAGCCATCCGATGATCTCACTTCAATGAAGGTTAAGCAACCTTGATAGTCTTCATCCGTTGGCAAGAAAAATCCAACGAAGCATAGGAATCTGTCCGATGATCTCACTTCAACAAAAGCTAAGCATCCTTGACATCACTAGCCGTTGGAAAATAAACCCAACGAAGCGTCAAAAGTCATTTGATGATTACAGTTGTTGGCAATTAAACCCAACGAAGAGTCGCAGATGGTCCGATGGTGGTATCCGTTGATGCACATCTCAGCGAGGGTCAAACAACTCTGACAACACAGACTGTTGGTAGTGACTCCGACAGATCACTAGAAAGACCTGACAATACAAACCAGGAAAAACATCCTTATCTGGGAGGACCGATGATGGAATCTGTTATACACATCTTTCTCAGACAAAACACAATCCCCCAGAGTCTCTTATACATGAGAGAAATATCTATGGTGGAAAGTTTATACCAAGAATTAAGGACTTTGGTGATAACCCCAACGTCAACATCCTGAAAGTACCTGAGAGCTTTGGAGTACACATCCAAGTAGTTCATCAGAGTCATCGGTGATAACTCCAGTACCCACCAAAAGTCATGGGAGCAAACAGTCATCATATCCCGTTGGAAAACGGTCCAACAAACCACATTCATCATACATTTGCATCATGCTGCAGTACATTGCATCATGAATATCTTATCATATTTCAAGTGTCTAGTGTTCTTTATCCTATCCATGCCATCACATTGCATGAATATGATAAAGAGGGGCATCTGTAGACACTAAAAATTTCGCATTCATGTTACGAACTTTACAGGGGGGTAGAATCGTCTTCCAGAGATAACCCTGGAAGTTAAATCAGTTCTAGTCTCGGGGACAACCCCAGGATACTCAATCTTTTCCATCTCAGAGACAACCCCGAGATATTCAGTTCTAGTCCCAGAAATAACCCCGGGAATTTTAATTTTTAACCTCAGAGACAACCCCGAGGAATGCAATTACAGTTCCAGAGATAACACCATAGAAGTCAGTTCCATCTCGAAGACAACCCCGCGATACTCAGTTCTAACCCCGGAGACAACCCCGTGAGTTTCAGTTCCAACCTCAGAGACAACCTTGAGAAATGCAGTTGTAATTCCAGAGATAACCCTAGAAAAGCTCATTTTAATCCCCAGTAATCAGCTTTAACCTCGGTGATAGCCCCGAGGCACTCAGTTCCAAACTCGGAGATAACCCCGGGTGGTCAGGAACACCTCAGAGATAACCCTGAGGACATCCAGCACTTGCAGCAGCCCAATCTCAGAGATAATGTAAGACCCCAACTTTTATAAATAAAGATGAATTTTCTATAAATATCATTTTTGAATATTATGGAGTTAAATTGATATAATGTTATAGTTGTGGGTAATATTTATAAATTTTGTAAAGTACGCAAGTTGTTATATAATATTCGATTGGTCGGGGAATATTCGTTTTAACAGGGAATATTCGTACAACGACACAATCATTGGTGGACTCCACAACAGAATTATTGTCGGATTGAGAAAACGACAAAAATATTTTATTAAAAATAACGGCAGAAATTTTACCATTGTTACTGTTGAACTACTCGGTAGTAAAAGTACAGTAATACGTGTGGTTGCATAGTAGCACACGGTATTGATTATTAATGCTTATGTGAGAAGTCACTCAGTTTGATTCAATTATTGTCAGTTAATAATATGAATTATTTAGCGATAATGACGTTTTGTTTTATTCGTATTATTAACGTAATAAAACAGAAACATCTTTTTATATAAAACAGAATACTTTATTAAAGTTATTCTATAAATAGAATATATTATATTTTATTTAAAAGATTTTTCTTTAAATATGGACCGTCAGATTAAAGTAATCAATCTGGACCGTTCATGGATTAGTTACTATGCATTCTATTTTTCTATAAATAGCAGCTCATTCCTTCATTATTTCTTACGAATTCACTGAACTCTAGAGAGAGAAACTCTAGAGAGAAACTATAGAGAGAGAGAAGAAGACTATTCTGCTACTTAACTACTTCCTTATTTCAGCTCGTCTTTAAAACGGTAAGGGGTGTTATTCTTTCTTATTCATGAAGAAAACTGTTGTTATTCCATTTCTTATTATTCTATTGGAATAACCTGTATACGCGGTCTACCCTATACTTGGTGACATTCTTCTATTATTCTGTTGGAACATCCTGTCTGTGTGTTTTACACCGGACCTGGTTCCGTTTTTGTTATTATTCTGTAGGAACATCCTGTCTGTGTGTTTTACACCGGACCTGGTTCCGTCTTGTTATTATTCTGTTGGAACATCCTGTCTGTGTGTTTTACACCGGACCTGGTTCCATTATTTATTATTCTGTCGGAATATCATGTCTGTGCGTTTACGCCGGACCTGGTTCCATTATTTATTATTCTGTTGGAATAACCTGTCTGTGCGGTCTATCGCATGCATGGTGATTTCTTTTGTTATTCCATTCTTTATTATACTCAGTTGGTTAAGTTTTGACTTCTATACTCCATGAAATTTGTGGAATATCCTTGATAATTGCGGTTCATCCAGTATCTTTTCATGAAAATATTCTTCTAAGTATTCTTGAATTTTACTCCACAAAGCAATATCATGTTGACAATTTGGACGTTGTTAATTCTTGGATAAATTAATTCTTGAACTTGTTTTATTGAATTCTTATATCATTGTCATCATCCTCATGTTTATAAAATGTTGAAAGTCATCTGTGGCATGTAGTGCATAGATGGACTTGGTATGATTATGACCAGGGATTATTCGGCATAATCATGACCGTAATGTTACAAATGATGTGGTAAAAGTCCTCATTGGCCCGTAGTGCGTTGATGGACAGTTGTTGGCATGATCATGACCATTAATGAATATACGAATATCCTTGGCCGTAGTGCAGGGGTGATTCGATGATGTGAATTATTTTATTAAGCTGAGTCTCAGCGATCACAGTGTTGGAAAATCTTTTAAATCATAAAAGATAGTAGAGTTTATTTTCTACTTGACTCTTTTAATGGATTGCTTGTTCCGCTGTAGTTAAACTTGATGTCTATTATATTTTATCAGTTTAACATTGTTGAACGCTAATGATAATTTATTCTGCATTATCTTAGTCATAATATTTCTTACTGGGCTAGTTGAGCTCACCCTTTCTTTCACTGTTCTCTTCAGGAAATGAGAACGTAGATGGGGCAAGTCGGGAAACGGAGTGATGGTCCGAATGATAGTATTAGTTAGTAGTCCTCACTATTCTATGTAATGGTGTGTTAATAAATGTAATGAGGACTCCTTTTGAGTATGAATACTCTCTAGAAGATAATATTTGTATTCAAACTCACAGTTTATGTTTTGTCGTATTGTACACGACAGTTGTACTAGTAAGTTGTATTTATATTTTGTACTATGTATCTGACGACCCAAGATGGGTGATGTATACCTAATTTTGGGGGCGTCACAGTTGGTATCAGAGCTTAGGGATATGATCCCTGGCTAAGATGTGAGAATAGAACTAGGAGGGGAGAGACGGGGAATTCCTTCGCTAGTATGACCTACCTAAGTTTATTTGCATGGTATTTAATTGGTCGGTCATAATATAAGGATAATATATGACATATCAATTAACTTTTATTTTGTGGCAGTATCTGAAAATGGCATCTAAGAATGTTGAGAATAGCAATGGAGCACAGGCGATTATTGATTCACCACATATCAATAATCAGGATAATGTTCATCAGGAAGGTGACAATCCTCATGCAAACAACAACACTGACCAGATGATGAATGATGGAATGTTCAGAGGTTTTATGCAATTCATGCAACAACAGGTGAAAGCGGCTCCTATCCACAACGTAGGTGGAAATACTGGAAACTCTCAGGCGGTCACCGCTAAACAGTTTAAGGAGCTGGGACCACCGGAGTTTAAGGGAGAACCCAAACCACTTGTAGCTGAAACATGGATAAAGCAGATCACCAAGATATTTGATGTCTTGGGTTGCTCCGAGGAGCAAAAGGTTCTCTTTGCCGCCTTTATGTTGCGAGGAGAGGCAGATTACTGGTGGAAATCGATAAAGCGTACTCAACCTGCCGCACTGAAGATGTCTTGGGAGAAGTTCCAAGAGCTGTTTAACGACAAATACTTTCCCGAGAGTATTCGTCACATGAAGGAGGTGGAGTTCATCAAATTAGAGCAGAATAATATGACCGTGTCGCAGTACGAGGAAAAATTTGCGAAGTTATCCCGGTTTGCATCCCACCTGATGGATAATGAAGAAAGAATGATGCGGATGTTTTTAAGAGGTTTGAAGCCGGAGATACGTCAACATCTTGTTTCTCATAAATTGTGTTTGTATTCAGATGTTGTAAATAGGGCTCAGTTGGTGGAGCGCGATAACGAGACAACGCAACCAAAAGAGAGCAGTCGGCTAAATGATAATACCAGTGAGAGCAGTCATCGAAGCGGTGACAACAAGCGTGGAGGGAATCAACAGGCCAGAAATGGTAACCACTTCGGTGGTAATCAGGGCCAAAATAATAAGAATGGGCATTTCAAGAAGAGGAGATTCAACAATGATGGTGTAACACCCCCTTCCCGAAAAGGAAAGGGACGTCACGTGCAAAGCACAACAAACCTCAAAATAAATAAACAGAGCATTAACAACCTCAAAATATTAATAGTGGTGATCCATTAATAAAGTAATAAGTACAATTCTCCAAACTGAGTCAAAATAATCAAAACCTAAAATTTAATCCACCTAGATGGTCAAGGGCAAAAATCTCATCACACAAGCCCTGAATCACCCCTGCAAACCTGCTGGAAGAAAAATACAGCATGAGCCAATTGCCCAGTACGGATATCGATATACAAAAGATATACAACTGATATACGAAAATAACTGAGACAAAATACTGAACAAAGCCTCAAGTGCAAATACGAACGAAAATATAATATCCAAAGATCTGAATGGAATATATCTGAATCAACGTAATGAATATATCTGAATCAATATAATTGGCGAAATCAATAAAAGAATAAAGAAATAACGAACTGAAGTAACTAACTCAATGACTTGAACTGAACAGAAACAAACAAAACTAATACAATAAAATAATAGGCTGAAACAAATGGCTGGGGTTATTTCATACCGAGTGAGCTCAAAAATATATCTTGCCACACATGCAAGTCAAACTAATGCCACACAGGCAAGTCAAACTAATGCCACACAGGCAAGTCAAATGATACCACACAGGCAACCAAAATAATGCCATACAGACAAATCACACATTGGACCGCGAATCCAAATGTATGCAAATCGGATAGTGTGTTTGGCACAACATCACCAATCCGTAGAACAGAAAACTAGGGTTAACCCATACGCCTCCCACAACAAAACACCAAATGGCCCATTTACTCCGGAGCCCAAAATGGAGACGCCGTGGACTAATCACATCGCCACGGAAAGTGTCATGTCTCTCGTGCCAAGACGACATGCCTGTGGTACCCCCACAGGTGGTTATAGCTCAAGTATACCCTACGGTATATTCTAACAAAAATATCATGTCACAACACATGCAACAAAATATCAACAAAAGGGTTCTATATGTACATGTTGAACCAAATCAAATTATAGTCACAAAGTCTCAAAAAGAAGGTAGCAACATGTACCGCTCTACAATTATCAAAATAAATATTAGACATGATAACCTCATTCAAAGAGTACAAGTACGAGTCCAAAGTGTCAACTCCAAAATGAAATAAATATATCAATTTCACAAGAAACAATTATGTGAAATAATAACAGAAATTCGAAACGAGGAACAAAACGAACAAATCAAATTTAACAAAGGTATCGCTGAAAGAGTACGGAATCCGTACTTGATACTTCCAAACCATTTGTAGCACACTCCACAAAATTTTACCCTCAAATGCCAACGATATCAAATGCGAAACTTATTCGCAACCTAAACATATTTACCTCAAATTAAAAATAATTCAAACTAATAATTCTAAGATAATTCATAATCTGTTTAATATGCCTTTAATTATCGCCTTATATCAATTATTAATACTCCAAAATTTATATTCCAAATATAACTCTTTAAATTCCCTCCGTCCGAACTAATAAAAAAAATGAATAAAAGTATAATTACCGAATTATAATTACTGTTGTTGTTATTAAATAGTACACATATATTTCCTTCATGAGACTAATTATGCAACAGATTCACCCACTTCTCTCCGTTTCAAATATAATGTATAATTCATTTTCAAATTACCTAAAGTATCATCACATTCAGACTCAAATTAAATATTATTTAGCTATAAGTGAGTCTTGTAATTTGGTATAGGATTAGAGGTGACATCCTAGAAGTATTACTGTAATACCACTTTAAAAAAAATCTACATGCATATATACAATATAGCTTATTCAAATTAGTACTTCATGAAAAAAATACCAACAGGCGAATGAATCATTTTTAATAAATAAATTTTATATTATTTATGATTACACTAATATATATATTAATTGTTATGACAATCCTTTTCCATACAGCTTATCAATGCTCTTCAGAAAGAATGAACACATGATTTCTTAACATCGTTATATATATAAAAAAAAACAAATAACAAATAAATGGTACATACCTAATTAATGTTATCTTGAATTTTCTATCACTTCTTATTCTCACTTCTTATTCTCCAATGAATGGACCAAGAAGTTCTTGAATGGCAGCTCCCTTCTTTCTTTCTCTTTTCTCTCCACCAACTCGTAACAAAATATATGTGAGGAAGATTAGGTTTAGTTATTAATTTATTAAATATTAACTCTCCAAATTTAAATAGGATTTATTATTACCCATAAATATAATTTAAACCAAATAAATTTTAAAAGCCCAAATTTTACTAAATTAATTTACCCATATCTTATTAATATTTATTAGCCCACACAAATTAAATAACTAATTTGACCCAAATAAAGACAAAGTCCAAACAATATGTTTTAAGAATATAAATTTAATATTATTTTTTTTCCAGGATATTACATTACCTCCCCATTAAAAAGGATTCTGTCCTCGGAATCAAAAGAATGAACGTACCTAATTATCAAAAGATGCGGATCCTCCGCTCGAATAGACTCCTCTATCTCCCAAGTAGCTTCCCGCTCCGAATAATTTTACCACAAGACTTTAACAAAAGGAATTATCTTCCTCAATTTTAATTTAATCAATTATTTAATTACCAACTAAAAGAATTTAATTTTCTAAATAAAACAAGGAAGAAAAGAGGGAAACAACAATCATTTACCTTTTCCAATTTAAATACAATTGTATTTTGATATGGGTTATTACATCTTTTACCCCTTAAAATAATTCCGTCCTCGGAATTCAAATAAACTCTATTGAGTTTTATTTTAGTTTTTATTTAAATTACATAATTTTTCATAAACTTAAATTGAAATGTAGCGTCGCCATATGTAACGATCAAGCATGGTAAGTCCATAGGTCCACACAAATATTCAGGTACTCCTAAAATATTCGTCAGCTATCGTGTCCAGCCTTGGGAAGGTTCTTCTCGTTGCATCAAATTAAATCACATGATCCACCGTTGGTGCGGGTCGTCGCTAATATCTTCGAGTTTCATTCTTGTAAACGTACTCTTCGGAAACTAATTCAAAATCACAAAAAATTTTCTTCATCTAAATACGATTCGAATACCCAAAATATTTTAAATTATCTTTAATTCGTAAAACGTTTATATTCTACACATGGCAAAGATTTAACAAATTATTTTTATTTAATTTTACATAAATCCATACAAAACTCCAAGGATATCGGATAAACCAAACAACTCTACAGTTTATATCAACTTCCTAAATCCTCAAGAGCTTCAAAATATTCAAGCCTCAATTCGAACTATCTAGTTCTTAAATATTATTACACCAAAGAATATACTACTAAGATCTCTTTATCGTCATATCAAACTCTAAGTCAAATATTCTACTATCTGCATGAGCAAAATATAAATATTCAAGATCTCTCAAAATCAATTGAATTTCATCATACTATCTAATCATATAATAAATCAATCATCTCTTATTGCAAACCTTAACCCAATAAATTTAATATCTTCCTATACTATCACAAAGAAAGTTCATAGAACATAACTCTAATGTCCTACTAGAAATAGTCACAGAATTGATCATTAACTCCAAATGATTAATCTAATTACCTCGAATATCAACAACTCAAATTATAAGAAATCCTCTATACTTAATAATTTTCACTTTATCATAGTATCCCATCAAACACAAATCTCAAATTATCCACAAGCTTAACATAAATCAAAACCTAACTAAAATCAAATCCTCAATTCAACGATCATAATGATTGTCACAAAAAAAAAACAACTCTAACAAATAATTTTTCCAAAATCACATACTCGTCGATACACACTCACATCATAATCACGACTCATATAAGATCACTTCTTATCTGTACAAAGTATAACTTTATTCACCTCAATGATTAAATCACAATTCTTAACTAATATCATTACTCAATCACCTTAACAAATTATTCCACTTTCCTCAATCAACTATAAATCCAAAAGAAATCGACAGTTAGTCAAAATAGAGACCAACCAAACAAAGAACACAATCGAATCAACTCCTACGTCTACCCAATGCTTTACCCACAACTCACAGGTCAAACCTAAATAGGTTTGCTACAAGAAAGAACCTAAGCTCTGATACCATCTCTGTAACACCCCCTTCCCGAAAAGGAAAGGGACGTCACGTGCAAAGCACAACAAACCTCAAAATAAATAAACAGAGCATTAACAACCTCAAAATATTAATAGTGGTGATCCATTAATAAAGTAATAAGTACAATTCTCCAAACTGAGTCAAAATAATCAAAACCTAAAATTTAATCCACCTAGATGGTCAAGGGCAAAAATCTCATCACACAAGCCCTGAATCACCCCTGCAAACCTGCTGGAAGAAAAATACAGCATGAGCCAATTGCCCAGTACGGATATCGATATACAAAAGATATACAACTGATATACGAAAATAACTGAGACAAAATACTGAACAAAGCCTCAAGTGCAAATACGAACGAAAATATAATATCCAAAGATCTGAATGGAATATATCTGAATCAACGTAATGAATATATCTGAATCAATATAATTGGCGAAATCAATAAAAGAATAAAGAAATAACGAACTGAAGTAACTAACTCAATGACTTGAACTGAACAGAAACAAACAAAACTAATACAATAAAATAATAGGCTGAAACAAATGGCTGGGGTTATTTCATACCGAGTGAGCTCAAAAATATATCTTGCCACACATGCAAGTCAAACTAATGCCACACAGGCAAGTCAAACTAATGCCACACAGGCAAGTCAAATGATACCACACAGGCAACCAAAATAATGCCATACAGACAAATCACACATTGGACCGCGAATCCAAATGTATGCAAATCGGATAGTGTGTTTGGCACAACATCACCAATCCGTAGAACAGAAAACTAGGGTTAACCCATACGCCTCCCACAACAAAACACCAAATGGCCCATTTACTCCGGAGCCCAAAATGGAGACGCCGTGGACTAATCACATCGCCACGGAAAGTGTCATGTCTCTCGTGCCAAGACGACATGCCTGTGGTACCCCCACAGGTGGTTATAGCTCAAGTATACCCTACGGTATATTCTAACAAAAATATCATGTCACAACACATGCAACAAAATATCAACAAAAGGGTTCTATATGTACATGTTGAACCAAATCAAATTATAGTCACAAAGTCTCAAAAAGAAGGTAGCAACATGTACCGCTCTACAATTATCAAAATAAATATTAGACATGATAACCTCATTCAAAGAGTACAAGTACGAGTCCAAAGTGTCAACTCTAAAATGAAATAAATATATCAATTTCACAAGAAACAATTATGTGAAATAATAACAGAAATTCGAAACGAGGAACAAAACGAACAAATCAAATTTAACAAAGGTATCGCTGAAAGAGTACGGAATCCGTACTTGATACTTCCAAACCATTTGTAGCACACTCCACAAAATTTTACCCTCAAATGCCAACGATATCAAATGCGAAACTTATTCGCAACCTAAACATATTTACCTCAAATTAAAAATAATTCAAACTAATAATTCTAAGATAATTCATAATCTGTTTAATATGCCTTTAATTATCGCCTTATATCAATTATTAATACTCCAAAATTTATATTCCAAATATAACTCTTTAAATTCCCTCCGTCCGAACTAATAAAAAAAATGAATAAAAGTATAATTACCGAATTATAATTACTGTTGTTGTTATTAAATAGTACACATATATTTCCTTCATGAGACTAATTATGCAACAGATTCACCCACTTCTCTCCGTTTCAAATATAATGTATAATTCATTTTCAAATTACCTAAAGTATCATCACATTCAGACTCAAATTAAATATTATTTAGCTATAAGTGAGTCTTGTAATTTGGTATAGGATTAGAGGTGACATCCTAGAAGTATTACTGTAATACCACTTTAAAAAAAATCTACATGCATATATACAATATAGCTTATTCAAATTAGTACTTCATGAAAAAAATACCAACAGGCGAATGAATCATTTTTAATAAATAAATTTTATATTATTTATGATTACACTAATATATTTATTAATTGTTATGACAATCCTTTTCCATACAGCTTATCAATGCTCTTCAGAAAGAATGAACACATGATTTCTTAACATCATTATATATATAAAAAAAAAACAAATAACAAATAAATGGTACATACCTAATTAATGTTATCTTGAATTTTCTATCACTTCTTATTCTCACTTCTTATTCTCCAATGAATGGACCAAGAAGTTCTTGAATGGCGGCTCCCTTCTTTCTTTCTCTTTTCTCTCCACCAACTCGTAACAAAATATATGTGAGGAAGATTAGGTTTAGTTATTAATTTATTAAATATTAACTCTCCAAATTTAAATAGGATTTATTATTACCCACAAATATAATTTAAACCAAATAAATTTTAAAAGCCCAAATTTTACTAAATTAATTTACCCATCACTTATTAATATTTATTAGCCCACACAAATTAAATAACTAATTTGACCCAAATAAAGACAAAGTCCAAACAATATGTTTTAAGAATATAAATTTAATATTATTTTTTTTCCAGGATATTACAGATGGAAAGACATCAGCACCAGCACCTGTCGTTAAGGAAGGAGAACGACCACCTATCATATGTTTCAAATGCAGAGGGGAGGGGCACATCAGTCCAAACTGCGCGATGCCGTCCAAAGCATGTTATAATTGTGGAAGAGAAGGTCATTTAGCCCGATTTTGTCGTTTACCGAAGACAAATTCAGCTAGGATGGAGGCACCAAAGGCCGTCCTAGAAAAGTCAAAACCGATTGTGCAAGGGAGAGCGTTTGTTGTGAACTCCTAGAAAGCAAGGAACCCGAATGAGGTCATCACGGGTAAGCTTATCATAAACTCTAACGAAGTCTATACTTTATTTGATACCGGTTCTACCCATTCTTTTATTTCTCCTACTTGCGCTCATCGATTAAATTTGATTCTGGAGAAATTAGACTTTGACTTAGCTGTTGAAACTCCATTGGGAGAAACCTTCATTACATCCACGGTTTATAAGTCTTGTTTGGTTCAAGTTGGTACCCACACATTACCTGTCGATCTGATTTCGTTAAAAATACTTGCATTTGACGTGATTCTAGGGATTGATTGGTTAACTACTCATCATGCAAAAATTGATTGTTTTCGTAAGGTTGTTAGCTTTCATATTCCTAATCGACCTATTATGCGAATTCAAGCAACCAAACCATTAAAATCAATCGCTGTCATCTCAAGCCATAAAGCTATTCGTTTATTGAAAAACGGATGTCAAGCTTTCTTAGCTCATGTCACAGATCTAAACAAAAATACGTCAGCTTTGAATGATATTTCTGTTGTTAATAAATTTCCTGACGTATTTCCCGAAGAACTTCCTGGCCTACCCCCAGAGCGTGAAATTGAATTTTGTATCGACCTTGAACCCGGTACAAAACCCATTTCCAAAGCCCCATATCGAATGGCTCCTATTGAACTTCAGGAGTTAAAGACCCAACTGCAGGAATTGTTAGACATTGGTTTTATTCGTCTTAGTACTTCTCCTTGGGGTGCTCCTGTTCTGTTCGTGAAGAAAAAAGATGGGAGTATGCGACTTTGTATTGATTATCGGGAGTTGAATCATGTCACCATCAAAAATAGGTACCCATTGCCACGTATTGATGACCTGTTTGACCAGTTGCAAGGAGCACAATTCTTTTCAAAGATCGATCTTCGTTCTGGATATCATCAGCTGAAGGTTAGAACTGAGGATATTCCAAAGACTGCCTTCAGAACTCGGTATGGGCATTATGAATTCTTAGTTATGTCTTTTGGATTGACTAATGCTCCTGCTGCCTTCATGGATATGATGAACAGGGTATTCAAGGAATATTTGGATCACTTTGTGGTCGTCTTTATCGATGACATCCTTGTTTATTCCAAAAGCCGTGAAGATCATGAGCAACACTTGAGGTTGGTACTCCAAAAGCTTCGTGAATACAAACTTTATGCCAAGTTGAAGAAATGCGAGTTCTGGCTGGAAGAGGTAGCATTCCTTGGGCACGTAGTATCAAGTCGTGGAATATCGGTTGACCCAGCAAAGATTGAAGCTATTCAAAGCTGGGAGCAACCTAAATCAGTGACCGAAGTACGTAGCTTTCTTGGTTTAGCTGGTTATTATCGGAGATTTGTGGAAGGATTTTCTCGAATCGCTACTCCATTAACTCAGCTGACTCGAAAAGATACAAAGTTCGGTTGGAGCGAAGAATGTGAGCAGAGTTTTCAAGAACTCAAGAGGAGACTCATTTCAGCACCTGTTCTAACAATACCATCTGGCTCGGAGGGATTTGTCATCTACAGTGATGCTTCGAGCAAAGGGTTGGGATGCGTTCTCATGCAATATGGAAAAGTCATAGCCTATGCATCAAGACAACTCAAGGAATATGAGAGAAATTATCCTACTCATGATCTAGAGTTGGCAGCTGTTGTCTTTGCACTTAAAATTTGGAGGCATTACTTGTATGGGGAGAAGGTGGAGATCTTTACGGATCATAAAAGCCTCAAATATTTCTTCACTCAAAAGGAACTCAACATGCGACAACGACGTTGGCTTAAACTGTTGAAAGATTATGATCATACCATTCAATATCATCCTGGAAAAGCGAACGTGGTAGCTGACGCATTGAGTAGAAGATCATATGCAAGTACGAGTACGATATTGTCAACACAAAGACCCATTTTGCGTGATTTGCAAAGGATGGAGATAGAGTTAAAGACTCCAGGGACACATGTGATGATGACGAATATACGAGTAGAACCGACTTTAATTGATAAAGTTAAAGCTGCTCAAGCTACAGACCTGGAGCTGATGCGTATGAGGAAGAAAGTGCAAGAAGGTGCTATGCCGGAAGCAATAATCGATGAAGAAGGAATACTTCGAGTCAACTCCAGACTTTGTGTTCCTAACAACCCTGATTTAAAGTATGAAATCATGATGGAGGCGCACAACACACCGTTTGCAATCCATCCTGGAAGTACCAAAATGTATCATCATCTTTGTCATACATTTTGGTGGAGCAATATGAAGAGAGAGATAGCGTTGTTTATCTCAAGGTGTCTAACTTGTCAACGAGTCAAAGCGAAGAATCAAGTACCAAAAGGTCCATTGCAACCACTTGAAATTCCAGAATGGAAGTGGGAGCACATTACCATGGATTTCGTTACAGGTCTTCCTAGGGTTTCTCAAGGTATTGATGCGATTTGGGTCATTGTTGATAGATTGACCAAGTCTGCTCATTTCTTACCGATACGAGAAACTTATACACTTGAACGTCTTGCTCGTATGTACATAAACGAGATTGTAAGACTGCATGGTATGCCAGTATCCATAGTTTCTGACCGAGACCCAAGATTCACTTCACGATTTTGGGTTAGTTTACAAAAAGCTATGGGCACGGAGTTACGATTTAGTTCAGCATATCATCCTCAGACGGACGGACAATCAGAGAGGACTATTCAAACTCTTGAAGATCTATTAAGACTCTGTGTCTTTGACTTCAAGGGAAGTTGGGACAAGTTCTTACCATTGGTGGAGTTTTCCTACAACAACAGTTATCAAGCAAGTATTGGCATGGCTCCATTCGAAGCATTGTATGGAAGAAAATGTCGTTCTCCAGTATGCTGGGATGAGGTGGGTGAAGCAACGTTGTTGGGACCGGAGTTGGTACGTATGACTACAGAAAAGATTCAAACGATCCGACAACGTATAAAAACCTCACAAGATCGACAAAAGAGTTATGCTGATCTTCATCGAAAGGACGTGGAATTTGATGTAGGAGATCATGTGTTCTTACGTGTTGCTCCATTGAAAGGAGTTACGAGATTTGGAAAGAGAGGAAAGCTCAATCCTCAATTCATCGGTCCATTTTTAATCCTCGATCGAGTAGGAACTGTGGCTTATAGACTCGCTTTACCGCCAAGTATGTCTCGTGTTCATAACGTTTTTCACATATCCATGTTACGCAAATATGTGGAAGACCCGAACCACATTATTGAGTTAGAACCGGACGAAATAGCGGAAGATTTGACATATGAAGAAGTTCCTGTTCAAATCTTGGATAAGAAGGAACATATTCTACGCTCCAAGGTTATACCTCAAGTCAAAGTTTTGTGGAGAAACCACGATGTTGAGGAAATGACTTGGGAGTTAGAATCTGAAATGAAATCAAGGTATCCTTACCTCTTCGACATACCAGGTACGTACCCTAATTTCGAGGGCGAAATTTCATAAGAAGGGGAGGTTGTAAGACCCCAACTTTTATAAATAAAGATGAATTTTCTATAAATATCATTTTTGAATATTATGGAGTTAAATTGATATAATGTTATAGTTGTGGGTAATATTTATAAATTTTGCAAAATACGCAAGTTGTTATATAATATTCGATTGGTTGGGGAATATTCGTTTTAACAGGGAATATTCGTACAACGACACAATCATTGGTGGACCCCATAACAGAATTATTGTCGGATTGAGAAAACGACAAAAATATTTTATTAAAAATAACGGCGGAAATTTTACCATTGTTACTGTTGAACTACTCGGTAGTAAAAGTACAGTAATACGTGTGGTTGCATAGTAGCACACGATATTGATTATTAATGCTTATGTGAGAAGTCACTCAGTTTGATTCAATTATTGTCAGTTAATAATATGAATTATTTAGCGATAATGACGTTTTGTTTTATTCGTATTATTAACGTAATAAAACAGAAACATCTTTTTATATAAAACAGAATACTTTATTAAAGTTATTCTATAAATAGAATATATTATATTTTATTTAAAATATTTTTCTTTAAATATGGACCGTCAGATTAAAGTAATCAATCTGGACCGTTCATGGATTAGTTACTATGCATTCTATTTTTCTATAAATAGCAGCTCATTCCTTCATTATTTCTTACGAATTCACTGAACTCTAGAGAGAGAAACTCTAGAGAGAAACTATAGAGAGAGAGAAGAAGACTATTCTGCTACTTAACTACTTCCTTATTTCAGCTCGTCTTTAAAACGGTAAGGGGTGTTATTCTTTCTTATTCATGAAGAGAACTGTTGTTATTCCATTTCTTATTATTCTATTGGAATAACCTGTATACGCGGTCTACCCTATACTTGGTGACATTCTTCTATTATTCTGTTGGAACATCCTGTCTGTGTGTTTTACACCGGACCTGGTTCCGTTTTTGTTATTATTCTGTTGGAACATCCTGTCTGTGTGTTTTACACCGGACCTGGTTCCGTCTTGTTATTATTCTGTTGGAACATCCTGTCTGTGTGTTTTACACCGGACCTGGTTCCATTATTTATTATTCTGTCGGAATATCATGTCTGTGCGTTTACGCCGGACCTGGTTCCATTATTTATTATTCTGTTGGAATAACCTGTCTGTGCGGTCTATCGCATGCATGGTGATTTCTTTTGTTATTCCATTCTTTATTATACTCAGTTGGTTAAGTTTTGACTTCTATACTCCATGAAATTTGTGGAATATCCTTGATAATTGCGGTTCATCCAGTATCTTTTCATGAAAATATTCTTCTAAGTATTCTTGAATTTTACTCCACAAAGCAATATCATGTTGACAATTTGGACGTTGTTAATTCTTGGATAAATTAATTCTTGAACTTGTTTTATTGAATTCTTATATCATTGTCATCATCCTCATGTTTATAAAATGTTGAAAGTCATCTGTGGCATGTAGTGCATAGATGGACTTGGTATGATTATGACCAGGGATTATTCGGTATAATCATGACCGTAATGTTACAAATGATGTGGTAAAAGTCCTCATTGGCCCGTAGTGCGTTGATGGACAGTTGTTGGCATGATCATGACCATTAATGAATATACGAATATCCTTGGCCGTAGTGCAGGGGTGATTCGATGATGTGAATTATTTTATTAAGCTGAGTCTCAGCGATCACAGTGTTGGAAAATCTTTTAAATCATAAAAGATAGTAGAGTTTATTTTCTACTTGACTCTTTTAATGGATTGCTTGTTCCGCTGTAGTTAAACTTGATGTCTATTATATTTTATCAGTTTAACATTGTTGAACGCTAATGATAATTTATTCTGCATTATCTTAGTCATAATATTTCTTACTGGGCTAGTTGAGCTCACCCTTTCTTTCACTGTTCTCTTCAGGAAATGAGAACGTAGATGGGGCAAGTCGGGAAACGGAGTGATGGTCCGAATGATAGTATTAGTTAGTAGTCCTCACTATTCTATGTAATGGTGTGTTAATAAATGTAATGAGGACTCCTTTTGAGTATGAATACTCTCTAGAAGATAATATTTGTATTCAAACTCACAGTTTATGTTTTGTCGTATTGTACACGACAGTTGTACTAGTAAGTTGTATTTATATTTTGTACTATGTATCTGACGACCTAAGATGGGTGATGTATACCTAATTTTGGGGGCGTCACAGATAACCCTGAGCAACAACTGCTAGATCAGCCCAGAATCGGAGATAACCCCGGTGAGGGGAAAAATCGTCATTTTGCCACCTCGATCTCACATTCACGTCATCTCAACAACATTTCAACCTATATACTACACATAAGTGTCCTACAAGAACCATAGCTCCAATCCCAAGTGACTACTACACAAGACAGCACACCGGATAGAATTTGAAGACTTAAAGACCTGGTCGTGGACCCATCTTCCCGACTTCGTACAACCTCTTATCATATGTCATTGTGTAGCTCTCGACAATAGCATTCCGAAAAGGTATTATACGCCTCCATCGAATGCCCGGATTGAAAGTTATGAAGGCTCGACGGACAACGCGTTGTACGAGTGCACGTACTTTGACATGGTGGGGCCCAAGGAGCCCGAGCAGCCGCAAGTACATCTGTGGTTACCACAGGTACACCTGCAGCTTCCCCCTCTATAAATAGAGGGCTTGGGGTGGCCATTTAGAAGAGAAAAAAGGTGAGGAAGCCATGTCCGTTTTGCTTTGTACACACTATAAACTAAGTGTTTTCTCATTTCAAACACTTGTGAGCTTGTACTTTGCTACATTTTACCGATGAAAACCGAGTGTTCATTCATTTAAATTTATTTGAAGTCTTCTTGGCAGTCCACTGTAAGCCTTCTCATATTTCTTAAAGCCTTTCTCCACTTTTGTGCACACACAGTTATTCACGTTGAGAATCGTGTTGTGTGCGTATGCCCGAATCTTCGATCCGTGGCTTTTATTGCTTATATATATATATATATATATATATATATATATATATATATATATAGAGAGAGAGAGATAGAGAGAGAGTTCGGATCTTAAGCTCACCCTTTATCCAACTCACCCGAGCTCACCTCCTTTTAGTTACGGACCCGACGACGGTTCGGTCATACAACAGTCGTCTATACTTTTAGCGACGCTATATGTTGTCCGTCGCTAAAAGTATAGACGACGGTTGTATGACCGAACCGTCATCGGGTTCGTCGCTAAAAGAGGGGTGAGCTCGGGTGAGTTGGATAAGGGATGAGCTTAAGATCCAGACCGTATATATATACAGATATATATATATATATGAACAATCAACTGCCATGAAGTAAACTCTAGGCAGGACGAAAATATATATATATATATATATATATATATATATATATGTGTGTGTGTGTGTGTGTGTGTGTGTGTGTGTGTGTGTATAACTGTTTACAGCTTTCATACATACTGCATCATCATGTGAGACTAGGAATCATGTAATCATAGATTCAGTCTCCTGAATCTAGATTCGGTTCCCGTGATTTACATTTTCAGCTGTAACCAACTTGTAAATTATTCACAGTGTTTGAATTTCCTTAGACGGCCTCATGCCCATAAGGAGTTTGGCATTGCTTTTTATCTTATTTTCTCGAAGATGCTTCGCATCTCAAAAATAAAAGTAATCAAGACGAACACGTAATAAAATGGAAGTATCAAAGGTCATAATTACTATTGAGCATAAGGGTTTGAAAAACCTCTTTTACAAAACATCATTGTTATATCTTGTTAAAATTAAACTTTTATACAAAAATTCAAACCCTTTGTATATAGGTACAAATGAGGCATATCACTACTTCCAGACAACTGCACATTGACCCACACACACACACATATTCAGATAAAGGTTTAAATTGAAAAGTGGCGGTCACCGTGTTACCACAGATGTCAGGGGGTGCCTAACACCTTCCCTCCGCATAATCAATCCCCCGGACCCTTACGAATCTCGGTTTCACAGACCAGATAAATAGTGTCACATCACTATGTCAATGTGCAAACCATTTCTCGGTTAAGTTGGTGCAACCATTTAGAAATTCTAACCGGCGACTCTTACAGCCCAATCGTCAACATATACATGTCGGACCTTTTCACAACTTGTTTTTTCCAAACAAATCTCACCTAACATGAGAACACCAAATGACAAGAATAGAAAATGGACAAATAAAAATCCTGACGTCGACATATATAGTGCAAACATGCAATCAAATTACACAAAAAGGTGCGAAAGCACGATAAAATAGAAATTTAAAATTTTCATACAAACTCATCACCATGATCATACTATGTGCATAATTATCAATCAATAGAAAAGAGATGGAGATTAGATTTATACCCTTGTATAACTAGCTTTCTCAGGTACAAGTTCACCACTAATCCTTTTCGCATTCAACTTGAATCCACCGGGTTAGATTCCTTCTTTTGATCAACTTTAGCCACCCAAGTGTTTGGCCTCTAGAGGTGATCCACCAAAGAAGAACAAAGATTTAAGAAGAATGAAGTTTTGGCTCAAACCCTAGTTTTTTCTATCTCTGTAGAAAAAAGACATACTCTCCAACAATTGGAATCATGTATATCACACACTAATATCTGATATAAGACTCCTCTTATAAAGATATCAGTTAACCCTTCTAATCTAATTAGAAATTAGGGTATTGTTTAATTAATTAAATTCTTTTAATTAATTAAGTTCCCCAATCTTATTTGGGATAATTAATTAAACTATTATAATTAATTAGCCTCCTAATCTTATTAGGAATGAATGAGAGTACTTATATTAAATTAATTCTCAAACCCCTTTAGAAATTAAAATAATAATAATTGTAATAATATTAATAAGACTCCTCTTATTAATTTATATTTAATATTTCAAAAATATTAAATAATAAATATCAAGCTATTTAATTTACTCTATCACCATAGATCAAATTAAATACACTTAACATATTATTACGATTATGCCATTAACTTCTTAAATAATTATTCTTCATTTTATGGTGTGACCCTTTAGGTTCTCCATATTAAACTGGTTATGAATAAATCAATTAGAACAATTCTAATCTTATTTAAATAAATAAATTAAACTATTAATTTATTTAAATAATATTTATTCTACAATAGGAATAAGCATCCCTAGCGATTAATGACTTTTCAGATAATATAAATTTCAACATTAATCATAAAAGAACCTTTGAGTAAATAGTTACCGTATAATTCAATCCTTCCACCATATAATCTCCCAATTAAATATAAGACATGGATTTACTGTCAAGTCTTATTTTATTTAATTATATGTATTTCAATTCTTAAATGCACAATACCAAATAATGCAAATTAGAAACTCATTTCTAATTTTATTCTGCCTTGGCCAAGGACTACTAGGTTGGAATTTATCGATTCTTTATTGATCATACATTATCTCAATGTATAACTTATTATACCCAAGCATACCCTTTGATATACTGTAAGATCCCGACTTTTATGAAATAAAAGTCCAATTTAATTTATGATTATTATTCTAAAATTGTAAAATGTTAAATTGATAAATTGTAGCTGGGACTAGTAGAGAGAACATGGGTATAAAGTGGTGTTTCAATTAGTCGCAATCCTAATCGAATTATGAAACAGGTTAGGCGAATCAGAATTTGGAAGCGTCAAAAGTGCACTCCATTAGAATGAGAAGGACATAAATCTTCTCGTGTTCCTTGGGAGACTTGAAATTTTTGTTGTTGTACTTTATATGGCATTGTAATAATTTGAGTATGAATATTGTCGTATTATATACGTTATAATATTTGTATTGAAACTCACAATATATGTTTCGTCGTATTCTGCACAACAATTGTATAAATGAAGTTGTCAGTAGTGTTATTTCTAGCGACCCAAGATGGGTTATGTATACCTATTTTGGGGGCGTCACATTTGATATCAGAGATTAGGGATATGATCTCTGGCGAAGATTCGGGATTAGAACTAGAAGAGGAGAGACGAGTAAAATCCTTCACTAGTGTGTGTCCTACCTAAGCTGATTTTTGTTACTTAATTAGTTGTCAAATTATGATATGTCAATTAACCTTTGTTTTAAAGCTGTATTCTAGAACGATATCTGAAATACAAAAGATGATCAATGGATGAACCATAAGACAGAGGAAGTATCCTGGAAGCTAGAATTTAAAATTCTTATCTCTTCGAAATTTTAGGTATGTTTGTAAATTTCGAGGATGAAATTTCATAAGGTGGGGTGATTGTAAGACCCCAACTTTTATGAAATAAAAGTCCAATTTAATTTATGATTATTATTCTAAAACTGTAAAATGTTAAATTGATAAATGGTTAAATGAACAATTAAATGGATACGTGAGCTAAAAAAGAAGAGATATTAAACTTATAGAATGTGGACACGTGGGCGGCTAAGGCTGGTAGGGGATGGATGATTGCTGAGATTTAATTTCCAAACATTTCCCTAAATTATGCACCAAGCCTTTCTTCTATTGGTCCAATGTTTTGTGGGGCAAGGATGTTGGCCATTCATTTTGGCTAACTCAAATATGCAGCACTTTGCTTCTCATTTTTTTCCAAGGATGTTGGCCATTCATTTTGGCAAAGTCAAATATACAACCTTTTGCTTCTCATTCTCTCATGCTCCCGCTCCCTCCTGTAGCCATGTTCAGAAGAAGAAAAGAAAGAAAAGAGAGAAGGGAGATATGAAAAAGAAAGAAATAAAGAAAGGAAGAAAGAAGAAGATGAAACTATGGAAGCATTAAGGAAGAATAAGAACTTAAAAGGTAAAACCAAAACTTTTCATCTCTTTAATTTTCCTAAGAGTTTGATTTGTTGAAAGTTGGGTTATAGGGGATCATGATGGATCCAAAGTAATAAGGAAGTATATGATAAAGATTTTATGTTTAATCCATGTCATAATAAAATTTAAGATCAAAAAGTTAGGCATATGTTTGAGGATAAACAAAAGTTATGTTGAGGACATAAATCAAACTTGTAAAAGTGTTGATGATTGATTTATGTGTAAAATTCGAGGAGGAGGATCAATAGATTAAGAAGTTATGGAAATATTCCAATTTGAAAGGACTAAAAATGATTTAAATTACAGTCGTGGTGAAAGTTTTCGTAAAACATGTTAAAAGATGAAAAACTTCATATTGGGGTACTTTTGAGCTAAATTTTAGACTAATTAATGAATCTGAAACATTATGAAATCATGGCGGTTTTGTATAGCATGTTACAAGAATTCCATAGCCTCGAAAACAGACTAATTCTGACTTAAAATAAAGAAGTTATGAAGATTTGAAGTATGTGCGTCAAAAGTTGCAAAAATCTGGAAATCGGAGTTAAGTGTCAAGGGTCGAGCGCCTACACTGGGCTCGGTGCTTAAACTCTGTTCTTGGGCGCCTAGGTGCTTGCCCAAGGCCAAAGTTGGGTGCCTAGGCGCTGGTCAAGTGTTAAGCCAAAATCTGTCTGGACATCCTTTAGAAAATTGGGCAGAACGTTTTCATACAAACTCCGATTGAGGTAATTCAGGAAGATTCGGAAAGATAACGAGTAGACCTAAAACTTTCATTCTTTATGTTTTGAGATTTGAGGTCGGGATCAAGGCCTAAAACTGTTATTTTCGAGACTAATGTGCATTCAGAGACAATCGGAGGACGCCGAGCATGCACGTATGTAACGTGTAATGTTTTCGATAGTAAAGGATGTTGTTCTAAGTTGTAAAACATGAACATTATTAAATATAAATATATTTAGCATTAATCAATGATGAATTAGATAAGTATGATATACAGATGTATGTTCAATTTTTTTTAACAAAAGTAAGTTTGGTAGAACTTGTCGACACTCTACTTTTTCTAAAGTAGTCTGGACCATAACTCAATTATTTTTAAAACGTGTACAAGTTGGCATAATTTTCTCTGTGGGACCATAAATTTCACTACCATTATTATATACCTCATTTGGTTATTTTGTCAAAGCCTGTGTGCTAATTGTTTCCTTAATTTTCAGTATAAATAGGTTGCCCGGTTGAGCAACTAAACACACACCATCACTACACTAAAAATATAAAATTCTTTTACTACAATATTGTGAGTATAATATTGTGAGTATTTATATTGAGTGTAAGGTTACTCCAAGTGTAAATAAGGAATGCAAGCATTGTTTAAGTTGGTCAATTTCACAGAAAGCCGAATCAAAGCACATGCTAAGGAAATAAAAGTGTAGCTGGGACTAGCAGAGAGAACATGGGTATAAAGTGGTGTTTCAAATTAGTCGCAATCCTAATCGAATTATGAAACAGGTGAGGCGAATCAGAATTTGGAAGCTTCAAAAGTGCACTCTATTAGAATGAGGAGAACATAAATCTTCTCGTGTTCCATGGGAGACTTGAAATATTTGATGCTGCACTTTATATGGCATTGTAATAATTTGAGTATGAATATTGTCGTATTATATACGTTACAATATTTGTATTGAAACTCACAGTATATGTGTCGTCGTATTATGCACGACAATTGCATAAATGAAGTTGTCAGTAGTGTTATTTATGGCAACCCAAGATGGGTTGTGTATACCTATTTTGGGGGCGTCACATATACCCTAAGGGTCTTAGGGAATAAGTCAAACTATAACTCATCATACACAAGATACTATGATGATCTCAAGTCCAAGGATCACTTGTACTACTATCACTACAGGAATTCCTATTGACATGCAAGTAAAACTCCATTAGGTATTCCTTAGCAAGTCACGTTCACTTAACTTATTCTACAATAATTACCTACATACTTGCTTTAGTGTCTCCACACAAATGATCATATGATCAATCATCCTCATTCAATGAGCAAGTAACGTATGTACCAATCTATCCGGATTCACTAATCTCTTTTTTAGTAATCCATCGATTGTGAACATTTTAGTTTTTAAGTTATCTAAGAATTTAGATCTCATTAGCATGATCTCATCATGATTCTAAAAGCATTGCTTAAAACTATGAGTTTATCACATATTATTAAAACAACACCATGTAGATAAATTAAAGCCTTTAGTAAATGAATACTTTTATTAACAAACGAATAAGATTGTTACAAAGTATATGCTTTATCATCAATATGATTGGCTTGTGTGCATACTACTTTCAAAATCAATCCTCGGAGACAACCCCGGGAGATCAAGTCCAACCCGGGCAACAACCCCAGGAAATAACAAACCAACCTCAGAGACCATCCCAAGGATTGTCAAAAGTTAACAGCAGTTCAATCTCGGAGACAATCCTGAGAAAAGATAGTTACAACTGCATCAAGTCCGAAACCAACCTGGGAGGGGGAAAATAGTAATTTGGCCAAATCAACATCAATTCAGCCCAAATCACTGCAAAAGAAGTCGAGCAGAACCATAACATCAATCCTGAGTGAAAACAGCACAAGACAGCTTAACGGATGGACTGCGAAGACTTGAAGATCTGGTCTTGGACCCATCTTCCCGAATTTGGAAAATGTCAAATCACATGACATTGTGTAGCTCTCGTCAAGGGCTTTCCAAAAAGGTATAGCACGCCTCCATCGGATTCCCAGATTGAAAGTTATGAACGTTAGAGCGGACAACACGTTGATCTGAGTGCACGTACTTCGAGACAACATGACCCACGAGATTCGGGCCCACCTGGGCAGCTGCAGATAGACCCGTGGCTACTTTGTTCTATAAATAGATCCCCCATTAGCCATAAAAAAAGAGAAAAAATGAAAAAAATAGAGAAAACTCTGTCCATTTCAGCTCTTAACCCCTCCTATATTATTCCAAACTTCAATATTCTTCTTTCTAAACACTTATATACATATATACTACGATATATCAAATTTTAACTGGTAAAAACTGAGTTTTCAAGCTCCAAAAGCAATCTGAAGCCTTCTTTGCAGCACACTATAAGTTTTTTTTCTGATTTGAAGCTTTCTCTTGCTTTAATATATATATATATATATATATATATATATATATATATATATATGCCTTATATTAAACTTGAACTTTTATACAAGTCAAACTCTTTGTATATAGGTGCAAACGAGGCATAAAACTACTTTCAAATAATGCATTTAGACCCAATTTACTGCGCGCACACACACATGTTGGTCAGAAAACCGATCACTAAACACGCGCAAGTATACGCGGTCTAACAAGTAATACAGTGATAAGTAGAGTGTCGAACCCACGAGGAACTATCACTAATATTTACCAAGTACCGACTTTGTATCGCTAAAGTCTTATTCGAATAGCAATAAAATGAAGTGTGATTAATCTAGTTATAACTAATTATCAAAACAAGTAAATGGATAACGAATGGTAATCGAAAGAATTACAAGCTAAGGTTACAACTTCACCCCACACATGCATTCTGTCGAACACCTGGCGTGCTATGCTTCATCAAACTACCTAACCTTCTCTCTTTGGTCTTAATGGTCACGACAATTTGTCGACCGAGAATACACAAGTGCTCATACACCTCTGTCGAGGTATGCACAAACATATCCTTTCCAGATCCACCCGCTAGGGAATCGAACAGAAAAGAACGTCCAAGCTAGGTGATAATCCTACACATGTCTATGTGAACTAACCTAACAAGGATTTAAGCATATGTTCTCAAATAGGCCGCACGTGGCGCACAGATATATGTCTATTCAAGGCACAACTTATGCAGTCGAAACCCATAATCACATGCCAATATATTTAGGTGTAAATCTACAATCCTTCTTTCAATATCATGTAGATTACCAAAATCATCACTAATATCTTAGCGAGAATCATTAAGCATAAATATATTAAAGCAAATCATATGGTGCCAACCAAAGAGATAAGACAGTCAATTTAAATAACAAAGGATTCCATTATAACCTTAGAGCCAATACTTAGTTCATAGCTATTGAACAAAATATAAGTAGTAATAAAGATAACATTTATGGATTACAAAATCAGAGGAAATAAATGGAAAATAATAAACTCTGTCGTGGTTCTTCAGTCTCCAAGCATTTCGCTTCTCTCAAGATCTCCAATCCGTGTAGCTCACTGCACTTGATGCTCCAAGAAAATCCCAGACTTCTCCTTAATCTACCTAATCTATATTTACAGACATTAACTAACAACTAGATAGAGAAAATACAAAAAAGGAAGAAAATATACTATTCTATCCTAAGCTATGTTATTCTCTGAGTATGTCTGATATCTTATGTCTGATATATATTATGTCTGATGCAGAGGCTCTGTTGATATATATATATATATATATATATATATATATATATATATGTGTGTGTGTGTGTGTGTGTGTGTGTGTGTGTGTGTGTGTGTGTGTGTTTCCTTTTTTAGGTCAAACCAAGCCCCTGTAACGCCCCCAAAATCGGGACTATTTTCCTTCCCGATCTTGTGCGTTAATACTACCTTGTTATAGCTTTAAAACATTATTTAATGTTAAAATAGCTAAAAATGTGGAATAATTTTTTTTCTTTCCATTCATTCATTCCCTGAATCGCAACCATTATAATTCTTCCTTATACTAGAATCATATTTATTATATGACTTATTTAGCCTGAGTAGATATGAATATATATATACAATTCATTTTTTAAAGCATATCCCCTCTTTAGAACAAATAATCTTCATCTATCGAATAATTCAAAAATTTACACATCTGTGATTTACACATGAAAATATCATCAAATGATTTAACACAATCTCAATTAAATCACTAGTCTTCTTTTCATGCGCTCCTAATCACGATAGATCGCATCATAGCTTTAACCTACAAATTAAGCAAGATTGAGCACGACGGCCCAACAAGTCTAACAGTCTATCATGCATCACGTAGCACATAGGTTTCACATTCAGTTCATGTATTTATATTCTTGGAGTTCAAGCATATTACAATCACATCATCAAACTTAAATTCTACTAGTAGTAACATACGCACCATAGAATACTACACATGAACTGCATCTGTCATTCATTACACATATATATTGACTTCCTCGACTCAATTCAACAATTAGTCATAATTTGACCTTCATCATTCACAAAGCAATTAATGCAATTCATAGGCATCACATATCTATAAACATAAGTCATGCTAACAATTATTTATAGCATTTATAAGACCACATAAATAAACTGAGAAACTTGCCTTGATTGGAGATTACCGTTTAACTTAACTTAGCTTCTTTCCAAAATTACTACACAATCGTGTTTACATATACACACATATTAGGCAACCATTTATGTAACAAAAACATGCATGCATATATATTAACTATGATTATTAGTATATATAAACTATAATATTTTATTCTCATCTTAAAACCAATCTTGATTTATTTAGAAACTTTATTCATTTTAACCTTTTTATGCACAATAAAGGTCTGTCACATTTTTAAAATGTAAATATTTTGCATCTTGAAGCTTGAACCATCCATATTCCATTTTAGAAATATCATTTGCCTTTACTCGCAAAGTCGGGATTTAAATGATTAATATATAACTTTTATAGTAAAACACGAGTTACTATATTATTTCTTTTATTTATATAATTTTTTATGCCTTTTTAACAATTCATGAGTTAAATCATCATATCCCCTCTTACGCGAATGCTTTATTTCATAAGCAACTTAGCTTATCTCGCGAATAATTTGCATTCTCGCTTCGCATATATATAATTATATATATGCACTGTAATATAATTATTTGTTCAAAATGTTCGTTTCGAACTCCGGAAACCATTATTTCATTACTTTCATAACCATTATTATTTTTAATGGTTTCATGATTTTCGTTTCACTATAAAACCATTTTATGTGTCATTTGCGGTTACATTCGCATATCTATGTACATTTATAATTACCTTACATTTTTATTTCATTCTTTATGCCCGGAATGAATTTTCATGGCATAAAGTACCATATAACCTCAATACTTCGATCTTGGGTCTTTATTAGGCTTTATGTTGCTTAAAATGTAGCCCAAATATGATCCGAAACGTCGAACGTCAAAAGATGTTAATTTGGGATATGTTCGGTGTCGCTTATTTTTAAGTTCTGACATGCTCCTTCGCTCAATTTTTATTCTTAAACCATTAATCAAATCGCGGCGAATTTATGGTATGTAATAGACCTCATGTCATATTATTTTTTTAAAATTTCTATCCGCAAAAATGAACCACGGAAACTACCTGTAACCGAGCTCAAAAAGCACTCCAGCAGCAGCCTGCACAGCAGGTGCCAACGGCGCCGGGTGCTACCTGGCCTGCTGCTGCCTTGGCCTGCTGCAGCGCTTAACGAGTTGCCTACTTTGTAATTTTCTCACACCTTGCTCGTTTATCGGATCGATTCTAAATTTTAGTATGTTTTTCGTATCATATGAGACTATTTTTAAAAAATATCAAACTTCCATTTCGGATTTGTTACGCAGCCCAAACAGAGCGCCAAAAGTGTACGTTCATTACAGTTTTCACTTTCGTTTCAGCTTTACCCTCTCTCGCAAAAATAGTCATAACTTTTTCGTTTCAAAACATTTTTGAGCGATTCTTACGCCCACGCAAAGCTAACTTCCGGGGCTATAACTCTTACTTACTGACCTTTTCCAAATTCAAAACACATCAATCCAGAATTTCGTGCAAAGGGGACTGGTCAGAATTGGTTGGACAGTTTTGACGCGACTACTTTGAATGGTCATAACTCTTTACTCCGAAGTCAGAATTAGTCCGTTCTAAAGTCTATGAAAAGCTTATTCAGTGTACTACAATACCCCAAAAGCCCAGAATTTTTTAGAAATATATACTATTCCCGAATTTATGTTTTAGGGTCAGCAGTCACACAATCTTTCAGACTTTTTGTTTTGTCTCAAAAATTGTTTTTCGTTCTAATTTGATTTGATCTAATCCTTTAATTATCTACATATAGTGTGTATATATATATATATATATATATATATATATATATATATATATATATATATATATATGTAACCTTGGCCTCGACTTTACTTAATTCTTCGTTTTTAACCAAAACAGTCCATAGAGGACTTTCAGCGAACGTCTTATGTGCATTGTTTTGAAATGCGAATTTCATAGCCATTCCTTTGTGTTCTAAACCCATTTTAGCCTCCTTATAACTCCACATAGCCAACCTATCTCCTTTGTTCTAATTCAGCCCCATAGGAGTCAAATACATAATTAAAATTACGCAAAATCAAGTAATTAGTAAACTAGTTGCTAACTTTAAAAACTTTAACTATTTGATTCTAATACACTCAATATGCAATAATATAATCTCAATTCTCATTGCTATGTAACATACATATAACAATATTAATCCAGCCCAACTCATTAGCCCAATTGTAAATTCTCAGTCTTACCCATTTGTTTTGCTAATTGAATTTTACATTCAAACTATTTAACCATACATACTAACTAATTTCATAAACATAATTAAATTACCTTTGCTTGCTTATACTCTTTTGGATATCTTGAGATTCCATTGTATACTAATTTCTTGCTTCAATTGAGTGGAAGGGTCATAGATGACTGGGCTGTTTCGGGTGGACAGGGGAAAAGGCAGGAGGAGATCCGGGTTGAGGGAAAAAGAGAAGAACATGATAGTTTGATCTCATCCTATAAATTCCCAAGTCTTGATCCCCAGGAAAATTTTCCTTTCCTTCATTCACAAACATTTTCCTTGGCCAAGGTATAAATTGCTTGCTCCATATGTATTTACGGTGCTGAGAAATATACATAGACTTGCCAGCTCAAGCTAACTCTCCTAATGTCCCTGACTAGCTTCTACAGCTCATGCTCCTGACTTTAATATTTTTCCCCAAAATCAGTTTATGGCTTTAATTTCTTAATGAATTTTATGGCTTCTTATACCGAAATTGGAAAAAATTTAGTGCTGATAACTTTGGGGATATGAAACTTGGCAATTTGTTAGAGATAGAGAGAGATGATGGAACGGGTGGAGAGGAGATGAAAATGAGAGAATGAACTTATTTCAGTTTAAGTTCAGTTTTTCTTAGCTGTCCTTCTCTCTCTAAACAATTTGACTAAAAAATGAATATAGGTAAATTTTGATTTTGCTTATATAAAAATTACTTTCAATTTTTTATAAGTTGGTCACCTAACTTAAGTTTTCTCTAGTTTTCTCTTTCGTCTTTAAAAGTTTGCAAATCACCCCCTGGCATATTCTAAGCATATTCTCATAATATTATTTATTCTTTAGCATATTCCTTAAGATATTTTCTTAAGTTTTAAATATTAGGTTTTCAACACTAAGATTTTCATAACTCGCACAATTCTCCATCTCTTATCTTTAGCTTGCTTTTGTTAAGTTATTTAATTACCCAATCTTAGTAACTTAATTTAATCAAATAAGTTATTACATAAATCTCTTTAATTTATTTTATCCTCTTGGAATCATATAATTTACATAACCTATCTTTGATATATAAATTATATGAAATATAACATAGCATACTCAAATTACATATTTATTTTATAATTGTAAAATAAATATGCTACACATAATTTCTTATGTAAATACAATTATTTACATACCCAAGATATTATAATATAATATCCTTACCTCATTATCATAAATTCAATTAAGAATTTATTTACTTTCTTAAGATATTATGATAAATATAATATCTTTTCTTTATTAAATTAATTTTATAAGAATTTATTCTAATGCTCTTAGGTAAAGTATATATAAATATTATATGCTTAACCCGCATCTTTTTGCCTCATTACGCAAATTATTCCCAATAATTTTATTTCCCTACGTAATATATATTTATATTTATCACCTTGCAAATATTCTTTATAATGCACATGTACTCACATCACATATAAAAAATAAATAATAAATTTATTCTCTCACCTTATAAATTGTTTATATCAATTTATTTATATATAATAAGTATAACTTAATATATTTACCTTATAAATAAAAAATTATTCAGTAAATAAGATATTATAATTAAAATAATATCTTTTCTTTATTAAAATAATTCAACTCTAAAATTTATTTTAATATCATTTATTTAAAGTATGCAATAATTCTTGTATACTAATTACTTTCTTTTCCCTTCTATAAATTATTTTCAACAATTTAACTGCAATAAATATAATAATATACTTGCTACATTAAAAACATACATACATTACATCCAATAATGTAATATATAATTTCTTCAAAAAAAATGGTGGTTATACATTAAGTATATATTTAATGCCACCAATTCACCACATTAAAATAATTTAATATTATAGATTATTTTAATTCTACCCATCTCATTTCCTTTAATAAATTGCCCCTACAATTTATTTACATATAATAAATATATAATACCAATATATTTATTAAGCATAAACATCACATATTGCATAGTTCATACCCACTTATGCAATATAATATCATACAACATATTATCTAATAAAAATTTTATTTATTAAATTTTTATTTTAATATTACCCAAAAATTTGGGCTATCACAGCCCCTCTCTGTCTGGGCACCGAAGCTCGCGCTGCGGCGCGGGCAATAGGCCTATGGGTGGCACTGCGGCGCCACGTCAACTTGGAAAACACTGGAGCTCGCGCTGCAGCGCAAGTCCATGAAGGAACCATGGCGCTGCAGCGCCAGGATGACATCAACAAGACAAAAGGGTGGCGCTGCGGCACGAGCACAAGGCTTGACATTGGTGCCGCGGCGTCAGTGTATAAAATTTAACCGTTTTGTCCCCTAAAAGCTAGAAAATTCCTATAAAGCCCTGCAATACGTCGGTTAAGCATCATAACACTCTAATCATATAAAACTATATAAAATCTACGAGATCAGACAACTATTTAAGTCATAAAGTATCCAATTCGCGGGTACAAATCCCACTCATTAAATACCCCCAAACTTAAGTCTTTGCTTGTCCTCGAGCAAACTATCTAACACAAAACTAACAACAGTAAAACACGCGATAGAAAAAATTATAACTGTATACTAGTATCATGGCTTCTAAGCTCGATCGTAGCTACTCCCAGAGAACAGGGTAAACACAGATAGGAGTATGAGATCATTCAATTTCAAGCATAAGACTGTATTCGATCCATTTTAAGTCTGTGTGTGTGTGAAGATCAACCGTCCTAACTAATCATAGCTCAAATAAGTTCGAACAGTCGATTGTTAATACCAATATGCAAACTCCGCAACTGAAACATTCAACAAGCATTAAGAATAAGACGCAAATGCAGGAAAGGATCAAAAGACTCTAGCATGAAGACAGTAAAATTTGACTCGGACAGTCCTTAATTACCTTAGGCTAATCAGAACTATCCATTAATTAGCTTTTGATCAGTGACTCCCAAGCCAGATAACTTTAGGGCACTAGGTGTAGAACACCCCTAGAATCTAATAACTTGAGCAGTAAAGGCCACGTAATCAACATAAGCCAACTGAGACTTTATGACAATAAACGAATATTATTAGGCGAGTGCATTTTATGCTTCATCTCAACATCGGTCATGCGTTTATAGGCGAGTGCGTTTTACGCTCCATCTCGACCTACCGCACGACTTTGGATATTAAATCTTCTTTTCTTTTTATTCTCATTTTTTTATATGTCAACATGCCAGAATCCCAGATCCAAAACTGTATAAGCGTCTAAGTCTTTTATTACCTTGTAAAAATGAAAGTTTATAAAAGTGAACAAATTCTCAAAGTAATAAACACGCGAACTAAATTTAAAAAAAATAACTAGTTAACATAGTTGGTCGGTGCTTGCTAAGAAGGACGGATTAATAACAGTCTAAACTTATCGATTGAACAAACCCCTAGCTCATACATGCTTAAAACGACTCTAAGAGATAAACATAATCACCTGGCGCTTGTCATTAGCCACAATCAAAAATTAATGATAAACATAACACCCTTGCTTAATAATAGCTCAAAATAGGATAATAAGGCCATTCATATGGCACAAGCATATAAATCTATATAAGTCCCAAAAAGAAGGCTATAAACTAACAACCATGCTGATAATAATCAAAGCATTAATAAATAATAACCAAAAACAGTTCATGGCATCCATAATAATAAAAATCCAAAACATAATCCCGCGGTTCAAAACGACTGCACCACAATACTTATAAAAACATACGCAAAGTACTAAATATGGCAACCTAACATGGCAGTAGACAGAAATAAAAAGATAATAGGCCCTAACACCCCCAAACTTAAGGTGAGCAATGCCCTCATTGCTAAACATAGTTCAATCTTATACAAGAGGGATTCCCTAAAGTTCGGTCACTCAGCCGCGGCATCATTCTCATCAGCTTCGACGGGCGGTGATGGTGGAGGGTAAGGTGGGAAGACATGAAGCTCTGGGAACTGGAATGGCATGAACTCAACATCCTCGCCACTTTACACGGCGTATATGCTCTTCATCATGTAGACCAGCTCAGCCTGATACTGCATGGCTATGTCCTGCCTCTAGGCCACTGCTGCAATGTGCCTCTACTACCTCTAAGCTTCGGCGTCGTGTTTCTGATGCAGCAGGGTGAGGAATGCCATGATCTTTGCCAGTACTCCCTGTGAAGCTAGGCCTGCATCTGGTGGCTGCGATGGCTCGAGCTCAGCTGTAGGAGGTGGCTCGGTGGGTGGCCCGTACCCTTCGCCTCTGATATGAGAATCTGCCCCATCCCACACATTGAAGCGTGAGATCGTTTGATGGTTAATGACAGACATGGACGACAGAGCTATCTCTTCTGGCCCCCAATGGATACCTTCCCTCTTGCACAGCCAGGTGATCAAAGATGGATGTGGAAGTCTCGATGAGGTGGCGCTCTTGATCGCCTTCATGATCGACTCATGGATGAGAACCCCAATATCTATGTTCAAGCCCGTGACAATGGCGAATAAGAGGATCTCTCTGTCCTTAGTCACGTCGCTCAGGTGACGAGTCGGGATTATGTTAGCACAAATAAAGCTGAACCATGCCTTCCCATAGCGACTGAGTGCAGCGTGCGGGAAACTGGTCCTCTCATCCGTAAAGTCATTTTTCTTCCATGTAGTCTCAGACTTGCAGAGCCTCCTAATGATATCCTCGAGATCATAGTTGCGGAGTCCCGACTCTATATAGTCCCTGCCCTTAAAACCAGGCATCGCGAATAGTGCGTTGATAGCTTGGCTTCCAAAAGCCACTGACCGCCCTAACTTGGACCACAGTCAGACCCTCGGCACTGGCATTAGCATAGAACTCTCTGACCACAGAAACAATGGCCGACTCGGGAGGTTTAGTAAAGTGGATCCACTAGCGTCCTGCAATTATAGCCACCAACTCGCCATCCTTTTTGTTCGACCATAGACCCCGCTCAGGAATTAAATTTTGTGCAGCAAAAGAGCTTTTGTATCGCTTTCATGCCTCTTCGTTGATGAATTTAGTGTTGTCCCAAGTCGTTGGTGCTGCAGACGAAGACCCCCCGACACTAAGGTGTTTCCTTTTTGAAGCCATGTCTGAAATTTCAGCAAATGGTATGAACACAAGCAAAAAACCCAATTCAATACTCCCCCAAACTTAGGCTCGAATATCCCCAACAATTCCAATGCCAAACAGCCCCAAACAGTCAAATTATTCTTTTAGGAAATTTATCGAACACCTAGTGTGCGTTCTTCAAAACCAATTTGGATAGCCCTTCGTTTGTGAATGCTCTAACCAGATTTTCGGCAATGGAAAACACCCAAACAAACAAGAAGAATAACACAACAATTCGATCAAAGTACTTTTTTGATTGAACGAAATCTCAAAAATACCTTGAGTGGGAAAACCTTAGGTGAGAAATCGAGTGGGCTCGAACTCTGACAAGCAATTGATGGAGTCTCTCGATTTGTTATGATAGTTTGAGATGAGAAATGATCACTGCTAGGGTTAACAACTGATGGGGTGCTTGGGTTTTTTTGTGCTAAAAGTACCGAGAGAGATGGGAAGTAATGGGCACAACTGTTGCCCGAAATCTGTTTTAAACAGCAATTTCTCGCTACCGACGATGTGGCACGGGCATTCCTTCATTGCTTGGCACTGCGGTGCGAATTAGCAGTAGGTCGTGCCATATGGTGGTGTTACGGCGCAAGGTAGGAAATCTAGATTTTGAACACGGCGCTGCGGCGCGAGTTATGGTGTATATGCTGGCGCTGCGACGCCAGTTTTGTATCTTGGTTTTTCCTGCTCAAATTAAACCATGTATTAGCCACCATATTAACAAATATATATATATATATATATATATATATATATATATATATATATATATATTAACCCACATAATAACTAGTTTAATTATACTACCATATATACAGTAGCAACACAAGAAAAACATGTTGTCTGCATTCCATAGCCACAAAAACATGCATCTGAGATTATAATTAAATTGGCAGCAATAAGAACACACTAAAGCGAAAAGACTAAATATAAACTAGACATAAGTAAGAAAAATAGAGAAAAAATTATACTGAGATGGGGTTGCCTCCCCACCAAGCGCTTGTTTTAAAGTCGTCGGCTTGACTATACCGATGCCGCTCAATCTGGCTTATAAGCGAAAATGACCATTTCATGCCGCCTATTCGTTAATTCCTTTAAATTTTTGGCAAACATGGATGATTGATCATCCCCATTTTCTTCACCCATTGGCACGAAGAATCTTTCACCAATGGAATTATCCACTAATTCGCCTTGTTCATCAAGTTGAAAGCGTTCTTTGTGCGCTAGTGGGCCCTCTAGGGTTTCTACAGTCGTGAGCGTGGTTTCTAACTGTTGATTACTCTTGACAGCGTACCCATTGTTGATCCTCTCTTCTTCTAGTTCAGCATCTGCAGGTTGGTTAATTTGCACCTTGACATTGCCCTCAACAACTTGGTGAGACTCATCGCCTTCTCCTCGCGTATCCACCGTGCATTGCTCTACCACTTCATCGTTGAATTCAATTATGACCGGTAGATTATCTTGCGGTGGATTTGTAATGGCATTGATGAGTTTCCGTAATTGGCTTTCGAGGCTCTACAATACAACTTCTTGGTTCGCCATCCGAACCTCATTTCTCTCAATAAAGTTGGTGGGGAGCTCTTCAAGCCTTTTCTCTTCTTCTTATGTTGAGTACTCAGAAAAGCTCTCATTGGGTCGAGACGTCAACACATATTGCGGCGGAGACTGATATTCAACTTGATAGGCATAATTCGAATCATGATATTGCTCTTGACTGTAGTCCTAAGAGTTTGGATAACCCTGACAGTTTGGATGATAGGAGATCGGTTCAATGTCAGCTCTTTTCTGACAGTAGGCATTCTAAGTGGACTGACACTCAAGATTCTCAGAAAACCTAAAGACATTTGCAATTTGAACTTGCAACTCGAGTCCTTCTTCCGAGCTTGGTTGTGTTGTCCTCTCGTAAGGCCATTGATAACATTGATCGTCCATAATCTGTAAACTTAAAAACAAAAAGGAAGATCAAACAAATAAAAGATATATATATATATATATATATATATATATATATATATATATATATATATATATATATATATATATATATACGTTCAAACTAAGACTATATTGATTTAAATCAATATTGGATAATATTAGAATAATAGCTCCCCGGCAATGGCAGCAAAAACTTGTTGGTCTGAAAACTGATCACTAAACACGCGCAAGTATACGCGGTCTAACAAGTAATACAGTGATAAGTAGAGTGTCGAACCCACGAGGAACTATCACTAATATTTACCAAGTACCGACTTTGTATCGCTAAAGTCTTATTCGAACAACAATAAAAGGAAGTGTGATTAATCTAGTTATAACTAATTATCAAAGCAAGTAAATGGATAATGAATGGTAATCGAAGGAATTACAAGCTAAGGTTATAACTTCACCTCACACAAGCATTCTGTCGAACACCTGACGTGCTATGCTTTATCGAACTACCTACCCTTCTATCTTTGGTCTTAATGGTCATGACAATTTGTTGACCGAGAACGCACATGTGCTCATACACCTCTGTCGATGTATGCACAAACATATCCTCTCTAGATCCATCCGCTTGGGAATAGAACATAAAAAATACGTCCAAGCTAGGTGATAATCCTACACATGTCTATGCGAACTAACCTAACAAGGATTTAAGCATAAGTTCTCAAATAGGCCGCACGTGGCGCATAAATATATGTCTATTCTACACACAACTTATGCAGTCGAAACCCATAATCACATTCCAATATATTTAGGTGTAAATCTATAATCCTTCTTTCAATAACATGTAGATTACCAAAATCATCACTAATGTCTTAGCGAGAATTATTAAGCATGAATATATTAAACCAAATCATATGATGCCAACCAAAGAGATAAGACAATCAATTTAAATAACAAAGGGTTCCATTATAACCTTAGAACCAATACTTAGTTCATAGCTATTGAACAAAATATTAGTAGTAATAAAGACAACATTTATGGATTACAAAATCAGAGGAAATAAATGGATTAGAATAAACTCTATCGAGGTTCTTCAATCTCCAAGTATTTTGCTCCTCTCAAGCTTTCTAATCCGTGTAGCTCACTGCTCTTGATGCTCCAAGGAAATCCCAAACTTCTCCCTAATCTACCTAATCTATATTTACAGACATTAACTAAGAACTAAAGAGAGAAAATACAAAAGCGGAAGAAAATACACTATTCTATCCTAAGCTATGCTATTCTCCGAGTATGTCTGATATCTTATGTCTGATATATATTATGTCTGATGCAGATGCTCTGTTGATATATATATATATATATATATATATATATATATATATATATATATATATATATATTTGTTTCCTTTTTTTAGGTCAAACCAAGCCCCTCTCTGTCTGGGCACCGAAGCTCGCGCTGTGGCGCGGGCAATAGGCCTATGGGTGGTGCTGCAGTGCCACGTCATCTTGGAAAACACCGAAGATCGCGTTGCAGCACGAGTCCATGAAGGAACCATGGCTCTACAGTGCTAGGATGACATCAACAAGACAGTAGAGTGGCGCTGCGGCGCGAACACAAGGCTTGGCATTGGCGCCGCGGCGCCAGTGTATGAAATTTAACCATTTTGTCCCCTGAAAGCTACAAAAGACCTATAAAGCCCTACAATACATCGGTTAAGCATAATAACACTCTAATCATATAAAACTATATAAAATCTACGAGATCAGGCAACTATTTAAGTCATAAAGTATCCGATTCGCGGGTACAAATCCCATTCATCAATACACTTCAAATAAATAATGAATTAAAATGAAGCGGTAACCATGTTTTCACGGAAGTCGAGGGGTGCCTAACACCTTTTCCCCGCTTAATCAAGCCCCCGAACTCTATGAATCTCGGTTTCCAAGGCCTATTAAACAGAGTCCAATAATTGGGCCTTTTGCAAAACTTTCCAAATTCGGTTGAGTTGGTACAACCATTTCACTTTTACCAACTGGCGACTCTGAATTTTCAAATCGTCGACATTTTGTGTTGAAATCTTTTCAAACTCTCCCTTTCAAATAAAATTCAGCACGTATAGAGAACATAAAGGGTAGAAATACTAAAAGAAGAATTCCAAGAAAAGGAAATTTTTTTCGACGTCGATAGGTAGTGACTCTGCTGGGGACAGTAGAGGGCTTAAGCCGCATTTCAATCTTTTTAAATTCCCTTTTCTTGCATGTGTGAATGTTGTCTTTACATTAAATAGATGCTTTATTTATTGCACTTTAGTCCCTCGGACAATCTCTGCATTTTATATTAGTGTCTCGCACAATGTCATCATTTCATACGGTGAGACACAATGTATGTGAATGTATATTGTGTGATTCGTCCACCAAGAGGCGAACCCGTCAGTGTTTGGTTATTGGACTCAATGGAGAATAATCCTGCAAGGCTCAAGAAAGGCACCACTCAGATCCTCTCCAATTGAAAGATCGGAATAACTTCCCATCAAGTAAATTGTGATGATTTGGGGACCTTCATGCCGAAAAGCCGTGAGAGTAGCCTAAGATAGGTTAGCTTCTGATAAACCAAACGCGAAGGGGAGTCTCTTCATTCCTTTCCCTTTCAATTCCATGTAAATTATGATTCAATGTAAATTACGATTCCATGTAAATATAAAAGAAAGTTGTAAATATACATTTCATTCCCTATCAAAACATGTCATGTTATCATGTCATTAAAACAACTGACATCTATTTTGCAAAAAAAAAAACATTAAAAACTCTTAAAATAAACACATTGTATAGCATGCAGACTAAATTACATAATCTTTTTTTAGGGAAATAATTGGTCCCGTTACCCAATCAAAGTCCAAAAAGGCACTAAGCCCACCTTCAGACATGGCTACAAGTGCCCAACTTGAATCTACTCTTGTTTCTCGAGAGGAGTTCGAGGGACTAAAAAAACAGATAGCAGAATTAGCTATCTTTTTGAAAGAACAAAACAAAAGGACTCAGGGTTAACAAATACCCACTCAAATAGAGTCCTAATTTTGAGAAATACTCGCATATAGAAGTGTGGCTTACTCAGATCTTTGTATCTTTCTTGGGGTTCATTATCCAGACAAGTTCAAAACTCCTGATTTTGAGAAACATGATGAATTAGGAGATCCTTACACTCATTTGAAAGTGTTCATTGTGGAACTTGGATCCTATGTCGAGGATGAAAAACTGAGAATGCACTTATTTCAGAAGAGTCTAACTAGAGATGCCAGAGCATAGTATACCAGATTAGACAATTCCAAAATCTATAGCTGGGAAGAACTAGCCCATACTTTTCTAAACCAATATAGTTTTCAATCATAAATGACTCCAGATAGATATCAAATTATCAAAGTTAAAAAGCAGAGTACTGAGTCATTCAGAGAAATGCTCAAAGATGGAGACGTCTGGCTGCCCAAGTAATCCTATCAATGACAGAAACTGAGATGGTAATGACCTTCATTGACATACAAGAAGCTCCATTCTATGATAGGGTCCTGGCAGACATAGGAAAACCATTCTCAAAAATGATTAAACACGGAGAGATGGCTAATATGGGGTTGAAGTCTGGAAAGATTAAATACCTTACAACTTTAGAAGTCGTAGCCGAACACATTCAAGCTGGAAATTTTGGGAATAACCTCAAAGGGTTCATAAAAAGAAAGAAGATGATGTATCCTTGGTATTGCAAGGACAAACTCAGAGAGGCAATCAAAACTAGCCCATCCAAAGAAAAAATTATTCCCTTTTTCAAATACTTGCACAATTCTCAAATCCTCCATTGTAAAAACTTGGAGAGGTCAAACGTCAGAGAGTTTTCACACCCTTAGGGGACTCATTAGAAAATATACTAAAGCTTTTGACGGCATAGAAGAAAATTGTTCAGCTCCTTCCTCCAGCCAATCCAAGTGGAAGGAATTTTGATACAAACAAGAAATGTGCTTATCATTCTAGAGTTCTGGGTCATGATACCCAAGATTGTTGATCACTTAAACATAAAATCCATGATCTAATAGATAATGGGGAAATTATGGTGACTACCCAAGAGCAACCACATGTGCAAAATAACCCTTTGCCTCAACACAAGGAAGAGAACGTTAATATAATCAGTAGAGGGAGTGGAAAAAGTTCCAATTACCTCAAATATGTAGGTGATTTTCCCTAAACCAGCAAAGATAATCCTGATAAATGGGATTATTCAGAATTTCAGTTTATGATGCTACCGGGGTTTGTCAATCCATGTTCTAAGAGATTTGATGCTACCGGGATTTGTCAATACCACTCCAATACTCGGGGTCATAACACTAAATGCTGTTGGGCACTTCGTCATCAAATCCAAAATATGATTGACAGCGATGACCTACAAATGGTAAATAGTGGTATTATCTTACTTAAAAAAGAGGAGATATTCCTCTTGGAACACAGAGATGGAAGGAAGTCATAGTAGTTATATCCTCTGAAGGAGACTTGTCTGCAACACCTCTTGTAATCCAAGGAATGAAGGTCAAAGGAGTAAAGAACCCTTTGAGAGTGGCTGCGTCTGAGCCTCTAATATTTCCCTTCAGACCGCAGTATCCTATCATCATCTTGAAAAATGTTCTGTGGAACTATGGGAGAGATGAGGGATCAACTTCAAATCAAACTGCTACTATATTAATGGAAACCCCGATTTATTTACCTCAGTGATTAATGAAGCAAGTGATTAAATCCGCGGGAAGACTATCGAAGGAGAAAGTTGAAGAGTTTCTTCGCAAGATGGGACATAATGAAGCCAAAGTGGAGCAAGGATTAAAAGAAGCACCCCGACAGATATCCATTCTGGATTTGGTTTTATCTTCAGAAGATCATCGCAAGGTCATAGTGAAAGTACTGGAAGAAGCTCACCTATCAAAGATGGTGGATACTGAGAAGTTTCATCATTTGATAGATCACATTTTCAATAGTAATGTGATATCTTTCACTGATGATGACATACCATCAGAAGGGATGGGTCATTGCATCATTGCAAGTTATTGTACACAGCAGTGATGTCTTCAGAATATATGGTAGGAGGTGTGTTGATAGATGGAGGATCTTCCTTAAACATGTCCCTATGACACGTTGAAAAGAATGGAGATCAATCTCAATCGAATCCGAAGCAGCCATATAGTCATAAGAGCCTTTAACGGGTCTCGACGAAATATTGTAGGAGAAATTGAACTTCCAGTGGAAATCAGTCCACATAATTTCTACATATCCTTTCAAGTGCTAAACATCACCACATGATATAATTTGTTGTTGGGAAGGCCATGGATCCATATGGCAGGAGCAATTCCATCACCCTTCTTCAACAGGTCAAATACATCATTAATGGTAATCTGGTAATTGTCAATGCTGTAAGACCCCAACTTTTTATAAATAAAATTGAATTTCATCTAATTATTATTTTGAATAATAAGATATTAATTTGATATAATGATTTGGTTATGGGTGAAATGTGCAAATTTTACAAAAGAAGCAAGTGGTTATAAAATATTCATTGTTGTCGGAGAATATTCGTTTGGTCGTGAAATATTCTTGTTGTCGGAAAATATTCGTACGATGCCGCAACTATTTGTGGGTCCCATAACAGAAAACGGTCGAATGAAAAAAATGACAAGTTTTAGTTTTTATAAATAACGGTGTAATTGTTACCGTTAACACTATTGGAATACCCGGTGGTAGGGATGCACAAAAGGCCCGAGGCCTGCGGCCTGGCCTTGATCTGGCCTGGGCCCGGCCTGGTCAAAGTCCGGCCCGGTCAAGGCCTGGCCCGGTCAGGCCTGGCCTGGAAGGCCTGAAAAGGCCTCTTTTTTTAGACAAAAGTCTGGCCTGGCCTGGCCTGCAAAAAGGTCTGGCCTGGCCTGGCCTTGGGCTTGGCCTGGGGTCTGGCCTGGCCTGGCATGAGGCCTGGCCTGGCATGAGGTCTGGCCTGGCCTGATACCTTACATGATTTTTTATCCAATTATTTATAATTTTTGAACTTTAAATTTATAATTATTCATCAATAAAGTATAAATTTTTACTTATTCATTATTGTAATTTATAAATTATAATACATTAGTTTTAATTAATACATCAATAAAATTTAAAATTTTAATTATTCATTCTTGATTTCTTGTCGATACATTTAGTTAATATACATCTTCAATGAATATAACTAGTTAGTATATTTAATATTAATAATAAGTTAGTTACTTAGTTGATTAAATATTAATAATAAGTTAATTTATTGTAAATACTAAAGTACTAATATTTAACAATAAAATTTTATTAATATTCTTTGTTACTTTAATGTTAAATATTAACATTAATTAATACATCAATAAACTAATTTTTAATATTAAATATTATTAATAAGGTAGTTTCTTGTAAATACTCAAGTTCTTCATTAATTTGGATATGCTAAATTCTTGGGGGATTTATGATTGTAGTTATTTTTTAGGTATTCCGTTGTACTAATTTAAATAAAAATTTCATAAAGTAATTAGAAAATTAACTGGAATAACCATGTAAGAGTGTAATGATCATAAATGAAAAGATATATGTGTGTTTAAACTTTACAAAATATATGTCCAACCGATTCTAGTACGTACTATAAGAAAATAAAATCAAAACTAACTTTATATTCAAAAAATAAAAGTTTAATCTACAGTATTTAAGTAATCTACAATATTAATATTTTACAAAATTTATTAATTTATATTTTATTATTTATATTTTTAATATTTAATATGTAACATTAAAAAAAAGGGACCAAACCAGCCAAGGCCTTGGGCCTGGCCTGGCCTGGACCTTGGGTCTGGCCTGGCCTGGCCTGGCCTTGGGTCTGGGCCTGGCCTGCCTGGCCTGGTCTGGCCTTGGGTCTGGGCCTGGCCTGGCCTTGGGTCTGGCCTGGCCTGCAGGCCTAGCCAGGCCACAGCCCAGCGACCAAGGCCTGGCCTGGCCTGGCCCGGAGGCCAAAAGTCAACGGCCTGGCCTGGCCTGGTCAAAGCCCAAGGCCTGACAGGCCCAGGCCAAACCAGGCCAGGCCGGCCTGTTGTGCACCTCTACCCGGTGGTTAAAATACAGTAATACGCGTGGTTGCACAGTAGCACACAGTATTGCACAAAAATTTTAAATTATTAATTCTTACGTAAGAAGGAGCTACTCAATAATTGTTACAGTAATTACTGTTCAATATTTTATTTAATTGATTCAATAATTGTTACGTTGATATTTTATATTATTGTTGTTTCAATAATTGTCACTGCACAGTATTTCCTATTATCAGATCAATAATTCATATTATTTGAATAATATTATTAGATAGCATTATTGGCAATGTCTAAGGAAGTTCTGTCTAGGAAAGGGGTTTGGTCACCTAATTGCGCGCCAGTAAGGAGAAATCCTTATCAGAAAGCCTCCTCTTTCCTATGAACGACCTGGTTGTCATATTGTGATTTTATAATATTATTTGTGAATAATTAATTATTAATTTATATGATAAAAAAATATTTATTTTATGTAGATATAAATGAAGAAATTAATATTGAAGAGTTTTATCAGTATTTTGTCAGAATGGAGGTATTAAAAATCATCCATATGTGAATTTCGGATATTTTTTATTGAAATTTGGAAAAACTTTCTTCTACAAAGTTGTAGAGAATTAAATTTATTATAGAATGGACATAAAATTCGTATTTTTCTGATAAAAAAGCTATTTATTATGAATTATTAAAGTTTCGGAAATAAATATTTTTATTAAAAATATGTGGGCTCCACTTTTGGTTGTTATGGAAAAATCTAATTTTTGGTGGGCCCCACTGTGGTGTGCTGAAATTTGATCAATTGTGGTGGGCGTGAATTTTTTTTATAAAATATTATTTTATTAATTTAGTCTGCTTTGGCGTTCTAAGCATTATCCTATAAATAGGGCGTTTAATTAGAATTGAAAATCACACAAGAATCATAAGTTTTCTCTCTCTAGATTATCGAGCGTAATTTATGAGTATTTAGATACTTTGAGAGTTATTATTCAGTGCAAGTTTTCTTCAGCGTTATATCCGATATTTCAGACAGAAGTATTGTTCTTTTGAGGTAAGAGATGTTATTTTCTTCATAAATGATGTTATTTCGTTCAATATCATTATGCCAAAATATTGGTATAAATTTTATTATGAAATTTTTACCTTTTCATGTCGAGGTTACTATTCTCGTATACGGCACTATTCACGTATACGACACTATTCACGAATACGATACTATTTACGAGTATTATTCATGAAGTATGATTTTTCTTGCGAAAATCCTACATTTTTTAGTCTGGGTTACTATTCACGTATACGGTACTATTCACGTATACGACACTATTCATGAATACGACACTATTCACCGAAAAATGAAATTTTCTCTTCTTTATCCAAGATGTCTATTATGGTTACTATCTTTGATTGTATCCGTGTTGTAATTTTTATTCTTGAATTTTACACCACTATGGTTTATTATGGAGTATTTTTAAACTTGGATTATCTAAAGTACGAATCCCTAATCTTTGTCCTTTTATCTCACTGTATTCGTTTCTTTAAAATATTTTTCATCATCCTCGGTCCTAAATGATGATATAATTGAATATATTTGGCCTGTAGTGGAAAGATGAATGATTACCTAATGAATATCTTTGGCCCGTAGTGCAAAGGTGAACATGTGTTGAGATGAACATGACCAACTGGTGATACAAATGAATATCTTTGGCCCGTAGTGTAAAGATGAATATTTGATTCAAGATGTATATTGATTGATGTTACAGGGATAAGATATTGATGATGGACTTTTAAATTCATAGATGATAGTAGATTTCATTTTCTACTTAACTCTTCTAATGAATTGTTATTTTCACTGCGAATATTGATCTAAAACTGGTTGTCCATTATATTTTATCTGATTTATTAAAGGCTAACGATAGTTTGTTCTACATTATTTTAGTTATAATATTCTTTACTGGGCGAGTTGAGCTCGCCATTTTCCTTTTTGTTCCATTTTTCTTCCCAGGAGGCGAGAATATAGTGGGAACTAGTCGGGGTGTGGAGTGATGGGTCCAGACAGTTGTTTTAGCAGTCCTCACTATTTTGTAAAATAGTATGATAATAATTGTAATGAGGACTCCTTTTGAGTTTGAATACTGTCTATTAGACAATATTTGTATGTAAACACATAGTATATGTGTTATCGTATTTTGCACGACAATTGTAATAATGAAGTTGTAGTTGTTTTTGTACCATGTATTTGGCAACTCAGAATGAGTGATGTATACCTATTTTGGGGACGTCACAGTTGGTATCAGAGCTTTGGGATATGGTCTCTGGCAGAGATCGAGAAATAGAACTAGGAGGGGATAGACGAGTAAATCCTTCGCTAGTGTGTCTTACCTAAGCTTATTTGGTATTTAATTGGTCGGTCAAAATATAGGGATAATATATGGCATGTTAATTTCTTTAATTAACCCTTGTTTTATGGTAGTATTTGGGAATGGCAGCTGAGAATGTTAACAATAGAGTAAATGAGACCGTTGAGACACCTTTAATCACCAACCAGGAGAATGTGCAACAGGACGACAATGTTCCTCCTGTAAACACCACCACCGGTCAAACGATGAATGATGTGATGTTTAGAAGCTTTTTACAGTTCATGCAAAATCGGACAAGGGAGACTCGTGTACAAAATACGAGTGGAAATAATAGCAACGCGCGGCTTGTCATAGCCAAGCAGTTTAAAGAGTTGGGACCACCAGAATTTGAGGGAAAGCTGGATCCGATCAAGGCAGAAACGTGGGTTAAGCAAATTTCCAAGATATTTAATGTCTTGGGATGCACGGAGGAACAGAAGGTTCCATTCACCACCTTTATGGTCCGTGGTGAGGCAGATTATTGGTAGGAATATGTGAAGCGTACCTAGCCTGCCGCACTCAATATGTCTTGGGAAACATTTCAGAAACTATTCAATGACAAGTACTTTCCTGAAAGTATCCGTCATATGAAGGAGGTAGAGTTTATTAGACTGGAACAAAATAACATGACTGTGTCCCAGTACGAGGCTAAGTTTATAGAGTTATCCATGTTTGCACCTCATTTCGTAAAGAATGAGGAACGTATGATGCGGATGTTCCTGAGAGGTCTGAAACCCGAGATTCGGCAATATCTTATTTCTCACAAATTTTCTCTATATTCTGATGTTGTAAATAGGGCTCAATTATTAGAGCGAGATAATGAGTATGTTCAACCGAGGGACCACAACCAAGGTCATACCGATGGCAGCAGTCATCGGAGCAATGACAACCATCGGAGAGGAAAGTATCCGGACAAAAGCGGTAACCACTCTGGTGGGAATCGTGGCCATGAAAGTAGAAGAAGCGATTCGAAGGGAGATTTCAAAAAGAGAAGGTACAATAATGATAACGTGAAGACGTCAGCACCAACATCAACTGTTTCTAGGGGAGGAGAACGATCACCGGTCGTATGTTATAAATGCGAGAAAGAGGGATACATCAGCCCAAACTGCCAACAAAAATCTAAGGTGTGTTATAATTGTGGAAAGGAAGGTCATATAGCTAGAGATTGTCTTGTAGCGAAACCAAGTCCAGCAGGAATAGTGACTCCAAAGGCTGTCCCAGACAAGACAAAGTTGGTGGTTCCTGGAAGAGCATTTGTCATGACTGCTCAAAATGTGAGGAACCCGAACGATGATCACAGGTAAGCTAATCATAAACTCTTGCAAAGTTTATACCTTATTAAATACCGGTTCTACCAATTCTTTTATCTCTCGTACTTGTGCTCAGCGTTTGAACTTGACTCTGGAGAAATTAGTCTTTGACTTATCTGTTGAGACTACGTTAGAAGAAACTTTCATTACATCTACTGTTTATAAATCTTACTTGATTCAAGTTGGAACCATCACATTACCTGTCGATCTTATTTCTTTGAAAATACTTACATTTGATGTGATTTTAGAGATTGATTGGTTAACCACTCATCATGCCAAAATTGATTATTTTCATAAGGTTGTTAGTTTTCATATTCCTAACCAACCTATCTTGCGAATTCAAGCAACCAAACCATTAAAATCAATCACTATCATATCAAGCCATAAAGTCATTCGTTTATTAAAAAATGGATGTCAAGCTTTCTTAGCCCATGTCATGGACTTGAACAAAAATACATCAGATTTGAATAATATTTCTATTCTTAGTGAATTTTTTGACATATTTCCTGAAGAACTTCCTGGTGTACCCCCAAAACGTGAAGTTAAATTCTTTATTGACCTTGAACCTGGTACAAAACCCATTTTTAAAACTCCATATTGAATGGCTCCTATTGAACATCAGGAGTTAAAGGTCCAACTATAGGAGTTGTTAGACATCGGTTTCATTCGTCCTAGTACATCTCCTTGGGGTGCTCCTGTTTTATTCGTAAAAAAGAAAGACGAGAGTATGTGACTTTTTATTGACTACCGGGGATTGAACCATGTCACCATCAAGAATATGTATCCGCTACCTTGCATTGATGACATGTTCGACCAGTTGCAAGGAGCATAATTCTTTTCAAAGATTGATCTTCGTTCTGGATATCATCAGCTGAAGATTAAAACTGAGGATATTCCAAAGACTGCCTTTAGAACTCGGTACAGGCATTACGAATTCTTAGTCATGTCTTTTGGATTGACTAATGCTCCTACTACTTTCATGGATATGATGAATCATGTTTTCAAAGAATATTTGGATCAGTTCGTTGTCATCTTTATTGATGACATCCTCATCTATTCCAAAAGCCGTGAAGATCATGAGCGTCATTTGAAGTTGTTCATGAAAACAAGTTATATGCTAAGCTGAAGAAATGCGAGTTCTGGCTTGAGAAAATAGCATTTCTTGGGCATGTGGTGTCAAAACATGGAGTATCTATTGACCCGACGAAGATTGAAGCAATACAAAGTTGGGAGCAACCGAAGTACGTAGCTTTCTGGGCTTAGCTGGTTATTATCAGAGATTCATGGAAGGATTTTCTAGAATCGCTACTCCGTTAACTCAGCTGATACGGAAAAATACAAAATTCGTATGGAGCGAGGAATGCGAGAAGAGTTTCCAAGAGCTCAAGAGGAGACTCATTTCGGTACCTGTTCTGACAATACCATCTGGTTCGGATGGATTTGTTATCTACAGCGATGCTTCAGGCAAAGGGTTAGGATGTGTTCTCATACAACATGGGAAACTCATAGCCTATGCCTCGCGACTACTCAAAGACTATGAGAGGAATTATCCTACTCATGATCTGGAGTTGGCAGTAGTCATTTTCACGTTGAAAATCTGGAGACACTATCTATGTGGGGAGAAAGTGGAGAATTATACAGATCATAAAAGCCTCAAATATTTCTTCACCCAAAAGGAACTCAAAATGCGAAAATGACTTTGGCTCAAGCTATTGAAAGATTATGATCATACCATCCAATACCATCTTGAAAAAGCGAACGTAGTAGCTGACGCATTGAGTAGAAGATCATATGCGGGTACGAGTGCGATATTGTCAATGCAAAGGCCCATTTTGTATAACTTGCAAAAGATAGAGATAGAGTTAAAGGCTCCAAGTACCCACGTGATGATATCAAATATACGAGTAGAACCGACTTTAATCGATAAAGTTAAAGCTGCTCAAGCTACGGACCTGGTACTGATGCGTATGAAGAAGAAAGTACAAGAATGTGCTATTCCAGAAGTAAGAATCAATGAAGAAGGAATACTTCAAGTCAACTCCAGACTTTGTGTTCCTAATGATTTTGACTTGAAGCATAGAATCGTGATGGAGGCACACAACACACCATTTGCAATCCGTCCTGGGAGTTCCAAAATGTATCATGATCTTCGACATACATTTTAGTGGAGCAATATGAAGAGAGAGATCATGGAGTTTATCTCAAGATGTTTAACTTGTCAACGTGTAAAGGCGGAGCATCAAGTGTCAAACGGTCCATTGCAACCACTTGAGATTCTGAAATAGAAGTGGGAATACATTACCATGGATTTCGTTACGGGTCTTTCCAAGGTTTCTCAAGGCATAGATGCGATTTTGGTTATTGTTGATAGATTAGCCAAGTCTGCTCATTTCTTACCGATACGGGAGACTTATTCCCTTGAACGTCTTGCTCATATGTACTTGAATGAGATTGTGAGATTTCATGGCATGTCAGTATTCATAGTTTCGGATCGTGACCCAAGATTCACTTCACGATTTTGGGTTAGCTTGCAGAAAGCTATGGGCAAGGATTTACGATTCAGTTTAGCATACCATCCTCAAATGGACAGGCAATCAGAAAGGACTATTCAAACTCTTGAAGACCTATTAAGACTCGGTGTCCAAGATTTCAAAGGGAGAAGGGATAAGTACCTACTATTGGTGGAATTCTCTTACAACAATAATTATCAGGCAAGTATAAATGTGGCTCTATTCGAAGCATTATTTGGACGAAAGTGTCGCTCTCCAGTATGTTGGGATGAGGTGGGGAGAAGTAACGTTGTTGGGACTAGAGTTGGTACGTATGACTATAGAGAAGATCCAAATGATTCGACAACGTATACAAACAGCACAGGATCGACAAAAGAGTTATGCAGATCTTCATCGAAAGGACGTGGAATTTAATATTGGGGATTATGTATTGTTACGTGTTGCTCCATGGAAGGGAGTTACAAGATTTGGAAAGAGAGGAAAGCTCAATCCACAATTTGTTAGTCCATTTGAGAGTCTTAACCGAATACGAAATGTGGCCTATAGACTCGCATTACCTCCAAGCATGTCTCGTGTTCATAATGTGTTTCACATATCTGTGCTTTGTAAATATGTGAAAGACTCAAACCACATTATTGAGTTAGAACCAGATGAGACAATCGAAGATTTAACGTACGAGGAGGTACCTGTCAAGATCTTGGATATGAAGGAGCATGTTCTACGCATAAAGGTTATACCACAAGTCAAAGTTTTGTGGAGGAACCATACTATTGAGGAAACGACCTGAGAGTTTGAATCAGAAATGAAAACGAGGTATCCTCACCTTTTCGAAACCCTAGGTACGTACGTCAATTTCGAGGAAGAAATTTTATAAGGAGGGGAGGTTGTAAGACCCCAACTTTTTATAAATAAAATTAAATTTCCTCTAATTATTATTTTGAATAATAAGGTGTTAATTTGATATAATGATTTGGTTATGGGTGAAATGTGTAAATTTTGCAAAATAAGCAAGTGGTTATAAAATATTCATTGTTGTCGGGAAATATTTGTTTGGTCGTGGAATATTCTTGCTGTCGGGGAATATTCGTACGATGGCGCAGCCATTTGTGGATCCCATAATGGAAAACGGACGGATGAAGAAAACAACAAGTTTGAATTTTTATAAATAACAGCGTAATTATTACCGTTAACACTGTTGGAATACCCGGCTGTTAAAATACAGTAATACGCGTGGTTGTACAGTAGCACACGATATTGCACAGTATTTTTGAATTATTGATTCTTACATAAGAAGGAGCTACTCAATAATTATTACAGTAATTACTGTTCAATATTTTATTTTATTGATTCAATAATTGTTATGTTGATATTTTATATTATTGTTGTTTCAATAATTGTCACTGCACAGTATTTCCCATTATTAGATCAATAATTGATATTATTTGAATAATTTTATTAAATAGTATTATTAGCAATGTCTAAGGAAGTTCTTTCTAGGAAAGGGGTTTGGTCACCTAATTGCGCACCAGTAAGAAGAAATCCTTATCGGAAAGCCCCCTCTTTCCTAGGAACAACCTGATTGTCATATTGTGATTCTCTAATATTATTTGTAAATAATTAATTATTAATTTATATTATAAGAAAATATTTATTTTATGTGGATAAAAATGAAGGAATTAATGTTGAGATATTTGATCAGTATTTTGTCGGAATGGAGATATTAAAAATCATCCGTATGTGGATTTCAGACATTTTTTATTGGAATTTGGAAAAACTTTCTTCTATAAAGTTATAGAGAATTAAATTTCATATAGAATGGACATAAAATTTGTATTTTTCTGATAAAAGGGCTATTTATTATGTATTATTGAAGTTTCAGAAATAAATGTTTTTATTAAAAACATGTGGGCCCCACTTTTGGTTGTTGTGGAAAAATCTAATTTTTGGTAGGCCCCACTGTGGTGTGCTGAAATTTGATTAATTGTGGTCGGCGTGAAATTTTTTTTATAAAATATTATTTTATTAACTTAGTCTACTTTGGCATTCTAAGCATTTTTCTAAAAATAGGGTACTTAGTTAGAATTGAAAATCACATAAGAATCATAAGTTTTCTCTCTCTATATTATCGAGCGTATTTTGTGCGTATTTAGATACTTTGAGAGTTGTTATTCAGTGTAAGTTTCCTTCAGCGTTATATCCGATATTTCAGGTAGAAGTATTGTTCTTTTGAGCTAAGTGGGGTTATTTTCTTCGTAAATGATGTTATTTCGTTCAATATCATTATGCCGAAATATTGGTATAAATTTTATTATGAAATTTTTACCTTTGCATGTCGATGTTACTATTCACGTATACAGCACTATTTACGTATACGGCACTATTCACGAATACGGTACTATTCACGAGTACTATTCACGAAGTATGATTTTTCTTGTGGAAATTCTACCTTTTTGAGTCGGGGTTACTATTCACATATACGAAACTATTTACGTATATGACACTATTCACGAATACGGCACTATTCATCAAAAAATAAAATGTTCTCTTCTTTGTCCATGTTTTGATCTTCATTCTTGAATTTTACTTCGCTATGGTTTATTATGGAGTATTTTTGGACTTAGATTATGTAAAGTACGAATCCCCAATCTTTGTCCTTTTATCTCATTGGATTCGTTTCTTTAAAATATTTTTCATCATCTTCAGTCCTAAATAATGATATAACTGAATATCTTTGGCCTGTAGTGCAAAGATAAATGATTACCTGATGAATATCTTTGGCACGTAGTGCAAAGATGAACATGTGTTGAGATGAACATGACCAACTGGTGATACAAATGAATATCTTTGGCCCGTAGTGCAAAGATGAATATTTGATTTAAGATGTTTATTGATTGATGTTATAGGGATAAGATATTGATGATGGACTTTTAAATTCATAGATGATAGTAGATTTCATTCTCTACTTAACTCTTCTAATGAATTGTTATTTCCGCTGCGAATATTGATCTAAAACTGGTTGTCCATTATATTTTATCTGATTTATTGAAGGCTAACGATAGTTTGTTCTACATTATCTTAGTAATAATATTCTTTACTGGGCTAGTTGAGCTCACCCTTTTCCTTTTTGTTCCATTTTTCTTCTCAGGAGGCGAGAATATAGCGGGAACTAGTCCGGGTGTGGAGTGATGGGTCCAGACAGTTGTTTTAGCAGTCCTCACTATTTTATAAAATAGTGTGATAATAATTGTAATGAGGACTCCTTTTGAGTTTGAATATTGTCTATTATACAATATTTGTATTTAAACTCACGGTATATGTGTTGTCGCATTTTGCACGACAATTGTAATAATGAAGCTATAGTTGTTTCTGTACCATGTATTTGGCGACTCAAAATGGGTGATGTATACCTATTTTGGGGGCGTCACAAATGCCGAGCAAGAATATCATGTTCATACACAAAGCAATATGCCTGTATTCAGTCTCGGTATGGGAGTTGAGCCTGTCAGTTTTCAAGCCCTTGAGGTGAGCAACACTCGGTACCACCCTATCAGGACCCCAGCTTTAAAGCCCAGGATTTCCACTGAAGTAATGTCGGCTAGTCAGGAAATGATATCCTAGGGTTTCTGGCCTGGACAAGGGTTAGGGAAGAGTCAGCAAGGAATCAGAAGTCCTGTTCAAATTCCAAGTCAGACAGGGAAGGCTGGATTAGGCTATTCCTCTAGATTAGACCATCGGAAACCGCACAAGCATCCACTGATTCCTTCCTCTACCATTCTGCTACCTAATCTTACAGATACAGGATTTGTAAAGCATATAAGGAAAATTCCTATTTCCGTGGCGGCTATGCTGATTCCTAGGGCCAAGTCGGCTAATGGAAAAGAAGTCCTAATTCATGTTAAGGAAGACAAGGAAAGGAACGAAGGGTTTCTGCAAGAAGTGCAAAATGACAAAGATGCATTTCCTGACATACTGAGGGTATGAATGAGGATATCCCAGATGAGGACTATGCATAAGATCAAATTTTGATCCCTCGCGTAAATAGGGCTAAGGAGAACCGGTCAAAGAAAAATATTGGCCCTGATATGAATTTAGTCATGGTCATCATCAAAGAGGAAGAGGACATCAACTATCCCTTCATCACAGTTGTCCACAAAGACAACTGGAGCAGCATTCCTTGCATCTGCCGAAAAGGGTAAAAAGTGCAGAAAGTCCATCTGCCCTGTAATGTAGATATTATTAACTACTTACTTTTATTGCACAGTACTAGCAGTTACTTTTGTCATATTTTTGCTAATGCTTTGTATGATCAAACAATTTCATATATTAAGTGAAAGTATTTTGTTTTTAGGACTCTAGAGTTGGATCTGTCTAGCCTTGCTGATGTAATACAAAATCTCCACAATGACTACAACTTTGATGTAGAGTTGGACTTTGACTTGATTGGGATTAAGCAAGAGGAGATAGAGGACTATGAGGTGCCAAAGGAGATCAAAGAATGGGTCGAAAACAAACCCAAACCAAACCTCGATCAAACTATTTATGTCAATATCGAAACCTCAGAAAACCCTAAAAAATCCAAATAGGCATGGACCTTACATCAAACCAAAGAAAAGACCTGATTGCTCTACTAACCCAGTTTCAGGATGTCTTTGCATGGTCACATGAGGACATGATCGGTTTGTCTACTGATATTGTCATCCATCGACTGCCCATTAAAGAAGGATTCAAGCAAGTCAAGCAGAAGCTTAGGAGGCTAAAACCTAAGTGGAGTCTGACAGTCAAGGAAGAAATTGTTAAACAATTCAAAGCTGGCATCATCATGGTATCAACCTACCTTGAGTGGATGTCCAATATAGTTCATGTGCCTAAGCCCGGAGGGAAGGTACAAGTATGCGTGGATTACTGGGATGTTGAATAAAGCTTGTCTCAAAGACAATTTTGTAGTACCTTTTATCCACATACTCATAGACAATACGACTCAGTATGACATGTATTCTTTTTTTGACTGCTTCGTCGGGTATCATCAGATTATGGTTACTAAAGAGGACAGGGAGAAAGCAACCTTCATCACTCCCTGGGGAACCTTTTGTTACAGACATTTATCTTTCGGCCTTATCAATGTTGGTGCCACCTATCAGTGAGACATGATGGCCTTTTCCATGATTTGATATACAAAGAAATATAGGTCTATGTGGATGACATCATCTTAAAATCCTGGAAGGAAGATGACCGTATCGACCATCTCAAAAAGCTTTTCAACCGATTGTGCAAATACAACTTAAAGCTAAATCCAGCTAAGTATGCCTTCAGTGTCAAATCAGGAAAGCTGTTGGGATTTCTAGTAAGCAACAGAGGCATCTAACTAGATCCTGCCAAAATTAAAGCAATCACTGAGATGCCCATGCCCCGAATAGAAAGGAAATACGGGGATTTCAAGGGAGAATCAATTTCATAAGCAGATTCATATCCCAACTCACAGCAACGTGTGAGCCCATCCTTAAGCTATTAAGGAAAAATTCCTCCATGAAGTGAAATGAACAGTGTCAAAAAGCCTTCCTCTCCATCAAAAAGCAAGTGGTGGAAGCTCCTATCTTGGTACCCCTAAGGGACAAGATTCCCATGTTTATGTACCTATCAGTCAATGACAATGTTATGGGCTGCATGTTGGGACAAAAAGACGATAGAGGCAAGGAAAGAGCTATCTATTACCTCAGGAAAAGATTCAGTACTAGCGAGCAGAAGTACATTTTGATTGAAAAGACTTATTGTGCATTAGCATGGGCCGCCATGAGGTTACAACATTATCTTCATGGGCACACAACCCGTCTCATATCCCGCATGGATCCTCTGAAGTACGTATTCAACAAAGCCATATTGAATTGTCGACTATCCAAATGGCAATTGATCCTAAAATAATTCGACATCATCTACGTAACTCAAAAGTCTATCAAGGGTGAAGGAATTGTAGATTAATTAGCCGAAGCATCATCAGGGAATTTCAAACCCTTGGAAACATATTTCCTGGATGATGTAATAATGACAATTCAACAGATCTATCAAGAGAATACAGTCTGATCTTGGAAATTATATTTTGAAAGAGCCATAAACATGGAAGGTGCTAGAGCAGGGGCAGTTTTGGTATCTATTGTGGGAGAACAGTATCCCGTGGCTATCAAGTTACAGTTTGTTAATACCAACAACACAGCTGAGTATGAGGGCTGTATAATGGGATTAAAACTGGCCCAATCCATGGATTTTAAACGGTTAGCAGTTTTTAGGGATTCTGAGTTGGTCATAAAGCAAACCATTGGGGCATATCACACCAAGGAATTGCATTTGCTGCCTTACCATCGGCAAGTTTTCAAGATGGCTATGGAGTTCGAAGAAATATCCTTCATCCATATCCCTCGAAATAGAAATGATTTTGCGGATGCATTAGCAACCCTGGCTTCCTTAATCAACATATCTGAAAAAGGAGGAATCCCAGATATCAAATTTGCAAGCCATAAGGCATCGGCCTATGGAAATTACATTGGAGAATTATCAGATGAATTGCCTCCCATCAAATAGCCCTGGTATCATGACATCAAAGAATATCTTTGAGATAGATCTACGCCCGCTGGGGCAAGTCAAGCTGAAAGAAAGCAGATCCACAAAATTGCTATGAAGTTCTACCTAAGCAGAAACACATTTTACAAAAGAGATGCGGGAATAGGCCTTCTAAGATGCCTAAATAAAGACCAAGCCCAAAGTCTCATGGATGAAGTCCATGGTGGAGTATGTGGTCCACACATAAGTGATCCTTCACTTACCAAGAAGATATTAAGAACATGGCATTATTGGGTCTCTCTCAAAGCAGACTGTGATGACCACGTCAAAAGATGATATCAATGCCAAGTCCATGGAAATGTCATCCACGCTCCTCCAAATGAATTGTATTATATGAGCTCGTCGTGGCCCTTTTTTAATGTGGGGAATGGACGTGATTGGGTCAATCGAGCCCAAAGCCAATAATGGTCATCGATTTATCTTTACCATGATCGATTACTTCACCAAATAGGTAGAAACGACCTCTTTTCCCAAAGTCACTAAAGAGGTAATCATTGGTTTCATCAGAAATAATATCATATATCGATATGAACTACCGGAGGTAATCGTATCGGATAATGCCAAGAATCTAAACAACCAGATGATGGAGGAGTTATGCAAGAAATTCCACATCAAACATCTTAACTCCATCATTTATCGTTGTGACGCCCCCAAATCCGGGTATCTTCCAACCCGACAGATGGTGCTCCACTATACTAACATCCATACCATCATTCCATTGAAATACAACAAAACGTGAGTAATTACTATATTCTTATTAAAATCAAAGTATAATCCTTCACAGGTTCATAAATCGGTTACATCGTTCATTGTTCATAAGGTATAATACATACAAACTTATTAAACTATTACACAATGCCTAAGCATCCATCTTAGCTTTGCCCTTATCTTTCTTGGCATTCTTAGTACGTTCACCTTTAACTGTAGTTATATAATTCACGCAAGAAGTGAGCATGACAGCTCAGCAAGTTTAATCAAGGATAACAGAAATACCACATTCGTGAATTATATAACAATTCCAACATAAATGAACAATAGTTATGAAGTATTATGAATCAATACTACCATAACAGTATATAACATCAATTCCCAATGTATAGAATAGATTAGGAATTCTGAACCGGTCGATAGACCATGAACAGTAAATTTCAGTTTTCAGACTTGAAAAGGAGTCCACAGCACTAAGGCCGTTCATCCGTATAACTTACGAGCACTTCTAGGTGATCAACCTATAGTACTCTATGTTGATCAACACTACATTCATTAAACGTATTTACGTTTAATATTTTTGGCAAACTCGTGTGCCCATCGAAATATCGATGAAAAATACTTTTGTTTGTTCATAGACAAACCTTACCTTCACATCCGTACCAATTACTTGGCATAGGATAGTGTTAACATTTCTATATAGAATGATATGGAAAATCATCAATCTATATCTTACGAATAGTCTAGCCGAGTTAAAATTTGGCATCGACCCTTTCTTTTACAACAAAGCTTGCAATTCAGTTCAATGAATCACATAAAACTTGGCTAACTTAGAACTTAGACAAGTGTTAAGAAAACTTGCCTTTCAGCGTCTTCAAATAACTTACTCAACTGACCACAACCTTTACAAAATCTACATGATATATTCACATAGCACACCGTAATTAGCTATCAAACAACTATTCACATTGTTCCTACCAGCTTCTTTCTCTTCTATGTCTTTGTTAACATAATATTTTTATTAAAGTCAACATGACTTATTACCCTTCGTCCCGGTTTATCTCTCTATGGACGTTTTATTAACCGGACTCAACTTCATTAATAAAGTATTACTTCATTCATTTTACATATTTTGTTTACTTACATTAGACTCCTAAGTTTCATACCATATACCTTAGTATAGATAGTATAGGATTAGTCTTTATACATTCATTGAGTATATAAACTCAACTCCGATTGATCCCTAACCAACTGAAGTCTAAAGCATAACTGGGTCAACTTTTTCTTACTGCCGGCGCTGCGGCGCGGCACCTTGGCGCTGGGGCGCGGCACTTGCACAACATTGGCGCTGGGGCGCGGCACATTGGTGCTGGGGCGCGAGTTTGCAGAGTGCTCAGCCGAGTCTGGCGCTGCGACGCCACCATTTTGTACTGGTTTTGGCTCTGCGGCGCCGAGTCTGTGCATCAGTTGACAAACCAGTTTTAGTTTTCTAACGAAACTCCCGGCTTCCTAATTTGTTCGTTTTACATCCGAATTGACCCATTCGAATTCCTACATGTCAGGAATTACATCCTTTACGCGTTCATATAAGAATTCAACACTTTCGAATCCGTTAACTCATAATTCACTATTGAGTTCATTTTATATACGTTCGTAAACGTTAATGAGCGTTCAATGCTCGTTTTCTTCGTTTTAATTTGGAATCCGACGATTCTCGAACCCACGACTCTTAATCACCCTATCTCACGTGTTGACATTGAAAACTAACATTTTTAAGTCTCACGGCAACTTTCGACTACCAATCCGAAATTTCTACGTTTTTGACGTTTAACGTCTATTTTCGTAAAATTCGTCATAACTTCATTACTAATGTTCTCTAAGCCAAATCACATGGAATACTCCATAGATTTCATATCTACATCCTAACCAAGCAAGATTCAATTACTAACGGATTGATAGAGTCCAATCGTTTATAAACGATCAATCTCAACTATCCATATTTCCATGGTTCAAAACTATTTCAAACCTTATTATTTTTATAACCTCATGACTTATAGAGATTGAATCTATGGTAAGTCATCGTTAATCCCTCATACAAGGAGTATACCATCCCTCTATGATTCTCCAATATAAAAGACAAATCAAAAAGAAATGGAGATGAAAGATAAGGATTATACCTTAAGAACTCTTGGAAATCTCTTGGAAGAATATAAGTTTAAAGCTTCTAAGTGTATGTTTTTGCAAGTATAGCTCTCTTTTATCTCTCAAATAATCTAAGTTGAGTCTTGGTAAAAATCTCAAATGAATCAACCTAGCTTCCTATTTATAGAATTTAGAATGGAGGGCAATTTAGACATTAAATCCCACCTCCTTACTATTCATGTGTGGTAACCAAGTAAGATACTTGGTGACCAAGCCTTATGCTTGGCTTGCACACCAAGGTGGCCGGCCCACCTCCCTTCTTGTGACATCTCATGGGTTGCCCCATGGGTTATACCCATTGGGTGACCCACCGGTTCGACCCACGGTTCGGTTTTGTGAATTGGGCTTAATTAAATAAACATTGGGCCTTGACTTGGACTTAACCCATCATCTAATTGGGCTTAGTCATTCAACTGATTGGGCTACTCATAATTCGATACAAATGAATTACTCATTGATACATTAGATTAATCTTATGACACGCATCGTATTCTACACGTACGATTCACGTATTCCTTTCGTATACCATAAGTACAATAATCGTATTGTACCTCGTTTTTACTTAACGTATTATACATAGGTACTAACTAGCACCACCAATTGTATAACACTTGAATAAAACCTAACGCCATTCCTTCTACGCATATTATTTCCTTCTCGGAAATAGATATACTCAACCCTTAGGTTTTAAGTCCGCAGGCGAAAACTTCGTTTTTGCCATAAATGAAATATTATCAGATATTCCATCTCATCACGATATTCTATCATTACGCGTTTCTCAGAATTTCAAAATAATTCCTCGAACAGAAACGGATGAATAGTATTTTTACGGAAACTTCTCAGAAAATAATTATTATTATCTTGGAAATTCCAAACAACTATTTCTACCACGTAGCCAGAATACTAACCACGTTAGCACATTCTAGGTCATAGAACGACCTTCACATAGTTTACTTCACAAAGAATTCAATTAAATTCATTTAATTCACATAATCAAATAAAAATTTAATTGTAATAAAAATCCGATTTTTCTCGGGCGTTACATTCTCTCCCCCTTATAAGGATTCTGTCCCCAGAATCTTAGCTTATAATTACATAAACAAATGAGGAAAATCTTCCTTCATTTTACTTTCGAGCTCCCACGTTGCTTCTTCAACATTGTGGTTTCTCCATAACACCTTCACTGAAGGTATGACCTTATTTCTTAAAACTTGTTCCTTCCTCTCAATAATTTGAATTGGAAGTTCCTCATAGGGTAAGTCCTTCTCTAACTGAATAGATTCATACTCTATCACGTGTTTATAGTCCGATTTATAAGGACGAAACACTGACACATGAAACACATTATGAACGTATTCCATCTCTGGAGGTAAGGCTACTACGTAAGCTACCTCCCCTATCCTTTTTAAAATCTCAAAAGGTCCTACAAACCTTGGACTTAACTTCCCTTTCTTTCCAAAACGTATCCTCCCTTTCCAAGGCGATACTTTTAGAAAAACAAAAGATCCTACATCGAATTCTCTATTTTCTCAGTGAGGATCCGCATACTTCCTTTGTCGGTCTTGAGCCGCAACTAATCGAGCACGTATTAATTCTACCATGTCCGTTGTCTGCTGAACCATCTCTGGTCCCAACATCTAACATTCACCCACCTCATCCCAACACAATGGAGTTCGGCACTTCCTACCATACAACGCTTCGTAAGGCGGCATGCCTATACTAGCGTGAAAACTATTGTTGTACGAAAATTCTACTAATGGTAGAAATTCGTCCCAACTCCCTTTGAAATCCATTACGCAAGATCTTAACATATCTTCAAGCGTTTGAATTGTCCGCTCACTCTGACCATCCGTCTGAGGATGATACGCCGTACTTAATCTTAACTGCGTTCCCATTTACTCTTGCAAACTTCTCCAAAAGTACGATGTGAATCGTGGATCACGATCTGACACAATCGACACAGGCACTCCATGTCTGGAAATAATTTCCTTGACATACAGCTTAGCTAACTGATCTAAGTTATACCTAATTCCTATTGGTAGAAAATGAGCCGATTTCGTTAATCGATCCACTATCACCCAAATAGCATTGTATCCTTTTCTTGTTATTGGAAGTCCCACCACAAAATCTATCGTGATGTGCTCCCACTTCCACTCTGGAATTTCTAACGGTTGTAACAACCCGCTCGGTCGTTGATGTTCAGCCTTAACTTTTTGACAAGTTAAGCACTTACTAACATATTCTGTTATCTCCCTCTTCATATTCGGCCACCAAAAGTTCTGACGAACGTCTTGATACATCTTCGTACTACCAGGATGTATCGAGTACCTCGAACTATGGGCCTCCATCATAATTTCTTCTTTTAATTTAGGATCATTAGGAACCCAAATTCTTCCCTCAAAACGAAGTAATCCCTCCTTATCGAGGTTATACTCAGTTTTTTCTTCGTCTTCTATCCTATTCAGCATCTGCTTGCACTCCTCATTGCTCAGTTGTACTCCCTAACCCGCTCCACTATGGTAGGTTGGGTTTCCATGGAAAATAACAATTCTACCGATTCCCCCGGTAACTTAACTTCTAGTTCCATTTTTGCCATTGTTGTTACCAACTCATTATGAGTTGTTAACATTGATATTTCTCCCTACCCTTTCTACTTAGCGCATCCGCTACTACATTTGCTTTTTCCGGATGATATAAAATATCACAATCATAATCTTTTATTAACTCTAGCGACCTTCTCTGTCTCATGTTCAACTCCTTCTGTGTGAAGATATATTTCAGACTTTTGTGATCCGTGTATATCTCACATTTCTCACCATAAAGATAATGTCTCCATATCTTTAGGGCAAAAACTACAGCTGCCAATTCCAGGTCATGAGTAGGATAAACCTTCTCATAATCCTTCAATTGGCGTGATGCATACGCAATGACCTTGCCATGCTGCATGAGCACGCAACCCAATTCTTTATGCGAAGCATCGCTATACACTACAAAATTCCCGGTATCGTCTGGTAAGGACAATACCGGTGCCTCACTTAATCTCTTCTTCAATTCCTGAAAACTGTTCTCACATTTTTCAGTCTACACATACTTCACTGACTTTCTTGTCAGATTGGTTAACGGAGTAGCTAATTTAGAAAAGTCTGGAATAAACCTTCTATAGTATCCTGCTAACCCCAGAAAACTCTGAATCTCAGTCGGCGTCTTCGGTTGCTCCCATTCGTTAACTGCTTCTACTTTAGCCGGATCTACAGAAATGTCATCCTTATCAATAACATGCCCTAGAAACTGCACTCTCTCAAGCCAAAATTCACACTTTGTGAATTTCGCATACAACTTCTCCTTCCTTAGTGTTTCCAACACTATTCTTAAATGTTTCGTATGATCTTCTAGCGTCTTTGAATAGACTAGAATATCATCAATGAACACTACGACAAACATGTCCAAATATTGTTTGAACACTCTGTTCATCATATCCATAAATGCGGCTGGCGCATTAGTCAACCCAAATGACATTACCAGAAACTCGTAGTGACCATAACGAATTCTGAATGCGATCTTAGGTATATCTTTCTTCCTCACCTTCAACTGATGATACCCCGTGCGCAAATCTATTTTAGAAAAATACTTTGCCCCTTTAAACAGACTCCCATGTGAGATTTTCCGCATGTCTTACATGCTTCCGTTCTCCTTTTGGGATCTCCCTGTTTTACCCCGGTATTCCCGGGATTAAAACCCTTCCTCTTTGGCAAGTTGTCGCTTCCGCTGGCAACTTCAGCCTTATTACTTCCTTCTATCTTACTCTTAATCTTCCGCTCTTTGTGGTACTGAGACAAGGCCTCACCACCACCTTCAGCTATTATCGCCTTCTCCAGAATGGTCCCATAGGAAGCACTCTGGAAAACCGATATTCTACTATAGAGCCAAGGTTTTAAGCCCTGCTCAAATCTGTGTGCCTTCCTTTCCTCCGTATCCACCTGATGTGGAGCAAATCTTGCCAACTCATTAAATTTGGCGGCATATTGGGGAACAGTCATATCCCCCTGCTTAAGTTCTAGGAACTTAATTTCCATCCTACCCTGCATGCTAGTAGGGAAATAGTTCTCGAAGAAAACCTTCTTAAACTGTTCCCACGTAACAGCCTCTGTCCTAGCCCCACCCTGGTGAGCTTCCCACCAGTAGTTGGCTTCTCCCTTCATCATGTAAGTCACAAAAGAAGTCTTTTGCGCCTCACCTATGTTTGTTATCACAAATGCCTTTTCAATTTCCCTAATCCATGTTTGGGCTTCTAGTGGATCCGTCGTTCCTCGGAACTCGGGAGGACCCACACTTTTAAAGACCTTAAAGGTAGTTGTTCTTACTACCCTAGGAGCTACAGGAATCCCACCCCCCACTTGGTTAAATGCAACCGTTAATAAATTAACGAACTCTTGCATAGGGTTGTTAGGACCCCCTTAATTTTCATTATGAGACTCGGCCTCTTGGTTCCGTTGTCTCCTTCTTGGTGGCATAATTCTGATTAAATAAATAAAGTTTCGTTATTATCTATTTAATTACTCGGTTATCATTTTAAATTAACAACAACCATTCATACCACACAAGCATGTTAAATAAAAACGTCATTATATTAATATGCTTTCATAGTCAAAACTATTTACATCATGTTCCCTTAGCCAAAAGCTATCATATACTATCCCGCGATTGCCTTCTACAAAAGTTGGGATTTGCTAAAAGACTACCCTTAATTATACAAAAGAGGGTTTTACGTCACTACTTATATACAAAAAGTTCTAGCAACCTTCTAACACTGTCGAACGGCATTTTTATATTTCTGATTTGCCAGAATCGACACTATATCTCGACTTATGGTATGTCGAGTATGCCCGGACTCAATAGAATAACAAGCAATTTTTAGCTTGAAATCCTCATGAGCGCATTCATGAATGTATGACATCCTAGCTATTTTCTGATCTTTCTCAACCAGTTTCTGTTTTAGCTCGAGGACCTCATCCTTATAGCTATGAGCCTTATCAGTCATAAGCACTTTTTCATCGTGCTCCGACTTAAAGTCTGCCTCTGCAGATTCTTTCGCCTCATATAGGGCAGTTATATCCTCAATCTGTGACTCTACCTGAGTACGTAGGTGCACATTCCTATCCAACACCGCTAAATACAGTGCTCTAGTTGCATCCAAAGATGCTGGCTCCAGAGTAGGTAACACCGTGTTAATCGATGTCACCTCCATTTCCTCCTCCACATCTAGCATCTCCTTAAGGTATGATGCTAATCCCATAGTCTCCTCAGAGTATTCCTCCTCAAAGATGTACTCCTCAATGTCTGAGTCTTCTAGTACAACTATCGTTACCTCCATCACTGGCATTGGTACTACCTCAAATTGGTTAACTGAGTCCTCACTTATCATTTCCACGTTTCTAAACATCAAGCTATCGGTTGACATCTACAAACACATAACACGTTGATTAGTACATAATACATAATAGTATAAGCACAAATCGCATTTAATATCTTTAAGATTAATTTTCATCTTTTAATTCTTTCGATACTGAGTTATCTCAATATCTTCTTAATTCAATAGACTTGAATTCCATTTCTCGGACTTTACCTTCCTTACAAGGTTATTAGCCTAAGGTTTTCCCCCCTTAAGTTTTATAACCTAAGGCTCTGATACCAACCTGTGACGCCCCCAAATCCAGGTATCTTCCAACACGACAGATGGTGCTCCACTATACTAAAATCCATACCATCATTCCATTAAAATACAACAAAACGTGAGTAATTACTATATTCTTATTAAAATCAAAGTATAATCCTTCCCAGGTTCATAAACTGGTTACATCGTTCATTGTTCATAAGGTATAATACATACAAACTTATTAAACTATTACACAATGCCTAAGCATCCATCTTAGCTTTGCCCTTATCTTTCTTGGCATTCTCAGTACGTTCACCTTTAACTGTAGTTATATAATTCACGCAAGAAGTGAGCATGACAGCTCAGCAAGTTTAATCAAGGATAACAGAAATACCACATTCGTGAATTATATAACAATTCCAACATAACTGAACAATAGTTATGAAGTATTATGAATCAATACTACCATAACAGTATATAACATCAATTCCCAATGTATAGAATAGATTAGGAATTCTGAACCGGTCGATAGACCATGAACAGTAAATTTCAGTTTTCAGACTTGAAAAGGAGTCCACAGCACTAAGGCCATTCATCCGTATAACTTACGAGCACTTCTAGGTGATCAGCCTATAGTACTCTATGTTGATCAACACTACATTCATTAAACGTATTTACGTTTAATACTTTTGTTTGTTCATAGACAAACCTTACCTTCACATCCGTACCAATTACTTGGCATAGGATAGCGTTAACATTTCTATATAGAATGATATGGAAAATCATCAATCTATATCTTACGAATAGTCTAGCCGAGTTAAAATCTGGCATCGACCCTTTCTTTTACAACAAAGCTTGCAATTCAGTTCAATGAATCACATAAAACTTGGCTAACTTAGAACTTAGACAAGTGTTAAGAAAATTTGCCTTTCAGCGTCTTCAAATAACTTACTCAACTGACCACAACCTTTACAGAATCTACATGATATATTCACATAGCACACCGTAATTAGCTATCAAACAACTATTCACATTGTTCCTACCAGCTTCTTTCTCTTCTATGTCTTTGTTAACATAATATTTTTATTAAAGTTAACATGACTTATTACCCTTCGTCCCGGTTTATCTCTCTATGGACGTTTTATTAACCGAAATCAACTTCATTAATAAAGTATTACTTCGTTCATTTTACATATTTTGTTTACTTACATTAGACTCCTAAGTTTCATACCATATACCTTAGTATAGATAGTATAGGATTAGTCTTTATACATTAATTGAGTATATAAACTCAACTTCGATTGATCCCTAACCAACTGAAGTCTAAAGCATAACTGGGTCAACTTTTTCTTACTGCCGGCGCTGCGGCGCGGCACCTTGGCGCTGGGGCGCGGCACTTGCACAACATTGGCGCTGGGGCGCGACACATTGGCTCTGGGGCACGAGTTTGCAGAGTGCTCGGCCGAGTCTGGCGCTGCGACGCCACCATTTTGTACTGGTTTTGGCGCTGCGGCGCCGAGTCTGTGCATCAGTTGACAAACCAGTTTTGGTTTTCTAACGAAACTCCCGGCTTCCTAATTTGTTCATTTTATATCCGAATTGACCCATTCGAATTCCTACATGTCAGGAATTACATCCTTTACGCTTTCATATCAGAATTCAACACTTTCGAATCCATTAACTCATAATTCACTATTGAGTTCATTTTATATATGTTCGTAAACGTTAATGAGCGTTCAATGCTCGTTTTCTTCGTTTTAATTCGGAATCCGACGATTCTCGAACCCACGACTCTTAATCACCCTATCTCACGTGTTGACATTGAAAACCAACATTTTCAAGTCTCACGGCAACTTTCGACTATCAATCCGGAATTTCTACGTTTTCGACGTTTAACGTCTATTTTCGTAAAATTCGTCATAACTTCATTACTAATGTTCTCTAAGCCAAATCACATGGAATACTCCATGGATTTCATATCTACATCCTAACCAAGCAAGATGCAATTACTAACGGATTGATAGAGTCCAATCGTTTATAAACGATCAATCTCAACTATCCATATTTCCATGGTTCAAAACTATTTCAAACCTTATTATTTTTATAACCTCATGACTTATAGAGATTGAATCTATGGTAAGTCATCGTTAATCCCTCATACAAGGCGTATACCATCCCTCTATGATTCTCCAATATAAAAGACAAATCAAAAAGAAATGGAGATGAAAGATAAGGATTATACCTTAAGAACTCTTGGAAATCTCTTGGAAGAATATAAGTTTAAAGCTTCTAAGTGTATGTTTTTGCAAGTATAGCTCTCTTTTATCTCTCAAATAATCTAAGTTGAGTCTTGGTAAAAATCTCAAATGAATCAACCTAGCTTCCTATTTATAGAATTTAGAATGGAGGGCAATTTAGACATTAAATCCCACCTCCTTACTATTCATGTGTGGTCACCAAGTAAGATACTTGGTGACCAAGCCTTATGCTTGGCTTGCACACCAAGGTGGCCGGCCCACCTCCCTTCTTGTGACATCCCATGGGTTGCCCCATGGGTTATACCCATTGGGTGACCCACCGGTTCGACCCACGGTTCGGTTTTGTGAATTGGGCTTAATTAAATAAACATTGGGCCTTGACTTGGACTTAACCCATCATTTCATTGGGCTTAGTCATTCAACTGATTGGGCTACTCATAATCCAATACAAATGAATTACTCATTGATACATTAGATTAATCTTATGACACGCATCGTATTCTACACGTACGATTCACGTATTCCTTTCGTATACCATAAGTACAATAATCGTATTGTACCTCATTTTTACTTAACGTATTATACATAGGTACTAACTAGCACCACCAATTGTATAACACTTGAATAAAACCTAACGCCATTCCTTCTACGCATATTATTTCCTTCTCAGAAATCGATATACTCAACCCTTAGGTTTTAAGTCCGCAGGCGAAAACTTCTTTTTTGCCATAAATGAAATATTATCAGATATTCCATCTCATCACGATATTCTATCATTACGCGTTTCTCGGAATTTCAAAATAATTCCTCGGACAGAAACGGATGAATAGTATTTTTACGGAAACTTCTCAGAAAACAATTATTATCGTCTTGGAAATTCCAAACAACTATTTCTACCACGTAGCCAGAATACTAACCACGTTAGCACATTCTAGGTCATAGAACGACCTTCACATAGTTTACTTCACAAAGAATTCAATTAAATTCATTTAATTCACATAATCAAATAAAAATTTAATTGTAATAAAAATCCGATTTTTCTCGGGCGTTACAATCGTTCCAAGATGAATGGTGTTGTTGAAGTAACCAATAAGAACATCAAAAAGATCATGCAAAAGATGTCCGCCAATCACAAGGGATGGCCTGACTTATTGCCTCTGACTTTGCTAGCCTACAGAACGTTAATGCCCACTTCTACTGGGGCTAGCCCCTACTCATTGGTCTATGGCATGGAGGCAGTACTCCCCATAGAAGTAGAAATGGAGTCATTAAAAGTGTTGATAGATGCTCAAATGGAGGAAAACCAGTGGTTTCAAGACCGGTACCACCAATTACCTCTAACAGATGGGAGGAGGGTCACAACTATTTTTTATGGTCAATTATATCAGCAGAGGATTGTTCGGCCATACAACAAGAAAATTCGGCTTCGGCAATTTAAAGAAAAAGACTTAGTATTAAAGAAAGTTCTTGCTAATCAACATCAATCTAAAGGAAAGTTCGCCCCGAACTTGGAAGGCCCTTTCATTGTCAAGGAAGTGTTGATGGGAGGAGTCCTCATACTACAAGAAATGGATGGGAAAAATTCTCTCAGCTCATCAATTCAGACACCGTGAAACGGTATTATGTCTGAAATCACCTGCAAGCCAACATCCTGGTTCTGAAAGAAAAAATCAAATTAATCAAGTCAATTCAGGTTTCCACTACAAGCTTGAACTACGAAAGACATGATCTCTCCTATCAATGGGAGTACGTAGGCAACCATCTATGGTGCGGTCAAACCAAACAAAAATCCAAAAACCCCTCAAACGAAGATCAAACTCAAATAAACACTTTTCAATTGTTCAAGCCAAGCTTGAACTACGAAAGACCTTATCTCCCCCATCAATAGGAGTACATAGGCAGCCATCTATGGTGCGGTCAAATCAAACAAAAATCCAAAAACCCCTCAAACTAAGATCAAACTCAAATAAACACTTTTCAACTGTTCAGGCCAAGCTTGAACTATGAAAGACCTAATCTCCCTTCATCAATAGGAGTACTTAGGCATCCATCTATAGTGTGGTCAAACCAAACAAAAAATCCAAAAATGCCTCAAACCAAGCTCAAACTCAAAACCATTCAAGCCAAGCCTGAACTACGTAAAACCTGATCTCTCATCAAATGGAGTATGTAAGCAACCATCTATGGTGCGGTTGAACCCTCGAAAGAAAACCAAACACTTTGCTTAAACCTTAACCATATCCAAAGACCAGTTCCAAGACACCAAAAGCTGGTACACCAGAAAAAACTAAAGATCAACTACCCATTCTGAGAGATCCTAGGACATTTCAATGTCAATCCATCAAGGAGAAGTTTGGGACACATCAAGATGGCAAGTCATAAAGAAAATGACAACTATCAAGCAATTGACAAGATATATCTAAAACAGAAGTTAATTAAAATATATTTTCTTGCCATATAATATTGTTTGATATATACAATATATCATGTGCATGACAAAAATGGCTAACCTAGTCTATGCAAAAAAATGAAAGCTAGTCTATAAACCCACAGATAAATGGGATAGCAAGTCCAACATAGAATCCCTCTCAGAAGATGGAGGTGAATCTATAAGCTCCTGCCCTATGGTCTCCAAGCGAGCCTGAAGATCCACAGCCATCTGCATAGTGCTACCATGATCCTTTATGAATGCGCTCATATCTGCAGCAATGCTAGCCATGTGGGATCGAAGTGCAGTGTTATCAGCAATGGAAGCATGCCGAGTAGCTCGAGCCTCATCCTGCTCAACAAAAGCGCCATCCCGACTAGCTTGAGTGTTATCCCTCTTAGGAAAATCATCATCTCGACCAGAAAGAGCTGTCAACATCGGGCCCTAGCTTGATCCCTCTCAAATGTCATCAGATGTAACCTCTGCTCCAAATACTTTACAGAAGGTGGAGCCATAACAGTGGGAATGATGGGGGAATCATCAACCAATGCTACTATCAAACCATCAAATAGCTCATCCTCGGTAGGAGAATCAGGGTCATCTATAGGCTCCTCATCATCAGAATTAATACTCGGCTCTGAGTGAACAACTATAGCCGATGCAATATCTGCCTCCAGCCGTGCAGAATACTCTGAAGAGCGACCCGAATAACTAGAATAGAAATCAGTCCTCTCTCGACGAGTCCAACAATAATAAATCCTGATCAAGTCATCTATTGACAAAAGCTGAGCTGATAGTCGCTGACCCAAGGCCCCGTTAAAAGGGCGAATATCCTGAAATTGATCAAACTATCCCATGATAGCCAGTAGATGATACGTGGTCACCCCTCTCAAACTAGTCATGGGTAGATAGTCCATGCCAACTATATGAGTAATACAGCTATAAGGAGAGCTGAGTCCTGAACAAGGCAATATCGCAAATGGATCATCGATCGCTAATAGAAAAGCCAACCAGGATGCTGCATCATTACACTCAGCTAACTAAAAGAAATAAGACATGACTATCTCATGAGTAAAGTAGTACCCATGACGTCTAAAGGTGTCAATCGGTCTCAAATGGGTCATAAACCATACATACAACAAGATGGCACTCCCTCTAAAAAGCCCCACAGGATGGTTATGGCAAAAGGTGGCCGACATCAAGGTCTCCGCCAATATTATGGGCAAGATAGTGCAACCCTCCCTGAGAGCACGGACTACTGTAATCAGGCCAATATCCATATAGTCCATGTATAATGGCATGTACAAATAGGCCACGACGCACATCAATAGAATATCTACGCGGGCAACCTGCCACTCACCCTCAGTAATGGTGAAATCCCCTGAATGTCGTAGATAGTTGTCCAGTGACCCAAATTGGTAAATTAAGAAATCTATGGACACTACATGCCCTAAGGTAATCTCGTCCATAATAACTCTGCGTCGTAAGCCCGTCAGGGTCATAAACTGTTGGCTCATATCATTGACAGCCATCCTAGCGCATGGCCGATCCAAGGGCAAATCAGTGAGGCACTCAGACTCCTCCAATGTAGGAGTCAGCTCATGGATATCAAATCTAAAAACCTGTCTCTCCGAAACATCAAGAGGGTCATAGAATGTCTCAACATCTGATCAACTATCACCCGATGTGACACCCCCAAAAAAGGTATACATCACCCATTCTGAGTCGTCAGATACATGGTACAAAATACAACTACAACTTAATTATACAACTGTCGTGTAAAATACGACAAAACATAGCTGAGAGTTTTAACACAAATATTATCTTCTAGACAATATTTAAACTCAAATTCAATTTCATTATAATTATTATCATACTATTTTACAGAAAAGTGAGTACTACTAAAACAACCATCTGGACCGTTAATCCATTCCCCGACTAGTCCCAGCTATTTTCTCTTTTTCTGAAGAGAACAATGAAAGAAAAGGGTGAGTTCAACTAGCCCAGTAAGAAATATTATAACTAAGATAATGCAGAATAAATTATCCTTAGCCTTCAACAGTATAACAACTGATAGAATACAATAAACAACAAGTTTTAGATCAACAACTGTAGCAGAAATAGCAATCCATTAGAAGAGTCAAGTAGAGCATGATATCTACTATCTTCTATGATTTAAAAGTTTATCATCAATTTTATCGCTAAGATTCAACTTAATAAATAATCCACATCACTGAATTATCCATGCACTATGGGCCAAGGATATTCATTAGTATCACGACCACAAATTATCCATGCACTACGGGCCAAGGATATTCGTGTTTTCACTGATGGTCACGAACATGCCAAAAACCAATTCATCTTTGCACCCTTGGCCGAAGAGAACACATACTCATGATCATACCAATAACTGTCCACCAATGTACTACGGGCTAATGAGGACTTTTACCACATTATTTGTAACGTTACAGGTCATGATTATACCAAAAGATTCTAGGTCATAATCATACTAATCAACAGTCCAACTATGCAGTACGGGCCAAAGATGACTTTTATCACAATATAAGCATGAGGATGATGACAATTATATAAGAATTCAATTAAATGAAAGCAAATGATAAATTTTAAAGATTTACAATTTAATTTATCTAGAATTCAATAATGTCCAAATTATCAACATAATACTGCTTTGTAGAGTAAAATTCAAGAATAATATGGTATCAAAAATAATTTGGACCAAAAAGAAATTAATTTTTATGATGAATAGTATCTCGAGTGAATATTACCCGAGTAAATAGTATTCTGTGAATAGTACTCCGGCAAGAAAAGCATAAAATTTAATAAGAAGGTTCAAAAAATATCCTTGTGAAACGATACTAGATGAAGCGCAAATTTCAAGGATATTTTACTAATTTTACGGAGTATAGAAGCAATACTTTAACAAAATGAGTGTAGAATTTGGGATACGAAACGAAATAATATTACTTACATACTACAGAGTATGGAATAAAATATTATTTCATACGAATATTGAACAAAAATAATATCCCTTACGAGTACGAAAGAAATAATACTCCTTACCTTAATAGAAGACTGGATATTAAATTAGTGAAGTAGCAGAATACTCTTCTTCTTTCTCTCTATAGCTTCTGTCTCTATAATTACTCTTGTGAGTCTTAGTGAATTTGTGAGAATGAAAGAAGAAATGAGATTCTATTTATATGAAAACATAGTTGCGATAATTGCACGTTTAGGGGCTCAAATTATTACAGTATAGTACCTTCATCTTTATCTCCATTTTTAATTTAGTCCCGCAAGTATTATCAATCTTGCACCACCTCTCCTAATAATACATGCATGTGAATCAATAGTTCCATACATGTGAACCAACAGTAATTTGTATGTGAACCAATAGCAATTAATAGCTCATTTATCCTATTAATTACCCGTTTGGTCAATTATAATAACAAAACCAGCAAATCACAGAATTACCTCCTTTGAGGGTAATTGGGTCACGGAAGAATTAAAGAAAACTAAATGAACAAACATCTTTAATCAACACGAACTTATTCATCATTAATATTATAACTCACAATATTTAACAACCAGATCAGTCCCAGGAAAGAGGGAGCTTTTCAATAAGGATTTCTTCCTATTGGCCCGCAATTAGGTGACCAAACCCTTTTCCTCGATAGAACTTTCTAGACATCGTCAATAATGCAAATAATAATATGAATAACTTTGTCGCCTCAATTATTGATTTAATAATATAAAATATTGTGCAGATGATATTGTGACAATAATTGAATCAATAATATGAGAGATTCTATGCAGCAATTACTATAGCAATAATTGAATAAAACTGAGTGACTTCTCACGTAAGCATCAATAATTAAAGATATTATACAATACCGTGTGTTACTATGCAACCACGCATATTTCTGTACTTTTACCATCGGGTATTCCAACAGTTAACGGTAAAATTTTTGCCGTTATTTTTATAAAAAGATATTTATGTCGTTTTCTAACTTCGACAATAATTTCGTTGTGGGGCCCACCAATGATGTCGTCGTACGAATATTTTCTGATAATCGAATATTTTATAACAGCTTGCTTACTTTGCAAAATATATAAATCTTACCCACAACTTTAATATTACAACAAATCCACACCATAATTATTCAAAATGAAATTTAGAGAAAAATTCATCTTTATTCATAAAAGTTGGGGTCTTACAACCTCCCCTTCTTATGAAATTTTGTCCTCGAAATTGGTGTACGTATATGGTATGTCAAAGAGGTGAGGATACCTCATTAGATTCTAACTCTTGAGGTATAACCTTTGAGCGTAGAATATGATCCTTCTTATCCATGATTTTAACAGGTATCTCCTCATACGTTAAATCTTATGCTATCTCGTCTAGTTCTAATTCAATAATGTGATTCGAGTAGTCCACATATTTACGTAACATCGATACGTAAAAAAATATTATGAACACGAGACATACTTGGCGGTAAAGTGAGTCTATAGGCCACAGTTCCTACTCGATTAAGGATTTCAAATAGACTAATAAAATCGAGGGTTGCGATTTCTTCTCTTCGTTGATTCTTGCTTCTAGAATAACGCCTTCTTGCACCTTCTTCTTCACATTCATCAGCTTTGAGTCTATAGCTTGAGCGGCTTTCACTGTATTGATTAAAGTCGATTCTAATCCAATATTCGCTATCTTCACGTAGGTTCTTGGAGTCTTTAACTATATCTCCATCTTTTGTAAGTAATACGAAATGGGTCTTTGTGTTAATAATATCACACTTGTAAACATATACGATCTTTCACTCAACGCGTCAACTACCACGTTCGTTTTTCTAGGATGGTGTTGAATGGTATGATCATAATCTTTCAACAGCTCGAGCCAACGTGTTTGGCGCATGTTACATTCACTCTTGGTGAAGAAATATTTGAGGGTTTTGTACCGTGTTCAAGGTCGATACAAAATTTGATTTCATGCTCTGGGGGTAGGCTAGGAAGTTCTTCGGGAAATACGTCAAGAAATTTATTAACAATAGAAATATCATTCAAATCTGACGTATTTTTGTTTAAATCTGTGACACGGGCTAAGAAAGCTTGACATCCGTTTTTCATTAAAAGAATAGCTTTATGACTTGATATGACAGTGATTGACTTTAGTGGTTTGGTTGCTTGAATTCACATAATAGGTTGGTCAGGAATATGAAAGCTAATAACCTTACAAAAATAATCAATTTTTACATGATGAGTAGTTAACCAATCAATCCCTAAAATCACATCAAATGCAAGTATTTTCAAAGAGATAAGATCGATAGGTAATGTGAGGCTGCCAATTTGAATCAAACAAGATTTATAAACAGTGGATGTAATGAAGGTTTCTCCCAACGGAGTTTCAACAGATAAGTCAAAGTCTAATTTCTCCGGAGTTAAATTTAAACGTTGAGCGCAAGTAGGAGAAATAAAAGAATGGGTAGAACTGGTATCGAATAAGGTATAGACTTCGCAAGAGTTTATGATTAACTTACCAGTGATAACTTCGTTCGGTTCCTCACTTTTTAGGAAGTTATGAAAAGCGCTCTCACTTGAACCACCAATTTTGACTTGTCTGGGACAGCCTTTGGTGTCATCATTACCGCTGGAATTAATTTTAGCTATAGGACATATTCCACCCTCAACTACTTTGTCGTACTCCTGATCCATGATCTGAATCATTAATTTTTGGTCCATATCAAATTGGGGTTAACCGTAATGCACAGGGTAATTCAAAACTCGATGTTGGGTTCTCCCAATTGCTATCCGAAAAGAGAAATACATATCATCTATTTTAGCCATCTTGGATCGGACTTCTCTTTCCACAATATCAATGCGTCGTGTGGCTTTTACCCATGCATCCTTCATTCTCAATCGTTCAGTTATTTCTTCTTTCAGCTGATCCTTGACATTTGAATTCTCATATTCCAGCTTTATCATCTTATACTCTGCCAAAGAGTGCATCTGTTCAAGCATCACATATCGGGTAACACAAGTTTGAATTGTTGCATCCTTTTGCTCCACGACCGCCTGCCGTTCTTCAGTCTGCTCTTCTAACCCATGAATACGATTTTGCAGTTCTACATTTCGATCATAAAGTTCTCCTAATAAATTTTTCTCAGGTTCCTCATCTTCCTCACTCTCAGCTGCTGCCTCTACGACTAGCTCGGGTGCAACTATTAATTCTTCACTCACCACATGGATATCTTTAATTTCTTCTTCGCCTGACATCCTACAATCAAGTTTAATAACTTAATTAGTACTCCCCGATAAAATCTTTGTTATAACAAAATATTATACTACAATATTTACTCTTTAAATAAATCTCCTCGATTCATCACTTAAAACTCTATATGAATTAATCTCTTGATTTTCAGATGTCATTTTCAAATACTACCATAAAACAAGGGTTAATGACATGCTACATATTATCCCTATACTCTGATCGACCAATTAAATAACAAAAAACTTAGATAGGTCATACTAGCGAAGGATTTACCCATCTCTCCCCTCTTAGTTCTAGTCTCAAATCTTAGCCAGTGATCATATCCCTAAGTTTTGATACCAACTGTGACGCCCCCAAAATAGGTATACATCACTTATTCTGAGTCGCCAAATACATGGTACAGAATACAACTACAACTTAATTATACAACTGTCGAGTAAAATACGACAAAACATAGCTGAGAGTTTTAACACGAATATTGTCTTCTCGACAATATCCAAACTCAAATTCAATCTCATTATAATTATTATCACACTATTTCACAGAATAGTGAGTACTACTAAAACAACCATCTGGACCGTCAATCCATTCCCCGACTAGTCCTAGCTATTTTCTCATTTCCTGAAGAGAACAGTGAAAGAAAAGGGTGAGCTCAACTAGCCCAGTAAGAAATATTATGACAAAGATAATACAGAATAAATTATCCTTAGCCTTCAACAGTTTAACAACTGATAGAATACAATAGACAACAAGTTTTAAATTAACAACTGCAGCGGAAATAGCAATCCATTAGAAGAGTCAAGCAGAGCATGATATCTACTATCTTCTATTATTTAAAAGTTTATCATCAATTTTATCGCTGAGACTCAGCTTAATAAATAATCCACATCACTGAATTCTCCATGCACTACGGGCCAAGGATATTCATTAGTATCACGACCACGAATTATCCATGCACTACGGGCTAAGGATATTCGTGTTTTCACTAATGGTCATGAACATGCCAAACAACAATTCATCTTTGCACCCTTAGCCGAAGAGAATGCATGGTCATGATCATACCAATAACTGTCCACTAATGCACTACGGGTCAATGAAGACTTTTACCACATCATTTGTAACATTACAAGTCATGATTATACCAAATGATCCCTAGTCATAATCATGCCAATCAACAGTCCATATATGCACAATGGGCCAAAGATGACTTTTATCACAATATAAACATGAGGATGATGACAATGATATAAGAATTCAATTAAATGAAAACAAAGGATAAATTTTAAAGATTTATAATTCAATTTATCTAGAATTCATTAATGTTCAAATTGTCAACATAATACGGCTTTGTGAAGTAAAATTCAAGAATAATATTGTATTAAAAATGATTTGGACCGAAAAAAATTAATTTCTGTCATGAATAGTACCCTAGATGAATAGTACCCAAGTGAATAGTATCCCGTGAATAGTACTTCACGAATACTACTTTGAGAATAGTACTTTGTGAATAGTATCCCGTTAATAATACTCTGTGAATAGTACCCCGTGAATAGTACTCTGTGAATAGTACTTCGTGAATAGTACTTTGTGAATAATATCCCGTGAATAGTATTTCGGCATGAAAAGCTTAAAATTTAACAAGAATGTTCAGAAAATATCCTTATAAAACGATACTAGATGAAGCACAAATTTCAAGGATATTCTACTAATTTTACGGAGTATAGAAGCAATACTTTAACAAAATGAGTGTAGAATTAGGGATACAAAACGAAATAATATTACTTACATACTACAGAGTATGGAAGAAAATATTATTTTATACGAATATTGAACAAAAATAATACCCCTTACGAATACGAAAGAAATAAAACCCCTTACCTTAGTAGAAGACTGGATATTGGAATAGTGAAGCAGCAGAATATTCTTCTTCTTTCTCTCTATAGCTTCTCTCTCTATAATTGCTCTTGTGAGTCTTAGTGAATTTGTGAAAATGAAAGAAGAAATGAATTTCTATTTAAAGGAAAACATAGTTTCAATAATTGCACGTTTAGGGGCTCGAATTATTACAGTATAGTACCTTCATCTTTACCTCCATTTTTAATTTAGTCCTTCAAGTATTATCAATCTTGCACCACCTCCCATAATAGTACATGCATGTGAATCAATAGTTCCATACATGTGAACCAACAGTAATTTACATGTGAACCAATAGTAATTAATTGCTCATTTATCTGATTAATTGCCCGTTTGGTCAATTATAATAACAAAACCAGCAAATCACAGAATTACCTCCTTTGAGGGTAATTGGGTCACGAAAGAATTAAAGAAAACTAAATGAACAAACAATTTTAATCAACACAAACTTCTTCATTATTAATATTATAACTCATAATATTTAACAATCAGATCATTCCCAGGAAAGAGGGGGTTTCCAATAAGGATTTCTCCCTATTGGCCCGCAATTAGGTGACCAAACCCTTTTCCTCGATAGAACTTTCTAGACATCGTCAATAATGCAAATAATAATATGAATAACTTTGTCGCCTCAATTATTGATTTAATAATATAAAATATTGTGCAGATGATACTGTGACAATAATTGAATCAATAATATGAGAGATACTATGCAGCAATTACTGTAGAAATAATTGAATAAAACTGAGTGACTTCTCACGTAAGCATCAATAATCAAAGATACTATACAATACCGTGTGCTACTATGCAACCACGTGTATTACTGTACTTTTAACACCGGGTATTCTAACAGTTAACGGTAAAACTTTCGCCGTTATTTTTATAAAAAGATATTTCTGTCGTTTTCTAACTCTGACAATAATTCCGTTATGGGGTCCACCAATAATTATGTCGTGGTACGAATATTCCCTATTAAAACGAATATTTTCCGACCAATCAAATATTTTATAACAACTTGCGTACTTTGCAAAATTTATAAATCTTACCCACAACTTTGATATTATAACAAATCCACACCATAATTATTCAAAATGAAATTTAAAGAAAAATTCATCTTTATTCATAAAAGTTGGGGTCTTACACCCGATCTGTGGGAGACAAACTTTCATACTAGGATCTCAAAGAAGAGGCTATCAGTATGGGTGGGTATGCTTAATCCGACTAATGGTAGATGAAGACATCTGTAGAATCGTATCATAAGGCCATCCAAGGGTTAATGCTAAGCTCACCTATGTGAATGCATATCTATAACATAATGCATGCATCATGATAAATAATGATGATAAATGACAATATGATGGAAGGAATAGAAAGTATTTTACATACATTCCTAAATACATCATCATCTAATACATCATCTCTGTATACAAATGAAAATAAAAAGTATAGGGAAATTGGGTACAACTTCCTGATATCTAACAGAGTCCTATCAAAAGATATAACGAGAAATGGGGCACAGCCGCCTAATATCTAATAGAGGCCTATCAAAAGAGATAACGAGAAATCTATCAGAAGAAATCAATGATGTCCACATCATCCAATCGATCCATCTGATGTAACTCCTCTTAAGTCACTGAATCTCAGTCGGAAGGGATGTCAGGTAGATAGAGAAGGGGGTCTACGCCAATAAAGCTATCATAATATGGGCCACCTGAAGGGCCAGCACCAGAGCTGGACTGATCGAAAGAATCTGCCCCTGATGGATCTCTGCCCAAATACCGGATGAAAAAGTGTTCCCGATCTAACCTCTGGGTCAAGCTATCAATCTGAGCCAAATTACTGGGCTCTCGGACGTAGGCAATCCAGTCTGTCATCATAACAGATCTAGGAACCATATCCCTCATGAACTGTGTGGTGCAGGTCTGAGCTCCAATGGTGTGAGGGAACCACCAGCGGTAGAAAGCCTCCCGAGTAAAAGGGTCCTCTGATAAAGTGAAGCCATCTAAACCTATCAGGGAAATTTTGGTTATCGGCTGAGATAAAGACCAATGTTGCCTAGTAGAAGGAAAGAATGGAATACGAATCTCCCATGTGGTGCTCCTGATAGCACGCTCTCCTAAATAGAGCTCCCAGCCTCCATCAGTCAAGAGAGGAATCCGACGAGTAGATAATACATACTCTACCACGGTCGAAAAGCTACCCTCACAGCCTACTGTCAAATGGTCATCGGTATAGGGAACCCATGTGATGACATCGGCTGTCAACAACTCCAAATATAAACGAGAATGGGTAAACCCCTCTGCTATAGGAACCTCTGCAAGAGCGGAGTGATGCCATTGTCGTCCCCATGGATAGGTCTCCAGACCTAATGTAGTAACGGGACGAAGACAGGGAAGCCTCTTATAAGACCAAAACTGAAAATGTAAAGACCAAATATCCTCAGTCAAGAAAACTGACAACCCGAGCGAGGAAAAATGAAAGATAAAGAGAAAATACTCACCAACAAAAATGGGAAAAAGTCTAGCTAAGCCTCTATCACGCCCTTTGAGCGGTGGCGCATCACTCTACGAAAATATGCAAAGGTGTATGAACACTAATCAAATTCTCTGATACGATCCACATCACGAGTGGTGCTAACTAAAGCGAAAGAAACCATCGAGGAGTTATCCACTAGGAAATAACCCCTGATGATTATCAGGAACAATCGCCGAAGAATGCGATCTCTAACCCTCTAATCACCAGGTAGAGGCTCAGTCAAAGCCCCACTCATGGAATCCACACTCAAGGGCCAAGAGCGAACGGTTCGACCCTTGAGGGTTGTGGCATGAACTCCTTAAAGGGATCGAACGACAGCTGGTGAAATGTCAGCCACCAAAGGCACTGGCGCCCCTGTAAACTCTAACCTATTGATGAACCTCCAGTCCATCGGTGTCATCATCATGTCGCAATCCAGTAAATGGAGAGACTAAGTCTGGTGGAACCAGCGCTCAGACAAAGCCCTCAGATAACCACAGGGGCAGCGACGAGGAGGAATAGAAAAGAAAGCTTGAAAGCCCTATGAATGAACGATCTCCTGGTACTCTGGTTGGAGGGTCTGGTACAAAGAGTGAATGCTAAACCAGTTCCCCCTGGGCTGAGTAAAGCCGGGAACTTGCATCAAATTGCAAATTAAAATCAAAAACCATACCCCAAAAGTGGGAAAAGAAGAAAGGTAAATATGGAAATTGCTATTACGTCATTTACATGAAGGTAGATCAAGGGATGATGATTCAAATCATCTAGAAGATTTGGAATCGTCACATTAATAGTTGGAAGCTCCTGGCGGGAAATGGAAGAAGAAGGAGCAAGATCCACAATAGGAACATCCTCCTCCTCGTCCACTATAAGACCCCAACTTCCATAAATAAAGATTAAATTTTTCTCGATATATATTTTGAATATTATGGTGTGGATTTGATATAATGTTATAGTTGTGGTATTATTTACAAATTTTGCAAAGTATACAAGTTGTTATAAAATATTCGATTGGTCAGAGAATATTCATTTTAATAGGGAATATTCGTATGGCGGCTAAATCATTGGTGGACCCCACAATAGAATTATTGTCAGAGTTAAAAAACGACAGAAATATCTTTTTATAAAAGTAACGGCAGAAGTTTTACCGTTATTTGTTGAAATTGTGACGCCCCCAAAATTCGGACACCCATTTCATGAATTCGGTGCAACTACGAATATCTTACTAAAATCATCAACAACAGAAATAATATAATAATTTACATTGATATAATATAAATATTCGCATCCCAAGGTACAGTGACCATTACTACGACAATTCAGTGATTAAACTTAAACATAACTTAATCATCCTTAAATACATCATAATAAGCATAACAATAATAATAATACTTCTAATCTTAAAGGACTAAGTTATTCTGTAGCCTTGCCCTTTCCCTTGTCCTTTCCTGAAGTACCGCCTTGCTCTGCCTTAACTGTAATGTTTTTAGGAAGCAAGAATAAGGAACAAGTTTGCCCAGAAAGAAATATAGCCAGAAGGATGAGCAGTTATAGCATTTAAATCTTCAAGGTATAATAATAATTGGTAGCTCAAGAATATCAAGAAATATCAAGAGTATTCAATAGGTGACGCTATAGACTGAAGGATATCAACAAAATTTTAGGATTTATTCATTTCGAGGTTCAATATGAATGAACACTGAGCAGTCACTAAGGACTAAGAACTCTTACTAGAATTAACAGTATTATACTGTAATCCAATATAAACGAGTATAACAGGTGATCAGCCTAAAGTAACCTACGTTATGCATAACATTTAATTATACTCATGTGCGCACGTCGGTTTCCCGATAATATATAATTTCCCCTTCAATGAGGGTTGTTCATTTAAGTAGATTTACGATAGTCCGCACCAAGTCAATTGGTTTGGATAGCTTTTAACACATAATAATAGTCTAGTCGAATCAAAGGCTTAGACAACTTTTATAATGCATTTAAGAACGATAAGTCCAATGCTTGCAACAACGTCGAGGTATACAAATGATTTTCGAATAGAAACAGATATTTGCTTGATATAAATATGGTTGATATGATAACAATTCGAATGTATACAGTGTAAGAAATAAGGAACTTGCCTCGTTCGTCGATTATGTTTACCTTTGACACCTTGTCACGTATGCTGCCTATAATATAATAATATAGCCGTACAAATTAGTGATTATTGAAAATCGACTCACTTTAGCTATTAATCGCATGTCATCCTAGTTTAAGGTACTAGTCTCTCATACAATACATAATTTTAAAAAAAATACTACATTTCTTACTTACTACACATTTATGCTCACAACTAAGAAAACTATGCACATAACATTAATTTATTAAACTGTTGCCCAACTTAGTTTACCTGAACTAATTTTATTAATTAGAGTCCAAAAGGACTTTTCACAACCTGCTTGTTTATTGCTATAACCTGCACTCATTTTCTTTTTGATTAATTAATGCCACATTAGAGTGTAGCTTAAGGGTAAATACACCTACCCTTTTTATTACTTCCTAAAAATATTATGCACATAGTGTCACAATTTAATGTTTTAATGATATTATTAAATTAGTTTAGTGTACTGATATATATATTTCATTACCTCCATGTTAGCTAATCAAAATATTTCTTTGAAAGACATTACAAATATAATACATAAACAACCCCACTTTATGGAAACACTCTTCTTATTGAATTTAAATATTACTCTACTTATCCTCAATGACCATTATGGAATAACAAATTTTTTTTTGAACCAAGTCCTACGTTTGGTCTTGCTGGAGGTACAAAAAATGTGTTTGATATAAAGCCTTCTAAATCTTCACATTGCCCACATTTTACTATCCAAGAATACTTAACAGGTAAGGCTAAAAGATTTGAAATTCTCATGCATAGCAACTCCTTTAATAAGAACATGTAGCCACCAAAATTATTGGACATGTACGACAACTTTTCTTACACAATTAGCAGCTATGTTGGCCCTAAAAATTACAACCACAAGTAGCATCCTTGTTGCACGAAAACAAAAATAATTCACATGTAGCAACATATTATTAATTATGTAACAACTAATAATAATTTATTTTTTTATTTTTTTCGTACAACTAGACCTCATGCTAACAGATAATTTGCCTTAAACATAGCAGCCACAAAGCATCATTCCTATACCACACAAATAAAAGATTACATATAACAACCATTTAAAAGATACACCAAAACCGCCCCTTCCTTCTTTTCATTTACATGCTTTGTTTGTCTTTTTTTTTCCCATTACGAAAATCATCATGCATTCTTGCAAATTAATTTAGTTTGAAAGCACATGGTAAATATTAATTTAGCATGCATACATCTAGTTAAGCATACTAAATTTTTTTTTTTTATAAGCAACACAAAATATCCACATTACTTCAAAAAGAAGAACAAGTGTGTACTAGAAATTAAATGGAAGTAATTTTATTTAACTATTTTGTTTTTTATACCTTAGCTTGAAAATTAGAAATGCGTTGCCAAGTGAAGAGCTGATGCTGTTACTTTTCTCTTGCTTCACCGAACACTCCCACTTTCTCTAATACTGATTCTTGCTTTAAAAAAAAACTAGAGCAAGGGGTTTATATATATACTAAAAAGGGGTGCATAAATTAATTAAAAGTCTTCTTGGCCATCCCCCTACAATAACTTTATAGCAGCCCTAAGTGCTCTATGACATCCCATCACCCATGTCCCATTGTACTGTCAACAAAAAAAAATCATACGCAAGCTCCCTTTTTCTTGGATGCAATGGTCCCAAAATGATGGTCTCAATTAAGTGCAATACCCAATGCTACAAACTTAGCTTGTTGGAATTATTTCACAAGGCTAATTGACTTTTAGTTCAATGTGGCTGCCACCATTTTACTAGTTGCCGAAAATGGTTAAAAATTTTCCTAAGGCTGCCGAAAATGGGTGGTTTACCAATTATAAGGTTGGGTCCAAATCCCCTTGGCTTACATATAAAAAGAGTTATTAAGTTTAGACTTTATTTGGCTAGCCACACATCCCATTCGAAATTTACAAGTAACAAAATAGTTTGGCTAGAAAAATCTTATTAAAGCTGCCCGCTAAATCAATTTAGGCCTACCACCTTATTCTACCAGATTTATTATTTGGATTATAAACATGTAGATACTTAATTATTATGGCAGCAAATTAATTAATTTAATTTACCCAAATAACACTAAATTATACACCACCTTAATAATTATTAATAAGTTGGGTTATTTCACGTAATTTAAGTTACTCACTTAGATAATAATAAAAATGATTTAGTCCATCCAGACAAGCTTTCAAACCAATTCAATGATTTATCATTACTCTGGTATAGTTAAATAAATTAATTATATACCACCTCTCTTATTGTCATCTTTTACTTAGTAATGCAATCCTCCTTTAATTTATTCCTCACTAATTCCATCATTGTGTCACACAAGACATTTCATAAGCTTATCATAATTCTCCACATCTTATCAATTATTAAAAGTTCAATTTAATTCAATTGAGTTACTCATCTCATGTTGTCTAAGCATTTATAAAATAAATATTCACACGTTCTATTTATATAAATATTAATATTTAATCATAAAATTTACGGTTATTACAGAAATACTCGGTGGTAAAAGTACAGTAATACGCGTCGTTGCATAGTAGCACATGGTATTGATTATTGATGCTTACGTGAGAAGTCACTCAGTTATACTCAATTATTGCTACAGTAATTGCTGCATAGTATCTCACATTATTTGATTCAATAATTGTCAATATTTTATATTATTAAATCAATAATTGAGATGACAAGTTATTCATATTATTATTTGCATAATTAACAATGTCTAGAAAGTTCTGTCGAGGAAAGAGATTTGGTCACCTAATTGCGCGTCAATAGGGAGAAATCTTTATCGGAAAGCCCCCTCTTTCTTGGGAACGATCTGGTTGTTAATATTACGGATTATAATAATGATGAATAAATGTTGTTAAAAATATTGAGGGGATTTTTATGAAGTATTTGTTGTAAATTTTGGTGTAATATTTGGACCCCCATTTACCCATTTTTCAAAATAATCGGTATAAAATTATTCAATATATATATATAATATATGTGTGTAAAAGTGACATGTGGGGTGGGGCCCACATGTGGGATGAAAAATGAAAATGGGGTGGGGGGAGAAAACGTGAATGAGAGGGTGTGTGTGTGTGTGTGTGTGTGTGTGTGTATATATATATATATATATATATATATATATATATATATATATATATATATATATATATAACTTTCGTGTGTGTGAGGGCATGTGAAATCAAAAGTCTGCACATTCAATTAATTCATCCATGACCTTCCAGTTGTTTCGTTCATGAGAAGAAGAAAAAAGGAAAGTATTGTTCACCCGTGATTTTATTCAAATAGTATCCTTTCCATTCTCCTATAAATAGGATGCTTAGTTTAGAATTGAAAATCACACCAGAATCGGAGATTTATTCTTCTATAATATAGAGCGTATTTCTTTAGAATTTTAAGAAGTTTTGAGCGTAGAAAACAGTGAAAGTTTTCTTCAAGAATATCCCCGTTATACCAATTGGAATACTCTTCTTTTTAAGGTAAGAGATATTATTTTTGTTCAATACTCGTAAGAAATAATATTTTCTTCCATACTCTGTAGTATGTAAGTAATATTATTTCGTTTAAGATTTCGAATTCTATACTTATTTTGTTAAGTTTTGGCTTCTATACTCCATGAAATTAGTAGAATATCCTTGAAATTTGCGTTTCATCCAGTATCTTTCGTGGAAATATTATTCTGAACATTCTTGATAAGTTTTAACTTTTTCTTGCCAGAGTACTATTTACGGGGTACTATTCTTGAAGTACTATTCATGGGATACTATTCACTTGGGTACTATTCATCTGGGGTACTATTCATGACAAAAATTTATTTCTTTTCGGTCCAAATCATTTTTGATACAATATTATTCTTTAATTTTACTCCACAAAGAAGTATCATGTTGACAATTTAGACATTATTGAATCCTAGATAAATTAAATTATAAATCTTTAGAAATTTATCCATTGTTTTCTTTTAATTGAATTCTTATATCATTTTCATCATCCTCATGCTTATATTGTGATGAAAGTCCTCATTGGCCCATAGTGCATTGATGGACTGTTAATTGGTATGATTATGACCAGGGAATATTCGGTATAATCATGATCGTAATGTTACAAATGATGTAGTAAAAGTCCTTGTTGGCTCGTAGTGCATTGATGGAAAGTTATTGGCATGATCATGACCATTGATGATTATATGAATATCCTTGGCCCGTAGTGCATGGATAATTCGTGGACGTGTGATAAGTAGGTTTTATACCTACTTCTTAGTTACCAACTCATGGGAATTCTGCTTAACTCAAGTACTTTTAGTATGTTTTATTTGCTTTTTGTGTTTATTTTTTAGTTTACCTAGCTGGAATTCCTAAGGTATGGAATGGCATGGAAATGGCATGGAAATACAATTTACAAGGACAAGGCATGGTGGCTTGGGCAAAAGTGAAGATAGCAGCTAGACTTGAGTAGGTGAAAAAGACACTAAGAAATGAAGAAGAAGAAAGTAGCAGGAAGCAGCAGCAGAAGAAAGTAAACAACATCAGACAAGAAGCAGAAGCAGCAGCAGCAGCGCGGCCGCGCTGCCATCAAGGAAAAACATGGTGCGCCCGCACTAGAGGATGGATAGAGGCATATAAGGCTACCGCGCGGCCGTGCCAAGTACACAGTCAAAGTACGCGCGCCCGTGCCAGGGGATTTCCAGACGTATACATGGTGCGCCCGCGCCCAATTCTCAGTGCAACATCGCGCGGCCACGTCGGTCAGAATTAAAATGCTGACTTTTGTAATTTAAAAATGTTGGAGCGTATTTGCTTTTTTTTTAGGCCATATGGTTGGTTACCAGAGAAGCATTATTGATTATATTATCAGTTCTATTACTATTATTAGGTTTTGCTTGGCTAGAGAGAGTTTTAGCATTTTCTTTGATATTTTGAGCTTCTCTCTTTAGATGATCGCTGATTAATATTAGTTTTCATTCTGGTGAAGATTGTGGATTTAAAAAAAGCCTGGAAATAGACTTTGCAGCAGGGATTCTCAGATTTGATTTTTCATTACTCTTATATCTCTTGTTTTTATTTCTTATTTCCATGTTTTGCTATAATCCCATAATGGTTGTTAATTCATAAATGAACTAACTTCCATTATGGGATTCTAATGGATTTTAATGTGTAGTTTAAGCATGTATGCCTGATTGTGATGTTGTATGTTTAATATTAGATTGCCCTGCATGGTTGTGCTTAATTATTGAATGATTGATCACCATTCACACTAATTGCTTGTATGGAATTGGAAAATGAAATATAAATATAAATTAAACCATGTTGGCATATGTTCGTGAGATTTATCAGAATTAGATATTGTGATTAGTGAATTGGATAGGCATATATCAGTTCACCATGTATAGTCATTAAGAGAGCTTGTGCTTAAACTATTATTACTGTAAATTCACATAGACATATAGTGAGTTTGGTAATTGTGATGCTTACATGAATTCTATCAATTGCGTATTTTGTGTAAATTGGACATAGTTCATTGAAAGATGGATGTGTTTTCCTTTTGTGCTCTTGACTATCTTTCCATATTAAATAATTAGACAGAACAGAAGGCATGCATTTTGGATGAAGCATTAGATGATATTAGAATCTCATATCTCTCCAATGTAATTACCTACTTTTAGTAATTATTATTTTGTGTTGATAATTAATTTAGATATCAATTTATTTATTGATTGATCGTTGAGCATATAGAGATAGTAATTAGGTTGATGCATAATAGTTTAGATTTATTAACCTTTCTCCGTGGGATCGATACTTTCTTACTCTGTACTACTTGTTAACCCATGTATACTTGCATGAGTTAGAGCCCATTTTCTTAATCCAAAATGGAGGCAACAAATTTTTGGCGCCGTTGCTGGGGAATAGTGTTTAATTTTATTACTGTCGTCATCAATTAAAGTTAGATTTGTTTGACTTAAACAATTCTTATCTTATCTTATTTCTATTTTATTTTTGTTTTCATTTCAGGTACTTGTGCATAGTATATGCGCACTCGATCGTCACATCCTGAATTGGTTCATGCACAGGAAAATATCAACGGTAGTGCTTGGAGATCGAGAGCACGTAAGAATACACAAGTGGATAATGATGAGTGCATATTATTCATTTATTTTTATTCCTTTATGTTTAGTTTTATTCCATATTTTATATGTATATGAGCTTATTAAGGTATTTAATGATTTCAGGAAGAATTGGAGTTGAAATAAGGAAAAAGGGATAATTATAGGGTTTTTAGCTTTATGTTGGATGCATGGTCTTGGCTTGGGACTTGAATTTTATTGTAGAGCTATTCCTTAGCTTTTCGGAACATCTTTAATCGTCTCAATCGGAGTTCATATGAAAAAATTAAGATCTTTTTACCAGACAGAAGTTGAACCTCAAAGTTTGGAAGTTGCAATTTGCATAGCAGTCACTTGGAGCCTGATTTCGACCTTGATGAAGCCAGAATCTGTCAAATCTCAAAGAATGAAAGTTGTAGATCTCATTGATATCTTCGTTTTGATAGGTATTAGGCTTTGTAACTCCTCCCAGATCAAAGGTTATGCTTCTTTTACCAAAGGACGTCGCAGTAGAAAATGAAAATTCGCCCCAGCGAATTTGTGCGCGAAAATTGGAAAATCTTTGATTTTTGGAAAGTTTCTAAATGCAGATTTTGGCAGATTTCAACATGGAATGAGATTATTATTTCTTTTAGCTTTAGGATTTACTTTATACTAAGATTTATTTCCAAATTAGATTCTATTTTTTTATGGAAACTAGTTATGATTTGTAATTTCTTTTAGGATTTGGATTTCTACTTCCCATAGGATTTAGGACTTTGTCTAGCACTCTAAATAGAGGATGATAGTCAGGGTTTTATTCATTCAATCATCTACTATATTCTCTCATCTACAACATTGGAGAATTGAAGACATGAGCTAAGTTCTTTTTTCAATTCTAAGGAATGTTGAACCTTATTTATAATTAATGGTTAATTGAGTATTCATTATTTATTTCTTCTCACTTGAAATTCATTCTTGATAATCTGATTTAATTTCTAAATGTTATTTGGCTTAACTGATTTGATTTCTGCAGGATTGAGTTGGTTAACGAATATCATATGCTAGATCAAGGAATAATATTTCGTGTAATTGATATTATTTCTAATCACAAGTAGTAATTAGTAATACATGATTGTGGACAAGCTTTTGAGTATTGCTATAAGTATTAAAAGACAAGTTAAACAATCCGAGCTTATGTGTTAGTTTCTTAGAATAGTCTAATTCCCCAGTTCTTAATGATGTTGTTATATTAAATCTATAGAGCTTGTTCTAGGTTATATAATTGTTAGAATCTTGTGAAGAGCTTGTTTCATTGAGTGACAATCTAAAGGGAATTTCGGGTAGCAGAATTTGTTGTTGCCTAGGGTTATTAGTTTCATTGAAGGGTAAATAATATTACACTTTATTAATCTATTGTTGTAAAAAGGTGATACTGAACTGAAGAACTAAAGCTTTTTATTTATTGTTTATTCTTATTAGTTTATTTTTGTTAATTCAGTTAATTAATTAAAAATCCCCTTTTCATTAGAAATCATAGGATAAATATAAAACAAATCACTCTCTGTGGGATCGATCCTTGCTTACTACGTGCTAATTGTTTAAATTTGTAAAGTGAAAGTGAGGTTAATTTAGGAGTGTAAACGACAGCTCCCAGATACTGATACTTCAACATCCAACATGGCAGAAGAGCCTCGAGAAGAGCAACATAGAGCCTTAAGGGATTATTCAATGGCCAAGACCAATGAGTTGCAGTCGAGTATAGTAAGACCAGCTATAGCAGCCAACACTTTCGAAATTAAGTCAGGAACTATACAAATGGTCCAGAACATGGTTCAATTTGGAGGTGCTGCTGCAGATGACCCGAATGAGCATCTATTGAGCTTCATAGAGATTTGTGACACCTTAAAGTACAATAGGGTGTCAAAAGATGCAATTAGGCTCAGGCTGTTTCCATTCTATTTGCGGGATAAGGTGAGAAGCTGGCTCCATTTGTTACCCCCGGGGTCTATCACTACATGGGAGGACTTAGCACAGAAGTTCTTAGCCAAATTCTTTCCTATGGCTAAGACTGCAAAAATGAGGACTGCAATTTCCCAGTTTTAGCAACAACAGGGTGAATCACTGTATGAAGCTTGGGAAAGCTACAAGGAGATGCTAAATGTCCCCATCATGGAATGCCGGATTGGATGGTAATAAATACTTTTTATAATGGATTGGGTTGGCAGTCAAGGCTGATAGTGGATGCTGCTGCGGGAGGAGCCTTATGGGTTCAAAGTTATAAAGAGGCTTATGATCTCATCGAGACAATGGCAGTAAATGATTTTCAGAATTCTACAGCCAGGATGTCACAACCTAAAGTTATGGGGGTGTTAGAGGTGGATTCCATAATAGTATTGTCAGTTCAGATGGCAGCTATGGCGAAGAAGATTAATTCTTTGGCAGAAAGCAAGGTCAAGCCAGTTGCTTATATATGCGAGATATGTGTGGGGTCACATCAGACGGACCAGTGTGCTATCAGTGCAGAGTCAGTGCAGTTTGTTAGCAACTACCAGAAGCCTCAGAATCAGTTCCAGAATTCTGACCACCCTAACAACCGCAACCATCCCAATTTCAGCTAGAACAATAATCAAAATAATCAACAACATTAGTCACAACAATAATTTCAATCTCAACAGTATCAGCCCCAACCATCTCACCAGTAATATGCTTCAAAACCACCCTACCCTCCTAGATTCCAACAACAATAGCAACATCATTAACCACTAGCAGCTCAAACAGAAAAGAAGTTAGAAATGGAGGAGATGATGCTCAAGTATATGGCTAATACTGAGGTTATGATCAAGAGCCAAGCAGTGGCTATAAAGAATTTGGAGACTCAGATGGGCCAGATGGCAAATACATTGAACAATAGACCACAAGGGTATTTGCCAAGTAATACGGAAACAAATCCAAGAAGGGAAGGAAAGGAGCAGTGTTAGGCTATTACACTCAGATCAGGGAAGCAGACTGAAGGTTTTCAGGATGGCGCGCCCGCGCCACTAGTACAAAGGGAAACCGCGCGGCCGCGCCTGGAGCAAGTTGGTTCTGATGAGATTTTGCTTAAAGAAGGTTCTGAACAAGGGGAAGTGGAGAAGAATAGTGTAAAGTTACCGGAGAAACCAGAGACCAAACAACCAACTGTACACCATCATGTTCCATATCCACAAAGACTGCAGAAACAAAGGGAAGACAAGCACTATTCAACAAGTTTTTGGTGGTATTCAAGAAGCTACAAATAAATATAACTTTCGCTGAGGCATTGGAAAAGATGCCAAGCTATGCAAAGTTCATGAAAGGGATCTTGTCAAGGAAGAAAAGACTAGAGGACTTTGAGACCATAGCCTTGACTGAAGAGTGTAGTACGGTGCTTCATCGTAAGTTACCTCTGAAGCTAAAGGACCCAGGAAGCTTCACAATACCCTGTACCATTGGAAAGATGTCTTTCAGCAAATGTTTGTGTGACTTAGGGGCTGGCATCAACTTGATGCCTCTGTCAATTTTTAATCAGTTGGGATTGTTGGGTCCAAGGCCGATAAATATTTCACTATAGCTTGCTGACAGATCCATTACCTATCCACAGGGTTTTGTGGAAGATGTACTGGTCAAAGTGGATAAATTCATCTTCCCAGCGAACTTCATCATCTTGGGTTACAAAGAAGATACAAATATACCAATCATTTTGGGGAGGCCTTTCTTAGCCACGGGACAGACTTTGTTAGATGTTCAGAAAGGTGAGTTGACAATAAGGGTTCATGATCAAAAAGTCACTTTCAACATGTTCAATGCTATGAAGTTTCCTACCGACGAGGAAGAATGTTTTCAGGTTGATTAGGTAGACAGAATGTTGAATCAAGAAGTTGAATAGCTGGTAGATAATGAGCATTTAAGAAGTGCTTTATTAGGGGAATCAGAGATGGAAGATGATGAGATTGCTAAATTTATACAGATTCTTGACACAGTGCCACGGTTTTGAAAATTTAAAATTCTTGTTGAGCCACTGAAAAATGCTGGAGATACATCAGTAAGACTCAAGCCATCACTTGAGATGCCTCTAGATCTTGAACTAAAACCACTTCCTGATCACTTGAGGTATACATTTTTAAATGATTGTTCAAAGTTGCCTATTATTATCTCTTCTACACTAACATCTTGCCATGAAGATAAGATGCTATGAGTCCTAAAAGAGTTCAAATCAATGATAGGATGGACCATAGCAGATATTAAAGGGATCAGCTCATCATTCTGTATGCACAAGATCCTGCTGGAAGATGATAGTAAACCTTCAGTGGAACAACAGCGCATATTGAACCCAATTATGAAGGAAGTGGTCAAGAAGGAGGTTCTGAAATGGCTAGACGCAGGAATAATATATCCGATATCAGATAGCTCGTGGGTGAGCCCAGTATAGTGTGTGCCGAAGAAAGGGGGAATGACTGTAGTCTCCAACGAGAACAACGAGCTGATACCGACCAGGATAGTGACAGGGTGGAGAGTCTGCATGGATTACCGCAGACTGAATAAGGCTACAAGGAAAAACCACTTTCCACTTCTGTTTATTGATCAAATGCTGGACAGGCTAGCAGGTCACGAGTATTATTGCCTTCTGGATGGGTACTCAGGTTATAATCAGATTGTGATAGCTCCAGAAGATCAGGAAAAGACAACTTTCACATGTCTATATGGAACATTCACGTTCAGAAGGATGTCTTTTGGGTTGTACAATGTCCCAGCCACATTTCAGAGGTGTATGATGGCAATTTTTTCTGATATAGTGGAGCAAAATGTAGAAGTCTTCATGGATGACTTCTCAGTTTTTGGAGATTCGTTTGACCTGTGTTTAGAAAATTTAGTGATGGTGTTGAAGAGATGTGTCGAAACAAATTTGGTTCTAAATTGGGAAAAGTGCCATTTCATGGTACAAGAAGATATAATATTGGGACACAAGGTTTTAAAGAAAGGATTAGAGGAGGACAAGGCTAAGTTAGAGACTATTGAGAATTTGCCTCCACCTACTTCTGTTAAAGGTGTTCGTAGTTTTTTAGGGCATGCAGGCTTCTATCGTAGATTTATTAAGGATTTCTCCAAGATCACGAAGCCACTTTGTAGTTTATTGGAGAAAGATGTGCAATTTAAGTTTAATGAAGAATGCTTGTCTGCGTTTGAACATTTGAAGAAAAAGTTAACTACAGCACCAGTGATCACAGCACCAGATTGGGACCTGCCTTTCGAATTGATGTGTGATGCCAGTGACTATGATGTGGGGGCTGTTTTGGGCTAGCGAAGGGACAAGATCTTCCATGTGATTTATTATGCGAGCAAGACCCTCACTGATGCTTAGTTAAACTACACCACCACAGAGAAGGAACTTTTAGCAGTGTTGTATGCTTTCGACAAGTTTCGAGCCTATTTGATTGGGACTAGGGTGATAATGTACACAGATCATGCAGTAATTCTATATTTTGGGGCAAAGAAAGATGTCAAACCTCGTCTAATCAGGTGGATACTTCTTTTGCAATAGTTTGATTTAGAAATTAAGGACAGAAAGGGAACTGAGAATCAAGTGGCGGACCACTTATCTCAATTGGAAAATCTGGGGAGGGATGTAAATGACAAGCATATGATTAATGAGTCCTTCCCAGATGAGCAATTATTTGTGGTACAAGGTGAAGTGCCATGGTTCGCAGATTTTGCTAACTTCCTAGTAAACAAGATCATCCCTTCTGACTTGACTGGGTATCACAAGAAGAAGTTTCTACATGATGTGAAGTGGTTTATATGGGATGAACCGTACTTGTTTAAGCAGTGTTTTGATCAAATGATAAGGAGGTGTATTCCATATAGCGAGACAAAGGGTATATTGCAGGATTGCCACGTGTCATTGTATGGAGGTCACTACAGAGGTGAAAGGACAACGCCTAGAGTTTTGTAAGCAGGATTTTACTGGACGACAATTTTTAAAGATGCTTATAGTTTTGTTCAGAAATGTGACAGATGTCAGAGAGTCGGGAACATATCTAAAAGGAATGAAATGCCCTTGAATACTATCCTTGAGGTGGAGATCTTCGATGTTTGGGGGATAGACTTCATGAGTCCTTTCGTCTCATCATGTGGGAATTTATACATCTTGTTGGCAGTCGACTACGCATCCAAGTGGGTGGAAGTGGCAGCTCTTCCAACAAATGATGCTCGGGTGGTTCTAAGGTTTTTACAAAAGAGCATTTTTACGAGGTTTGGGACTCCGAGGGCAATCATTAGTGATGAAGGCAGCCACTTTTGTAATCGTCAGTTCACAGCTCTGTTGGCTAAGTATGGGGTGAATCACCGAATTGCTACAGCTTATCACCCCCGAACTAATGGCCAAGCAGAGGTCTCGAATCGTGAAGTTAAGAGAATTCTAGAAAAGATAGTGAACCCCACAAGGAAGGACTGGTCATTGAAGCTAGACGATGAAGTATGGGCTTACAGGACCGCTTATAAGACTCTGTTGGGTATGTCACCATTTCAGCTGGTATATGGAAAGACTTGTCACCTTCCCATGGAGCTCGAACACAAGGCATATTTGGCAATTAGGAAGCTAAATTTTGACTTGAAGGCTGCAGAAGAAAAATGTCTACTCCAACTCAATGAGTTGGATGAATTCATATTGCAGGCCTATGAGAACTCCAAATTGTATAAGGAAAAGGTGAAGAGATGGCACGACTGCAAGATCTTGGAACAGGTTTTTGAACCGGGGCAAAGAGTGTTATTGTTTAATTCTAGGCTTAAACTCTTCCCAGGAAAGCTCAAGTCAAGGTGGTCAGGGCCGTTTACTGTAAAGTAGGTATTTCCACATGGTGCGATCGAGATATTTAATAAGTTCCCAGACAAGCCATTCTAGGTCAATGGACAGTGGCTTAAGCACTATTTTGGTGGTGAGGTTGACAGGCAGAAGGTCACCTCTATTCTTTCTTCTACATGATCAGAGCAGAGATAGTCAAGCTAACTGACTATAAATTAGCGCTCAATGGGAGGCACCCCATTATTTCTCTTCTTTCCTCGTGTTTAATTCTTGGTGAATCATGTTTATTTCTCATCTTTATGTTTAATTCTTGATAACATACAATTTTTGACACAAGTTTTGTTGGAGCTGAATGCATATATTATTTTGGTTAGGAATAACATTTAGAGCATTTTTTGATATCCATTCATGCATACATGTTACTTAGTACATATTTTGATTTGGAGATTTGGTATATCTTATAATTGTAAATGCTTTATGTGCAGGTTAAGTGAGGAGTATCATTTGCTACTGATTTCTACTTCAAGTGCAGCTCAGTTCTCTTCAGGGTACAGGGCAGCGCGGCCGCGCGGCTTGGTAGTTCAAATATGGCGCGCCCACACCAGGCTTTTTTGCATTCTATTTCACAGTGCGCCCGCTCTCTTAACACACTTACCATCAGCGCGCCCGCGCCATTCATAGGCTTAATCTCTACGCGGCCGCGCCCGAGTACAGATGCAGAAAAAATTTAAACATTTTAAATACGTGCCCCAGTCCACTTCTTATATCAATTACATTTCAAACGTGTACCTCTCCACTTCTCTCCCTAAAACTGACGCCTCTATCTCTTCTCATCTTCCAAACCATTCCTGTAACATTCCAGATTTTTTAAAATATAAGTTATAAATATTTATTGATTTATATAAATATTTATTGGATGTGTTTATTATATAATTGTTCAATTTGATTGAGTTGATTTAGTTAATTATTTATTTGTTAAATAATTAATGTGATTAGTTAATTATTTATTTGTTAAATAATTAATGTGTTATGTGGATTGAGTTATGTGATTAAGTAATTGATTTAATAAATTATTATTAAATAAAGTGTGACAAATAACTATGTTATAAGAGTTATTAAAATAAATTAAAGTAGTTTATTTTAGTTTTACCCAAACAAAGCGTATGGATATAAACTATTTTATTTTAAAGGGATTTGCCAAACAAAGCCTTATGGTTTTTGGATTTTTAATTTTTGAATTTGTAAATAATTTAAATAAAATAAATAATAAATATAACGTATTGATATATGTTGTAGACGTTATTTTGATAACTGATGATGGCTATTAAGGCCTTATCAGTTTGTGTTTTCTTATGTTACGCATACTAGCTATCAGAACTTCATTCTAGTTGTGTTAGGCAATAGAGAGAATTGAGACTTGAGAGATTTTGAGAGAGAGCTTGTGCAGAGAAGAACAATTCGAGTGTGTAGCAAGGATTTCTGTTAAGAAGAAAAAGGTATGTTCTACCACTTTGATATTATTTACGAGTATTTCGGTGAAGCTTTGTTATACTCTGTGAATTCTATTTCTTTTATGCTCTATGAGTTCTAGTTTTTCTTCCGAATTGTTGTTATGTAACTAAGTTATGGGAGTTGTAAATGTTTATAGTGATTAGATATGGTGTTTAAACAATTATCGCATGCAAATTTCGTTTACAGTAGGAAGAAAATTTGTCAGTATATGTATTCTTGGTATGTTTCCATATGTAATCATGTAAGTACCAATTTTAATGGCCAATTTGGTTGTGAAATTGTAAATTGATGTTTGTTTATGGTATTTCATTGAGATACGAACGGAACGTAGGTTGAATAGAGTATTTTGATCTATTAATGAATTCACAGTGTTTACTGTGTTATCAACTATGGAGTTTTAGTTTTTTTTAAACCGTGTTTTCAAAATTTAAGTTTTCTAAAATCTTGGTTTAGTCGTTGTTAATTAGTATCTGAATAATTGGTTATGATTATGGGTAAATTATGTTAGTTGTTCGTGTAAATTTAGATGTTAGCAGTATCATTTAGTACAAAATTTAGTTGTTCTGTTCTTCGCCGTTAGGTTCTCTGAGTTTCGGCGTCCCAGCGCCAAAGTTCGCGCCCCGGCGCTGGTACTCGCGCCCCGGCGCCACTGATCGGAAAAATTGTCTAGAGTTGGGCAGTTTTGACCTCCTGTAGTAAAACGGCCATAATTTTCTCATACGAACTCCGATTGAGTTGATTCAAGATGATCCAGAACGAGGACGAATAGACCTACAACTTTCATGCTTTAAGTTTTTTAATTTGAGGTCTGTAACAGTAGTCAAAATGGCCATCTTTAGGACTGTTGTGTATTCGGAGCCAATCGGAGGGCGTCGGGATGCGCGAATGCTAGTGCAACCCTTTGTATATTAGTATAACTTAATGATAACATGTTGGACATGTAATATGATGTTGTATCAAGTTGTTAATGTGTATGTGGTACAATGACTTGATCACTTAAGCAGTTGTAATAAAGCTAAATAGTGATGTTCATGAAAAGATGTGATATTGTTAGGAAGTTATATGAAACTAATATTAGTGTAACTAATGTGTATTGTCAATACATATGGTATGTGTAGGACTTGTGGTGAACGTGAGTAGTGATTGTTTAACCTACGCACGAGGCAAGTTCCCTAACCTTTGCTACTTTATTATTCAGTAAGGTTACTTTTCATTGTTATGTTATACTTATGCAAATTCTCTATTTCTAATCTCTTGTTTAACGATTTATTGTCATGCAAGTTCTTTAACCCTCATTTATTGTTGAGCAAGCTAGTTAATCTTTGTTTCTTTATTCCAATCGAGATTACCTTGGTTATTCAAAGTTTGTACTCATTTATTGTTGAGCAAGTTAGTTAATCTTTAACTCTTTATTCAAAGTCTGTATTATTATTGTAAGAAGTGTGTTTATTCAGCTACTAATAACTGTTGTTTGATCTTCGTTCTTCAGTATCACTGTACTATCTTACGTTATTATACCGAACTCTAAGTTGCTTAGCGATTCTTTACCAATTCAACTAATCCTTAGTTGATGAATGTTCTAAACTCTAAATTACCCTTGAAGTCTACCCAAACCAAACTTCCTTTGGTTTGCATATGTACTCACACAAATTTTGAAAGCATGTTGTCGATGATAACATTTGTTCAATTTAAAAATAATTAATACTCTAGCTCTTATTGATTCATCGATATACCTTGTTCATAAAGATATTATAATCAAACTCTTGAATAGTTATTTGTTTCTATCTGATTCAACCAGTACTTGGTTGATGAGCATTCTAAAGATCTAGAATTCCTTGAAAGCTAATTCCCAATCAAACTTCATTTAGTTCGGAACCTGATGATCTAAGCTAAGATGAACAACCATATTATTAGGGGATTATTTTAGAAATACGCAATAGCGTTAAAATGTTTGCGCAATACATAGTACAAAGGGCTGATCACCTGGAGTACGAGATGATGGTCCATATAGTCGTTTAGACTGTTAAAGGTTACAATAGAAACACCTGTGAACCTAGGACATAGATGATGATTATAGTCTTTTAGACTGTTAAAAGTTAAAGTAGAAATACTTGTAAACCTAGAATAGAGTTCGTGGTCTTGTGACCCTCAGTATATTCTTTGATGTTGTTATCTATTGTTAACTTAAACGTTCATTATTCCTTTGAACTCATTGCTATTGAATTAAAGTTTCTTGTTCCGGTAAGAATACTTTACCATTGAAAGCTCAGTTAATTGTCATTCATAAAACGTTATTGTATATTATCCTTCTTGTGAGCAATTGTTTGCTCACTCTTGCACAAAACAATGCAGATGAAGTTACGAAGTTTGAAAAGCTTTCTACAAGCAAGGGCAAGGACAAAGTGCTTGATTAGACGGCAACGTTTAATTTATATTTTTATTTATGAAGCTTATGTAATGGATTTAATTATAATCATGTTTTAATTTTCCGCTGGTGATTGTAATAAAGGTTAGATGACCTGGGATTTATTTGAGATTATGTAACCCTTTAATGGGAGATTTATTATTTTAACTTTTGAGTTTAATTTTATCCTTTGGATATGGGTAGTTAGTTATGATTTAATTGGACAGTGAACACCAAATCTGTGGGATTGAAGTGGCCATATTTGGGGGTGTCACAAGTTGGTATCAGATTGAAGTGGCCAGATTTGAGGGTGTCACAAGTTGGTAAAAATCGTGTTGAAGACAAGTTGAAGAGTGCCAAACGAATTATGGAACTTAGCATTTAATCTTCCACTCTCCTGATGATTCGTATCGTGGAGCAAGAGCGAAATGAAGCTGTACAATGTAGACTGTTCTTGTAGATTGCAAGAAAAACAATAAAATGATATATAAATTAGAATGAAAATTAATAGATGTGGATCCTAACTTTTGAATTAAATAGTGGGATGTGATGAAGTAATCCTAAAATTTTATTATTTCGGGATAAATAATATAAATAGCAGTGTGGTTATTTTGTGATGTGGTGATGTAATAAATGAATAAAGTATTATCATTGTTTATTAAGAAATATTATGTGTTATCTAATAGGTCAAGTTTTAAACAGTAAAATGCCGCCTAGAAGAAGACAACAGCGTCAACAGAGCCCCAAGGAAAATGCATACGATAGGGAAGCTAAAGCAAATCCAGTGCCACAATTGGTGAATTTGCTGGTGGGAGCACTGGCAAATCAACTGAATTTCTGGCTGTATAATCAAATCTCGATGTTCCAACCAAATTCGTTTACAACAGGGTTAGAAAGAACGATTGATGTAGACGGGGAAGGTAATACGCTGGCATACAATCAAGAGCAGAGGGAAAAGAAGAGTGAAGATGATAAGGTGGGTGATAGTCATACCAGTAACGCTTGTAAAAGAAAGTGGGACAATAATATTAAAGCTGATACGAAATTGCTTGGGTTTGAACGAATTAAAGAGTTATATGATAATGATCTTGATTTCGGTGAAGAGTTTAAAACTTGTGAAAAGAATAATGTGGGTAAATACTTTAGAATTGATGGATTCTTGTTTCGAGAAAATAAACTATGTATTCCTGCATGTTCTTTGCGTGAATTGTTGGTTAGGGAATCACATGGGGGCGGTTTAATGTGACATTTTGGTGTGACAAAACTTTTGCTTTTTTAAAAGAACATTTTTATTGGCCTCATATGAAACGAGATGTGGAAAGAATTTGTGATAGATGTATTACTTGACGCCAAGCTAAATCTCGTGTTCAACCCCATGGATTGTATACACCATTGCCTATTCCTAATGAACCTTGGATTGATCTTTCTATGGACTTTGTGTTGGGTTTACCTAGGTCTAAGCATGGTTATGATTCGATATTTGTGGTCGTGGATAGATTTTCAAAAATGGCACATTTTATTCCATGTCATAAACTGATGATGCATCTCATATTGCTGATTTGTTCTTTAGGGAGATTGTGCGTTTGCATGGTATGCCTAAAACTATTGTTTCTGATAGAGATACAAAGTTCTTAAGTTACTTTTGGAAGACCTTGTGGGGTAAATTGGGTACTAAACTGTTATTTTCTACTACTTGTCATCCACAAACTAACGGTCAAACTGAAGTAGTAAATAGGACTTTGTCGGCATTATTACGGGCTATCATTAAAAAAAATATCAAGCAATGGGAAGAATGTTTACCACATGTTGAGTTTGCATATAACCGTTCTGTTCATTCTGGTACTAATTTTTCTCCATTTGAAATTGTATATGGTTTTAATCCTTTGACACCGTTGGATTTATCACCATTACCTGTTTCTGAATATACTAACATGGATGGAAAGAAAAAGGTTGATCTTGTTAAGCAGATTCATGAAAGAGCCAGACTAAACATTGAACGGAGGACGGAACAGTACATTAAGCACGCGAACAAGGGACGACATCAAGTGATTTTTGAGCCCGGAGATTGGGTGTGGTTACATATGCGGAAAGAAAGATTCCCAGTTCAAAGACGGTCGAAATTGTTTCTGAGGGGAGATGGTCCATTTCAAGTTCTCGAGCGTATCAATGACAATGCCTATAAATTAGATTTGCCAGGTGAGTATAATGTTAGTGCTACATTTAACGTTGCTGATCTAAGTCCGTTTGATGTAGGTGACGATTTGAGGACAAATCCTTTTCAAAAGGAGAGGAATGATGAGGACATGGCATGCGTGGATTCAAACAAGACTAAAGGGACGTGGGGATCAAGCAAGGCTAGGACAAAGAGGTTCAAACAAAGTCTCAATGGATTGATCCAAGATGTTTGGGCTGAAGATAACGCAAGAAAGGATGAGACACAAATTTTGGTCAATTTAATACAAGCCCAAATTAAAGTCCAATCTCACAATTAAAGGACAAAATCAATTTCTTTTTCAAATTAATTTCTTTTTCCTTATAGAAATTAGGGTTATAGTTTATAAATTCATATTAGGATTTTGATTGTTTTGAGTAGTATAAATAGATGTCTAAGTTGATGTAATCAAATACATTATTTTCATTATTCAATATATTTGTGAGGTTATTCTCCACTTTTGGTTCTTGGAAGAATTTCTAAGTATTTTTCTTAGTTATTTCTTTGAGATTCAATTTGACTTATCATACAACAATTCATAGTTGTGTGTGGCGTCTTCTACCGCATCAATCGTCGATTGTACCGAGATTACCGCTTCAATATAAGCGAGGGGTCAAGGTGTCGTTGGTGTCCATTCAACGCAGAATTCTGAACGCGAGCAATTGTACCAAGATTACCGTCTACATATAGGCGAGGGGTTAAGGTGTTGCAAGCAATTCACCCAATAACTGTGCTAGAAACGATCCGGGCAACGACCACCTCACGCAAGCGTGTCGTGGAGTCTATCAGTTGTGCTTGTCGATCTGATTTGATTTTCTCTGGTATAGATCTTGTCGGTTCCACATCAATACAATTTGGGGATTCAATGTTACTCATGCTTTAATTTCGACTGATTTGGTGTTCTCTCTCTGGGTTTGATCTGATGTAGGTTCGATTTTTGGACCCGATCTGGTTGTATCTGGTATTGGGTTTATGGCGCTTCTCAGTTTCCAATCCGGTCATTTTATCAGATCTGGGTTTTTCTTAATTCTAGATCTTCTCATCATTGAAGAAAATGGTATTCAAATCAAAACTCGTAGTGATACTGTTTTTCTTCTTTCAGTTGTAATTGTGAATTAATTAGGCCACAGCTATAGTGTCTGTCTGCACTGTTTTGGTAGAAGCAGATGATTTATTGGTGGAATTTGTAGTTGATCTCTTGGAAGAGGAGACTTTCCACCTCTTTTCATTTCCTTCATCTATTTCTATCTGTCCTTGCCTGCACTCTTGGCTACAAAATGGAGTATTCCCTCTAGAATTACATAAAAAATATATATAAAATACCCATCACATTCAAAAAAAAATCAAGATTCTTTGAGACGAGACTTTAATTATGAGACTAATTACCTGTACATAAAGATGTCTCTGTTGTTATCTCTAATGGTTTGTGGCAAAGAAAACAAGATTCAAGAAAATGCAAATTTTCACACCTAGTGTAATATCAAAAATGCTAGGGGGACTGGGTTTTGACAACAGAAGCAGCGACCGGTTTTTTTTTTTAAATGTTGTACAATTTTTACATGTATTCAAATGACACCAAAATCACTGAATAAATCTTATAAATTAGTTTGGAGTCATTAAAAAAAAACGGTGGTGCCCCTGTCGCCAAACTACTGTGGCCCCAGAAGGATCCAGTGTAATATATCCCATCAGATTTCATGGTTTCTATGGAGAATGGAGCTGATGGTTGCTAAAATGAGCCTGGTGTGCAGGTTAAGATGTTGGAAAGAAGAGAAGAGGTATTGAATGGTGAATACCATTTTTAGATTGTGTTTGGTGTGATCGTCTTCCTCCCGGCCACTCCACCCGCATGCTAAACTAAACTGATTTCTTAACGTCTGATGAAAATTGAACGGAAAAGCCTGATTTTTTATTTTTAAAAACCACATTGAACCAATTGTATTTTTTTAAAATACAGTAGCTCAATGCTTACAACTCGACAACTAGATTGAAATAAAGGTGCTTAATCTCTATCAATCCCTCACCTCACCCACTACTAAAAAATACCTATGATTAGAAGAATCACATTTTCCAATCCTAACAAAATTTTACAAGCATGAGAAATCCCAAAACGTTATGTTGAACAATTAGATGGTCAAGTACAAAAATCATTACCCTTAATTGTGTGTTTAGAAGTTTTATTTTGAGAGAAGAAAGTTGAACGCTTTTTTAAAATATTAAAAAGAAAATTACTCTCTTCCCGTCCCTTATCTCAAAATAAAACTCAGACCAAGAATCAAGATAATAGTACAGCGATTTCATAGAATTTAAATATTTGGATTCTCTTGGCCTCAACTTAAGGACTTAAATGTGAATATGATGGATGATACATGAATGTGGGAGATATGAAGGTTGAGCTGTAATGGATGAATTACAAATTATTCTGGACGAGTAAAATACTGAATATAATATTTTTACTATTTTATTAAAAGTCATATTAGTCATTTTTTCCCCTACAAAAAAGAGTGATCTTTTGATAACAGTGTAAATGACACGTCCTCAAGATTATTAGCATAATTGCATTATCGCATCACCCCTACTAAACTAACAAGTTTTAATTTTAGATGTAAAAATCTAACAAAAATACATTTAATATTTGTAACTTTTGCAAATAAGACTCTTTTTAACAAAGGGAGTACTATGCTTAAATAATGATAACTTCAGGTGCAAACAAATGCCCATTAGAGCAAAATTAAGAAAAGATTAGCAAAATTCAACTTGAAAGCATGAATTGCGCAGGAAAGAGCTGAATGTGGTTTCAACTTTTCTCCTGTTTCATGTTCCTTTTCAACCAATTGAAGACAAAAGCATATTTTCTTTCAAAGGAACCAAAAGTTGAGGTTCTGCTTAACAAAAGAGTAATGTATAAAATTATGATACACATGTTGTTGCCTAAAAAAAATGTAGCTACACATTAAGAAGCTAATGTACAAGTCGGTAGATTACACAGCAAAAATGTACAATGCTGGCAGAATAAAATGCCTTGCATCTACCTCAAATTTGAAGATTTGACAGAGAACTTGTATGTTTCTTCAGAAAGGTGTAAGCATGAGTAGCAGACTGACCTGACCAAGCCGTCGCGGAAATACTAGCATGTTGGTGTTGCATGGCGAGCAACAAAAGTCTCAACCAGTGGGTTTACAAGATGAGGTGCTTCATCCTCCATTCATATCAACAAATAATGGTAATTAGATTATCATTACACATTTAAGTAAAACATAAGAAGTGCACCAATGATGAGATATTTAATCCATATTGATGAGAAGAAAAAAGCCTAAAATTAATGTGGATAGAGACAGAGGTAGAATATAATAGACTGAGATTGAATGGAATATACTACCCAAGTCCTAACAGAGCAAAATGGAGAAACAACATTCGTCTAGCTAACCCCAGGCAGTTGGGATTTGGCACTGCTGAGTAGAGTTGAGAAACTTGAGTGACAACACATGCATCGAATCTACAAGACTTCACTAAAACAAGTCATTTTGCTCTTTATATTGCAGAGGGATACTCTTTACTTTAAAAAATGATATTTGGATTGCGACCAAGTCTTGCTTTGGTTGAAAATTACAAAAACAGACCATTGGCTCTTAATATCAAACAAAAAATAGTCTTGTTTGGGTCTGTGTTGTCTGTCTATATATGTGTGTCTAGATTTGTGCATGCAAGTGTGAGTAATAGAGGGAGAGGGAGAAACCTGAGGGCAGTGGCCAACATCAGGTAAAACAATGAAGTCTTCAACAGTATCAAAATTTCCATAGGCTCTTCCAAGTTCAATCGGTTCCCATGGATCTTTCTCACCCCACGCAACCAAAACAGGACACTATAAAAAGGAAATACGTAACAAGAGACGAATACTTGAGTAAATGAAAGCAGTATATTGTCAAGTGGAACAGTACTAAGAACATGAAAGGATCAGTTTGAGATATAACCTTCACTTGACGCAGGAGCTCCTCCGGAAGAGGGCCCTCCGAATAACAGATGAACTCGAGAAAAACATCCGCCGCACCGGGCTCAAGGCCAGGAAGAAAGATCGCCTGGACTAATTCGTCTGTCACCTGGGAGGTGTCATGGTAACACTGAAATGCAATTCATGAGAAGCAGCCAGCATAGACCACGACAGTTTCCATTTTCAGTATATTATGCAATCTTTTTATTATGTGCATCATATATGCTATCCTTTAAACATTGTAACACTGGAGTATCAATCTATAATAATAAAATAGAACCCATTTTAAATCTTTTCATTTGGATAAGCACAACGGTTCATATTTCATCTCAATTCTTTCAACTTAGTCTAAAGGCTCATATTTCATCTCACACTAAAAAATCCCGCCCAAACTCACCCCTACACCTACGCTACCCCTCCCAAATCAAACTCACCCCTACATGATATCCCGCCCAAATCTTTTCTTCTCTCTTCTCTCTGTGGAATTTGAGGAAATGAATAGCGGGAGCACTTCCGCCGGAGGAGGGAGAGGTCGGTCATGGCCATCGACAACATCCGTATCGTCATCAGGAAAACTAAACATGGACTCACCTCTTGATTCCTCTGCTGGACCCCAGGTTTAATCATTCTTTCTATATGTGATTGTTTATTCAATTTTATGAAGCGGGTTATTCAAGTTTATTCAATTTTATGACACTCACCTACACAGAATTCTCATGTTTTACTCTTGAGCGATTTGATGGCTTAATTAGGGCATAATTTGCCATAGGCACCTCAATTTAACATTTGCTGGCACAGGAATATAAGTATGTGATTAAGAGAGAACCAAAACTCTGGGATGCACAATTGCAGAACTTTCATTCTCAATCACAATTTCAGCTACTTAACATGTCTCTTTCATGTTATCTGTTACTTGCATATACAAATATTTTATAAAACAAATTTTTGGCCATCTTTCTTTTTCTTTCTTTTTAATTTGGGGGAAAATGTTAGAAGATACTGTAGAAATCTGCATTAACCATGTTTATTGACCTTTCCAGCAGAAATTTTTCTTCTTTTTCTTTGACTTTTTAAGATACTATAGAAAATTTTCTTTTCTTTTTCTTTCTTATGTACAATTTGCATAAGAAATAATTAGTTGAGCCTTTTCAGCAGGAAGATTTCTTGCAGGTATCTATGTTTTTCATGCTGGAAGCATTTTCCATTATTGACCTTTTCAATTAATCATGTTTTCAGGATGTGTGGAAGTTTCTTTAATTGTTATTCTTCAGTTTGTGGTGGTTTATATTTTCCAAATGCATCGAGTTTTTGTTAGACCTGAAATTAAGGTTTGGACAGCCCAAGTTTAATCCAAGCATTGGTTGCATTGGCTCCAAGCAGCCTATCCCAAATTTTCAGCTTGGCTACCCTACTGTAAAATCTAGCCTTAGCAAAAATTTAATGAGCCAAGATATTAGGTTGGTTAACCCAAAGAATTGGGCTTAGTGCCTAAAATTCATTTCTTGATTGGTGAAATAATACTTATAACTCAAACGGCCCAACTTCTGCCTCCAATATTGAAGGTTAGCTAAAAAATTCAACTTTGAAACTGTCACACGTTTAATAGACATTAATTAATAATGATTCTAAGAAAATATGACCAAATCCGTTTTAAGTTTTTATTATTTCAATTCAAGTTAACAAAGCATACATCAAGTTTTACATGAGTTTTACATTGAAGCTTAAACAACATGTAACTATCAGATCATGAAATTTAATCATGAAATGAACTCCAATTCAAGCAATGATCAAATGCCATTAGAGATCAAGGAGAAAAAGCTAATAAACAAAAGAAGAATGTTGTACATTTACCTAGAGTACTTCATGCTTTGCCCTAGCAAGGTTATAAACATCATCACATACAAAAATCCATACTCTCGCAATTGGACTCTTAACTAGATAAAAGAGTTGAATATATGGAGGTTGGGCACTTGGACTCTTCACTTTGGTTACTTGGAACAACTAATACTTGCTTCAAATCTAAGAAATATGCCCACAACCATCAATCGACCCAAATTAAGTCTCTTAAAGTAGGAGTACAATTCAATTAAGAAAATTTAATAATGATGGAGAATGATTTGCGTGACTTTAGAAAGCACACCTTGTGATTTTGAGTATAAGCACACCTTCCTTCATAAACTTTTCCATGAGCTCCCTCATTAATTTTTGATCCTATAAACAACAATTTCTGAGGCAGTGATCGATCCATCTTGTGACTTATGGAGTTTATTTCAATGTTTAAATAAAGGTGGAAACTTTTCTTTTTAGAGTTCTTGGGATTTTGGGTTTTGCTAGAACTGAAATTATCTGTTAAATTTGAGAGTAAATTTGCCAAGGGTTCAAGGGTTCTCTTTGTTTAAGATGGAAACTTTTCTTTTCAGAGTTCAAGGGTTCTCTCTGTTCAAAGGTTTTAGATTGAAAGGTTTTAGGACCATGTAAAACCACCTATCTGAAATACAAACCGTCTCTCTGTTTTTGTGAACCTTTGCCTATAAAAAAGCACCAAATAAGAAAGTTTTATGGGGGAACAAAAATATGGAAATAGATTACTTAAAGGTGACTTGGGTTTTTTGGAACTGTTGATTATGGTTTATTAGGTCGATTGCTGAAGGCATAATTGAAAAGTTTTTGTGAGCTGGCTGAGGCTACCATGAACTATTGATTCTGGGCATCGTGTTTAATAATGGACTAGCTAGCTGAGGCTACCATGAACTGATCTGTGTTTTTATTCCAAGAAGTTTGGAAGGCATGATTACATTGTAGTTCACCCTGAAGTAGCAAGTTTAAATTTTGTTGTAAATTTAACTTCCCTAAGTAAAAATTTGATTACATCAAATTTTATTGTAGGAACGCCTTATCAAGGCGGGATATTTTTCCTTGACATAACGTTTCCAAGCGATTATCCTTTCAAACCTCCTAAGGTATGTTAAACAACATCTTGAAGCTTGATCTGGCATATACTGAGAAACATAGTTTTCTTATCTGTCCTTGAAAATTAAATTGTAGTGGATTCAGGAGTTCCTGAACTATGGAATATTAAGAGAAGCTTCAATTGTTGTTTTTACAACTCACTTTTCGATTGCTCTGTTTCTTTTCATTTTTATGATATTTATTTAGCTATATGTGTGGATTTGTATGTCGGAAATAGCTCTTATTTACTTTCTTTTTTTTGGGGGGGGGGGTGAGAGGGTGGAATTGTGGGTTTTGTTCAATTTCTCACATTTGAGACGTAAAGATCGATTTTTGTGTTGGTATAGGTTTTAAATAGTTTTTGTTTTAAAAATATTTTTTTGTTCCGAGCAGTACTTGCTTTGTTACCTGATTGGTTGTAAAAATTGTCGGGCAAATGATAGAAATAGAACCTATTTTATGCTTCTTTTCTATGCGACTTGAGAAAGCTGAAATGTGCACTTCAGCTTAGCTAATTACATACCCATTGCTTAGTTGGAATGAGTTTTTGAAATAAACCTAGACCACATGAACTTTATGTCCAAACTCATGATTTGGTCCCATCTCAGCCTACTATATGTAAAATTGGGATTTTTCCTTTTAAATTCTAATTGTTTGTTGGGAGTTTGTTTTAAAAATGAGAATTAACTTTAAGTTATTTATTACTTCTTTGGATGCATATTTGTTCCATGCGTACTTTAACTTGAAATGTGAGCTAAAATAAATATCATTGAATGGAATAATTTCTTATGTATTGGTGAAACTACTTTTCATTTTGTTGTTGGTTCAATTGTATGTGTGTACTGCTATTTGGGATTAGAAGTCTTCGTCAATGACTGTCGTTTTACTTAACTGATTATGGTCGGTGGTATGAAAGTTTGAAATTGATACTCTTTTACTGTTCATTCTGATGCTTTCCAAAAGCACTATATTCTTGTCTATTTCATCATAGCTTGAAATCTTTAACTGAAGTTGCCGAATATTTAAAGTCTTCTTATAAAATAATCAATACAAAGAATATTTAAAGTCGACGACAGCTTCAGTTTTTGAATGTTTGTGTTTAATTTGGGTGTTTTAAAATTGTTTTAAATTTACCATGGATGTTTTAAATTTAGGTGTTTAAATTTGTTTTAAAGTTGTGTTCCCACTCTATCTCTCTCTCTTTCACAATAGCAGCACGCACACACATAACACACACATTTGGGTGTCTTTTAATTTGGCTGTTTTTATTTTTATTATGAAATAGGTTTATAGTTATGATGAAATAGATTTTTTTATTATGAATGTTAGGATGGAATAGATGTTGAGTTGGTTATTATTGAGTGTTCATTTTGTGAAATTTGTAGGCTAATTTAGGTTGTCTTTTTCCTTAATTTTGGTCCTGGGAATTGGATGTGTATGTACTTTTGTGTATGCATTATGCTTGATTAAACGCATGTTAATTGTATGGAATTTCATTGTAATTGATGTTCATTTCATAGTTGAAATTAAATTGCAATTGATGTTAATTATACATAGCTTATGAAATTTATTGTGTAGCTACAACCGTTTCAACTGCACAATAATCGACCAATGGATGATGTTGTTATATTTGGTAGTGTAAGTTTATCATTTGATTAACTCTCTCTAAATATATCTTATTAATTTTTTTAATAACTTATTTATTTTAATTTATATTCATTAATGTCGTGACAGATGGATGACGACCTAGAAAATACCGTATAAGTTTTTTTTACTCGTCCTTTTCTTACCTTTTATCTAATCTTTTTACCCGCTTATTTACTATTCAATGTTTTTTTGTCTACAGGTTTGAAGATTTCGTCATAATAATGTAAGAGTGGTAATTCGCAATGAATATGAACTAAATTGTCTCTGTATACGTGAGGTAGTGTATCCTCACATCTAATTCTCATTCATTTTTCTTTTTTCTTTTTGTGCTTTTAAGTAGCGTTTTCTTACACAGAATGAGAAAAAAAGGTCTGATGCTTTGTCGAATGCCAAATTTAAGAGAAAAGAAAAAGCAACCGCTTCTAACCAAGGAACAAAAAATAAAGATTGCCAACTAGTATCACTTTTAATCCTATTCTTTTCTCTCTGTTTTTACAATGGATTTGGATGTTATTGAATTTAAAAAAATTTTAAGTTTCGTTTTATGTAGAACGTTTGCTTTGTCAACATGTTTTTGGTTTGCCTTATTTAATATTACCTAATTTTTTTATCGTGTTATTCTGTGTATACTCCTGAATTACTGAGGAACTATGATTTTTTGTTTTTTTACCAGTTTTGTAGTTGAGAGTATAAGTTTTTTAATCTTAATGTTGATTTGTAGCCTTTAAGCTTTTGTTATGACATATAATTTGAATCTTTTGTTGGGTCCCATTTTTTAAAACTCTAAATTTGTTCGAGCATTCCATAATTTGAAGTATCGATCAATAGTGAAACCTCAACCTTTCTCAGTAGTTTGAAGCATATTTTGATCTTATGTATAGCATATCTTTCAAGCTGTTAAATTCAATATGTTATTGATCGAGTATATTACTATAGAGCATTAGTAAACAATGTGTTGGATGCAACTGTGGCTATGGTGTTTTATTTTTGCATCAAACAAAAATTTTATTATAATTATAATGTTGATAGATGGTTAAGGTAGATAGTTTTGTTAATGCAACACTTTATTGTCATGTTACCTCATATTCAAAATCAACCAAATGTCAATTGGGACAACTTGCACGTTAAATCAACAAAATAATAATTACTTTTTTATGAGTTTGTGGTTTAGGCACCAAACTATAATGTTATATCAAAATCAACATTGCCGCAATGTGCAAGGCTTGCTGCACAAATGCGTAATGTTGGGAAAGAAAATGAGTGCTGGGACAACTTGCACGTCACGAAAGAGAGCGATCAAAACATTGTGCCCCCCGTTCAGCCTAGATTTTTTCCTTCTTTACCACCGAGCATGCCTAGAACGAGAATCAAATAAAATGTCCCACCTTCAACCAACGACTGTCTATCAAAATTTCTCATCCTGTAACAGACAGTATAGTGACAACAAATGTTTTAGAGTCATCGTCAACCACCTTGCTTCAAAATCTTAATGAAGACACTACAACAAATGTTTCACGGTGGTTGTCTGTGGCCATCATGAATCTAGAAAATCATCCTCAAAATCTTGAAGAAGGCACACCAACAAATATCTCAAGGGTGTCGCCTGTGACTACCATGCTCCAAGACTTGCCTCCTCAAAACCTATACAAATGCACAACAACAGTCTTGGAACCATTCTCCCCATGTTCCCCAGTGACATCGTATATGACAAACATGTTCCAACAAATGCGTAATCCGAATAAAGGCACCAGGTGTTCGTTATAAGTTTTAATTTGTATTCAATTTATATATAATCAAATTGTATGTCATCTATAATTTTATTTGTAGTGCCTACAGAGTAGAAGAAGGTGTAACTACGGATGTTGCACTTAATCCTCGAAACCATGAAATTCCAGATCGTCATTTCCTCAGCTTGATGAATCGAACATGTCCTCATTGTTCTGCCTTAAACTGGCTTGATGAAAAATTAACAAAATCATCTCTATCAAATCCTCTTTGGTAAATGTTGTTTACAAGGAATAATTATACCTCCACTTATTGCACCTCCTTTCATGCTTAAAGCATTTTATGACGACATTGACAAACAATCAAAATCGTTTCGTCAGCACACGAGAGTATAATGCAGCTAATGCATTTACGAGTCTTGGTGCTACTTTGGATGACAGATTAATTGTTGGGAGGGGGACTAGAACATTCACCATCAATGGAGAATTACGTCATCGAACAGGATCGCTTATGCCACAGCTAGGGTGTGAACCAATTTACTCTCAATTGTACATTTATGATCCTAATTCAACTTTAAATGTTCGCAGCAACAGAAATCCTAACTTGAGAAGAGATGTTTTGAAAACCATACAAGATTGTTTATTACAAGTAAATCCATTTCCTATGAAATTTCGGCAGGCTCACACAATTTTAAGTGAATTGGAATTGACGAGGGTGAATTTACTGGCCTATCTTCACTACAGTTTTGTAATAGACCGGCGTCGATATAATCTCCCAACAACCGATGAGATTGCAGTAATATTACCGGGAGATAGAACTGAATCAAGTGGAATGAGAGATATTGTGTTACCTTTGAGAGGAGATAATGGTTTGATGCAAATTAATGAGTGTCATCCGGCCTATTTGCCATCGCATTATGTGGTATTGTTCCCTTATGGTGAGCTAGGATAGAATCTAGATTTGAAAGTGGAACGCTTCCCAAGGTGGACCTTCATTTACTCGACTGACACAATTGCAATATTACAGTTATCGTATGTTCCAACGTGACACTGAGTATTCAACAATTTTGAGAGCCGGAAAACTATTTCAGGAATTTGTAGTAGATGCTTGGGCCGCTACTGAACAAAATCTGTTGACATACTACAAGTTGAATCAATCGAAGCTTCGTGCAGAACTTTACCAAGGTCTTACAGATGTTTGTGCAGATGAGCTTGGTCCTAAACAAGTTGGTCAACGAATGATTTTGTCATCTTCATTCACTGGTAGTGCAAGACATGTTTGAAAATTTTCAAGATTCAATGGCTATCACGCCGTATAATCAACACTCAGATATTTTTCTAACTATGACGGCAAATCCCAAATGGCCTGAAATTACTAAATCACTATTGCAAAATCAGATCCCTACTGACCGTCCTGATTTAGTGGCCCGTGTTTTTGAGTTGAAGCGAATTTTTTTGATGGAGATAGAAACAAACGTTTTTGGTAGAAAAATGGCGCATGCTTTTACAATTGAATTACAAAAAAGGGGGTTACCGCACATGTATGCACTTTTGTTCCTTCATGGTTCAGATAAAATTCAAACATACGCTCAAGTGGACATAGTGTGTGCTGAATTTCCAGATTGTCAAACTGACCCATTGCTTTTTGAAACAATCATAGGTTGCATGGTACACGGACCATGTGGTGCTCGAAATCCACAAGCACCATGTATGGAAAATGGTGTGTACCAAGTGGTACCCTCGATCATTTGTTGAATCAACAAGTATAGACTCTGATGGATATACTGTCTATCGTCGTTGTAATACTAGTCAGAAGTACATCGTGAGGGGGCAAGAAATTGATAAGAGAGACGTTGTGCCACATAATCCGTATTTATCAAGAATGTTCAACTGTCATATCAATGTTAAAGTTTGTGCAGGAATCAGATGTGTAAAATACATTCACAAGTATATTTATAAAGGACATGATCGCGCAACAATGGTACTTGGAGGAATTAATGAGATCCAACAATATTTTGATACTAGGTATATTGGACCTCCAAAAGCTGTGTGGCGATTATTTGGTAATCCTTTACATGAAGAGATTCCTTCAGTTGTAAGATTGGCACTTCAATTGCTTGGGATGCATTGTGTGGTCTTTAACCCTGCTGAATCTTTGATACGATCCTTTCTAAAGGTGCACATCAAGAAACAACTCTAACTGGCTTTTTTGATTGTTGCACTACAAATGAATCTGCCCGTGTATTAACTTATTAGGAATTTCCAGAAAAATTTGTTTGGAACAAGTCTATAAATATGAACTCCAAGCCAAAGGGGTTATGCAATTGGAATAATGTACTTTGCTAGCCCTAATTCAGGTGAACGGTTTTATTTGTGCGCGCTTCTAACTGTTGTTAGAGGACCTACTTCATTTAACTGGCTATGCACAATAAATAATGTTATGCATGATACATTCAAGTCAGCATATGTTGCAAGAGGACTTCTTGAAGATGATGAAGAATGGATACAATGTCTTCAAGAGGCTGCAATAATGAGAACAGGATACCAATTAAGGAGACTATTTACTATAATTCCAACGGAATGCTTTCTATTGCATCCATTTGCATTGTGGAAGCAATTCTCAGCACATATATGTGATGATTTAGCAAACAGGATTCGTACTATGTTTGGTATTTTGAATCCAACTGATGATCATATTGAAGATTATGGTTTATATTTGATGAATCAATTGCTCCATGAGTCGGGGAAGAGTTTAGTTGACTTTCCACCCATGCCACAACCAACTATAAATTGGAATGCAATAGTTGGAAATAGATTACTGTTTGAGCACCAACAACTTGAGAATGAAGCACAACAGTCTGATGCACAAATTAATGTTGACAGCCTTAATGATGCACGACTTGCTGCTTATACTGCTGTATGTGAAAACATAGCAACTACTTTCTTTTTGAGTGGAGGTGCTAGGATGGAAAAAACGTTTTTGTACAATACCATTGCAACCAAATTGCGTAGCTATGGACATGTTATTGTGGCTTCATCTGGTATTATATCGTTGTTATTGGTAAAGGGGCACACTGCACATTCTACATTTTGTATTCCTTTGAAAATCCTAGATAATTTAATGTGGGTTCACTAAACAATCAATGCATGCCGAATTGTTTAGAAAAAACAAAGCTGATAATATAGGATGAAGTTCCTATGCAACATCGATATTGTGTTGAGGCAGTCGATCGCACACTTCAAGATATCAAAGACGATAAAAGACCTTTTGGGTGTATCACTGTTGTCCTAGGTGGAGACTTTCGACAAATATTGTTTGTTATTCCTAAAGGCGTTCGCGAGTAAATTGTGGGTGCAACATTGAGACGGTCTTCGCTATGGAAAGATATGTGTTTTGACTCTGGGTTTAAACATGCGATTAACTCGCACAGACGTTTGAAATACTACTTTTGCTCAATTCTTGATGGAGGTAATATTTCATTCAACCTTGAATTGAATTTTTATAACATGATGTTTTAAATTAAATCTCATTGTGAATAATTATACTTTCATTTTTTAGATTGGGACCAATCCACAAGAAATTGTGCAACTTCAATCTACAATAAACCGATGTCATAATCTAAATGAATTGATATTTAGAATCTATCCACAATTGGATGTGGTTGGTATAGTGACTCCAACCTTTCTCACTGAACGGACAATTCTATTGCTCGCAATGACGATGCCAGTGATATAAATGTTGCAGCAGTGAATATTACTCCGGAAGAAACAATTACTTTTTTAGCTGTAGATAAAATGCCTGAAGGTGATAAGCTTAATCATACCATTAGGAATCGATATCATACGAGGACTTAAACTTGCTGAATCCTTCAGAGTTGCCACCGTTTAAATTGGAGTTGAAAGTTGGATGCCCAATAATGTTGTTACGAAATATTGCACCGAAAGATGGACTTTGTAATAGCACGCGATTGATGGTTGTTAGATGTGTCTCAAGGGTAATTGAAGCTCGGATATTAAATGGAGATAAAATTGGCAATTTAGTCTTCATTCCGAGAATATCATTGACACCATCTTTGGACTTGCCTTTTCGAATGACAAGACGTCATTTTCCTATCCGATTAACTTATGCTATGACAATCAATAAAGCCCAAGGACAATCTGTCAAGTTCGTTGGGATTGATTTGCGGACACCTGTTTTTAGTCATGGACATATTTATGTGGCACTATCTAGATGCACATCTTCGGATCGTATATTGTCCTCCTTCCGGAAGATGGGTCGAATTGCACCACAAATATTGTTTACCCAGAAGTTTTGTTATATTCTTACGACAAGTAAATGGTATAGTTTAAACAAGTTTATTTCTACTAAATTATGTAATCTTTTCAACATTTCAACTTTTAATTTTACAATGAGGTTCATTCTTTGTAGGATTGGAGTGAATTTGTCAACGAGAACGATTGAGTATATACAATGGACCTTTGTGGATAGGGCTGACGTAATTAGGTAAATCTACTTTTATGTCACTGCATCAAAATAACTTTACTATTCCTATAATATAAATAGTGTTAATTTTTTGTTTATGTAAATAATATAGGTGGTTGTGCATTCACCTCATTGGGCAAAGTGTGTTCGTATTGATATGAGGACATTAAGGATAGTGATGAAGAGAAGGTTTAAAGGGGTGAAGAAGACATTTAAGAGAGTTAAATGATATGCAATCCAGTACCGACCTATCCACCTTTGACGATTACTAACTCATCACTGACCAAACAATTGTTTAGGTGTGAAAGTCTCTATTACTAACACTATATTTCTCTACTTCTCATGCAGACACACAACACACATAATACATGCACAAACACACACAAATAGCTGTAACCAATCAAACACTCGCAAATCAAACTCACACACCATTATACTGCCACCAATACAGATTTATGAATTAAATCATTAAGCAAATGAACCGTTTGTTCAAATGGTACTAAGAAAACTTTATTCGATGATAAGTCCATATCTTTTCCTAAATAAATTGATTATTTGTTACAATCTTTCTAAACTCTTACTTATATCAATTTAAATCATCCCTCCCCCCCCCCCCCCGACATACAAATATGTGTGCTCATTTGTTTTTTTAGATAATTCAGGGTAAAGTAAGGGGTAAGTGCTTCGGATTTACAATTGTTTTATTTTGACTCACATATTTCGATAATTTTTAAATTTCAAATATTTTCAGGTATATATTGAAGGATACTTGGTGTAAACTGTAAAGAATATACTTGGTGTAAGTTGTAAAGGGATCTTATGCTCAACATGTTTCTCTATTTTCTGCATGTATGTATTTTTTGTGTTCCGTCTTTTGTAAATTTAACTAATTATACATGGTTATGATGATTTTGGGTATAGATTGATGGTTGTTTTGGTGGTTTGGATATGTATGGATGATTGTAAGTTTTGCAGACTGGTTTAGATTTTTCTGGATATCTATTTTTAAAGGAAACTCAGCCGAAATTTCTTGAAATTAATAGCGACTAGCTTGATGTTTTGGTAGTTGGATATATGTTGATGATTGAGTATGTATTAATTTCTGCATGTATGTATTTTTTGTGTTCCGTATTTTGTAAAGTTAACTAATTATATATGGTTATGATGATTTTGCGTATGGAATGATGGTTTTTTTGGTAGTTTGGATATGTATTGATGATTGTAAGTTTTGTAGACAAGTTTAAATTTTTGTAGATATCTATTTTTGATGTTTTGGTGGTTAGATATGTTTTGATGATTGAGTATGTATTAATTATTGTGATGGTATGGTGAATTATAATAATTGTTATATCTGATTGTAAGTTATTTTAGGTTGCAAAGATGTAGTATTTTTCGAATTTTAATCTAATTTTTCGTGGGCAATTGCTAGTTATACATATATGATATCCAGGGTGTTTAGAGTCTTTAGAAATCAAACTGCCATCCACTACTTCCACACAATTAATATTTTGTAAACCTCAAATCGAGCACCACAAAGTTTGTCTTTTTACTGCAGCACCCTTACATGGTAATTCAGAAGTACTTGAAGTGCTTTCAGACTAGATAATATTCAATCTAGCAAAGAACTACATACGAATGTGAAGGGAAACAAATAGAGTGTCACCCCACAAAATATGGTGGTTATCAGGAACTCACCTAAGTTCATAGCTTTCATATGTGTGTGCGTATGTGAACTGACGACTATTCTCAGACAAGCCAAAGAGACTCATTCAAGATTACATTTCCCTTTCCATACACATGAACCTTAAAGTATGTTACTGCCATGTAGGCACTCTTGCTTACCGACAGATCTATGCACACAAGAAACACCTTTCAATTTAAAACTGACGCCAATTTAAGGAAGCTTTAAAAAGTAAGGTCTCAACTTTTTTCAGCAAATGAAATCTCAAATCTGAATCACCAAAAGGAATATGTATGCTAATCAGAACAGGATGGATTTCAAAATTAATTTGTCATTTTTTTTGTGGTTATTGACAACTGAATCATCAAACAAAATATGTTCACTAGTAAGATTGAGTTGAATTTCAAATCAAATATTTTGGAGGATCAATTTTAATTTCATATTCAATGACCTACTTCACAAAGTAATCACCTCAAGAACAATAACACTAAAATAGTAATATATGGTACAATCACTCATTGGTGTTACTAGTAGCACTAATAGGGATCCATCACTTACAATTCAAATGATATTCAATAATTTTATCTCTTATTTTCTCTTTCTTGTCACTTCACACATTTTAAGTATTAGTATTTGATAAGAACTCACGTCTACCTAGTGTCCAAGAGAATACCTGGCAAAGAATATTCTTCACTGAATCCGGAGTGGCAACGGTATTAAAAAAATATTTTCCCAGAGCAGTATTCCTAACACAAAACATAACCATATTTAACCTTAAAATGACAAATATAAGACTACAGTAGGCAATCAACTTCAGCTCCTAATGTACCTCAGGAGATTCTGAAATGATCTAATCAGAGGTCTTCCAAACCAAGGCTGCTTCTTTATATGAAGCATCCGAAGAGATATATTAAGTAGGAGAATGCCTTTGCAGATCTGTGGCTCCATAACTGCTGCCTGAAGGCCAACAAGTCCTACACAGAAGTGATTGATAGTCTCAAATACGCATTTTCATGTATACGAGAGCAAAACCAGTGTAGGGAGTGTTTTCTTGAACACAAGAAAATGATTTGAAATATTTTTCGTTCTTTCCTTCTTCTTTTTTTAATCTTTTTTCTTTTCTTTTTTTTTTTGTTAAGTTGAAGTTGATTTGAAATAAGACTACATATTAGTGTTTATTTATAATCATATAATGACCTATAACTGATGTCTACCACATAATACGGAAAAAAAAATCAATTGTATACATGGATGCAAGATGCCTCAATGTTTCTTTTCTTTTTTGGGGTGGGGGTGGGGGTGGGGGTGGGGGGGTTGGAGAAAATGAGAATGCTAAGCGATAACTCAATCAAGCACTGGAAGGAATAGCCAAACAATAAACTCCTCAAAATGGAGAATTCTAGAAAGGTGATCACCTCCAATAGAATTGCATATAAAGAATGCTTCATCTTTCACCACATCATTACAGAAGTCATTTAGCTGGGTGCCCCATGTCTCGAATGTATAAAAGGAACTGGTTCCAAAATCACGAGGATTGGGTTTGTCCGAATAACCATAACCAATAAGATCAATTGAGAATACCCTATGAGACTGTGCAAGAACTTGTATGTTTTTCCTCCAGTGGTCACTGTTAGAAAAAAGAGCTGAGTCACAAGTATTGAACAGGAAACAAGGGCAGACCTTCATGCATTATGTTGGCAGGGGGCCAAGGTAAGAGAAAATGACTAATGGCTAGACATTATTTTAGCACTGAAAAATGATAACCAATACATTGCATTCATCTAAACAATGACATAAAAAAATTGTATTAAATCTTTGAACAAATTTTTAAAAAAAAATATGTTCAAAAAATTCTGAATATTGACTGTAAGCATGTATACTAATTGAATTGTTTCAATTAAGTTAAAATTATTTCTTGCTGAATTCCTCAGTTATCAGTCGTACTCAAAATTTCCATTCTCTATGTTTGTAATCTTGAAACCCATCAATTGTAGTAGTGTTTTAAAAATAAACATAAAAATGTTTAATTCAATAATTAAATTAGAATTCATGTTTAAGAATTTTAAGTATAATACCAAACATCTTCAACAACATATTAAATGTCATGGGGTCTAAATTATGTTTGAAGTTCATATATTAGCTCTTGTAAAAAAATATTACCCATTCTTTCCTTTTAATGAATTCAACTATGAAATATTGCATGTTATATAATTAAAGGACTCAAAGTTACTCTTTTGAGTTCTACTTTGAGTGAATGGTGGGGCCATGCATTTACAGGAACATACAAAATTGATTGGCTAAGCATTTTATCACGCAACACAAAGGTTTTAGTTGGCAGAAGCCACATATAATATATCTGCACATAGGTATAAGTAACAAATGGAGATCTTCAAATGTTTGTAGCATGGAAATGAAATGTCAGCACTGGACACCACATACTTCGATAGGACTCGTAGAAACCCAGGAATGTTTAACCTTATCATGTTTGGCCATGAACATGACAAAACATGAGAATGTTCAACATTGATGGGTTTCTCATATGCAGGTACGTGATGTCCATTCCTGACCTTCTATTGACATGCGCAAAACACAGCGTAAGTAGTTTTTCTTGAGTATTACCCAATGTGAATACAACTAAAGAATAAAGAATTTGCTGGCTAATACAACAACTGATACTGCGACAACCAGTTGAGTTCTATCCTTCTATCCATCATTGAACCTAATCTTTTTCACTGTCCACAATTGTAGTAAAATTATCAATGACAACTACGACAACAAGTACAATTTATCTCTCCAACACTTTTTCACGACTTTAGATACAATATTATTTTTTAAATGCAAAGAGTTATCAGAAAGATTTTCTTTTTAGTCTATTAAACTTAAGATGTAGTCTGTTTAGAATTTGGGAAAAATATATAAAATCTAAGCTTACTTTCACTTGGGAAATAAAATCTTAAAATTAATTAAAAATCTTACAATGACAAACACTAAAATGAGAATTGAGAACACAAATTTTAAATTTTATTAGACTTTTTTTTATCCAGTTGTGTACAAGTAAGGACCTCTTCAAATTTTATTTTGTGAGGGGCCAATTTTGAGCAGTATTTCCATAAAATGCTAAAAGTCGTATTCAATTCAACTCAACGTCATCTTTTATCCTAAACTAGTTGAGGGTGGCTGAAAAAATCCCATATGAAAGCGTAAAAGTGAAAGGATAAAAATAATAATAATAAAATCATATTAAATTAATATAAATAAAAGAAGAATAAAAATTTGATTTAAAACATGCATATTTTATATATATATATATATATATATATATATATATATATATATATATATATTAAAGTACATACATACATAGAAAACTATCAAGTTCATTCCGTGTTAGATTCAATTTTAAAGCTCTTTGAATGTAGATTTGTAAAATAAAATAACTAGACATATCAAATGTTGAGACATGTTCACATAACAAGCATGGTCTGAACTCGACCAATTTAACCATTAACAAGCTACAATAATATAAATTATCATTTTAGTTTTTTCTATTGATTATTTAGCACAATGTTTGTTAAATCTGTCAAGTTCTATAACAACCGAGGAAATCGGATTAATTGTAAAATAATTTTATTTGAATAAATAATGAATAAAATTATAATATATGTTATTTATAATGAGTAAACAAGATGAAGGTTATTCTATAACCTAAAAACGGAATAATGTTGTAGTATTCTGGCTACGTGTAGAATTAAGGTGTTTGAATTTCCAAGACGAAAATAAGAGCTTTCCGAGAAATTCTCCGAAACACTATCCATCCATTTCTGCTCGGGAATTATTTTTGAACTTCCGGGAATTACGTAATGATAGAATGATAAAGAAGGATGGATTATGTAATAATAATTCAGTTATAACAAACGCAGTTTTTCGCCTGCGTACTAAATTCGAGAATGTTAAGGACAGTAAAGATTTGAATAAATGTTGATCGTATGATAAGAAAGTTATTATACGAGGTAATGAATACAAGTATGATACGAGGTATTATACAAGTATATACGAAAGATGACATAACGTATATGATGCATGGTTATACGAATTAGTATACAAGTAGAGTACAAGGATTATACGTTAAAAGCTTAAACCATTGGCAATGGACTAGTAGGATTTGTCTATGAATTGGGCAAGTCCAATTGAATTATTGTTAAGGCCCAAGGATAAGTAATGTAAGCCCAATGTTAGGCCCAAAGTTAATTAAACCTAAGCTCGAATCAAGAACCGGACCCGTGGATCGAACCGATGGGTCACCAGGTGAGAAAATAACCCATAGAGCAACCCAAGTGGGTCCCCCATGGGGCACATGGCCGGCCACCTTGATGGCCAAGCAAGGGATAAGACTTTGTTAGCAAGAAATGAATAGTAAGGACGTGGAATAGTAAGGAGGTGGGATGGCATTTTGACCTTTATGCCCTCACTTTGAAAGCCTATAAATATGAGAGCTTTGTTGGTCATTTGTTGCCTTGTTCAAATCACCAACATCTTAGAGCTAATATATTGAGAGAAAAGTGAAAAGTTGTCTTACTAATCCAAGAAGAAGAATCAAGTTAGAACAACAAAGGTAAGGAATTCTTAGATCATTATTCTTCATCTTTTCAATTGTAGTTTGATAGATAAGTGAATATTGATGGAGCATGTATCATAAGAAGTAACAAGGATGACTATTAGTGGACTTAAGTATTAACAAACCATGGTGTAAGTGAAATCATAATCATAGAGCTATGAACTAATGAAGAACACATGAAAAATTGTCATATGTTGTTGATGATGTTGTTGATGGAAGAGTTTAAAACCATCGTGTATAGGATTAGATGCTATATGTTTGGTTAGGATGATAGATGTATGAAGATGGAATAAATCCATTTTGAACGGAATAAAAATCTCAAGTAACGAAGTTATGGCGAAATTTACGATTAGACGATAATCGTCGAAATCGTGAAATTCTCGGAATGAAAGTCAAAAGTCGTCGTTTAACTCGGAAACCTTGGTTTTCGATGGCATATAGTATAACTTTGCATTTTAGAGTTGCGGACTCAAGAATGGTTGAATTCCGACTTAAAACGAAGAAACGAGCTATGAACGTTCACGAACGCGTAATAAAGAACTTAAACTGTGAATTCAGTGTTAACTGATTCAAAAATGTAAGATGTCCTAATAAAATCGTAGTATACAAGATATGTGGGATAACGGCTTTTGAATGAGCCAATTCCGACTTATAACGATTAAGTTATGAGCCCGAAAAGGATTGGAACTGAAGAATTTAAAATTTTCTCTGAGGCTCAGGGCCGACGCCGCAGCGCCGCCCAAGCTTGTGAAGTTGGCGCCGCAGCGCCAAAACGGAATTCCACACACTGCTATGTCGCGCTGCAGCGCGGCACATACTGAAGGGTTTGGCGCCGCAGCGCCGTGACCAAGTCCCAGACACTGCTAACTCGCGCCGCAACGCGAGACATACATAGGAAGCTGGCACCACAACGCCAGTACTAGAGAAGGGACAGTAAAGAAAGATAATGAATGTAAAGGAAGGGGAAGTTGATTGAAGGTGAATTATTACCTTAATTAACTTAAAGTAACATCATTAAGGATAATTACAACATTGAGTGAACGATTAAAAGATAACGAAAGGTGACTCGAATGTAAACACAAAGTAATTCAATAATCCATAATAAAGATTAACTAACTAATGAATGTTAGTTAATCAAATGAATGATTAGACCGAGAAGGAGAAGATAAGTTAATGTCAATACGTGATGATCATTTTGACCTAATGTGGTATGCTATGTAATCATGTATTGTAGAATCTATAAAAACACAAAAGAGAAGTGAATTTACTGTAGAAGACGCTGAAGACAAGTGTTCTAAACCCTTGTCTATGTTCCTTTTTTGACAAGCTTTATGATTCATGTATCTTACGCATGGATTGATGTACAAAGAAGTCAAAGCCAATTCCTTCGGCTAGACTTAATGTATTTTGTGGATTTCCTTATAATCTATCAAAATATTATTAATGTTGCTATCTTCTGCCAACTGTTTTGGTATGGATTTCAAAGAAAGACTGAGTATGAATAAACAAATGTTTTGTAGTCAATCGACAGGCACATGAGGTTGCCAACACTTAAACGTAGATACGTTTAATGAAGTAGTGTTGTACAACATAAAGTACTATAGGTTGATCACCTAGACGTGCTCGTAAGAAATGTCGGACTTACGGACTTGGTGCCGAGTTGTCCTTTTCAAAGAAAGAATGAAATGCTCGAGGTCTTGAACTGAAATCATTGTTTAACATATATTATGCATTGTTAAACGTTTTAAAAAAAAGAGAAGTGCTATTTTAAATTATCTTGTTGAGCTAGTTATGATCACCCTTGCTTGAACCATATGAATGCAGCTAAGACCGAACGGACCGAAAGATCCAGTAAGGATAAAGGAAAGGCTAAGGCAGACAAATAAGTTGTCTTTGTAATAGCATAGTATGAACTTTGTAATTATTTGATACTATGACGATGAACATATGTAATGGTTACAAAGAACCTGGGAAGGAAAATATTATTTTGTAATATATAGAAGACATATTCACTCTTTTAAGATATTTCAATTGAATGTATGTGTGAACTGTAGCACCGTGTAGCACCATCTGTCAGGTTGGAAGATACCCGGATTTGGGGGCGTCACAGGTTGGTATCAAAGTCGTAGGTTATAAAACTTAAGGGGGGAAAGAACCTTAAGCCATAACCTTAAGAAGAGTTGAAGAAGTAAAAGATGAAGTTAACCCTAAAAATACATTAAATGTGATATGTGCTTTTAATATTCTAATGATGTGTACAAATCAAGATAATTTGTTTGGTTGTAGATGTCAGGAGATAACACGATGTATAGAGATATACATGTGGTTAGTGAAGAGTCTGTAAATCAGGTAGAGATATACCGACACCAGTAGCTGAGTTACCAGTGGTGATAGTGATTGAGTCAGAAGATTCTGAGAACTTGGAATTTACATCCTTGTTCGATGGTATGTCAGAGGAGGTGGAGGTGGTATCGTTTAATACGGTAGTACCTACAAAGGAGATGACTCCGGGGGAATCAATGAAGGCGTTGTTCATGACGGTGTTGGATAGGAATATCCAATTAGGGAAAGAGGTGAAGGAATTGAAGGAGGAAATCCATGACATTTTGGCAAACAAGAAAGACATGGAGACAATGAGGGAGGAAGAGCATGACAAGAAGGTTTTAGCGAAGGACAAGGTCCATGAGCTGAAACATGAGGCCTTTGAGCTTAGACAGGAGCTAAAGGCTAAGAAGCAGAAGATCAGTATAATGTCCTATATTCATAGGAGTTCCAACGAGGATTATCAGCGGCAAGTTGCTAAGTATCTTGTGGAAGCAGGGCAAACTCGGCATACTATCAGTCGAGATGTGATAGCCAGTCTTGCCGATGCAGATTATGAGAATGCCATTAGGCAAATGTAATCTAGTTAGTAACTAGAGTAGGATTAGACATGTAAATATGTTGTATCTATGTAGTGACGTAAAACCCTCTTTTGTATAATCAAAGGGTAGTCTTTTGTAAATCCCAATTTTTGGAAAGTAATTGCGGGAAAGTAATGTAATCAGCTAAGGCTGTTTAATGATGAACGATGTAGTATTATACTACAAAAGAAGAAGCATATCAATACAAGTTTTTATTGAACATGTTGTGCAATGAGTTGAGTTATTGTTTAAAGTTGAATAATGACTAATTAACAAAAAGAAAGTAATAATGAAGTGTTATTCATTTCAACAGAAAGATGCCGCCAAGAAGAAGACAACGAAACCAGGAAGCTAATGTGAATCAACCGGAAGGGAACCGGTTAACCCGATGCAGGAGTTTGTTAATTTACTAACAGCTGCCTTTAATCGAAATGGGGATAATATACCCGTAAATCTTGCGGTAGTACGTGCTACTACGTTTAAGGATTTTAAGAGTGTAGGTCCGCCAGAGTACAAAGGAACTACGGACCCTATAGAAGCCCAAACTTGGGTAAAAGAGATTGAGAAGGCATTTGTAATTGCAAATGTCGAAGAGGGGCAGAAGGTTTCTTTTGCTACCTACATGATGAAGGGAGAGGCCAACTTCTGGTGGGAGGCGAACCAGGCTAGGGCTGGAGTGGAGAACATAACGTGGACTAGGTTCAAAGAGATTTTCTTCGATAACTATTTTCTCACGAGTATGCAGAGTAGGATGGAGATGAGGTTTTTAGAACTGAAACAAGAGGACATGACTGTTCCCCAATATCCTGCCAAGTTCAGTAAACTGGCGAGGTTTGCTCCACATCAGGTGGATACGGAGGTGAGGAAGGCGAGAAGATTCGAGTAGGGCTTGAAACCCTGGCTCTATAGCCGGATATCAGTGTTTCAAAGTAACTCCTTTGGAACCATTCTAGAGAAGGCAATAATTGTCGAGGGTGGTAATGAGGTTTTAAGCCAATACCACAGACAGAAGAACAAGAATAAGGTAGATTAGGGAGTGAAACTCGAGGGAGTCAGCGGGAGTGGCAGCGGGCAAAAGAGGAAGACTTTTAACTCTGGGAATACCGGGGTAAAGCAAGGAGATCCTAAGAAGAGGATGGAGGCGTGCAAGAATTGTGGGAAGACTCACTTAGGAGTCTGTCTCAAGGGTAAAGCAGTGTCTTATAACTGTGGACAGGAGGGGCACATTTCGCCTAACTGTCCAAGTCCAAAGAAGAATCACGGATGCTTCGTATATGGATCAACTGATCACATGGCGAAGAATTGCCCGAAGAAGGGGATGGATGGTAATAAGGGCACTAATAGTGGTCCAGCTCATATGAGAAAGCCGATAGCCCTTTAATATGACAGTCCAGGAAGCAGTTGCATCAGGGACGTAGTTGCAGGTATTATCCCAATCAATAATATAAATGCTTATGTGTTGTTTGATTCGAGTGCTACTTGTTCTTTTATAGCATGCGATTTTGCTAAACGATTAGGATTACTTCCCGAAAGATTGTCTATACCTTTGAATATTAAGGTAGCAAATGAAGAAATAATTCATGTTGAAAATATTCATAGGAGTTGTTGTGTAGAAATACGAGGTTTTAAGTTATTGGTAGATTTGATACCGATAAAGTTGGGAGAATTCGATGTAATTCTAGGGATGGATTGGTTGTTTAACCATGGTGCAATTATAGATTGTCAAAAGAAATGTGTAAACATTAGAACGTTGAGACAGCCTCATGTAGTGTTTTACGGTAATAAATTGTCGGGACGTTCGTGTTGTCTTACCATGACACAAACTAGGAAATTGTTGAGGAAAGGATGTGTAGGTTATTTGTGTCATGTTGTTGATACCCAGAGAGTGGGAGCAACGATGGAACAAATACCTATAGTTAAAGAATTCGTGGATGTATTTTCAAGCGAATTACTAGGTCTTCCACCAGATAGGGAGATCAAATTTGTAATAGATATTGTGCCAGGAGCAGCACCAGTTTCAGGGGCACCGTATCGTATGGCACCAGTAGAAATGAAGGAGTTGATGGTTCAATTACAAGAGCTGTTGAATAGAAAATATATTCAACCGAGTGTTTCGCCGTGGGGAGCACCGGTACTGTTTGTGAAGGACAGATCGTTAAGACTTTGTATCGACTACCGAGAGTTGAACAAGTTAATGATAAAGAATAAATACCCATTGCCCAGGATCGATGATCTCTTTGATCAGTTGAAAGTGGCAAAGTATTTTTCTAAGATAGATTTGCGAACAAAGTATCATCAGTTAAAGGTTAGGAAGGAGGATGTACCTAAGACGGCATTTAGGACTAGTAACGGCCATTACAAGTTCTTGGTAATGTCATTTGGGTTGACGAATGCACCTGTTGCATTTATGAATATGATGAACAGAGTGTTCGAACAATATTTGGACAAGTTCGTCTTAGTGTTTATCGATGATATTCTAGTCTATTCTAAGACGTCAAAAGATCACGCTGAACACTTAAGATTAGTGTTGGAAACACTAAGGAAGGAGAAGTTATACGCGAAATTCACTAAGTGTGAATTTTGGTTAGAAAGGGTACAATTTTTAGGACATGTTATCGACCGAGATGGAATTTAAGTAGACCCATCAAAGGTGGAAGCAGTGATTAATTGGGAACAACCAAAGACACCAACAGAGGTACGGAGTTTCCTAGGGTTAGCGGGATACTATCGAAGATTTATCCAAGATTTTTCTAAGATAGCTACTCCGTTGACTAATTTGACGAGGAAGACAGTGAAGTACGTGTGAACTGAGAAGTGTGAAGACAGTTTTCAAGAACTAAAGAGAAGATTGAGTGAAGCACCTGTATTATCTTTACCCGATGATACAGGGAATTTTGTAGTTTATAGCGATGCTTCGCATAGAGGACTAGGTTGCGTGCTCATGCAGCATAGCAAGGTCATTTGCATATGCATCACGGCAGTTAAAGGTTTATGAGAAAGTTTATCCTACTCATGATTTGGAACTGGCAGCGGTGGTATTTGCCTTAAAGATATGGAGGCATTACCTATATGGTGAGAAATGTGAGATATACACGGACCATGAGAGTCTAAAATATATCTTCACGCAAAAAGATTTGAATATAAGACAAAGGAGATGGTCGGAGTTGATAAAGAATTACGACTGCGATATCTTGTATGACCCAGGAAAAGCCAATGTAGTGGCCGACACCTTTAGTAGGAAAGGTTGGAAAAAATTGTCTATGTTAACGGCTCAAACTAAGTTAATAACAACGATGGCTAGAATGGAGTCAAGGAGGTACAACTCAGAAATGATGAGTGTGACCAGATGAAGAAACGGCTAGCAGATGAAAAAGAGATAAAGTATAGTCTTGATAATGAGGTATTATTAAGTTTTGAAGGAAGAATTTAAGTTCCAAGTGAAATGGAGTTGAAGGAGGAAGTATTACAAGAGGCTCATAGTTCAAGGTATTCGTTTCATCCTGGTAGTACTAAGATGTATCAAGACCTTCGACAGAGTTTTTGTTGGCCAAACATGAAAAGGAAGATAGCATATATGTGAGTAGGTGTTTAACTTGTCAAAAAGTTAAGGCCGAACATCAACGACCAAGTGGCTTGTTACAGTCATTGGAGATTTCGGAATGAAAATAGGAACATATCACGATGGACTTCGTGGTGGGACTTCCAACAACACAGAAAGGGTACGACGCTTTTTGGGTAATAGTGGACTGGTTGACGAAGTCGGCTCACTTTTTGCCAATAAGAGTCAAGTTTAACTTAGATCAGTTAACTAAACTTTATGTTAAGAAAATTATTTCCAGACATGGGTTACCAGTTTCGATAGTGTCAGATCGTGATCCACGATTCACATCAAACTTTTAAAGAAGTCTGCAAGAACAGATGGGAATACAGTTGAAGTTAAGTACAGCTTATCATCCACACACAGATGGGTAGAGTGAAAGAACAATTCAGACGCTAGAAGATATGTTAAGATCTTGCGTTACGGATTTCAAAGGTAGTTGGGATGATCATCTACCGCTAGTAGAGTTTGCGTATAACAACAGTTATCATGCAAGCATAGGCATGCCGCCTTACGAAGCTTTGTATGGAAGTAAATGCAGAACACCATTGTATTGGGATGAAGTAGGAGAACGTCGAACGCTAGGACCTGAATTGGTACAGCAAACAGTGGATATAGTTAAGTTGATACGACTGCGACTGGTAGCAGCTCAAGACAGACAGAAAAAATATGCAAATACTCATCGAATGAGAAGAGAGTTTGAAGTCGGCTCGTACGCATTTCTAAAGGTATCTCCCTGGAAAGGAAAGATACGCTTTGGGAAGAAGGGAAAGTTAAGTCCAAGGTTTATAGGACCTTTTGAGATATTAAAAAGGGTAGGAGAGGTAGCTTACATAGTAGCATTACCTCCAGACTTAGAACGCATACACAATGTGTTTCATGTGCCTGTGTTACGTCCTTATAAGCCATATTATAATTGAGAAAGATTTGACGTACAAGGAATTGCATGTTCAAATCATTGATAGAAAAGAGTAAGTTCTGAGGAATAAAGTTATACCTTCGGTAAAGGTAGTATGGAGGAACCACGATGCCGAAGAAGCAACGTGGAAACTTGAAGAAAAGATGAAGAATTACCCTAAGTTATTTGACTAACTTATGGCGAGATTATGGGGACATAATCCTTATAAGGGGGGAAGAATGTAACAACCGATAAAATCGGATTAATTGTAAAATAATTTTATTTTAATAAATAATGAATAAAATTATAATATATGTTATTTATAATGAGTAAGCAAGATGAAAGTTATTCTATAACCTAAAAGTGGAATAATGTTGTAGTATTATGGCTACGTGATAGAATTAAGGTGTTTGAATTTTCAAGACGAAAATAAGAACTTTCCGAGAAATTCTCCAAAAAAACACTATTAAGTTCCTCAGTTAAGTTAAAATTAAGTATATACGAAAGATGACATAACGTAGCGCTGTGACCAAGTATGATGTTTCAAGTATGATGTTTCAAGTATACAACATCAGCGCCAACATCACGCAGCGCCGTGACCAAGTCCCAGACATTGCTAACTCGCGCAGCAGCGTGAGACATACATAGGAAGTCGGCGCCGCAGCGCCAGTACTAGAGAAGGGACAGTAAAGAAAGATAATGAATGTAAAGGAAGGGGAAGTTGATTGAAAGTGAATTATTACCTTATTTAACTTAAAGTAACATCATTAAGGATGATTAAAACATTAAGTGAACGATTAAAAGATAACGAAAGGTGACTCAAATGTAAACACAGTAATTCGATAATCCATAATAAAGATTAACTAACTAATGAATGTTAGTTAATCAAATGAATGATTAGACCGAGAAGGAGAAATAAGTTAATGTCAATACGTGATGATCATTTTAACCTAACGTGATATGCTATGTAATCACGTATTGTAGAATCTATAAAGACACAAAAGAGAAGTGAATTAAATGTAGAAGACGCTGAAGGCAAGTGTTCTAAACCCTTGTATATGTTCTTTTTTGGACAAGCTTTATGATTCATGTATCTTACGCATGGATTGATGTACAAAGAAGTCAAAGCCAATTCCTTCGGCTAGACTTAATGTATTTTGTGGATTTTCTTATAATCTATCAAAATATTATTAATGTTGCTATCTTTAGCCTACTATTTTGGTATGTATTTCAAAGAAAGACCGAGTATAAATAAACAAATGTTTTGTCGACAATCGACAGACACGTGAGGTTGCCAAAACTTAAACGTAGATACGTTTAATGAAGTAGTGTTGTACAACATAGAGTACTATAGGCTAATCACCTAGACGTGCTCGTAAGAAATGCCAGACTTACGGACTTGGTGCCAGATTGTCCTTTTCAAAAAAAGAATGAAATGCTCAATATTTTGTACCAAAATCGATGTTTAACATATGTTATGCATTGTTAAACGTTTTAAAGAAAAGAGAAGTGTTATTTTGAATTATCTATAGTACTTCATAACCATTAACTCGGTTATAGAAGATATATGTTCATATGATTCAAACAGATTGCTCAAATGAAATTGTTATACTTGTTAAGCTAGTTATGCTCACTCTTGCTTGAACCATATGAATGCAGCTAAGACCAAATGGACCGAAGGATCCAGTAAAAATAAAGGAAAGGCTAAGGCAAACAAATAAGTTGTCTTTGTAATAGCATAATATGAACTTTGTAATTATTTGATACTATGACGATGAACATATGTAATGGTTACAAAGAACCTGGGAAGGAAAATATTATTTTGTAATATATAGAAGACATATACACTCTTTTGAGATATTTCAATTGAATATATGTGTGAACTGTAGCACCGTGTAGCACCATCTGTCGGGTTGAAAAATACCCGGATTTGGGGGCGTCACAAGTTCCATATCCGTTTCTTTTAAAATGTCATAAAATATGACAGGTTTAGATAATTCATTCTAAAAATCAATATTTAATGAGCTTTAAAGTTGAATCAAATACTAAATGAACTTGAGAGGTAGTTTATTTAGTTTTACAACTTAAGCGTTTTATGACATTTAGCCTTAGATGGAAGGAATAATCAGAATTGGCACTAACAAAATTTGAATTTAAGATCTCCCAGCCAGCAAGCAGTTAGCCTTCCTCTACAAGGAATGGAAGTGTGGATGAATCGACATCAAATAGATAAATTAATTAAAATAGAGACCTTATTTTATCACATAACTTGATCAAAATTGCCTCTAGAAAATAATTTATTTTTTTCAATTTTCACTTTAAAGTTTCTCAGTTTAAGAATTAAATACGTTATATTTAACTGATTATAAGATCATATTTCCAGTGTATCAAAACCAAAAGGGAGAAAAATCATTTCCAAATGAAAATGACCTTAGATTTTAAATATTGTACCCGAATTATTTTTACATCTGAAGTGCAAGACAGTAAGAAAAATATCCTGACAACTCTTTGTATTTAAAATAATAAAGTACTTGAAATCAAGAAAAGAATGTTGGAAAGATATTATACCTGTTGCCTGAGTTATCACCGGAAACTCTCAACATATTGCTGGAAACTGTTACAACCACTGTGGACGGCGAAAGAGATTTGGTTTAACGATAGAGAACAGGAACAATTCTGGTTTTACAGACATCTCAGTATTGGTTGTTATATCGGCTGGAAAAAAATTTTATTCGATATCGGCATTTGGCAATATGCAAGTTCCAAAAACTTGCACATATCTACTCCACTTTTTGGTATCCAAATAAGAGAGGGGGAGAATATATATATATATATATATATATATATATATATATATATAATTGGTCAAGTTCTTCAAAATCTAGTATGAGTTTAACTTATATATTGGTTAAAGCTCCCTGAACTCACTTCACTTCCATAGCAATCCTTAATGAAAATCAGGTATTACATTGAACAGGGAAGAGGGTAAATGTGATATGCAGCTCATGAATTAATACCTATATCAAATAGTTGAAAATCAGGTATTACATTGAACAGGGAAGAGGGTAAATGTGATATACAGTTCATGAATTAATACCTATATCAAATAGTTGACGACAAGCAAAATGTGAATTATGTAGACCTGTTTGCTCCGAACCCATGAATTAAAACTAATGCCGGTCCACTGCTTCCAGCATACTGATAGCGAATTGAATAACCCTTCCAGTTCCACATACTACAAGTATAGGGGAAACTGAGTTAGACAATTACGAAAGACAAAGTACCAATTTATTCAAAAATTATTCATTGCAACTATAACAAGCACCTAGATGTTTGACAACAAAAACATTAATCTGGTAGGATACCAAAGTATCCGACCATAGTCCAAATTAAGGGAATTCTTAATGCCAGATTATAAAGATTTTTACAAATTTCCATAAACCTAATAACTTCACCCATAAACAAGTAAGATATTGTTAAGGAATAAACAGATGGCCTAAAAGGAGATTAAATGCAGGGAAATGGGAAACATTGTAGTTCCGAGACAAATTATTCTTCTTCTTTTTTTTCAATATCTGTCAAAGAGATAAATCATGATGTCAATGTTGCTGACCTTGTTCAGCTCCCAGTTCGTTCTTAAATCAAATTCTGCAAGATCTGTTGAGCACCAGATGCCTCCAAAAACATAGCCGTCAGGTAAGACACCCAAGTACTTTAGAAGAAAGGTTGGACAGCTAAAATTAAGTGACATTGTAAAACTTTTGACCATCTCCTATTAAAACTGCTAGATGCATAGGTCTGCACTACTGGTAGTAAGACTTAGTGACCTACACAAAACACCTAGAGCCCCATTGGATGGATCATTTTGTGAACAATGATCCAGAATTTTCTACTCTTTTTTACACTAGTAACACATTTAGGGGCAGCATCTTTATTAACATAGTAAACTGTTACAATATTTAGTTAAACACAGAAATCATGTATATGTTTCCCACCACTTTCCTATAATTCATCTCCTATCAGTCGAACATAGGAGTCAATGCAGACACGAAGCATCAGACTGAGGATGGAAATTTTAATTAACTAAATAAGTACACAAATACTAAAAAAGATTGAAGAAAAGAGAAAAAATAGGTTGACAAATCTAAATAAATTACCTACTTTCACTACCTCAAGTGGTACAAAGATCCTCTCTCAAATGGGAGTATTCATGGATCAAGTCTCAGTGGAAGTATAATTTAATTGAGCCTCAGTGTATACAATATCGGAAATGTTTATGTTGTAGCGGATTTTTTCTTGTAGGGTTTGTGATGCAGGACAAGCCGCCCAACTTGGTTGGACCAATACAAGAGGCTTTTGAAGCCCATGCCAAGTAGTCCAATAATGAGAGTTCTTTAGAATTTAATTATAGTAGATTAGTATTAGTATTTTGTTTCTCAATTTTATTAAGTTTACTTAGTCCCCAAGAATTAGGATTTCTTGTTTTCCTACATAAGCTCATTTAATGCTTCATTATACATTTCATTGAGATTGATTTTGTTGAAAATTATATTTGTCATCTTTCTCCTTATTTCTTCTCCATCTTTACCCTAAATCTAAACTCAATCCGGTACCTCATCAGATTGAAGTTAGGTTCTATCCCATCCTCTACCGCTTGTATTTCTTAAATTTCTGTATAATGTAATATAAAAACTCATTCATTAAACTCTCAATTAAGGTCTTTCTTTACATGAACATTTAAACCTCACCAATGGATCAAGAAACATTACCTAGTATGGCATCAACATATAAATAAGTAATAATCTGTATTCATCAATATTCTACATGCTCTTGTTTCTTCCCTTATCTCCACAGCTTGCAGGAAATCACCAAGAATTTCACCAGACCACAATATATTTAATGTATATGCTGAATTGATTTTAAGTAAAACATAAGGAGTGATGTGATATTTCATGTAAACTGATCATGTAAGCAAACAGACCAAGTTTTAACTTGGGAACAACTTAAGATCCTGTAAACTGATCATGTAAGCAAACAGACCAAGTACTCTAAATTTAACTTACCCAAATATTTCTCTGTTGTTCTACCTATAGTTACACAAATATCGATAATCTAACTTAGTATTGGATGCTAACTCATCACATTTGTATTAAATTATTTATAGAGTAGTCAAGTTGTTGTTGATTCAACTAATTACTATGAAACTTAGTTTTATTGCATTAGATTCCTAACTATAAGTACTCATATGAAACTACAAAGGCGTACCGTGCTTTGGCCTATTCAGGGTACCGTATACCAGAATTTGTTTCACGAACTGGAATGAACCATTCCAGTTAACACTTATGGGTAAAAAATTTAAATGTTAAAAGTTCTACTTCATTCCTTTAATTAAAATTAATATTTTAGAACAAAGAACTATAAATTTTACAAATTAACTAAACATATTGCTAAGTACCATATTTGTTGCTTTCAAAATTTAAATGGATTTATATTAATTTTGTATATTATGATTTCACAAATTGACTTAGAAAAGCCGGAATGTACTTCTAACTTTGGAATGAAGACCGTTGACAAAAGAAATTGCTTGGAGTGTCACCAAGTATCCAAGCATCGAGACATTTCGAGATTTTAAAAGGTACTCCATCCGTCCCTATTTAAATGACGTTTTAGAGTTTGTTATTTGTTCCTAATTAATTGACGTTTGTTCAAATCTAGGAGAATTAATGACAATTTTTTCAAAATTACCCCTCATTACTCTATCTATTTTTTTGATACTTTAAACTCTTATGCTATGATAAATTAATGATTTAAAGATATTATATACAATTGAGTACTATATTTAATATTTTTCAATTATTATCTTAATTCTTGTGCCTATTTCTAAAATGTCATTTAAATAAGGACGGAGGGAGTATTGAGTGACACTTTGATAGATAGGTTAGCATGCACTAAGAAAACTAATGCATATATGTGTGGCATTGATTTAACTATTCCCGCAAATTAACTAATCCCAAGTTCCAACTAATAGCTGAAACAAATAATACCCAACTGAAGTAATAAGATACAGAAAAAGAGGCCTAACCAGGTTTTAACTTCAACTTGGGCGGGAGTTACTTCTTTGGCTGAATCAACATAGGCAGAGTTCCTCAAACTAGAATTTGCCCTAGACCAATTTGATTTAGATACAGAAAGTATTGAGAATCTCTGAGAATTCCTAAATTGTTTAGCAAAATGGGTTCTACCACAAGGATTTAGAGATGTATTTTTCTTTGTAAATCTTTGGGGGAATTTGGACAGTGTGAAAGTTAGATAACTTGTGCCTGCCATATACATATGAGTGTGTATACCAGATACAAACTCCAGCTAGGAGAGAAATGTTTAGAAAAGTTAGATGAGTGTTGCGTAGAGAGCTGAATTCAGGATGCTGGAGAGCCACGCGTGGGGAGCCTAAGACTACAAATGAAACTAGAACTATATAACTTGCCACGTCGCCCATAATGTTAACTTTCTTATTTTTGTTCTGTGCCATTCTATCTTAACTCCAACATTTTTTGTGGATGGTATTTTAGGACCGAGTTCCATTATATTAAGGTTTCGCCTTCAATTGTTATTTGTGTGACTTTATTTTTAATTTTTTTAGGTTTAAATATATTTTATTATCTTAAATTATTATTTTTTTTCACTTCGATGATTCACTTTTAATTTTATCAATTAATTAAGTAAATTATTGTTTTTTTCACTTTTGTCCAAATTCACTTAACACGTTAGAAATTGATGACGTGTCCGCTTGAGTGAGTCCATATCCAGTTGATGTGTATTTAAGAAATAATATTTCCACACTTTTGCTAATTTAAATTGTCAGGGATAAATTTGGCAAATCATTGTTTATTATACATTTGTTGGGATATGATTACTTGGGCTCGCATTATATGGTGGGACAAAGTCCAAGTGGGGTTATTTTAACCCATGTAGGAACTTTTTTGGTAGTTGAGTATTTCAAGGAGTTAAATATTCTTAATCACATTCAATTTATGATTTCTAAGGAAAATGTCGAGATATGATTTGACTTCCTTTCCTTATGGAGATTCTGTTTGTTCCCATTGAGGTATCTTACCTAATGACGATTTCTAATTTTATACGGGGAAGGACTCTATGGTGGTGGTAAGATTACTATAAATACAAGGTTTTACCCTGATTCTAAGTTACACACGCATTATTTTACAGCACTGGAGCATTAAGCCTCCATTGTAAAATCTTATTCAACACGTACTTATTCTCACACTAGAGCCCCTGGCGGCCCAAGTCGTCATGTAAGACCCCAATTTTTTATGAATAAAATTGAATTTTCTCTATTTATTATTTTGATATAGTAAGGTGTTAATTTGATATAATATTTGGTTATGAGTGAAATGTGCAAATTTTACAAAATAAGCAAGTGGTTATAAAATATTCATTATTGTCGGGAAATATTCGTTTGGTCGTGGAATATTCTTGTTGTCGGAGAATATTTGTACGATCGCGCAGCCATTTGTGGGCCCCATAACGAAAAACTGACGGATGAATAAAACGACAAGTGTGAGATTTTTTATAAATAACGACGTAATTGTTACCGTTAACGCTGTTGGAATACCCGGTAGTTAAATTACAGTAATACGCGTGGTTACACAGTAGCACACGGTATTGCACAATATTTTTGAATTATTGATTCTTATGTAAGAAGGCACTACTCAATAATTGTTACAGTAATTACTGTTCAGTATTTTATTTTATTAATTCAATAATTGTCACTGCATAGTATTTCCCATTATCAGATAAATAATTTATATTATTTGAATAATATTATTAAATAGCATTATTGGTAATGTTTAAGGAAGTTCTATCTAAAAAACGGATTTTGTCACCTAATTGCGCGCCAGTAAAGAGAAATCCTTATCGGAAAGTCTCATCTTTCCTAAAAACGACCTGGTTGTCATTATTGTGATTCTGTAATATTATTTGTGAATAATTAATTATTGATTTATATGATAAAAAAATATTTATTTTGTGGATATAAATGAAGGAATTAATGTTGAGGTGTTTTATCAGTATTTTGTCGGAATTAAAAATCATCCGTATGTGGATTTCGGTCATTTTCTGTTTAAAATTTGGAAAAACTTTCTTTTACAAAGTTGTAGAGAATTAAATTTCTTATGGAATGGACATAAAATTTGTATTTTTCTAATAAAAATGCTATTTATTATAAATTATTAAAGTTTTTTGAATATTGTTTAAATTTAAAATATTTTTGGAAATTTTCTAGAATGGGTGGGCCCCACTCTTGTCCTTGTTCGTGTGCTGAGATTTTTTTTCAATGGTGGTGTGCGTGAATAGCAGCAGGTAAAGCCATCAGGTAGCAGGTTAAGTCTATTTTGGCGTTCTAGCATTTTCTTATAAATAGATTGCTTAGGTTAGAATTGAAAATCACACCAGAAACTGAAGTTTTCTCTCTCTATAATATCGAGCGTATTTTTGTGAGTATTTAGATACTTTGAGAGTTGCTATTCAGTGCAAGTTTCTTTCAATATTATATCTAATATTCCAGTCAGAAGTACTATTCTTTTGAGGTAAGGGATGTTATTTTCTTCGTAAATGATATTATTTCGTTCAATATCATTATGCCGAAATATTGGTATGAATTTTATTATGAAATTTCTACCTTTTTGTGTCGGGATTAATATTCACGTATACGGCACTATTCACGTATACGGCACTATTCACGAGTACTATTCACGAAGTATGAATTTTATTATGAAATTTCTACCTTTTTGTGTCGGGGTTACTATTCACGTATACGATACTATTCACAGAAAAATTAAAATTTCTTTTATTTGTCTAAGTTGTCTATTATGGTTACTATCTTTGATTGTATCCATATTTTGATCTTCATTCTTGGATTTTGCTCTACAATTGATTATTATGGAGTATTTTTGAACTTAGATAAATTAAAGTACAAATCCCTAATCTTTGTCCGTTAATCTCACTGGATTCGTTTCTTAAAAATATTTTTCATAATTCTCAGTCCTAAATGATAATATAATTGAATATCTTTGGTCTGTAGTACAATGATGAATGATTACCTGATGAATATCTTTGGCCCGTAGTGCAAAGATGGACAGGTGTTGAGATGAACATGACCAACTAGTGATACAAATGAATATCTTTACCCCATAAAGCAAAGATGAATATTTGGTTCAAGATGTATATTGATTGATGTTACAGGGATAAAATATTGATGATGAACTTTTAAATTATAGAAGATAGTAGATTTCATTCTATACTTAACTCTTCTAATGAATTGTTATTTCCTTTGTGAATATTGATTTAAAACTTGTTGTCCATTATATTTTATCTGATTTGTTGAAAGCTAACGATAATTTGTTATCTTAGTCATAATATTTTTTATTGGGCTAGTTGAGCTCACCCTTTTCTTTTTTGTTCAATTTTTCTTCTCAAGAGGCGAGGATATAGCGGGAACTAGTCGGGATGTGGAGTGATGTTTCAGTCAGTTATTTTAGCAGTCCTCACTATTTTGTAAAATAGTGTATCAATAATTGTAATGAGAACTTATTTGAGTTTGAATACTGTCTAGAAGACAATATTTATATTTAAACTAACAGTATATGTGTTGTCGTATTTTGCACGACAATTATAATAATGAAGTTGTAGTTATTTTCTATACCATGTATTTGGTGACTCAGAATGGGTTGTGTGGACCTATTTTGGGGGCGTCACAGTTGGTATCAGAGCTTAGGGATATGGTCTCTAGCGAAGATCGGGGAATAGAACTAGGAGGGGAAAGATGAGTAAATTCTTCGCTAGTGTGTCATACCTAAGCTTATTTGGTATTTAATTGGTTGGTCAGAATATAGGGATAATATGTGGAATGTCAATTTCTTTAATTAACCCTTATTTCGTGGCAGCATTTGAGAATGACAGCTGAAAATGTTAACAATGGAGTGAATGATACTATGTAGACACCTTTAATCACCAACCAGGAGAACGTGCAACAGGACGACAATGTTCCTCCTGTAAACAACACCACCGATTAAACGATGAATGATGTGATGTTTAGAAGCTTTTTGCAGTTCATGCAAAATCAGACGAAGGAGACTCGTGTACAAAATACAGGTGGAAACAATGGTAACGTGCGGCTTGTCACAACCAAGTAGTTCAAAGAGTTGGGACCACCAGAATTTTTGAGAAAGCCAGTTCTGATCAAGGCGGAAACGTGGGTTAAGCAAATTACCAAGATATTTGATGTCTTGGGATGCACGGAGGAACAAAAGGTTCCATTCGCCACCTTTATGTTCTGTGGTGAGACAGATTACTGGTGAAAATCTGTGAAGCATACCCAGCCAGTCGCACTCAGCATGTCTTGGAAAACATTTCAGAAACTATTTAATGACAAGTACTTTCCTGAAAGTATTCGTCATATGAAGGAGGTAGAGTTTATTAAACTGGAACAAAACAACATGATTATGTCTCAGTACAAGGCTAAGTTCGCAGATTTATCCAGGTTTGTACCTCATTTGGTAGAGAATGAGGAATGTATGACGCGGATGTTTCTGAGAGGTCTGAAACCCGAAATTTGGCAATATCTTATTTCTCACAAATTTTTTCTATATTCAGATGTTGTGAACAGGGCTCAATTATTAGAGTGAGATAATGAGTATGTTCAACCGAGGGACAACAATTAGGGTCATATCAGTGGTAGCAGTCATCGAAGTAATAACAACCAGCGGGGAGGAAAATATCCAGACAAAAGCTATAACCACTCTAGTGGTAATCGTGACCATGATAGTAGAAGAAGCGAGTCGGAGGGATGTAACGCCCCTAAAATAGGTCCATTCTACCCAACCTATTCTGAGTCGCCAAATACATGGTACAGAATATAACTACAACTTTATTACTACAATTGTCATGCAAAATATAACAACACATATACTGTGAGTTTTAATACCAACTGTGACTTATGTCCTAACTATGGACAACACCTCACATTGATACCTTACATAAAGGTACAGTCAAAATTATTTTAGAAATTAAAATATTTAAAAAGTGCTCAAGAAAACCTTCGTACATGGGAGGCCACGCGTCTAGGTTATGATAGATATCATATGTCTACAGAATTATCCTTGGTTGACCCAATAGACCCCAAAGAAAAATAAGAAGATTACTATCATGTTCTTTTCAATGGTGAGTCTTCTCTTGACATATAATTATCTTCACTGTCCCCAGTTGAAAATTATATTTCAAATAAACTCCAAGATCATATAGGTAGTGCTCGTAGATATACTCAGCAAGTTGATGTGCACAACCCAGTCTTATGATAACACGAGGTTGAATATCATTAGACATCTTGTATGATAGTGGCAAAATGCCCTTCCAACGTTGGGTTTGCCTCACCCTATTTGACTCACCAAATATAACTACTAAATGATATATAAAATACAACACACTTTTCTATACTGCTTAGGGAGAACTCCAAAGCTAGAGACCACCATTCTATTCCTTTGTTACCCCCACTCGACCCAGCTACACTCTTATTACTTGAAAGGAATTACGAAGCAAAAGTGTGAGCTCAACTAGCCCAGTAAAGAATATCATAACTAAAGATAAATAAATTATCAATAGCATTCAACAGTAATAAATCAGAGATTTAGAACATATGGTAGATGATAAAAAAAATTCAACCATAGTTGCAGCAGAACGAGCAATCCATTAGAAGAGTCAAATAGACCATAAAGTCTACTATCTTCTCCATATTAAAAATCTACCAACAATATTTTATCCCTGTAACATCAATCAACAGTTCTGGTCCACAATCATATGAATAACTCATAATCATAATTGTGATTCTAAATTCCTCTTCGTATCTAGGACGAAGATAATTTTCATCACATGTCTTTACCTGAAACATCAAAGATCATGGTTATACCAAATCAAAGTTCATGTTCATAATCATACCATAAATTCATCTTTGCACTACGGGCCAAAGATATTCATCAACCGTTTATCTTTGCACTACTGGCCAAAGATATTTAACAACAGATCATCTTTGCACTACAGGCCTAAGATATTCAACAACATGTCATCTTTGCACTACGGGCCAAAGATATTCATATCTCAAAGAAACACATAATCATTTCAGAATTTATATAAACCATAATTATAACCATGTTGATCAATTCACCTTTACATTTAAGCTAAAAATATTCAATTGTAAATTCAATGGTCATGATCGTACCAGTCAACGATTCAACTTTACACTACTGGCCAAAGAGAACCCATAGTCACGATCATACCAATAATCTACCCATCTTTATACTCAAGTCAAAGAGAAATTTCATCACCAGGATTATAAAAATGTTATATATGATAATAAAAATAATATGATCAACATATAGATTTAATCTCAAGAGTAAGATTCATAAATCAACGATAATTTGGTCAGTAAAAGAAACCAATTTTGTCGTGAATAGTACCTGTGGATAGTAACTCGTGAATAGTAACTCATGAATAGTAACTCATGAATAGGTAACCCCAGCGTAAAAAAGGTAAAAATTCCATAATAAAATTCATACCAATATTTCGGTATAATGATATTAAAAGAATAACATTTCTTAAACTTATAAATAATTTATTTTAAATGTTTACACTTTACTAAATAATGCATTTAATCATCCTAAAATGCCAAACTCATAAGATTTCATCACCAATAACCAAAACCCTCATTAAAAATCTGCATATACCTCATATAGGATTCTCAAGCCATAAAATTCTATTTTCCAATTTTCTTACTTCCCATAACATATTTAATTCATTTACTCATAACTAGTCTATTTTTAAGAAAAATACCAAATCAGTCCCAAAAATATTTCTTTTTTGAGATTTAGCAGAATATAGTCCCATATTGAACATATATTTTTTCTAGAATTTTTAAAATTCATTTACTATTTTTCATATGACCAAAACTGCCGAATATTTAGACATTTATCATAAACTGTACTTTTATCCAAAAATTTTAAAATTTACAGAGTATACTTCTGTTATATACATGTACTCCCAATAAAAATTTTACCAATTTTGGAGTTAACCAAGGAGTTATAAGGGTTTACTTTTAAACTAGTCTTTTCCCATAAAATTCATAACTCTTAATCCATACATCCAAAAATCGTCATTTTTGGACACAATCTAGAAAACTCATCAAATTATCATTTCAAATTTTTCCAGAATTTTTGAAGGTCAGAAAAATTACGAAACTGAAAAACATAATAACCCTTAAAATCCCATACAATCCCTTATTATCCCTTACCTCAAAAGAGCAGTACTTCTGATTGGAATAACGCTGAAGGGAACTTACACCGTATAGCAACACTCAAGATATCTAAATACTCACAAAATACGCTCGATAATATAGAGAGAGAAAGAGAGAGAAAACTTTAGCTTCTGGTGTGATTTTCAATTCTAACCTAAGTACCCTATTTATAGGAAAATGCTTAGAACACCAAATCAGAAAATTTAATAAAATATTAATATATATTTTATAAATTCCTTCGCACACCTAAGTCATCTGATTTCAGCCATTAACATGTGTAAATGGTGCCCACAAAATGTAAAAAATGTTTCTGTTAATATAATTATTTAAAACTTTCAAAAATCAATTATTCTAGAACTTCGAAATTTCAATAATTCATAATAAATAGCCCTTTTATCAGAAAAATTCAAACCACATGTCTTTTTCATAGAAAATTTTATTATCTACAATTTTGCAAAAGAAAATTTTTCCAAATTCCAAACAGAAATTGACCAAAATCTTTAAACGGGCGATTTTACAGGCTATAATCAAATTTCAGTCAAGAAATAGGGCCCACTGACACACAAAATATGTGTTAATTATTTAATGCAACAAAAATACTCTTTCTCCTCATATACTCATATATCCCACATTCATTGTAAAAATATCACCATTATTATATTATTAAAATATAATAATATATTTAAATGAATTATTTTATCAGAAAAAGATAAAATATTAATTTTTAACAATTGTCACATTAAAATTTTTCTCCATCTATATCCACATAAAATCAATATTTTTCTCATCATATAAATCAATAATTAATTATTCACAAATAATATTACAGAATCACAATATTGACAACCAGGCAGTTCTCAAGAAAGAGGGAGCTTTTCAATAACAATTTCTACTTACTAGCGCGTAATTAGGTGACCAAACCTCTCCTTAGACAGAACTTTCTAGACATTGCCAATAATGTTATCTAATAATATTATTCAGATAATATGAATTATTGCTCCGATAATAGAAAATACTGTGTAGTGACAATTATTGAAACAACAATAATATAAAATATCAACGTAGCAATTATTGAATCAATAAAATAAAATATTGAACAATAATTACTGTAACCATTATTGAGTAGTGCCTTCTTACGTACGAATCAATAATTGGTGCAATACCGTGTGCTACTGTGCAATAACGTGTATTACTGTGTTTCAACCACCTGGTATTCCAACAGTATTAACGGTAACAATTACGCTGTTATTTATAAACAACTTATACTTGTCGTTTTCTTCATCCAATCGCTTTCCGTTATGGGGCCCACAAAAGACTGTGCCGTCGTACGAATATTCCCAGACAGGAAGAATATTCCACGACCAAACGAATATTCCCCGACAACAATGAATATTTTATAACCACTTGCTTATTTAAAATATTTACATATATCACCTTTAACTTTAAACTTTTATCAATTTAACCATTTACTGAATAGTAATTATAAGAAAAATTGAATAATTTTATTTCATAAAATTCGGGGTCTTACAAGGGAGATTTCAAAAAGAGAAGGTACAACAATGACAACGTGAAGACGTCAGCACCAATTGTATGTTATAAATGCAGGAAAGAGGGACACATCAGCCCAAACTGCCGACAACAATCCAAGGTGTGTTATAATTATGGAAAAATAGGTCATATAGCTAGAGATTGTCTTGTAGTGAAATCAAGTCCAGTGAGAATGGTGACTCCAAAGGTGGATACGGACAAAACAAAGTCAGTAGTTTAAGGGAAAGCATTTTTCGTGACGAGGAACCGAACGAAGTTTTTACAGGTAAGCTAATTATAAACTTTTGCGAAGTCTATACCTTATTAGATACCGGTTCTACCCATTCTTTTATCTCTCCTGCTTGTGCTCAACGTTTGAACTTGGCTCCGGAGAAATTAGACTTTGACTTATCTGTTGAGACTCCGTTAGGAGAAACTTTCATTACATCCACTGTTTATAAATCTTGCTTGATTTAAGTTGGGAGCATCATATTACATGTCGATCTTATTTCTTTGAAAATACTTGCATTTGATGTGATTTTAGGGATTGATTGGTTAACCACTCATCATGCCAAAATTAATTATTTTTGTAAGGTTGTTAGTTTTCATTTTCCTAACCAACCTGTTATGCGAATTCAAGCAACCAAACCACTAAAGTCAATCACTGTCATATCAAGCTATAAAGCCATTCGTTTATTAAAAAATGAATGTCAAGCTTTCTTAGCCCATGTCATGGACTTGAATAAAAATACGTCAGATTTGAATAATATTTCTGTTGTTAGTGAATTTCCTGACGTATTTCCTGAAGAACGGTACTTCCCGGTCTACCCCCAGAACGTGAAGTTGAATTCTTTATTGACCTTGAACCCGGTGCAAAACCCATTTCCAAAACCCTATATCGAATGGCTCCTATTGAACTTCAGGAGTTAAAAATCTAACTACAAGAGTTGGTACCCGAGCCTTTCGCTGGCGACTTTCTTTGTGGAATGCACCAAAGTCAGACTCTCCGTAGGGGACACCATATTCGTGCGATATGTTGATTGATTTCACAATCAATTATTTGTGGAAGTATACACAGTCAGCAAGTAATAAAGTGGTAAAATTAAGTGTCGAACCCACAGGAAATTCCAATCAATAAACTCCAACTACTAGTATTATATCAATTCAATTTTATTTAAACAACTGCACTATGTGATTTTTCTGATTAAGGAAACTAAATTAACTAATTAAAACTGGATTACTTTCGAAATTAATTCAAATAAATAAATGTTAAGACTACAATATCCCCAATTATGTACTACAAACTAATTATCCAATTATTCCAGTTATTACACCACCTGAATTGTTAACATGAATTCTAGTTGTTAAAAGCCCTTTCCCAAGTGAACAGATAACTTTTATTCAATTCAAATAATTCTGCGATATTCCTATGCAAAATAATTAAATCAAACCCATTAAATTCTAATTCTCAATTATTACATGCAGTGAAAAGATATTCCTATTCTATTCACAACCCTAATTATTCATCTCATGTAAATAATTAAGCATACATGTTATCATGCTTAGTTCTAACCCTAGATTTCATCTTCCAAATCCTTCTAGTGTAACACAGTAATTATTGGCCAAATAATTAATCAATGCACAAAACATGATAAACAATTCACCCTGACATAAATAACTAGATTAAATTGAATAATTAATTCATAGACTTAAAAGGTTCAATTTGTAGTCTTAATTGAAAATTAGTTCATACTGAAAAATAAAAACCAACAATCCCATAAAAATCATCTCAATTGAATTACACAATTAAAATCAAGAAGAAGAAGAAACTCTAAAAGAAATCCTCCAAGCTTCAATCTTCAATTGGAATTCTCTTCCGCAATTCTATGATGAAATCTTGATTAATCTCCAGCTATGATTGTATTTTTTCAATTCCAGCTAATTCCTCCTTAAATACTCCTCTTTTCCCCTTCTCCAACTCCTAATCCTCATCAACTTCTCCTTTGCACGCACCTTGGGCAAGCCGGATTGGGCCTCAGCGCCTCGACACTGAGATTAACACTAATAGTAGCGCCCCGGCGCTGCACTTCCAACAAATTACGATCATGCCACTAGTATGCTAAAATTTCCCAATTTATCCCTGCTCTGCCTCAAACTGCAAAATAACCAATAAACCCAGTAAAAACTCTTTTAAAAGACTTGAGAACTACAACAAATTAAGTCTGAATGCATCTAATTCATGGGTATATTACCCATTCATCACGATGGTAAACTGATAGGTGCCATTGTGACGTGCTATCCAATATTGGGATATGAGTCACAGTTGAGAGCAACCTAAGTCAGTAATCAAAATACGTAGCTTTCTAGACTTAACCAGTTATTATCGGAGATTCGTGGAAGGATTTTCTCGAATCGCTACTCCATTAACTCATATGACTCGAAAAGATACAAAATTCGTATGGAGCGATGAATGCGAGAAAAGTTTCCAAGAGCTCAAGAGGAGACTCATTTCGACACCTGTTCTGACAATACCATCTGGTTCGGATGAATTTATTATCTACAGCGATGCTTCAGGCAAAGGGTTAGGATGTGTTCTCATACAATATGAGAAAGTCATAGCCTATGCCTCGCGATAACTCAAAAAATATGATAGGAATTATCCTACTCATGATATGGAGTTGGCAGCAGTCATTTTCACGTTGAAAATTTGGAGACACTACCTGTATGGGGAGAAAGTGGAGATTTATACTTATCATAAAAGCCTCAAATATTTTTTCACCCAAAATGAACTCAACATGCGGCAACGATGTTGGCTCGAGCTGTTGAAAGATTACGATCATACCATCCAATACTATCTTGGAAAAACAAATGTGGTAGTTGACACGTTGAGTAGAAGATCATATGCGGGTACGATTGCGATGTTGTTAACACGCAGATCCATTTTGTATGACTTACAAAGAATGAAAATAGAGTTAAAGGCTCTAAGTACCCACGTGACGATATCAAATATATGAGTAGAACTGACTTTAATTGGTAAAGTTAAAGCTGCTCAAGCTACGGACTTGGAGCTGATGCGTATGAAGAAAAAAGTACAAGAATGTGTTATTTTAGAAGCAAGAATCGAAGAAGAGAGGTAATCTCAACCCTTTGATTTTATTGGTCTATTTGAAATCCTCGATCGAGTAATAACTGTGGCCTTAAGACTCGCTTTACCGCCAAGTATGTTGCGTATTCATAACATTTTTTACATATCGATGTTACGTAAATATATGGACGACCCGAACCACATTATTGAATTAGAACCAGACGAGATATCCAAAGATTTAACGTACAAGGAGGTACCAGTCAAGATCTTGGATAGGAAAGAACATGTCCTACGCATAAAGGTTATACCACAAGTCAAAGTTTTGTGGAGAAACCATGCTATTGAAAAAATGACCTGGGAGTTAGAATTAAAAATGAAAATGAGGTATCCTCACCTTTTCGAAACACCAGGTACGTACGTCAATTTCGAGAATGAAATTTCATAGGGAGGGGAGTTTGTAAGACTCCAACTTTTTATGAATAAAATTGAATTTTCTCTATTTATTATTTTGATATAGTAAGGTCTTAATTTGATATAATGCTTTGGTTATGGGTGAAATGTATAAATTTTACAAAATAAATAAGTGGTTATAAAATATTCATTGTTGTCAGGGAATATTCGTTTGGTCGTGAAATATTCTTGCTGTCGGGGAATATTCGTACGATGGCGCAGTCATTTGTGGGTCCCATAATAGAAAATTGTCAGACGAAAAAAACGACAAGTATGAGTTTTTTTATAAATAACGGCGTAATTATTACCGTTAACATTGTTGGAATACCCGATGGTTAAAGTACAGTAATATGCGTGGTTACACAGTAGCACACGGTATTGCACAATATTTTTAAATTATTGATTCTTACGTAAGAAGGCACTACTCAATAATTATTACAGTAATTACTGTTCAATATTTTATTTTATTGATTCAATAATTACTACGTTGATATTTTATATTATTGTTAATTTAATAATTATCACTGCACAATATTTCCCATTATCAAATCAATAATTTATATTATTTGAATAATATTATTAGATAGCATTATTAGCAATGTCTAAGGAAGTTCTGTCTAGAAAAGGGGTTTGGTCACCTAATTACGCCCCAGTAAGGAGAAATTCTTATCGGAAAGCCCCTCCTTTCTTGGGAATGACCTGGTTGTCATTATTGTGATTCTGTAATATTATTTGTGAATAATTAATTATTGATTTATATGATAAGAAAATATTTATTTTATGTGAATATAAATAAAGAAATTAATGTTGAGATATTTTATCAGTATTTTGTCGGAATGAAGGTATTAAAAATCATCCGTATATGGATTTCGATCATTTTCTATTTAGAATATGGAAAAACTTTCTTCTACAAAGTTGTAGAGAATTAAATTTCCTGTGTAATGGACATAAAATTCGTGTTTTTTTGATAAAAAGACTATTTATTATGAATTATTGAAGTTTCTGAATATTGTTTAAATTTAAAACATTTTTGGAAATTTTCTAGAATGGGTGGGCCCCACTCTTGTCCTTGTTGGTGTGATGTGATTTTTTTTCAATGGTAGTGTGCGTGAATAGCAGGGCAATTAGGTAGCAGGTTAAGTCTGCTTTATGTTCTAGCATTTTCCTATAAATAGGGTGATTAGGTTAGAATTGAAAATCACACCAGAAACTGAAATTTTCTCTCTATAAAATATCGAGCGTATTTTTGTGAGTATTTATATACTTTGAGAGTTGCTATTCAGTGCAAGTTTTCTTCAACATTATATCCAATATTCTAGTTAGAAGTACTATTCTTTTGAGGCAAGGGATATTATTTTCTTCGTAAATGATGTTATTTCGTTCAATATCATTATGCCGAAATATTGATATGAATTTTATTATGGAATTTCTACCTTTTTGTGTCGGGGTTACTATTTACGTATACGACACTATTCACGTATACAACATTATTTACGTATACGACACTATTCACGAATAAGGTACTATTCACGAAGTATGAATTTTATTATGGAATTTCTACCTTTTGTGTCGGGGTTACTATTCACGTATACGACACTATTCACAGAAAAATTAATTTTTTTTGTCCAAGTTGTCTATTATGGTTACTATATTTGATTGTATCCATGTTTTGATCTTCATTCTTGGATTTTACTCAACAATTGATTATTATGGAGTATTTTTGAACTTGGATAAACTAAAGTACGAATCTTTAATCTTTGTCCGTTAATCTCACTTGATTCATTTCTTAAAAATATTTTTCATCATCCTCAGTCCTAAATGATGATATAACTGAATATCTTTGGCATGTAGTGCAAAGATGAATGATTACCTGATGAATATCTTTGGCCCGTAGTGCAAAGATGGACAAGTGTTGAGATGAACATGACCAACTGGTGATACAAATGAATATCTTTAGCCCGTAAAGCAAAGATGAATATTTGGTTCAAGATGTATATTGATTGATGTTACATGGATAAAATATTAATGGGCTTTTAAATAATAGAAGATATTATATTTCATTCTCTACTTAACTCTTCTAATGAATTGTTATTTTTGCTACGAATATTTATCTAAAACTTGTTGTCCATTATATTTTATCTGATTTGTTGAAGTCTAATAATAATTTGTTATCTTAGTCATAATATTCTTTATTGGTCTAGTTGAGCTCACCCTTTTCCTTTTTGTTCCATTTTTCTTCTTAGGAGGCGAGAATATAGCGGGAACTAGTCGGGGTGTGGAGTGATGTTTCAGTCAGTCGTTTTAGCAGTCCTAACTATTTTGTAAAATAGTATATCAATAATTATAATGAGAACTTATTTGAGTTTGAATACTGTCTAGAAGATAATATTTGTATTTAAACTCACAGCATATGTGTTGTCGTATTTTGCACGACAATTGTAATAATGAAGTTGTAGTTGTTTTCTGTGCCATGTATTTGGCGACTCAGAATGGGTTGTGTGGACCTATTTTTGGGGCGTCACACGTCAAGCTTTTGGTATGACTTCATTTCTGTGCAGGATTTGACGCGCTTTGGTGATTAGAGTGTGTGGAAGAATCTTGACGTTAACATTGGCGCTAGAAGGAGGGCTTTCTAGTGTTGCTAATTTTCAATCACAACAATAATTTTCTATGGGTAATCATGGTTAACAGCAAGACAATCCCTGGAGTTGGGAAGTCAACAGCGGACGGGTCTGCTCAGTCAAGAGGATCAGTCATGGACATGTTAGGTCCCTCCAAGAGCATCCAGGATAGGTTCGGGCCCCACAGTAACTCAACGACTCCATCAAGGGACATAGCAGATGGCCCTCGACGAAGATTGTTCTCAACTTCCAGCAGGGATGCCGGTCCTAGGGGTCGTGTCGAGGGTGCATTGTCCCGAACACATCCCCATGACGACGACCATGATGAAAGGAGGCTGATCTTGACCAAGAAGGCACATTAAATTGATGATGCCTTGAAAGGTTTACTCGTACAAAGCAAGGAGATTAATTAGCGGATGGTGTTATTGATCGGGGGAATGAGGAGGGTGCCTCTAGCCATAGCTGAAGGCGGGGACGGTCGCCAGAGGTTCAATCTAGGACACATCATCCAGACGATTCTAGGCGAACCGAGAGCAGGCTTCTGAGTCTCTCTCGGGACAGGAGCAGGCGCAGGAGTAGATCAGGAGAACGATCACCCGGGAACTAGTCCAGGACACATCGTTCGGACGGCTCTCGTCACACTAAAAGCAGGTACCGAAGTTGTGACGCCCCCAAAATAGGTCCACACAACTCATTCTGAGTCGCCAAAATACATGGTATAGAATCCAAATACAAACTTCATTTATACAACTATTAGTTGTCGTGTAAAATACGACAAAACATAAACTGTGAGTTTCAATACAAATATTGTCTCGTTGACAATATCCAAACTCAAATAAAGTCCTCATTAAAATTATTATCACACTATTTTATAGAGTAGTGAGGACTACTATAGTAACCATCTTGGACCATCACTCCATTCTCCGACTAGTCCCAACTATATTCTCATTTCTTGAAGAGAACAATGAAAGAAAAAGGTGAGCTCAATTAGCCCAGTAAAGAATATTATGACTAAGATAATGTAGAAAAAATTATTCTTAGTCCTCAACAGGGAAAAATCTGATAGAATACAATAGACAACAAGTTTTAGATCAACAACTCAGCAAAAATAGCAATCCATTAGAAGAGTCAAGTAGAGCATGATGTCTACTATATTTTATGATTTAAAAGTCCATCAACAATATTTTATCCCTGTAACACCAATCAATAATTATTTTCAATCAACGAATTATCTATGCACTACGGGCCAAAGATAATCGTTTATATCACCAGTGGTCATGATCATGCCAAACACCTGTCCATCTATGCACAACGGGCCAAAGAGGACTTTCACCACAAACTTTTATCTTTAACATTAAAGGTTATGATTATACCAATACATAATTTTTGGTAATAATCATACCAATCAACAGTCCATCTTTGCTCTACGAGTCAAAGATGACTTTCAGCACAATATAAGCACGAGGATGATGACAATGATATAAAAAATCAATCAAGTGAGATCAAGGATAAATATTATAGATTTATAATTTAATTTATCCAGAGTTCAAGAATGTCCAAATTGTCAACATTGTGACGCCCCCAAATTTAGGTATCTTCCAACCCGACAGATGGTGCTACACGATGCTACAGTTCACACATACATTCAATTGAAATTTCTCAAAAGAGTGAATATGTCTTCTATATATTATAAAATAATATTTTCCTTCCCAGGTTCTTTGTAACCATTACATATGTTCATTGTCATAGTATCAAATAATTACAAAGTTCATACTATGCTATTATAAAGACGACTATTTGTCCGCCTTAGCCTTTCCTTTATCCTTACTGGATCCTTCGGTCCGTTCAGTCTTAGTTGCATTCATATGGTTCAAGCAAGAGTGAACATAACTAACTCAGCAAGTATTATAATTTCATTTAAGCAACATGTTCGAATCATATGAATACGTATATCTTCTATAACTGAATCAATAGTTATGAAGTACTACAGATAATTCAAAATAACACTTCTCTTTTCTTAAAAATGTTTAACAATGCACAACATACGTTAAACATTGATTTTGGTCCAAGACCTTGAGCATTTAATTCTTTCTTAGAAAAGGATAACCCGACACCAAGTCCGTAAGTCCGACATTTCTTACGAGTATGTCTAGGTGATCAACCTATAGTACTCTATGTTGTACAACACTACTTCATTAAACGTATCTACATTTAAGTTTTGGCAACCTCATGTGCCTGTCGATTGACGTCAAAACTTTTGTTTATTCATACTCAGTCTTTCTTGAAATCCATACCAAAATAGTTGGCATAAGATAGCAACATTGATATGATTTCGATAGATTATAAGGAAATCCACAAAACACATTAAGTCTAGCCGAAGGAATTGGCTTCGACTTTATTATACATCAATTCATGCGTAAGATACATGAATTATAAGGCTTGTCCAAAAATGAACATAGACAAGGGTTTAGAACACTTGCCTTTAACGTCTTCTACAGTTAATTCACTTCTCTTTTGAGTCTTTATGGTTTCTACAATACATAATTACATAACATACCACATTAGGTCATAACATTCATCAAATATTGTCATTGCCCTATCTTTCCCTTCTTCGTGGTCTAATCATTCATTAACTAACATTCATTAGCTTAGTTAACGTTCGTTACGGTTTATTGTATTACTTTGTGTTTACATTCTCGTAACCTTTCGTCAACTTTTAATCTTTAAACTTAAGGTTATAATCATCCTTAATGATGTTACTTTAAGTTAATTAAGGTAATAATTCACCTTCAATTAACTTCCCTCTCTTTATATTCATTATCTTTCTTTACTATCTTTTTCTTAGTACTGGAGCTGCGGCGCCAGCTTCCTATGTATGTCTTGCGCTGCGGCGCGAGTTAGCAGTGTCTGGGACTTGGTTTCGGCACTACGGTGCCAAACTCTTCAATATATGCCACGCTACGGTGCGACTTAGCAGTGGGTGAGATTCGGTTATGGCACTGTGGCGTCAACTTTACAAGCTTCGGCGACGCTGGCCCTAAGCCTCAGAGAAATTTGAAGTTTTTTAACTGCAATCCTTTCCGGGCTTATAACTTAATCGTTATAAGTCAGAATTGGCTCGTTCAAAAGCCGTTATCTCACATATCTTGGGTACTACGATTTCATTAGGACATCTTACATTTTTGAATCTGTTAACACTAAATTCACAGTTTAAGTTCCTTATTACGCGTTCGTTAAACGTTTGTGAACGTTTATAACTCGTTTCTTCGTTTTAAGTCGGAATTCGACCATTCTTGAGTCCGTAACTCTTAAATGTAAAGTTATACTATACGCCATCAAAAACTAAAGTTTCCGAGTTAAACGACGACTTTTGACTTTCATTTCGAGAATTTCACGATTTCGACGATTATCATTTACTCTCGTAAATTTCGCTATAACTTCGTTACTTGTGATTTTTACTCCGTTTAAAATGAATTCATTCCATCATTCTATAATCCTAACCAAACATATATCATCTAATCCTATACACGATGGTTTTAAACTTGTCCATCAAGAACATATGATAAATTTTCAAATGTTCTTCATTAGTTCATAACTCCATGATTATGATTTCACTTACAACATGGTTTATTAATGTTTAAGTCCACTAATAGCCATCCTTGTTACTCCTTATGATACATGCTCCACCAATATTCACTTCTCTATTAAACTACAATTGAAGAGATGAAGAATAATGGCCTAAGGATTCCTTACCTTTGTTGTTCTAGCTTGATTATTCTTATTCTTCTTCTTGGATTAGAAAAGACAACTTCTCACTTTTCTCTCAATGATAATTGTGCTAGATATTGGTGATTTGAACAAGGCAACAAATGACCAACAAAGCTCTCATATTTACAAGCTTTCCAAAGTGAGGGCAAAAGGGTCCTTTGATCCCACCTCCATACTATTCCCACCTCCTTAACCAATCTTCCAACACAAGCCATCCCACTTCCTTATTTGGCCAGCTAAGACTTACCATGGGGGGCACACATGGGTTTCCCCATGGGTTTTTCTCACCCGGTGACCCATCGGTTCGATGCACGAGACTGGTTCTTAGTTCGGGCTTAGGTTTAATTAACTTTGGGCCTATCATTGGGCTTGCATTACTTATCTTTGGGCTTTAACATAATTCCATTTAGGTCTGCCCAATTCATAAACAAATCCTATTAGTCCATTACAAATGGCTTAAGCTTTTAACGTATAATTCTCGTATTCTCCTCGTATACTAGTTCGTATAATCATTCATCATATACGTTATGTCATCTTTCGTATATATTTGTACAATACTTCGTATCATACTCGTATTCATTGCCTCGTGTAGACAGTCAAAATTTTTTACATACCTGTTACTAACATTGCAGGAGGGCAGAATCGTCTTTCAGAGATAACCCTGGAAGACAGCTCAGTTCAATCCCAGAGACAACCCTGGGATATTCAGTATTACCATCTCGGAGATAACCCCGAGACATCCAGCTCAGTCCCAAAAATACCACCGGAAGTTTCAACCTCAACCCCAAAAACAACACCGAGAATTTTAGTTTTAACCTCGGAGATAACCCCGAGGAATGCAGTTCAAATACTGGAAATCAAACTGGAGAAGACCGTTTCATCTCGGAGATAACCTCGAGATACTCAGTCTCAGCCCCGAAAATAACACCGAGAAAGACAGCGTCAACCTCGGAGATAACCCTGAGGCATGCAGTGGCAGTTGCAGTTCCGGAGATAACCCCAGAAATGCTTATTACAAACCCATACAATCAGCTTCAAACACTCGGCAATGGCCCCGAGACACTCATTTCCAAAGTCTGGAGATAACCCCGGGAAGTCAGGCACATCTCAGAAATAACACTGAGGACGGTCAACACCTGCAGCAGTCTAATCTCAGAGATAACCCTAAGCAACGACTGCTAAATCAGCTCAAACCGGAGATAACCCCGGTGAAGGGTAGAACCATCATTTTGCCATCCCAATCCCACTTTGTGCCGTCTCAACATTCATTCATACATACACAATAATGTCCTACAAGACCCAAAGAGCGCCAATCCCGAGTGACTGCTGCACAAGACAGCACACCGGATAGAATTTGAAGCTTGAAGACCAAGGGCATGGTCCCATCTTCCTGACTTTGTACAACCTCAATCCCATGTCATTATGTAGCTCTCGACAATAGCATGCCGAAAAAGGTCTTATACACCTCAATCGAATGCCCGAATTAAAGTTCTAAAAGTTCGAGAGGACATCACGTTACACGCGTGCACGTACTTCAAGACGACAGGACCCGCGGAACCTGGGGCTCCCCGGGCAGCCGCAGGTACACCTGAGGCTCCCCCTATAAATTGAGGGCTTGGGGCAGCCATTTTGAGAAGAGGAAAGGCGAGGAAGCCCTGTCTAATTTGCTCTGTACACACTATAAACTTGGTGCTTTCTCATTTTAAACACTCGTGAGCTCATATATTGTTATATTTTTATCGGCGGGATCCGAGTGTTCATCCCTTTAAAGCTATTAAAGTTTTCTTTGGCTGTCCACTGTAAGCCTTCTTACACACTTTAAAGCCTTTCTCCACTGCTGTGCACACACAGTTCTTCACGTTGAGAGTCGTGTAGCGTGTGTATGCTCGGACTTTAGTCCGTGGTTTTTATATATATATATATTATATATATTTATGTATATATTTATATATATGGACTAACATTATCGAGTTATGCCTCGATTGAGCCTAGATTTTATATCCGGAGCGTTTATTTGCTTATATATATATAGCGACAAATCGCTGAAATGATAAATCGAGCCAGGATCGATATATATCATGTGCGTTTACCGCTTATATATATATATATACATACATTTCAATTTGGCCTGGAGTTTACTTCGTGGCCTTTTACTGCTTTTTTTTACATTTCGTCCCGCCTGGAGTTTACTTCGTGGCGGTTGATCGTTTTTACTGTTTTATTTACATTTTGTCCCGCCTGGAGTTTATTTCGAGGCGGTTGATCACTTTTACAGGTATATTTATATTTTTCAATCCCCCATAGAGGTGCTTCGTGGTGGTTGATTGATTTTTATTGCTTTATTTACATTTCTAATCCCCCATGGAGGTGCTTCGTGGTGGTTGATTGGGTTTTTATTGCTTTATTTATATTTGCAATCCCCCATGGAGGTGCTTCGTGGTGGTTGACTGTATGCACACACACACACACACACTCACACACACACACACACACACACACACACACACACACACACATATATATATATATATATATATATATATATTTACCGTTTTTATATATTTACATTTCTGATCCCCCATGGAGGTGCTTCGTGGTGGATCATGTCTGTATATATATATTTACAGCTTTTATATATATAACTGCTTATATATAAATTGCTACATCATGTGAGCCTAGAAATCATGTGATCACAGATTCAGTCTACTGAATCTAGATTCGGCTCCTGTGATGGACATTTTCAGTTGTACATGGCTTGTAAATTATGCACAGTGTTCGAATGTCCTTAGATGGCTCTCATGCCCACAAGGAGTTTGGCACTGCTTTATACATTATTTTCTCGAAGATGCTTCACATCTCGAAAATAAAAGCAATCAAGTCGTACACATACTAAAATAAAAGTATCAAAGGCCTCAATTACTATTGAGCATAAGGGTTTGAAAAACCTCTTTTTACAAAATATCACTGCTATATCTTGTTAAAACTGAATTTTTTCACAAATTCAAACCATTTGTATATAGGTGCAAACGAGGCATAGCACTACTTCCAAATAACTGCACATTGACCCACACACACATTCATATAACAGTTTCTTGAAAAGTGGCGGTAACGGTGGCAACACGGATGTCAGGGGGTGCCTAACAACCTTCCCTTCGCATAAGCAAGTCCCCGGACCCTAATGAATCTCGGTTTCGCATAACTATTTAGCAGTGTCACATCACTGGGTCAATGTGCAAACCTTTTCTCGGTTGTGTTTGTACAACCGATTAAAAAACCAACTGGCGACTCTTACAGTCAAATCGTCGATATATAAATGTCAAACCTTTTCACAACTTATTTTTTCAAACAAATCTCACCTAACATGAGAACACCAAAGAACAAGAATAGAAAAGGGACAAATAAAATCCCGACGTCGACAGGTGGCGACTCTGCTGGGGATGCCAATAAGAGGACTTAAGCCACTATTACAAGCTTTTTAAAACTGTTATATGCTTGTGTGTGGATGTTGCATTTGCATTTACATTTGATGGATGTGTACGAACGCATTTACTTACTGTACTTAATGTTTTACACTATATCTGCTTGAGATATTAGTGCTTCGCACATGTCATCATTTTCATAATCGGTGAGACACGTTGTATATGAATGTATGTTGTGTGGTTCCTCCATCAAGAGGCTATCCTGTCGGTGTTTGATTACTGGACTCGTAGGAAGACTAATTTCAACGAGGCTTAAGAAAGGCACCACCCAAATTCGCTCCAGTTGAAAGACCGGATTAACTTCCCGTCGAGTAAATTGCGATGATTTGGGAACCTTCATGCCAAAAAGTCGCGAGAGTAGCCTAAGATAGGTAAGCCTTTGATAAACCAAATGCGGAGAAAAGTCTCTTCATACTTTCCATTTTCAATTACTCGTAATTTAATTTACTTGTAATTTCATTCCATATTAATCTCCATGCAATGAGAAGTATGAAGAAATATGTGCACACGCATATTTACAAAGTATTAACATGCTATCATGTATTACAAATAGCTAACATCCGTGTTGCAGGATAATACTCCTAAAACGAATACATCATATAGCATGTAAACATTTATGCATTCCCTAAAACTAAACTATGTTAGTCTTTCGCAGGGAAGCAATCGGACCTATTACCCGGTCAAAGTCTAAAAAGGCCACGAGCCTACAACCAATTATGTCTTCATCTAACCAGGCTAATCTTAATCCCATCTCCCGCGAAGAGTTCGAAGGATTAAGTAAACAAATCACAAATTTGGCTATTCTACTTAAAGAACTACACCAATCTACTCAGGGTACAAGGATACCCATACATACTGAATCCTCTGCACAAGGAGGAACTCAAGGTTCGGATAACGCCATTCTAGTACCTGAGCTCCAGTTGGATACGACCAACAAAATTCATGATACCACCCATCTCAAAGAAGATCTAGACACCGGTGATATCAGAAAGAAGGTCCTTCAAATGGAAGAGTCCATCCGTTCTATCAAAGGGATTGGAGCACATGGGAGTGTTTCATATGCAGACCTTTGTATATTCCCTGGTGTGCATTATCTAGAGAAGTTCAAAACTCCTGACTTTGAAAAGTATGATGGGTTAGGAGATCCTTACACACATTTGAAGTTATTCATTGGAGAACTAGGATCTTATGCTAAAGACGAGAAGCTCATAATGCAGCTCTTGCAGAAAAGTCTAACTGGAGAAGCCCGATCGTGGTATACCAGATTAGACAATTCAAAGATCCATAGCTGGGAGGAGCTAGCTCATGCATTCCTCACTCAGTACAGCTTCCAGTCTCGGATGGCCCCTGACCGGTACCAAATTATTAAAGTCAGGAAGCAAACCAACGAGTCTTTCAGAGAGTATGGTCAAAGGTGGAGGCGCCTTGCTGCTCAAGTTATCCCCTCTATGAATGAGTTAGAAATGGTTATGACCTTTATAGACATACAAGAAGCTCCTTTCTATGAGAGGGTGTTAGCTGGTATTGGCAAACCATTCTCTGAAATGATTAAGCATGGGGAGATGGCTGAGATGGGATTGAAGTCAGGAAAAATTCAAGACCTAGCTGCCCTCAAAGATGTTGCAGAGCACATCCAGTCCAAAAATTATGGAAACAACCCCTGGAGGGTCCGTAAAAAGAAAGAGGAAGATGTTTCCTTGATATTACAAGGTCCGAAAGGCAGTCAGAATATGCCCATCTAAAGGAGAAATTACACTCCCTTTCAAGCACAGTCTTCAAACCATCCATTACCTAAAGGTGGAGAAGTCAGACGCACTCGAGTGTTCACCACCCTGGGGGACTCACTCGATAACATTCTCAATCTGCTGACCACTCAAAAGAAAATTACACATCTTCTTCCACCATCCAACCCGAATGGGAGGAGTTTCAATGCTACTCAGAAGTGTGCTTATCATGCCGGGACACCAGGACATGATACTCAAAATTGTTAGGCCTTGAAACACAAGATCCAGGATTTGATCGATAGCGGTGAGATTGTGGTCACCAAGTCCGATCAACCCAATGTGCAAGATAACCCTCTTACTCAACATAAAGAAGAAGAGGTCAATATGATTAATTGGAGCAATGGACAGAGTTCCAATTTTAATAGTGGATCTTCCCAGACCAGCAAGGATGGCGCTGACAAATGGGACTATGCAAAGTTCCAGTTCATAATAGAATGAAAAATGAATGCTCTGCGTGAGCAACTTAAATAATTGGCAAAACTGGTGGTCCATCAGCACCAAGTCACACGCTAATTATTTAGTCAGGAGCATGCCAGTCTCCTTCCTCTTGTTACGAACACTCCACCGCATACTCCAGAAAATAAAACACTGGAGGATAAAATTGCAAAAAGAACAAGTGCTAAAGCCCGTCGGGATTTCGCCCACAAAAGGGAATTTATATACCTAGGCCAACCGATGGAAGAAATACTGCAGATGCTGATAAATGAAGGAAGAATCACAAATCTGCTACCTCTAATCAACCTGCATTCAAGACAGTTTAATTTCAATGGGGTGTGCTAATATCACTCCCAATCTCGAGGTCACAGCACAGAAGAATGCTGGGCACCCCGCCACCTTATCCAGAATTTAATTGATAGTGGTGTCCTGCAGATGGCAGACGATGATGCTGTAGTACTGGAGAGTGAGGACGTGTTTCCTACAAAGTGGAAGGAAGTCATAGCAGTCATATCTGATGAGACAGATGCATCTATTCCCTTACATCTAATCCAACCAATTCAACTCAAGGGGGTTGACAATCCTTTGAAAGTGGTTGTGCCAGAGCCAATTATTTTGCCATTCAGACCATAATATCATGTTGTCAGCCTACAGAAAGTTCCATGGAATTATGGAGGGGTTGAAGGATCCACATCTCACAAAACTGCTATAGTGTCGAAGGATAATCCACTGTATCTACCCCAACGGGTGATGAAGCCTACCATCAAGTCAAAGGGGAAGATTCCCATGGAAAAAGTGGAAGAATTTCTATGTACTATGGGCTATAATGAAGCAAAGGTGGTTTTAAGCTTAAGAGAAGCTCCACACCAAGTTTCCGTACTGGACTTAGTGATCTCTTCTGAAGATCACATGAAGATATTGCTCAGGGTTTTAGAAGAAGCCCAACTGCCTAAGTCAATAGATGTTGAGAAATTCCAACATCTGGTGGAACACATTTTCAACAACAATGTGATATCTTTTACTGATGACGATATACCTCCTGAAGGGATCGGTCATTGTAAGTCGTTGCACATTGAGGTTTTGTCATCCGGATATATGGTGGGAGGAGTTTTAATAGATGGAGGTTCGTCTTTAAATATCTGTCCTTATGCCACATTGGTGAAGATTAACATCAATCTCAATCGAATCTGAAACAGCCATACAGTTATCAAAGCTTTTGATGGATCCCGATGAAACTTTATCGGAGAGATTGAACTGCCAGTGGAGATTGGTCCACAAACATTCTGTGTGTCTTTTTATGTTCTCAAAATAGATACGGGATACAATTTGCTTCTGGGAAGACCGTGGATTCATATGGCCGGGGTAGTCCCCTCCACTCTTTACCAACAACTTAAATACATTATCAACAACAGCCTAGTCACTGTCAACACTGAACCAGAATGTTCTGAACAAGGTGACATACCACTCATAAGCTTCAATTCAGAAGTTGAGCAGGTCAGTTTTCATGCCCTGGAGGTGAACAACACTCACTACCATCCTATTGGGGCGCCACCTTTCATACCCCAGATTTCTGCCGAAGTAATGTCGACCACTCAAGAAATGATGTCATTAGGTTATCAACCTAGACAAGGGTTGGGCAAAGACAATCAGGGCATCAAGCGTCCCATTCAATGTCCTAGTCAAATAGGGACAGCCAGACTAGGCTTTACTGTTAGTTCCAGTCACAGGAATCCTCATAAGCATAAACAAATTTCTTCAACTTCAGCCACACGGCGATTATCTCCACCTACAGTTCCTGAGCCTATACGGTCTCCGGTAATGGTGCCTGCCCATGTAATGGCTATGTTATTTCCTAAACCGATACTAGTAAAGGAGAAAGAAGTCTTAGTTCCAGATCCCAAAGTGGAAGAAGAGGAACAAATATGTAAATAGGACATCGCCTGGATGATGTCAAACAAACGCATCATTGTCCATGATGAATATATAAATAGATACACCCCAGACGATGATTGCCCAGACGTAATGGTCATCATTCTGGAGAAGGAGGACGATGAAAACCACTCCATCACTATAGTCCATCAGGACTTCACCCTTGACAATTGGAGCATCACTTCTTTCATTGGTCGACAAGGGTAAAACGGGCAGAAACTCCTTCTGCCCTGTAGATAATAATAACTGCTTACTTTTTTGTACAGTATTAGCAGTTGTTTTGTCAGTAAATGCTAAAACTTTGTATGATTGAACAGTTTCATATATATTAAGTGAAAGCATATTTTGTTTCAGGACTTTGAATTTAGATATGCCTATACTTGCTGATGAGGTGCCTTTTCTCCACAAGGATTGTAACTTTGATGAAAAGTTAGACTCAGACTTGATGAAAATACAAGAGAACATTGAGATACCTCAGGAGATCAAAGAATGGGTCGAGGACAAACCCAAACCCAACCTTGATCAAACTACTTCTTTCAATCTCGGAACCTTAGAAATCCCTAAACTAATCTAGATTGGTACAGACCTCACTCCAAACTAAAAGAATGACATGGTTACACTATTAACCCAATTTTAGGATGTATTTACATGGTCTCATGAAGATATGGTGGGTTTGTTCACTGATATTGTCATTCATTGCCTCCCCATCAAAGAGGGATTCAAGCCAGTCAGGTAGAAGCTTAGGCGATTAAAACCTGAGTGGAGTTTAAAGGTTAAAGAGGAAATTATGAAACAATTTCAAGCAGGCATCATCATGGTGTCTACATACCCTGTATGGCTATCAAACATAGTCCCCGTGCCAAAACCAGGAGGAAAGGTGCGAGTTTGTGTGGATTATCGGGATCTGAATAAAGCTTACCTTAAAGATAGCTTTCCCATGCCATTTATCCACATTCTCATTGACAATACTGCCCAATACGACATGTACTTCTTTGCTGATTGCTTCGTAGGGTACCATCAAATCATGGTTGCTGAGGAAGATCGTGAGAAAACTGCATTCATCATGCCTTAGGGAACCTTTTGTTATAGACGGTTATCATTCGGCCTCATCAATATCGGAGCAACCTACCAGCGAGCCATGATGGCTCTTTTCCACAATTTAATGCATAAGGAGATAGAGATCTATGTGGATGACATCATTGTCAAGTCCCGGAGGGAGGAAGACCACCTAGACCATCTCAAAAAGCTTTTCAACAGGTTGCGTAAGTACAACTTGAAGTTGAATCCAGCCAAGTGCACCTTTGGCATTAAATCAGGCAAGTTGTTAGGATTCCTAGTCAGCCACAAGGGGATTGAGCTGGATCCCACCAAAATCCAGGCCATTACAGAAATGCCCATCCTCAGACAGAGAAGGAAATACGGGGATTTTTTGGGAAAAATCAACGTTATTAGCAGGTTCATCTCTCAACTCACAGCAACCTGTGAGCCTATTTTCAAGTTATTAAGGAAGAACTCCTCCATGAAATAGAATGATGAGTGCCAAAAGGCCTTCCTTATAATCAAAGAGCAGCTAGTTAAAGCTCCTATTTTAGTACCACCCAGGGATGATGTTCCCTTGTTTATGTACCTGTCCATAAGTGACAATGCTATGGGCTGCATGCTGGGACAAAAAGATGATAGAGGCCAAGAGCGAGCTATCTACTACCTCAGCAAAAGATTCAGCAGCAGTGAACACAAGTACACTCTGATTGAGAAGACGTGTTGTGCTTTAGCATGGGTTTGAAAGTAGTATGCATACAAGCCAATCATGTATGATGATAAAGCATATACTTTGTAATCAATCTTATTTATTTATTTATTTATTAATAAAAGAATTATTTATTAAAGGCATTTATTATCAACATGGTGCTATTTTAATAATATGTGATAAACCCATAATTTTAAGCAATACTTTTAGAATCATGATGAGATCATACTAATGAGATCTAAATTCTTAGATAACTTAAAACTAAAATATTCTCAATCGATGGATTACTAAAAAGAGGATTAGTAAATTCGGATAGATTGATATATACGTTGCTTGCTCATTGGATGAGAATGATTGATCTCATAATCATTTGTGTGGAGACACTAAAGCAAGTATGTAGGTGATTATTGGAGAATAAGTTCACTGCACGTGACTCGCTAAGGAATACCTAATAGAGTTTTACTTGCCCGTCAATAGGAATTCCTGTAGTGATAGTAGTACAAATAATCATTAGACTTGAGATCATCATAGTATCTTGTATAGAATGATTTACACTTTGACTTATTCTTTAAGACCCTTAGGGTATATCAAAGGGTATGCTTGGGTGTAATAAGTTATATATGGAGATAATGAATGATCAATAAAGAATCTACCATTTCTAGTAAAAGAAGTGAAATGTCCTATGTGATTTGATAAATGACAACCCAAGAATCCTTGGCCAAGGTGGAATGAAATTAGAAAGAAGTTTCTAATTTGCATTCATTAAGAGTTGTGCATTTGGGAATCGAAATACATATAATTAAATAAAATAAGACTTGACAGTAATTCCATGTCTTATATTTAGTTGGGACATTGTATGGTGGAATGATTGAATTGTACGGTAACTATTAACTCAAAGGCTCTTTGATGATTAATGTTGAAATCTATATTATCTGGAAAGTCATTGATCGCTAGAGAGACTTATCCCTATTGTAGAATAAATATTATTTATTTAAATAAATTAATCGTTTTATTTATTTAAATAAATTAATCGTAAATAAGATTAAAATTGTTCTAATTGATTTATTCACAACCGGTTTAATATGAAAAACTTAAAGGGTCACACCATAAAAGGAAGCATAATTATTTAAGAAGTTAATGGCATAATCGTAATAATATGTTAAGTATATTTAATTTAATCTATGGTGATAGAATAAATTAAATAGCTTAATATTTATTATTTAATATTTTAGAAATATTAAATATAAATTAATAAGAGGAGTCATATTAATATTATTACAATTATTATTATTTTAATTTCTAAAAGAGTTTAGGAATTAATTTAATATAAGTACTCTCATTTATTCCTAATAAGATTATGAGAAAAAATTACTTAAAAGAGTTTAATTAATTATCCCTAATAAGATTAGGGAGTTCATTTAATTAAAAGAGTTTAATTAAATAAATAATACCTTATTTTAATTAAATAGGATTACCTGATATCTTTATAAGAGGAGTCTTATATCAGATATCAGATACGTGATTCTAATTATTAGGGAGTACGCCCCTTTTTCTACAGAGCTAGGAAAAACTAGGGTTTGAACCAATACACCCATCTTTTTGAAAATTCTTCTTCCTTGGTGGATCACCTCTAGAGGCCATACACATGGGTGGCTTACATTGATCAAAGGAAGGAATCTACCCGGAGATTCAAAGAGATCGCGGAGAAGTAGGAGGTGAACTCGTACCTGTGGAATCTCGTATCTACAAGGGTATGTATCCATAACTTCTTGTTCTTCGTTTTAATTAATAATATGCATAAAGGATGATCTGGGTAATTGGTTTGTGAAAAATTTTAAAATCTGATTTTATTTTGCTTTCGTTATTTTTACAATTTGATTGCTACTTTGATTTTCACAAAACCTTACAGTGGTATCAGAGCCAAACTTTATACAAATTATTAATTGTTATGATTCCATATATGTATAGGTATATATTTTGAATAATTTATTGGGCATAATTTGTTGTATAAAATTATTATTTTATGAAAAAAAATAAAAATCGCGAACTGTTTTTGTTGTTACGCTGTATCTTTTTCACGTGGATGATCAGTAATCATAATGAATCTTTTTTTTAAAAGGTTATAGGAGATTCATTATAAGTAATATTATAAATATATATATATATATATATATATATATATATATATATATATATATATATATATATATCCACGTGATTCCTGAAGCATAATGATATATCATATATAGTAATTATATAATAATATATGTGATTACTTCTTATATGATTACATTATGATTACTTCGGTTAAATGTGCATGATCAATCTGTTTTTTTAAATTAACGTGATTCGCGAAATTTATTTATTTATTTTATCATGCCACACCGTTCGGTTAATATGAATATTATAATATATAATATTCTTAATAATTTTATAATTAAAATAAAGAGTTTATTTTAATCTTGAAATTAGATTTCATGCAACATAAAATTGTCCATTAAATGATATTTATATATATATGGAATGATTTTATTTATTGATACATATGATGATATGTATGTTAATAAATGAGATTGATTATATACTATTGACCAATGTGATTGGATTTATTTTGGTTGAATGTTTGAATGAATGAATTTTATTAAATAGGGTATGCGTACCTCGTCTTTTCTGGTTTTCTTCTTGATGTAAATTCTATCTCTCTCCTATGTACTTCCCCTTGACTGTTGATCAAAGTTTCTATTTAAATTAAATAGTTTAGGTAATAGGATTAGTTAGAATTTTTTGAAGAATCGGAGATCAGGGAGAAAGGAGCGTTCGAAGATCCGTTTGTAATGGACCCCAGGTTTAAATGCAATAGTTATATTTAAATGTTTATTCTTGCACCCTAGGGTTTGATCTTTTGGTTCACTTGGTGGCTCTAGTGAATCAAACTAGAATAAAAGTCCATAATCAATCCGGGTAGAATATAGAATTCTATATGTGCATGCTAGTATTATATATATTATATATTATGCAAACATGTTTCGCATGTTTAATAATATGACGCATATTTTATATATATATTTGCATGCGCGCTAAACAAGATGAGACTAAATACTAACAAATCCCTCAAAGTTTTTATATATTAAGTCTTAAGCCTTCAAAGATATTTAGAATATCGAACGTCGCCTTCTAGCATGATAAAATTAATAGAGTATTAAATATTTAATATGAGTTTGTTGTGTCACCACAAGGCAAGTATTGAGTATTTAAGATGTTAATTTATCACATTTAATGCTTATAAAAAAAATTGAACAATATTATTTTGTTGTGTCACCACAAGGACAATAATTTTTTTTTGAATATATGGAAGTGCTAGGTTGGACTTAACTTAGATAATTTTGATTCGGATGTGCCACCACTTGATCAAAATAATTTAAGAGGCATAACATAAGGAGTTACATGATGATGTAATTGACAAGGAGTTGTCTACCTATTTATTTGTATATAGTTTGTTGTGTCACCACACGGCTATATATATTTGAAATGGGATCCTTATTCTCACTAGCAAAAACTTTTATTAGATTTTGTTGAACTATATAAATGAGGGTAATATAGTTTGAAAAAAATAGTGGGAGATACCAATATAAAATATGACCTAATTTATTTTGGTAATTAATTAAATGAATGTTTGCTAAAATATTATCTTTTTACATGCAGAATTTTGAAAATGTCACATTCACTAATTTCATTGCGTAGCATACTTGATGCTAACAAACTGACCAGACCGAATTACATGGACTGGTTAAGGAATCTGAGAATTGTTCTCACTGCTGAAAAGGTTTCTTATGTCCTAAATTCGCCCGTACCTGCAAAAGTTGTAGAGACAGCCTCTGAAGAAGAGATTGCTACTTTTAAAAAGTGGCAATATGATGCATCTGTGGCTCAATGCATCATGCTTGCATCCATGAGTAACGAGCTTCAGCATGAAACAATGGATACTCCTACTATGCTGTTGCACCTGCAAGAGCTGTATGGTGAGCAATGTAACGCCTCAAAATTCGGTCTATCTTCACACCCGGATTCCGTACGTCATGATCCCACTTCTTACCAAACATACATCATTATATACTGAAATATAACAACATACACTCTCAAATCCCAGGTTCTGGAAACCTTATAACCTCTTTCATTACAAATAATGATAATACATTATTCATTTCATCTTATAAGAGTGACTTTTATCCGCCACCAAGGATACATAACTGTTCATGAAGCTAGTCTATAGTTCAATTCCATCTTTCTATATGACAAGTCTTCACTTGATCTTCTCGCTCATTCACATTCTGAGTGACACTTCATCTGGATACCGTCAACTTGATCTTTACGGGATCCTTAAGTTCTTCTAACCTCATTCGCTGAAAATGTTTTTCATTTTAAAGCAAGTGTGAGCATTCGATTTCCCATCAAGTCATAACAGTTGAACAAACAACTTCAGAATTCAAACATTTTTTTAGAACTTCTATATCCGAACAAAGGTTATGAAGCAGCTTGAATAATAAGAATAGTCTCGATTCCTATCATCTTAAAACATCAATCACTTTCATTTTGAAATACTTTCATTCCTCTACCTTTTTCATATACATCCTGTCTGGCTAGAATCTTTAGCACAGACTTAACAATAACGGTTCATGAATAAACAGAGCATACTTTTATTGAACAGCTCAATCACAGAAATATTCATATCATAGAAACATCGAAGTGTTCAAATTGTGGCACAAGGCCTCATACATACTACCACATTGTACATACATCGCACATATGCACATAGACAAGACTTCTCAAGTTCAACATCTGAGAAGTTTAAGAAACTAGCATTCATGTAATATGAATGAAGTTAGGAAACTTGCCTTACACACAGCTACAACTTATGCTGAACTGCTCATTCCAATTCCTATATAACACATAAGGAGAAACATAAGCACCAATTAGTCATATATTGAACTTACATATTGGTTTACTTAACTTTACTTCTTAGGGTTCGCGTTCTTGCAATATAAGTTTACGCGACTAACTTTCTTTACCAGTTTATGACTTCATGACATACGAAGATGTCTTACTCAAAACGTTCATCATCTTTGATGATTTATATTATTGTCTTCTTTTTATAACCTTACTAGGACTCAACACACATCGTGTCTCTGCTAGTAGTTCATATGGTACTCTGAGTGGTTTTCCACAAACAACCAACAAACAAGTTTCCGTCTCATCTACACTGCCATCACAGTGAGTTAGATCGGTTGCCAGTTTTGTATATACCTTCTCTCTCTGAAGGAATTGTTTAGCCCAACTCCCATATGTCAACCATTAAAGGTTACGATTGTACCACAACCTAAACTTATCTTAACTTATCCGAACAATTAAACTTAATGTTCGTTAAATCAATTTCTAATTCTTTACGGCTTTCTGGCAACTAAATGCCATACCTGAGGATTCATTCCTTATCCGACTCACATTCGGCTTTCATTAATCTTATTTAATACCTTTGTTATCCCTTACATGAACCCCATGTTCATTATTCGCTCTTAGTGTCAAAGCCATACTGATCGTTGTATGCTAAGACCGGTCGTTCATTGCAATAATATTGTGTTCACAATGTCTATACGCTTCACACTTATCTCTCATTACCACAACCATAACATCGAAATGTTATTCCTTACCTTCGTCACTCAACGTCTAAGGAATCACAACCATAGCAATCCCTCACGTTCGTTCATCGCGACTACGGTCCCCGGATATCGGTTACGTAACTCGCATTTATATTCTTTGATCTCGTTTAATCTTTCCGTTCAATCTTTAAGAAAGGTTTAAGTCATTTACTTAAGTGTTATTTTAGGTGAACTATATGTTCATACTTCTTTCTTGCACATCCCCCAGTAATTGAGCAATAAAAATCTCATTTCTGGGGATTGCCCTGCACCGGCACCGCAGCGCCGTGCCCCTTCCTTTCCCTCGCGCTGCGGCGCGACCTATGTCACCCTCTTTCCTTTGGTCTGGCGCTGCAGCGCCAAACCCTTTGTTATCTCTCGTGCTGCGGTGCCAACTAACAGTACCTGAGGCTCCGAGCTCGCGTTGCGGGGCCACTTCTCAAAGCTCAGCCAGTGCTGCGACGCCAAGCCTAAACCCTAGAAAATTTTCTAAGTATTTCATCCAATTTGAGACGCTTAATTCCCGATCTCATAACTTCTTCGTTATAACTCAGAACGAGGTCGTTCCAAAGCCATTCTCTTCCTTATCTTATGTACTTCAATGCCCCTCAGACAGAACTTCATTCTGAATCCGTTAACATGCCATTAGATTGGCTTGATATTCACCCTTTGTTCATTTTTACGCTTTTAGTGCTCTTCGCTCGTTCGTCAGTAATTTGATCATCTGAACTCGAAACTCATTCGTTCTTGAGTCCATGACTCACGTTTTCTATGTCTCTTACTTCCTTATGAAACCCTACAAGTTTGGATTCATTTACTAACTTTCTAATTCTCATTTGTCTTTTACGAAATTTTCGCCATAACTTCGTTAGTGCTAAGTTTTAATTTGTTCTTCATGAACGTTTCTACCGTTCCTAACCAAGAAATAAACATCTAACTTATACGCGATGGTTTTAAACTTGTCCATCAACAACAATTAAACTACGATGGTTTTAAATTTGTACATCAACAATGTTCTTCGTGTTCTTCGCGTGTTCTTCGTGTTCTTCGTTCGTTCTTCATTTTAATCAATATTTTGGATTACGATTTCACTTTTTATTGGAATTTGATGTTATAGAACACCATTCCTTACTTATTTCACCTACTCATTCATATAATCCACTTGGATCATTCAAAATCCTCACGAATCTTATACCTCCTTAAGAATTTTACAAACTAAACTTTTAATTCTTATTTCTTTATTTTCTTATGATTTCAACCATATGAAATCATTACCAACATCTTTTACTCCTTATTCTCATTAAGTTATGTTTTAAACATATTAAACTTAAAGAAAATATTAGAAGAGACTAGGTTCGGATTACTGTTCTTCTTTAATCTCCTTCTGCTATACAAAGCCGACGAATTGCAAGCTTTTCTATTTCACGATCACTTTTGATCCGAGCATTCATGCTCAATCTATTCCTTCTTCTTCTTCTTCTCCAAGCTCTCTCTCTAAGGTGTAGAATTTTCAAAAGCTCAAAATAATGAAATCTAGCTTCCTATTTATAGAAAACCAAAGCTTAAGGCAAATTGGTCATTTTGCCCTCACCTCCTCCAACACTTAGCGACCAAGTAAACTTGGCCTCCACTCTTACTTGGTGGCCAAGTGACCAGCCCACATGCCCATGGGTCATCCCATGGGTTGCCCCAATGGTTATTACCCATCCGTTTACCCATCGGTTCGATCCGCGATTTATCTTCTTGGTTTGGGCCTTAACCCTAATTCTTATTGGGCCTATCTTGGGCTTGATATCACAAAGCATTGGGCTTGACATAATCCAAGTCCAATTGGATTCTACAAAGTCCATGAACTCGAAGTCCATTAAGACTAATCGTATTCTACGCATTCCATTCTCGTATTCTTATATTCTCTTCGTATATTGTTCGTACTATAACTGAAATATTATTGAATATTCCATCACGTCTCAAAATTATACGTAATCATTAATTTCTCAGAATTTCAAAATAAATCTCCGAGTAGAAACTAATGAATAGTGCCTATTTCGTCTTTTTCCTCAAAAATATTTTTTTTCCGAAATTTTTTTATTTTCGTCTTGAAAATTCTTATTTGTTCAATCTAGCTCGTAGCCAGAATACTCCCAACTTATAATCTTCCTAGGTTATAGAACGATTAATAAACACATAGCACAGAATAATATTAATAAAAATTCATTTTATTAATAACTAATTCTTTAAACTTAAATTTTGAACAATCCGGATTCTCCGGGTTGTTACAAGCAAAGTAGGATTACTAGATATGAAATATCTAAGGAGCTCTTCCGATCTCGGATAACTGAGGGTACTACAGTTTAGACTCATGTCCTAAAGATGATCAATCTGATTGAACGTCTTGAATAACTTGGGTTTGTCATGGATGGGGAGTTGAGTCAAGATTTGATCTTGCAGTCACTCCCTAACACCTTCTCACAATTTGTTGTGAATTTTCACATGAATAAGTTGAACGTCAGCTTGCCTGAGTTACTTAACATGTTGAAAACTGCTAAAGGTTAGTTCCCATTTAAGAAGAACCATGTCTTACTGGTAGATGATTCTTCCAAGAAAAGGAAGAGGCCCAAGGTATCTTCTAAAAAGAAGAAATCCAAGAAGGCTAAGGGAAAGGCGAAAGTGAAGGATCAAAAGAAACCTGATCTAGCTAGCAAAGGAATTTTCTTCCATTTCAACAAGCCGGGTCACTGGAAGAGGAACTGCAAGAATTATCTTACGGAACAAAAGCAGAAGAAGCTTGGAGAAGCTTCGAATCCTAATCAAGGTTTGTTTATGATTGAAATTAATTTTTCTGAAAGTCAATCTTCTACTTGGATATTGGATACTGGCTGTGGTTCTCACATATGTAATAAGATGCAGGGACTGGTCAGAAGTAGAAAGCTGAGCAAGGATGAGGTCGTCCTACGAGTGGAAAATAGAGCAAAGGTTACTGCATTAGCTGTAGGGACTTATTGTTTAGCACTGCCTACGGGCAAGTTCATTAATTTAAATAATTGTTATTTTGTTCCAAATATCATTAGAAGCATTATTTCTATCTCTGTATTGGATATGGATGGTTTTAACATTATAATAAAGAACAACAATTATTCTATTTATAATGATAATATTTTATATGGTGTTGGTAATTTGCGAAATGGACTTTATATACTTGACTTGCATGAAAATATACTTCAAATTGAACAAACTAAGAAAAGAAAATGAGATAATGTTAATTAAACCTTCATGTGGCACTGTAGACTCGGTCATATTAATGAAATAAGATTATCCAAGTTGCATAAAGATGGGCTCCTAGAGCTATCAGATTATAAATCATATCCAACTTGTGAATCTTGTTTCATGGGCAAAATGACTAAATCTCCTTTTAGTGGAAAAGGAGAAAGAGTTGCAGAGTTGTTAGCGTTGGTACACACAGATGTATATGGACCTATGACAACGACTACACGAGGAGGGTATTCTTATTTTATTACATTCACTGACGATCACTCAAGATTTGGATATGTGTATTTAATAAAATACAAATCTGAATCATTTGAAAAGTTCAAAGAGTTCAGAAGTGAAGTAGAGAAACAAACTGGTAAGAGTATTAAGATTCTTCGATCTGATTGAGGAGGAGTGTTGCCTCCTTTTTAGTCTTAACAAAATGACTCTAACTCATGCAAGCATACATGGGTCAACAAATAGTACAGAGTAAGAACAGTATCGATCCACGGAAAAAGGTTTCGAAATTTAGTTATTATGCATCAATTGTATCACTATTTTTATATGCTTAAACGAATGCTTACAATTTTAAATTAATTTAAATTCAAACAATGAATAAAATAATAATATTAGAAAAATAAATCAAATTTGGAAATAATGGGATTCTAACTTCATTTCATATTCCATCTAAATAGTACCCTCATGCAAGATTATACATGTATCATGGAAAATTAGCCAAGACCACAAAAGTAGACATAACCATTTTTCAATGTATTATGCTCTGCTTACATAACCTCCACATAAAATAGAAATTATGTAATCATCAATAAAACTAAAATCACTATATTTCTATGTGAAATTGCAGCAATATTGAATTGAAGCACAAGCTCTTATAATACTACACATGGTGAAACAATATATTTCTATCGGGTTCACGAAATATAAAGCTAAACAATTCAGCCTCATACACGCACGCTATCATGATTACAACCATACTCACATGTCATTTCTCAATTCCATACAAGTACATAAAATTAATGGTGATCAAACATTCATGCAATTCAATCAATCATAATAGAAATTCCAATGATAAATACACAATCAAGCAATCAGGCCATTAATTTTAGACTACACATCAAAATCCGTTAGAATACCATAATGGAATTTAGTTCATTTCTGAACCGAAAGCCATTATGGGATTATAGTAACACATGGAAAATAATTAAGGCAATTGAAGGAGAAGATATAATTGATCAAACCCAATTGCAGTTTAAGCTCCAAAGCGTTGTTCAAATCTCCAATAATTTCCAGCAAAATGAAATGAAATATTGTTCAAAGATTGAATTCTAAAGAAGTTGTAGAAATCATTAAGTCTATGCTCAAACCCTTCTTTGGAAATTCGTTCTAAGCTTAGAACCCTCATTCTCTAATGAAAAACTGATAAAAACTAATGATAATCGCGTCTGGTACCAACCAGAGTAGTTTTGATCCACTCAAACACTTCAAATTTCAAATTTAAAATAAAGTCAGATAACAACTTCAGATGACTCACGTGGCCGTGTGAGGTCCCAATACAGAATGGGTGCGGGCGCACGCGTATACGTTTCTAGCTTCTGCAGACTGATGGTGCGGGCGCGCGTGTTCCTGCTTATTTAGTCGCGCGACTTCTGTGTCCTGCATACTTGTGTTCTGCTGCTGTTTCCTATTGTTCCACATGCTTGTTGCTTGCTCTTCCATCATTGCTTAGTTTCGTATCTCCACTCAATCCATTTGCCCAGCCTTGGTTAAATCTATACCACAATGCCAACGTCGAATCATGCCTTCCCTATTCTCATACACCTGCCACAACTAAGCTATGCCATTTCCTGCACTTTCACACCAGAGGAATTCTAATTACAAGTAATGCAAAATAAACACAAAATGCATCTAAAAACGTACTAAAATGTACTTGAAATAGGCATAGTTCTCGTGAATTGATATCCAATAAGTAGGTATAAAACCTACTTATCAAATACCCCCAAACTTGAACTATTGCTTGCCCTCAAGCAATGCATACGATATTAAACAATGAAATGCAACTACATGCTATGTAACTAGATTACGATGCAAATGATTCTCATATTTTTCCATCTAGCATAGAATTCCAGTCCAATATGCCTCAACGAATTATCCAGATTCAAGAATGAAACTTCAAACTAAGCCATATACATAATATCATACACTCAAGTAATCTATACATGCTATAAAGATGCTCTGTGTGTGTGTTGTGTTCACCAAAACTTGACTAAAGCAAATAATACACATGCTAAACTGCTCAAAATAGAAAATTGTGGTCTAAATCAAGATTTATGTATACTAATGCATCAAAGACTATTCTAACATATCAATACAAACTAAAGTTCAACAATGGGTTTAAATTGCTTTGTTTCTACTCACGAGGGCGATTTTCGCTCTTTCCCGCGGTGTTTATTGCTATTATTTTCTTTTTCCCATGATTGTGCAATGCCTCATTCCATTAGGCTAGCAGTGCAACCTGTAAGACCCCGAATTTTATGAAATAAAAGTATTCAATTTTTCTTATAATTACAATTCAGTAAATGGTTAAATTGATAAAAAGTTAAAGTTATGGGTGAAATGTGATTTTTTTTCAAAATAAACAAGTGGTTATAAAATAATCATTGTTGTCGGGGAATATTCGTTGGTCGTAGAATATTCTTTCTGTCGAGGAATATTCGTACGACGGCGCAGCTATTTGTGGGCCCCATAACGAAAAACGGTCGGATGAAGATAATGACAAAAATTGAGTTTTTATAATTAATGGCGTAGTTATTACCGTTAACACTGTTGAAATACCCGGTGGTTGAAATACAGTAATACGCGTTATTACACAGTAGCACATGGTATTGCACAATATTTTTGAAATTATTGATTCTTACGTAAGAAGGCACTACTGAATAATTGCCACAGTAATTACTGTTCAATATTTTATTTTATTGATTCAATAATTGCTGCGTTGATATTTTATATTATTGTTGTTTCAATAATTGTTGCTGAACATCATCTCCATTATCAGATCAATAATTTATATTATTTGAATAATATTATTAGATAGCATTATTGACAATGTCTAGAAAGTTCTGTCTAAGGAGATGTTTGGTTATCTAATTGCGCGCCAATAAGGATAAATCCTTATTGGAAAGCCCCCTCTTTCTTGGGAACGGTCTGGTTGCCAGTACTATGATTCTGTAATATTATTTGTGAATAATTAATTATTGATTTATATGATGAGGAAAATATTAATTTTATGTGGATATAAATGGAGAAAATTTTTTAAGTGACAATTGTTGAAAAATGATATTTTATCTTTTCTGATAAAATAATTTATTATTATATTTAATAATATAATAATGGTGATAGTTTTATAATGAATGTGGGATATATGAGTATATGAGGAGGAATAGTATTTTTGTTGTATTAAATGATTAAAACATGTTTTGTGTGTCGGTGGACCCCATTTTTTGACTGAAATTTGATTATAACCTGTAAAATCGCCCGTTTATGGATTTCGGTCAATTTCTGTTTGGAATTTAGAAAAACTTTCTTCTGCAAAGTTGTAGAGAATTGAATTTCCTTTACAAAGTCGCGAGATTCAAATTTTCTGATAAAATGACTATTTTTTATGAATTGTTGAAGTTTCGGAAAATAAAATAATTTTTCTTAAATTATGGGTGGGACCCACTTATATTATAAGCATGTGGGCTGCTGAATTTTCTTCCATGAAGGCTGCTGGTGGCTTGGTTGGTGAAGGTGGCGTAGAAGGAAGAAAGAAAATAATATTATTATATTATTTTAGTCTCCTTTGGCCTTCTAGCATTTTCCTATAAATAGGTGCTTAAGTTAGAATTGAAAATCACACCAGAAATAAGTTTTCTTTCTCTCTATATTATCAAGCATATTTTTGAGAATATTTAGACACTTGAGAGTTGCTATTTAGTAGAAGTTTCCTTCGGTTTTTCCTCCGAAGTGCTGCTCTTTTGAGGTAAGGGATTTTAAGGGTTATTATGTTTTTCAGTTCGTACTTCTTCTGACCTTCAAAAAATTCTAGAAAAATTTAAAATGATATTTTGATGAGTTTTATTGATTTTGTCCAAAAATGGTGATTTTTGGATGTATAGATTAAGAGTTATGAATTTTACGGGGAAAGACTATTTTAAAAGTAGCCGCTTATAACTCCTTGTGGTTAACTCCAAAATTGATGAAATTTTTATTGAAAGTATATCTATGTAATATCAGTGTACTCTGTGAATTTCGGAATTTTTGGATAAAAGTATAATTTATGATAAATGTCTAAATATTCGATGGTTTTGGCCATATGAAAAATAGTAAATGAGTTTTAAAAATTCTGAAAAAAATATATGTTCAATACGGGACTATATTCTGCTAAATTCCAGAAAAGAAATATTTTTAGAACTAATTTGGTATTTTTCATAAAAATGGACTAGTTATGAGTACATGAATTAAATATGTTATATGAAGTAAGAAAATTGAAAAATAGGATTTTATGGCTTGAGAATCCTATATGAGGTATATGCAGATTGTTTATGAGGGTTTTGGCTATTGGTAATGAAATCTTATGAGTTTGGCATTTTAGGATGATTAAATGCATTATTTAGTAAAGTGTAAACAATTAAAAATAAATTGTTTATAAGCTTAAGAAATATTATTCTTTCAATATCATTATATCGAAATATTGGTATGAATTTTATTGTAGAATTTCTACCTTTTTATGTCGGGGTTACTATTTATGAGTTACTATTCACGAGTTACTATTCATGAATTACTATTCACGACAAAATTGATTTTTTTTTCTAACCAAATTATAGTTGATTTAAGAATATTACTCTTGAAATTAAATTCATATTTTAATTATATTATTTTTATTATCATATATAACATTTTTATAACCCTGATGTTGAAATTCTCTTTCACTTGAGTGTAAAGATGGGTAGATTGTTGGTATGATCATGACTATGGGTTCTCTTTGGCCAGTAGTGCAAAGTTGAATTGTTGACTGGTATGATCATGACCATTGAATTTATAACTGAATATCTTTAGCTTAAGTGTAAAGGTGAATTGATCAACATAGTTATAATTATTGTTTATATAATTCTGAAATGATTATATATTTCTTTGAGATATTAATATATTTGGCCTATAGTGCAAATATGAACTGTTGAAGAATATCTTTGGCCTGTAGTGCAAAGATGAATTATTGATGAATATCTTTGGCCTGTAGTGCAAAAATGAACTGTTGATGAATATCTTTGGCCTGTAGTGCAAAGATGAATTATTGATGAATATCTTTGGCCTGTAGTGCGAAGATGAACTGTTGTTGAATATCTTTGGCCCGTAGTGCAAAGATGGTTTGTTGATGAATATCTTTGGCCGTAGTGTGAAGATGGATTTATTAGCATGATTATGAACAGGAACTGTGATTTGGTATAACCATGATCTTTGATGTTTCAGGTAAAGACAGGTGATGAAAATATTCTTCGTCCTGGGTGCGAAGAAAAATTTAGAATCACAATTATGATTATGAGTTATTCATATGATTGTGGAAAGAAACTGTTGAGTGATGTTACAGGGATAAAACATTGTTGGTGAATTTTTAACATGGAGAAGATAATAGACTTTATAGTCTATTTGACTCTTCTAATGGATTGCTCGTTCCGCTGCAACTATGGTTGAAATTTTTATCATCTACCATATGTTCTAAATCTCTGATTTATTACTGATGAAGACTATTGATAATTTATTTATCTTTAGTTATGATATTCTTTACTGGGCTAGTTGTGCTCACCCTTTTGTTTCACAATTCCTTTCAGGTAATAAGAGTGTAGCTGGGTCAAGCGGGGGTAACAAGGGAATAGAACGGTGGTCACCATTTAGTAGTTATATTTGGTGAAGAAAATAGGGTGAGGCGAACCCAACGTTGGAAGGGTGTTTTGTCACTATCATACAAGATGTCTAATGACATACAACCTCGTGTCATCATAAGATAAGGTTGTACTCATCCACTTGCTGAGTATCTTTACGAGCACTACCTATATAATCTTGGTGTTTGTTTGAAGTATAATTTTTAATTAGAGACAGTGGACATAATGATATGGCAAGAGAAGACTCACCATTGGGAAGAATATGATAGTAATCTTCTAGTTTTTTTTGGGGTCTATTGGGTCAACCAAGGATAATTCTGTGGCCATATGATATCTATCATAACCTAGACGCATGGCCTCCAATGTACGAAGGTTTCCTTGAGCACTTCCCAAATATTCTAATTTCTAAAACAGTTTTGGACTATACCTTTATGTAAGGTATCATTGTGAGGTGCTGTCCACGATTGGGAAATGAGTCACATTTGGTATATATTTGTATCCAAACTCACAGCATATGTGTTGTTGTATTTTGCACGACAATTGTTGTAATAAAGTTGTAGTTATTTTCTGTACCATATATTTGGCGACTCAGAATAGGTTGGATGGAATGGAACTGTTTTGGGGTTGTCACACTACCCCTTAGCGAGCTTTCAACCAACGACTCCCAGACCATAAAAGACCTTAGGGCGCTTGGTGTAAAGACAATCCCCTCGGGCGTACTTGCTCAAGTAACAAAGGCCCCGAAATAAGACTAGCCACAGTAATTTTTCACATTTTTCTCTTTTTTTTATAGCAAGCAAACCCGTATGTTCCCAAAGTTTGAGTATCCGTGTTTTCATAGTCTAAGTTCATTTTCCACATAATTCTCTTTTTAAAACCACATTTTCTATCAATCAATACAACATATAACTCTTATGCCTACAAGCATTTGTGAACACGTCAGTGCAAACCGAAAGCATCTAAACAATATCATGGATTACATCATGAATGCTGTTTTTAGGCGTTTACACCCAAAATATATAGAAGCCGAAACCGAAGAAGATGCTGCACGTAAAGAAAATATTATACTGCGGTCAGCCTTGGCGAAGGCAAAACATGACTGTGACATTACGCTCTTCAACAACGAATGTCTTCGAAAGGATTTGACTTAGACCAAGGAGGATATGAAGATGTCTAATGACGAACTGAAGTCAACCAACGCTAAACACCAAGAAATTGTCGATATGAACGTTGACTTGGTTCAGAGGAATGAAATAATGATGACAAAGAATGAGACTCTAGTCCAATCCAACCAGAGTTTGGCCAGACAAGTCAACAAGCTCTAGGCTAAGGAAGCACGTCATCTGAAGAGGTGTCAGAAGCATGAAGAAGAACTTAGAGAACACTGAGCTCTTCGGGATTTAGGTCCACCTTTAACTGATGAGCTTCGCAAATAGATCTGTGAAGAGTACCAAAAATTCGACGAGCTGAACGGAGAAATCGTGAAGATGTATTCTGAGGGTTATGAGATCTACCGAAGCCATGGCAAAGAAAAGCTAGTAGCAGCCAAGGTAGATCCAGCCATACTCGACTCTTCAGATGGCGAGGATGATGCTTGAATTTGAGATTGCTTCTTTCTAGCCTTGAAAAACTTGTACAAATTTATATATTTTGGTGTAAACATTTGAATGTTAATGATATATCAGCTTCGTTTCCCATGACTTCTGTATACCTTGTTTCTTGTCGATGTTTCAGTATTAGTCAACTTGAAAAATGTACAAGTTTTTTGTGAATTTATCTTGAATAGTGAATCAAATAAATCGTGTAATAGTTAAGATAAGGAACAATATAAACTGAGCTTAATGAATCGAATTCAACACTTGAAGAAAATACAGTAACACATACTTATCTTTACCGAAGTGTGAGACAGATTGGGCATAAGGTGAATTCGGCTGATCCTCTTTGCACCATCAAGATCTTATTTACCACTCGGGATAAAACAAGTACGTAAGGACATTTGTTTACCACTCGGGGTAGAACAATTTTATAAGGACCATGCAATTTGTTCACCACTCGCAGTAGAACAAATTCATAAGGACACTCCTGACAAAAAGGCTACCATCGAATGGTCAGCGAGTCCGACCATACTTCCTTACTTCGGTGCATATTGATTTACCACTCGAGGTAAAAGCAATATTAAAAGGACCATGGAATTTGTTTACCACTCGCGGTAGAACAAATCCATAAGGATACTCCTGCCGAAAAGGCTACCATCGAATGGTCAGCGAGTCCACCCCATCCTCCTTACTTCAGTGCATATTGATTTACCACTCGCGGTAAAAGCAATATTAAAAGGACCATGAAATTTGTTTACCACTGGCGGTAGAACAAATCCATAAGGACACTCCTGCCGAAAAGGCCACTATCGAATGGTCAGCGAGTCCACCCCGTCCTCCTTACTCCGTTGTGAATTTAGGACCAATAGGAAGAAGATCAATTTATGAAAAAGTGAATCTTTTATTGATTACGAACCACCATTTACAGACTTCCGATAAACTGACTCGATCTCTACTAAAAGTATTTCCGAAGCCTGCCAGCATGCCAAGTATTCTTGATCTCTGATCCGTCTAATGCCTTCAACCGGTAAGTTCCAGGCTTTGGTACCTCGATTACCTCATACGGCCCTTCCCAGTTCGGCATCAGCTTTCCCATGTTTTGTGGCGTAGATGCTTCGACTTCTCTGAGGACGAAGTCCCCCACTTCAAATCTACGAAGCTTTACCCCTTTATTGTAATGCTTGGCTACTCTCCGTTGATAGGCTGCTAACTTAATCAAAGCCACCTCTTTGACTTCTTCCAACAGATCCAAGTTGACCTTCAGTCCTTTATCGTTGTAGATCTCTTTAAACTGACTGACCCGAAGACTTGGAGATCCAATTTTGACTAGGACTAAGGCATCGGTACCATAGGCCAATCTGAAAGGTGAATCTCCTGTTGTAGTCCACGGTGTAGTCTGGTAAGCCCATAACACGTTGAGAAGTTCCTCTGGCCATCTTCCTTTAGCTTCGTCCAATCTGCGCATGATCCCGTTCCGCAGCATTCTGTTGGCCACTTCGACCTGCCCGTTCGACTGTGGATGAGCCACCGAAGTCTTCTTGTGCTAAACTCCCAGCTCTTTCAGAAATCCTTCAAATTTTGATCCCACAAACTGGCGTCCGTTGTCCGATATCACCACTTTGGTAATTCCAAAATGAAACACTACTGACTCCTTCATGAATTTCAAGCACTCTTGTTCCATTATCAACCGAAGTGGCTTTGCTTCTACCCATTTGGTCATATAATCTATGGCAACTATAACAAAACTGACCTGACCTTTAGCCTTAGGCAACGGACCCAGTATATCTAACCCCCAGACAGCAAATTGTATAGGAGATAATATCGAGTATAGCTCTTCTGGTGGCTGATGTGGGATCGGACTGTTGAGCTGGCACTTCTCATACTTTTTCACATACTCCGTAGCTTCCTTGAAGATCGTAGGCCAGTAGTACCCCTGTCGAAGTACTTTGTAAGCTAATGACTTAGCAGCCATATGGTCGCTGCAAATACCTTCGTGAACCTCCCAAAGAGCATACTTAGCCTCAGACGGAACCAGACATTTCAACAATGGTGACAAAAATGCCCTTCGATAAAGGTCTCCATCAATAAGGACGAAGTTGGCACTCTTGTACTTGATCTTCTTTGCGAGCATCTGATTCGAAGGAAGGACGCCATCTGCCAGATATTCAATGTAGGGAGTCATCCAACAGTTAGACCGCTCAATGCACATCACCGCTTCATGCTGGATACTCGGCTGCTGCAAAACCTCCAAATAAACTGACCCATTGAAAATAACAGTATCTGTAGTGACCAGCTTTGATAATGCATCGACAATGGAATTGTTATTACGTTCTATGCCCTGAAACTTATAAGAGACGAAATGTAAGACCCCAAATTATTAATAAATAAAATTTAAATTCCCTCTATTTATTATTTTGAAATAGTAAGTGTTAAATTGATTAATGAGGTTAGTTATGGGTAAAATGCGCAAATATTTCAAATAAGCAGGTGGTTATAAAATATTCATTGTTGTCGGGGAATATTCGTTTGGTCGTGGAATATTCTTCCTGTCGGGGAATATTCGTACGACGGCGCAGTCTTTTGTGGGCCCCATAACGGAAAGCGATTGGATGAAGAAAACGACAAGTATATGTTGTTTATTAATAACGACGTAGTTGTTACCGTTAATACTGTTAGAATACCCGGTGGTTAAAACACAGTAATACGCGTTGTTACACAGTAGCACACGGTATTGCACCAATTATTGATTCTTACGTAAGAAGGCACTACTCAATAATGGTTACAGTAATTACTGTTCAGTATTTTATTTTATTGATTCAATAATTGCTGCGTTGATATTTTATATTACTGTTATTTCAATAATTGTCACTACACAGTATTTCCCATTATCAGATCAATAATTCATATTATTTGAATAATATTATTAGATAACATTATTGGCAATGTCTAGAAAGTTCTGTCTAAGGAGAGGTTTGGTCATCTAATTGCGCGCCAGTAAGGAGAAATCCTTATTGGAAAGCCCCCTCTTTCCTGGAAACGGCCTGGTTGTCATAAATGTGATTCTGTAATATTATTTGTGAATAATTAATTATTGAATCATATGATAAGGAAATATTTATTTTTGTGGATATAAATGAGGGATATATTTTTGTGGTTAAAAATGAAGGATTTAATGTTGAGATTTTTATCAGTATTTTTGTCGGAATGGAGGTATTAAAAATCAGGGTTTTTGAGATATTTTGCGGGGGTTATAATTTTTAATCCGACCGTTGGATCGTGGTAATTTTTGGATATGTTATACATATATAAGTTGAGTATATGTCCACAAATTTTGAACCATTAAAAATGAACATATGATTTATTATGAATTTTACGAGATGACTGGTTCAGAAATTGTTGAATTTTCGGAGTTAATCATTTTGGTAGAAAATTTTAGAATTGGTGGGCCCCACTCTTGGTTGGTGAAGAAATGTGCTGAGATTTTTATTCAAATGTGGTGGGTGGGAATAGTAGCAGGTAAAGCCATCAGGTTGCAGGTTAAGTCTGCTTCGGCGTGCTAGCATTTTCCTATAAATAGAGGGCTAAGTTAGAATTGAAAATCACACCAGAAACAAGTTTTCTCTCTTTCTCTCTCTAGATTATTGAGTGTATTTTGTGAGTATTTAGATACTTTGAGAGTTTCTATTCATCAGAGCAAGTGTCTTTCAGCCTTATACCGGTATTCCGACCAGAAGTACTGTCTTTATGAGGTAAGGGATGTTATTTTATTCAAAAATGATATTATTTCTTCAATATCATTATGCCGAAATATTGGTTGGAAATTTTTATCAAATTTGAAACTTTTCACGTCGGGGTTACTATTCATGAGTTACTATTCACGAGTTACTATTCACCAAAAAATAAAATTTTCTTCTTTTCGTCCAAAATATCTATTCTGGGTACTAGATTTGATTGTATCTATGTTTTGATCATTCTTGAATTCTACTTCACTATGAATAATTATAAGGTATTTTTGGACATGGATAAATCGAAATACGAATCGTTAATATTTGTTATTTTGTTTCACTGGATTCGTTTTTTTTAAGATATTTTTCATCATCCTCAGTCCTAAATGATGATATTACTGAATATCTTTGGCCCGTAGTGCAAAGATGAATGATTAACTGATGAATATCTTTGGCCCGTAGTGCAAAGATGAACAGGTGTTGAGATGAACATGACCGACTGGTGATACAAATGAATATCTTTGGCCTGTAGTGCAAAGATGAATATTTGATTAAAGATGGTTATTGATTGTTGTTACAGGGATAAAATATTGATGATGGACTTTTAAATCTTAGAAGATAGTAGAACTCATTCTCTACTTGACTCTTCTAATGGTTTGCTGTTTCCGCTGCAGTTATTGATTTAAAACTTGTTGTCTATTGTATTCTATTAGATTTTTCCCTGTTGAAGACTAACGATAATTTGTTCTGTATTATCTTAGTCATAATATTCTTTACTGGGCTAGTTGAGCTCACCCTTTTCCTTTTTGTTCCATTTATCTCAGGAGGCGAGAATGTAGCGAGTACTAGTCGGGGTATGGAATGATGGTTCTAGAAGTTACTTTAGTAGTCCTCACCATTTTTGCGAAATAATGTATCAATAATTGTAATGAGGACTTATTTGAGTGTGGATATTGTCTAAATGACAATATTTGTATTTAAACTCACAGTTCTTGTGTTGTAATAATAAAGATGTAGTTATTTCTATACCATGTATTTTGGCGACTCAGAATGGGTGTTGTATACCTATTTTGGGGGCGTCACAGTTGGTATCAGAGCTTAGGGATATGATCTCTGGCGGAGATCGGAGAATAGAACTAGGAGGGGAGAGACGAATAAATCCTTCGCTAGTGTGTCCTACCTAAGCTTATTTATTGGTCAGTCATAATATAGGGGTATTATGTGATTTGTTAATTTATTTAATTAACCCTTGTTTTATGGCAGTATTTGAGAATGTCGACTGAGAATATTAACAGTGGAGTAAATGAGACCGTGGAGATACCGGTGCTTACCAACGAGGAGAACGTGCAACAGGCTGGCAATGTTCCTCCTGTGAACAACACCAATGTGCAGATGATGAATGACGGAATGTTTAGAAGTTTTTTGCAATTCATGCAAAACCAGACGAGAGAGACTCGTGTTCAAAATACAGGAGGAAATGATAGCAATTCACGGTTTGTCACAGCCAAACAGTTCAAAGAATTGGGACCACCAGAATTTAAGGAAAAGCCGGATCCGATCATGGCAGAAACGTGGGTCAAGCAAATTACCAAGATATTCGATGTCTTGGGATGCACGGAGGAACAGAAGGTTCCATTCGCCACCTTTATGTTCCGTGGCGAGGCAGATTACTGGTGGGAGTCTGTGAAGCGTACCCATCCAACCGCACTCAGCATGTCTTGGGAGACATTTCAGAAACTGTTCAATGACAAGTACTTTCCTGAAAGTATTCGTCATATGAAGGAGGTAGAGTTTATTAGACTGGAGCAGAATAACATGACGGTGTCTCAGTACGAGGCGAGGTTTGCAGAGTTGTCCAGGTTTGCACCTCATTTGGTGGAGAATGAGGAACGTATGACGAGGATGTTTTTGAGAGGTTTGAAACCTGGCATACGTCAATATCTCATTTCTCATAAATTTTCTCTCTATTCAGATGTTGTCAACAGGGCTCAATTATTAGAGCGAGATAATGAGTACGGTCAACTGAGGGACCACAACCAGGATCATATCGGTGACAACAGTCATCAGAACAATGATAACCAGCAGAGAAAGAAAAATACAGACAAGAACGGCAACCACTCTGGTGGTAATCGTGGCTATGAAAATAGAAGAAGTGAGTCAGGAGGAGATTTTAAAAAGAGGAGATTCAACAATGACAATACGAAGACGTCAGCACCAGCAGCAACTGGTTCCAAGGGAGGAGAACGACCACCGATTATATGCTATAAGTGCAGAAAAGAAGGACATATCAGCCCAAACTGCCCACAACAGTTTAAGGTATGTTATAATTGTGGAAAGGAAGGACATATCGCTCGAGATTGCACTATAGCAAAACCAAGTCCAACGGGGATGGTGACTCAAAAAGCTGTCCCAGAAAAGATAAAGTCAACGGTTCCTGGAAGAGCGTTTGTCGTGACTGGTCAACATGCGAGGAACCCAAACGAGGTGATCACGGGTAAGCTAATCATAAATTCATGCGAAGTTTATACCTTATTAGATACCGGTTCTACCCATTCTTTTATCTCTCCTGCTTGTGCTCAACGTTTAAACTTGACTCCGGAGAAGTTAGACTTTGATTTATCTGTGGAGACTCCGTTAGGAGAAACTTTCATCACATCCACTGTTTATAAATCTTGTGTGATCCAAGTTGGCACCATCACCTTACCTGTTGACCTTATCTCTTTAAAGATACTTGCTTTTGATGTGATTTTAGGGATTGATTGGCTAACTACTCATCATGCCAAAATTGATTGTTTTCGTAAGGTTGTTAGTTTTCATATTCCTAACCAACCTGTTGTACGAATTCAAATAACTAAGCCATTAAAATCAATCACTGTTATATCAAGCCATAAAGCCATTCGTTTATTAAAAAGCGGATGTCAAGCTTTCTTAGCCCATGTTATGGATTTGAATAAAGACACGTCAAATTTGAATAATATTCCTGTTGTTATTGACTTTCCTGACGTATTTCCTGAAGAACTTCCCGGTCTACCCCCGGAACGAGAAATTGAATTCTTTATTGATCTTGAACCTGGTACAAAGCCCATTTCTAAAACCCCATATCGAATGGCTCCTATTGAACTTCAGGAGTTAAAGGTCCAACTACAAGAGTTGTTGGACATCGGTTTCATTCGTCCTAGTACATCTCCTTGGGGTGCTCCTATTTTATTTGTAAAGAAGAAAGACGGGAGTATGCGACTTTGTATTGATTACCGGGAATTAAACCATGCCACTATTAAGAATAGGTATCCGCTACCTCGTATTGATGACCTGTTTGACCAGTTACAAGGAGCACAATTCTTTTCAAAGATCGATCTTCGTTCTGGATATCATCAGCTGAAGGTTAAAACTGAGGATATTCCAAAGACTGCCTTTAGAACTCGGTACGGGCATTATGAATTCCTAGTCATGTCTTTTGGATTGACTAATGCTCCTGCGGCTTTCATGGATATGATGAACCGAGTATTCAAGGATTATTTGGATCAGTTCGTTGTTGTCTTTATTGATGACATCCTCATATATTCTAAAAGCCGTGAAGATCATGAGCATCATTTGAAGCTGGTACTCCAAAGGCTGCGTGAAAATAAGTTATATGCTAAGTTGAAGAAATACGAGTTCTGGCTTGAGGAAGTAGCTTTCCTAGGGCACGTGGTGTCAAAACATGGAGTATCTGTTGACCCGGCGAAGATTGAAGCAATACAAAGTTGGGAGCAACCAAAGACGGTGACCGAAGTACGTAGCTTTCTAGGCTTAGCCGGTTATTATCGAAGATTCGTGGAAGGGTTTTCTCGAATCGCTACCCCGTTAACTCAGCTGACTCGGAAAGATATCAAATTCGTATGGAGCGAGGAATGCGAGAAGAGTTTTCAAGAGCTTAAGAGGAGACTCATTTCGGCACCTGTTCTGACAATACCATCTGGTTCGGATGGATTTGTTATCTACAGTGATGCTTCAGGCAAAGGGTTAGGATGTGTTCTCATGCAACATGGGAAAGTCATAGCCTATGCCTCGCGACAACTCAAAGAATATGAGAGGAATTATCCTACTCATGATTTGGAGTTGGCAGCAGTAGTTTTCGCGTTGAAGATCTGGAGACACTACCTGTATGGGGAGAAAGTGGAGATCTATACAGATCATAAAAGCCTCAAATATTTCTTCACCCAAAAGGAACTCAACATGCGGCAGCGACGTTGGCTCGAGCTGTTGAAAGATTACGATCATACCATCCAATATCATCCTGGAAAAGCAAACGTAGTAGCTGACGCATTGAGTAGAAGATCATATGCGGGTACGAGTGCAATGTTGTTAACACAAAGGCCCATTTTGTATGACTTGCAAAGGATGGAGATAGAGATGAAGGCTCCAAGTACCCACATGATGATATCAAATATACGAGTAGAACCGACTTTAATCGATAAAGTTAAAGCTGCTCAAGCTACGGACATAGAGCTGATGCGTATGAAGAAGAAAGTGCAAGAAGGTTCTATTCCAGAAGCAAGAATCGATGAAGAAGGAATACTTCGAGTCCACTCTAGACTCTGTGTTCCTAACAATTCTGATTTGAAGTACAAGATCATGATGGAAGCACACAATACACCATTTGCAATCCATCCTGGAAGTACCAAAATGTATCGTGATCTATGACATACATTTTGGTGGAATAATATGAAGAGAGAGATTGCAAAGTTTATCTCGAGGTGTTTAACTTGTCAACGTGTAAAGGCGGAACATCAAGTGCCAAAGGGTCCATTGCAACCACTTGAGATTCCGAAATGGAAGTGGGAACACATTACCATGGATTTCGTTACGGGTCTTCCCATGGTTTCTCAAGGCATAAATGCTATTTGGGTTATTGTTGATAGATTAACCAAGTCTGCTCATTTCTTGCCGATACGGGAGACTTATTCCCTTGAACGTCTTGCTCGTATATACGTAGATGAGATTGTGAGACTGCATGACATGCCAGTATCCATAGTTTCGGATCGTGACCCAAGATTCACTTCAAGATTTTGGGTTAGCTTGCAAAAAGCTATGGGCACAGATTTACGATTTAGTTCGGCATACCATCCTCAAACGGACGGACAATCAGAGAGGACTATTCAAACTCTTGAAGATCTATTAAGACTTTGTGTCCTAGATTTCAAAGGGAGTTGGGATAAGTACCTACCATTGGTGAAATTCTCTTACAATAACAGTTATCAGGCAAGTATAGGTGTGGCCCCATTTGAAGCATTATATGGACGAAAGTGTCGCTCTCCAGTATGCTGGGACGAGGTGGGTGAAGCAACATTGTTGGGACCAGAGTTGGTACGCATGACAACAGAGAAGATCCAAACGATTTGACAACGTATACAAACGGCACAGGATCGACAAAAGAGTTATGCGGATCTTCATCGAAAGGACGTGAAATTTGACATTAGGGATCATGTATTGTTGCGTGTGGCTCCATGGAAAGGAGTTATAAGATTTGAGAAGAGAGGAAAGCTCAATCCACGATTTATTGGTCCATTTCAAATTCTTGACCGAGTAGAAAATGTGGCCTATAGACTCGCGTTACCTCCAAGTATGTCTCGTGTTCATAATGTTTTTCATATATCTGTGTTACGTAAATATGTGAAAGACCCAGACCACGTTATTAAGTTAGAACCGGACGAGATAGCTGAAGACTTAACGTACGAAGAGGTACCTGTCAAGATCTTGGATAGAAAAGAGCATGTCCTACGCACGAAGGTCATACCACAAGTTAAAGTTTTGTGGAGAAACCATGCTATTGAGGAAATGACCTGGGAGTTGAAAACGGAAATGAAAGCGAGGTATCCTCATCTTTTCGAAACACCAGGTACGTACATCAATTTCGAGGACGAAATTTCATAAGGAGGGGAGGTTGTAAGACCCCAAATTATTAATAAATGAAATTTAAATTCCCTCTATTTATTATTTTGAAATAGTAAGTGTTAAATTGATTAATGAGGTTAGTTATGGGTAAAATGTGCAAATATTTCAAATAAGCAGGTGGTTATAAAATATTCATTGTTGTCGGGGAATATTCGTTTGGTCGTGGAATATTCTTCCTGTCGGGGAATATTCATACGACGGCGCAGTCTTTTGTGGGCCCCATAACGGAAAGCGATTGGATGAAGAAAACGATAAGTATATGTTGTTTATTAATAACGGCGTAGTTGTTACCGTTAATACTGTTAGAATACCCGGTGGTTAAAACACAGTAATACGCGTTGTTACACAGTAGCATACGGTATTGCACCAATTATTGATTCTTACGTAAGAAGGCACTACTCAATAATGGTTACAGTAATTACTGTTCAGTATTTTATTTTATTGATTCAATAATTGTTGCGTTGATATTTTATATTACTGTTGTTTCAATAATTGTCACTACACAGTATTTTCCATTATCAGATCAATAATTCATATTATTTGAATAATATTATTAGATAACATTATTGGCAATGTCTAGAAAATTCTGTCTAAGGAAAGGTTTGGTCATCTAATTGCGCGCCAGTAAGGAGAAATCCTTATTGGAAAGCCCCCTCTTTCCTGGGAACGGCCTGGTTGTCATAAATGTGATTCTGTAATATTATTTGTGAATAATTAATTATTGATTCATATGATAAGAAAATATTTATTTTTGTGGATATAAATGAGGGATATATTTTTGTGGTTAAAAATGAAGGAGTTAATGTTGAGGTTTTTATCAGTATTTTTGTCGGAATGGAGGTATTAAAAATAAGGGTTTTGGAGATATTTTGCGGGGGTTATAATTTTTAATCCGACCGTTGGATCGTGGTAATTTTTGGATATGTTATACATATATAAGTTGAGTATATGTCGACAAATTTTGAACCGTTAAAAATGAACGTATGATTTATTATGAATTTTACGAGATGACTGGTTCAGAAATTGTTGAATTTTCGGAGTTAATCATTTTGGTAGAAAATTCTAGAATTGGTGGGCCCCACTCTTGGTTGGTGCCAAAATATTGGTTGGAAATTTTTATCAAATTTAGAACTTTTCACGTCGGGGTTACTATTCATGAGTTACTATTCACGAGTTACTATTCACGAGTTACTATTCACCGAAAAATAAAATTTTCTTCTTTTCGTCCAAAATATCTATTCTGGGTACTAGCTTTGATTGTATCCATGTTTTGATCATTCTTAAATTCTACTTCACTATGAATAATTATAAGGTATTTTTAGACATGGATAAATCGAAATACGAATCCTTAATATTTGTTATTTTGTTTCACTGGATTCGTTTTCTTTAAGATATTTTTCATCATCCTCAGTCCTAAATGATGATATTACTGAATATCTTTGGCCCGTAGTGCAAAGATGAATGATTAACTGATGAATATCTTTGGCCCGTAGTGCAAAGATGAACAGGTGTTGAGATGAACATGACCGACTGGTGATACAAATGAATATCTTTGGCCTGTAGTGCAAAGATGAATATTTGATTAAAGATGGTTATTGATTGTTGTTACAGGGATAAAATATTGATGATGGACTTTTAAATCTTAGAAGATAGTAGAACTCATTCTCTACTTGACTCTTCTAATGGTTTGCTGTTTCCGCTGCAGTTATTGATTTAAAACTTGTTGTCTATTGTATTCTATTAGATTTTTCCCTGTTGAAGACTAACGATAATTTGTTCTGTATTATCTTAGTCATAATATTCTTTACTGGGCTAGTTGAGCTCACCCTTTTCCTTTTTGTTTCATTTTTCTCAGGAGGCGAGAATGTAGCAAGTACTAGTCGGGGTATGGAATGATGGTTCTAGAATTTACTTTAGTAGTCCTCACCATTTTTGTGAAATAATGTATCAATAATTGTAATGAGGACTTATTTGAGTGTGGATATTGTCTAAATGACAATATTTATATTTAAACTCACAGTTCTTGTGTTGTAATAATAAAGATGTAGTTATTTCTATACCATGTATTTTGGCGACTCAGAATGGGTGTTGTATACCTATTTTGGGGGTGTCACACGAAATACTGAAGTCGATCTTTCAACTCTGCCAAATACTTGACCATTCTCGCCCCCCGAGCTTCATAATCTCCCGACAGTTGGTTGACAACTAGCTGAGAGTCACTATAGATGATCAGCTTCTGAACTTTTAGACTTTTTGCCAGTCGAACTCCCGCCAGCACTTCTTCATACTCGGCCTCGTTGTTTGTTGCTCTGAACCCAAATCTGATGGCCTGCTGCACCTTGAACCCCTCCGGACTTGTCAAAATAATCCCTGCTCCACTGACATCCGCGGTAGAAGATCCATCTGCATACAACATCCATGAATTATAACCGTGCTGAAGAACTGCAACTGTTCAATCGGATGTTTCAGCTTCTGGTAGCTCAGCATCTGCTTCGGAGAACAAACATTCCACCATGAAATCGGCCAAGGTTTGGCCTTTGATAGCAGTTTGGGGATGATATTCGATAAAAAATTAGGATAATTCCATAGTTCACGCTGCTAATCTCCCCAAAACTTCTAGCTTGCTCATCACCTTCTTCAATGGTTGATCCGTGTAGATGATCAGGAGCCGACCTTAAAAATATTGCCGAAGTTTTCGACTAGCAATTATCAAAGCAAAGGCAATTTTTTTAATATTTGGATACCTGGTTTCAACATCTCTTAGGACATGACTGACATAATAAACCGGATGCTGCTTCCCACCTACTTCCCGAACTAGAGCAGCTCCCACTGCCAACGAGCTAGCTGCCAGATATAAGTACAAAGTCTCGGCAGGAGCAGGTTTCACCAATAGAGGAACCAAAGACAGATACGTCTTTATTCCTTGGAAGGCGTCTTTACACTCCGAAGTCCACTAGAACGTCTTCGCGTTCTTCGGTCCCTTCAATGTATCAAAGAATGGCAAGCATCTCTCTGCCGACTTGGACATAAACCTCCTCAAAGCTGCAATCCTACCAGTCATACGCTGAACGTCTTTGAATGATTGAGGAGTCTTCATGTTTAGAATAGCCTGGATCTTCTTTAGATTGGCCTCAATGCCCCTCTGACTGACCAAATAACCCAGGAACTTCCCTGCATCGAGCCCGAAGGTGCATTTGGTGGGATTGAGCCTTAATTTGTGATGATGGACCATCTGAAAGCATTCCTCGAGATCATCCAAGTGCTTCTGAATGATCATGCTCTTCACTATCATGTCATCCACATAAACTTCCATATTCCTACCTAGCTGCTTCTGGAAGACGAAGTTCATCATTCTTTGGTAGGTGGCTTCAACATTTATCAAGCCGAAGGTTATCTTCTTATAGGCATACACCGAATGGTGCGTGATGAATGCTGTCTTCAGAATGTCTTCTTTGCATATAGAAATTTGATGATAACCTAAAAAAGCATCCATAAAGCTTAGTAGTACATACCCCGAAGTTGCATCAATAAGTTGATCAATGTGAGGCAGAGGATAGAAGTCCTTTGGACAAGCTTTGTTCAGGTCTGTGTAGTCGATGCAAACTCGCCATTTTCCATTCTGCTTCTGCACTAGCACTACATTTGCCATCCACTCCAGCTAATCAATCTCAAAGATGAAGTCAGCAACTATCAGCTTGGCAATCTCTTCATCAATGATCCGTTGTCTCTTAGGTGTGAAGATTCTCCTCTTATGCCGAACTGGCTTCTTCGTTGGATCCACATCCAACCGGTGCTCTGCTATCTTTCGGCTGATTCCCGACATATCTTGTGGTTCCCATGCAAATATATCCGCAAAATAGCAAAGAAGTTCTATAAGGTTTGTCCAGAAAGGTTCCGGTAGACCCGAACCTATCTTCACCGTTTTGTCCTTCTTACCTAGGACCAGCTCGATCTCTTCAGTTTCTCCTACCGGCATAACCAAAGGCTCCGAACTGCTTTCGGTAAAAGGCTCAATCTCTATCGCCATGGTTTGCTTCTGGTTGTAGACCCTTACCCCCAAAGCAAGTACGGCATTCCGATAACAGCTCCTAGCCAGATCTAAGTCCCCGGTTACCTCTCCAACTCCATGTGCTGTGGGGAACTTAATCTTGAAGTGAGGAATGGAAGTCACAGCTTGTAGAGCTGTCAGAGTGGGTCTACCCAGTATGATGTTATAAGCCGAATCTACATGCACAACATAAAATTTACATGTTATTTCTACCTGCTGAGGAGTTGTGCCGAAGATCACTGGTAGTTCAATAGTGCCTGTAACTTTGACCGGATCGTTGCTAAAACTATAAAGGGGAGCCTCCTGCCCGACCTCCATCTTTTGCCCATCAAGATGCATCCTCTGATAAGCATGGGCATAAAGAATGTCAACAGAAGACCCGTTGTTGATCATCATCCGCTTCATATCCACCGAACCCACTTGCACAGTGATTACCAGTGCCCCTTCATGAGGTTCGATGGGCTCCGAAGGGTAATCTGCATCGGTGAAGGATATAACTGTTCCTAGGAATGGTCTGTCAGTCTTCAGGAGAACACCCGCCACGGACATAACTGAATCCAGATATCACCTCCTTTTCTTTCCTACTAATTTTCCTGTCGTCCCACCGGTTATCACATCAACGACGTGCCTTGGTGGTTGAATTGGAACAGGCTACACGGGTGGAACCATTTGAACCATACGGTCAACATTCTGCTGCTCTTGCTGATGGTCCCTCCTGGCCACATACTGAACTAACAAACCGCTTTGAATCTTCCTCTCCACAAAGTCCTTCAGATTGCAACATTCATTAGTGTCGTGACTTGCAGCTTGGTGATAGCCACAATACTTTCGAGCATTGCCCTGTCTTGGTCTGAGAGTATCACGAGGTGGTTCAAAGAACGGTTGGCTCCTAATTTGATCCAATATCACCGATCTATCCGTGTTCAGTTTGGTGTAAACCTTATTCACCTTCTGGGTAGGAGCAGGTGGGCGATTACTTCCCTGTCGCCATGCATTATTGTACTTCTTCGAGCTGCCCTCTGGCTGATCATCATACCCCCCACCTTCTTCTGATTGCCTTCAGCTTTAGGAGTATCTACCTCCTTTATTCGGTCCGAAGAAGGACATTTCAGGCTATTCATGGCCTCTTCCACCACAATAAGCCTTCTGCCTTATCAAAGGCTTCTGCTAAGCTCTTCGGATGGTGAAACATCAGTTTCTTCACCAACTTTTTGGACTTTACCAGATCTAGCCCATTCTGAAATAACCCCACAGCCTGAAGATCATTAAGGTCGGACACCTGGCCAACTGTCTCCCTGAACCTCTTCACATACTGACCCAAGGACTCGTTGGTGAACTGTCTGACCTATGCTAAAGAACCTGTGGGCTTCCCTCTTTTTCGGTTGCTCCCAAAACGAGCATGGAATTTGTCGCATAGTTCAGACCACGATGAGACCAAGTCCGCATGTAGAGTCCCCATCCACTGCCTCGCATCTTTCCTTAACGTTGTAACAAACGTGTGACATTTAGCAGCATCAGTGAAATCATAATAATCCATCAGTCGGTCGAACGCCTGGCTATGGTCATAAGGATCTTCCGACCCATCGTAACTCTCCATGTGAGGCAACTTCTTGGTGGTGTCTGCCTTCTCCTTAAGAATATCTGAGGAAAATGGGGACGCCTTCTTTCCCGGAGTATCCTTCACCTGTTGAAACTCAGCTAATTGCTTCCGGAGCTCCTTCAATTCCCTTACCAAGAAATCCACCTCTTCTGGCTGCGAGGAGACTTCTTTCTCCGGTGATTCCTTCCTCTTTGGAATGGACCAACCCTCTCTAACGGAAACCACTGCCCCTGATGGGCTTTTGAACTTACTTCGGCTGGTGGTCCTGCCATCACGATGAGAGTGCTCATGACGTTACTCTTTCCTTCTACTTTCTGGCACAATCTCCGTCAACCTACTCGTCCTTTGGCCACCATCTCGGCCTTGAGAACCGACGACAATAAGTGCTCCTTTTGATGCCTCAGGAGTTCTGCTCCTTGATCTCCTTCGATCATGAGAACGGTCCCGAGACACGTGTATAGAATGTTTCGGTTCTTTCCCCTCTCGCTGTTGTACATCCTTACGTCTACCAAGCCCCTTGGACTGGACATAAGTGGATGCCTCGTCCCTCAGATCAGCCATCCGAAGCATCTGCACAGCTATATCTTCCCTTTGCTTTAGAAGAACCTCCATAGCTTTATCCGCCTCTTTTGCCATCTTTTCTAACTTGGCAGCTTTATCATCCCGACCACTTCGGTGATGGGTTCTAGGCGGAGAACTCCCCACTTGCCCTCGGTTTGGGTCTCGACTTTTATCATCAGTAAACACCAACCTCCGTCTGGCACCACCATGAGTTCTCGAACGAGAACCCCAGGAAATATTCTTGGAAGCAGTGCTCTCACTCTCATGAGCACTCTTCGAAGGACCCAGACGATCCTTGACAGAAATGTGTTGGACAGATGAGCTTACAACCCTCGACTATCCTTCAGGTGTGTCTGCTCTACTCCTCACCATCTTATCCGAGCAAAAGAAAGTTGTGATTGAAAATTACAAGACACTAGAACTCAGCCCTCCTTCTAGCGCCAATGTTAATGCCAAGATCTTCTGCCACCTCCCAATCACGTAAGACGTCCTGATCCTATACAGTAAACACGGTCAACACTACAAGCTTGATGGCTTCGACCGTCGGGGGATAGCTCAGGCGTGAGAGTTAGTACAGGCGATCACAAGGTTAACAATGGAGAATAAAATATCTAGTGTATTGAGAGAGAGAAAAAATCTCAGTTGTATGTGTGTGTACCTTTTCTTGAAGACTTCCTTGCTAGGTTATACTCTCTTGTCTAGTGTATCGTGCCACCCACTACAGTCTGACACAGCCCCCACTCCTCAGTTATCTCTGCCGACTGCATGCAGGCTGTCACGTTTTTTCTCCACTGTGCATGCCGCCGGCCGGCTATAATCCCATCCACATTAATGATATGCAGACTTTTGGTCAACAACTTTTCTATTTCATCATTACAAGTCAAAGATAGAGATATTAAAAGATCGATGGGTCAACCCACTGATCCGACCCGATCTTACGAGGACCCAACAGGAATAAGATAGTGACTAGGCCCAATAACCTTAGGACCTAATAGTAAAGACCCAATGGTCTAACCAAATAAGTAGGCCCAATCCATTCGGCCCAATAGGTGAAATATCATGACCCAATAGATGACTAACCAAGTCAGAAGGTACCATCTGACTCACCAAGTAGTTTACGAAGTCTGCAAATCATGGCATTTCCCCTTTTACCACAAACAACTGTTCATCTGGAAATGATTCATTAATCACGATCTTGTCGTCTGCCTCCCTTTTTGGATTCTCTAGTCGAGATAAGTGGTCCGCCACTTGGTTTTCAGTTCCCTTTCTGTCCTTGATCTCTAAATCAAACTCCTATAATAGTAATATCCATCTGATTAAACGAGGATTTGCATCCTTCTTCGCCACTAAGTGTCAAATTGCTACATGATCCGTGTACACTATTACCCTCATACCAATCAAATATGCTTGAAATTTATCAAAAGCATACACAACTACCAATAATTCTTTCTCTATGGTGGTGTAGTTCAATTGCACATCCGTAAGGGTCTTGCTCGCATAGTATATCATATGAAAAATATTTTCCTTCCTATGACCCAAAATAGCCCCCACAACATAATCACTAGCATCACACATCAATTCGAATGGTAGGTCCCAATCTGGTGCTGAAGTTAACTTCCCTTTCAAGTGCTCAAATGTAGATACGCAATCCTCGTCAAACTAGAACTGTGCATCCTTCTCCAATAAACTGCAAAGTGGTTTAGTTATCTTGGAGAAGTCTTTAATGAACCTGCGGTAAAAGCCTGCATGTCCTAGAAAACTTCGAACACCTTTTACTGAAGTTGGTGGCGATAAATTCTCAATGGTTTCTAATTTAGCTCTGTCCACCTCAAGTCTTCTCTTTGATACCTTATGTCCCAAAATTATTCCTTCTCGTACCATAAAATGACACTTTTCCCAATTCAATACCAAGTTTGTTTCAACACATCTTTTCAACACCAACACCAAATTATCAAGACATAAATCGAAAGAATCTCCAAATACTGAGAAATCATCCATAAATACCTCCACATTCTGTTCCACCATATCTGAAAAAATAGCCATCATACATCTCTGAAAGGTGGCTGGAGCATTGCATAACCCAAAAGACATCCTTCTGAAAGCAAAAGTACCGTATGGACATGTAAAGGTTGTCTTTTCTTGGTCCTCTGGAGCTATAACTATCTGATTATAGCCTAAATATCTGTCCATAAGGCAATAAAACTCATGATCGGCTAGTTTGTCCAACATCTGATCGATAAATGGCAGTGGGAAGTGATCTTTCCTTGTAACTTTGTTAAGCCTGCGGTAGTCTATGCAGATTGTCCACCCCGTCACTGTTCTTGTCGGAATTAACTCATTATTCTCAATAGAAACCATGGTCATACCACCTTTCTTCGGTACACACTGTACCGGGCTCACCCATGAACTGTCAGAAATCGGATAAATTATGCCTGCATCCAGCCATTTCAATACTTCTTTCTTGACCACTTCCTTCATGATCGGATTAAGTCTTCTTTGTTGCTCCACCGAGGGCTTACTATCATCTTCCAGCAGGATCTTATGCATACAAAAAGAAGGGTTTATCCCTTTTATATCTGCTATAGTCCATCCAATAGCTGACTTGAACTCTCTAAGAACTCGCAGCAGTTTTTCTTCCTGAAAAGATGTTAGTGCAGAAGAAATAATCACAGGTAACTTTGAATCTTTATTTAAAAATGTATACCTCAAATGGTCTGGAAGTGGTTTCAATTCAAGTTCTGGAGGTGTCTCAAGAGATTGTTTCAATTTCACCGACGATTCTCCAGCTTTCTTCAATGGCTCAACAAGAGTCTTGAATTTTCTGAATTGTGGAGTTGTATCAAGAAAATGCACCAGTTCTTCAATCTCCTCATCAACTAATGCTGAGTTTCCAGCCATAACACTTCTCAATGGTTCATAATCCATCAAACTCTCTACTTCATCATTTAAGACCTTGTCCACCAAATCAACCTTGAAGCATTCCTCATCATCTGTCAGGAATTTCATTGCCTTGAATACATTGAAAGTAACTTCCTGATCATAAACACACATTGTGAGTTCCCCTTTCTGAACGTTTATCAAGGTCCTTCTTGTGGCTAGGAATGGTCTTCCAAGTATGATTGGTATACTCCTATCTTCTTCATATTCTAGAATGATGAAATCAGTCGGAAAGATAAATTTATCCACTTTTACCAAAACATCTTCAATAATTCCCCATGGATAAGTGATCGACCTGTCAGCTAACTGTAACGAAATATTTGTCGGCCATGGAGTCGGCAATCCCAACTGATTAAATACTAACAAGGGCATCAAATTGATACTAGCTCCAAGATCACACAAACATTTACTGAAGCTCATCTTTCCGATTGTGCATGGAATTGTGAAACTGCCCGAATCCTTCAGCTTTGGAGGTAGTTTATGTTGAAGCAATGCACTACATTCTCCGTCAAGGCCATTGTCTCAAAATCTTCTAATCTCTTCTTCCTTGACAAGATACCCTTTATGAACTTTGCATAACTAGGCATCTATTCCAATACCTCAGCGAAGGGTATGTTAATCTGTAGCTTTTTAAAGACCTCCAAGAACTTGCTAAACTGCTTGTCTTCCCTCTGCTTATGCAATCTGTGTGGATAAGGAACCAGAGGGTGAACTAGTGGTATTTTATTCTCGAGCTTCTCAACTGAACCTGCTTTATCCTTCTCTTCCTGTTGTTGTCCAGAATCTTCATCATTTAATTTCTCAGCAGATAAATTTTCTACCTCGCGCGGCCGCGCGTCCCCCTCTTGTAAACATGGCGTGGCCGCGCTATGCTGATTTCCTACAACCTATTTGTAAGACCCCAAATTATTAATAAATGAAATTTAAATTTCCTCTATTAATTATTTTGAAATAGTAAGTGTTAAATTGATTAATGAGGTTAGTTATGGGTAAAATGCGCAAATATTTTAACTAAGCAGGTGGTTATAAAATATTCATTGTTGTCGGGGAATATTCGTTTGGTCGTGGAATATTCTTCCTGTCGGGGAATATTCGTACGACGGCGCAGTCTTTTGTGGGCCCCATAACGGAAAGCGATTGGATGAAGAAAACGACAAGTATATGTTGTTTATTAATAACGGCGTAGTTGTTACCGTTAATACTGTTAGAATACCCGGTGGTTAAAACACAGTAATACGCGTTGTTACACAGTAGCATACGGTATTGCACCAATTATTGATTCTTACGTAAGAAGGCACTACTCAATAATGGTTACAGTAATTACTGTTCAGTATTTTATTTTATTGATTCAATAATTGCTGCGTTGATATTTTATATTACTGTTGTTTCAATAATTGTCACTACACAGTATTTCCCATTATCAGATAAATAATTCATATTATTTGAATAATATTATTAGATAACATTATTGGCAATGTCTAGAAAGTTCTGTCTAAGGAGAGGTTTGGTTATCTAATTGCGCGCCAGTAAGGAGAAATCCTTATTGGAAAGCCCCCTCTTTCCTGAGAACGGCCTGGTTGTCATAAATGTGATTCTGTAATATTATTTGTGAATAATTAATTATTAATTCATATGATAAGGAAATATTTATTTTTGTGGATATAAATGAGGGATATATTTTTGTGGTTAAAAATGAAGGAGTTAATGTTGAGGTTTTTATCAGTATTTTTGTCGGAATGGAGGTATTAAAAATCAGGGTTTTTGAGATATTTTGCGGGGGTTATAATTGTTAATCCGACCGTTGGATCGTGGTAATTTTTGGATATGTTATACATATATAAGTTGAGTATAGGTCCACAAATTTTGAACCGTTAAAAATGAACGTATGATTTATTATGAATTTTACGAGATGACTGGTTCAGAAATTGTTGAATTTTCGGAGTTAATCATTTTGGTAGAAAATTCTAGAATTGGTGGGCCCCACTCTTGGTTGGTGAAGAAATGTGCTGAAATTTTTATTCAAATGTGGTGGGTGAGAATAGTAGCAGGTAAAGCCATCATGTTACAGGTTAAGTCTGCTTCGGCGTGCTAGCATTTTCCTATAAATAGAGGGCTAAGTTAGAATTGAAAATCACACCAGAAACAAGTTTTTTCTCTTTCTCTCTCTAGATTATTGAGTGTATTTTGTGAGTATTTAGATACTTTGAGAGTTTCTATTCATCAGAGCAAGTGTCTTTCAGCCTTATACCGGTATTCCGACCAGAAGTACTGTCTTTACGAGGTAAGGGATGTTATTTTATTCAAAAATAATATTATTTCTTCAATATCATTATGCCGAAATATTGGTTAGAAATTTTTATCAAATTTGGAACTTTTCACGTCGGGGTTACTATTCATGAGTTACTATTCATGAGTTACTATTCACGAGTTACTATTCACCGAAAAATAAAATTTTCTTCTTTTCGTCCAAAATATCTATTCTGGGTACTAGCTTTGATTGTATCCATGTTTTGATCATTCTTGAATTCTACTTCACTATGAATAATTATAAGGTATTTTTGGACATGGATAAATTGAAATACGAATCCTTAATATTTGTTATTTTGTTTCACTGGATTCATTTTCTTTAAGATATTTTTCATCATCCTCAGTCCTAAATGATGATATTACTGAATATCTTTGGCCCGTAGTACAAAGATGAATGATTAACTGATGAATATCTTTGGCCCGTAGTGCAAAGATGAACAGGTGTTGAGATGAACATGACCGACTGGTGATACAAATGAATATCTTTGGCCTGTAGTGCAAAGATGAATATTTGATTAAAGATGGTTATTGATTGTTGTTACAGGGATAAAATATTGATGATGGACTTTTAAATCTTAGAAGATAGTAGAACTCATTCTCTACTTGACTCTTCTAATGGTTTGCTGTTTCCGCTGCAGTTATTGATTTAAAACTTGTTGTCTATTGTATTCTATTAGATTTTTCCCTGTTGAAGACTAACGATAATTTGTTCTGTATTATCTTAGTCATAATGTTCTTTACTGGGCTAGTTGAGCTCACCCTTTTCCTTTTTGTTCCACTTTTCTCAGGAGGCGAGAATGTAGCGAGTACTAGTCGGGGTATGGAATGATGGTTCTAGAAGTTACTTTAGTAGTCCTCACTATTTTTGTGAAATAATGTATCAATAATTGTAATGAGGACTTATTTGAGTGTGGATATTGTCTAAATGACAATATTTGTATTTAAACTCACAGTTCTTGTGTTGTAATAATAAAGATGTAGTTATTTCTGTACCATGTATTTTGGCGACTCAGAATGGGTGTTGTATACCTATTTTGGGGGCGTCACAGTTGGTATCAAAGCTTAGGGATATGATCTCTGGCGGAGATCGGAGAATAGAACTAGGAGGGGAGAGACGAATAAATCCTTCGCTAGTGTGTCCTACCTAAGCTTATTTATTGGTCAGTCATAATATAGGGGTATTATGTGATTTGTTAATTTATTTAATTAACCCTTGTTTTATGGCAGTATTTGAGAATGTCGACTGAGAATATTAACAGTGGAGTAAATGAGACCGTGGAGATACTGGTGCTTACCAACGAGGAGAACGTGCAACAGGCTGGCAATGTTCCTCCTGTGAACAACACCAATGAGCAGATGATGAATGATGGAATGTTTAGAAGTTTTTTGCAATTCATGCAAAACCAGACGAGGGAGATTCGTGTTCAAAATACAGGAGGAAATGATAGCAATTCACGGTTTGTCACAGCCAAACAGTTCAAAGAATTGGGACCACCAGAATTTAAGGGAAAGCCGGATCCGATCATGGCGGAAACGTGGGTCAAGCAAATTACCAAGATATTCGATGTCTTGGGATGCACGGAGGAACAGAAGGTTCCATTTGCCACCTTTATGTTCCGTGGCGAGGCAGATTACTGGTGGGAGTCTGTGAAGCGTACCCATCCAACCGCACTCAGCATGTCTTGGGAGACATTTCAGAAACTGTTCAATGACAAGTACTTTCCTGAAAGTATTCGTCATATGAAGGAGGTAGAGTTTATTAGACTGGAGCAGAATAACATGACGGTGTCTCAGTACGAGGCGAGGTTTGCAGAGTTGTCCAGGTTTGCACCTCATTTGGTGGAGAATGAGGAACGTATGACGAGGATGTTTTTGAGAGGTTTGAAACCCGGCATACGTCAATATCTCATTTCTCATAAATTTTCTCTTTATTCAGATGTTGTCAACAGGGCTCAATTATTAGAGCGAGATAATGAGTACGGTCAACTGAGGGACCACAACCAAGATCATATCGGTGACAGCAGTCATCAGAACAATGATAACCAGCGGAGAAAGAAAAATACAGACAAGAACGGCAACCACTCTGGTGGTAATCGTGGCTATGAAAATAGAAGAAGCGAGTCGGGAGGAGATTTTAAAAAGAGGAGATTCAACAATGACAATACGAAGACGTCAGCACCAGCAACAACTGGTTCCAAGGGAGGAGAACGACCGCCGATTATATGCTATAAGTGCGGAAAAGAAGGACATATCAGCCCAAACTGCCCACAACAGTTTAAGGTATGTTATAATTGTGGAAAGGAAGGACATATCGCTCGAGATTGCACTGTAGCAAAATCAAGTCCAACGGGGATGGTGACTCAAAAAGCTGTCCCAGAAAAGATAAAGTCAACGGTTCCTGGAATAGCGTTTGTCGTGACTGGTCAACATGCGAGGAACCCAAACGAGGTGATCACGGGTAAGCTAATCATAAATTCATGCGAAGTTTATACCTTATTAGATACCGGTTCTACCCATTCCTTTATCTCTCCTGCTTGTGCTCAACGTTTAAACTTGACTCCGGAGAAGTTAGACTTTGATTTATCTGTGGAGACTCCGTTAGGAGAAACTTTCATCACATCCACTATTTATAAATCTTGTGTGATCCAAGTTGGCACCATCACCTTACCTGTTGACCTTATCTCTTTAAAGATACTTGCTTTTGATGTGATTTTAGGGATTGATTGGTTAACTACTCATCATGCCAAAATTGATTATTTTCGTAAGGTTGTTAGTTTTCATATTCCTAACCAACCTGTTGTACGAATTCAAACAACTAAGCCATTAAAATCAATCACTGTTATATCAAGCCATAAAGCCATTCGATTATTAAAAAACGGATGTCAAGCTTTCTTAGCCCATGTTATGGATTTGAATAAAGACACGTCAAATTTGAATAATATTCCTGTTGTTATTGACTTTCCTGACGTATTTCCTGAAGAACTTCCCGGTCTACCCCCGGAACGAGAAATTAAATTCTTTATTGATCTTGAACCTGGTACAAAGCCCATTTCTAAAACCCCATATCGAATGGCTCCTATTGAACTTCAGGAGTTAAAGGTCCAACTACAAGAGTTGTTGGACATCGGTTTCATTCGTCCTAGTACATCTCCTTGGGGTGCTCCTGTTTTATTTGTAAAGAAGAAAGACGGGAGTATGCGACTTTGTATTGATTACCGGGAATTAAACTATGTCACTATTAAGAATAGGTATCCGGTACCTCGTATTGATGACCTGTTTGACCAGTTACAAGGAGCACAATTCTTTTCAAAGATCGATCTTCGTTCTGGATATCATCAGCTGAAGGTTAAAACTGAGGATATTCCAAAGACTGCCTTCAGAACTCGGTACGGGCATTATGAATTCCTAGTCATGTCTTTTGGATTGACTAATGCTCCTGCGGCTTTCATGGATATGATGAACCGAGTATTCAAGGATTATTTGGATCAGTTCGTTGTTGTCTTTATTGATGACATCCTCATATATTCCAAAAGCCGTGAAGATCATGAGCATCATTTGAAGCTGGTACTCCAAAGGCTGCGTGAAAATAAGTTATATGCTAAGTTGAAGAAATGCTAGTTCTGGCTTGAGGAAGTAGCTTTCCTAGGGTACGTGGTGTCAAAACATGGAGTATCTGTTGACCCGGCGAAGATTGAAGCAATACAAAGTTGGGAGCAACCAAAGACGGTGACCGAAGTACGTAGCTTTCTGGGCTTAGCTGGTTATTATCGGAGACTCGTGGAAGGGTTTTCTCGAATCGCTACCCGGTTAACTCAGCTGACTCAGAAAGATATCAAATTCGTATGGAGCGAGAAATCCGAGAAGAGTTTTCAAGAGCTTAAGAGGAGACTCATTTCGGCACCTGTTCTGACAATACCATCTGGTTCGGATGGATTAGTTATCTATAGTGATGCTTCAGGCAAAGGGTTAGGATGTGTTCTCATGCAACATGGGAAAGTCATAGCCTATGCCTCGCGACAACTCAAAGAATATGAGAGAAATTATCTTACTCATGATTTGGAGTTGGCAGCAGTAGTTTTCGCGTTGAAGATCTGGAGACACTACCTGTATGGGGAGAAAGTGGAGATCTATACAGATCATAAAAGCCTCAAATATTTCTTCACCCAAAAGGAACTCAACATGCGGCAGCGACGTTGGCTCGAGCTGTTGAAAGATTACGATCATACCATCCAATATCATCCTAGAAAAGCAAACATAGTAGCTGACGCATTGAGTAGAAGATCATATGCGGGTACGAGTGAAATGTTGTTAACACAAAGGCCCATTTTGTATGACTTGCAAAGGATGGAGATAGAGATGAAGGCTCCAAGTACCCACATGATGATATCAAATATACGAGTAGAACCGACTTTAATCGATAAAGTTAAAGCTGCTCAAGCTACGGACATAGAGCTGATGCATATGAAGAAGAAAGTGCAAGAATGTTCTATTCCAGAAGCAAGAATCGATGAAGAAGGAATACTTAGAGTCCACTCCAGACTTTGTGTTCCTAACGATTCTGATTTGAAGTACAAGATCATGATGGAAGCACACAATACACCATTTGCAATCCATACTGGAAGTACCAAAATGTATCGTGATCTTCGACATACATTTTGGTGGAATAATATGAAGAGATAGATTGCAAAGTTTATCTCGAGGTGTTTAACTTGTCAACGTGTAAAGGCGGAACATCAAGTGCCAAAGGGTCCATTGCAACCACTTGAGATTCTGAAATGGAAGTGGGAACACATTACCATGGATTTCGTTACGGGTCTTCCCACGGTTTCTCAAGGCATAAATGCTATTTGGGTTATTGTTGATAGATTAACCAAGTCTGCTTATTTCTTACCGATACGGGAGACTTATTCCCTTGAATGTCTTGCTCGTATATACGTAGATGAGATTGTGAGACTGCATGGCATGCCAGTATCCATAGTTTCGGATCGTGACCCAAGATTCACTTCAAGATTTTGGGTTAGCTTGCAAAAAGCTATGGGCACAGATTTACGATTTAGTTTGGCATACCATCCTCAAACGGACGGACAATCAGAGAGGACTATTCAAACTCTTGAAGATCTATTAAGACTTTGTGTCCTAGATTTCAAAGGGAGTTGGGATAAGTACCTACCATTGGTGGAATTCTCTTACAATAGCAGTTATCAGGCAAGTATAGGTGTGGCCCCATTTGAAGCATTATATGGACGAAAGTGTCGCTCTCCAGTATGCTGGGACGAGGTGGGTGAAGCAACATTGTTGGGACCAGAGTTGGTATGCATGACTACAGAGAAGATCCAAACGATTCGACAACGTATACAAACGACACAGGATCGACAAAAGAGTTATGCGGATCTTCATCGAAAGGACGTGGAATTTGACATTGGGGATCATGTATTGTTGCGTGTGGCTCCATGAAAAGGAGTTACAAGATTTGGGAAGAGAGGAAAGCTCAATCCACGATTTATTGGTCCATTTCAAATTCTTGACCGAGTAGGAAATGTGGCCTATAGACTCGCGTTACCTCCAAGTATGTCTCGTGTTCATAATGTTTTTCATATATCTGTGTTACGTAAATATGTGAAAGACCCAGACCACGTTATTGAGTTAGAACCGGACGAGATAGCTGAAGACTTAATGTACGAAGAGGTACCTGTCAAGATCTTGGATAGAAAGGAGCATGTCCTACGCACGAAGGTCATACCACAAGTTAAAGTTTTGTGGAGAAACCATGCTATTGAGGAAATGACCTGGGAGTTGGAAACGGAAATGAAAGCGAGGTATCCTCATCTTTTCAAAACAGCAGGTACGTACGTCAATTTCGAGGACGAAATTTCATAAGGAGGGGAGGTTGTAAGACCCCAAATTATTAATAAATGAAATTTAAATTCCCTCTATTTATTATTTTGAAATAGTAAGTGTTAAATTGATTAATGAGGTTAGTTATGGGTAAGATGCGCAAATATTTTAACTAAGCAGGTGGTTATAAAATATTCATTGTTGTCGGGGAATAATTGTTTGGTCGTGGAATATTCTTCCTGTCGGGAAATATTCGTACGACGGCGCAGTCTTTTGTGGGCCCCATAACGGAAAGCGATTGGATGAAGAAAACGACAAGTATATGTTGTTTATTAATAACGGCGTAGTTGTTACCGTTAATACTGTTAGAATACCCGGTGGTTAAAACACAGTAATACGCGTTGTTACACAGTAGCACACGGTATTGCACCAATTATTGATTCTTACGTAAGAAGGCACTACTCAATAATGGTTACAGTAATTACTGTTCAGTATTTTATTTTATTGATTCAATAATTGCTGCGTTGATATTTTATATTACTGTTGTTTCAATAATTGTCACTACACAGTATTTCCCATTATCAGATCAATAATTCATATTATTTGAATAATATTATTAGATAACATTATTGGCAATGTCTAGAAAGTTCTGTCTAAGGAGAGGTTTGGTCATCTAATTGCGCGTCAGTAAGGAGAAATCCTTATTGGAAAGCCCTCTCTTTCCTGGGAACGGCCTGGTTGTCATAAATGTGATTCTGTAATATTATTTGTGAATAATTAATTATTGATTCATATGATAAGGAAATATTTATTTTTGTGGATATAAATGAGGGATATATTTTTGTGGTTAAAAATGAAGGATTTAATGTTGAGATTTTTATCAGTATTTTTGTCGGAATGGAGGTATTAAAAATCAGGGTTTTTGAGATATTTTGTGGGGGTTATAATTGTTAATCCGACCGTTGGATCGTGGTAATTTTTGGATATGTTATACATATATAAGTTGAGTATATGTTCACAAATTTTGAACCGTTAAAAATGAACGTATGATTTATTATGAATTTTACGAGATGACTGGTTCAGAAATTGTTGAATTTTAGGAGTTAATCATTTTGGTAGAAATTTCTAGAATTGGTGGGCCCCACTCTTGGTTGGTGAAGAAATGTGCGGAGATATTTATTCAAATGTGGTGGGTGGGAATAGTAGCAGGTAGAGCCATCAGGTTGCAGGTTAAGTCTGCTTCGGCGTGCTAGCATTTTCCTATAAATAGAGGGCTAAGTTAGAATTGAAAATCACACCAGAAACAAGTTTTCTCTCTTTCTCTCTCTAGATTATTGAGTGTATTTTGTGAGTATTTAGATACTTTGAGAGTTTCTATTCATCAGAGCAAGTGTCTTTCAGCCTTATACCGGTATTCCGACCAGAAGTTCTGTCTTTACGAGGTAAGGGATGTTATTTTATTCAAAAATGATATTATTTCTTCAATATCATTATGCCAAAATATTGGTTGGAAATTTTTATCAAATTTGGAACTTTTCACGTCGGGGTTACTATTCACGAGTTACTATTCACGAGTGACTATTCACGAGTTACTATTCACCGAAAAATAAAATTTTCTTCTTTTCGTCCAAAATATCTATTCTGGGTACTAGCTTTGATTGTATCCATGTTTTGATCATTCTTGAATTCTACTTCACTATGAATAATTATAAGGTATTTTTGGACATAGATAAATCGAAATACGAATCCTTAATATTTGTTATTTTGTTTCACTGGATTCGTTTTCTTTAAGATATTTTTCATCATCCTCAGTCCTAAATGATGATATTACTGAATATCTTTGGCCCGTAGTGCAAAGATGAATGATTAACTGATGAATATCTTTGGCCCGTAGTGCAAAGATGAACAGGTGTTGAGATGAACATGACCGACTGGTGATACAAATGAATATCTTTGGCCTGTAGTGCAAAGATGAATATTTGATTAAAGATGGTTATTGATTGTTGTTACAGGGATAAAATATTGATGATGGACTTTTAAATCTTAGAAGATAGTAGAACTCATTCTCTACTTGACTCTTCTAATGGTTTGCTGTTTCCGTTGCAGTTATTGATTTAAAACTTGTTGTCTATTGTATTCTATTAGATTTTTCCCTGTTGAAGACTAACGATAATTTGTTCTGTATTATCTTAGTCATAATGTTCTTTACTGGGCTAGTTGAGCTCACCCTTTTCCTTTTTGTTCCATTTATCTCAGGAGGCGAGAATGTAGCGAGTACTAGTCGGGGTATGGAATGATGGTTCTAGAAGTTACTTTAGTAGTCCTCACTATTTTTGTGAAATAATGTATCAATAATTGTAATGAGGACTTATTTGAGTGTGGATATTGTCTAAATGACAATATTTGTATTTAAACTCACAGTTCTTGTGTTGTAATAATAAAGATGTAGTTATTTCTGTACCATGTATTTTGGCGACTCAGAATGGGTGTTGTATACCTATTTTGGGGGCGTCACACTATTTCCCAGACCTGAGTGTGATCGCCTGACATTGATCCTTCCCTTCTCTTCTTGGATTTGCCTCTGTGGTACTTGGCAATGAACCCTGGGGTCTGTTGTTAAACATGCTCGCCATCTGACCCATTTGAGTTTCTAGATTTTTAATAGCCACTGCTTGGCTTTTAATCATCACCTCTGTATTTGCCATGTACTTCATCATCATCTCCTCCATTTCTGATTTCTTCTCTTGCTAAGGTGCAGATGGAGTATGATGTTGTTGCTGAGAAAATCCAGGTGGATAAGGTGGTCTTAGTGCAAACTGTTGCTGAGCTGACTGTGACTGAAATTGGTTATTTGGTTGAAACTGACTCTGTTGATTTCCTTGATTATTTGACCAATCGAAATTTGGATGGTTGTGGTTGTTGGCACTCTATGTGTTCTGAAATTGACCTTGATCCTTCCTATAGTTACTCACATATTGTACTAACTCTGAACTGATAGCACATTGGTCCGTTGAATGTGACCCTGCACATATCTCATACACAAAAGCAACTGTCTTCGCCGTAGTCTCTGTCAACGAATTAATTTTCTTCGCCATGGATGCCATCTGTGCTGACAATTGGGTGATAACATCCATCTCTAACAAACCTTCTACTTTTTCCTGTGGCATCCTAGCTGTAGGATTTTGAAAATCATTAGCTACCATCGTCTCAATGAGGTTATAGGCCTCTTCATAGCTCTTCGCCCATAAAGCTCCTCCTGCAGCTGTATCTACAATCGGCCTTGACTGCTATCCCAATCCATTATAAAATGTGTTGATAACCATCCAATCTGGCATGCCATGGTGTGGACATTTCCTTAGCATCTCCTTGTATCTCTCCCAGGCTTCATATAATGATTCACCCTGTTGCTGCTTAAACTGGGAAATTACTGTCCTCATCTTCGCAGTCTTAGCCATTGGAAAGAATTTGGCTAAGAATTTTTATGCTAGGTCCTCCCATGTGGTGATAGATCCCGGAGGTAAAGAGTGAAGCCAACTTCTAGCTTCATCCCGCAATGAAAATTGAAATAGTCTAAGTCTGATTGCATCCTCAGTCACCCCGTTGTATATGAAAGTATCACATATTTCAATGAAGCTCAATAGGTGTTCATTTGGATCGTCTGTGCCCGACTTTATCTCGAAGGTGTTGGCTGCTATCTCTGGTCTGACTATACTTTACTGCAATCCATTAATATTCGGCATCGAATAATCTCTTAAAGCCCTTTGCTCCTCCATTTGCTCGTCTCTTTGTTCTGCGGCTGCAATATTAGATGTTGTGGTCTCTAACTCTGCTTGTATATTTCTATGTGCTCTTGATTTCCAACCCCTACCGTTGATGTTGTCCTATAAAGGTGTTAACTCGGGATTGGAGGATCGAGTGCGCATATACTATATACAAGTACCTGAAACAAAACAAAAATAGAAATAAGACAAGATTAGAATTGTCTAAGTCATACAATTGAGCTTAAAATTGATGATAATAATAATAAAATTAAATGCCTCTCCCCGGCAACGGCGCCAAAAACTTGTTGTCTCCTTTTTAGTCTTAACAAAAGGACTCTAACTCATGCAAGCATACATGGGTCAACAAGTAGTACAGAGTAAGAACAGTATCGATCCACAGAGAAAGGTTTCAAAATTAAATTATTATGCATCAATTGTATCACTATTTTTATATGCTTAAATGAATGCTTACAATTTTAAATTAATCTAAATTCAAACAATGAATAAAATAATAATATTAGAAAAATAAATCAAATTTGGAAATAATGAGATTCTAACTTCATTTCATATTCCATCTAAATAGTACCCTCATGCAAGATTATACATGTATCATGAAAAATTAGCCAAGAGCACAAAAGTAGACATAACAATTTTTCAATGTATTATGCCATGCTTACATAACCTCCACATAAAATAGAAATCATGTAATCATCATTAAAACCAAAATCACTATATTTCTATGTGAAATTGCAGCAATATTGAATTGAAGCACATGCTCTTATAATACTACACACGGTGAAATAATATATTTCTATCTGGTTCACGAAATATAAAGCTAAACAATTCAGCCTCATACACCCACGCTATCATGATTAGAACCATACTCACATATCATTTCTCAATTCCATACAAGTACATAAAATGAATGGTGATCAAACATTCATGCAATCCAATCAATCATAATAGAAATTCTAATGATAAATACACAATCAAGCAATCAGGCCATTAATTTTATACTACATATCAAAATCCGTTAGAATCCCATAATAGAATTTAGTTCATTTCTGAACCGAAACCTATTATGGGATTATAGTAACACATGAAAAATAATTAAGGCAATTGAAGGAGAAGATAGAATTGATCAAACCCAATTGTAGTTTATGTTCCAAAGCGTTGTTCAAATCTCCAATAATTTCCAGCAAAATGAAATGAAATATTATTCTATGATTGAATTCTAAAGAAGTTGTAGAAATCATTAAGTCTATGCTCAAATCCTTCTTTGGAAATTCGTTATAAGCTTAGAACCCTCGTTCTCTAATGAAAAACAGATAAAAACTAATGATAATCACGTCTGGTACCAACCAGAGTAGTTTTGATCCACTCAAACACTTCAAATTTAAAATAAAGTCAGATAACAGCTTCAGATGACTCGTGCGGCCGCGCGAGGTCCCGATACAGAATGGGCGCGGGCGCACGTGTATACATTTCTAACTTCTGTAGACTGATGGTGCGGGCGCGCGTGTTCCAGCTTGTTTAGCCGGGCGGCTTCTGTGTCCTGCATACTTGTGTTCTGTTGCTGTTTCCTGTTGTTCCACATGCATGTTGCTTGCTCTTCCATCATTGCTCAGTTTCGTATCTGATAGGAGAAATCGAACACTATTGGTCATGGTTCGATCCATGATGAGCTTTACCGACCTTCCAGCTTCCTTCTGGGGATATGCTCTAGAATCGGCTGCATACCTACTCAACAAGGTACCTACAAAATCCGTCCCCAAGACCCCATATGAGTTATGGACAGGGAGGAAATCAAATCTTAAGCATGTTAAGACTTGGGGTTGCCCAGTTTATGTTAAAAAGTTTGAAAACGATAAGCTACATACTAGATCTGACAAATGTAGATTTGTGGGATACCCTAAAGAAACATCGGGGTATTATTTCTATCATCCAACTGATCAAAAGGTGTTTGTTATGAAACATGCTGCCTTCTTAAAAAAGGAGTTTATCCTTGAAGGAGTTAGTGGGAGTAAGATATATCTTGAAGAGGTTCAAGAACCACAAAATACTACAGATCAAAGTCAGGTACCTAACCAAGTAGAGATTCCTTCTGTTCCACACCCTATTCGTAAATCTGGAAGAGTACCGAAGATACCTGATAGGTATGGACTTGTCATAGAGGATGACGATGAGGTACGCATCATAGATGATGATGATCCATTGAATTACGAATAGGCTATGAGTAGTAAAAACTCAGAGAAGTGACAAGAAGCCATGAAATCTGAGATGGACTCCATGTATGAAAACCAAGTATGGACTTTGGTTTCACCACCCGAAGGCATTAAGCCTATTGGCTGTAAATGGGTCTTTAAAAGAAAGACTGGAGTAGACGGCAAGGTAGAGACCTATAAGGCCCGTCTAGTCGCAAAAGGTTTCAAACAAAGACAAGGAGTTGACTATGACGAAACCTTCTCACCAGTAGTAATGCTCAGGTCCATTCGGATTTTGCTTGCGATTACAGCTTACCATGACTATGAGGGCCCCGAATCCAGGTCCCAAATCACCTCGGATCCGGTTCGATCATTCTATACAACTATTACTATATTTGCGGAAGATATAAACATAAATTGTTTATACATTAAACTTACACACTATTTCCCAAGGTCGAGTAACCTTAACTTAATACACGTTACATAACTTACTTAACACATAACCTTAAAATACAACACTTATACAATATAGCTGCACACATATCTTAACGCTGGAACTGTCTTTAACCTTTCCTTGTATCCGACGCATTCACCTTAATCTGTAATGTTTCATCATGATATAGCAAGGGTGAGTATAAGGATTGCCCAGCAAGTTTAAATTCAACAATATAACAATATATCATGATTGAAGAGTTTGAATAATAAGCTGGCTATAATTCAACAATATAATTGTGAACTAGCAGGAACAAGTTTATGACTGAACAAGTATATAATATGAACAAATATTTCTGAATCGAAGGGTAATGAAGGTGATCAGCCTTTCATACCTGACTTATACATGCAATATGTGCAGAGTACAATTATACATGGCAATCAACAATGATTAACCCTAAGCTTATCCGAACAAAACACTCTTAGTAGAGTTAAATAAATACAAACTTGCCTGAACCGTTGATTACCGCTACACAATTTATAACGCTTTATCCGAAGACCTAATATTAGTAATATAGATCTCCAATATTAGAATAATATCATCACAATATAATACTATAAGATATATACATAGAATAACCTAAACACATAACACATAACCCTATCAGTCTACAACACACATAGGACTCGGTATCAAGTCAAACTATTGAAGTCTGAGTTGAACCCGACACAAAACTATCATCCCGACGGTCTAGTCTGACCTTTATCGAGTCTAAGTTCAATGAAACTCTGTCTAACACTTAACAATTATCTCAGATAATTTTAATATCAATCAAAATATTTTTCATAAGCTCATAATAATTTTCACATAATTATTATCATTTATCGAAAATTTTCAATCATTAAAACGTATTTAAATGAATTAAATACCACATAATTCTTTTATCATTAATATTTATTTAATATCAAATATTAATGAAATACATGTCATAATATTATAATATATTTATAATATGACAAAGTATTTTTAATACATCAAAATCATATTTATATGATTTTTAAACAGTTAAATTCATTATCCGATAATTGCTATTAATATTAAAATATTAATATTTTAATGACAAAATATCAAAAGTTATATTTTATAACTTAAAATATTTTTATAACCCTTAAATCATTTTTATATGATTTATAAATCATTAATTCTATTTTCCCATAATTTATTTAATATATTTATTAAATAAACTAACTATCATTAATATTAATTAATTAATGAATTTCATCACAAAATATTAAAAGTCATTAAAAATAACTTAAAATATTTTCTTATAACATAATATTATTTTTTCATGATTTTTCATGAATTAAAATCATTTTTAAATCATTTATTTAATATTATAATTAAATAAATTAAATACCATTTATATTCCAAAAATATTAAATATTTATGAAATATACCTAAAATAATTAAAAACTATTTTTCAGAATTTAAAATAATTTTTCAGAATTTATAATGTATTTTTAATAATTAAAAACCATTTTTATCAATTTTTAAATAATTTTCAGAAAATAATAATTAATTTCTTAATTAAACCGTCGCTAAAAGGGCAATAGGCGACAAATTCGTCGCTGTTGGTGAGGCTGTTCTTGAGTGTTCTTGAGTTTCATCGCCAGTTACCGGGTGGCTTGTTTGACCAAGAATAAATCTATGATATAATTACTTTTTTGGGCTCCTAAAGTATTAGTGATGTAGTATTCATATAATACTACAACTCGAAACTGAGTTCATGGCCAAAACATTACTTAAACGCAAGATCTAGGCTGTAGAAAAATCTGACAACACTGTTCTTTGAGTTTCTGGGCTGCCCAAAAACTCTAGCAGAATTTAGGTACCTACTTTGGGTCATTATAACTTTCATTATGGGTTTTGATTGTGTAATATAAAAGTTCAAAATTATAGTTTTGATGTCAGAGTACAACCTCATAACATCATGACAACATAACAACTTCCGATACGCAAGATCTGGGCCGGTCAAACAAGGGGTCAAAAACTGTTCTTCAACGAATTTTGGGTTTTCCAGAATTTATCCAAGGCAGTTGGTCAACGCATATTTGACCGCGATTAATTTTAATTCTGTAATGGTTCTAGGTGTTCTAATGACTTATATGTGTACATCACATACCAGTCCACAACATAACAACACCAACTGGACCAAACGTATTAACAGTAGCAAGATCCATGACCTTGAACATCTTGTCAGAGAACTTCTGAAATTCTGGGCTGCCCAGAATTTCATTTCCGTGAACGGTCAACGCCTTTTGACCGTTAATATCTGGAGATCTAGACTTTCTATGGATGTGATTCCACTTCCAGTCTACTCTCCTCATAGCAGAGAACAAATATATAACATCTAACACAACTAAAACCAAACACAAGAAGATCTGCGGGCTCTGACATATGGCTGTCAGGCCACAATTTTAATTTTTTCCAGATTTCTAAAATCATCAAATCCGAGCATTTTGATGTTATGGATCTAGGATTTAACAACCCAGATCACTAAATGACATCTTAATACATAACTTTAACCAAACAACAACAGCATTTAACATCTAAAAATCATATTTCTAAGATTAGGGGTTTATACCTTTAAAACTTTGATATTTGATTTCTGATCATTGAATCTGATCTTGGGAAGCTATAAATTGAACTTGGCTTATCTTTTCTCTCTCTCTCACTCTACATTTCGGATTTCTAGAGAGAAAAAGTGTGGGAGAAAAAATGAAACTAAAGTGAGCATGTTTCTCTCTCTAATCTATTTATTTGATGTCAATGCAATGAAATTGGCTGGGAAGTGGCTGAGATAGCTTGTAATTGTCACATGCTAGGGTTTAGGGTTGGTGAGCAACTCATTAGGACAACTCTTGCAAGCAACCTTCAATTATTCAACAAAGGGCATAATAGTCATTTCACATTTAATTTTTATTCTAGAATTGTCATTTGAAGAAACCCTTAGGGTTTAGGGTTTGGAACATTTAGGGTTTAAGGTTTAAACCCTTAGGTTTTAAAAATAATTTCTAAAATTTCCAATTTAGGTTATCAAAAATAGAAAATTAATATTTCTAAATTATAATTAGAATTTTCTAATTATATTCAAATTTCATAATCACAAATTAAATCTTGCTAATTAGGATTAATAATACCTAATTAAAATTGCTAATTACGCAATTAGGGTCAAAATGGTCATTAGGATTTATAAACCACTAATTAGGGTTTTTAATAGAAAAATTAATTTTTCTTAAAATAGAAATTAGATTTTCGTAATTAGATTAGGGCTTTCTAATTACCATAACTTGAAAATTAGGATTAAGGTTTCCTAATTAACATTAGATTACTAAATTAACACATAGGTTTTTCCCTATTTACAAATTAGGATTTTTAATACCGAAATTAGGGTTTCAAATTAGGAATTAGGGTTTTTAACCAATTTGTTAAGATTAACCCTAATTAATCTTTTAATTATTTACACTTACGCCATTAAGCTCCCGATTTAGGGTTTTATACACCGAATTAGGGTTTTAAATTCTCGAAACAGAAATTAGGGTTTCCAGAACCGATTTTGGGGTTTCTTATTAAACACTAGGGTTTTCTAACCGAATGTTGACGTTCTTAAAATATACTTAGGGTTTATTACAGATATCGTTTATCTGGTCAACCCTTGACCCTTAACCACATACTGTACACATATACACAGAACATAATCACGTTTTCCTTAATCCTGAATAATTTACCTAAATCCTTCACAGAATTTTGAAATCCTCAAAATTCTATCTTAAAAATATCAAACGCATACACTTATTTTCTGTCTAGGTTCTAATTTTGAACCTTAATTCAATTAATAAAAATTTTAAAAAAATTCAAAATTCTCGGGTTGTCACAATGACTACGAAATCTGGCAGATGGATGTGAAAACAACCTTCCTCAATGGGAAACTTGAGGACGATGTGTATATGACACAACCAAAGGGATTTGTTTCAAAGGTTGGAACAAATCAAGTCTATAAGCTACAACGATCCATTTATGGATTGAAGAAAGCTTCTCGTAGGTGGAACATTCGTTTTGATGAGACAATCAAAAAGTTTGATTTTATCAAAAATGAGGATGAACCATGTGTGTACAAGAATGTTAGTGGGAGCGCTGTTTTATTCTTTGTATTATATGTTGATGATATATTACTGATAGGGAATGATATTCCTATGCTACACTCAATTAAAATCTGGTTATCTAAACACTTCTCCATGAAGGACTTGGGAGAAGCATCCTATATTTTGGGAATAAAGATCTATAGAGATAGATCTAAAAGGATGCTTGACTTATCCGAAGGAACGCACATTGACTCGATGCTAAAGAAGTTTAGCATGGAAGATTCCAAAAGAGGTCTCATGCCAATGAGCCATGGAATACATCTCTCCAAGAAACAGGCCCCAAAGACTCCTGAAGAGAGAGACTGTATGAGTAAGATTCCTTATGCTTCAGCAATAGGATCTATCATGTACGGTATGATATGTACTAGACCAGATGTCACTCATACACTTAGTGTAACAAGCAGATATCAGTCGAATCCAGGAGAAGAACACTGGAAGGCAGTGAAAAATATCCTAAAGTACTTAAGAAGAACTAAGGATGTATTTCTTGTCTACGGTTGGTTTGAATTGAAACTAAAGGGCTTCATAGACTCAAGTTTTCAAACAGACTAAGATGACAGTAAATCTGTTTCGGGGTATGTGTTTACCTTAAACGGTGGCGCAGTGAGTTGGAAGAGTTCCAAACAGCAAATAACTATTGATTCAATGATAGAGGCAGAGTACATAGCTGCAAGTGAAGCTGCAAAGGAAGCTGTTTGGATGAAGAAGTTCATTACCGAACTTGGTGTGGTTCCTAGCATTATAGGACCAATACCTTTATTCTGTGACAACACTGGAGCTGTTGCGCAGGCTAAGGAACCCAAGTCTCATCAGAAATCTAAACACGTGTTACGGCGGTTTCATTTGATTAGAGAGATCATTGAAAGAGGAGATGTCACCCTGGAGCATGTGGACTCTCAAGACAATATTGCAGATCCATTTACTAAAGCGTTAACACAACAACAGTTTTATAGTCACTTAGAGAAGATGAGTATGAGATACCACGACGATTGGCTTTAGTGCAAGTGGGAGATTGAAAATAGTATGCATACAAGCCAATCATGTATGATGATAAAGCATATACTCTGTAATTAATCTTATTTATTTATTAATAAAAGAATTATTTATTAAATGCATTTATTATCAACATGGTGCTGTTTTAATAATATGTGATAAACCCATAGTTTTAAGCAATGCTTTTAGAATAATGATAAGATAATGCTAATGAGATCTAAATTCTTAGATAGCTTAAAACTAAAATGTTCTCAATCGATGGATTACTAAAAAGGGGATTAGTGAATCCGAATAGATTGAAACATACGTTGCTTGCTCATTAGATGAGAATGATTGATCTCATAATCATTTGTGTGGAGACACTAAAGTAAGTATGTAGGTGATTATTGGAGAATAAGTTCACTGAATGTGACTCGCTAAGGAATACCTAATGGAGTTTTACTTGCCTGCCAATAGGAATTCCTGTAGTGATAGTAGTACAAATAATCCTTAGACTTGAGATCATCATAGTATCTTGTATATAATGATTTACACTTTGACTTATTCCTTAAGACCCTTAGGGTATATCAAAGGGTACGCTTGGGTGTAATAAGTTATATATGGAGATAATGAATGATCAATAAAGAATCTACCACTTCTAGTAAAAGAAGTGAAATGTCCTATGTGATTCGATAAATGACAACCAAGGAATCCTTGGCCAAGGTGGAATGAAATTAGAAAGTAGTTTCTAATTTGCATTCATTAGGAGTTGTGCATTTGGGAATCGAAATACATATAATTAAATAAAATAAGACTTGACAGTAATTCCATGTCTTATATTTAATTGGGACATTGTATGGTGAAATGATTGAATTGTACGGTAACTATTAACTCAAAGGTTCTTTTATGATTAATGTTGAAATCTATATTATCTGAAAAGTTGTTAATCGCTAGGGAGGCTTATCCCTATTGTAGAATAAATATTATTTATTTAAATAAATTAATCGTTTAATTTATTTATTTAAATAAGATTAGAATTGTTCTAATTGATTTATTCAAAATCGGTTTAATATGGAGAACCTAAAGGGTTACACCATAAAAGGAAGAATAATTATTTAAGAAGTTAATGGCATAATCGTAATAATATGTTAAGTATATTTAATTTAATCTATGGTGATAGAATAAATTAAATAGCTTAATATTTATTATTTAATATTTTAGAAATATTAAATATAAATTAATAAGAGGAGTCTTATTAATATTATTACAATTATTATTATTTTAATTTCTAAAAGAGTTTAGAAATTAATTTAATATAAGTACTCTCATTTATTCCTAATAGGATTAGGAGAAAAAATTAGTTAAAGGAGTTTAATTAATTATTCCTAATAAGATTAGGGAGCCCATTTAATTAAAAGAGTTTAATTAAATAAATAAAACCTTATTTTAATTAAATAGGGTTACCTGATATCTTTATAAGAGGAGTCTTATATCAGATATCAGATACGTGATTCCAATTATTAGAGAGTACGCCCCTTTTTCTATAGAGCTAGGAAAAACTAGGGTTTGAGGCAATACACCAATCTTCTTGAAAATTCTTCTTCGTTGGTGGATCACCTCTAGAGGCCATACACTTGGGTGGCTTACATTGATCAAAGGAAGGAATCTACCCGGACATTCAAGAAGATCGCGGAGAAGTAGGAGGTGAACTCGTACCTGTGGAAGCTCGTATCTACAAGGGTATGATTCCATAACTTCTTGTTCTTCGTTTTAATTAATAATATGCATAAAGGATGATCCAGGTAATTGGTTTGTGAAAAATTTTAAAATCTGATTTTATTTTGCTTCCGCTATTTTTGCAATTTGATTGCTATCTGGACTTCCACAAAACCTTACAGAGCTTCCATGAGGTTACATCATTACCTCCATGGTCACACAACCCATCTCATATCCTGTGTGGATCCTCTCAAGTACGTGTTCAGTAAACCCATGCTTAACTGCCGACTGTCCAGATGGCAGTTGATCCTACAACAATTTGACATCGTCTACGTGACGCAAAAGTCCATTAAAGGACAAGGAATTGCGGATCAACTGGCCGCCACACCTTTAGGTGATTTCAAACCCTTGGATCCATACTTCCCCGATGAAGGGATAATGGCAATTCAACAACACCTTCAGTACGATGCACGCCAATCATGGAAGATGTATTTTGATGGAGCTGTAAATATGGAAGGTTCTAGAGTGGGAGCAGTACTAGTATCCGTTACGGAGGAGCAGCATCCTGTCGTCGTCAAATTACAGTTTGCCAACACCAACAACACAGCTGAGTATGAAGGTTATATCATGGGGCTAAAACTTGCTCGATCAATGGGCATCAGACGGTTAACTGTCTTTGGAGATTTTGAGTTGGTAATCAGACAAACCACAAGAATCTATCACACTAAAGGTCTACACTTGTTGCCTTACCAACGGCAGGTTCTACAGATGGCTTCGGAGTTTGAAGAAATATTCTTCCTCCACATTTCTTGAAATAGGAATGATTTTGCGGATGTGCTAGCAACCTTGGACTCCTTGATCAACGTATATGACAAGGAAAACATGCCAAACCTCACAATTACCCAACAAAAGGCAGTAGCCTACGGGAATTATATTGGAGAAGTATCGGATGAGCTACCTCCCATCCAACACCCTTGGTATCAGCATATCAAGGAGTACTTACAAGATGGATCTACACCCGCTGAGGCGAGCCCGACTGAAAGAAGGCGGATCCATCGACTGACTATGAAATTCTACCTAAACGGGGATGCACTCTACAAAAGAGATACAGGATTAAGTCTTCTCAGATGTCTGGACAAGGACCAAGCATAGAGGCTCATGGATGAGATCCATGGTAGAGTATGTGGCCCACACATGAGCGGCCCTCTACTTGTAAAGAAGATCCTCAGAACAGGTCATTACTAGCTCTCTCTCAAGGCTGACTGTGAAGATCACGTCAGGAGATGTTATCAGTGCCAGATTCATGGGAATGCTATCCACGCCCCTCCGAGGGAGCTCCACAATATGAGTTCGTCTTAGCCCTTCTCAATGTGGGGAATGGTCGTGATCGGGCCCATCGAGCCCAAAGCCAGTAATGGGCATCGGTTTATCTTCGCCATGATCGACTACTTTACCAAGTGGGTAGAAGCAGTCTCCTTCCCTAGGGTTACCAAAGAAGTAATCATTGCTTTCATCAGAAACAATGTCATTTGTCGATATGGACAACCAGAGGTGATTGTATCAGACAATGCTAAGAACCTCAAAAACAAAATGATGGCGGAGTTGTTCAGGAAATTCCACGTCAAACATCTCAACTCCGTCATCTATCGTCCAAAGATGAATGGTGCTGTTGAAGCGGCTAACAAAAACATCAAGAAGATCATGCAGAAGATGTCCACCAACCACAAAGGATGGCCTAACTTATTACCTCTGACTTTGTTAGCCTACAGAACATCAATGCGCACTTCCACTGGGGCAACCCCATATGCATTAACCTATGGGATGGAAGCAGTGCTCTCCATAGAAGTGGAAATGGAATCCCTCAGAGTGTTGATAGACGTTCAGCTGGATGAAGACCAATGGGTACAAGATAGGTATCACTAATTGTCTCTAATAGACGAAAGGCGTGCCGCTGCTATCTTCCACGGTCAGTTATATCAACAAAGGAACGCCAGGTCCTACAACAAAAAAGTCCGGTTACGGCAGTTTAAACAACACGACTTGGTTTTAAAGCAGATCATTGACAACCAATATCAGTCTAAGGGAAAATTCACCTTGAACTGGGAAGGCCCATTTATTATCAAGGAGGTATTGACAGGAGGTGCTCTCAGATTACAAAAAATGGATATCGATGAATTTCTATAACTTATCAACTCAAACACCGTGAAACGGTACTATGCCTGAGGTTACCATCAAGCAAACATCCTGGTTTTGGATCTCCAGATCCCCAGTCATTTCAGGTTTTCTAACCCTTTACTACATACAACTTCTCTTCACACTCATCTACCCCATCAGGGACATACATTTTCTAACTAGCAGCCTGGTTTCGGATCGCCAAATCCTTTTCTCTTCACTTGGTTTTGAACCCTTACTCAACTTTTGTTATCCCACCAGGGATTGAACCTTTCACACCCGCAGTTTTCCCCCCCACTAGGGATAAGACTTTTCACACCTGCAGTTTATCCTGTACATGGGATTAAACTTTCTCACTCGCAGTTTGTCTTGAACATGGGATCAAACTTTTCATTGGCTGTAAACCGTCTTGAACATGGGGTGAACTACACCGACCTGATCTCTTTGATACACGAAAGTACGTAGGTAGCCATATTTTATATGGTCCGATCGTAATAAAGCAAAAACAACAAAAACATTTCTACACCCTTCTCTACAAACACATTCCTACACCCTTTTCGCCACATACAGCGTTGAACCTCTTACACCAGGTTCAAACTACGCAGACCTGATCTCCTCTTCAACAGGAGTACGTAGGCAGCCAGTCATGGTTCGGTCTAACCCCCTACCGAAACATAAACACTTGTCAGCAGTACTGGGATCAACCTTCAATCCATCATATTTCATCAGCTTCAGACCAAAGGGATGGAACTACCTAACCTCCCCATAAATGGGAGGATCGGCGACCATCTAAGCAGCTGTTGTTCCTCAAAGGGAAACACTAATCCATAAGAGATGGAACTAACTGGGCTCCTCTTCAATAGGAGTACTGGCGACCATCTGTGGTACGGTCAATCTCAGAAAGGAAAGTCATACTCCTCTCCACATTTCCATACAGAAACCAGTCCCAAGACACCAAAAAATAGTAGGGAAAACACACAGATCAACGATCCATTCTGAAATATCCTGAGACAACTCAATGTCCATCCATTAAGGAGAAATTTAGAATACATCAAGATCATAAGCCTTGAAGAAACAGCCAAATATCAAACAAGCAACAAGGCATAAATAAAAGGGAAGTGATCAAAAATATATTTCCCTGCTATATATAATGCTATTTGATACATACAATATGAACTGTACATGACAAAATGGTTAAGCTAGTCTGTGCAAAAAAATACAAGCTCATCTACAAATCAGTGTATATCCAAGCTATCAAGCCCAACATGGCATCTCTCTCAAAAGAAGGAGGTAACGCTGTGGTCTCCTGCACGAGGGTATCCACACGAGTTAACAGATCTACAACCATCTGCATGGTGACACTGTGCTCATCAATATATGCACTCATCTTTGCAATTATGCCAGTAGTAAGGAACCTCACTATGGTACTATCTGTAACGGCTACATCCCGGGTAGATATAGCGACATCCCGCTCAACTATCACGGCATCTCTGGCTAATCTGGCCTCATCCCGCTTATCAATAGCGGTATCTCTATGTGCTAAGGTATCGTCTCTCTCTAACATAGCGACATCTTTCCCATCAAGAGCGGTCAACATTAGGGGTCTAGCCTGATCCCTCTCAAAGGTCATCAGAAGAAGACAATGGTGTTAATATCTACATCACCAATCCTGTCCACCTGATGTAATTCCTCCTGAGTCACTAGATCTTTATCAACATGGATGTTAAGCCTATACAAGGGATGATCTGCACCTACAAAGCCATATAGGTCACCTGAGGGGCCAGCGCCTGAGCTAGAAGGATCATAAGTATTTGCCTCTAAAGGATCTCTACCCAAGTGCCGAATAAAAAAATGTGCCCGGTCCAACTGTCGGGTCAAACGATCAATCTATGTCACATGAGTCGAATCTCGGACACAGGTCAGCTAATCCGTCATCATCACGAATCTAGGAACCATATCCCCCATAAACTGAGTGGCGCGGGTCTGGGCTCCAATAGTACGAGAGGACCTCCAATGCTGGAATATATCCTGAGTGCAGGGACCCTCTGACAATGTAAAACCATCAACACCCAACAATGAGATATCAATGACGGGCGACTGTGTAACAGGCCAATAATGCCTATCAGGAGGCAAGATCGGTATATGTATCTCTCCTGTGGTGCTCCTAATAGCGCGCTCTCTTAAATAGAGCTCCCATCCTCTATCTGTGAAGAGAGGAATCCTACGGGTGGATATCACGTGCTCGACACTAGTTGGGAATCCATCCTCAAATCTAACAGTCAAATGTTCCCTAGAGTAGGGAACCCAAGTGATGACTTCGGCTGTCAACAGCTTAACTGTAAGCGACAATGGGTGAAACCCTCCGCTATAGGAACCTCCGACAAAATGGAGTAATGCCATCGCCGTTCTCGTGGATAGGTGTCTAAACCTAACACGCTCACATGACACAAACATGGAAGCCTCTTATAGGCCCAAAATTGCCAACACAAAGGAAAAACATCTGCTGTCAGTGAACACTCTTAACCTGTACATGGGAAATCAAAAGAGAAATACTCACCAGCAGAAACGGGTAAAATTCTAGCCAAGCCTCGGTCAAGCCTTGCGAACGCATGCTCATTCCCCTGAGGAAGTAGGCGAAGGTGTAGGAACCTCAATCATACTCTCCGATACGGTCCACCTCCCGCGTGGCGCTGATCAAAGCGAATAACACCATAGAAGAGTTATCTTCTATGAAATAACCCCTTATGATAACTAGGAACAATCGCCGAAGAATGAGATCCCTAACTCTCACATCAGCGGGCATGGGCTCACTCAACAGCCCACTTATAGTATCTACGCTCAAAGGACCCGTACGAACAGTTCTGCCCTTGAGCGCCTTAGCCGGGACTCCCAACAAGGATCTAACGACAGTCGGGATAATATCTGCCGTACATGGCACTGGCACCCCTCCAAACTCCATACCTGTGATAAATCGCCAATCCATAGGCGTCATCATCACCTCACAGTCCAACAAATGGAGAGACTGAGTCTGGTGAAACCAGCACTCAGACAATGCCCTGAGGTAACCCCAGGGACAACGGCGGGGAAGAATGGAAAAGAACGCCCCAAAGCCCCAATCATGCACTATACCTCGGTAATCTAGATGCGGAGCCTGATACAGGGAGTGTATGCTAAACTAGTTCCCTTGAGGCTGTGTAAAGCCAGGAACCTACATCACATGCAAATCAATGTCAAAATCCTTGCTCCTCCTCAATAGGAAAAAGGAAGATTAAATCCAGCTTTTACCTCGTTTGCATACAAGAAAATTGAGGGGTGGCGACTCAAATCACCCAGAAGATTTGGGATAGCCATCTGAATGCCTAGGAAATCCCTACGGGGAATATGAGCAGCAGGAGCTGGAGCCGCTATCGGTACATCCTCCTCCTCGTCCTCGACATCAGGTACATCAACCGGGATAGGATGAATCACCGCCTCCGCCAGATGATGAGGCTATCTAACTAAACGGGGTTGAGGAACTTTAGAAGCCCTCCTTCGAACACCTAAAGTGGTCTTGCGGGAACTGCTTGGTTGATCTGGATCCATAATATCTGGACATAATTCTCCAAATCACCTCAAAAAGGGTGTGGTATTTTCTAAACTTGGAGCTTTTCAAAGCGTATTTAATGACTATATGCATGCATGCATTATTTTAACATACGCCTATAGTAGAGTTAAAAATGCATGACTACCCAATGCCTACATTTTAAATTTTTTTTGCCATAGTTTCCTCTATAAATAGGACTATCTACATGCACATAGGCATGACTAGGTGGCCATTCAGTAGCACACCTGCCCATAGTCATATACATACTATTTGCATTAAAAAGTCAAAGTCATCAATCCATAAGGGTAGCCTAATTACCAGGATTACTTTACTTTATTACCTTTGCTCATTTGTCCTCAAATAGGATAAGAAATAGCAGAAAAAGGTACCAATTTGACTGTTTCAAGAGTCAAATTTTTTCACATCATTATGTTCAGCATGGTTTAATACTAACATTTACTATGTTGAATATTTTTTATCAAGACATATGAGCATGCATATTCACTACTATGTGTTTAAATGCATTTAATATAAAAAATCATTTTCCAACGGATAAAAATTGGAAAAAAAAGACATGCATACGTTATCAGGACAGTGTAGAACACTTGTACGGTGACAGAATTTGCAGAAAGATGTCCGAACTCAGCAGATCTGAAGAAGAGCTCTCAGATTTCCTTCGCGGTGCGACTTAAAAATGACTTGTGAAAGCAACCAACCCATTTATGGGCATTCACGGTTGGCCATAGGTCCACCTGCGGCTGCTACAGGTGTGCCTGTGACTCCCCTACATGGGTCCCACCCTTTTGGCTCTGTTCAATTCAAGTTGCAAAGGAGTTCTCACAAGCTGAAAAGGCCAATCAGGGATAAAAACGCTACGCAATTGAGCAGAATAGCATAAAATCCTGGTTTTCCTGGGCCTTACTGTGGCTTTCATATCATCCATTGATATTCGCCCAAACACAGGGTATACTATACCGATGATCTTAGCAGTTGCAGATCACATTCGATAATACCGCACAAAGGTCCACTGCCGTCAGTTTGGGGTCATCATTCTCAAGCACAATCCCCGGCGGGGGTATCATACATCTACATTTGTTGATGCGCAATCCCCGGCGGGGGCATCACGCATTCTGAAGTTCATAATCCCCGATGGGGGTATCTTGCGTTGTCATCTGTTGATGTTTACAATCCCCGACGGGGGTATCACACGTTTCTATCTGTTGATGCACATGTCAACGAAGGTCAAGCAACCTTGACATCACTTCAGCCGTTGGCAAGTAAATCCAACGAAGTGTCGGAAGCCATCCGATGATTTTAGCCGTTGATGCACACGTCAGCGAAGATCAAGCAGATTCCCCGACGGGGGTGTCACACATTTTCATATATCGAAGTACATATCCCCGACGGGGGCATCACATATTCTTAAGTTCACATTCCCCGGTGGGGGTATCACGCGTTTCCAGCCGTTGATGTGCATGTCAACGAAGGTCAAGCAACCTTGACATTACTTCAGTCGATGGCAAGTAAACCCATCGAAGCATCGGAAGCCATCCGATAATTTTATTTGTTGATGCACACGTCAACAAAGGTCAAGCAGCCTTGACATTTTCCCAGCAAGGATTTCATCCGTTGATATACATTTCAGCGAGGGTTAGGCAATCCTGACAACATAGACTGTTGGCAGTAACTCCAACAAAGCATCATCATCGGGGAGGACCGATGATGGAATATGTTATACACATCCTCAACAGATAGAACGCATCCCCACAGAATCTCTTGTACATGAGAGATACATCTTCAGTGTAGGTCTGTACTAAAGATTAAGGGCTTTGGTGACAATCACAACGTCAACATCCTGGAAGTTCGTGGTGACTTTGGATCATACGTCTAAACAGTTTACCAGGGTGGTCATGGATAACCCTGATCCCGATAGAAGTCAAGGGGAGCCGACAATCATCCCACCATGTTGGAGAACAATCCAACAAACTACATACATTTGCATCATGCTGCTATACATTACATCATAATTATCTTGTTGTATTTCAAGTGTCTAGTATTCTTTATCCTATCCATGCCATTGCATTGCATGAATATGATAAAGAGGGCATCTATAAACACTCGAAATTTTTTGCATACCTGTTACTAACATTACAGGAGGGCATAATCATCTTTCAGAGATAACCCTGTAAGACAGCTCAGTTCAATCCCAGAGACAACCCTGGGATATTTAGTATTACCATCTCAGAGATAACCCCTAGACATCCAGCTTAGTCCCAGAAATACCACCGGAAGTTTCAACCTCAACCCCAAAAATAACACCGGGAGTTCCAGTTTTAACCTCAGAGATAACCCCGAGGAATGCAGTTCAAATATCAAAATTCACACCGGAGAAGACCGTGTCATCTCGGAGATAACCCCGAGATACTTAGTCTCAGTCCCAAAAATAACATCGAGAAAGATAGCGTCAACCTTGAAGATAACCCCGAGGCATGCAGTGGCAGTTGCAGTTCCGGAGATAACCCCAGAAATGCTTGTTTCAAACCCATGTATTTAGTTTTAAACACAAGGCAATGGCCCCGAGGCACTCATTTCCAAAGTCCAGAGATAACCCTTGGAAGCCAGGCACATCTCAAAAATAACACTGAGGATGGTCAACACCTGCAGCAGTCCAATCTTAGAGATAACCCTGAACAACGACTGCTAAATCAGCTCAAATCGGAGATAACCCCGGTGAAGGGCAGAACCGTTATTTTGCCATCCCAATCCCACTTTGTGCCATCTCAACATTTATACATACATACACAACAATGTTCTACAAGAACCAAAGAGCGCCAATCCCGAGTGACTACTGCACAAGACAGCACACCGGATATAATTTGAAGCTTGAAGACCAAGGGCATGGTCCCATCTTCCTGACTTCATACAACCTCTAATCCCATGTCATTGTGTAGCTCTCGAAAATAGCGTGCCAAAAAAGGTCTTATACACCTCAATCGGATGCCCGAATTGAAGTCCTGAAAGTTCGAGCGGGCATCATGTTGCACGCGTGCACGTACTTCAAGAAGGCAGGACCCGCGAAACCTGGGGCACCCCGGGCAACCGCAGGTACATCTGTGGCTACCGCAGGTACACCTGCGACTCCCTCCTCTATAAATAGAGGGCTTGGGACAGTCATTTTGAGAAGAGAAAAGGCGAGGAAGCCCAGTCCAATTTACTTTGTACACACTATAAACTGAGTGCTTTCTCATTTTAAACACTTGTGAGCTCATATATTGTTATATTTTTACCGGCGGGAGCTGAGTGTTCATCCCTTTAAAGCTATTAAGGTCTTCTTTGGCAGTCCATTGTAAGCCTTCTTACACACTTTGAAGCCTTTCTCTACTAATGTGCACACACAGTTCTTCACGTTGAGAGTCGTATAGCGTGTGTATGCCCGGACTTCGGTCCGTGGCTTTTATTTCTTTTTGTATATATATATTTATATATATGGACTAACATTATCGAGTTATGCCTCGATTGAGCCTGTATTTTATGAACTGTTGTCAAACTCTGTTTGATGAGCCTGGATTTTACATCCGGAGCGTTTACTGCTTTTTTATATATATATAGCGACAAATCGCTGAAATGATAAACCAATCCGGGATCGATATATATCCTGTGCGTTTATCGCTTATATATATATATATTTACGTTTCAGTCTGGCTTGGAGTTTACTTCGTGGCCTTTTACTGCTTTATTTATATTTCGTCCCGCCTGCAGTTTACTTCGTGGCGGTTGATCGTTTTTACTGCTTTATTTATATTTTGTCCCGCCTTGAGTTTACTTCAAGACGGTTGATCGCTTTTATAGCTTTATTTATATTTTTCAATCCCCCATGGAGGTGCTTCGTGGTGGTTGATTGATTTTTATTGCTTTATTTACATTTTCAATCCTCCATGGAGGTGCTTCGTGGTGGTTGATTGGGTTTTTATTGCTTTATTTACATTTGCAATCCCCCATGGAGGTGCTTTATGGTGGTTGATTGTATGCACATATATATATTTACCGCTTTTATATATTTATATTTCTGATCCCCCATAGAGGTGCTTCGTGGTGGTTGATCATGTCTGTATGTATATATATATATATATATATATATATATATATATATATATATATATATATATATATATATATATTTACAACTTTTATAAATATAACTGCTTATTGCTTTTATACAAATTGCTACATCATGTGAGCCTATGAATCATGTGATCACAAATTCAGTCTACTGAATCTAGATTCGGTTCCCGTGATGGACATTTTCAGCTGTAAATGGCTTGTAAATTATGCACAGTGTTCAAATGTGACACCCCCAAATCTGGGTACTTCGATTCCACGGGATTTGGTGTTCACTGTACAAATATCATCTATCTATCTACTCATAATAAATACAAACCATGCAATAGATAGAAATAAGATCTTCCCCTTAAGGGTTACAACATCTGAATAATAATACAATCCCAGGTTAACTAACCTTAAACATCTGTGCGGAATTATAAATAAATAAGTCTTAAGCAAATACATCATATAAAATAACAAGTCATATCAAATAACAAGTCTCCATCATTTGCTAACTTTGCCCTTGCCCTTACTAGTGGAAGGTTCGTCAGCTCTTTCGTTCTTAACTACAATGTTATTATTAAACAAGAGTGAGCACAAATGCCCACAAGTATAAAAATAAAATAACAATATAATAACATGCGAACAAATCAAAGACATCTGAATAAAAGCTCAACTTTTGAATCAAGAGTAAATAACAAGAATCAAAAGAATTCTGAGGGTCATAAGACCTTAAATTATGTCCTAGGTTATCAATGGTTATACTTGAAACCTTTAACAGTGATAAGACTATGGACCTTTCTTCTCGTACTTAGGGGGATCAGCCCTTAGTATCATACTGTGAACAATATCTTAACGCTAAAGCGCAAATAATCCCCTATACAGGATTGTTCATCTCAGTTTGACATTCGAGTCCGCACCAAAGGAAGTTTGGTTTGGATAATTCATCAAGGGTTCTAAAATTTAGAACGCTCATCAACTATGGACTAGTTGAATCATTAAGGTTTCACTAGTCTAATAAGGTTCAACAATAATGATATTCAATTTGAATAATAATCTTAAGAAGCATACAATATGACAATTATTGTATAACTGAATCATGCTTTGAAAAGATAATAAATCTTTAATATAACATTTGAACTTGAATAATAGTAATGATAATTTACTCGAGATAAATAATAAGCTTGAACAATAATGACAAGTAGGGTTAGGAAACTTGCTCAAATTTAAGAGTTTAAGTTTAGAAAACTTGCCTCGTGCGTAGATTACACTTTAACTAAGCACGTTCTTTGAATTTAATCATACATACCATTCATATACACAATACCAGTTAATTATAACTTAACTAATCATCATAAACTCATTCTCTTTGTCTACTTTGATTATTGACTAAACTTAATCAATTTATCACTTTGTCACATAATTTGCACTTCATGAATTATCAAGCTAATTATGTATTTAATAATTCAATTCACATGTAATTATGTTATTTACACGTTAAACAACTATTTTATCATCACATTATACTTCTAACATGTTTACATGTTCATTACATTAATTCACTAACACATTGTTAGGCTTAAACATTTTAAAGATCTCATTCTTGAACTTTCTGGAGAGTGGCGCTGCGACGCCACTGTTATACTTGATCTTTGCGCTGCGGCGCCGTGGCGCTGCAGCCGGACACATGGCACTGTGGCGTTGTGGCACTGCGGCTGGAATCTTGGCGCTGTGGCGCGGTGGCGCTGCGGCGCGGATGTTTAGGCGTGAGTCTGGAGCCGCGACGCGGCGAACCAGAAACTGTTCTGTAATTTGCGAAAATTGCAGAACACAGCCAAAAACTCCAATTTAATTTATTACTACACGAATTTAGACATACCCACATGTTATAATTCATGTATAATCATAATACAACATCTATAAAGTGATTTTGACCCATTAAAACATATAATCACAGAATTAAAACATAAAATTTTCCTCTGTTCTTGATGTTCTTGAAGTTTTTAACATAAATTCCTAAAATTTAACGCCACAGATTCGTTATAAAGTCAAATCCGTTCATTTAAAGTTTGGTCTCTTCGTATTAACATGCACAATAATATACAGTGTAAAATTTACGAAAACATTTATATTTGACATACTAAAATCACGTATAAGGCCATATGGCCAAAAACCCAAACTCTGTATATTTTTGAAATAGCAAGTCATCAGATTACGAAACTTAAGATATGGAATCATGTAATATATATATAAACATGTTAAGCCACTCGAATTATTACACATATCATGATCATAACACCAATTCCCAATTCACAAATATTTTACAAAAGCTTTGAAAGCTATTTTTATAAAAACTTGAATACGTGAAATTTAGAATTTGGGAAGGAGGAGATTACCCTGTAGAGTATAAAGCGTAGATTTAGAATTCCTCACTCTCATATCTCCTTCACAACTCACAATTTCTTTCTGGCAATTCTCTCTGTGAACTCTAAGAAATATGCTCTGCTTGTTTTCTAGACTTAGGAATAATAAGAAATAAAAAGAAGACGTCGTATTCAATTGAACTGACGCGTTAAGGTCAGTTACCCATCATGGGTAACTGCTCTCAACTCCCTCTAAGGCAATGTTTGGCTAGCAAGAGTAGATTATAAAACTATTTAATTTAATAAAGCTTTATCATATAGTTTAATTCATGTCACACCTAATTCAAATATCTTATTTAAATTAATTAAATAACATATAATAATCTATCATAAATTCACATAATCATAAAATAAATTTTCTCATTAATTAATAATGTCAAATTATTAAATCTCTAATTAATTATTACATTAATTAAAATAACATGGCTTATTAAATATTTCTTTTTAATACAATAAGCTCACATAATCACATACTTTGAATAACAAAATTCTCCACATTAATTTAATAAATGTAACACATATAATTAAATTAATCTATCACAATTGCATCAATTAATTATTTAATCCAATAATTAAATCATCGAAAAATATTTATCTAATTCAATAAATATTAAAAATTAATTACAAAAATCTCGTTTGTCACATCAAATGTCTTTAGATGGCTCTCATGCCCACAAGGAGTTTGGCACTGCTTTGTACATTATTTTCTCAAAAATGCTTCGTATCTTAAAAATAAAAGCAACCAAGCCAAACACATAATAAAATTAAAGTATCAAAGGCCTCAATTACTATTGAGCATAAGGGTTTCAAAAACTTCTTTTTACAAAACATCACTGCTATATCTTATTAAAACTGAATTTTTACAAAAATTCAAACCCTTTGTATATAGGTGCAAACGAGGCATAGCACTACTTCCAAATAACTGCACATTGACCCACCCACACACACACACACATATTCATATAACAGTTTTTTGAAAAGTGGCGGTAACCGTGGCAACACGGATGTCGGGGGGTGCCTAACACCTTCCCTCTGCATAAGCAAGTCCCCGGACCCTAATGAATCTCGTTTTGCAGACCCGTTTAGCAGTGTCACATCACTGGGTTAATGTGCAAATCTTTTCTCGGTTGCGTTGGTACAATCAATTAAAAAACTAACTGGCGACTCTTACAATCAAATCGTTGACATATAAATGTCAGACCTTTTTACAACTTATTTTTTCAAACAAATCTCTGCTAACATGAGAACACCAAAGAACAAGAACAGAAAAGGGACAAATAAAATCCCGACGTCGACACCTCGTATAATAACTTTCTCATTATACGATCATCATTTATTCAAATCTTTACTTTCTTTAACATTCTCGAATTTAGTACGCAGGCAAAAAACTGCGTTTGTCATAACTGAATTCTTATTACATAATCCATCTTTCCTTATCATTCTATCATTACGTATTTTTCGAAAGTTTAAAAATAATTCCCGAGCAAAAATGGATGAATAGTATTTTTCGGAGAATTCTCTCGGAAAGCTTTTATTTTCATCTTGGAAATTCAAACATATTAATTCTATCACGTAGCCAGAATACTACGACACTATGCCACTTTTAGGTTATAGAATAACCTTCAGCTTGCTTACTCGTTATAAATAACCTATATTATAATTTTATTCATTATTCATTCAAATAAAATTATTTTACAATTAATCCGATTTTTTCGGTTGTTACATTCTTCCCCCCTTATAAGGATTCTGTCCCCAGAATCTCGCCATAAGTTAATCAAACAACTGAGGGTAATTCTTCTTCATCTTTTCTTCAAGTTCCCACGTTGCTTCTTCGATACCATACTACCTTCACCGAAGGTATAACTTTATTCCTCAAAACTTGCTCTTTTCTATCAACGATTTAAACAGGCATTTCTTCGTACATCAAATCTTTCTCCGCATGAATAGACTCATACCTATTACGTGCTTATAATCTGGCTTATATGGACGTAACACCGATACATGAAATACATTGTGTATACGTTCTAGGTCTGGAGGTAATGCTACCATGTAAGCTACATCTTCTACCCTTTTTAGTATCTCGAAAGGTCCTATAAACCTTGGACTTAATTTCCCCTTCTTTCCAAAGCGTGTCTTTTCTTTCCAGGGAGATACCTTTAGAAACACATACGAGCCTACTTCAAACTCCCTTCTCATTCGATGAGCATCTGCATACTTTTTCTGTCTGTCTTGACCTGTTACCAGTCGTATACATATCAACTTAACTATATCAACTGTTTACTGTACCAATTCAGGTCCTAGCATTCGACATTCTCCTACTTCATCCCAACACAATGGTGTTCTGGACTTCCTTTTATATAAAGCTTCGTAAGGCAGCATGCCTAAGCTTGCATGAAAACTGTTGTTATATGCAAACTCTACTAGCGGTAGATGATCGTCCCAACTACCTTTGAAATCTATAACACAAGATTGCAATATATCTTCTAACGTTTGGATTTTTCTTTCGCTTTGCCCATCTGTCTGTGGATGATAAGTTGTACTTAACTTCAAATGCGTCCCCATCTGTTTTTGCAAACTTCTCCAGAAATTTGATGTGAATCATGGATCACAATCTGGCACTGTGAAAGCCCCGAATCTGGGTCCCAAATCACCGTAGATCCGGTACAATCATTCTATCACTATTGCGGAAGATATAAACATAAATTATTTATACAGTAAACGTACACATTATTTCCTCAAAATCGAGTAACCTTAACTTATACACAATTCATAAACTATCAGACATATAACATATTATCAAACTATACTATTACAAATTAGCTGCACATTTTATCCCAAGCTGAACTTGGCATTATCCTTTTCCTGTATTTGAACGCATTTGCCTTAATCTGCAATGTTTATCATGATATAGCAAGGGTGAGCATGAAAGTTGCCCAACAAGTTTAAATTTATTAAGACATATCATGATTGAAAGAGTCTGAATAATAAGCTGGCTATAATTCAACAATATAATTATGAACTAGCAGGAATAAACTTTTGACTGAACAAGTATTAAATATGAACAAATATATCTGGATCAATTGGTAATGAAGGTGATCAGCCTTTCATACCTGACTTATACATGCAATATGTACAGAGTACAATTCTACAATGGCAATCAGCAATGATTAACCATAAGCATATCTGAATGAAACAACTCTTAGTAAAGTTAAGCAAAGCTTACCTGAATCGTTGATTACCGTTACGCAATTTATCTAGCTTTGTCGAAAAACCTAATAGAAATAATACTGATCTACACATTAGAATAATATCATCACAGTATTTAAAATCACCTAGACACATTATCACATAAGCCTATCAGTCTATAACACACATAAGACATAATCTCAAGTCAAACTTTGACAGTCTGAGTCGAGTTCGATACAATTCTAACATCTCGACGGTCTAGTCGGATAATCGTCGAGTTTAAGTTCAATTAAACTCTGCCTAATACTTAATAATAATCTCAGATAATTTTAATATCATTCAAAATATTTTTCGTAAGTTCGTAATAATTTTCAGATAATTATTATCATTTAAAATAATTTTCCAATCATTAATATCGTATTTAAATGAATTAAATACCACATAATTCCTTTATCATTAATATTTATTTATTACTAAATATTAATAAAAATCATAACATAATATTATAATATATTTATAATATCACAAAGTATTTTTAATACATTAAAATCACATTTATATGATTTTTAAATACATAAATCCATTATCCGATAATTGCTTTTAATATTAAAATATTAATATTTTCATGGCAAAATATCAAAAGTTATATTTTATAACTTAAAATATTTTTATAACACTTCAATCATTTTTATATGATTTATAAATCATTAATTCTATTTTTTCATAATTTATTTAATATATTTATTAAATAAATTAACTATTAGTAATATAAATTAATGAAATTCATCACAAAATATTAAAAGTCACTAAAAATAACTTAAAATATTTTCTAATACCATAATATAATTTTTCATGTATTTAAATCATTTTAAATAATTTATTTAATATTATAATTAAATAAATTAAATACCATTTATATTCCAAAAATATTAAATATTTGTGAAATATACTCAAAATAATTTAAAACTATTTTTCAGACTTTAAAATAATTTTTAGGAATTTATTTAGTATTTTTAATAATTAAAAATCATTTAATTCGATTTATTTAATTAAAATAAGTATTTTTCGAAAATAAGTGTCACTAAAGGGCCCTATAGCAACAGATCCGTCGCTATAGGTGTTCTTGAGTGTTCTTGAGCTATTCTTCAGACCTTCATGTCAGTTACAAGCTAGCTAGTTTGACCACCATTTGATTCAAGATTATATGATTTCTGGGCTGGCTAATGGGTTGTGATGATAGTACGAGTGTAACACTACAATTATGAACACGTTCCATAGCTATAACATCACTAAATTGCAAGATCCAAGCTCGCAAAGTTACTGTCAGAGGCCTGCTGGGTTTTCTGGGTTACCCAGAAAACCAGATAAGTTCGAGTGCTCACTATGTGGCTCAAATATCCTAGGGTTTTGGTCATTAGTTAAGTGTTATGAAGGTTTAAACATATAGTAAGGATGTCAGGGTACCATAATATATCATTATATCATCATAACAACAACATATGCACAAGATTCAAGCCGGTCAAAGTAGGGGTCAGAAGTTGTTGTTGAACTTTTTGGGTTTTCCAGAAAAGTTCATTCGGCTGGTGGTCAACGGTTGTTTGACCGTAATGATTTACGATTCTGCTCGTGATCTGCTTGTTCTAAGGACTAGGATGTGTAGTGCACATGATAGGCTACACCGATCAAACAACAATTGGGCCAAAATATGTGTCAGAAGCAAGATCAGAGGCTTTGAAAGTCTTGTCAAACATCAATCTGGGTTTTGGGTTGCCCAGAAACCCATTCCTGTGATCGGTCAACGTAGTTTGACTGATCATAACTCAAAATCTAGACCCGATCTGAACATAATTCAAGTTCCAGACTAAAGACACATGGCAGAGAACAGGTCCAAAACAAAAAACACACTAAACATCTAACACACACATATTTATGAGGTCTGACATATGGCTGTCAGACGATTTTTTTTACAGTTTTTCCATATTTCATAAAATGCTAGATTCGAGGACTTTGATGTTATGGATCTGGGATTTTACAACCCAGATCACTAAATAACATCCTATTACACATATCTAGCCAACAAATTACAACATATAACATCAAATACACAGATTTCAAGATTTAGGGTTTTTTTATACCTTTTAGGCTTTGATCTTGATTCTAATCATCATGATTTGTTCTTAGCTTGCTATGGATCATATAAGGGACTGATATACTCCATATTTTTGTGGGTCTAGAGCGAGAAATTGTGGGTTGAGAGTTTGTCACAAAAATGAGGTTAGATAATAACTTTCTCTCTCTTCAATTATTTTATAACTTGAATGCAAATGAAATGGCTGGTATAGGGGCTAATAGTTGCTGAACTCAGCCATATAGGGTAGCTAGATTTGGTCAATCACCCAATATCTTGGAAAGATTCTCATGTCTCTTCCAATAATGCACAAAAGGGCAAATTGGACATTTTAATTTAATTTTTAATGGCATACTAGTAAATTGTCCAAATCCTTAGGGTTTAGGGTTTAACCCTAAAAAATTTGAAATTTAATTTCTAGGATTTCCAAATTTGAGTTTTTGAAATAGAAAATTCATATTTCAAAATTATAATTAGGATTTTCTAATTATATTAAAATTTACTAATTATAATTCAATCTTGCAAATTAGGATTAATATTTCCTAATTAAAATCGCTAATTAAGCAATTAAAAACAAAATTGGTCATTAAGGTTTATAACTCACGAATTAGGATTTTAATAGAAAATAATTTTCTAATTTAAAAATTAGATTTTGTAATTAGATTAGGGCTTTCTAATTACTCGTAACTTGAAAATTAGAATTAATATTTTCTAATTAACATTAAAATTGTTGAACTAACAATCAGGCTTTCCCTAATTACAAATTAGGGTTCCTAAACAAGAAATTAGGATTTCAAATTTTGAAATTAGGGTTTCTAACCAATTTGTTAAGATTAACCCTAATTAATCTTATAATTATTTACACTTACTCCAATAAGTTTTCAATTTAGGGTTTCATACACCGAATTAGGGTTTCAGATTCCTGGAACTGAAGTTAGAGTTTCCAGAACTGGTTTATAGGGTTTCTTGTTAATCGCTAGGGTTTTCTAACCGAACATTGACGTTCTTAATATATAATTAGGGTTTATTACAGATATCGTTTATCTGGTCAACCCTTGACCCTTAACCACATTCTGAATACATAAAATAATATTTACACAGAACATATTCACGTATACCCTTAATTCCTGAATAATTCACCTAAATCCTTCACAGAATTTTGAAATACTCAAAATTCCTTCCAAAAATATTAAACGCATACACTTACTTTCTGTCTAGGTTCTAATATTGAACCTCAAATCAATTAATTAAAATTTTAAAGATTTTCTAAATTCTCGAGTTGTCACAGGTACTATCAAAACTGGCACCCCATGTGTTGAAATAATTTTCTTAACATAGAGTTTAGCTAACTGATCTAAGTTAAACTTGACTCTTATTTGTAAAAAGTGAGCCGACTTCGTCAGCCGGTCCACTATTACACAAATAGCGTCGTACCCTTTCTGTGTAGTTGGAAGTCCCACCACAAAGTCCATCACGATATGCTCCCACTTTCATTTCGGAATCTCCAATGACTGTAACAAGCCACTTGGTCATTGATGTTCGACCTTAACTTTTTTACAAGTTAAGCACCCACTTATATATTTTGCTATCTCTCTCTTCATATTTGGCCACCAAAAACTCTGTCGAAGGTCTTGATACATCTTAGTACTATCAGGATAAATCGAGTACCTTGAACTATGAGCTTCTTGTAATATTTCCTCCTTCAACTCCGTTTGATTTGGAACCCAAATTCTTCCTTAAAATCTTAATAATCCCTCATTATCAAGACAATACTTTAACTCTTTTTCATCTGCTAGCCGCTTCTTCATCTGCTCACATTCATCATTTCTGAGTTGTACCTCTTTGACTCTCTCTACAATGGTATATCGAATCTCCGTTGTAAACAATTTTGTTAGTTCTCAGTAGGCACACAATAGATCTAGAAGGGGGGGGGGTTGAATAGATCCTTTTAATTTTTAAATACTTTTCTCATTTATTTTGTATTGCTAATGAATTAGCATATGAACACATAAGAATCTTTTTAATCACAGCAGAATAAGTAAAAGATTTCCTTCATTAATATATTCATAATCATGCATACATTGTTCTTAGAGTTAGTTAAGTTATAAGAAGTTAATACATATATACCAGTTATAGCAGTTAGGTACATAATGTAAATGACATTAAGTAAATGACACAAGGGATTGGTTTAGAGACTCAAGCTCCTAATCCACTCTTCTGCTTTCAACTAGCAGGATTTTCACTAAGGAAGGGCAGCACCGTGACTCACTAAGATTCCTTCAACGCCAGCAGCCTTGGAACTTTAGTTCACTAAGAACTCTTCAAGGCCAATAGCCTTAGAACTTTTCTAGTTCCCTAGGAACTCTTCAAGTCCAGCAGGCTTGGAACTTCATTTAGTCCCTCCGGCCAAGGACCCCTCAGGCCCTGGCTTCTTTTTGTTGTTATTGTTGGTGGTGGTGGTGGTGGTGCCTTGCAGTTAAGATGTCTTTAAGCTTGAACATCTTCTTTACTTAGCAGCTTGGTGTATTCCTCTTGGCATTCTACTTTGAGTCTGGACTACATCTTCTTTAGTGCAGCTGATCTTCATTCTGGTCTGCTCATCTTCATCTGTTGTCAGCTATGCACCATCACCATTTGGGTCTGCTAAGTGTTTGAGTTTTTGGTAGACTTCGTCTGGCACTTAGCATTCCCTGAATCCTTCTTGACTAGTTGGCAGACATGGTTCTGCTCTTGTTTTGGTTCAGCTTTAGGTTTATGGTGATTCGTAGAGTGGCTCTCTGGATCTTCTTTGTGCTCTGCCACTTTTCTGAATGCTATCTTCTTTTCTTTCTCGTTCCTTAGCTTAGCTGCCATCTTCAGTAGCATTCTCATCTTTGTTGAGTGAAGCTTTGGTCTATTCAAGTCCTTCTTCAAAGTTGCTTCACTTCCACCTTCGTAGTCTCACTGTCACTGAGACTTATTCTGTTAAGCTCTGGTGGAACTCGTAGAGTCAACAATAGCATTCCAATAACTCAATGATTCTGCAACTCCAGCAACTTTTGATCTTTGAAGCTTTGGCTGATATATACTCCTTCCCAATCTTCCCGTTGGGATATAGCCATTGAAAGCTATTTGAATTGCTTCACAGATCTCGAGTTATTTGGTGTAGACTACAGATGTGATATAATATCCCCTTTATGACTTTCTGACACTGCAGTCTACTATTTCACCGTCAACTTTATTTCCTCCTTTTGATTTCTAGATCAGAGATTGTCCTTTTGCATCGATGCTCTTAATAAGCTCTGTTTGAATATCAATCTTCAGATTGAACCGTTGACAATGCTTCAATCTTTAGATGACCGAACTTTACGATTTTGATGTACCTCTTCTTGGACTTGATCGTACTATCATGTTGAATGTTGCTTATTGACTGATTGAGACAACACTACGATCCTGAAGAGTGTTCATTGTATCCTCAATGTAGAACACCTCTTTCTTCTCTTGTGTAGTGCTTTAGCATTTATGTTTACCTTGACTGATCTCAGGAACTGATAGCTTAACTCCTTATTTTGGTCTCTCCTGAATAGCAAGACACTTCAGATTTGTGGCATGCCCAGTTCATTTTCTCTTTGTGATCTGTCGTTCACTTATCATCAATGGACTAACCCAATGCTTAATCACTTTAGCCTTGTTCTTCATAAGCTGACCAGTATCTCTGCGTATGCTTCATCAGTTCCTGCTTTGTTTGGCAAACACTACGATCCTAGTTACTTCTAAGATCGTTTTCTTCTGTTCACTTGACAGCTAGTGCACTTGCTATCTTTCTTTAGTCAGTCTGAAGTCTTCTTTGGATAAACTTGTGGAAGTCTTCATCTTGAATGGCTTCATAACTCAATCTGGATGTTGATTTGGTTGGTGCTTAAATCTTCTGTTAGCTTACATGCCATTTGTTAAGTACTTTCTGGTTTCCTTCGAGTTGGATGTAACTTTACAGTTCAGACCAGAGGCTTCATACTTTGGATATTCTGGGAGTGCTCATTTATTGAGAATTTTGTTTGCCCTTCGATTCCGCCTTGGCGTTGTGACCACATCTATTGAAGCCTTAGTTCTTCACTATACGATTCAGTTTGGGTTGTGCAGACACTATGACTCCGAGATCATACCTTGACACTCTACGATTTCTTTCTTTATGCTCAACTACGCTCTCTACCTCTAATGTGATCAGTAGACTCTACGACTCCGAGTGTAGTTTACGATTCTTGACTTGGCTTTGGCAGATGCTCAATCGGCTCGTAGACATGTTATCTCTATGATTTTGAACATAACTTCCTCAGCAGACTACGGCTTCGAGGAAGTTCTTGTCGACACACTACGATCCTTTCTCGTCTCTCCTGGCAGTCTACGAACTCTGAGAATTACTATCTTGCAGACTACGATTTTGCCTCGATAGCTCTCGAGTTTTCTTAACTCTCCCGGTAGACTACGATTTCTGGTGCAGTGCTCGACGATTAGACAAGCCTATCTATTACATTATAAGATCAACCTAACATGCTTGATCTTTTAATATGTATAGTCCTTGAATATCATTTCTTTTCAAGGACTTTACAAAGCTATTTTGCTTATGTAGGATCAACCTAACATATTTGATCAATTCATTTTAAGTCCTTGTACATATATTCTTATAATCAATCAAAGGACTTTATAGCTTTTCTTAATGCAAGCATACTTTCATATTCATTCATATATATATATATATATATATATATATATATATATATATATCATAATCAAATCATATATAAATAGGAATATCATTCACATGCTTATTCCTGACAATCTCCCCCTATTTGATTATGACAAAAATAATTAGTGCATATGCATGTTATGAATGAATCTTATATACATTGAGCACCTGTATTTCTAAAACAAATAATCATGAATGTTATTGATAATAATATGAAATTACATAAGCTATGACACTTTACATCCTGGATCCAGAACATACCTAACTAGATAGAGATGTACCTTTTTGGCTCCTTGTATGTTTCCAGGATGTCTGTTGATCAACTACTTATCTGCTTAGTCTTTTTGCTCCTTTTCTCCTTTGGATGGTGACTTCATTTCTTTTCCTTTGCTCCCCTCAGATTCATGCTCTTCTCCTTTTTTTGGCTCCCCCTAAAACTCTACATTCATAAGATCATCATCCTTTGGCTCCCCCTCAGATGATGATTCTGCTTCTGCTGTTGATATCTTCTTCTTTGCCTTCTTCTTGGCCTTCTTGTCGTCTTTGCTTCTTTTCTCCTTGCTCCTCCTTGAGTGCTTCTTCCTATTCCTCTTTTTCTCCCCCTTTTTATCATTAATCACTTGTGAAAGCTGCTCCATGTTGGACACTAGCTGCTCCATCAAGTAAGATGAGTTACCAACCTCAATCTTAAGTTCTTGTTGGCTCAGCTCAATTTGTAGGGAGAGAGACTGGTTTAGATTGTCAATCTTGTCAAAGAGGGATATAATTTGCTCTTCATTAGCCTTCTGTGCTCGTAGAGCTTCTGCCTTCTGATTATTTATAGCCTTCGGATAGATTTGATCTCTCTCTTTGATTTTGAGAGATATATCAGACATAGTGGCTTGAAGTCTGTTTTAAACTGCAGTGTCTCCTGCTTCTGTCAACATCTTTGACTCTTCAGTGATGAGAGATATCTTCTTAACCAGCTCATCAGAATTCTTCAATAACTCCTACGAAGTAGGAGTTTCGTCATGTGGTGGGGCAGGCTTTTGTTGAGCACTAGACTGGGCTCCACGATTTTCATTCTTGGACAGATTTTCGAAAGTAGTGAGAATTTGATAAATCGTTAAGTGCCAATCACTGTTGGAGGATGAAAAAATATTAGACAACTGTGCTTGGCCAGAGGGAGGCTTCTCAACCTGAATTTGATCATCATAAGTGGTAGAGTTAAGGAATTCTACGATCATATGCTTGGCCATGATTCTTCTGCCATCAGAACCCACTCTGCTATCATAGGGAATGTAGTGGTTGCCAGTATGTCGGTAGACTTTATAGTGACACTAGTCCTTTATCATTTGAGTTGCAAACTTCTTTACTCTTGGGAAGTTCTGTGCCACCAGTTCTACGTTGGGAAGGTGAGAGAAGACCCATGTGAGATAGCTGTTGTCTTTGGTGAGGGATGCCTTTACCCATGGCATCTGAGAGTAAAACCATCTTATTGCATGATTCTTAGCTTTAGGCTCATATATCACAGTTGAAGTGTCCAGCTTCATAGCTCTATGATTGTTGAGCAAGTTTTCTGAGGTCATCATTACCACATTTAGCCCTTCATTTCCATGATTAATCCATCTGTCGGGAAGCACATCTAGTGGTTCTTCATCAACTTCCACTATAATTCTTCTCTTGTGATGAACAAGGTAGGGAATGTGAAAATATTCTGGTTCTTCTTCTATAGAACTGGAGTCTCTTCCACCTTCTCTCTATTTTGAACTGGAGTTAGACCTTTGTAGATTTTCCTCTGATTTCTTATTTGTAGAACTAGAATCTTTCTCCATTTCTTCACCTTCTGAGCTTGAATCATGCTGACTTCTTTCATCAGATTCATCAGTGAATCCTTCTTGCTGATTTTCATCACTAGTACCTTCTTCAGCATTTTCTTCCTTGGATTTAGATTCATCATCACTCACTTCAATGATTGCAGTAGAGTGTTCACCTTGCTTCTTTGGGACAGATTTAGCAAGAATTCGGTTGCTCTTTCTTCTCCTTAGAAGTTCAGCTATAGGAGAGTCAGACTTTTCTTATTCTTCAGAATTTGAAGCCTCTGACTCACCAGATAAGCTTCCTTGATGTTTAGCATTAGTTGGGCAGGTCCTTCTTCTTCGGACTCAACATCTTTAGAACCATCATGTGAACTTATTGGAGCATTTTCAGTAGGGGATGCAATTGTGTTAAGTTGCAACCTTTCTTCACCAGCAGAGTGGATGCTCTGAGAGCTAGCCATAGGACTTGTACATTCTTCTTTATCACTAGACTTGCTCTTTGAGGGTTCAATCTTGAGGCTTTCAGTTCCCTTTGCAACTTCTGACTGTAAGTTCTCATCCTTAGAAGATAGACTTTCTTGGGAACTGGGGCTGACTTCTTTATCACCTTTGTTTTCTTTTTGGATGGCTCTTGGAGTAATCTGTTACTCCTTCTTCTCTTTGGGATTTCTGTAGTTGCTGCTTGTTCTTCTCTTTGTCTCTCGTTGTCAGTGGAGAGACTACTTGGTGGAGCCTCTGTATTCTTCACACTCTTAGACTTCTTCTTTGCTAGTGTGATTGCTACTGGTACAGAGTCATCAGAATGAGAGCTTTCCACCTCTTGTGTCTTTCTCTTCTTTGCAGACACCTTGCTGCTGCTCCTAGTAGTTATCAGTCTCTTGTTTTCCATGGGATTTTTCATCCAGTTTATAAATAGATGTGGGGACATTACTTTATAAACATTCAGTGGTTCTCCCTCATCATCCTTTATCTTGCTTCCCAGTCTCTTCTTCAGCACAATACTCAAGAGTCTTCCATTAAAAACTTTTGTAAGAGATTTATCAGTAGACTTCTTCATCTAAGCCTTTTCCAGCCATTTGGATATTTGAGCGAGCAGGATGACTCCAAAGTTTATACACTTCTTTAGAACTATTGTAGACATAATCATTAGCTGTTGATCAATCACAGTGTCATGTGCAGTATCCTTACATAGTATACATTTGCCCACTATCTCAGCAAGAAACTCAAATTCTTCAGGAAACTCCTTTTTCTTCATGTCCTTCATACTAGGGTTTCTTTTGTACAGCATAATCCTTTTTGCTTGTTCAGTATCGATCTCATCAAGGTTTTTCAATCCTAGGTCAGGAAAACCTAAGCATTAATTGATGTCAGACGATTTCAGCTTCAGAATCTGACCTTTAACCTTGGTGGAAAGGGTTATGGAATATATGGTTGCATTTGAGTGAAACTCTTTAACTAGTTCAGCATATATTCGAGTGTTTGCCTCGAGGCATTCTAAGAATCCAGCCTTCTTCACAAGTTCAAGAATATCTCTGAACTTCTTTTCAGATTTCTCAAACGTCTTTGTTCCAAGCTGGATGCCAGTGATTACTCGCCAATCTGCCATTTGAATAGTTTGATGTATATGGGTTTTTAATCTCAGAAGTCTTGTGAGAGATATTTGAATGTGATTTGGGCGAAGCTTGAGGTTTGATGGATTCATGCTTTAAAGAGAATTCTAGGGTTTGAAAATGAGAGGGAGAGAGGTTCGATAGTTTCTAATAACTGGTTTGAGATTTTGAATTTGCCTTTATGACATTTTCCTTTTGACTCTAAATAAGCTGTGATGTGTCAGCCAGTCATTGGTTGCACGATGCCCAGTAAGAAACTGTAACTCCCCATAAACTTTTTAGTTTTACATTCCTTTTAAGAATATAGGCATTGCTGACGTGGATTGACCGTTGACCTTTTTCAGTACGTAGAGTAGCTTGGTGAGGTAGCTATAGACTTTACATTTTTCTTTGTCGACTCAATGATCGTCTTTTGAGAGATGCTTTAGTGGATGTTTTGACACTAATCCTCATTTTGAAACTGCATAGCTTAACCACTGATGTACTTTATGAAAGGTTGGGCACTTAACTTTCGAGTTGAGTCTGCAGGACATCTTTCCAACTAGTATTCGAACTTATCTCCTCATGATCTGAATAGTTGAGCATTTGTCTAGTTCTTCAGAGCTCCTCATGAGCTAGTGTATCCTCTGAGAAGAGTGCGATTGTCGAGTCTACTCTACGATTGTTGAGGTTGTAATACAATCATTGAGTTTCCTCTAGTATCTACTCTACTATCTTTGTCTGTCCTGGTTCTTGAGATGAACTTGACTAAGCATTCCTTCTGGGTTAAGGTAGCTCAGGAAGGGCCAACCTCTTAGAGTGAGCTAAGGGTCGGGTTTGTCCCTGAGGCACTTTTTAGATGAAAAACTTTAGAGGTAGTTATCATTGATATCTCATTTGACCTTTTCTGCTGGGGAGTTCATCAACCAACTCTAATTTGCATTGGCTGTAATCGTGGTGTCCTTCTGCTCTTATACTTCGATCAGGTGTTTGATCGTAGGCGCTCCACGATTTGAGTTGGGTAGCTGACAAGGTTATTAGTAGTACGTTTTGAGACGTTCCTACTGACTATGGATCTTCGTTTGGTTCATCAGCCACAAAGTTTTGGGACTTTGTAATTAGTACTTTACTTCATAGTGTATTTCTGATACTTTCAGTGCTATTTTTCCTTAACAGATTACTGCTCCCCCATAGTTGATGCTATTTTCTCATAGAGGTGTGAGTTCTTCGTCATGTGTATCAGAGGACAGTCTTGCATATCTTCATCTGACTGATCACTCCACAATCATTTGACAGCACTACGAACGTAGTCTTCTTCAAAAGTTTGTACTTGTGGAGTTCTGCTTCTATAATTGAGATCAACAACCATGTGAGCTTCATTCATGTTAGCTCAGCAGGTCTTTAAGGACAGGATTTGACAAATAAGGATTTTGTCAGACACATTTCTGAAATGTCTTAAGCCTTCTGCTGGTTGAATCTTTTTGACTGAAGTTTTTTGCTTCAGCATTCCTTAGTGTGGTCAGATAGACCAAGTACCTACAGATTAGATACATTTCTATTTTTGGTACCCATGGTTAAGTGGGTCCTGTCAGGTTAGCTTTTAGAATCCGTGTTCCTCTTATGTTTGATTTCATCATATTGATTACCAACTATCATATTCATTCATATATCTAATTTAGCTATGACATTTTAATATGCATGATGATGAGTGTGTGTAAGATTAATCATTTCAATAAAACACTCTTTTTCTTTGATGGTTTCATCATTTGCTTAGTTATGTTCATAGGGTTTAAATGTTCACAGAGTGAGAATCAACTCTATCACTTATTTGTATCTGGTTGATTCATGGAGGTGATTAGTTTCTACGAATCTTCAAGATACTCTTGTAGAACTGATTATACTCTGTGTTATCAAAACCTTAGAACATAGGTTTGTACATACATACTAACCTATCAGGAAAGATTACTCTACTTAAGATTAGTTAAACCTTGATATGCTCATGACCTATTTCAAACTTCTTTCAGGATGTTATCTTCAACCTAAAACTTGGATGGAGAGAAAGTTTGTTAGCATTTGAGTTTCCAAACTCATTGTACTTTCTCTCTTCCCCTTTTTAGGTAGAATATGGTCTCTTGATAGAATACTGTTATAGTGCATAAGGTGGTGCAACATGACGTACATATTTATATTAATGAGGAATCGTACCTCTACATTGTCAGTTCCTTGACATTCATTTATCTTGATATACTGAGGTTAGGCATTGATGTGCATAATTTTTCATTCACTCCTGACAGCTTGTTGCTCCAGTTGTCCTTTGATCAATCAGTCATAGTCTTGAAGATGTAAGCTAAGAGAATCATGGCATCTTTAGTTCTTTGACATCCTTGAGTCCACAAGGTTCACATCCAGCTGCTGGTTGGCCAATTAATTATTTGAGAAGTTCTTCTTTCTTCTCCGGATAAGCACTTCTTAGCATATATAGCCTTTTCATCTTTCAGGCTAGTGGATGCTTGACTCTTTGCTATTGATGTCGCTTGAGCTTCCTCGCCTTGTCTTCAGACTACAAGATTGACTGTGGCCAAGGATTGGTCTTTAGGTTATGGCATCTACGTACATGGACCAATCTGAGCAGCTTCAGGTGTATATACACATTTACCTGTACACAATATTTTCAATGTGTGAGCTCATTTGCATTTACAAGTGACTTACTACTAAACTAAGTTTAGAACAATATTTGTGCCTAGGATCAGAATCAAAGCGATTAGCTTTTGAATATAGCATGAGAACCTGCTCTGATACCAATTGTTAGTTCCCAGTAGGCACACAATAGATCTAGAAGGGGGGGTTGAATAGATCCTTTTAATTTTCAAATACTTTTCTCATTTATTTTTTATTGCTAATGAATTAGCATATGACAAACATAAGAATCTTTTCAAGCACAACGAAATAAGTAAATGATCCCCTTCATTGATATATTCATAATCATACATACATTGTTCTTAGAGTTAGTTAAGTTGTAAGTAGTTAATATATACATAGTAGTTATAGCAGTTAGGTACATAATGTAAATGACATAAAGTAAATGACACAAGGGATTTTAAGTGGTTCAGAGACTCAAGCTCCTAATCCACTCTTCTACTTTCAACTAGTAGGATTTCCACTAAGGAAGGGCAGCACCGTGAATCACTAAGATTCCTTCAAGGCCTGTAGCCTTGGAACTTTAGTTCACTAAGAACTCTTCAAGGCCAGTAACCTTAGAACTTTTCTAGTTCCCTAGGAACTCTTCAAGCCCAGCAGGCTTGGAACTTCATTTAGTCCCTCCAGAGAAGGACCCCTCAGGCCCTGGCTTCTTGTTGTTGTTGGTGGTGGTGGTAGTGGTGGTGGTGCCTTGCTGCTAAGATGTCTTTAAGCTTGAACATCTTCTTTACTTAGCAGCTTGGCGTATTCCTCTTGGCATTCTGCTTTGAGTCTGGACTACATCTTCTTTGATGCAGCTGATCTTCATTCTGGTCTGCTCATCTTCATCTGTTGTCAGCTATGCACCATCTCCATTTGGGTCTGCTAAGTGTTTAAGTTTTTGGTAGACTTCATCTAGCATTTAGCATTCCCTGAATCCTTCTTGACTGGTTGGCAGACATAGTTCTGCTCTTGTTCTGGTTCAGCTTTAGGTTCATGGTGATTCGTAGAGTGGCTCTCTGGATCTTCTTTGTGCTCTGCCACTTTTCTGAATGCTATCTTCTTTTCTTTCTCGTTTCTTAGCTTAGCTGCCATCTACAGTGGCATTCTCATCTTTGTTGAGTGAAGCTTTGGTCTATTCAAGTCCTTCTTCAAAGCTGCTTCACTTCCACCTTCGTAGTCTCACTGTCACTGAGACTTGTTCTGTTAAGGTCTGGCGGAATTCGTAGAGTCAACAATAGCATTCCAACAACTCAACGATTCTGTAACTCCAGGAACTTTTGATCTTTGAAGCTCTAGCTGATATATACTCCTTCCCAATCTTCCCGTTGGGATATAGATGTTGAAAGCTATTTGAATTGCTTCGCAGATCTCGAGTTATTTAGTATTGATTGCAGATGTGACATGACATCCCCTTTATGACTTTCTGATACTGCAGTCTACTATTTCACCTACCCCGTCAGAGATGTAACTTTGATGTCTCGGGCAGGCAGTCAACTTTATTTCCTCCTTCTGATTTCTAGATCAGAGATTGTCCTTTTGCATCAATACTCTCAATAAGCTTTGTTCGAATATCAGTCTTCAGATTGAACCGTTGACAATGCTTCAATCTTTAGATGACCGAACTTTACGATTCTGATGTAGCTCTTCTTGGACTTGATCGTAGTGTCATGTTGAATGTTGCTCATTGACTGGTTAAGACAACACTATGATCCTGAAGAGTGTTCATTGTATCCTAATGTAGAACACCTCTTCCTTCTCTTGCGCAGTGCTTCAACATTTCTGTTTACCTCGACTGATCTCAGGAACTGATAGCTTGACTCTTTGTTCTGGTCTCTCCTGAATAGCAAGACACTTCAAATTTGTGGCATGCCCAGCTCGCTTTCTCCTTGTGATCTCCCGTTCACTTATCATCAATGGACTGACCCAATGCTTAATCACTTTAGCCTTGTTCTTCATAAGCTGACCAGTATCTCTGTGTATGCTTCATCAGTTCTTGCTTTATTTGGCAAACACTATAATCCTGGTTACTTCCAAGATCATTCTCTTTTGTCAACTTGACAGCTACTGCACTTGCTGACTTTCTTTAGTCAGTCACTCTAACTGAAGTCTTCTTCGGATAAACTTGTGGAAGACTTCATCTTGAATGGATTCACAACTCAATCTGGATGTTGATTGGGTTGGTGCTTAAATCTTCTGTGACCTTGAATGCCATTCGTTGAGTACTCTCTGGTTTCCTTCGGGTTGGATGTAACTTTGCAGTTTAGACCAAATGCTTCATACTTTGGATATTCTGGGAGTGCTCATTTATTGAGAATCGTGTTTGCTCTATGATTTTGCCTTGGCGTTGTGAGCACATCTGTTGAAGCATTAGTTCTGCACTTTACAATTCAGCTTGGGTTATGTAGACACTATAACTCCGTGATTAATCTTGACACTCTACAATTTCTGTCTTTATGCTCGTTGTCTTTATCTGATCTTGCTTGACTACGATCTTTGCCTCTGATGTGATCAGTAGACTCTATGACTCCGAGTGTAGTCTACGATTCTTGACTTGGCTTCGGCAGATGCTCGGTCGGCTCGTAGACATGGTGTATCTACGATTCTAAACATGGCTTCCTCAGCAGACTACGGCTTCGAGGAAGTTCTTCTCGACACACTTCAATCCTTCCTTGTCTCTCCTGGCAGTCTATGAACTCCGAGAACTACTATCTTGCAGACTACGATTCTGCCTCGATAGCTCTCCAGTTTTCCTTGACTCTCCCGGCAGACTACGATTTCTGGTGCAGTGCTCGACGATCAGACAAGCCTATCTATTACTTTATAAGATCAACCTAACAAGCTTGATCTTTCTATATTTATAGTCCTTGAACATCATTTCTTTACAAGGACTTTACAAAGTTGTTTTGCTTATATAGGATCAACCTAACATATTTGATCAATTCATTCTAAGTCCTTGTACATATATTTCTATTATCTATCAAAGAACTTTATAATTTTTCTTAATGCAAGCATACTTGCATATTCATTCATTTATATATCATAATCAAATCATATATAGATAGGAATATCATTCACATGCTTATTCCTGACAAATTTCTGACCCGACTCACTCGGTAACTTCACCTCTAACTCTATTCTAGCCATCTCTGTTATTAACTCAGTTTGAGCTGTTAACATAGACAACTTTTCCCGACCCTTCCTACTTAAGGCGTCGACCACTACATTGGCTTTTCTTAGGTGATACAGGATATCACAGTCTTAATACTTTATCAACTCCAACCATCTCCTTTGTCTCATATTCAAATCTTTTTGTGTGAAGATATATTTTAGACTTTTATGGTCCGTGTATATCTCACATTTCTCTCCATATAGATAATGCCTCCATATCTTTAAGGCAAATACCACCGCTGCCAGTTCCAGATCATGAGTAGGATAAACTTTCTCATAATCATTTAACTGCCATAATGCGTACGCAATGACCTTGCCATGCTGTATGAGCACGCAACCTAGTCCTCTACGCAAAGCATCGCTATAAACTACAAAATTACCTGTATCATTGGGTAAAGATAATACAGGTGCTTCACTCAACCTTCTCTTCAGTTCTTGAAAACTGTTTTCACACTTCTCCGTCTATACATACTTGACTGTCTTCCTTGTCAAATTAGTCAACGGAGTAGCTATCTTAAAAAAATCTTGGATAAATCTTCGATAGTATCCCGCTAACCCTAGGAAACTCCGTACCTCAGTTGTCGTTTTCGGTTGTTCCCAATTAATCACTGCTTCCACCTTTGCTGGGTCCACTGAAATTCCATCTCTGTCAATAATGTGTCATAAAAACTGTACCCTTTCTAGCCAAAATTCACACTTAGTGAATTTCACGTATAACTTCTCCTTCCTTAGTGTTTCCAACACTAATCTTAGGTGTTCAGCGTGATCTTCTGGCGTCTTAGAATAGACTAGAATATCATTGATAAACACTACGACAAACTTGTCCAAATATTATTTGAACACTCTGTTCTTCATATCCATAAATGCCGCTAGTGCATTTGTCAGCCCAAATGACATTATCAAAAACTCATAATTCTCGTAACGAGTTCTGAATGCCGTCTTAGGTATATCCTCCTTCCTAATTTTTAACTGATGATACCTCGTTCGCAAATCTATCTTAGAAAAATACTTTTCCCCTTTCAATTGATCAAAGAGATCATCGATCCTGGGCAATGGGTATTTATTCTTTATCGTTAACTTGTTCAACTCTCGGTAGTCGATATAAAGTCTCAACGATCCATCCTTCTTCTTTACAAACAGTACCGGTTCTCCCCACGGCGAAACACTCGGTTAAATGTATTTTCTATCCAACAGCTCTTGTAATTGAACCATCAACTCCTTCATCTCTACTGGTGCCATACGATATGGTGCCCTTGAAACTGGTGTTGCTCCTGGCACACTATCTATTACGAATTCTATCTCTCTATCTGGTGGAAAACCCGGTAATTCCCTTGGAAATACATCCACGAATTCTTTGACTATATGTATTTATTCCATTGTTGCTCCCACTCTCTAGGTATCAACAACATGACACAAATAACCTACACATCCCTTCCTCAACAATTTCCTAGTTTGTGTCATGGTAAGACAGCACGAACATCCCGACGATTTATTACCGTAAAACACTACATGAGGCTGTCTCAACGTTCTAATGTTTACGCATTTCTTTTGACAATCTATAATTACACCATGGTTAAACAACCAATCCATCCCAAGAATTACATCGAATTCTCCCAGCTTTATCGGTATCAAATCTACTGATAATTTATAACCTCGTATTTCTACACAACAATGCCTATGAATATTTTCAACAGGAATTATTTCTTTATTTGCTACCTTAATATTCAAAGGTAGAGGCAATCTTTCGGGAAGAAATCCTAATCGTCTAGCAAAATCACATGCTATAAAAGAATAAGTAGCACCCGAATCAAACAATTCATAAGCATTTATATCGTTGATTGGGATAATACCTGCAACTACATCCCCTGATGCAACTACATCCTGGACCGTCATATTAAAGGTGTGGGCCACCGGCCTACTCGTTTGAGCTGGACCACTAATAGCTAACTTACCACTATTAGTGCCCCTGTTACCATTCATCCCCTTCTTCGAGCAGTTCTTCGCTATGTGATCAGCTGATCCACATACGAAGCATCCGTGATTCTTCTTTGAACTTGGATAGTTAGGCAAAGTGTGCCCCTTCTGTCCACAATTGTAACACACAGCATTTCCTTCGAGACAGAATCCTAAGTGAATCTTCCCACAGTTCTTGTACGCCTCCATCTTCTTCTTAGGATCTCATTGCTTTACCCCGGTATTCCCAGAGTTAAAAATCTTTCTCTTCTGCCCGTTGCCACTCCCGCTGACTCCCTCGGTTTTCACTCCCCCATCTACCTTATTCTTATTTTTCTTCTCCTTGTGGTATTGGCTTAAAGCCTCATTACCACCCTCGACAATTATTGCCTTCTCCAGAATGGTTCCAAAGGAGTTACTTTGAAACACTGATATCTTGCTATAGAGCTAGGGTTTCAAGCCCTGCTACAATCTCTTCGCCTTCCTCACCTCCGTATCCACCTAATGTGGAGCAAACCTCATCAGTTCATTGAATTTGGCAACATAGTGGGGAACTATTATGTCCCCTTGTTTCAATTCTAAACACCTCATCTCCATCCTACCATGCATACTTGTGGGAAAATAGTTCTCGATGAAAATCTCCTTGAACTGTGTCCACGTTATGTTTTCCACTACAGCCCTAGCCTAGTTCGCCTCCCACCAGAAATTGGCCTCTCCCATCATCATGTAGGTGGCAAAAGAAACCTTCTGCCCCTCTTCGACATTTGCAATAACAAATGCATTCTCAATCTCTTTTATCCAAGTTTGGGCTTCTATAGGGTTCGTAGTTCCTTTGAACTCTGACAGACCTACACTCTTAAAATCCTTAAACGTAGTAGCACGTACTACCGTAGGATTTACAGGTATATTAGCCCCATTTCTATTAAAGGCAGCTGTTAATAAATTAACAAACTCCTGCATCAGGTTAACCGGTCCCCCTTCCCGTTGATTCATGTTAGCTTCCTGGTTTAGTTGTCTTCTTCTTAGCGACATCTTTCTGTTAAAATGAATAACACTTCATTATTACTTTCTTTTTGTTAATTAGTCATTATTTATTTTTAAACAATAACTCAAACTCATTGCACATTATGTTTAATAAAAGGCTTATATTGATATGCTTCTTCCTTATAGTATAATGCTACATTGTTCATCATTACACAGCCTTCGCTGATTACATTACCTTCCTGCAATTACTTTCCAAAAATTGGGATTTACAAAAGACTACCCTTGGATTATACAAAAGAGGATTTTACGTCACTACATAGATACAACATATTTACATGTCTAATCTTACTCTAGTTACTAACTAGATTACATTTGCCTAATGGCATTCTCATAGTCTGCATCGGCAAGACTGGCTATCATATCTCGACTGATAGTATGCCGAGTCTGCCCTGCCTCCATAAGATACTCAATAACTTGCCACCGATAATCCTCCTGAGAACTCCTATGTACATAAGGCATCCTAGTAATTTTCTACTTCTTAGCCTTTAGCTTCTTCCTAAGCTAAAAGGCCTCGTGTTTTAGCTAATGGACCTTGTCCTTTGCTAAAACCTTCTCGTCATGCTCTTCCTCCCACATCGTCTCCATGTCTTTCTTGTTTGCCAAGATGTCATGGATCTCCTCCTTCAATTCTTTCACCTCCTTCCCCAACTGGATATTCCTATCCAAAATAGTCATGAATAATGCCTTCATTGACTTCCCCGGAATCATCTCCTCTGTAGGTACTACCATATTAAACGATACCACCTCCACCTCCTCCTCTGTCATGCCATCGAACAAGGATGTAAATCCTAAGTTCTCAGAATCTTCAAACTCAACCACCACCACCTCTGGTAACTCAGCTACTGGTGTCGGTAAAATCTATACCTGGTTTACAAACTCTTCACTAACAACATGAATGTCTCTATACATCATGTTATCTCTTGACATCTACAACAAAATAAATTATCTTAATTAGTACACATCATTAGAATAGTATCATCACATATCACATTTAATGCATTTTTAGGGTTAACTTCATCTTTTACTTCTTTAACTCTTCTTAAGGTTATAGCTTAAGGTTCTTTTCCCCCCCCCTTAAGTTTTATAACCTACATCTCTGATACCAACCTGTGACGCCCCCAAATCTGGGTATCTTCTAACCCGACAGATGGTGCTACAGTTCACACATATATTCAATTGAAATTCCTCAAAAGAGTGAATATGTCTTCTATATATTACAAAATAATATTTCCCTTCCTAGGTTCTTTATAACCATTACATATGTTCATTGTCATAGTATGAAACAATTACAAAGTTCATACTATTCTATTACAAAGACGACTATTTATCCGCCTTAGCCTTTCCTTTATCCTTAATGGATCCTTCGGTCCGTTCATTCTTAGCTACATTCATATGGTTTAAGCAAGAGTGAGCATAACTAACTCAGCAAGTATTACAATTTCATTTAAGCAACATGTTTGAATCTTATGAATACGTATATCTTCTATAACTGAATCAATAGTTATGAAGTACTACACATAATTCAAAATAGCATTTCTCTTTTCTTAAAAATGTTTAACAATGCACAACATACGTTAAATATTGATTTTGGTCTAAGACCTTGAGCATTTCATTATTTCTTAGAAAAGGACAACCCGACACCAAGTTCGTAAGTCAGGCATTTCTTACAAGCACGTCTAGGTGATCAGCCTATAGTACTCTATGTTGTACAACACTACTTCATTAAACGTATCTACGTTTAAGTTTTGGCAACCTCACGTGCCTGTCGATTGAACTTTTGTTTATTCATACTCAGTCTTTCTTGAAATCCATACCAAAATAGTTGGCATAAGATAGCAACATTGATATGATTTTGATAGATTATATGGAAATCCACAAAACACATTAAGTCTAGCCAAAGGAATTGGCTTCGACTTCGTTATACATCAATTCATGCGTAAGATACATAAATTATAAAGCTTGTCCTAAAAGGAACATAGACAAGGGTTTAGAACACTTGCCTTCAGCGTCTTCTACAGTTAATTCACTTCTCTTTTGAGTCTTTATGGTTTCTACCATACATAATTACATAACATACCACATTAGACCACAACATTCATCAAATATTGTCATTACCCTATCTTCCCCTTCTTCGTGGTCTAATCATTCATTAACTAACATTTATTAGCTTAGTCAACGTTCGTTACGGTTTATCGTATTACTTTGTGTTTACATTCTCGTAACATTTAATCAACTTTTAATTGTTAAACTTAATGTTATAATTGTGACTCCCCCAAAATCGGTATACATCACCCATTCTGAGTCGCCAAATATATGGTATAGAAATCAAATACAAACTTCTTTTATACTATACGACAAAACGTAGCTGAGAGTTTTTACACGAATATTGTCTAATAGACAGTATTCAATCTCAAAAAGGAGTCCTCATTACAATAATTATCACACTATTTTAAAAGATAATGAGGATTACTATAGCCACCATCTCGGATCATCACTCCGTTCCCCGACTAGTCCCGACTACGTTCTCATTTCCTGAAGAGAACAATGAAAGTAAAAGGGTGAGCTCAACTAGCCCAATAAGAAATATTATGACTAAGATAATGCAGAATAAATTATCATTAGCCTTCAACAGTTTTAAACAATAAACAACAAGTTTAACTGCAACGAAACAAGCAATCCATTAGAAGAGTTAAGTAGAGCATGATATCTACTATCTTCTATACTTTAAAAAGTTTATCATCAACTTTATAACTGAGACTTAGCTTAACAAATAATCCACATCACTGAATTATCCATGCACTGCGTGCCAAGGATATTCATTAGTATAATGTCCACAAATTATTCATGCACTACGAGCCAAGGATGTGTAATCACCAATGGTCATGATCATACCATCAACTATCCATCAATGCACTACGGGCCAATGAGGACTTTTACCACATCATTTGTAATATTACGGGTCATAATTATACCGAATGATCCCTGGTTATAATCATACCAATCAACAGTCTATCTATGCACGTAAGCCAAAGATGACTTTTATCACAATATAAGCATTAGGATGATGACAATGATATAAGAATTCATTAAAAGAAAACAAAGGATAAATTTTTAAAGATTTATAATTTAATTTATCCAAAATTCAATAATGTCCTAATTGTCAACATGATACTGCTTTGTGGAGTAAAATTCAAGAATAATATTGTATCAAAAATAATTTGGACAACAAAGAAATTAATTTTTATCATGAATAGTATCCCGGGTGAATAGTACCCTGTGAATAGTACTTTGTGAATAGTACATGTGAATAATACCCAAGAATAGTATTTTGTGAATAGTACCCATGAATAGTACTTTGTGAATATTACCCTGTAAATAGTACTTTGTGTATAGTATCGCGTGAATAGTATTCCGGCATGAAAAGATCAATAATTATCAAGAATGTTCAAAATAATATTTCCATGAAAAGATACTAGATGAAGCACAAATATCACAGATATTCTACTAATTTCACAGAGTATAGAAGCAATACTTTCACATAATGAGTGTAGAATTAGAAATACGAAACAAAATAATATTACTCACATACTACAGAGTACGGAAGAAAATATTATTTCTTACAAATACTGAACAAATATAATATCCCTTACCTTAGAAGAAGAATGGATACTGGAATAGTGAAGTAGCAGAATACTCTTCTTCTTCCTCTCTATAGCTTCTCTCTCTATAATTGCTCTTGTGAGTCTTAGTGAATTGGTGAGAATGCAAGAAGAATGAGCTTCTCTTTATATGAAGACATAGTTTCGATAATTGTACGTTCTGGGGCTCGAATTATTACAGTATAATACCTTCATCTTTTCCTCCATATTTAATTTAATCCTACAAGTATTATCAATCTTGCAGCACCTCCCCTAATAGTACATACATGTGAATCAATAGTTCCGTTCATGTGAATAAATAGTTATATACATGTGAACTAATAGCAATTAATTGCTCAATTATCTGATTAATTTTCCGTTTGGTCAATTTAACATCCAGAAATCAATTATTATTGAAATAAATGTTGATTTCCGCTAACACAAATAATCCCAACACAATGAAAATATTTTTATCAACAATTCATCTTTAATCAATACGAACTTATTCATCATTAATACCATAACTCACAATATTTAACAACCAGATCATTCCTAGGAAAGAGGGGGCTTTCCGATAAGGATTTCTCCCTACTGACGCGCAATTAGGTGACCAAACCCCTTTCCTCGACAGAACTTTCTAGACATCGTCAATATTGCAAATAATAATATGAATAACTTTGTCGTCACAATTATTGATTTAAAAATATAAAATATTATACAGATGATACTATGATAATAATTGAATCAATAATATGAGAGATATTATGCAGCAATTACTGTAGCAATAATTGAGTATAACTGAGTGACTTCTCACGTAAGTATCAATAATTAATACCGTGTGCTGCTATGTAACCACGCGTAATACTGTACATTTACCACCGGGTAGTTCAACAGTTTAATGGTAAAACTTTCGCCGTTATTTTTATAAAAAGATTTTTATTGTTTTCTAACTACGATAATAATTCTATTATGGGGTTCACCAATGATTGTGTCGTCGTACGAATATTCCTGTTAAAACGAATATTCCCCGACCAATCGAATATTTTATAACCACTTGTTTACTTTGTAAAATTTGTAAATATTACCCATAACTATAATATTATATCAAATCCACACCACAATATTCAAAAATATATTTTGAGAAAAATTTAATATTTATTCATAAAAGTTGGGGTCTTACAACCTACCATTCTTATGAAATTTTATCCTCAAAATTAGGGTACGTACCTGGTATGTCGAAGAGATGAGGATACCTTGACTTCATTTCAGATTCTAACTCCCAGGTCATTTCCTCAACATCGTGGTTTTTTCACAAAACTTTGACTTGAGGTATAACTTTGGAGCGTAAAATATGATCCTTCTTATCCAAAATTTTAATAGGTACCTCTTCATACGTTAAATCTTCTGCTATCTCATTCGGTTCTAATTTAATAATGTGGTTCGAGTCTTTCATATATTTACGTAACATAGATATGTGAAAAACGTTATGAACACGAGACATTCTTGGCGGTAAGGCGAATCTATAGGCCACAGTTCCTACTCGGTTAAGGATATCAAATGGGCCAATGAATAGAGAATTGATCTTTCCTCTCGTTTCAAATCTTGTAACTCCTTTCCATGGAGCAACACATAATAACACATGATCTCCAACATTGAATTCCATTTCCTTTCGATGAAGATCAGCATAACTCTTTTGTCGATCTTGTGAGGTTTTTATACGTTGCCGGATCATTTGAATCTTCTCTGTATTCATACGTACTAATTCTGGTCCCAACAAAGTTGCTTCACCCACCTCGTCCCAGCATACTGGAGAACAACATTTGCATCCATACAACGCCTCGAATGGAGCCATGCCAATACTTGCTTGATAACTATTATTGTAGGAGAATTCCACCAATGGCAATAACTTGTCCCAACTTCCTTTGAAGTTAAGGACATAGAGACTTAATAGATCTTCAAGAGTTTGAATAGTCCTCTCCAACTGCTCGTCCGTTTGAGGTTGATATGCCGAATTGAATCGTAAATTCGTGACCATAGGTTTTTGCAAACTAACCCAAAATCATGAAGTAAATCTTGGGTCTCAATCAGAAACTATGGATACTGGCATATTATGCAGTCTTACAATCTCATTTATGTATATACGAGCAAGACTTTCAAGTGAATAAGTTTCTCGTATAGGTAGGTAAGAAATGAGAAGACTTGGTCAATCTATCGACAATGATCCAAATCGCATCTATGCCTTGAAAAACCTTGGGAAGACCAGTAACGAAATCTATGGTAATTGATAAGTAGGTTTTATACCTACTTATTCGGTATCTATTACTTGAATTAGTTACTTAAACCTATTTTTCTTAGTTACTTTTCATACATTTTATGTTATTTTGTAGGCTATGACATAACATTGGCATGAAGAAGCAATGAAAAGCAATTCGAACATCTTTTGGACTAAAATATGCAAGCAAATACAAGAAGGAAAGATTGCAGGGCTTTTAACACCAAGTGGGATGCATGTTCTTGACTTGGATCTTAGTTTATACTGTACATCTTCTTCTTAGCTTTCTGAAACATCTTGAATCATCCCAATTAGAGTTCGGATGCGAGAGTTATGGCCTTTTTATCAACGAAGATCAAAGCTAAGAGTTCTCATGTTTGCAATCTACATAGCATCTACTTCAAGCCTGATTTCCACCTTGATCCAGTCCAAATTTGTCAATTCTCAAAGAATGAAAGATGTAGAGCTCGTCGATATCTTCGATTTGATAGGTGGCGGGCCTCGCAACTCCTCCCGGATCAAAGGTTATGATCGTTTTCCCAAAGAACGTCAGAGCAGAAATAAGACCCCTGTCGGGGCGGGCTTTTCCTTCACAAAATCCCCGTCGGGGCGGGCATACCAGCTGCAAATAGTGTGTATGCCAGTCGGGGCAGGCCCTTTACAAGTATAAACCCCCGCCGGGGGGGGGGGTACGCGCAGAAAAGGCAAATTTTGGCCAAATTTGAGTTCGGGAATAATTGTCTCGATCCGATTGACTCAAGGACTTCCTAGAGGACTTAAAGACATATAAAGAGACTTATAAAAGGAGGAGAATCACAAGGATTAGAGGGGAGATTAGTAGTTTTGAAGAATTCCATTAGATTAGATTAGACTAGAATGGGAGAAAACCATAGTTCTTATGAGCTTTGGAGATTGAAGCAACTTGGAGACCATTGAAGATTCAAAGTAGGAGCAAGGAGGGAGCTTCAAATCTACAGACAATAGATTTTATCTTCTCATCTTCTTCTATCTTTGTCTTTTAACGTGTATTCAAGTGTAGATTCTTAGTTTTAATTCAATAATCATGAACTAATTCTTTGTTTGAGATTACAATGGATCTTATTGTGTAGTTTATTTTAATATGATTCGTTATCAATTATTATGTTCTATTGTGAGGATTTTCTATTGTGATTTGGACTTAATTGTTTAATTGATTGGCCATCAATTACCATGATAATCTATATGAACTCGAGAGATGAAGTATTGATTTAGATCTTATCATGATAGCATGTGTTTGTGATTTTTGCATTGATAGAATTCATGATTCGTGTTTAGGATAGAGATATGCCTTTACGCCATATGTAATCTTATAGAGAACTTGTGCTTTAAATCCTCTTTAATTGTAATTCACATAGAGATATAGTGGATTAGTTAATTAGGGTGTCTTACTTAATTCTATCATCTGTGGATTTAAGTAAGTATGGGTATTATGCATCGAGAGGTGGTTTTATCTGCTTTAGTGTTCTTGATTAACAATTCAAAATAAAAAATAATTGATGAGAAGTGTGTTAACTTAAATGAAGCAATAAGTGAAGTTGTGATCTTAAATCTCCGTAATCTGATTTTTAATTAGTGATAATTAGAATTAGTGTACTTAAATAATTTAATTTATATAATTTAAAATTCATTCGTTTAAATAAGATTGAATTGGTTACTGGTTAGTACTTGGTGATTTTTATTAAACAATTCCTCGTGGGAACGATACTTTACTTTCACTGTATTACTTGTTGATCACGTATACTTGCGTGTTGTGCGTAACTAGATTTTACCCAACAAGTTTTTGGCGCCGCTGCCGGGGAATTAGTTAATATATTTTTGCCAATATTAGCTTCATTCAAATTAGTCTTAATTTAAACTTTTTTTTCCTTTTATTTAATTCTCTTCCTATTTTTCTTTCTTTTCAGGTACCATGGCGGAATTTAATTATCAATGGCCGTATACGAGAATGACTCAGCCAAGGGGACCGGGGATTAATGGTCTCAATGCATTTTCTTCATTATCATCTCATCTTGAGACACTTTCGAGGAGGTTGGACGTTGTTGCAGCCCAACGTAATCGAAGGATAGTAGTTAATTTCAATTATTGTGCTGGTAATCATCCGAGTCATCAATGCACCGTTAGTTTTGTGCCGGGATAATATAGTGGTGAATACCTCAACGATTATATATATGCTAATTATCATCAAGTTTGGGGGTATCACCCAAATTCGTCATGGAGCTATACTTATGAAGACCAATACTACGCTCCAAATCCAACATATACACCAGAATTTTCATGTCCACCTCCATTGCTACAAGAAGAAAAGCCAATCTGAGGGATGTAATATTGAAGGGCATAGCAAACCTAGAGGAGATGAGGATTAGCCAAGAGCTGTCAACCCAAAATTTTAATAATCAGATGAAACAACTCGTCACTACCTCAACCAATGGTCCTCAATACATGGCTTCCGAGACTGAAACAGAAAATTCAAGGCTAGAGGAAATTTTGTCCAAGTTCATAGCTTTAAATGAGGAGAAGATGAGTAATCAAGCGAGGTCAATTCAAAATCTTACGGATCAGATAGAGCAAATGACCAAAGCCGTAAGCAACCTTCCTCCAAACACTTGGCTTTATGACATGGGTGACGAAATTGACGGAGAACTCGAACCAAATTTGTGACTGAATGAGCCATAAGATATCGAAAGTGTGGAGATAATTGGGGATAATGAAATAGAGGTCGACGAAGATCTAAATGGGCCCCCACCAAAGATCAAAGAGTCAGTCAGATTTGCAAAACCTTGTCCGCTTGGTAGTCATGTCGTCGACAAGGCTCTTTATGACATGAGAGCTAGTACAAATGTAAAACCATGGTGGGATGAGGAGGAGAAGATAGAAGAAGAGCACGTTGTGCTTGCCAAGCCTCAAAGTCCCAATCTAATCATAGACTCAATAGACGATAAAGCACCTAGTTATTTAACATTCTTAATTGGGCACTTATCTAAACAAAGCATGCTAGGTGACTTTGACGCATTGGCCATCACAAATGGGAACCTTACAAAACCTATATTATTTCTGATAGATGGAGGGTTCCTCAATTATTGAAGAGGAATTGGATAGCGTGACCAGATAAAGTCAGGCTGAAAGACTATAATTCAAGCGCTAACTGGGAGGTAACCCAGGAATTTTTATATTTATTTGCTTTACTAGTTTATTTAGTAGATAGGAATTAATTTGCTTATTAAGCTCTCTTATAAATCCAAAGTGTTAATCTAATTCGTGTTGTCTCTCTTCATTACAGGTATTGGAGGTTCAATGGATAGGCAAAAGATTATGGAAAGGGAAGCCACCAGCCTGAGCCCATGACACAGTATCCTCCTTCAAATTTCGATGTGGAGGAGTTTTCAGTCTTTGTGCCACGCCACCATCACCACAAGCTTAAATGATTACAGGGAAGTTCTCGTCTACTTCATGCTTTATTTTACAATGAGGACATTATAATTGTTATGTTTGGGGGGAATATTTGGGGTATATAAGCTATAAAAGAAAAAAAGAAAAAAAGTATGAATAAACACCGTGGCGTGCTTGTCTAGTTTTATGGCCTTTGTTACTTGAGTAAGTAAGCCCAAGGGGATTGTCTTTACACCTAGCGCCCTAAGGTCTTAATGGTCCGGGAGTCGTTGGTCGAAAGCTCGTTAAGGTAACATTGAAAAGCCTAAGGGAATAAGACATTGCATAGCTATGTGTATATAAAAAAAAGAAAAAAAATGAATAAAATAGGAAATAAGAGCAAAAAGCCCCCGTAGATGAAAAATAAAGCATAAGTATCCCATGTTGACCCTCGATATTGGTAATTGTTTGATTTTAGTTGGATCTAGCTTGTTTTTAGATTTCTTGAGTTTACACTGTATGATGCCTTCGAAGAGACTTGTTATGTGTTAAATTTAATTTTATATCAGTGTGGAGCACACACGCACTATATTAGTGATAACAGTCTAAGATTTGACGATTGATTGGGAAGTTAATGATTTATTTTGATATGATGTATTATCATGTTTACTTGATTTCTCTAAGGCCGGTTGAATAGACTTGTTTCTGTCATTACTGCTGGATTCGTAGGCATGTAGATTAGTTGCATTGCATAGCATTGTTGTTTTGTGTTTTTGCTTGAGGACAAGCAATGGTTTAAGTTTGGGGGTATTTGATAAGTAGGTTTTATACCTACTTATTCGGTATCTATTACTTGAATTAGTTGCTTAAACCTACGTTTCTTAGTTACTTTTCATACATTTTATGTTATTTTGTAGGCTATGACATAACATTAGCATGAAGAAGCAAGGAAAAGCAATTTGGACATCTTTTGGACTAAAATATGCAAGCAAATATAAGAAGGAAAGATTTTAGGGCATTTAACACCAAGTGAGATGCATGTTCTTGGCTTGGATCTTGGATTATACCATAAAGCTTCTTCTTAGCTTTTCGTAACATCTTGAATCATCCCAATTGGAGTTCGGATGCGAGAGTTATGACCTTTTTATCAACGAAGATCAAAGCTAAGAGTTCTCATGATTGCAATTTACATAGCATCTACTTCAAGCCTGATTTTCACCTTAATCCAATCCGAATTTGTCAATTCTCAAAGAATGAAAGTTGTAGAGCTCGTCGATATCTTCGATTTGATAGGTGGCGGGCCTCGTAACTCATCTCGAGTCAAAAGTTATGGCCATTTTTCCAAAGAATGTCAGAGCAGAAACAAGACCCCCGCCGGGGCGGGCTTTTCCTTCACAAAACCCCCACCGGGGCTGGCATACTAGCTGCAAAACAGTGTGGATTCTTAGTTTTAATTCAATAATCATAAACTAATTCTTTGTTTGAGATTACAATGGATCTTATTGCGTAGTTTATTTTAATATGCTTCGTTATCAATTATTATGTTCTATTGTGAGGATTGTCTATTGTGATTTGAACTTAATTATTTAATTGATTGGCCATCAATTACCGTGATAATCTATATGAACTCGAGAGATGAAGTATTGATTTAGATCTTATCATGATAGCATGTGTTTGTGATTTCTGCATAGATGGAATTCATGATTCGTGTTTAAGATAGATATATGCCTTTATGCCATATGTAATCTTATAGAGAACTTGTGCTATAAATCCTTTTTAATTGTAATTCACATAGAGATATAGTGGATTAGTTAATTAGGGTGTCTTGCTTAATTCTATCATATGTGGATTTAAGTGAGTATGGGTATTATGCATCGAGAGGTGGTTTTATCTGCTTTAGTGTTCTTGATTAACAATTCAGGATAGAAAATAATTGATGAGAAGTGTGTTAACTTAAATGAAGCAATAAGTGAAGTTGTGATCTTAAATCTCCGTAATCTGATTTTTAATTAGTGATAATTAGAATTAGTGTAATTAAATAATTTAATTTATATAATTTGAAATTCATTCGTTTAAATAAGATTGAGTTGGTTACGGGTTAGTACTTTGTGATTTTTATTAAATAATTTCTCGTGGGAACGATACTTTACTTTCACTGTATTACTTGTTGATCACGTATACTTGCATGTTGTGCGTAACTAGATTTTACCCAACAGTAATGTGCTCCCACTTCCATTCTTGAATTTCAAGTGGTTGCAATGGACCTTTTGGCACTTGATGCTCCGCCTTGACTCGTTGACACGTTAAACACCTTGAGATAAACTCCGCAATCTCTCTTTTCATATTGCTCCACCAAAATGTATGTCGAAGATCACGATACATCTTGGTACTTCCAGGATGGATTGCAAATGGTGTGTTGTGTGCCTCCATCATGATTTTATACTCTAAATCAGGGTCGTTAGGAACACAAAGTCTAGAGTTGACTTGAAGTATTCCTTCTTCATTGATTCTTGCTTCTGGGATAGCACTTTCTTGTACTTTCTTTCTCATACGCATCAGCTCCAGGTCTGTAGCTTGAGCAGCTTTAACTTTATCGATTAAAGTCGATTCTACTCGTATATTTGCCATCATCATGTGGGTCCCTGGAGTCTTTAACTCTATCTCCATCCTTTGTAAGTCATACAAAATGGGCCTTTGCGTTGACAATAACGCACTCGTTCCCGCATATGATCTTTTACTCAGTGTGTCAGCTATTACGTTCGCTTTTCTAGGATGGTATTGAATGGTATGATCATAATCTTTCAACAGCTCGAGCCAACATCGTTGTCGCATGTTGAGTTCTTTTTAGGTGAAAAAATATTTGAGGCTTTTATGTTCCGTATAGATCTCCACTTTCTCCCCATGCAGGTAATGCCTCCTGATTTTAAGTGCGAAAACGACAGCTGCCAACTCTAGATCATGAGTAGGATAATTCCTCTCGTATTCTTTGAGTTGTCGTGAGGCATAGGCTATGACTTTCCCATGTTACATGAGAACACATCCTAACCCTCTGCCTGAAGCATCGCTATAGATGACAAATCCCTCCGAACCAGATGGTATTGTTAGAACAGGTGCTGAAATGAGTCTCCTCTTGAGTTCTTGAAAACTCTTCTCACATTCCTTGCTCCAACCAAATTTTATATCTTTCAGAGTCCTCTGAGTTAATGAAGTAGCGATTCGAGAAAACCCTTCTATGAATCTCCGATAATAACTAGTTAAGTCGAGAAAGCTACGTACTTTGGTCACTGACTTATTTTGCTCCCAGTTTTGAATTGCTTCAATCTTTGACGGGTCAACAGATATTCCGTGATTTGATATCACGTGCCCAAGGAATGCTACTTCCTTAAGCCAAAACTCGCATTTCTTCAACTTGGCATATAGCTTGTTTTCACGAAGCTTTTGGAGTATCAGCCTCAAGTGTTCCTCATGATCTTCACGGCTTTTGAAATATATGAGGATGTCATCAATAAAGACAACCAAAAAATTATCCAAATATTCCTTGAATACTCGGTTCATCATATCCATGAAGGTAGCAGGAGATGTAGCAACCGAGAAATTCGGATTTATTGTAAAATAATTTTATTTAATTAAACAATGAATAAAATTATATTATATGTTATTATTACGTGTTAGTAAGATGAAGGTTGTTCTATAACCTAGATATGTCAGAATGTTGTAGTATTTTGGCTACGTGAAGGAATTATAGTGTTTGAATTTTTAAGACGAAAAAAATGTTTTTCGAGGATTTTTTTAAAAACACTATTCACGGATTTCTACTCGGAAATTATTTTTGAATTTCCGAGAAATACGTAATGATAGAATAATAAGAAAGGATGGAATATGTAATAATATTTCCGTTATAGCAAACGCAATTTTTCGCATGCGTACTAAATTTGAGAACGTAAGGGAAAGTGAAGCGTTAACAAATAAACGATAATCGTGTGATACATAAGTATTATACGAGGTAATGAATATGAGTATGATACGAGGTATTATACGAGTATGTATTAAATAATGGTATGTCATATATTATGAATGAGTATACGAGTTACCATACGAGAAGAATACGTGTATAATACGTTATAAGGCTTTAAGTCAATTGGATTGGACTTGTAGGATTTTGTGTAGAAATTGTATAAGCCCAAGTGAATTAATGTTAAGGCCCAAATGTTTGTTAAATGCAAGCCCAAAGAATAAGTTAATTTAATTAAACCTAAAGACCAAATTAAGAATCGGATTCGTGGATCGATCTAATGGGTAAAAATGACCCATGGGTCAACCCATGTGGGCCCCATGATCACACGACATGATCTTGGTGAGCAAGCAAAGGATAAGATATGTGATGGCCAAGTTATGTATAGTAAGGAGGTTAATTAAGTAGGTGGGATGCTTAATGACCAAACTACCCTAATCTAGGATTTTCTATATATAGAAGACTTGCTAGATCATTTTTCACTTGTTAAATTTCCACCAACAAGTTATAACTTATTGAGTAGAGAGAAAAAGTAAGAAAAGGTAGACTTCATAATCCAAGAAGCAAGAAGTATATCAAAGTTGATCATCAAAGGTAATGATCTTAAACCATGATTCTCCCTCTCTTCAATTGTTAGAGAAGTGAGTAGTGGTAGAACTTGTATGCTAAGAAGTGATGAGAATGACTAATCAAGGACTTAAGCTTTAATAAGTCATGTTGTAAGATAAGCACAATAATGGAAGTTATGAACTCATGAAGAACATGAAAGAACTTAGCATGCATAAATAATGAAATATGTTTGGTTAGAATGTTAGTATAATGTAATGAATCCATTTGAAACGGTGTAAAAATCTTAAGTAACGAAGTTATGGTAGAATTTACGAGATTAGACGATAATCGTCGAAATCGTGAAATTCTCGGAATGGAAGTCAAATTTTGGCATTGAACTCAGAAACGTTGGTTTTTGATGGAGATTAGTCTCAATTGGCATTTGTAAGACCCCAACTTTTATAAATAAAGATGAATTTTCTATAAATATCATTTTTGAATATTATGGAGTTAAATTGATATAATGTTATAGTTGTGGGTAATATTTATAAATTTTGCAAAGTACGCAAGTTGTTATATAATATTCGATTGGTCGGGGAATATTCGTTTTAACAAGGAATATTCGTACAACGACACAATCATTGGTGGACCCCACAACGGAATTATTGTCGGATTGAGAAAACGACAAAAATATTTTATTAAAAATAACGGCGGAAGTTTTACCATTGTTACTGTTGAACTACTCGGTAGTAAAAGTACAGTAATACGTGTGGTTGCATAGTAGCACACGGTATTGATTATTAATGCTTATGTGAAAAGTCACTCAGTTTGATTCAATTATTGTCAGTTAATAATATGAATTATTTAGCGATAATGACGTTTTGTTTTATTCGTATTATTAACACAATAAAACAGAAACATCTTTTTATATAAAACAGAATACTTTATTAAAGTTATTCTATAAATAGAATATATTATATTTTATTTAAAAGATTTTTCTTTAAATATGGACCGTCAGATTAAAGTAATCAATCTGGACCGTTCATGGATTAGTTACTATGCATTCTATTTTTCTATAAATAGCAGCTCATTCCTTCATTATTTCTTACGAATTCACTGAACTCTAGAGAGAGAAACTATAGAGAGAAACTATAGAGAGAGAGAAGAAGAGTATTCTGCTACTTAACTACTTCCTTATTTCAGCTCTTCTTTAAAACGGTAAGGGGTGTTATTCTTTCTTATTCATGAAGAGAACTGTTGTTATTCCATTTATTATTATTCTGTTGGAATAACCTGTATACGCGGTCTACCCTATACTTGGTGACATTCTTCTATTATTCTGTTGGAACATCCTGTCTGTGTGTTTTACACCGGACCTGGTTCCGTTTTTATTATTATTCTGTCGGAATATCCTGTCTATGCGTTTACGCCGGACCTGGTTCCATTATTTATTATTCTGTTGGAATAACCTGTCTGTGCGGTCTATCGCATGCATGGTGATTTCTTTTGTTATTCCATTCTTTATTATACTCAGTTGGTTAAGTTTTGACTTCTATACTCCATAAAATTTGTGGAATATCCTTGACATTTGCGCTTCATCTAGTATCTATTCATGAAAATATTCTCCTGATCATTCTTGAATTTTACTTCACAAAGTAGTATCATGTTGACAATTTGGACGTTGTTAATTCTTGGATAAATTAATTCTTGAACTTGTTTTATTGAATTCTTATATCATTGTCATCATCCTCATGTTTATATTATGTTGAAAGTCATCTGTGGCCTGTAGTGCATAGATGGACTTGGTATGATTATGACCAGGGATTATTCGGTGTAATCATGACCGTAATGTTACAAATGATGTGGTAAAAGTCCTCATTGGCCCGTAGTGCATTGATGGACAGTTGTTGGCATGATCATGACCATTAATGAATATACGAATATCCTTGGCCGTAGTGCAGGGGTGATTCGATGATGTGGATTATTTTATTAAGCTGAGTCCCAGCGATCACAGTGTTGGAAAATCTTTTAAATCATAAAAGATAGTAGAGTTTATTTTCTACTTGACTCTCTTAATGGATTGCTTGTTCCGCTACAGTTAAACTTGATGTCTATTATATTTTATCAGTTTAACATTGTTGAAGGCTAATGATAATTTATTCTGCATTATCTTAGTCATAATATTTTTTACTGGGCTAGTTGAGCTCACCCTTTCTTTCACTGTTCTCTTCAGGAAATGAGAACGTAGCTAGGGCAAGTCGGGGAACGGAGTGATGGTCCGAATGATAGTATTAGTTAGTAGTCCTCACTATTCTATGTAATAGTGTGTTAATAAATGTAATGAGGACTCCTTTTGAGTATGAATACTCTCTAGAAGATAATATTTGTATTCAAACTCACAGTTTATGTTTTGTCGTATTGTACACGACAGTTGTATTAGTAAGTTGTATTTGTATTCTGTACTATGTATTTGACGACCCAAGATGGGTGATGTATACTTAATTTTGGGGGCGTCACAGTTGGTATCAGAGCCTAGGGATATGATCCCTGGCTAAGATGTGAGAATAGAACTAGGAGGGGAGAGACGGGGAATTCCTTCGCTAGTATGACCTACCTAAGTTTATTTGCATGGTATTTAATTTGTCGGTCATAATATAAGGATAAAATATGACATATCAATTAATTTTTATTTTGTGGCAGTATCTGGAAATGGCATCTGAGAATGTTGAGAATAGCAATGGAGCACAGGCGACTGTTGATTCACCACATATCAATAATCAGGATAATGTGCATCAGGAAGGTGACAATCCTCATGCAAACAACAACACTGACCAAATGATGAATGATCAAATGTTCAGAGGCTTTATGCAATTCATGCAACAACAGGTGAAAACGGCTCCTGTCCACAACGTAGGTGGAAATACTGGAAACTCTCAGGCGGTCATCGCTAAACAGTTTAAGGAGATGGGACCACCGGAGTTTAAGGGAGAACCCAAACCACTTGTAGCTGAAACATGGATAAAGCAGATCACCAAGATATTTGATGTCTTGGGTTGTTCCGAGGAGCAAAAGGTTTCCTTTGCCGCCTTTATGTTGCGAGGAGAGGCAGATTACTGGTGGGAATCGATAAAGCGTACTCAACCTGCCGCACTGAAGATGACTTGGGAGAAGTTCCAAGAGCTGTTTAACGACAAATACTTTCCCGAGAGTATTCGTCACATGAAGGAGGTGGAGTTCATCAAATTGGAGCAGAATAATATGACCGTGTCGCAGTACGAGGCAAAATTTGCGGAGTTATCCCGGTTTGCATCCCACCTGGTGGATAATGAAGAAAGAATGACGCGGATGTTTTTAAGAGGTTTGAAGCCGGAGATACGTCAACATCTTATTTCTCATAAACTGTGTTTGTATTCAGATGTTGTAAATAGGGCTCAGTTGGTGGAGCGCGATAACGAGACAACGCAACCAAAAGAGAGCAGCCGGCAAAATGATAATACCAGTGAGAGCAGTCATCGAAGCGATGACAACAAGCGTGGAGGGAATCAACAGGCCAGAAATGGTAACCACTTCGGTGGTAATCAGGGCCAAAACAATAAGAATGGGCATTTCAAGAAGAGGAGATTCAACAATGATGGAAAGACGTCAGCACCAGCACCTGTCGTTAAGGAAGGAGAACGACCACCTATCATATGTTTCAAATGCGGAGGGGAGGGGCACATCAGTCCAAACTGCGCGATGTCGTCCAAAGTATGTTATAATTGTGGAAGAGAAGGTCATTTAGCCCAATTTTATCGTTTACCGAAGACAAATTCAGCTAGGATGGAGGCACCAAAGGCCGTCCCAGAAAAGTCAAAACCGGTTGTGCAAGGGAGAGCGTTTGTTGTGAACTCCCAGAGAGCAAGGAACCCGAATGAGGTCATCACGAGTAAGCTTATCATAAACTCTAACGAAGACTATACTTTATTTGATACCGGTTCTACCCATTCTTTTATTTCTCCTACTTGCGCTCATCGATTAAATTTGATTCCGGAGAAATTAGACTTTGACTTAGCAGTTGAAACTCCATTGGGAGAAACCTTCATTACATCCACGGTTTATAAGTCTTGTTTGGTTCAAGTTGGTACCCACACATTACCTGTCGATCTGATTTCATTAAAAATACTTGCATTTGACGTGATTCTAGGGATTGATTGGTTAACTACTCATCATGCAAAAATTGATTGTTTTCGTAAGGTTGTTAGCTTTCATATTCCTAATCGACCTATTATGCGAATTCAAGCAACCAAACCATTAAAATCAATCGCTGTCATCTCAAGCCATAAAGCTATTCGTTTATTGAAAAACGGATGTCAAGCTTTCTTAGCTCATGTCACAGATCTAAACAAAAATACGTCAGCTTTGAATGATATTTCTGTTGTTAATAAATTTCCTGACGTATTTCCCGAAGAACTTCTTGGCCTACCCCCAGAGCGTGAAATTGAATTTTGTATCGACCTTGAACCCGGTACAAAACCCATTTCCAAAGCCCCATATCGAATGGCTCCTATTGAACTTCAGGAGTTAAAGACTCAACTGCAGGAATTGTTAGACATTGGTTTTATTCGTCCTAGTACTTCTCCTTGGGGTGCTCCTGTTCTGTTCGTGAAGAAGAAAGATGGGAGTATGCGACTTTGTATTGATTATCGGGAGTTGAATCATGTCACCATCAAAAATAGGTACCCATTGCCACGTATTGATGACCTGTTTGACCAGTTGCAAGGAGCACAATTCTTTTTAAAGATCGATCTTCGTTCTGGATATCATCAGCTGAAGGTTAGAACTGAGGATATTCCAAAGACTGCCTTCAGAACTCGGTATGGGCATTATGAATTCTTAGTTATGTCTTTTGGATTGACTAATGCTCCTGCTGCCTTCATGGATATGATGAACAGGGTATTCAAGGAATATTTGGATCACTTTGTGGTCATCTTTATCGATGACATCCTTGTTTATTCCAAAAGTCGTGAAGATCATGAGCAACACTTGAGGTTGGTACTCCAAAAGCTTCGTGAATACAAACTTTATGCCAAGTTGAAGAAATGCGAGTTCTGGCTGGAAGAGGTAGCATTCCTTGGGCACGTAGTATCAAGTCGTGGAATATCTGTTGACCCGACAAAGATTGAAGCAATTCAAAGCTGGGAGCAACCTAAATCAGTAGCCGAAGTACGTAGCTTTCTCGGTCTAGCTGGTTATTATCGGAGATTCGTGGAAGGATTTTCTCGAATCGCTACTCCATTAACTCAGCTGACTCGGAAAGATACAAAGTTCGGATGGAGCGAAGAGTGTGAGCAGAGTTTTCAAGAACTCAAGAGGAGACTCATTTCAACACCTGTTCTAACAATACCATCTGGCTCGGAGGGATTTGTCATCTACAGTGATGCTTCGAGCAAAGGGTTGGGATGCGTTCTCATGCAACATGGAAAAGTCATAGCCTATGCATCAAGACAACTCAAGGAATATGAGAGGAATTATCCTACTCATGATCTAGAGTTGGCAGCTGTTGTCTTTGCACTTAAAATTTGGAGGCATTACTTGTATGGGGAGAAGGTGGAGATCTTTACGGATCATAAAAGCCTTAAATATTTCTTCACTCAAAAGGAACTCAACATGCGACAACGACGTTGGCTTGAACTGTTGAAAGATTATGATCATACCATTCAATACCATCCTGGAAAAGCGAACGTGGTAGCTGACGCATTGAGTAGAAGACCATATGCAAGTACGAGTGCGATATTATTAACACAAAGGCCCATTTTATGTGATTTGCAAAGGATGGAGATAGAGTTAAAGACTCCAGGGACCCATGTGATGATGACGAATATACGAGTAGAACCAACTTTAATCGATAAGGTTAAAGCTGCTCAAGCTACATACCTGGAGCTGATGCGTATGAGGAAGAAAGTGCAAGAAGGTGCTATGCCGGAAGCAAGAATCGATGAAGAAGGAATACTTCGAGTCAACTCCAGACTTTGTGTTCCTAACAACCCCGATTTAAAGTATGAAATCATGATGGAGGCGCACAACACACCGTTTGCAATCCATCCTGGAAGTACCAAAATGTATCATGATCTTCGTCATACATTTTGGTGGAGCAATATGAAGAGAGAGATAGCGTTGTTTATCTCAAGGTGTCTAACTTGTCAACGAGTCAAAGCGGAGCATCAAGTACCAAAAGGTCTATTGCAACCACTTGAAATTCCAGAATGGAAGTGGGAGCACATTACCATGGATTTCGTTACCGGTCTTCCTAAGGTTTCTCAAGGTATAGATGCGATTTGGGTCATTGTTGATAGATTGACCAAGTCTGCTCATTTCTTACCGATACGAGAAACTTATACACTTGAACGTGTTGCTCGTATGTACATAAACGAGATTGTAAGACTGCATGGTATGCCAGTATCCATAGTTTCTGATCGAGACCCAAGATTCACTTCACGATTTTGGGTTAGTTTACAAAAAGCTATGGGCACAGATTTACGATTTAGTTCGGCATATCATCCTCAGACGGACGGACAATCAGAGAGGACTATTCAAACTCTAGAAGATTTATTAAAACTCTGTGTCTTTGACTTCAAGGGAAGTTGGGACAAGTTCTTACCATTGGTGGAGTTTTCCTACAACAACAGTTATCAAGCAAGTATTGGCATGGCTCCATTCGAAGCATTGTATAGAAGAAAATGTCGGTCTCCAGTATGCTGGGATGAGGTGGGTGAAGCAACGTTGTTGGGACTAGAGTTGGTACGTATGGCTACAGAAAAGATTCAAACGATCCGACAACGTATAAAAACCTCACAAGATCGACAAAAGAGTTATGCTGATCTTCATCGAAAGGACGTGGAATTTGATGTAGGAGATCATGTGTTCTTACGTGTTGCTCCATGGAAAGGAGTTACGAGATTTGGAAAGAGAGGAAAGCTCAATCCTCGATTCATCGGTCCATTTTTAATCCTCGATCGAGTAGGAACTGTGGCTTATAGACTCGTTTTACCGCCAAGTATGTCTCGTGTTCATAACGTTTTTCACATACCCATGTTACGTAAATATGTGGAAGACCCGAACCACATTATTGAGTTAGAACCGGACGAAATAGCGGAGGATTTGACGTATGAAGAAGTTCCTGTTCAAATCTTGGATAAGAAGGAACATATTCTACGCTCCAAGGTTATACCTCAAGTCAAAGTTTTGTGGAGAAACCACGATGTTGAGGAAATGACCTGGGAGTTAGAATCTGAAATGAAATCAAGGTATCCTTACCTCTTCGACATACCAGGTATGTACCCTAATTTCGAGGGCGAAATTTCATAAGAAGGGGAGGTTGTAAGACCCCAACTTTTATAAATAAAGATGAATTTTCTATAAATATCATTTTTGAATATTATGGAGTTAATTTGATATAATGTTATAGTTGTGGGTAATATTTATAAATTTTGCAAAGTACGCAAGTTGTTATATAATATTCGATTGGTCGGGGAATATTCGTTTTAACAAGGAATATTCGTACAACGACACAATCATTGGTGGACCCCACAACGAAATTATTGTCGGATTGAGAAAATGATAAAAATATTTTATTAAAAATAACGGCGGAAGTTTTACCATTGTTACTGTTGAACTACTCGGTAGTAAAAGTACAGTAATACGTGTGGTTGCATAGTAGCACACGGTATTAATTATTAATGCTTATGTGAAAAGTCACTCAGTTTGATTCAATTATTGTCAATTAATAATATGAATTATTTAGCGATAATGACGTTTTGTTTTATTCGTATTATTAACGTAATAAAACAGAAACATCTTTTTATATAAAACAGAATACTTTATTAAAGTTATTCTATAAATAGAATATATTATATTTTATTTAAAAGATTTTTCTTTAAATATGGACCGTCAGATTAAAGTAATCAATCTGGACCGTTCATGAATTAGTTACTATGCATTCTATTTTTCTATAAATAGCAGCTCATTCCTTCATTATTTCTTACGAATTCACTGAACTCTAGAGAGAGAAACTATAGAGAGAAACTATAGAGAGAGAGAAGAAGAGTATTCTGCTACTTAACTACTTCCTTATTTCAGTTCTTCTTTAAAACGGTAAGGGGTGTTATTCTTTCTTATTCATGAAGAGAACTGTTGTTATTCCATTTATTATTATTCTGTTGGAATAACCTGTATACGCGGTCTACCCTATACTTGGTGACATTCTTCTATTATTCTGTTGGAACATCCTGTCTGTGTGTTTTACACCGGACCTGGTTCCGTTTTTATTATTATTCTGTCGGAATATCCTGTCTATGCGTTTACGCCGGACCTGGTTCCATTATTTATTATTCTGTTGGAATAACCTGTCTGTGCGGTCTATCGCATGCATGGTGATTTCTTTTGTTATTCCATTCTTTATTATACTCAGTTGGTTAAGTTTTGACTTCTATACTCCATAAAATTTGTGGAATATCCTTGACATTTGCGCTTCATCTAGTATCTATTCATGAAAATATTCTCCTGATCATTCTTGAATTTTACTCCACAAAGTAGTATCATGTTGACAATTTGGACGTTGTTAATTCTTGGATAAATTAATTCTTGAACTTATTTTATTGAATTCTTATATCATTGTCATCATCCTCATGTTTATATTATGTTGAAAGTCATCTGTGGCCTGTAGTGCATAGATGGACTTGGTATGATTATGACCAGGGATTATTCGGTGTAATCATGACCGTAATGTTACAAATGATGTGGTAAAAGTCCTCATTGGCCCGTAGTGCATTGATGGACAGTTGTTGGCATGATCATGACCATTAATGAATATACGAATATCCTTGGCCGTAGTGTAGGGGTGATTCGATGATGTGGATTATTTTATTAAGCTGAGTCCCAGCGATCACAGTGTTGGAAAATCTTTTAAATCATAAAAGATAGTAGAGTTTATTTTCTACTTGACTCTCTTAATGGATTGCTTGTTCCGCTACAGTTAAACTTGATGTCTATTATATTTTATCAGTTTAACATTGTTGAAGGCTAATGATAATTTATTCTGCATTATCTTAGTCATAATATTTTTTACTGGGCTAGTTGAGCTCACCCTTTCTTTCACTGTTCTCTTCAGGAAATGAGAACGTAGCTGGGGCAAGTCGGGGAATGGAGTGATGGTCCGAATGATAGTATTAGTTAGTAGTCCTCACTATTCTATGTAATAGTGTGTTAATAAATGTAATGAGGACTCCTTTTGAGAATGAATACTCTCTAGAAGATAATATTTGTATTCAAACTCACAGTTTATGTTTTGTCGTATTGTACACGATAGTTGTATTAGTAAGTTGTATTTGTATTCTGTACTATGTATCTGACGACCCAAGATGGGTGATGTATACTTAATTTTGGGGGCGTCACAGCATTCTAGAGTTGCGGACTTGAAAATGACCAAATTCTGACTTAGAACGAAGAAACGAGCTTTGAACGTTCACTAACATTTATCGTTTTCGTTATAATGAACTAATCGATGAATCCTGAGTTAAAATATTTGAAAATGTAAAATTCTTGCATGAACACTTAGAAAATGTAATTTGTGAGCTAACAACTTTTGAACGAGCCAATTTTGACATATAACGAAGAAGTTATGAGCCCGGGAGTTTCACACAGAAATTATCTGTCAAAGTTGTCTGTGGCACAGGACCGGTGCCGCAGCGTGGCCCAAGGCTTAAAGGATGGCGCCGCAGCTCCAGACTTAACCATCAGCCACTAAAGAGTGGCGCCGCAGCGCGGCAATTAGCAAAGGACTCATGCCGCAGCGCCGAGTCCGGGCTATAGGCATAGATGAACTGCGCCGCAGCGCGAGTTATGTATAGGAAGTTGGCGCCGCAGCGCCAGTACTAGAGAAGAGGCGGAGAAGAATGACTAAGTGTATAAAGAAGGAAGGAAGCTAATTAACTATGAAGTATATCTTTGATTAACTTGAGATGACATCCTTAAAGATGATTAGAACTCAACTAAAGGTTGATGAATGATTACGTAAACATAAGAAACAATGTTAAACAATCTAAGGCATGCTTAGATTGAGAAGAATGGTAAGATATAGCAGTAAAATTACTTGATTATATATGACCTAATATGCTATGTTATGTGATTATGTATTGTAGAGACCTTAAAGACTCAAAGGAAAAGTATTAAAACTGTAGAAGACGCTAAAGGCAAGTATTCTGACCCTTGTCTGAATTCTTTGGACAAGTTTTGTAATTCATGTACCTTACGCATGAATTGATGTATGATGAAGTCGAAGCCAATTACTTCAGCTAGACTTAAGATGTTTTATGGATTTCTTATAATCTATTGAAATGTTATCAAAGTTGATAAGTTTTGCCAAACTATTTTGGTATGGTTTTCAAAGGAAGACTGACTATGCATAAACAAATATTTTGTCGTCAAATGACAGGCACGTGAGGTTGCCAAACCTTAAACGTACATATGTTTAAAGAAAGTAGTGTTATACAACACAGAGTACTATAGGCTGATCACCTAGACGTGCTCGTAAGATATGCCGAACTTATGGACTTAGTGCAGGGTTGGCCTCTTTAAAGAAAGAATGAAATGCTCAAGGTCTTGAATTGATATTTATGTTTAATGAATATTGTTCATTGTGAAACGTTTTAAAGAAAAGAGAAGTGCTATTTTGAATTATCGATAGTACTTCATAACTATTGTTCAGTTATTGAAGATATACGATTTGTATGTTTCAAGCATATTGTTAAATGAAATTGTCATACTTGCTGAGCTAGTTATGCTCATTCTTACTTGAACCATATGAATGTTGTGACGATTTTATTGTTTGAGTTGTGATTCTAGGGACATAATCCTTGTAAAAAGGAAATGATGTAACAATCCAAGATTTTATTATTTGTAATTTAAAATATTTATTAAATTAAATAAATATTTTATTGAATATTGTATTGATGTGATTGTTGTTAGTAAATATTTATGAATTAAATTTATTAGATAAAATTCCAATTTAGTTTAATTTATACCTTAGAGAGTTGTAAGATAACATGAGATGTTATATTATTGTTTTAATTTAATAATTAAGATGGTATGTGGATTTATTAAGTAAAAATTATAATTTCTATTATAATTTTATGATGATTGTTTAAGTGGAAAATTTATTTAAAATATAGTATGTGTGGTATGTGTAATTAGTTTATTGGGTTAATGTTGGATAAGGAAATCCAAATAAATAATATGAGGTAAAATGAGATGTTACAGTATTGTTTTAATTTAATAATTTAAAATAGTATGTTAAATTATTACATAAAAAAAATTATCGAAGGCCTCATACAGAATGACTCCAGTAGAGATGAAGGAACTGATGGTACAACTGCAAGAACTGTTAGATAAGAAGTATATTCAACCGAGCGTATCACCGTGGTGAGCGCCAGTGTTATTCATGAAAAAGAAGGATGGGTCAATGCGTCTTTACATTGATTATAGAGAATTAAACAAAGTCACTATTAAAAATAAATACCCATTACCAAGAATAGATGACTTGTTTGATCAATTGAAGGGTGCCAAATACTTCTCGAAAATAGATCTAAGAAATGGGTATCACCAATTGAAAGTAAGGAAGGAGGATGTACCGAAGACGGCATTCCGAACTCGGTATGAACATTACAAATTCTTAGTGATGTCTTTTGGTTTGACCAATGCCCCTGCTTCGTTCATGGATTTGATGAATAGGGTGTTTAAACCGTTTTTAGATAAGTTTGTGGTGGTATTTATCGACGACATTCTCGTGTACTCCAAATCTCAAGAACACGTGGAACATTTACGTTTGACGCTGGAGACGCTAAGAAAAGAAAAGTTGTATGCAAAATTCTTTAAATGTGAATTTTGGATGGAACGTGTATAATTTCTTGGGCATGTAATTGATAAAGATGGAATTTTAGTGGATCCATCAAAAGTTGAAGCTGTGATAAATTGGGAATAACCAAGAAATCCATCAGAAGTAAGAAGTTTCTTGGGATTGGCAGGTTATTATAGACGGTTTATTCAGGATTTTTCCAAGATTGCCACTCCGTTGATAAATTTGACGAGAAAATCTGTAAAATTTGTTTGGATGGAAAAATATGAGGAAAGTTTTACGAAATTGAAGAAAATGCTCAGTGTAGCACCTGTCTTGTCATTACCAGATAATACCAAAAATTTCGTGGTGTATAGTGATGCCTCACACAAAGGATTGGGTTGTGTCCTTGTGCAGAACGATAAGGTCATTGCGTATGCATCAAGGAAATTGAAAGATTACGAAAAAGGGTATCCGACTCACGACTTAGAATTAGCAGCTGTGGTGTTTTCTCTGAAGATATGAAGACATTATCTCTATGGAGAGAAGTGTGAGATCTACACAGACCATAAGAGTCTGAAGTATATTTTCACACAGAAGGACCTGAATATGCGTCAAAGGAGATGGATGAAATTAATAAAGGATTATGATTGCAGATGCCTTGAGTAGGAAGGGTCGTGAGAAATTGATGTTGTTAAACAACCAGGAGGAGTTCATTTCAGCAATGGAAAGGTTAGAGCTGGAAATCAAATTTCCAAAAGAATCTAATGAGAAATTGTACCAGATGGAAGCTAGTCCAACTTTAGTGGACAAAATGAAGAATGCTCAACTACAAGATGAACAATGCAGAAAAATAAAGGAAAGTGTGGTTGAGGGTAAAGAGGTGAAGTATAAGGTTGATACTGAAGGAATGCTAAGATTCGAGGGACGAATTTGGGTTCCAGCAGTACATGATATTAAAGAAGATATCTTGACAGAAGCTCATAGCTCAAGATATTCGATTCATCCGGGAAGTACAAAGATGTATCAAGATTTGTGGAGACATTTTTGGTGGCCAAATATGAAAAGAGACGTTGTAGAATGCGTTGCAAAGTGCTTGACATGTCAAAGAGTCAAGGCCGATCATTAAAGACCAAGTGGATTACTTCAACCGTTGGAAATACCAGAATGAAAGTGGGAACACATCACAATGAATTTTGTGATGGGTCTTCCAAATACTCATAGAGGATGCAATGCGATTTGGGTGGACAGACTGACAAAATTAGCACACTTTTTGCCAATAAAGATTAGATTTAATCTCTATCAGCTAGCAAAAATGTACGTCAAGGAGATCGTCTCAAGACATGGAGTTCCAGTGTCAATCGTATTAGATAGAGATCCGAGATTCACATCAAATTTCTGGAAAAAACTATAAGAATGCATGGGAACACAACTGAAGATGAGTACAACATATCATCTGTAAACGGATGGTCAAAGCGAACGAACAATCCAGACGTTAGAGGATATGCTTAGAGCATGCATCATGGATTTCGAAGGAAACTGGGATGATCATCTACCGTTGGTGGAATTTGCATACAACAACAGTTACCATGCAAGCATTGGCATGTCGCTATACGAGGTATTATAGGACAGGAAATGCAGAACTCCACTATGCTGGGATGAAGTTGGTGAATGTCAACTATTAGGACCAGAACTGGTGTAACAGACCGCAGAAGTTATCAAAATAATCAGAGCAAGACTAGTAGCTGCTCAAGATCGACAGAAGAAGAATGCTGATCAACACAGGCAAAATCACGAATTTGACGTAGGAAATTTCGTTTTCTTGAATGTTTCTTCTTGGAAGGGGAAAATTCATTTTGGCAAGAAAGGAAAGCTCAACCCAAGGTTTATTGAACCTTTCGAGATACTACAAAGAGTGGGAAAAGTAGCTTATGAGGAAGCTTTACCTCCAGAATTAGAACATGTGCACAACGTTTTTCATGTGTCGGTGTTGCGACCATATAAACCCGATTACAAACATGTGATCGAGTATGAACCATTATAATTCAGTAAAGATTTATCTGATGAAGAGGTTCCTATTCAGATAGTCGACAGGAAAGAACAAGTGTTTAAGAATAAAGTGATACCTTTTGTGAAGGTGATACGGAGGAACCACAATGTCGAAGAGTCTACGTGGGAACTCGAGGATGAAATGATGAAAAACTACCCTGAGTTATTTGTTTAATTTGTGTCTTCGATTCTGAGGACAGAATCTTTGTAAGGAGGGAAGAATGTGAAGATTATATTGTTTGAGTTGTGATTCTGGGGACATAATTCTTGTAAGGAGGGAAGGATGTAACAATCCAAGATTTTATTATTTGTAATTTAAAATATTTATTAAATTAAATAAATATTTTATTGAATATTGTATTGATGTGATTGTTGTTAGTAAATATTTATGAATTAAATTTATTAGATAAAATTCTAATTTAATTTAATTTATAATTTAGAGAGTTGTAAGATAACATGAGATGTTATAATATTTAATAATTAAGATGGTATGTGGATTTATTAAGTAAAAATTATAATTTCCATTATAATTTTATGATGATTGTTTAAGTGGAAAATTTATTTAAAATATAGTATGTGTGGTATGTATAATTAGTTTATTGGGTTAATGTTGGATATGAAAATCCAAATAAATAATATGAGGTAAAATGAGATGATATAGTATTGTTTTAATTTAATAATTTAAAATGGTATGTTAAATTATTACATAAAAAAAATTATAACATGGGATTATAAACTATAGTGTAAATGGTTTATTAAAATAAAATTAAAGTAATTTTAAATGGATTTTGCCAAACAAAGCTTAAGGATATTAAGTCTTTAAATTTTAAAGAGTTTTTACCAAACAAAGCCTTATGGTTTTTGGATTTTTGAATTTTGAATACTATTATAATAATTAAAATAAATAAAATAAATCTAATAATAAATAAAATATATTTATAATCTATACGTTTATTTTATTGTAACTGATATATTTAGTATGCGTATTAAGGCCATATCGGTTTCTTTTATTTTACATATACTTGGGTTATTAGTTTTGTTATTTGCTACACTGACGAAGAAAGTTACAGAAAGTTTGAGAGAGACTAGAGAGAGATTGAGAGAAATTTCTGAGTCTTCAAGCAATTCTTGGTGTTTAGCAAAGATTGTTCAAGCTAATTGAAGGTATTATTCACAACTTTAATGTTATATATTTATATATATGTATATGTGTGAGTTTTACGGCATAAACCTTTAAATTCTGTGAATGCATCTTTTGAATTGTTGACATACAACTGATAATTTGTGATTATACGTGTTATGATGTTAGAGTTTGTATTTAAACAAGAATTTGTATGCTAATTATGTTTAAAAAGGAAGAAAAACTGTTTACAGTGAATATTTTTTATATGGCTATGAAAGCACTAAAGTTAGTTGTTAATTTGTATATTAATTTATAAATCGAGTCTTGATTATGCTAGTCCATTAAGAAATGAAGAGAATGTAGTTTGAACGAAGTAATTTGGACAAGAATTGTGATCACAGTGATGATTTCTATGAAGAATGTCAAAAATGGAGTTTTTATATTAAAAAAATGAAATTTAAGAAATTAAATTAGTTGAAATTTTTGTTTAATTGTTCTAAGTTGATGAATATGTGAGGAAACATGTTTGTGTTAGTTTTATATCAATTGTATATGTTAAGTCTACTGTTGTGTGGATGAAATTCGTGTTAGTTGGCTTAGAACAGAGTAGAAACTCGGTTCTACAAAATTGGTGCTGGGGTCACTCGCGGTCGTACGTATTACTGGCGCGGCCGCGCCAGTATTCAGTCACAGAGAGTGAAGTCTGCTACTTCTGCAGACTTTGAACACCCATCGTAACTTAGCTTACTATTATGTTAATGTGTCAAATATGTAATAACGAGGTTAAAAGGAATCGTGTCATGTGGTTAGTAACTTTGAAATGTAAAATTAGTATGTTGTAAAATGATATGTGATGATTTAAGAAACTTCGTGGATAATGAATAAGTGTTATGAGATGTACACATGTGATTCTGAAGTATGTATGGTAAGGTGAGACTTGTACTAAAATAACAAGTTTAGTTAAAGAATGAGTATTATTTTGGAAAGTGGATGTTAGTATATCTAATAGATACTGTGATTATAAAACTATGTGTAGGTGAACGTGAGTTGTAATTTATAGCTTACGCACGAGGCAAGTTTCTAAATTCTACCTCTTTACATTGAGCAATTTCCTTACTCTAAACTTTTATTGAGCAAGCTTTGTTCCTAAATTTTATTTGAGCAAGCTATAACTTTAACCCTATTCGGACAAGTTTTGAATTCCAATAGTTATTGATTTATTCTAACTTGTTTATTGTTAGACAAGTTTTCTTTAATTTCATTCTTGTATTGTGAATGCAATTTCTTGAATTCCAATTCCTATTATCGAATTGTCTTATTTCAATTACTTCGCACAAGTTATTGTCATGTTAAGAAAGTTTTACTTTCAGCTTGCTATTAGTTAATACATGTTCAGTAATTCTATATCTTATTTACTAAGATCATAGCCTAGCTTAATATTGTTCAAGCAAGGTTGATTGTGTCATTCAATGGTTATACTTTGATTATTTCTACGCATGCCTATTATTCATAACATTTTACCTTACACTGTTATTGATCAATCGTAGTGTTGCTAAGTCTTTTTGATTAAACTAATCCCTTAGTTGATGATTGTGAAACCCTAAATTCCCTTGAAAGCTTATCCAAACCAAACTTTCTTTGGTGCGGACTTGTACTCTAAAACTGAGAAGAACAACCCTATTATAGGGGATACGCTATGCGTTTATATGTTTGTGCACAATACATGGTACGAAGGGCTGATCCCCCTAAGTACGTGAAGTCCCTACAGTATAGCTGTTTAGGTTAAAGTTGAAAGATTACTTGTAACCGTGGACGTAGTTCGTGGTCTTATGACCCTCAGATATATTTCATATTTTGATTTCAGTCTCTTGTTATCATTAATAGAGTACTATTCAGTTTTGTTGAGACTATTCATTGGCAGTTATTATTCTCTTGTTAATTCATTGCTATATCTAGTGAGCATTTGTTTTGCTCACTCTTGCATATATATACTGTAACATTCCATAATTTTAAAGTGTGATATTAAATATTTATTGATTTATTTAAGTATATAATAAAATTGTTATTGTTGAATAAATAATTGTTCAATTTGAGGGATGTGGTTTATTTAATTATTTGTTGAATAAATAATTAAATATTAAATATTAAATATTTATTGGCAATATTAAATATTTATTGAATTATATGGCAATTTGAGTTGATGTGATTTAATTAATTATTTGTTGAGTAAATAATTAAGGAGCTAAATAAATTAATTGTTATGAGGTTATATACCAAATTTATTTAATAAATAAGCTAGAGAGCTTATAGTAATTTTAAATAGGTAATAATATTTTAAATGGAAAATTATAATTTAAAATATTAGTTGGTTAAATAAAATTATAGTTATAAAAGAAATTATAATTATATGATAATGATTTATGTGTCAAAGTAATTTAGTATATTAATGTTTTAATTGATTTATTTAATTAAATAAAGGGTGATTAATAACCTTGTTATAAAGGAGTTATTAAAATAAATTAAAAGAGTTTAATTTAGTTTTGCCAAACATGCCTTATTGTATAATAAGTCTTTAATCTAATAGTGTTTTAGCAAACAAGGTATAAGGATTAATCCATTTGTTTTAATTCAAGTTACCAAACAAGGAGTAAGGATTAATGGGTTATTTTATTAAGCTTAACCAAACAAGCCTTATGGCTTTTGATTTTCAAAATAAAAATAACTGATGTCAGTTATGTGAGAGTTATATTATATATTTAATATATACATTATATCTTATACGTTATATTATAATACGTCAGATAGAGGAGAGAGGTTAGAGAGAAAGAAAGAAAAACTCAGAGGAAGAAGAAGAAGAAAAGAAGAAAAAAATAAGAGATTTTTTAGAGAGATTGAGTGTTTATTTTTCAGGTTTTGGAGAAAAGTGATAATCAAAGAGTTAGGACCATCATCTTCTTCATAATCCAAGGTAGGCCATCTTCTTCTTTACAAAACTCTAAAAGTTTTTCTTCCCAAAAAGTCTCTTTTGAAAAATTTATGAAAAGAAATTTTGTTGTTTTGGTTATAAGTTTATATAATTAGCAATTGTAGATGTGTTTCATGAGTTATGCATGATTATATAGAGTTTAATTCATGTATGTATATATTATGAAAAAATTATTTTACAGAGAATTTTATGAATGAGAATGAGTTATTTTTAAAATAGAAATTAAGGTTTAATTGGTTGTGTTTTGATAAATTGATTGTTAGAATTGTTAGAATAGGTAGAATCATAATCATGATAGTTAGAAATTTCTATTTTGATTGAATAACAAAATCACAGTGGTAATTTTAATGAAAAATAATATCAATAATGAAGTTTTGCTAAAAATCTTGAAATTAGGTGTTTTATAGTTGATGTTTAGACAAATTATGAATAGAAACACGTTAGGAATTGTCACAATGTGTTTGTATGAAGTTTATGTGCAAAATAGAGTGTAACTAGTCTATTAGATTCGAGCTTTTTGGCCAATTTGGCTTTTCTTTCATGGTTGCCGAAGCTGTCAGTCGACGCTGACAGTTCGCGCCGCGGCGCGGCCCAGCAGTTCATTGCTGGCGCCGCAGCGCCATCACCATGACGTAAGCGGCCTGTTGCACAATCACTGCGCCGCAGCGCCAGCTTATAGTATAATCGCTGAGCCGCAGCTCCGACTCAGCGCCGCAGCGCGAGCCACAGTACAAACTGTGGCGCCGCGGCGCGGCTTGGCAGAACTGTCTGACAGTTTTGTTTAAATGTACAAAACTTGAAAATAAATGTTATGTATTTATTATAATAATGTTAAATGATAATTTCAGTATTATTAGACTATGAAATATCATGTTATTAAGTATTATCTACTTGAAATATAATTGATTATGTGAATGGGTAATTCAACCCATATGAGGAATGTAATTGTTTATATAAATGTACAATGTTGGTGAGGACTAATTATGTCAATATGACATATGTTTAGGGTATCAATTCAAGTGGTAAAAATGTAGCTTGTGCTAAAGGCAAGTTTCCTAAACCTACCTTTTACATTGAGCAAGTTTCTAAGCCTTAACTTTTGATATTTAGCAAGTTCTTTATTGTATAAGTTTTCTAATCATTGGTGTTATTGAACTAATTATTATTTCAATTTCGATTATCATATAATGGTGTAAATTTATTTGGAGCAAGTTATTCTTGTACTTAACTTGTGGTTTAGCATGTACAATTATATACATGTTGTGGATGTTTATTATTCAATTAACCTTGTCTTATTATTGTTCAAGCAAGGTAGGTTATAATTATTCAAATTGTATGCTATTAGATTATCCCTAAAGCATGATGTCAATTTATAAACATCAATTAAACTATGATTATTCCATAGTATACAGTTATGTCGTTGTAATCAACTAAACCTTAGTTGATTACCGTTGAATTCTAAATTACCCCATGATGTATCCAAACCAAACTCACTTTGGTACGGACTTGTATTCTAAATACTGAGAAGAACAACTCTTTTATAAGAGGTTACGCTTAGCGTTGAAATGGTTGTGCACAATACATTGTACGAAGGGTTGATCCTCCTAAGTACGTGAAGTCCTTATAGTCTTATGACTGTTAAAGTTTAAGTTGAAAAATTACTTATAACTGTGGACATGATTCGTGGTCATTAGACCCTCAGTAAAGGTTAAAGCTTTCCAAAAGTTAATAGAATATATTGTTAAATTATATTGAGCTTAATGTTGACAAATGATGTAAAAGTTACTGATTTACTTATTGTTATTTCAAGTGGGCCTTGTTTGCTCACTCTTGTCTGTAAAATTTCTTACAGCTAAGGTTGAAACTGGTGGTGTGCCTAGTACCAGTAAAGGGAAAGGAAAGACGAAGCAATGCTGAAGACTTGTAATAGTTGAATAGTTTATTTTCAGACTTGGTTTAAAGATTGTAATGAAATTTATTTTATTTTTTTTCCGCATGAATGATTGTTTGTAAAGGTTAGTTAACCTGAGAGATTTATTTAAGTTTAATCATGTATGGGCAGGTTTTCTTATTCAATTTTATTATAATTGGGTAGTTAGAAATGAATGTTTTGATTACGTGAACACCAAACCCTGAGGAAATGAAGTACCGGGATTTGGGGTGTCACAGGTTGGTATCAAAGCTTTAGGTTATGAACCTTAGGTGGGGGGAAAAGCCTTAGGAAGTAACCTTTGAAAAGATAGTGGAGATAACTCTTATCGAGTTTTAAGAAAGAAGTAATAAAACACTTATGTGCTTATGTGTTTATAACTTATGTGCTCGCGAGTGTCGAGTAGAATGATTAATAACTAAAACTTTAAAATTTTGTTGTCAGTATGACTAATGTCGGAGAATCCAGTCAGGCTAGGGAGGAGGGACCTCAAATGCTTATAGAGGAGGAGCCTCGCGACATTCAGGTAGTTTGGGAACAACTACTGCCACGGGAGTTAGCCCAGTTGGTCACAGTAGTTGAAGATGAGGAGGATGATGTGGAGACAGATGAGGAGGATGAGGAAGAAAGGATTCCAATTAACTCAATAACAGGCCGTATTTACGATGAGGTGCATGACCGCAACGTGGAACTTCAGGAAATAGTTGAGGAATTGCAAGAGATAGTAGCTGAACAACAGACTGCAATGACACAAAAAGACGGCGAGATCCAGGATCGTGAAGAACGACTGACTAACGCCGAGGAGAAATTAATACAGACTGAAGGAGAGAAAGAACAATTGATCGAGATGGTTGCTGAACTGGAGAGCAAGCTAAGAGAAGAAGCTGCTAAGAGGGCAAGAGCTGAAGATGCATACGAGGAAGCTTATCAACGAACTAGAAGAGCAGCGAGAGACGCGCAGGCAAAGAGGGTGAAGATGGAAGAGATGGATAAAGTATTTAACACCGCAATTAATCGAGCTCAAGATCGGGTCATGGGATATCCGATTCAGTTCGAGACGCTGCCATCATTCGTGTTAGATCGCAGAACAATGTTTCGAGTCATGGAGGAAGAACGTGATAGGGCTACGAAGTACCTTAATAGATCATCGTAGAAAATGTGTCGGTAATGTACGTAATAAGTATTAAATAATGTGTAAGTCCCTGGTGTTAGGTAACCATGGGATATGATAATAATGATGTTGTCCTGAAACTTTTGTAGTTCAGGAAAGGAATGTAGATAGCAGAGATGCTATTGTGTTATGTTTTCAGAAAGTTTATGAATAAATAAATGTTATTATTTTGTTCAAAGTGTTATGTGCTATGTGGGTATTTCTTTTATAGAGGCAAGTTAATTAGAAATACTTAAAGAAGTGAGTAATGGTCTAATAGGTGTTTTATTTTAACAGAAAATACCTCTCAGACGTCAACCAACACGACAGAGAACCACCGAAGAAGCTAACGACAATGTTGATGCGAATCCCGTTCAACAACTAGTAACACTACTGACAGGAGCGTTGCAGAATCAACCTCAGAACCAAGGTACAACGTTTAAGGAGTTTAAGGCGGTTGGACCACCTGAATTCCGTGGGTCCATGAATCCAGTTGAAGCACAAACCTGGATTATGGAGATAGAGAAGGTGTTCGATGTTGCTAGGGTAGGGGATGATCAGAAGACTGCTTTCGCAACGTTCATGTTGAAAGCAGAAGCTAGTTATTGGTGGCAGGCTAATAAAACTCGTGAAGGGCCGGGAGTGATGACCTGGGATAGGTTTAAGGAGTTGTTCTTCGAGACCTATTTCTCGGAGAGTTCAAAGAGTCAGCTGGAAGTACAGTTTCTGGAGCTGAAGCAAGGGACGATGTCGGTATCTGAGTATGCCGCAAAATTCAACGAATTGGCGAGGTTTGCGCCATATCAGGTTAGCACAGACGAACGCAAGGCGAAGAGGTTTGAACAGGGACTGAAGCCCTGGCTGTACAGTAGGGTTTCCCTGTTCCAGTTGAAGACATTTGCAGCAGTAATGGAGAAAGCAGTATTCGCCGAAGGTGGAGGCGAGGTGGTAACAAAATTCAACCAGGAACAAAAGAAGAAGAAGAATGAAAATGAGATGAAGAGTGGAGGTGGTAGCGGTGGACAACAACAACAACAACAACAACAACAACAACAACAACAACAACTTGAAGAGAAAGTGGAATGGGAGTATGGGTACTGGAAACCAGCAAGGTAACCAGCAGAACAAAAAGTTTGAAGCATGTGCGACATGTGGAAAGTTTCACAAGGGTGCGTGCTTGATGGGAAAACGAGTTTGCTACAATTGTGGCCAGGAGGGTCACATCGCCCCAAATTGCACTCAATCAAAGAAGAATGCGTGCTTCACGTGCGGATCCAAGGATCACTTTGCTCGTGAATGTCCTAAGAAGAAGGAGGGAGTGACAACCAGAAGCAAAGGAGATAACAATGGAGGTGCGTGGGCTATTACAGGACCTGCAGCATCAATCAAACCCACAGCCAGAACCTTCAACATGACTGTGCAAGATGCTGTGCAATCAAAGGATGTGGTGTCAGGTATTATCCCAATCAATGATATTGATGCATATGTATTATTTGATTCGGGTGCTACTTGCTCGTTTATATCTGATGAATTTGCTAAGAGGTTAGAATTGCCTAGAGAAGAACTGTATTTTCCTTTGAACATAGAAATTGCGAATAAGGAAATAATCCCTGTTAGGTTCGTTTACAAGAACTGTAGGGTGAACATTAAGGGGAATATCTTGTTAGTAGATTTGATTCCGATTAGACTCGGGGAATTTGATGTAATTTTGGGAATGGATTGGTTGTTCAATTATGGAGCAGTAATTGACTGCCAAAAGAAGTGTGTAAACCTTATGACTCCGTCAAAGGTAGTATTTTATGGTAGCAAGTCGCCAAGACAAATAAAATGTCTGACGACTATGCAGGCCAAGAAGTTGTTGAGTCAAGGTTGTGTGGGCTATTTAGCTTACATAGTCGATACTCAGAAGAAAGGTGTGAAATTAGAAGAAATACCGGTAGTGAGAGAATTCGAAGACGTGTTTCCAGAAGATTTGCCAGAACTTTCGCCGGACAGAGAAATTGAATTCGTGATCGACTTAGTGCCGGGAACAGCACCGATATTAAAGGCTCCGTACAGAATGGCTCCGGTAGAAATGAAGGAACTAATGGTTCAGTTGCAAGAGCTGCTGGACAAGAAATATATTCAACCAAGCGTATCGCCGTGGGGAGCGCCAGTTTTATTCGTGAAGAAGAAGGACGGGTCAATGCGTCTTTGCATTGATTACAGGGAGTTAAACAAAATCACTATTAAAAACAAATACCCGTTGCCAAGAATAGATGACTTGTTTGATCAACTGAAGGGTGCTAAGTACTTTTCGAAAATAGATTTGAGAAGTGGTTATCACCAATTGAAGGTAAGAAAGGAGGATATACCACGAACGGCATTCAGAACTCGGTATGGACATTACGAGTTTCTGGTGATGTCTTTTGGTTTAACCAATGCACCTGCTGCGTTCATGGATTTGATGAACAGGGTGTTTAAACCATTCCTAGACAAGTTTGTAGTGGTATTTATTGATGACATTCTAGTGTATTCCAAAACTCAAGAAGAACACGTGGAACACTTACGTCTGACATTGGAGACACTAAGAAAGGAAAAACTATACGCGAAGTTCTCTAAGTGCGAATTTTGGCTCGACCGTGTACAATTTTTGGGGCATGTGATTGACAAAGATGGGATCTCAGTGGATCCGTCGAAAGTGGAAGCAGTAATCAATTGGGAACAACCAAAAATACCGTCGGAAGTGAGGAGTTTCTTGGGACTGGCTGGTTATTATAGAAGATTTATTCAAGATTTTTCTAAGATAGCCACTCCGCTAACAAATTTGACAAGAAAAATTGTAAAATTCGTTTGGACGGAGAAGTGCGAAGAGAGTTTCCAAAATTTGAAGAAGAAGTTAAGTGTGGCACCTGTATTGACTTTGCCAGATAATACAGGAAATTTTGTGGTATATAGTGATGCCTCACATAAAGGGTTGGGTTGTGTTCTTATGCAGAACGACAAAGTTATTGCCTATGCATCAAGACAATTGAAGGATTATGAGAAGGGGTATCCGACTCATGATTTGGAATTGGCTGCAGTGGTGTTTGCTCTAAAAATATGGAGACACTATCTTTATGGAGAGAAATATGAGATCTACACAGACCACAAAAGTCTGAAGTATATTTTCACTAAGAAGGATTTGAACATGCGTTAAAGAAGGTGGATGGAATTAATAAAAGATTACGATTGTGAGATCTTTTATCATCTGGGTAAAGCGAATGTAGTGGCAGATGCTTTAAGCATGAAAGGTCGGGAGAAGTTGATGCTGATAACAACTCAAAAGGAGCTCATTTCAGCAATGACAAAATTGGAGTTGGAAATCAAATTTCCAAAAGAATCTGACGAACAACTATTCCAGATAGAAGCTGATCTAACTTTAGTGAACAAAGTGAAAATTGCTCAATTACAAGATGGAGAGTGTGGAAAAATCAAAGAGAATTTGGGTGAAGGCGGAGATGTAAAATACAAGGTCGATACCGAAGGTTTACTACGGTTCGATGGACGAATTTGGGTTCCAGCAGTGCTAGAGCTGAAAGAAGAAATTCTGACTGAAGCTCATAGCTCAAAGTATTCAATTCATCCAGGAAGCACGAAAATGTATCAGGATTTGCGCCGACATTTTTGGTGGCCAAATATGAAAAGAGATGTTGCTGAATGCGTAGCGAAATGCTTGACATGTCAGAGAGTAAAAGCCGAACATCAAAGACCCAGCGGATTACTCCAACCGTTAGAAATATTGGAATAGAAGTGGGAACACATCACAATGGATTTTGTGGTGGGTCTTCCAACTACTCAGAGAGGATGCGATGCGATTTGGGTAATAGTGGACAGACTGACGAAATCAACGCACTTTTTACCAATAAAGATTAGATTCAATCTTGATCAGTTGGCAAAGATTGTACATTAAGGAGATCGTTTCGAGGCACGGAGTGCCAGTATCAATTGTGTCTGATAGAGATCCGTGGATTACATCGAATTTCTGGAAGAGACTACAAGAATGTATGGGAACACAGTTGCGAATGAGTACGGCTTATCATCCACAAACAGATGGCCAAAGCGAACGAACAATTCAGACATTGGAGGATATGCGGAGAGCATGCGTCATAGATTTTAAAGGAAGCTGGGAAGATCAACTACCATTGGTGGAATTTTCTTACAACAACAGTTATCACGCGAGCATCGGCATGCCACCTTACGAGGCATTGTACGGCAGAAAGTGCAGAACCCCACTATGTTGGGATGAAATCGGTGAACGCCAACTGTTAGGACCAGAACTGGTACAACAAACTGCTGATGTTGTCAAACTCATCAGGACAAGACTGGTCGCAGCTCAAGACAGACAGAAAAAGTATGCTGATCAACACAGACAAGATCGTGCATTTGACGTAGGAACTTTTGTATTCTTAAAAGTTTCTCCCTGGAAGGGAAAAATTCGTTTCGGTAAAAAGGGAAAGCTAAGTCCGAGGTTTATTGGACCCTTTGAAGTGCTGCGAAGAGTGGGAGAAGTGGCTTACGAGGTAGCTCTACCTCCAGAGTTGGAAAATATTCATAATATTTTTCATATTTTGGTGTTACGACCATATAAACCCGACTACAAACATGTGATTGAGTATGAACCATTGCAGTTCGAGAAAGATTTGTCTTATGAAGAGGTTCCTATCCAGATAGTCGACAGGAAAGAACAAGTGCTCAGGAATAAAGTGATACCTTTTGTGAAGGTGATATGGAGAAACCACAACGCTGAAGAAACTACGTGGGAACTCGAAGAGAAAATGTTGAAGGAATACCCTGAGTTATTTGTTTAATCTGTGTCTTCGATTCTGGGGACATAATCTTTGTAAGTAGAGAAGAATGTAACGAATGATTTGTTTGAATTGTGATTCTGAGGACAGAATCCTTGTAAGGAGGGAATGATGTAACATTCCATAATTTTAAAGTGTGATATTAAATATTTATTGATTTATTTAAGTATGTAATAAAATTGTTATTGTTGAATAAATAATTGTTCAATTTGAGGGATGTGGTTTATTTAATTATTTGTTGAATAAATAATTAAATATTAAATATTAAATATTTATTGGCAATATTAAATATTTATTGAATTATATGGCAATTTGAGTTGATGTGATTTAATTAATTATTTGTTGAGTAAATAATTAAGGAGCTAAATAAATTAATTGTTATGAGGTTATATACCAAATTTATTTAATAAATAAGCTAGAGAGCTTATAGTAATTTTAAATAGGTAATAATATTTTAAATGGAAAATTATAATTTAAAATATTAGTTGGTTAAATAAAATTATAGTTATAAAAGAAATTATAATTATATGATAATGATTTATGTGTCAAAGTAATTTAGTATATTAATGTTTTAATTGATTTATTTAATTAAATAAAGGGTGATTAATAACCTTGTTATAAAGGAGTTATTAAAATAAATTAAAAGAGTTTAATTTAGTTTTGCCAAACATGCCTTATTGTATAATAAGTCTTTAATCTAATAGTGTTTTAGCAAACAAGGTATAAGGATTAATCCATTTGTTTTAATTCAAGTTACCAAACAAGGAGTAAGGATTAATGAGTTATTTTATTAAGCTTAACCAAACAAGCCTTATGGCTTTCGATTTTCAAAATAAAAATAACTGATGTCAGTTATGTGAGAGTTATATTATATATTTAATATATATATTATATCTTATACGTTATATTATAATACGTAAGATAGAGGAGAGAGGTTAGAGAGAAAGAAAGAAAAACTCAGAGGAAGAAGAAGAAGAAAAGAAGAAAAAAAGAAAAAAAATAAGAGATTTTTTAGAGAGATTGAGTGTTTGTTTTTCAGGTTTTGGAGAAAAGTGATAATCAAAGAGTTAGGACCATCATCTTCTTCATAATCCAAGGTAGTCCATCTTCTTCTTTACAAAACTCTAAAAGTTTTTCTTCCCAAAAAGTCTCTGTGAAAAATTTATGAAAAGAAATTTTGTTGTTTTGGTTATAAGTTTATATAATTAGCAATTGTAGATGTGTTTCATGAGTTATGCATGATTATATAGAGTTTAATTCATGTATGCATATATTATGAAGAAATTATTTTACAGAGAATTTTATGAATGAGAATGGGTTATTTTTAAAATGGAAATTAAGGTTTAATTGGTTGTGTTTTGATAAATTGATTGTTAGAATTGTTAGAATAGGTAGAATCATAATCATGATAGTTAGAAATTTCTATTTTGATTGAATAACAAAATCACAGTGGTAATTTTAATGAAAAATAATATCAATAATGGAGTTTTGCCAAAAATCTTGAAATTAGGTGTTTTATAGTTGATGTTTAGACAAATTATGAATAGAAACACGTTAGGAATTGTCACAATGTGTTTGTATGAAGTTTATGTGCAAAATAGAGTGTAACTAGTCTATTAGATTCGAGCTTTTTGGCCAATTTGGCTTTTCTTTCACGGTTGCCGAAGCTGTCAGTCGACGCTGACAGTTCGCGCCGCGGCGCGGCCCAGCAGTTCATTGCTGGCGCCGCAGCGCCATCACCATGACGTAAGCGGCCTATTGCACAATCACTGCGCCGCAGTGCCGGCTTATAGTATAATCGCTGAGCCGCAGCACCGACTCAGCGCCGCAGCGCGAGCCACAGTACAAACTGTGGCGCCGCGGCGCGGCTTGGCAGAACTGTCTGACAGTTTTGTTTAAATGTACAAAACTTGAAAATAAATGTTATGTATTTATTATAATAATGTTAAATGATAATTTCAGTATTATTAGACTATGAAATATCATGTTATTAAGTATTATCTACTTGAAATATAATTGATTATGTGAATGGGTAATTCAACCCATATGAGGAATGTAATTGTTTATATAAATGTACAATGTTGGTCAGGACTAATTATGTCAATATGACATATGTTTAGGGTATCAATTCAAGTGGTAAAAGTGTAGCTTGTGCTAAAGGCAAGTTTCCTAAACCTACCTTTTACATTGAGCAAGTTTCTAAGCCTTAACTTTTGATATTTAGCAAGTTCTTTATTGTATAAGTTTTCTAATCATTGGTGTTATTGAACTAATTATTATTTCAATTTCGATTATCATATAATGGTGTAAATTTATTTGGAGCAAGTTATTCTTGTACTTAACTTGTGGTTTAGCATGTACAATTATATACATGTTGTGGATGTTTATTATTCAATTAACCTTGTCTTATTATTGTTCAAGCAAGGTAGGTTATAATTATTCAAATTGTATGCTATTAGATTATCCCTAAAGCATGATGTCAATTTATAAACATCAATTAAACTATGATTATTCCATAGTATACAGTTATGTCGTTGTAATCAACTAAACCTTAGTTGATTACCGTTGAATTCTAAATTACCCCATGATGTATCCAAACCAAACTCACTTTGGTGCGGACTTGTATTCTAAATACTGAGAAGAACAATTCTTTTATAAGAGGTTACGCTTAGCGTTGAAATGGTTGTGCACAATACATTGTACGAAGGGTTGATTCCCCTAAGTACGTGAAGTCCTTATAATCTTATGACTGTTAAAGTTTAAGTTGAAAAATTACTTATAACTGTGGACATGATTCGTGGTCATTAGACCCTCAGTAAAGGTTAAAGCTTTCCAAAAGTTAATAGAATATATTGTTAAATTATATTGAGCTTAATGTTGACAAATGATGTAAAAGTTACTGATTTACTTATTGTTATTTCAAGTGGGCCTTGTTTGCTCACTCTTTCCTGTAAAATTTCTTACAGCTAAGGTTGAAACTGGTGGTGTGCCTAGTACCAGTAAAGGGAAAGGAAAGACGAAGCAATGCTGAAGACTTGTAATAGTTAAATAGTTTATTTTCAGACTTGGTTTAAAGATTGTAATGAAATTTATTTTATTTTTTTTCCGCATGAATGATTGTTTGTAAAGGTTAGTTAAACTGGGAGATTTATTTAAGTTTAATCCTGTATGGGCAGGTTTTGTTAGTCAATTTTATTATATTTGGGTAGTTAGAAATGAATGTTTTGATTACGTGAACACCAAACCCTGAGGAAATGAAGTACCGGGATTTGGGGTGTCACATATACACTCATTACAGCTAAAGTTGAGAAGGTCGACGAACCTACAACTAGCAAAGGAAAGAAAAAAATGTACAAGTGATGAAGACTTGTAATTTCATTTATTGTCATGGTGATAGACTTTTTAGTTAATGATGTGATGTAACAATTTTATTTCTGTACTTGATTGATGTTTAAGGTTAGACAACCTGTGAAGACTTTTGCTTAATGATGCAACCCTTTAATGAGAGGATTTATGGTTTAAATGTTAGTATATTTGGGTAAATAGTATGAATGTATGGAAAGTAAACACCAAATCTTGTGGGAATGAAGTACCTGGATTTGGGGGTGTCACAAATGCAGCTAAGACCGAACGGACCGAAGCATCTAGTAAAGATAAAGGGAAAGCTAAGGCGAATCAGTAGATTTCCTTTGTAATTGTATAGTTGTAATGTTGTAATTATTTGATATTATGACAAGTAAACATGTAATGGCTATAAAGAACCTGGGAATGGTAATATTGTTTTGGAATATATAGAAACATTTTCACTCTTTTGAGGTATTTCAATTGAATGAATGTGTGAACTGTAGCACCGTGTAGCACTAATTATTGGGTTGGAACATACCCAGATTTAGGGGAGTCACAGGTTGGTATCAAAGCATTAGGTTATAAAATTTAATGGGGGAAAAGAACCTTAAGTCATAACCTTTAGAAAAGTTAAAGAAGTAAAGGATGAAGTTAACCCTAAAATGAATTAAATGTGATATGTGTTTTTATTATTCTACTGACGTGTACTAATCAAACTAAATTGTTTTGTTGTAGATGTCAGGAGAAAACGAAATGTATAGAGATATACATGTAGTAAGTGAAGAGTCGGTGAATCAAATAGAGATCTTACCGAACCCTATAGCAGAAGAGCCAGAAGTGGTGGTAATTGAGTCTGGAGACTCTGAAAACTTAGACCTCATGTCCATGTTCGATGGCATATCGGAGGAGGAGGTAGAGGTGGCATCTTTTAACACTGTAACACCTGAAGAGGAGGTGGTTCCTGGGGAGGCAATGAAAACACTGTTCATGGCCTTATTGGATAGAAATATCCAGCTGGGAAAGGAGGTTAGGGAACTGAAGGAAGAGGTCCAAGAAATCCTGGAAGATAAGAAAAGTATGGAGAATATGTGGGAGGAAGAGCACGCCGAACGTGTTTTAGCGAAGGACAAGGTCCACGAGCTGAAACAAGAAACCTTTGAGCTCAAGCAGGAGCTAAAGGTTAAGAAGCAAAAGATAGGGAGGATGTCATATATTTATAGGAGTTCTCATGCGGATTTCCAGCAGCAGGTATCTGGGAATCCGATAGAGGCAGGGCAGACTCGGCATACTATCAGACGAGATATTATTGCCAGCCTTGCCAACAGAGATTTTGAGAAGGCCATAAGGCAGATGTAACCTAGTGGTAGCTAGAGTAGAGTTAGATATGTACATATGATGTATTTAGTAGTGACTTAAAACCCTCTTTTATATATCAAAGGGTATTCGTTCGTAAATCCCAATTTTTGAAAAGCAATTGCGGGATAGAAATGTAATCAGCTATGACTGTGTATGAACGAAATGTTATAGTATTATACTACAAGAAGTAAATCAATATAAGCCTTTTTATGGAACATATTGTGCAATGAGTTGAAGTTATTGTTTAAGTAATGAATAATAACTCACTAACAAGAAGAAAATAATAATGACGTGCTATTTATCTTAACAGCAAAATGTCGCCAAGAAGGAGACAAAGAAATCAAGATGCTAATGTAAATCAACCAGAGGGAGGTTCGATTAACCTGATGCAAGAGTTCGTTAATCTTTTAAAGGCCACTTTTAATAGGAACGGGGTTAATATACCCGTAAATCCTGCAGTAGTACGAGCTACTACTTTTAAGGATTTTAAGAGTGTTGGTCTGCCTGAGTTAAACGAAACTACGGACCCCATAGAAGCCCAGACTTGGGTAAAGGAAATAGAGAAGGTATTTTTAATTGCAAATGTCGATGAGGGGAAAAAGGTTGCTTTTGCCACCTATATGATGAAGGGAGAGTCCAATTTTTGGTGGGAGGCGAACCAGACTAGGGCCGGAATATAGAACTTAACGTGGACACAGTTTAAGGAGATTTTCTTTGAGAACTACTTTCCCACGAGTATGTAGGGGAGGATGGAGATGCGGTTTCTGGAGTTGAAATAAGGGGAAATGACAGTTCTCCAATACGCTGCCAAATTCAATGAATTGGCGCGGTTTGCTCCACATCAGGTGGACACCGAGGTGAGGAAGGCTAGAAGGTTTGAGCAGGGTTTGAAACCCTAGCTCTATAGCCGAATTTCTGTGTTCCAAAGTAATTCTTTTGGGACCATACTATAACGACCCCAAAATTCATACAATTAAATTATCGACTTCGGTCGTTAATAACACGTCTAACTTCTGATTTTACATCATTATTCGATGTTAAACTTAATAAAATGCGAAATAATTTAAACTTTTCTATCTTCTTACTATAATTCCATGAATCAAAACCTTTATCATTTACATGTCTTTGAATCATATATAATCCATGATTCACTTTATCATAGTTAATATATATACTTATATATCAAATCGATATCCTTAATACATCGGACAACTCAAACGTTAACTTTACAACTCAGCATAAATATACATCATAAAACATTGAGTACATCTCATGAACCTTAATCATGGTTTAAAGAAATAACAACTATAGCTAAAATATTAATCTTCGTGTATTATTTCTGATCCATGTCATTCAAGTAGCACATAGTGTTACCTTTAATCCTTAACCTGGAAAAATAGTTATTTGCAAGGTTGAGCTCGACAACCCAACAAATCTAACAGTTTTCATACATCACGTAGCACATAATAGCATGCTCAACATATATCTCATAAACATTGGACCGACATAACATACATGATACAGTTCATATAACAAGTATAAAGATAGAGTTCCTTACTCAATCAGCATTCATTACTCAATCAATGTAGTCATAAATTGACTTTAAAGTTTCATACTTTCAACATATATATAACACATCATACTTTTTACAACAAAGATTTAAAACATTTCATCATCAAGTTCACATAGCAAATAGGAACTGAAAGACTTGCCTTGATCGTTGTTTACTAACAATAGTTTAACAGCTTACAGCTATCTGCACTTCATGTGCCCTACACAATTTATATAATCATTAACATCAACTATTAGTCACATGGTCATGAATAGTAGTTGTAGTATAAACTTTACTCTACATCCCACAATCCTTCCTATTATCAATATACAATGCTCAATTTGATTGTGTTAACTTTTGACTTATATCTCACTATATTTTATACTCTAAGTTCATTCAAGCGTTTAAGTCGTGCTAGAAATCATTATTAGTTTTATATTAATCCCATTTCATATCTTATAATATTCATTTCATTTAACTTAAAACACTTTTTATGTTCATTAACACTTGTCACGACATTTTGATGTTTATTTGTCACACGCCCAATTTGTCTCTATTGTTTATGTTTAGTATGCTTATACAACTTATCTAATACATCATTTATCAATGTTAAGCATCATTATATTTACTAACATTTATGTTTTATAAATTGTAACAATATCTTTTATCGTCAGAAGCACTACACTTGCATACGTGCATGCCCGACGCCCTCTGATTTCCTCCAAAAACATAATAGTCCCACAAATAGCCATTTTGACCCCTAATAACGACCTCAAATTGAAACTCTTAAAGAAAAAAAGTTGTAGTTCTATTCATCCTCGTTCCGGATCATCTTGAATCGTCTCAATCGGAGTCCGTATGAAAGATTTATGACCGTTTTACCAAAATATATCAAAACAGTCACACCTGGCACACTATGGGCGCGACCGCTCCCATTTGCTTCACAAATACAGCATGACCGCACCATCTGGCAGTGCCCAGCTGCACGACCGCACTCTTGGGCAGCACAGCCGTGCTTGGGTACGCCCAGATTATAGTTTTCTCAATGTATATACTTCAAATCTTCATAACTTCTTCATTTTAAGTCGAAATTAGTTGGTTTTCGACTCTATGAACTCGTAAAATACTGAACTACTCATCTAAAGAATAATTATAACACTTTAAGAACATTACCAATTCATTTTAATGGTTTCAATTCAGTGTTCATGCTAATTTTTAATGTTTTAAACATATTTAGCGAATTCATTCCCTATGAATTCAATTCCAAATCAAATCAATCCATTTAAACTTCGTTGCTTTTGTTTTTCAACATACTAACAATATCTATCTTCAATTTCAGATTCTATCCATCAATTTTGACTCCGACATAAGCTAAAATATACATATGCCAACAAAACCCAAGTTTTTCATCTTTAACCTATTCTTATGATTTTGATTACTCTAGAACCATTTAAAGAGGCTATATATACCAGGTTATACACCCACACACACACACACACACACACACACACACACACACACACACACACATATATATATATATATATATATATATATATATATATATATATATAACATCTCTTCAAATTACCCAACCAAAATAGGTTTTTAAGTGAAGAACTTGAGAAACTATAAATTAGAAATTTAGAACTAGATGAATACCTTTGATTCTTATGAAACTTGATTAGATGATGAGAAACCTTCTTCTTCTTCCTTGATTCCTCCAAGCTTCTTCTCAAATTTCTCAGACACACACACTCTCTCTCTCTCTCTCTCTCTCTCGTGTGTGTGTATGTGTTTTATCAAATAAACTGACCACCACTTTAACGTGGTTTAGCCAGTTATCAAAACAAATAGACTCGGCAGTTGCAAATACAAAGGGTCTCTAGGCCATGTTTGGCTAGAACCCAAATATCCTCTTACTAATTTATTTTCATTTTATTTCATTTCATACTATTAAATATATCCCCTTCTTCTCTAAGTGTCACACTTTTACTATACTGCTAAATTATTTAGCTAGCTACACCGAATAATTACACAATTATATTATGTATAATTATTACACAATACATAATGAAATTATATTCATGAACATATTTATAAACATTTCAATTAGAATAATTAATATTTATTCCAATAATCATTTTAATAAATTATACAATTTTTACATATAATTATTTAACTTCTTTCCTTCTATAAGTTGTCCTGAGATAATTTATTTAATCCATTCCTTTAATCACAACTTAAATATTATTTAATTCATTAATCCTAACACCAATATTTCTTTATAATTATATTGGTCATTCTCATTCTCATAGTTAATTTACATTCACTTGACAAAATGTAATATATTAAGCCATTACATAAACGTTTTACATTTATATGTAATATATTACCCTCTCATTTTATTAAAACAAATATATTTTATTAATTCGCTATTTTAATTAAGTGAACTACTCACATAATTTATGAATTTTAATTCATAACAATTCCATCGCCAATCAAGGCATACCAACTAAATTATATTATTTCGTAATATAATTTCCATCTTAATTAACTAATATTATTTTGCCACCATATTCCTTTTCATAACTAATTTTCTTCACTTTCTTTAATTGTTTAATCAACTATTAAATCTCATATAAATTTAATTTCCTCACACCAAAACACATAATTTAAAATATATATACATCTCATAATAAGAATTTTAATTATTAAATTCTTATTTTAATAACTTATAAAAAGTTGGGTTGTCACATCCTTCCCCCTTATAAGGATTCCGTCCTCGGAATCAACAAAACCTTTCTTACTCGATTTTCACCAAATCTCTTTTCAAAATTTATCGTTGAATATATTCAACACATTACCTTAATATAGGTTTTATTTATTACCACTCTAACCATTCTTCACAATAAATTATTGTAAGTTTTATATCATAACCTTTACTTAGATTCAATTATAGTTTGTGTGTTATATGTTCTTTAATCCGCTCATTACCTTTTCTAAGAATCATTATCATATACTCAACTCATAAACACTCGGGATATTACATTCACCCCTTCTTCTAAAAATTTCGTCCTCGAAATTTTGTTTATTAATCTTCATTCATTCCATCTATCAAGATAGACTTTATGTTAACCTTTTATTCATTTAGTGAGTTCTATGACCACTTCATCTTCTAAATATCTTTCTAAAAAAATCATTGCATTCTTCACATCTTTCTCTTCTATGAATTTCACATTTCCTTTAGATAACTTCATCCTTTCTCTTTTCAGAATTTCATTTCTTTCTTGGAATTGTTATAGTTTTTTCAATTTACTCCTCCCTTCTTGTTTTAGAATTTCTTTTCTTACTTCTTCAATATATTGATCATTAGATGTTAAATTCTACAACTTACTTCTTTCAAAGGAACATCCTCCTTTCCACATTCACTTCATAATAACATGAATCTTCCATAATTGCTCAATAATTGGGAAGTAGTATGAATAACTCAGAAATTTAAAAGATTATCCAATCATGCTGAGGGGTCACAAGACCATGAACTCATCTCTAAGTTTAATAGTGATTCACCCTCGATTCTTCACACTTTAAACCCTTTTAACAAAAAGTTTATCAATCACAAAGACTGGAAACACCCTCTGCAAGTACTCTAGGTGATCAGCCTATTGTACCACTACGTCATGCACAACGTATTACATCTTAACATCGTAATGACTATATGCGTTACTTTCGGAACCATTGTCTCCGATAACATGTCCCCTTTTATAGAGTTGTTTACCTCAGCTTTTTAACATCTGAATTCGCACCAAAATAATTTGGTTTGGTATAGTTTGATAAAGAACGCTTGAATTTCATGAACAGCTTTCAATATTCGTCTAGCTGAATCAAATAGCATAGACTTCTACAACAATTCAGATATTAATCGAAATATACATATATATATATATATATATATATATATATATATATATATATTCTCATATCTTAAAGAAATCTCAAAAATCCTTTTATGGTGTCATGATTATGACGTTGTCATACTACATCTCACCATAGTGGGCTGACGATCCTATGATCACATCCAATGTCAGGTTCTATTGCATTGATGACTCCATCGTTTATCATATCACCCGATACATATAATTAAAATATATTTTGAAATTTTTTTAAAAAAATCATTTTTTATCTAGCCGAAACAAACAGCATAGATACGTGAATAATAACACTATTTTAAAAAAATTATTTGGTTCACTAGTGTGATCCAACATTTTTCAAAAATCAAAAGTATAACCATCTGCACGAAGTCAATAAATCTCGAAAGCCTGGCATAGCTAGTAGATTTAGAATATCCAGGTATCCATCAACTTCAATCTTTACTCCATTACTTCATTACTTAACCATTCTATCAATCTTCAACTTCATCAATGCTCTCTACACTATAACCATTTATACCCAATATAGTTTACCAAACTTACCACACTTTGGAAATCCAGGAACTTGCTATAATCATATAAATTTAGGAACTTATCCTAGTCAGACTATAGGCGTCCATTCGCTGAGGGCTTCAAAACATACCATATGATTATGAGTCACGAACTTATCATATGCATTAGTTTTAAGAACCGTACCTAATCTTAATATCATCTAACCTAATCTTAAAAGCCTCTAACTATCAAATATACACATGAGAAAAGAATCACATTTCCACCATATATACATTGATAGCGCGACACCGACATTCCAATGATTATCATTGTGGTAAACTGAGTGCAATCACAAAACCCTTGCCTATACAAAGGTTTGTACAACTCAGCCATCATATGAGTCCTCAATTGAAATCCCACCTAACTCTATCTTGCTCATAACTTGTTCTTTACTCGATATGAATTTTTCGTACCTCATCATTTATAACTCCTCGTGAGTTTGCCTCGTACTATTTAATAGTACCATCTTGTTATAACGTCAATATATAACCATTCGGTCATTACAGACCATCTGTTATTTAAAACTTAACCAGATCACGTCGTGATCTTATTCTACAATCATCTTCTTTTTAATTCCTTTCTTATATTATGATCGTTTTGGTTTTATTATCCTCATTACTTCCTCTTTAGTTATGTTGTCTTATGATTATTCAACTCAATTTTAACTCTTCAGGTTCTTCTTTGAACCCACACATATTATCTTAACTTGTTTCATAAGCATTCTCTGAATATATCACCAATTAAACTCTATTTGAGTTCATTCTTATTATCTTAATCATCTTTATCTTGTAGACATCGTCTATTTAATAACACTTAACATCTTATTACTAGAGTCAAGTAACTCCTGATTTGTTGGGTAAAATCTATATACGTACAACACACAAGTATACGTAGTCAACAAGTAATATAATAGTAAGTAGAGTATCGTTCCCTCAGAGACTTAGCAAAAATTTAAACCTCACAATTACCAATCACAAATGTCACAAAACAACACAAAACAAAACCTCACGATTAAGATTATAAAAACTAAATTAATAAATAAATAAACTATCACAAAACAATCACAAATGCCAAAATCTAGAATTTCAAATAATTAATGGAGAATTAGACTTATAATTTCACCCTAAGCTTCACTTTGATTTTCACACCTTTATTCCAATTCAACTCACCATCCCAGTTTATTAATCAAGAACACGAATGTAGTACTAGACACCTCTCGATGCACTAATACTGTATTAACTTAAATCCACAATTTAGATAGAAACAAGTTAAACACCCTACTCAACCAACTCACTATATCTCTATGTGAACTGAAATTAAAGATGGTTTAAGATCAAGTTCTCTATCTGATTACATGCGATGTCAAGCATATCTTTACCTTAACATTCATCAAGAATTTGCTATTCACAAAATTTAAGAACACATGCTATAATAACTAAGTCTAGACTGTATTTTGTCTCTCGAGTTCATACAAGTCCACAACGAATCGTTGATTAGGCAATTCACAAATTTACGCTCAAATTAATATAGATAAACTGGGAAATAATTTATTGAACTGGAAATCAAAGTTATGAAATCATTGTTTCACTTAAGGATCCATCATAAGCCTAAAAAGCAAATTAGCTCATAATGAATGAATTAACAACTGAATATCTTAAAGGAAACATCCTTTCAATTACAAATAATAAACTAAGATGAAGAATAATGCGAAACCACCCTTCACGTAGCCTTAATCTACAATCGTCACGTAATTCTCTTCAAAATACTCCTCCAAAGCTTGCTATCAATTTTTGGAATTAATCTCTGTAAAAAAAATGCCTTGCGTGATAATCCTTTTCGTTGTTTTTAATTCAATACATATATCACATTGTGTTCCAGCCGAAGTCCCTCGCTTCTTAGAGTCCATATGCTCTTCATATACTAGAAACCATATCCCAACATAGTCCAAGACGCAATAGGAATGCCCAAAATTCGCTAACCCCCGCCCCGGCGGGGGTACACAGACAAAAAGGGCCCGCCCCGACGGGGGTGTCCACTGTTAGTTGACTGTGCCATTTTCCAAGTTTGTTTCCAACTTTGCTCCAAAAGACTCCTTTCTTCACAACTTGCCTCCGCGACCACCCTACACATAAAAGAACAAGAAAACAAATAAAAACGAACATGATCACAAGAGAATAACAATAATTAAGAATGAAATGAACAACGATTCGTGGATATGAAATCCACTTATCAAAATCCCCTAAACTTAAACCATGGTAGTCCTCGAGCACAAAACAAACTACATGCTATGCAATGCAATGAAATGTTAATGGCGTCGGCACTGAACGGGACCAATCGACCCCGTACAAAAGCATTGAATGGTGCCTTGTCCTTGGCGTTTGCATAGAACTCCTTGACCACATTCACATCGGCGGCCTCGGGCTCCGTAGTGAACTTAACCACCCTTTCTAATAAATTCATTGCATCATCTCACCGTTGTGAGCCTCCGGTGCCAACCCCCGCTTCGGTGTAAGAGCCTTTGTAACCATGTAATCGTACCGATCGGCGGCGGCGGTGGCAGCACTTTTGAACTTTTGACGGTCGAATATGCGGGTCGGTTGTGCAGGCCTTGAACTCTCTCCCTGTTGGCGTTTGGAAGTCGGTTGAGAAGCCATTAATTTTCGGATGTCAGAATATACTTCCTCTCCCCAAATTTCAGTCACACACTTTAGTGAACACGTGGTGTGCACACTGAGTTCTTCCCCCTTTCTTTGATGAGTTTGTGGCAATTAAGGTGAATGAAGATGAAGAACTTGACAGTAAAGTACTCACTCTCAACTGCAAGATGAATTCCCACAATACTACCCCAAATTCGTGGCTTCCCAAGCTCAGATTGCAAGTAATTGATGAACTTGTGGTTTGAGGCTGTATTTATATAGAGGAGTTGTTATATAGAGTAATGGAACTCGTGGGGGTGAAGTTGTGGGGAGTAGTGGATTAGGGGGTGGGGTTGTGGGGTTGAGTAATTGATGGTGGCACAATCGTGGGTGAGAAGTAGGAGTAGTAGGAGGTTAGAGTTATTGAAGAAGTAATGGAGAAGGAGTTGTGGGGATGAGTAGTGGGATGTAGTGGAATTGGGAATGAGCCACATAAATGCCGAATAAGTCAGTCAAGTTCCAGGACCCCCGCCCCAGCGGGGGGGGGGGGGGTACAAGGCTAATGGAGCCCGCCTTGGTGGGCATGCCCCCTGTAAACTAAGGTTGAAAGACCCTCTCCCCGGCGGGGGGTGTAGTTCGTTTTTGGCCCGCCCCGGCGGGCATGCTCCCTGCTAGACTCCTCTATTTCTCATTTTTGCTTAATGCTAAGCTACTCAATGTTCCTTTTTCCATCCTGCAAGACATGAAACATGAAAGTTATTGGATTGTTGAACAATTTGAGCATGTTTTAGAGGTTACTACTTATAACTTATTCTAAATTACTCATTATGCTAAACTATAATCTACAGTTATAATTGAAATTAAGAAAACTGAAAATATGATTGGGTTGCCTCCCAATTAGCGCTAGTTTTAACGTCGTGAGCTCGACGGTGCCTCGTGTATCACTGTGTATCAATGAGGATAATGTTAACGATATCCTAGTTTGAATCGCCACCCCAGTAATGCTTTATCCCTTGACCATTGACCTTGAACGTCTCTAATAGATTACGACTGTAGAGTTCGATGGCACCATGTGGGAAAACGATTTTGATAGTGAATGGTCCCAACCACCTCGACTTAAGCTTGCCTGGAAACAACCTCAATCGTGAGTTGAAGAGCAGTACTGATTGCCCTAGTTCGAACGTTCGGTGTATGTTCTTCTTGTCGTGCCATTTCTTGACTTTTTCCTTGTATAATTTAGCGTTCTCGTATGCATGCTGTCGGAATTCATCGAGCTCATTTAGTTGGAGTAGCCTCTTTTCTCGCACAGCAGCTTGATCAAAGTTCAATTTCTAAATTGCCCAGTAGGCCTTGTGCTGTAGCTCCACATGTAGGTGACACACTTTCTCGTATAGTAATTGGTATTGTAACATACCAAGCGGAGTTTTATACGCCATCCGGTAAGCCTATAATGCATCATCCAACCTGAGAGACCAATCCTTTCGATTCGGATTCACTACTTTTTCAAGAATTCTCTTCACCACCCTATTCGAAACCTTTGCTTGCCCACTTGTTTGGGGATGATATGTAGTAGCTACCTTGTGGTTGATCCCATATGTTGCCAAGAGAGCTGTAAACGATTTGTTGCAGAAGTGACTACCTTCATCACTTATAATTGCTCTTAGCATGCTGAACCTCGTAAAAATATTTTTCGACAAGAATTTGAGAACCACCTTGGCATCGTTAGTCGGTAGTGCTACTACTTCAACCCACTTTGACATATAGTCCACCGCAAGCAAAATGTACTGATTGGAAAATGAGGAGGAAAATGGCCCCATGAAATCAATGCCCATACATCGAAAATTTCAACTTCTAGAATTGTTTGTAGGGGCATCTCATTCCTTTTCGATATGTTGCCTACCCTTTGACATCTATCACATGTTTTCACAAATTGGTGGGCGTCTTTGAACAATGTAGGCCATTAAAACCCGGCTTGAAGCACTTTTCCCGTCGTACGCTCACTCCCATAATGTCCCCCATATGCCGATGAGTGGCATTCCTGCAGTATATTATTCACTTCACTGTAGGGGATACACCTTCTAATCATCTTGTCGGCGCACTGTTTGAATAAATAAGGCTCATCCCACATATACCACTTGACGTCATAAAGAAACTTCTTTTTCTGTTGTCGTGTAAGATCAGGGGAAAGCATGTTGCTCACTAGATAGTTCGCGAAGTCCGCGTACCATGGAAATTATGTATTTAACCCAAACAGTTGCTCGTCCGGGAATGGCTCGTTGATGACTCACTTGTCGTCTTCTTGTTTACCCGGATTCTCCAGCCTTGATAAATGGTCGGCAACTTGATTCTCCGTACCCTTCCTATCTTTTATTTCTAAATCGAATTCTTGGAGAAGGAGAATCCATCGGATAAGGCGTGGTTTAGCATCTTTTTTCGCAATTAGATTCCGAATAGCCAAATGATCCGTGTAGACTATCACCTTAGTCCCGATCAAGTATGCCCAAAATTTATCAAATGCGTACACTACTGCAAGCAATTCCTTTTCCATAGTTGTATAATTCATTTAAGTCTCCGTGAGTGTCTTACTTACATAATATATGGCGTGAAATACTTTTTCTCGGCGTTGTCCCAAAATAGCCCCAACCGCATAGTCGCTTACATCATACATCAGCTCGAAAGGTATATTTCAATCCGGTGCGACGATCACGGGGGTTGTGGTTAACTTATTCTTCAACAACTCAAAAGCCGACTTGCACTCCTCATCAAAATTAAACACAGAGTTCTTCTCTAAAAGACTGTACAAAGGTTTTGCAATTTTAGAGAAGTCCTTTATGAATCTTCTGTAGAACCCAGCATGTCCCAAAAAACTTCTAATTCCTTTTACTGAGCTTGGTGGAGGCAGTTTCTTGATTGTTTCCAGCTTAGCCTTGTCAACTTCCAGTCCTTGAGCCGATACCTTATGACCCAAAATTATACCCTCTTCAACCATGAAGTGGCATTTTTCCCAATTAAGTACAAGGTTCGTCTCTTTGCATCGTTGTAACACCATTACCAAATTCCCTAGGCAAGTATCAAAATTGTCTCCATAGACAGTAAAGTCGTCCATAAAGACTTCCACATTTTTCTCCACCATGTCTGAGAAGATAATCATCATACATCGTTGAAAGGTAGCCGGTACATTACACAAACTGAATGACATTCTCCTGAACGCGAAGGTGCCGTAAGGGCAAGTAAATGTAGTCTTCTCTTGATCCTTAGGAGAGATGATGATCTGGTTATAGCCCGAGTATCCATCCAATAAACAGTTGTATTCATGACCCGCCAATCTGTCCAACATTTGATCGATAAATGGTAGCAGAAAATGATCTTTTCGGGTTGCCTTATTCAACTTCCTATAATCTATGCACACCCTCCAACCTGTCACTATTCTTGTCAGAATTAACTCATTATCCTCATTCTGTACCACGGCCATTTCCCCTTTTTTTTGGCACACACTGAACTAGACTAACCCACTCACTGTCGGAAATTGGGTAGATGATACCGGCAACTAACAATTTTAGAATCTCCTTCTTTACCACTTCCTTCATAGTTGGGTTAAGTCATCATTGTTGCTCCACCGTCGATTTTGCATTATCTTCCATCAGAATCTTGTGCATGCAAAACGAAGGGCTAATTCCCTTGATATCCGCGATCGTCCATCCTATCGTCGATTTGTGTTCCCTAAGCACCCTCAGTAACTTTTCTTCCTGCAAATCATTAAGTGTAGCAGAAATAATAACAGGTAAAGAATTTGAATTGCCTAAATACGCGTACTTGAGGTGTTTAGGTAGTGGTTTAAGTTCAAGAGTGTGTGGCTCCTCCAATGATGGTTTCATTCTGATTATTGATCTTTCCTCTATGTGCAAGGGTTCAAATGACGCTCTAAATCTGCTGACTCATGGCAGGGAGTCCAACATATGCAAGTAGTCCACAAATTCCATATCATCGATTTCTTCATCTCCAAATAAAATTGTTTCCAATGGGTCGTTAACCACACTCTTTCCCATGTCATCACTGATTATCTAATCAACGATATCCATCCTAAAACACTCTTCTTCATCCGTAGAAAATTTCATGACTTCGAAAGTTAAACTTAACTTCTTGATCTTGGACCCTCATTGTTAATTCACCTTTTTTGTACGTCAATGAGTGTCCTACCCGTAGCCAAAAATGGTCTCCCTAGAATGATCGGGATGTTCTTATCTTCCTCGAAATCCAGAATGATGAAATCCACGGGGAATATAAACTTATCAACTTTGACCAATATGTCTTCCATAATGCCTCTCGGATACGTGACTGACCTATCCTCTAACTGTAATGAGATGTTCGTAGGCTTTGGAGCTGGAAAACCCAATTCTGTGTAAACTGATAATATCATAAGATTCACAGTCACTCCCAAATCACATAAGCATTTATTGAAAGCCATATTCCCGATCGTGCATGGAATGGAGAAACTCCCCGGATCTTTCAACTTAGGTGGCAACTTTCGCTATAAAACCGCGCTACACTCCTCTGTTAATGCCACTGTCTCGAAATCTTCCAATTTCTTTTTCCTTGACAAGATTCCTTTCATGAATTTTGCATAACTCAGCATCTGCTCTAAGGCTTCTGCGAACGGGATGTTAATTTGAAGTTTCTTAAAAACTTCCAAAAATTTCGCAAACTACTTATCTAATTTCTGCTTTTGAACTCGTTGATAAAACGGCGGTGGAGGATACAATTGGCTTGTCATCTAACTTTGTTTTCTCAAATTGCATATTCTCACCCTTTTTTTCTTCAACCACCTTGTGGTCATTAATCTTATCATCCGAGACAACTGAATTTTCTGCATCTTTCCCATCCAACTATTTTCCACTTCTCAAGGTGACTGCCTGACACTGTTCATGATTTCCCTTCGAATTTCTTTCGGTGTCACTTGGTAGTGTCCCCTGGGGTCGATTGTTCAATGCTAAGGCAATTTGTCCCATCTGGTTTTCTAAATTCTTGATGGCCATTTCTTGTGATTTCATTGCTATTGCCTGATTCTTCATAGCTACCTCATTACTCGTTATATACTTTGATATCAATTCCTCTAAATCTGATTTCCTCTCTTGACATTGAACTGGTTGTTAATTCTGAAACCCTGGGGGATATGATGGTCGTGGAGCTTGCTGATTCTGATTATTATTCCACGACTGATTCAGATTATTCCTATTTCCCCTAATTATATGCATTTTGAAATGTATTCTGGGAAATTCTGTTGTAATTACTCATGAATTGTACCGACTCTGGGTTGATTGCGCATTGATCCGTCGAATGTTCCCCTGCGCACAACTCACAAATAATTGCAACTGGCTGTGTCTGTCCCCCTGACCAAGCGTCAAACTTCTTAGAGAGTGCTGAAATCTGTGTTGTTATTACTGTCACTCCATCTACTTTTAAAACCCCAGCAACTGTAGGTTGTGTCATTCTTGTCGTGGGCCACTGGTAATTGTTAGCAGCCATCAACTCTATCAACTGATATGCCTCCTCATAGTTCTTCGCCATGAAAGCTCCCCCCAATGCTGCATCAATACTTGTCCTGAGATTCCCATGTAGTCCGTTGTAAAATGTATTCATCTGCAACCACTTAGGCAATCCATGATGTGGGCATTTTCTGAGTAATTCTTTGTATCTCTCCCATGCCTCATACAATGTCTCCCCATGTTACTGATCAAACATGGTAATCTCGTTCGTCATCTTTGCAGTTTTCGATGGTGGGAAGAATTTCGCTAAAAATTTCTGAGCCAGGTCATCCCATGTCGTTATCGAACCTGCAGGTAGAGAGTGTAACCAACTCTTCGCCTTGTCCCGCAGAGTGAACGGGAGCAAGCGAAGTCTAATTGCCTCATCCAACACCCCATTATACTTGAAAGTGTCGCAGATTTCCAGAAAAATGATCAAATGCTCATTAGGATCGTCATTTGCAAGTCCCCCAAACTGAACTAAATTTTGGATCATTTGAATCGTCCCAGGCTTAATCTCAAAAGTATTTGCAGCTATTGCAGGCCTGGTGATACTCGACTGTAGCTCAGTCAGCTTAGGTGTTGCAAAATCCCTCAATGCTTTCTGGCCTTCGGCAGCCATTGCTTCTTCCTTATTAGAGTTTTCGAATTCGTCCCTTGTTTCCTTAATCCACTTACTTAACCTCTGAAACCCTCTCTCAATGTCGTCCTCAAAAGGAAGCAAGTCTGGATTTTTGGATCGAGTTTGCATAAACCAATGTCAAAAACCTGAAATAAGAAGAATAAAACAAAAACAAAAAGTGTTTAAGTAAAACTGGACTAATTAAACTGATATTGCAAAATAATAAAATCTATACTAAATCCCCGACAACGGCCCCAAAAACCTGTTGGGTAAAATCTATATACGCACAACACGCAAGTATACGTAGTCAACAAGTAATATAATAGTAAGTAGAGTATCGTTCCCTCAAAGACTTAGCAAAATTTAAACCTCACAATTACCAATTTTCTATTAATCCTAATTTTATCAAACTATCAAATTCAACGATTAAGATTATAAAAACTAAATAAATAAATAAATAAACTATCACAAAACAATCACAAATGTCAAAATCTAGAATTTCAAATAATTAATGGAGAATTAGACTTATAATTTCACCCTAAGCTTCACTTTGATTTTCACACCTTTATTCCAATTCAACTCACCATCCCAGTTTATTAATCAAGAACACGAATGTAGTACTAGACACCTCTCGATGCACTAATACCGTATTAACTTAAATCCACAATTTAGATAGAAACAAGTTAAACACCCTACTCAACCAACTCACTATATCTCTATGTGAACTGAAATTAAAGAAGGTTTAAGATCAAGTTCTTTATCCGATTACATGCGATGTCAAGCATATCTCTACCTTAACATTCATCAAGATTTTGCTATTCACAAAATTTAAGAACACATGCTATAATAACTAAGTCTAGACTGTATTTTGTCTCTCGAGTTCATACAAGTCCACAACGAATCGTTGATTAGGCAATTCACAAATTTACGCTCAAATTAATATAGATAAACTGGGAAATAATTTATTGAACTGGAAATCAAAGTTATGAAATCATCGTTTCACTTAAGGATCCATCATAAGCCTAAAAAGCAAATTAGCTCATAATGAATGAATTAACAACTGAATATCTTAAAGGAAACATCCTTTCAATTACAAATAATAAACTAAGATGAAGAATAATGCGAAACCACCCTTCACGTAGCCTTAATCTACAATCGTCACGAAATTCTCTTCAAAATACTCCTCCAAAGCTTGCTATCAATTTTTTGAATTAATCTCTGTAAAAAAAAATGCCTTGCGTGATAATCCTTTTCGTTGTTTTTAATTCAATACATATATCACATCGTGTTCCAGCCGAAGTCCATCGCTTCTTAGAGTCCATATGCTCTTCATATACTAGAAACCATATCCCAACATAGTCCATGACGCAATAGGAATGCCCAAAATTCGCTAACCCCCGCCCCGGCGGGGGTACACAGACAAAAAGGGCCCGCCCCGACGGGGGTGTCCACTGTTAGTTGACTGTGCCATTTTCCAAGTTTGTTTCCAACTTTGCTCCAAAAGACTCCTTTCTTCACAACTTGCCTCCACGACCACCCTACACATAAAAGAACAAGAAAACAAATAAAAAAGAACATGATCACAAGAGAATAACAACAATTAAGCATGAAATGAACAACGATTCGTGGATATGAAATCCACTTATCATGATTCTAATCTTTTATAAGTCTTCATGAATCCTCTTTGAGCCTTCTCATATATATTTTAATCCCTTCCCCATACACTTCTTAAATTGATTTCTTATTGATCAAACTCTATCTGAGTTTAGTTTTTCATTATCTCCACCTTCCTCCTCTAAGGTTATAGCCTAAGGTAATCCTACCTAAGGTTTATAACCTATAGCTTTGATACCATACTATAATGACCCCAAAATTCATACAATTCAATTATCGACTTCGGTCGTTAATAACACATCTAACTTATGATTTTACATCATTATTCGATGTTAAACTTAATAAAATGCGGAATAATTTAAACTTTTCTATCTTCTTACTATAATTCCCTGAATCAAAACCTTTATTATTTACATATCTTTGAATCATATATAATCAATGATTCACTTTATCATAGTTAATATATATACTTATATATCAAATCGATATCCTTTATACATCGCACAGCTCAAACTTTAACTTTACAACTCAACATAAATATACATCATAAAACATTGAGTACATCTCATGAACCTTAATCATGGTTTAATGAAATAACAACTATAGCAAAAATATTAATCTTGGTGTATTATTTCTGATCCATGTCATTCAAGTAGCACATAGTGTTACCTTCAATCCTTAACTTGTAAAAATGGTTATTTACAAGGTTGAGCTCGATAGCACAGCAAATCTAACAGTTTTCATGCATCATGTAGCACATAATAACATGCTCAACATATATCTCATAAACATTGAACTGACATAACATACATGCTGCAGTTCATATAACAAGTATAAAGATTGAGTTCCTTACTCAGTATCATTCATTACTCAATCAATGTAGTCATAAATTGACTTTAAAGTTTCATACTTTCAACATATATATAACACATCATGCTTTTTATAACAAAGATTTAAAACATTTCATCATCAAGTTCACATAGCAAATAGGAACTGAAAGACTTGCCTTGATCGTTGTTTACCAACAATAGTTTAACAGCTTATAGCTATCTGTACTTCAAGTACCCTACACAATTTATATAATCATGCACATCAACTATTAGTCACATAGTCATGCATAATAGTTGTAATATAAACTTTACTCTACATCCCATAATCCTTCCTATTATCAATATACAATGCTCAATTTGATTGTGTTAACTTTTGACTTATATCTCACTATATTTCATACTCTAAGTTCATTCAAGTGTTTAAGTCTTGCTAGGAATCATTATTGGTTTTATATTAACCCCATTTCATATCTTATAATATTCATTTCATTTAACTTAAAACACTTTTTACGTTCATTAACACTTGTCACGGCGTTTCGACGTTTATTTGTCACACGCCCAATTTGTCTCTCTTGTGTATACTTAGTATGCTTATACAACTTATCCAATACATCATTTGTCAATGTTAAGCATCATTATATTTACTAACATTCATGTTTTTTAACTTAGAGCAATATCTTTTATCGTCAGAAGCACTACACTTGTATACGTGCATGCACGACGCCCTCCAATTGCCTTTGAAAATACAACAGTCTCAAAAATAACCATTTTGACCCCTTCTAAAGACTTCAAACTGAACATATTAAGGAATAAAAGTTATAGGTCTATTCGTCCTCTTTCCGGATCATCTTGAATCGTCTCAATCGGAGTCTGTATGAAAGAGTTATGATCGTTTTACCAAAACATATCAAAATAGTCACACTTGGCACACTATGGGCGCGGCCGCTCCCATTTCCTTCACAAATCCAGCGTGCCCGTGCTCCTGGGCAGCGCGTCCGCACTTGGTTACGGCCAGATTATAGTTTTCTCAATGTACATTGTGACGCCCCCAAAATAGGCATACAGCACCCATTCTAAGTCGCCAAATACATGGTACAGAAAGTAAACTACAACTTCAATAATACAATTGTCGTGCAAAATACGACAACACATACTGTGAATTTAAATATAAATATTGTCTTCTAGACAATATTCACACTCAAGTAAGTCCTCATTACAATTATTCAAATACTATTTACAGAAATAGTGAGGACAGCTAAAATATCTTTCTAGAATCATCACTCCATACCCCGACTAGATCCTGCTATGTTCTCACCTCCTGATAAGAAAAATGGAACAAAAAGGAAAATGGTGAGCTCAACTAGCCCAGTAAAGAATATTATGACTAAGATAATATACAACAAATTATCATTAGTATTCAACAGGGAAAAATCTGATAGAATATAATCGATAACAAGTTTTAGATCAACAACTGCAGCGAAAATAGCAAACCATTAGAAGAGTCAAGTAGAGAATGAATTCTACTATCTTCTAAGATTTAAAAGTCCATCATCAATATTTTATCCCTGTAACATCAATTAATAATCATCTTTAACCAAATATTCATCTTTGCACTACAGGCCAAAGATATTCATTTGTATCACCAGTCGGTCATGTTCATCTCAACACCTGTTCATCTTTGCACTACGGGCCAAAGATATTCATCAGTTAATCATTCATCTTTGCACAACAGGCCAAAGATATTTAGTAATATCATCATTTAAGACTGAGGATGATGAAAATATTTTAAAGGAAACGAATCCAGTGAGACAGAAGGACAAATAGTAGGGATTCGTATAACAGTTTATCCAAGATCAATAATACTTCATAATAATCAATTGTGAAGCAGAATTCAAAAATAAAGATCAAAACATGGATACAATCAAAGATAGTAACCATAATAGATATCTTGGACAAAAAGAAAATTTTTTATTTTTCAGTGAATAGTGTCGTATACGTGAATAGTGCCGTATACGTGAATAGTAACCCCGACACAAAAAGTTTCAAATTTGATAAAAAACTCGTACCAATATTTCAGTATAATGATATTGAAGAAAATAATATCCCTTACCTCAAAATATCAGTACTTCTGGTTGGAATACCGGTATAAGGCTGAAAGAAACTTGCTCTGATGAATAGAAACTCTCAAAGTATCTAAATACTCACAAAATACACTCAATAATCTAGAGAGAGAAAGAGAAAAAACTTGTTTCTGGTGTGATTTTCAATTCTAACTTAGCCCTCTATTTATAGGAAAATGTTAGCACGCCGAAGCAGACTTAACCTGCAACCTGATGGCTTTACCTGCTACTATTCCCACCCACCATATTTGAATAAAAATCTCAGCACATTTCTTCACCAACCAAGAGTGGGGCCCACCAATTCTAGAATTTTCCACCAAAATAATTAACTCCGAAAATTTAACAATTTCTGAAACCAGTCATCTCGTAAAATTCATAATAAATCATACGTTCATTTTTAATGGTTCAAAATTTGTTGACATATACTCAACTTATATATGTATAACATATCCAAAAATTACCACGATCTAACGGTCGAATTAAAAATTATAACCCCCGCAAAATATCTCACAAACCCTAATTTTTAATACCTCCATTCCGACAAAAATACTGATAAAAACCTCAACATTAACTCCTTCATTTTTAACTACAAAAATATATCCCTCATTTATATCCACATAAAATAAATATTTCCTTATCATATGAATCAATAATTAATTATTCACAAATAATATTATAGAATCACATTTATGACAACCAGGCCGTTCCCAGGAAAGAGGGGGGCTTTCCAATAAGGATTTCTCCTTACTGGCGCGCAATTAGATGACCAAACCTCTCCTTAGACAGAACTTTCTAGACATTGCCAATAATGTTATCTAATAATATTATTCAAATAATATGAATTATTGATCTGATAAAGGAAAATACTGTGCAGCAACAATTACTAAAATAACAATAATATAAAATATCAACGCATCAATTATTGAATCAATAAAATAAAATATTGAACAGTAACTACTGTAACAATTATTGAGTAGTGCCTTCCTTCGTAAGAATCAATAATTGGTGCAATACCGTGTGCTACTGTATTTTAACCACCAGGTATTCCAACAGTATTAACGGTAACAACTACGCCGTTAATTATAAACAACTTATACTTGTCATTTTCTTCATCCAATCGTTTTCCGTTATAGGGCCCACACAAGGCTGTGCCGTCGTACGAATATTCCCCGACAGCAAGAATATTCCACGACCAAACGAATATTCACCGACCAAAAATGAATATTTTATAGCCACTTGCTTATTTGAAATATTTGCGTATTTTACCCATAACTAACCACATTAATCAAATCAACCATTTCTATTTAAAAATAATAAATAGAGGAAATTTAATTTTATTTATTAATAAGTTGGGGTCTTACATACATACTTCAAATCTTCATAACTTCTTCATTTTAAGTCGGATTTAGTTGGTTTTCGACTCTATGAACTCATGAAATACTGAAGTACTCATCTAAAGAATAATTATAACACTTCAAGAATATTAACAATTCATTTTAAGGATTCCAATTCAGTGTTCATGCTAATTTTTTATGTTTTAAACATATTTAGCGAATTCATTCCCTATGAATTTAATTCCAAACCAAACCAATCCATTTAAACTTCGTTGTTTTCATTTTTCAACATACTAACAATATCTATCGTCAATTTCAGATTCTATCCATCAATTTTGACTCCAACATAAGCTAAAATATACATATGCCAACAAAACCCAAGTTTTTCATCTTTAACATATTCTTATGATTTTGATTACTCTAGAACCATTTAAAGAGGCTATATATACCAGATTATACACCCATACACAAATATATACAACATCTCTTCAAATCACCTAACCAAAATAGCTTTTTAAGCGAAGAACTTGAGAAACTATAAATTAGAATTTTAGAACTAGATGAATACCTTTGATTCTTCTTAAACTTGATTAGATGAGTAGAAACCTTCTTCTTTTTCCTTGATTTCTCCAAGCTTCTTCTTAAATTTCTCAGAGACTCTCTCTCTATCTCTCTCTATCTCTCTCTCTCTCTCGTGTGTGTGTGTGTGTGTTTTAGCAAATAAACTGACCACCACTTTAACGTGGTTTAGCCATTTACCAAAACAAATAGACTCGACAGTTGCAAATACAAAGGGTCTCTAGGCCATGTTTGGCTAGAACCCAAATATCCTCTTACTAATTTATTTTCATTTTATTTCATTTCATACTATTTAATATACCCCCTTCTCCTTTAAGTGTCACACTTTTACTATACTGCTAAATTATTTAGCTACATCGAATAATTACACAATTATATTATGCATAATTATTACACAATACATAATGAAATTATATTCATGAACATATTTATAAACATTTCAATTAGAATAATTAATATTTATTCCAATAATCATCTTAATAAATTATACAATTTTTACGTATAATTATTTAACTTCTTTCCTTCAATAAATTGTCCCGAGATAATTTATTTAATCCATTCCTTTAATCACAACTTAAATATTTATTTAATTCATTAATCCTAACACCAACATTTCTTTATAATTATATCGGTCCTAATCATTCTCATAGTTAATTTACATTCACTTGACAAAATGTAATATATTAAGCCATTACATAAACGTTTTACATTTTTATGTAATATACCCTCTCATTTTATTAAAACAAATATATTTATATTAATTCACTATTTTAATTAAGTGAATTACTCACATAATTTATGAATTTTAATTCATAACAATTCCATCGCCAATCAAGGCATACCAACTAAATTATATTATTTCGTAATATAATTTTCATCTTAATTAAATAATATTATTTAGTTAATTTCTTTTGCCACCATATTCCTTTTTCATAACTAATTTTCTTCACTTTCTTTAATAGTTTAATCAACTATTAAATCTCATATAATTTTAATGTCCTCACACAAAAACACGTAATTCAAAATATATATACATCTCATAATAAGAATTTTATTTATTAAATTCTTATTTTAATAACTTATAAAAATTTGGGTTGTCACACATACTGGAGAAGGCAATAATTGCCGAAGGTGGTAACGAGGCTCTAAGTCAATACCACAAGGAGAAGAAGAACTAGGGAAAGGTAGACGGGGGAGCAAAGCTTGAGGGAGCCAGTGGTAGTGGCGAAGGCCAGAAGAGGAAGGGATTTAACTCTGAGAATGCCGGAGTGAAGCAAAGGGATCCTAAAAGAAGGATAGAGGCATGCAAGAACTTTGGGAAGACTCATTTAGGAGTTTGTCTCAAGGGGAAGGCCGTATTTTACAACCGTGCACAGGAGGGGCACATTTTGCCTAACTGTCCAAGTCCGAAGAAAAACCATGGATGCTTCGTGTGTGGATCAACTGATCATATGGCGAAGAACTACCCGAAGAAGGGGACGGACAGGAATAAGGGCACTAATAGCGGTAAGTTAGCTATTGGTGGTCCAGCGCAGACGGCTAGGCCGATGGCCCGCACCTTTAATATGACGGTCCAAGATGATGTGGCATCAGGGGATGTAGTTGCAGGTATTATCCTGATCAACGATATAAATGCTTACGTGTTATTTGACTTGGGTGCTCCTTGTTCTTTCATAGCATGTGATTTTGCTAGATGTTTAGGATTACTTCCCGAAAGATTGCCTGTACCTTTGAATATTAAGGTAGCGAACGAAGAAATAATTCATGTTGAGGATATCCATAGGAGTTGTTGTGTAGATATACGAGGTTATAAATTATTGGTAGATTTGATACCAATAAAGTTGGGAGAATTCGATGTAATTCTCGGGATGGATTAGTTGATTAACCATGATGCAATAATAGATTGCCAAAAGAAAAGTGTAAACATTAGAACGTTGAGCCAACCTCATATAGTGTTTCACGGTAATAAATTGTCGGGACGCTCGTGTTGTCTTACCATGACACAAACTAGGAAGTTGTTAAGGAAGGGATGTGTAGGTTACTTGTGCCATGTTGTTGATACCCAGAGAGTGGGAGCAACGATGGAACAAATACCTATAGTGAAATAATTCGCGGATGTTTTTCCAAATAAATTATCGGGTCTTCCACCAGATAGGGAGACCGAATTTGTGATAGACATTGTGCCAGGAGCGGCACCAGTTTCCAAGGCACCGTACCGTATGGCACCAGTGGAGATGAAGGAGTTGATAGTACAGTTATAAGAACTGTTGGATAGGAAGTACATTCAACCGAGTGTTTCACCGTGGGGAGCACTGGTACTGTTTGTGAAGAAGAAGGATAGATCGTTAAGACTTTGTATCGACTATCGAGAGTTGAACAAGTTAACGATAAAGAATAAATACCTATTGCCCAGGATCGATGATCTTTTTGATCAGTTGAAAGGGGCAAAGTATTTTTTAAAAATAGATTTACGAACGGGGTATCATCAGTTGAAGGTTAGAAGTGAGGATGTGCCTAAGACGACATTCAGGACTCGTTCAAGCCATTACAAGTTTCTAGTGATGTCATTTGGGTTAACTAATGCATCAACTGCATTTATGGATATGATGAACAGAGTGTTCAAACAATACTTGGACAAGTTCATCGTTGTGTTTATCGATGATATTCTATTCTAAGATGCAAGAAGATCATGCTGAACACCTAAGAGTAGTGCTGGAGACACTAAGGAAGGAGAAGTTGTATGTGAAATTCACTAAGTGTGAATTTTGGCTGGAAAGTGTATAATTTTTGGGTCATGTTATCGATCATGAGGGGATTTCAGTAGACCCAGCGAAGGTGGAAGCCGTGATGAGTTGGGAACAGTAAAAAATGCCGACTTAGGTATGGAGTTTCCTAGGGTTAGCGGGATACTATCGGAGATTTATTCAAGATTTTTCAAAGATAGCTACTCTGTTGACTAACTTGACAAGGAAGAAGGTGAAATACGTGTGGATAGAGAAGTGTGAAGATAGTTTCCAAGAACTAAAGAAGAGATTGAGTGAGGCACCTATATTGTCTTATCTGACGATACATGAAATTTTGTAGTTTATAGTGATGCTTCGCATAGAGGACTTGGTTGCATGCTCATGCAGCATGGCAAGGTCATTGCGTATGCATCACGGCAGTTGAAGGATTATGAGAAAGTTTATCCTACTCATCATCTGGAACTGGCTGCGGTAGTGTTTGCCTTGAAGATATGGAGGCATTACTTATACAGGGAGAAATGTGAGATATACGCGGACCATAAGAGTCTAAAAATATATCTTCACACAAAAGGAGTTGAATATGAGATAAAGTAGATGGCTGGAGTTGATAAAGGATTACGACTGTGAAATCTTGTATCACCCTGGAAAAGCCAATGTAGTGGCCGATGCCTTGAGTAGGAAGGGTCGGGAAAAGTTGTTTATGTTAACGGCTCAAATTGAGTTAATAACAGAGATGGCTAGGATGGAGTTGGAGGTAAAGTTACCGAGTGAGTCGGGACAGATATTATTTACAACAAAGATTCAATCTACCATTGTAGAGAGAGTCAAGGAGGTGCAACTCCAAACTGAGGAGTGTGACTAGATGAAGAAGCGGTTAACCGATGAAAAAAATTTGAAGTATAGTCTTGATAATGGTGGATTATTAAGATTTGAAGGAAGAATTTGGGTTTCAAATGAGATGAAATTAAAGGAGCAAGTGTTATAAAAAGCTCATAGTTTGAGGTATTCGATTCATCCTGGTAATACTAAGATGTATTAAGACATTCGAAAGAGTTTTTAGTGGTCGAACATGAAGAGGGAAATAGAAGAATATATGAGTAGGTGCTTGACTTGTCAAAAAGTTAAGGCCGAACATCAACGACCAAGTGGCTTACTACAGTCCTTGGAAATTCCGAAGTGGAAGTGAGAGCATATCACGATGGACTTTGTGGTGGGACTTCCAGTTGCTTAGAAAGGGTATGATGCGATTTGGGTAATAGTGGACCGGTTGACGAAGTCGACTCACTTTTTGCCAATAAGGGTTAAGTAAAACTTAGACCAATTAGCTAAACATTATGTTAAGGAAGTTATTTTCAGACATGGAGTACCAGTTTCGATTGTGTTAGATCGTGATCCACGATTCACGTCGAGCTTTTGGAGGAGTCTGCAAGAACAGATGGAAACGCAACTGAAGTTGAGTACGGCTTATCATCCATAAACTGATGGGTACAACGAGAGAATAATTTAGACGCTAGAAGATATGTTGAGATCTTGCATCATGGATTTCAAGGGTAGTTGGGATGATCATCTACCCTTAGTAGAGTTTGCGTATAACAACAGTTATCATGCGAGCATAGGCATGCCGCCTTACTAAGCTCTATAAGGAAGAAAGTGCAGAACACCATTGTGTTGGGATGAAGTGGGAGAACGCCGAATGCTAGGACCAGAATTGGTACAGCAGACATCGGATATAGTAAAGCTGATACGGATGCGTCTCGTGGCAGCTCAAGACAGACAGAAGAAATATGCGAATTCGCATCGAGTGAATATAGAATTTGAAGTAGGCTCGTATGTATTTCTAAAGGTATCTCTCTGGAAAGGAAAGATACGCTTTGAAAAGAAGGGAAAGTTAAGTCCAAGGTTTATAGGACCTTTCGAGATATTAAAAAGGGTAGGAGAGGTAGCTTACATGGTAGCGTTACCTCCAGACTTAGAAAGAATATATAATGTGTTCCATGTATCTGTGTTATGTCCTTATAAGCCAGATTATAAGCACGTGATAGGATATGAACCTATTCATATTGAGAAAGACTTGACGTACAAAGAAGTGCCTATTCAAATCATTAATAGGAAAGAGCAAGTTCTGAGGAACAAAGTTATACCTTCGGTAAAGGTGTTATGGAAGAACCACGATGCCGAAGAAGCAACGTGGGAACTTGAAGAAAAGATAAAGAAAAATTACCCTCAACTATTTGTTTAATGTAAGACGAGATTCTGGGGACAGAATCCTTATAAGGGGGGAATGATGTAACGACCGAAAAATTTGAATTTATTGTAAAATAATTTTATTTAATTAAACAATGAATAAAATTATATTATATGTTATTATTACGTGTTAGTAAGATGAAGGTTGTTCTATAACCTAGATATGTCGAAATGTTGTAGTATTTTGGCTACTTGAAGGAATTATAGTGTTTGAATTTCTAAGACAAAAATAAAAACTTTCTGAGAAATTTTTTGAAAAACACTATTCACGAATTTTTTCTCGGGAATTATTTTTGAATTTCTGAAAAATACATATTGATAGATTAATAAGAGAGGATGAAATATGTAATAATATTTTCGTTATGGTAAACGCAGTTTTTGGCCTGTGTACTAAATTTGAGAACGTAAGGGAAAGTGAAGCGTTAACAAATAAACGATAATCGTGTGATACGTAAATAGTGTACGAGGTAATGAATATGAGTATGATACGAGGTATTATATGAGTATGTGTGAATAATGGTATGTCGTATATTATGAATGAGTATACGAGTTAGCATACGAGAAGAATACGTGTATAATACGTTATAAAGCTTTAAGCCAATTGGATTGGACTTGTAAGATTTTGTGTAGAAATTGTACAAGCCCAAGTGAATTAATGTTAAGGCCCAAATTTTTGTTAAAAACAAGCCCAAAGAATAAGTTAAGTAAATTAAACCTAAAGCCCAAATTAAGAACCGGATTCGTGGATCGATCCAATGGGTAAGAATGACCCATGGGGCAACCCATGTGGGCCCCATGATCACATGGCATGATCTTGGTGAGCAAGCAAAGGTTAAGATGTGTGATGGCCAAGTTATGAATAATAAGGAGGTTAATTAAGGAGGTGGGATGCTTAATGACCAAACTACCCTAATCTAGGATTTTCTATATATAGAAGACTTGCTAGATCATTTTTCACTTGTTAAATTTCCACCAACAAGTTATAACTTATTGAGTAGAGAGAAAAAGTAAGAAAAGCTAGACTTCATAATCCAAGAAGCAAGAAGTATATCAAAGTAGATTGTAAGACCCCAACTTTTATAAATAAAGATGAATTTTCTATAAATATCATTTTTGAATATTATGAAGTTAATTTTATATAATGTTATAGTTGTGGGTAATATTTATAAATTTTGCAAAGTACGCAAGTTGTTATATAATATTCGATTGGTCGGGGAATATTCGTTTTAACAAGGAATATTCGTACAACGGCACAATCATTGGTGGACCCCACAACGGAATTATTGTCGGATTGAGAAAACGACAAAAATATTTTATTAAAAATAACGGCGGAAGTTTTACCATTGATACTGTTGAACTACTCGGTAGTAAAAGTACAGTAATACGTGTGGTTGCATAGTAGCACACGGTATTGCTTATTAATGCTTATGTGAGAAGTCACTCAGTTTGATTCAATTATTGTCAGTTAATAATATGAATTATTTAGCTATAATGACGTTTTGTTTTATTCGTATTATTAACGTAACAAAACAGAAACATCTTTTTATATAAAACAGAATACTTTAGTAAAGTTATTCTATAAATAGAATATATTATATTTTATTTAAAAGATTTTTCTTTAAATATGGACCGTCAGATTAAAGTAATCAATCTGGACCGTTCATGGATTAGTTACTATGCATTCTATTTTTCTATAAATAGCAGCTCATTCCTTCATTATTTCTTACGAATTCACTGAACTCTAGAGAGAGAAGCTATAGAGAGAAACTATAGAGAGAGAGAAGAAGAGTATTCTGCTACTTAACCACTTCCTTACTTCAGCTCTTCTTTAAAACGGTAAGGGGTGTTATTCTTTCTTATTCATGAAGAGAACTGTTGTTATTCTATTTCTTATTATTCTGTTGGAATAACCTGTATACGCGGTCTACCCTATACTTGGTGACATTCTTCTATTATTCTGTTGAAACATCTTGTCTGTGTGTTTTACACCGGACCTGGTTCCGTCTTTATTATTATTCTGTTGGAATATCCTGTCCGTGTGTTTTACACCGGACCTGGTTCCGTCTTTATTATTATTTTGTTGGAATATTCTGTCTGTGCATTTTACGCCGGAACTGGTTCCATTATTTATTATTCCGTGTGAATAACCTGTCTGTGCGGTCTATCGCATGCATGGTGATTTTTTTTGTTATTCCATTCTTTATTATATCCAGTTGGTTAAGTTTTGACTTCTATACTCCATAAAATTTGTGGAATATCCTTGATAATTGTGTTTCATCCAGTATCTTTTCATGAAAATATTCTTCTAAGCATTCTTGAATTTTACTCCACAAAACAGTATCATGTTGACAATTTGGACGTTGTTAATTCTTGGATAAATTAATTCTTGAACTTATTTTATTGAATTCTTATATCATTGTCATCATCCTCATGTTTATAAAATATTAAAAGTCATCTGTGGTCTGTAGTGCATAGATGGACTTGGTATGATTATTGTAAGACCCCAAATTATTAATAAATAAAATTTAATTTCCTCTATTTATTATTCTGAAATAGTAAGAGTTGATTTGATTAATGTGGTTAGTTATGGGTAAAATACGCAAATATTTTAAATAAGCAAGTGGTTATAAAATATTCATTGTTATCGGGGAATATTTGTTTGGTCGTGGAATATTCTTGTTGTCGGGGAATATTCGTACGACGGCGCAGCCTTGTGTGGGCCCCATAACAGAAAACGATTGGATGAAGAAAACGACAAAAATAAGTTGTTTATAAATAACGGCGTAGTTGTTACCATTAATACTGTTGGAATACCCGGTGGTTAAAACACGGTAATACGCGTAGCACACGGTATTGCACCAATTATTGATTCTTACGTAAGAAGGCACTACTCAATAATTGTTACAGTAATTACTGTTCAATATTGTATTTTATTGACTCAATAATTGCTGCGTTGATATTTTATATTACTGTTGTTTCAATAATTGTCACTACGCAGTATTTTTCATTATCGGAGCAATAATTCATATTATTTGAATAATATTATTAGATAACATTATTGGCAATGTCTAGAAAGTTCTGTCTAAGGAGAGGTTTGGTCATCTAATTGCGCGCCAGTAAGGAGAGATCCTTATTGGAAAGCCCCCTCTTTCCTAGGAACGGCCTGGTTGCCAGTACTGTGATTCTGTAATATTATTTGTGTATAATTAATTATTAATTTATATGATGAGAAAAATATTGATTTTATGTGGATATAGATGGAGAAAATTTTTAATGTGACAATTGTTGAAAATTAATATTTTATCTTTTTCTGATAAAATAATTCATTTAAATATATTATTTTAATAATATATTGATGGTGATATTTTTACAATGAATGTGGGATATATGAGTATATGAGGAGGAAGAGTATTTTTGTGGCATTAAATGATTAAAACATGTTTTGTGTGTTGGTGGACACAATTCTTGACCGAAAATTTATTATTGACTGTAAAATCGCCTGTTTGTGGATTTCGGTCAATTTCTGTTTGAAATTTGGAAAAACTTTCTTCTGCAAAGTTGTAGAGAATTGAATTTCCTATAAAAACACGCAAAATTCGAATTTTCTGATAAAAGGGCTATTTATTATGAATTATTGAAGTTCTGAAGTTCCGAAATAATTAATTTTTGGAAGTTTTAATTATTATTTTAAAGAAAAATATTTTTTGCAAATTAGTGGGCTCAACATGTGATAAGAATGGGCTGAATTCAGATCTTCTAAGGTGGGCTTGAGAATTTTGTAAATATAATATTATTATATTCAATTTTCTGCTTTGGTGTTCTAAGCATTTTCCTATAAATAGGATGCTTAGGTTAGAATTGAAAATCACACCAGAAACACAAGTTTCTCTCTATTTCTCTCTCTATAACGAGTGTATTCTTGTGAGTATTTGATACTTTGAGTGTTACTTTACGGTGCAAGTTTCCTTCAGCACTATATCTAGTATTCCAGTCAGAAGTACCGTCTTTCCGAGGTAAGGGATGTTATTTCTTCTTAAATGATATTATTTTCTTCAATATCATTATGCCGAAGTATTGATCTGAACTTTTTATCAAATTTGGAACTTTTCATGTCGGGGTTACTATTCATGAGTTACTATTCATGAGTTACTATTCACGAGTTACTATTCCCGAGTTACTATTCACCGAAAAATGAAATTTCCTTCTTTTCGTCCAAATATCTATTCTGGATACTAGCTTTGATTGTATCCATGTTTTGATCATTCTTGAATTTTACTTCACTATGATAAGGTATTTTTGGACATGATCGAAATACGAATCCTTAATATTTGTTATTTTGCTTCACTGGATTCGTTTTCTTTAAAATATTTTTCATCATCCTCAGTCTTAAATGATGATATAACTGAATATCTTTGGCCTGTAGTGCAAAGATGAATAATTTCTGATGAATATCTTTGGCCCGTAGTGCAAAGATGAACAGGTGTTGAGGTGAACATGACCAACTGATGAATATCTTTGGCCTGTAGTGCAAAGATGACTATTTGATTCAAGATATTTATTGATTGATGTTACAGGGATAAAATGTTGATGATGGGCTTTTAAATTCATAGATAATCGTAGATTTCATTCTCTACGTAACTTCTCTATGAATTATTATTTTCCGCTGCGAATATTGAATTAAAACTTGTTGTCTATTGTATTCTATTAAATTTTTCCCTGTTGAAGACTAACGATAATTTGTTGTATATTATCTTAGTCATAATATTCTTTACTGGGCTAGTTGAGCTCACCCTTTTCCTTGTTGTTCCATTTTCTTCTCAGGAGGCGAGAATGTAGCAAGTACTAGTCGGGGTATGGAATGAAGGTTCTAGGAAGTTGTTTTAGTAGTCCTCACCATTTTTTTTGTAAAGTATTGTACCAATAATTGTAATGAGGACTTATTTGAGTGTGGATATTGTCTAGATGACAATATTTGTATTTACACTCACAGTTTTTATGTTGTATTAATAAAGTTGTAGTTGTTTCTGTACCATGTTATTGACGACTCAGAATGGGTGTTGTATACCTGTTTTGGGGGCGTCACAGTTGGTATCAGAGCTTAGGGATATGATCTCTGGCGGAGATCGGGGAATAGAACTAGGAGGGGAGAGACGAGTAAATCCTTCGCTAGTGTGTCCTACCTAAGCTTATTTGTTGGCCGGTCATTATATAGGGGTATTATGTGATTTGTTAATTTGTTTAATTAACCTTTGTTTTATGGCAGTATTTGAGAATGTCGACTGAGAATGTTAACAGTGGAGTAAATGAAACCGTGGAGACGCATGTACTCACCAACGAGGAGAACGTGCAGCAGGCTGGCAATGTTCCTCCTGTGAACAACACTAATGAGCAGATGATGAACGATGGGATATTTAGAAGCTTTTTGCAGTTCATGCAAAATTAGACGAAGGAGACTCGTGTTCAAAATACAGGAGGAAATGATAGCAATTCACGGTTTGTCACGGCTAAGCAGTTCAAAGAGTTGGGACCACCAGAATTCTGGGGAAAGCCAGATCCGATTAAGGCGGAGACATGGTTCAAGCAAATTACCAAGATATTTGATGTCTTGGGATGCATGGAGGAACAGAAGGTTCCATTTGCCACCTTTATGTTCTGTGGCGAGGCAGACTACTGGTGGGAATCTGTGAAGCGTACCCATCCAGCTGCACTCAGCATGTCTTGGGAGATATTTCAGAAGCTATTCAATGACAAGTACTTTCCTGAAAGTATTCGTCATATGAAGGAGGTAGAGTTTATTAGACTGGAGCAGAATAACATGACGGTGTCCCAGTACGAGGCGAAGTTTGCGGAGTTGTCCAGGTTTGTACCTCATTTGGTGGAGAATGAGGAACGTATGACGCGGATGTTTCTGAGAGGTTTGAAACCCGGCATACGTCAATATCTCATTTCTCATAAATTTTCTCTCTATTCAGATGTTGTCAACAGGGCTCAATTATTAGAGCGAGATAACGAGTGCGATCAACCGAGGGACCACAACCAGGATCATATCGGTGACAACAGTCATCAGAACAATGATAATCAGCGGAGAAAGAAAAATACAGACAAGAACGGCAACCACTCTGGTGGTAATCGTGGCTATGAAAATAGAAGAAGCGAGTCGGGAGGAGATTTTAAAAAGAGGAGATTCAACAATGACAATACGAAGACGTCAGCACCAGCAGCAACTGGTTCCAAGGGAGGAGAACGACCACCGGTCATATGCTATAAATGTGGAAAAGAGGGACATATCAGCCCAAACTGTCCACAACAGTTTAAGGTATGTTATAACTGTGGAAAGGAAGGACATATTGCTCGAGATTGCACTGTAGAGAAACCAAGTCCAACGGGGGTGGTGACTCAAAAAGTTGTCCCAAAAAAGTCAAATCAACGGTTCCTAGAAGAGCGTTTTTCGTGACTGGTCAGAATGCGAGGAACCCGAACGAAGTTAGCACGGGTTAGTTAATTATAAATTTTTGCGAAGTCTATACCTTATTAGATACCGGTTCTACCCATTCATTTATCTCTCCTGCTTATACTCAACGTTTAAAATTGACTCCGGAGAAAATTAGACTTTGACTTATCTGTTGAAACTCCGTTACATCCACTGTTTATAAATCTTGTTTGATCCAAGTTGGCACCATCATATTACCTGTTGATCTTATCTCTTTAAAGATACTTTCTTTTGATGTGATTTTAGGAATTGATTGGTTAACTACTCATCATGCCAAAATTGATTGCTTTCGTAAGGTTGTTAGTTTTTATATTCATAAGCAACCTGTTATTCAAATTCAAGCAACCAAACCATTGAAGTCAAACTATTTCATATCAAGCCGTAAAGTCATTCGTTTATTGAAAAACGGATGTCAAGCTTTCTTAGCTATGTTATGGACTTGAACAAAAATACGTCAGATTTGAATGATATTTCTATTGTTAGTAAATCCCTGACGTATTTCTTGAAGAATTTCTTGGCCTACGCGTGATATTGAATTTTGTATCATCTTTGAATCTGGTACAAAAGTCACTTCTAAAATCTCATATCGAATGGCTCCTATTGAACTTCAGGAGTTAAAAACCTAACTGTAGAAGTTTGTACCCGAGCCTTTATCTGGTGACTTCCTTTGTGGAATGCACTGAATCCAGACTCTTCGTAGGGGACGCCATATTCGTGCGGTAGTAAACTGATAGGTGTCATTGTGACGTGCTATCCAAGATTGGGATATGAGTCACAGTTGAGAGCAACCTAAGTCACTAATCGAAATACATAGTTTTCTAGGCTTAGCTGGTTATTATCGGAGATTTGTAAAAGGATTTTCTCGAATCGCTACTCCATTAACTCAGCTAACTCGAAAAGATACAAACTTCGAATGGACCGAGGAATGCGAGAAGAGCTTCCAAGAATTCAACATGCGACACCGACGTTGGCTCGAGCTGTTGAAAGATTTCGATCATACCATCCAATACCATCCTGAAAAAGCGAAGGCGGTAACTGACGCATTGAGTAGAAGATCATATGCAGGAACGAGTGCGATGATGTCAAGTATACGCGTAGAATCAACTTTAATCGATAAAGTTAAAGTTGCTTAAGCCACAGACCGGGAGCGGGAGCTGATACGTATGAAGAAGAAAGTACAAGAAGGTGCTATTCCAGAAGTAAGAATCGATGAAGAAGGAATACTTCGAGTCCACTCCAGACTTTGTGTTCCTAACGATTCTGATTTAAAGTACAAGATCATGATGGAGGCACACAATACACCATTTGCAATCCATCCTGGAAGTACTAAAATGTATCGTGATCTTCGACATACATTTTGGTGGAACAATATGAAGAGAGAGATTGCAAAGTTTATCTCGAGGTGTTTAACTTGTCAACGTGTAAAGGCGGAGCATCAAGTACCAAAGGGTCCATTGCAACCACTTGAGATTCCGAAATGGAAGTGAGAACACATTACCATGGATTTTGTTACGGGTCTTCCCACGGTTTCTCAAGGTATAAATGCTATTTGGGTTATAGTTGATAGATTAACCAAGTCTGCTCATTTCTTGCCGATACGGGAGACTTATTCCCTTGAACGTCTTGCTAGTATGTACGTGAATGAGATTGTAAGGTTGCATGGCATGCCAGTATCCATAGTTTCGGATCGTGACCCAAGATTCACTTCAAGATTTTGGGTTAGCTTGCAAAAAGCTATGGGCACGGATTTACGGTTTAGTTTGGCATACCATCCTCAAACGGACGGGCAATTAGAGAGGACTATTCAAACTCTTGAAGATTTATTAAGACTTTGTGTCCTAGATTTCAAAGGAAGTTGGGATAAGTACCTACCATTGGTGGAATTCGCCTACAACAACAGTTATCAGGCAAGTATAGGTGTGGCTCCCTTTGAAGCATTGTATGGACGAAAGTGTCGCTCTCTAGTATGTTGGGATGATGTGGGAGAAGCAACGTTGTTGGGACCAGAGTTGGTACGAATGACTACAGAGAAGATCCAAACGATTCGACAACGTATACAAACAGCACAGGATCGACAAAAGAGTTATGTGGATCTTCATCGAAAGGACGTGGAATTTGACATTGGGGATCATGTATTATTACGTGTAGCTCCATGGAAAGGAGTTACAAGATTTGGGAAGAGAGGAAAGCTCAATCCACGATTTATTGGTTCATTTCAGATTCTTGACCGAGTAGGAAATGTGGCCTATAGACTTGCGTTACCTCCAAGTATGTCTCGTGTTCATAATGTTTTTCATATATCTGTGCTTCGTATATATGTGAAAGACCCGAACCATGTTATTGAGTTAGAACCGGACGAGATAGCTAAAGACTTAACGTACGAGGAGGTACCTGTCAAGATCATGGATAAAAAGGAGCATGTCCTACGCACGAAGGTCATACCACAAGTTAAAGTTTTGTGGAGAAACCATGCTATTGAGGAAATGACCTGGGAGTTGGAAACGGAAATGAAAGCGAGGTATCCTCATCTTTTCGAAACACCAGGTACATATGTCAATTTCGAGGACGAAATTTCATAAGGAGGGGAGGTTGTAAGACCCCAAATTATTAATAAATAAAATTTAATTTCCTCTATTTATTATTCTGAAATAGTAAGAGTTGATTTGATTAATGTGGTTAGTTATGGGCAAAATGCACAAATATTTTAAATAAGCAAGTGGTTATAAAATATTCATTGTTGTCGGGGAATATTTGTTTGGTCGTGGAATATTCTTGTTGTCGGGGAATATTCGTACGACGGCGCAGCCTTGTGTGGGCCCCATAACAAAAATTGATTGGATGAAGAAAACGACAAAAATAAGTTGTTTATAAATAACGGCGTAGTTGTTACCATTAATACTGTTGGAATACCCGGTGGTTAAAACACGGTAATACGCGTAGCACACGGTATTGCACCAATTATTGATTCTTACGTAAGAAGGCACTACTCAATAATTGTTACAGTAATTACTGTTCAATATTGTATTTTATTGACTCAATAATTGCTGCGTTGATATTTTATATTACTGTTGTTTCAATAATTGTCACTACGCAGTATTTTTCATTATCGGAGCAATAATTCATATTATTTGAATAATATTATTAGATAACATTATTGGCAATGTCTAGAAAGTTCTGTCTAAGGAGAGGTTTGGTCATCTAATTGCGCGCCAGTAAGGAGAGATCCTTATTGGAAAGCCCCCTCTTTCCTAGGAACGGCCTGGTTGCCAGTACTGTGATTCTGTAATATTATTTGTGTATAATTAATTATTGATTTATATGATGAGAAAAATATTGATTTTATGTGGATATAGATGGAGAAAATTTTTAATGTGACAATTGTTGAAAATTAATATTTTATCTTTTTCTGATAAAATAATTCATTTAAATATATTATTTTAATAATATATTGATGGTGATATTTTTACAATGAATGTGGGATATATGAGTATATGAGGAGGAAGAGTATTTTTGTGGCATTAAATGATTAAAACATGTTTTGTGTGTTGGTGGACACAATTCTTGACCGAAAATTTATTATTGACTGTAAAATCGCCCGTTTGTGGATTTCGGTCAATTTCTGTTTGAAATTTGGCAAAACTTTCTTCTGCAAAGTTGTAGAGAATTGAATTTCCTATAAAAACACGCGAAATTCGAATTTTCTGATAAAAGGGCTATTTATTATGAATTATTGAAGTTCTGAAGTTCCGAAATAATTAATTTTTGGAAGTTTTAATTATTATTTTAAAGAAAAATATTTTTTGCAAATTAGTGGGCTCAACATGTGATAAGAATGGGCTGAATTCAGATCTTCTAAGGTGGGCTTGAGAATTTTGTAAATATAATATTATTATATTCAATTTTCTGCTTTGGTGTTCTAAGCATTTTCCTATAAATAGGATGCTTAGGTTAGAATTGAAAATCACACCAGAAACACAAGTTTCTCTCTATTTCTCTCTCTATAACGAGCGTATTCTTGTGAGTATTTGATACTTTGAGTGTTGCTTTACGGTGCAAGTTTCCTTCAGCACTATATCTAGTATTCCAGTCAGAAGTACCGTCTTTCCGAGGTAAGGGATGTTATTTCTTCTTAAATGATATTATTTTCTTCAATATCATTATGCCGAAGTATTGATCTGAACTTTTTATCAAATTTGGAACTTTTCATGTCGGGGTTACTATTCATGAGTTACTATTCATGAGTTACTATTCACGAGTTACTATTCCCGAGTTACTATTCACCGAAAAATGAAATTTCCTTCTTTTCGTCCAAATATCTATTCTGGATACTAGCTTTGATTGTATCCATGTTTTGATCATTCTTGAATTTTACTTCACTATGATAAGGTATTTTTGGACATGATCGAAATACGAATCCTTAATATTTGTTATTTTGCTTCACTGGATTCGTTTTCTTTAAAATATTTTTCATCATCCTCAGTCTTAAATGATGATATAACTGAATATCTTTGGCCTGTAGTGCAAAGATGAATAATTTCTGATGAATATCTTTGGCCCGTAGTGCAAAGATGAACAGGTGTTGAGGTGAACATGACCAACTGATGAATATCTTTGGCCTGTAGTGCAAAGATGACTATTTGATTCAAGATATTTATTGATTGATGTTACAGGGATAAAATGTTGATGATGGGCTTTTAAATTCATAGATAATCGTAGATTTCATTCTCTACGTAACTTCTCTATGAATTATTATTTTTCGCTGCGAATATTGAATTAAAACTTGTTGTCTATTGTATTCTATTAAATTTTTCCCTGTTGAAGACTAACGATAATTTGTTGTATATTATCTTAGTCATAATATTCTTTACTGGGCTAGTTGAGCTCACCCTTTTCCTTGTTGTTCCATTTTCTTCTCAGAGGCGAGAATGTAGCAAGTACTAGTCGGGATATGGAATGAAGGTTCTAGGAAGTTGTTTTAGTAGTCCTCACCATTTTTTTTGTACAGTATTGTACCAATAATTGTAATGAGGACTTATTTGAGTGTGGATATTGTCTAGATGACAATATTTGTATTTACACTCACAGTTTTTATGTTGTATTAATAAAGTTGTAGTTGTTTCTGTACCATGTTATTGACGACTCAGAATGGGTGTTGTATACCTGTTTTGGGGGCGTCACAATTATGACCAGGGATTATTCGGTATAATCATGACCGTAAGGTTACAAATGATGTGGTAAAAGTCCTCATTGGCCCGTAGTGCGTTGATGGACAGTTGTTGGCATGATCATGACCATTAATGAATACACGAATATCCTTGGCCGTAGTGCAGGGGTGATTCGATGATGTGAATTATTTTATTAAGCTGAGTCCCAGCGATCACAGTGTTGAAAAACCTTTTAAATCATAAAAGATAGTAGAGTTTATTTTCTACTTGACTCTTTTAATGGATTGCTTGTTCCGCTGCAGTTAAACTTGATGTCTATTATATTTTATCAGTTTAACATTGTTGAGGACTAATGATATTTTATTCTGCATTATCTTAGTCATAATATTTCTTACTGGGCTAGTTGAGCTCACCGTTTCTTTCACTGTTCTCTTCAGGAAATGAGAACGTAGCTTGGGCAAGTCGGGGAACGGAGTGATGGTCCGAATGATAGTATTAGTTAGTAGTCCTCACTATTCTATGTACTGGTGTGTTAATAAATGTAATGAGGACTCCTTTTGAGTATGAATACTCTCTAGAAGATAATATTTGTATTCAAACTCACAGTTTATGTTTTGTCGTATTGCACACGACAGTTGTATTAGTAAGTTATATTTATATTCTGTACTATGTATCTGACGACCCAAGATGGGTGATGTATACCTAATTTTGGGGGCGTCACAGTTGGTATCAGAGCTTAGGGATATGATCCCTGGCTAAAATGTGAGAATAGAACTAGGAGGGGAGAGACGGGGAATTCCTTCGCTAGTATGACCTACCTAAGTTTATTTGCATGGTATTTAATTGGTCGGTCATAATATAAGGATAATATATGACATATCAATTAACTTTTATTTTGTGGCAGTATCTGAAAATGGCATCTGAGAATGTTGAGAATAGCAATAGAGCACAGGCGACTGTTGATTCACCACATATCAATAATCAGGATAATGTGCATCAGGAAGGTGACAATCCTCATGCAAACAACAACACTGACCAGATGATGAATGATGGAATGTTCAGAAACTTTATGCAGTTCATGCAACAGCAGGCGAGAGCGGCTCTTGTCCAAAATATAGGTGAAAACACTGAAAACTCTCGGACGGTCACCGCTAAATAGTTCATAGAGCTGGGACCACCAGAGTTTAAGGGAGAGCCAAAACCACTTATAGCGGAAACATGGATAAAGCAGATTACCAAGATATTTGATGTCTTGGGATGCTCCGAGGAGCAAAAGGTTCCTTTTGCCGCCTTTATGTTGCGAGGAGAGGCAGATTACTGGTGGGAATCGATTAAGCGTACTCAACCTGCCGCACTGAAGATGTCTTGGGAGAAGTTCCAAGAGCTGTTCAATGACAAATACTTTCCCGAAAGTGTTCGTCACATGAAGGAGGTGGAGATCATCAAATTAGAGCAGAATAATATGACCGTGTAGCAGTATGAGGCTAAATTTGCTGAGTTGTCCCGGTTTGCGTCCCACTTGGTGGATAATGAAAAGCGAATGATGCAAATGTTTTTACGAGGTTTGAAACCTGAGATACGTCAACATCTTATTTCTCATAAACTGTGTTTGTATTCAGATGTTGTGAATAGGGCTCAGTTAGTGGAGCACGATAACGAGTCAACGCAACCAAAAGAGAGCAGTCGGCAAAATGATAATACCAATGAGAGTAGTCATCGAAGCGGTGACAACAAGCGTGGAGGGAATCAACAGGCCAGAAATGGTAACCACTTCGGTGGTAATCAGGGCCAAAATAATAAGAATGGTCATTTCAAGAAGAGGAGATTCAACAATGATGAAAAGACGTCAGCACCAGCACCCGTTGTTAAGGAAGGAGAACGACCACCTATCATATGTTTTAAATGCGGAGGGGAGGGGCACATCAGTCCAAACTGCGCGATGCCGTCTAAAGCATGTTATAATTGTGGAAGAGAAGGTCATTTAGCTCGATTTTGTCGTTTACCAAAAACAAGTTCAGCCAAGATGGAGACACCAAAGGCCGTCCCAGAAAAGTCAAAACCGGTAGTGCAAGGGAGAGCGTTTGTTGTGACCTCCCAGAAAGCAAGGAACCCGAATGAGGTCATCACGGGTAAGCTTATCATAAACTCTAACGAAGTCTATACTTTATTTGATACCGGTTCTACCCATTCTTTTATTTCTCCTACTTGCGCTCATCGATTAAATTTGACTCCGGAGAAATTAGACTTTGATTTATCTGTTGAAACTCCATTGGGAGAAACCTTCATTACATTCACGGTTTATAAGTCTTGTTTGGTTCAAGTTGGTACCCACACATTACCTGTCGATCTGATTTCATTAAAAATATTTGCATTTGACGTGATTCTAGGGATTGATTGGTTAACTACTCATCATGCAAAAATTGATTATTTTCGTAAGGTTGTTAGCTTTCATATTCCTAATCGACCTATTATGCGAATTCAAGAAACCAAACCATTAAAATCAATCGTTGTCATCTCAAGCCATAAAGCTATTCGTTTATTGAAAAACGGATGTCAAGCTTTCTTAGCTCATGTCACGGATCTAAACAAAAATACGTTAGTTTTGAATGATATTTCTATTATTAATAAATTCCCTGACGTAATCCCTGAAGAACTTCTTGGCCTACCTCCAGAGCGTGAAATTGAATTTTGTATCAACCTTGAACCCGATACAAAACCCATTTCTAAAGCCCCATATCGAATGGCTCCTATTAAACTTCCGGAGTTAAAGATCCAACTGCAGGAATTGTTAGACATTGGCTTTATTCGTCCTAGTACTTCTCCTTGGGGTGCTCCTGTGCTATTCGTGAAGAAGAAAGATGGAAGTATGCGACTTTGTATTGATTATCGGGAGTTGAATCATGTCACCATAAAAAATAGGTACCCATTGCCACGTATTGATGACCTGTTTGACCAGTTGGAAGGAGCACAATTCTTTTCAAAGATCGATCTTCGTTCTGGATATCATCAGCTGAAGGTTAGAACTGAGGATATTCCCAAGACGGCTTTTAGAACTCGGTACGGGCATTATGAATTCCTAGTCATGTCCTTTGGATTGACTAATGCTCCTGCTGCCTTCATGGATATGATGAACTGAGTATTCAAGGAATATTTAGATCACTTTGTGGTCGTCTTTATTGATGACATCCTTATTTATTCCAAAAGCCGTGAAGATCATGAGCAACACTTGAGGCTGGTACTCCAAAAGCTTCGTGAATACAAGCTTTATGCCAAGTTGAAGAAATGCTAGTTCTGGCTGGAGGAGGTAGCATTCCTTGGGCACGTAGTATCAAGTCGTGGAATATCGGTTGACCCGGCAAAGATTGAAGCTATTCAAAGCTGGGAGCAACCTAAATCAGTGACCGAAGTACGTAGCTTTCTTGGTTTAGCTGGTTATTATCGGAGATTCGTGGAAGGATTTTCTCGAATCGCTACTCCATTAACTCAGCTGACTCGGAAAGATACAAAGTTCGGTTGGAGCGAAGAATGTGAGCAAAGTTTTCAAGAACTCAAGAGGAGACTCATTTCAGCACCTGTTCTAACAATACCATCTGGCTCGGAGGGATTTGTCATCTACAGTGATGCTTCGAGCAAAGGGTTGGGATGCGTTCTCATGCAATATGGAAAAGTCATAGCCTATGCATCAAGACAACTCAAGGAATATGAGAGGAATTATCCTACTCATGATCTAGAGTTGGCAACTGTTGTCTTTGCACTTAAAATTTGGAGGCATTACTTGTATGGGGAGAAGGTGGAGATCTTTACGGATCATAAAAGCCTCAAATATTTCTTCACTCAAAAGGAACTCAACATGCGACAACGACGTTGTCTTGAACTGTTGAAAGATTATGATCATACCATTCAATACCATCCTGGAAAAGCGAACGTGGTAGCTGACGCATTGAGTAGAAGATCATATGCAAGTACGAGTGCAATATTGTCAACACAAAGGCCCATTTTGTGTGACTTGCAAAGGATGGAGATAGAGTTAAAGACTCCAGGAACCCATGTGATGATGGCGAATATATGAGTAAAACCAACTTTAATCGATAAAGTTAAAGCTGCTCAAGCTACAGACCTGGAGCTGATGCGTATGAGGAAGAAAGTGCAAGAAGGTGCTATGCCGGAAGCAAGAATTGATGAAAAAGGAATACTTCGAGTCAACTCCAGACTTTGTGTTCCTAACAACCCTGATTTAAAGTATGAAATCATGATGGAGGCGCACAACACACCGTTTGAAATCCATCCTGGAAGTACTAAAATGTATCATGATCTTCGTCATACATTTTGGTGGAGCAATATGAAGAGAGAGATAGCATTGTTTATCTCAAGGTGTCTAACTTGTTAACGAGTCAAAGCGGAGCATCAAGTACCAAAAGGTCCATTGCAACCACTTGAAATTCCAGAATAGAAGTGGGAGCACATTACCATGGATTTCGTTACCGGTCTTCCTAAGGTTTCTCAAGGTATAGATGCGATTTGGGTCATTGTTGATAGATTGACCAAGTCTGCTCATTTCTTACCGATACGAGAAACTTATACACTTGAACGTCTTGCTCGTATGTACATAAACGAGATTGTAAGACTACATGGTATGCCAGTATCCATAGTTTCTGATCGAGACCCAAGATTCACTTCACAATTTTGGGTTAGTTTACAAAAAGCTATGGGCACAGATTTACGATTTAGTTCGGCATATCATCCTCAGACGGACGGACAATCAGAGAGGACTATTCAAACTCCAGAAGATTTATTAAGACTCTGTGTCTTTGACTTCAAGGGAAGTTGGGACAAGTTCTTACCATTGGTGGAGTTTTCCTATAACAACAGTTATCAAGAAAGTGTTGGCATAGCTCCATTCGAAGCATTGTATGGAAGAAAATATCGTTCTCCAGTATGCTGGGATGAGGTGGGTGAAGCAACGTTATTGGGATCGGAGTTGGTACGTATGACTACAGAAAAGATTCAAACGATCTGACAACGTATAAAAACCTCACAAGATCGGCAAAAGAGTTATGTTGATCTTCATCGAAAGGAAGTGGAATTTGATATAGGAGATCATGTGTTCTTACGTGTTGCTCCATGGAAAGGAGTTACGAGATTTGGAAAAAGAGAAAAGCTCAATCCTCGATTCATCGGTCCAATTTTAATCCTCGATCGAGTAGGAACTGTGGCTTATAGACTCGCTTTACCGCTAAGTATGTCTCGTGTTCATAACGTTTTTCACATATCCATGTTACGCAAATATTTGGAAGACCCGAACCACATTATTGAGTTAGAACCGGACGAAATAGCGGAGGATTTGACGTATGAAGAAGTTCCTGTTCAAATCTTGGATAAGAAGGAACATATTCTACGCTCCAAAGTTATACCTCAAGTCAAAGTTTTGTGGAGAACCCACGATGTTGAAGAAATGACTTGGAAGTTAGAATCTGAAATGAAATCAAGGTATCCTTACCTCTTCGACATACCAGGTACGTACCCTAATTTCGAGGGCGAAATTTCATAAGAAGGGGAGGTTGTAAGACCCCAACTTTTATAAATAAAGATGAATTTTCTATATATATCATTTTTGAATATTATGAAGTTAATTTGATATAATGTTATAATTGTGGGTAATATTTATAAATTTTGTAAAGTACGCAAGTTGTTATATAATATTCGATTGGTCGGGAAATATTCATTTTAACAAGGAATATTCGTACAACGGCACAATCATTGGTAGACCCCACAACGGAATTATTGTCGGATTGAGAAAACGACAAAAATATTTTATTAAAAATAACGGCGAAAGTTTTACCATTGATACTATTGAACTACTCGGTAGTAAAAGTACAGTAATACGTGTGGTTGCATAGTAGCACACGGTATTGATTATTAATGCTTATGTGAGAAGTCACTCAGTTTGATTCAATTATTGTCAGTTAATAATATGAATTATTTAGCGATAATGACGTTTTATTTTATTCGTATTATTAACGTAACAAAATAGAAACATCTTTTTATATAAAACAGAATACTTTATTAAAGTTATTCTATAAATAGAATATATTATATTTTATTTAAAAGATTTTTCTTTAAATATGGACCGTCAGATTAAAGTAATCAATCTGGACCGTTCATGGATTAGTTACTATACATTCTATTTTTCTATAAATAGCAGCTCATTCCTTCATTATTTCTTACGAATTCACTGAACTCTAGAGAGAGAAGCTATAGAGAGAAACTATAGAGAGAGAGAAGAAGAGTATTCTGCTACTTAACTACTTCCTTACTTCAGCTCTTCTTTAAAACGGTAAGGGGTGTTATTCTTTCTTATTCATGAAGAGAACTGTTGTTATTCCATTTCTTATTATTCTGTTGGAATAACCTGTATACGCGGTCTACCCTATACTTGGTGACATTCTTCTATTATTCTGTTGGAACATCCTGTCTGTGTGTTTTACACCGGACCTGGTTCCGTTTTTATTATTATTCTGTTGGAACATCATGTCTGTGTGTTTTACACCGGACCTGGTTCCGTCTTTATTATTATTCTGTTGGAATATCCTGTCCGTGTGTTTTACACCGGACCTGGTTCCGTTTTTATTATTATTCTGTTGGAATATCCTGTCTGTGCATTTTACGCCGGACCTGGTTCCATTATTTATTATTCTATGGGAATAACCTGTCTGTGCGGTCTATCGCATGCATGGTGATTTCTTTTGTTATTCCATTCTTTATTATACTCAGTTGGTTAAGTTTTGACTTCTATACTCCATGAAATTTGTGGAATATCCTTGATAATTGCGTTTCATCCAGTATCTTTTTATGAAAATATTCTTCTAAGCATTCTTGAATTTTACTCCACAAAGCAGTATCATGTTGACAATTTGGACGTTGTTAATTCTTGGATAAATTAATTCTTGAACTTGTTTTATTGAATTCTTATATCATTGTCATCATCCTCATGTTTATAAAATGTTAAAAATCATCTGTGGTCTGTAGTACATAGATGGAATTGGTATGATTATGACCAGGAATTATTCGGTATAATCATGACCGTAAGGTTACAAATGATATGGTAAAAGTCCTCATTGGCCCGTAGTGCGTTGATGGACAGTTGTTGGCATGATCATGACCATTAATGAATACACGAATATCCTTGGCCGTAGTGCAGGGGTGATTCGATGATGTGGATTATTTTATTAAGTTGAGTCCCAACGATCACAGTGCTGAAAAACCTTTTAAATCATAAAAGATAGTAGAGTTAATTTTCTACTTGACTCTTTTAATGGATTGCTTGTTCCGCTGCAGTTAAACTTAATGTCTATTATATTTTATCAGTTTAACATTGTTGAAGGCTAATGATAATTTATTCTGCATTATCTTAGTCATAATATTTCTTACTGGGCTAGTTGAGCTCACCCTTTCTTTCACTGTTCTCTTCAGGAAATGAGAACGTAGCTGGGGCAAGTCGGGGAACGGAGTGATGGTCCGAATGATAGTATTAGTTAGTAGTACTCACTATTCTATGTAATGGTGTGTTAATAAATGTAATGAGGACTCCTTTTGAGTATGAATACTCTCTAGAAGATAATATTTGTATTCAAACTCACAGTTTATGTTTTGTCGTATTGTACACGACAGTTGTATTAGTAAGTTGTATTTGTATTCTGTACTATATATCTGACGACCCAAGATGGGTGATGTATACCTAATTTTGGGGGCGTCACATTGATCATCAAAGGTAATGATCTTAAACCATGATTCTCTCTCTCTTCAATTGTTAGAGAAGTGAGTAGTGGTAGAACTTGTATGCTAAGAAGTGATGAGAATGACTAATCAAAGACTTAAGCTTTAATAAGTCATGTTGTAAGATAAGCACAATAATGGAAGTTATGAACTCATGAAGAACATGAGAGAACTTAGAATGCAAAAATAATGAAATATGTTTGGTTAGGATGTTAGTATAATGTAATGAATCCATTTGAAACGGTGTAAAAATCTTAAGTAACGAAGTTATGGCAGAATTTACGAGATTAGACGATAATCGTCGAAATCGTGAAATTCTCGGAATGGAAGTCAAATTTTGGCATTGAACTCAGAAACGTTGGTTTTTGATGGAGATTAGTCTCAATTGGCATTCTAGAGTTGCGGACTTGAAAATGACCAAATTCTGACTTAGAACGAAGAAACGAGCTTTGAACGTTCACGAGCGTTTATCGTTTTTGTTATAATGAACTAATCGATGAATCCCGTGTTAAAAGATTTGAAAATGTAAAATCATTGCATGAACACGTAGATCATGTAATTTATGAGCTAACGGCTTTTGAACGAGCCAATTCGGACTTTATAACGAAGAAGTTATGAGCTCGGGAATCTCACATAAGAAATTATTTGTCAAAGTTGTCTGTGGCACATGGCCAGTGTCGCGCCGTGGCCCAAGGCTTAAAGGATGGCGCCGCAATGCCAGACTTGACCATCAGCCACTAAAGAGTGGCACCGCAGTGCGACAATTAGCAAAGGACTCGTGCCGCAACGCCGAGTCTGGACCATAGGCATTGATGAACTACGCCGCGACATGAGTTGTGTATAGGAAGCTGGCACCGCAGTGCCAGTACTAGAGAAGAGGCAGAGAAGAATGACTAAGTGTATAAAGAAGGAAGGAAGCTAATAAACTATGAAGTATATCTTTGATTAACTTGAGATGACATCCTTAAAGATGATTAGAACTCAACTAAAGGTTGATGAACGATTACGTAAACATAAGAAACAATGTTAAACAATCTAAGGCATGATTAGATTGAGAAGAATGGTAAGATATAGTTGTAAACTTACTTGATTATATATGACCTAATATGGTATGTTATCTGATCATGTATTGTAGAGACCTTAAAGACTCAAAGGAAAAGTATTAAAACTGTAGAAGACGCTAAAGGCAAGTATTCTGACCCTTGTCTGAATTCTTTGGACAAGCTTTGTAATTTATGTACCTTACGCATGAATTGATGTATGATGAAGTCGAAGCCAATTCCTTCGGCTAGACTTAAGATGTTTTATGGATTTCTTATAATCTATTGAAATGTTATCAAAGTTGTTAAGTTTTGCCAAACTATATTGGTATGGTTTTCAAAGGAAGACTAAGTATGCATAAACAAATGTTTTGTCGTCAAACGACAGGCACGTGAGGTTGCCAAACCTTAAACGTACATACGTTTAAAGAAAGTAGTGTTAACTTTGTTGTACAACATAGAGTATTATATACTGATCACCTAGACATGCTCGTAAGATATGCCGAACTTACGGACTTGGTGTCGGGTTGTCATTTTTAAAGAAAGAATGAAATGTTCAAGGTATTGGACCTGTAACGACCCCAAAATTTATACAATTTAATTATCGACTTCGGTCGTTAATAATACATTTAACCTCTAATTTTATATTATTAAACAATAATACAACTATTGAAATTTACGGAATAATTAAAATATTCTATTACAATTAAAATTTTCTATTTACAAACTATTCTCGTTCCCAGAACTTTTAACCTTTACATTACATCTCTTCTATTCAAATTTATATCATGAATCATTACAACAAAATGACTATACAAAGTCTTGCATCATCAATAGATATCCATCTATATCGGATAGCTCCACTTACAATTTAACAACATGTTACATTCAAAATATTAAATACATTTCTCATAAAACATAAGGAATCTTCAAGTATCACGTCAGATTAATAACTTTCAGGTAACACATAGCTTTACCTTGAAATCTTGACTTGTTGGAAGGTTGAGCTCGACAGCCCAACAAAATCTAACAGTTTTCATGTAACACGTAGCATATAATATCATGCTCAACATATATCTCTTAAACATTGAACTATCATAACATACGCTCTATAGTTCATATAACAAATATAAAGATTGAGTTCCTTACTCAATCGGCATGCTTTACTCAATTAATGTAGTCATAAGTTGACTTTGACGTTTCATGCTTTCACATAAATATAACACATATCATGTTATTTGCAATAAAAACTTAAAACAATTAATCATCAAGTTCACGTAGCAAATAGGAACTGAAAAGACTTGCCTTGATCGTTGTTTACCAATAACAGTTTAACAGCTTACATACTTTGCGTACCTCCTTCAATTTCCAATACAATCGCTGCTAATCACTGAAATTTGCTGTGAAAATTCTTAAGACACTCTCAATTCCCTCACAACTTCTTTCTCAACTTTCTGAACTCTCAAGCACTAGAATGCGTAAAGTTAACAAAAGCTAGGCCAAAATTCAACTGATAGCCAGCGTAGGAAATAAAATGATAGTCATAATATGCCAAATTAATTAAAATGGCAGTTACAAAATTAACGTCTATATTATATGTGACAACCCGAGAATTTAGAGAATTTTTAAAATTTTTATTTATTTATTTAAGGTTCAAAATTAGAACCTAGACAGAAAATTAGTGTATGCGTTTGATATTTTTAAGAAGAAATTTTGAAGATTTCAAAATTCTGTGAAGGATTTAGGTGAATTATTCAGGATTAAGGAAAAACGTGATTATGTTCTGTGTATAGGTGTACAGTATGTGGTTAAGGGTCAAGGGTTGACCAGATAAACGATATATGTAATAAACCCTAAGTATATATTAAGAACGTCAACGTTCGGTTAGAAAACCCTAGCGATTGATAAGAAACCCTAGAAACCGGTTCTGAAAACCCTAATTTCAGTTCCGGGTATTCGAAACCTTAATTCGAAAGTTAGAAACCCTAAATTGGGAACTTAATGGCGTAAGTGTAAATAATTATAAGATTAATTAGGGTTAATCTTAACAAATTGGTTAGAAAATCTTAATTTCAAAATCTGAAACCCTAATTTATAATTAGGGAAAACTTAATTGTTGATTTAATAATTTTAATGCTAATTAAGAAATATTAATCCAAATTTTCAAGTTGTTAGTAATTAGAAAACATTAATCTAATTACAAAATCTAATTTTTAATTTAGGAAAATTATTTTTCTATTAGAAACCCTAATTAGTGGTTTGTAAACCCTAATGATCATTTTGACCCTAATTGCTTAATTAGCGATTGTAATTAGGAAATATTAATCTTAATTAGCAATATTTAAGTTATGATTAAGAAAATTTTATATAATTAGAAAATTCTAATTATAAGTTAGAAATATTAATTTTCTATTTTTTAAAAAACCGAAATTGGAAATTTTAGAAAATTAAATGTGTAAACCCTAAGGGTTTCAAACCCTAAACCCTAAGAATGCTCTAAATCCTAAATTAGCTCAAGCCCTAAACCCTAAGGGTTTGCAACTAATGGAAATTCTAAAAATAAAAGGAATTGACTATTTTGCCCTTCTTGGATTTTTAGAGGTTACTTGCAAATCTTGGCATAATGGAGTTGGTGACCAACCCTACCCACTCCATGTGACATATAACTTTAATCTCAGCAGCAAAATCAGTCCATATACATTTCATCATACTTTGGTAGATTAAAAAGAGAGAAAAAAGGCTCTCTTGACTCCTCAATTTTTCTTTAGCCATTCTCTCTCCAAAAATCCGAAATTTTAGAGTGAGAAATAGTGAGATACAAAGCCATGTTAGCCTCTTAGTTCACCAATATTAGATCCAAGGATCAGAATCAGAGATCAAAAGCATAAGAAGGTATAAATCCTAATTTTTGGAAATCCTTTGATCTTATGATGTTTAATGTTAGTTGTTGGTTAAATATATGTTATAAGGTGTCAATTAGAGATCTGGGTTGTTGGATCATGGATCCATAACATCCAGATGCTCGAATCTAAAGTTTTGAAAAAATCTGGAAAAAGATCAAAAAGTTGTCTGACAGTCATATGTCAGGGCCTCTAGATCTGTATGTGTTAATCGTTTTCTGTGTTCTATGATTTGGATCTATTCTATGCCATGTGTACTACCATCTGGAACTGGAATCATGGACATATCACTTCTAGATCTCTGGATATAGGCAGTCAAACTAGGTTGACCGTTCACAAAAACTGGGTTCTGGGCAGCCCAGAAACCCAGAACTCGTCTGACAAGCTTTTCAAGGCTCTTAATCTTGCCGTGTTTGGTTAGTTTGAACAAGTTGTGACTTTGATCTTGTAGATTGGTATACTCACTACACTATCATGCCTTTATATTGCTCATGTCATAAACAGAAACGAATTTATGCACGGTCAAACATAGGTTAACCAACTGTCTGGGTTCCATTTCTGGAAAACCCAGAAAGTCAAGAACCGTTCTCTGGCAGGTAGTTTGATCGGATGAAATTTGCATTTTGTGTTGTTGTTAGACTAATCTGATTGTATAGAGATGATCTTTGACATTTCAACTACAAGTTTGAAGCTTTAAATCGCATACATCAGACCGGTAGCGTAAGTTTATAAGGATCTAGATCTAGCACCTTCGGATGTTCTTCATTTTCTGGAAAAACCCATAAATGAAGAACAGTGTTATCAGAAAGTTTGAAGGCTTGAATCTCTCAGTTGTATTGTTGTTTGGCCATGAAGTTAGTTGTTAGTTGTTTTATTACATGCGTACAACTATACCAATGCTCAAACAAATCAAGAAACCTATTAGACAAGAAATTATAACCGGTCAAACCACCCCCTTACACACTGACATGTTTTTCTGGGCTTGAGGAAGAACAGCTGAAGAACACCAATAGCGACGGATTTGTCACCTATTGCCCTTTTAGCGACGGTTTAATTTAGAAATTAATTATTAATTTCCGAAAGTGATTTATTTTAATAAATAAATAGAAAAAATGGTTTTTAATTATTAAAAATACAAAATAAATTTCGAAAAATTATTTTAAATTCTAAAAAATAGTTTTTAATTATTTTGGGTATATTTCATAAATATTTAATATTTTTGGAATATAATTGATATTTAATTTATTTAAATATAATATTAAATAAATTATATAAAAATGATTTTAATTCATGAAAAATCATGAAAAATTATATTATGGTATTAGAAAATATTTTAAGTGACTTTTAATATTTTGTGATGAAATTCATTAATAAATTATTATTAATGGTAATTAGTTTATTTAATGAATATATTAAATAAATTAAGGAAAAATAGAATTAATGTTTTATAAATCATATAAAAATGATTTAAGTGTTAGAAAAATATTTTAGGTTATAAAATATAACTTTTGATATTTTGTCATGAACATATTAATATTTTAATATTAATAGCAATTATCGGGTAATGCATTTAAGTGTTTAAAAATCATATTTAAATGATTTTAAGGTATTAAAAATACTTTGATATATTATAAATATATTATAATATTATGACATGTATTTCATTAATATTTGATAGTAAATAAATATTAATGATAAAAGAATTATGTGGTATTTAATTTATTTAAATACGTTTTTAATGATTGAAAAATCATGATAAGTAGTAATAATTATTTAAAAATTATTTCAAGTCTGCGAAAAATATTTTGACTGAAAATAAAATTATCTGAGATAATTGTTAAGTGTTAGGCAGAGTTTAATTGAACTTAGACTCGATAAAAGTCCGATTAGACCGTCGGGACTTTAGAATTTTGTCGGAATCAAGATAGACTGTAATAGTTTGACTTGATACCGAGTCTTATGTGTGTTATAGAATGATATGGTTATGTGTTATGTATTTAGGTTATTCTATGTTTATATATATAGTAATATTATACTGTGATGATATTATTCTAATATTGGATATCTATATTACTAATATTAGGTCTTCGGATAAAGCGATATAAATTGCGTAGCGGTAATCAACGGTTCAGGCAAGTTTGTTTTTACTTAAATCTATTAAGAGTGTTTCATTCATATATGCTTATGGTTAATCATTGCTGATTGCCATGTATAATTTGTACTCTGTACATATTGCATGCATAAGTCAGGTATGAAAGGCTGATCACCTTCATTACCAGTTGGTTTCAGATATATTTGTTCATGTATAATATTTGTTCAGTCATAAACTTGTTCCCGCTAGTTCACAATTATATTGTTGAATTATAGCCAACTTATTATTCAAACTCTTCAATCATGATATATCGTTATATTGTTGAATTTAAACTTGCTGGGCAATCCTTATGCTCACCCTTGCTATATCATAATAAAACATTGCAGATTAAGGCGAATGCATCGGATACAAGGAAAAGGTTAAAGACAGTTCCAGCTTTAGGATATGTGTGCAGCTAAATTGTATAGTGTTGTATTTTAATGTGTATTAAGTTAAGGTTACTCGACCTTGGGGAATAGTGAGTATATGTATTGTATAAACAATTTATGTTTATATCTTTTGCAAATAGTAATAGTTGTATAGAATGATAGAACCGGATCCGAGGTGATTTTAGACCTGGATTCGGGGCCCCCACAGTTGGTATCAGAGTTGTTGGTTATGAAGCTTAGGTAGGAATACCTGAGACTAATAACCGCAGTGATTAAGATAATTACTAACTCACATAGAGTTATTTGGTCGGTAAGATTCAAAGATGAATCTCGGCGAGTTATAAGATACAGAGTTCCCTAACTCTAATAATAAAAGTTGAATAGTAGTGAGAAATAGATAGAGTCTAAAAGACTGAAAGTACAGTGATAGAAGATCGTAAAACAAAACGATCAAGATGTAGAAATGAATCGTAATAAATACGATGAGATCACCCCGTGATCTGATAAAGTGATAGCAGGGATAAAAATCAATCTAATGATTGAAAAGTTTACAGCAAGTTTACTGGGTGGCAGTTGTACTATGAATGGGTACAAATTCAGGAAAGGATTATGAATACGAGATGAATGAAATTCGTATTGAGAAGGGTGTTAGTGTTAGGTGGGGATTCAATTGAGGACTCATGTCGGCAGCTGAGTTGTATGATTCCTTGTATGGGCGGGAAATTGTACTTGGAGTAAAAACTACTTAGTTTTGACAATGATAATCATTGAAATGTTTTTGTCGCGTTATTTGATATATGCATGTTAAGAGGGTGATTCCTTTCTCATTTGTATAACAGATAGATAGGTCATAAGTAGAGGATATAAGGTTAAGTACGAGTTCTTAAAACTCATACTTATGTGACATTCTTGACTCATAGTTATATGAAATATTTATGAACCCCTCAGCGAATGGACGCCAAAGGTCAGACTAGGACAAGTTCTTAAACTCATATGATTGTGGCAAGTAAATGAACTCATAAGTGTGGTGTGACGAACTGGGTGTAGTTGTGTGTAATTGAAGTATTGAGGATAATAGGAACAGATAGATTGTTAAGCAAATGATTATTATTGAAGACATAAGTTTTTCAAAACTCCTAGCTATGCTAGACTTCGAAATTTTGACATCAAGCTAAATACGCACTATGTGCCTTTAAAATAAAATATGTACACTCATAATCATTTTTGAAACGGTTTAAAGTATAGTCTATGCTACTTATTTCAGCTAGACGCAAACGATTTGAAATATCAAAATATGTTTTAATTATCACTCATGTACCATGTAACCTGGTGCAGAGATGATAAAAATTTGATGGAGTTGTAAATACAGGAATACTTAGTGTGAATTTGATCTAAAATCATTGTTCCACTATTGTATGATGTGTTATGACAAAGTCATATAATGACGACATCCTCAAACGGACTGTTAATACAGTATAGCATCATGACGTCATTCTCGAAAATATTTTCAAAAGATTTTTAATTTGCCAACGGGGTTTGGCTACACCTAAATAATTCGATCGAATTTAATTATTGATACGGGTCTATGCTATTCGATTCAGCTAGACTAAAGTGTATGAAAACTCTAAGTGTGCATTGAAAGAAATTTCCTGACCCAAATTATTTTGGTGCGGAATCCTATGATAAGTCTGAGGTGAACAACCCTGAAAATGGGGATATACTAATTGGATAAAATATTCCAATCTAAGAACGCATATAGTCGTTCCGATAACTAAGGTACAATAGATTGATCATCTAAAGTACTCGCATCGGTAGTTTACCTTCTTTGTGACTGTAAACATACCGTTAACCTTTGTAAGGGGTAGAGTACCTTTTTCTTAATTGAAATAGGTAGCAGGTAGTAATACCTATAAACCTCAGTAGTTCATGGTCTATATGACCCCTCAGCACAATTTGAAAATTTTTACTCTTGTGAGAGATGTATTGAGTAGCATATGATAATGTGTGTGAATGGTGTAAGCAGTATGGTGTATGGAGTATGGTGTAAGGTAAATTTCAGGGACGAAATTTTTAGAAGAAATGGTGAATGTGACAACCCGAGAATTTAAAGAATTTTTAAAATTATTATTTATTGATTTAAGGTTCAAAATTAGAACCTAGACAGAAAATTAATGTATATGTTTGATATTTTTAAGAAGAAATTTTAAGGATTTCAAAATTTTGTGAAGGATTTAGGTGAATTATTCAGGATTAAGGGAAAACGTGATTATGTTCTGTGTATAGGTGTACAGTATGTGGTTAAGGGTCAAGGGTTGACCAGATAAACGATATCTATAATAAACCCTAAGTATATATCAAGAACGTCAAGGTTCGGTTAGAAAACCCTAGCGATCGATAAGAAACCCTAGAAACCGGTTCTGGAAACCCTAATTTCAGTTCCGGGTATTCGAAACCTTAATTCGAAAGTTAGAAACCCTAAATTGGGAACTTAATGGCGTAAGTGTAAATAATTATAAGATTAATTAGGGTTAATCTTAACAAATTGGTTAGAAAATCTTAATTTCAAAATCTGAAACCCTAATTTATAATTAGGGAAAACTTAATTGTTGATTTAATAATTTTAATGTTAATTAGGAAATATTAATCCTAATTTTCAAGTTTTAGTAATTAGAAAACATTAATCTAATTACGAAATCTAATTTCTAATTTAGGAAAATTATTTTTCTATTAGAAACCCTAATTAGTGGTTTGTAAACCTTAATGATCATTTTGACCCTAATTGCTTAATTAGCGATTGTAATTAGGAAATATTAATCCTAATTAGCAATATTTAAGTTATGATTAAGAAAATTTTATATAATTAGAAAATTCTAATTATAAGTTAGAAATATTAATTTTCTATTTTAAAAAAAACTTAAATTGGAAATTTTAGAAAATTAAATGTGTAAACCCTAAGGGTTTCAAACCCTAAATCCTAAGAATGTTTTAAACCCTAAATTAACTCAAACCCTAAACCCAAAGGGTTTGCAACTAATGGAAATTCTAGAAATAAAAAGAATTGACTATTTTGCCCTTCTTGGATTTTTAGAGGTTACTTGCAAATCTTGGCATAATGGAGTTGGTGACCAACCCTACCCACTCCATGTGACATATAATTTAATCTCAGCAGCAAAATCAGTCCATATACATTTCATCATACTTTGGTAGATTAAAAAGAGAGAAAAAAGGCTCTCTTGACTTCTCAATTTTTCTTTAGCCATTCTCTCTCCAAAAATCCGAAATTTTAGAGTGAGAAATAAGGAGATACAAAGCCATGTTAGCCTCTTAGTTCACCAATATCAGATCCAAGGATCAGAATCAGAGATCAAAAGCATAAGAAGGCATAAATCCTAATTTTTGGAAATCCTTTGATCTTATGATGTTTAATGTTAGTTGTTGGTTAAATATGTGTTATAAGGTGTCAATTAGAGATCTGGGTTGTTGGATCATGGATCCATAACATCCAGATGCTCGAATCTAAAGTTTTGAAAAAATCTGGTAAAAGATCAAAAAGTGGCCTGACAGTCATATGTCAGGGCCTCTAGATCTGTATGTGTTAATCGTTTTCTGTGTTCTATGATTTGGATCTATTATATGCCATGTGTACTACCATCTGGAACTGGAATCATGGACATATCACTTCTAGATCTCTGGATATAGGCAGTCAAACTAGGTTGACCGTTCGCGAAAATTGGGTTCTGGGCAGCCCAGAAACCCAGAACTCGTCTGACAAGCTTTTCAAGGCTCTTAATCTTGCTGTGTTTGGTTAGTTTGGACAACTTGTGACTTTGATCATGTAGACTGGTATACTCACTACACTATCATGCCTTTATATTGCTCATGTCATAAACAGAAACGAATTTATGCACGGTCAAACATAGGTTGACCAACTGTCTGGGTTCCATTTCTGGAAAACCCAGAAAGTCAAGAACCGTTCTCTGGCGGGTAGTTTGACCGGATGAAATTTGCATTTTGTGTTGTTGTTAGACTAATATGATTGTATAGAGATGTTCTTTGACATTTCAACTACAAGTTTGAAGCTTTAAATCGCATACATCAGACCGGTAGCGTAAGTTATAAGGATCTAGATCTAGCACCTTTGGCTGTTCTTCATTTTCTGGAAAACCCAGAAATGAAGAACAGTGTTGTCAGAAAGTTTGAAGGCTTGAATCTCTCAGTTGTATTGTTGTTTGGCCATGAAGTTAGTTGTTAGTTGTTTTATTACATGCGTACTACTATACCAATGCTCAAACAAACCCAGAAACCTGTTAGACAAGAAATTATAACCGGTTAAACCACCCCCTTACACACTGACATGTTTTTCTGGGCTTGAGGAAGAACAGCTGAAGAACACCAACAGCGACAGATTTGTCGCCTATTGCCCTTTTAGCGACGGTTTAATTTAGAAATTAATTATTAATTTCTGAAAGTGATTTATTTTAATAAATAAATAGAAAAAAATGGTTTTTAATTATTAAAAATACAAAATAAATTCCGAAAAATTATTTTAAATTCTAAAAAATAGTTTTTAATTATTTTGGGTATATTTCATAAATATTTAATATTTTTTGAATATAATAGATATTTAATTTATTTAATTATAATATTAAATAAATTATATAAAAATGATTTTAATTCGTGAAAAATCATGAAAAATTATATTATGGTATTAGAAAATATTTTAAGTGACTTTTAATATTTTGTGATGAAATTCATTAATAAATTATTATTAATGGTAATTAGTTTATTTAATGAATATATTAAATAAATTAAGGAAAAATAGAATTAATGTTTTATAAATCATATAAAAATAATTTAAGTGTTAGAAAAATATTTTAAGTTATAAAATATAACTTTTGATATTTTTTCATGAAAATATTAATATTTTAATATTAATAACAATTATCGGGTAATGCATTTAAGTGTTTAAAAATCATATTTAAATGATTTTAAGGTATTAAGAATACTTTGATATATTATAAATATATTATAATATTATGACATGTATTTCATTAATATTTGATAATAAATAAATATTAATGATAAAAGAATTATGTGGTATTTAATTTATTTAAATACGTTTTTAATGATTGAAAAATCATGATAAATAGTAATAATTATTTAAAAATTATTACAAGTCTGTGAAAAATATTTTGACTGAAAATAAAATTATCTGAGATAATTGTTAAGTGTTAGGCAGAGTTTAATTGAACTTAGACTCGATAAAAGTCCGATTAGACCGTCGGGACGTTAGAATTTTGTCGGAATCAAGATAGACTGTAATAGTTTGACTTGATACCGAGTCTTATGTGTGTTATAGACTGATATGGTTATGTGTTATGTATTTAGGTTATTCTATGTTTATATATATAGTAATATTATACTGTGATGATATTATTCTAATATTGGATATCTATATTACTAATATTAGGTCTTCGGATAAAGCGATATAAATTGCGTAGCGGTAATCAACGGTTCAGGCAAGTTTGTTTTTACTTAAATCTATTAAGAGTATTTCATTCGGATATGCTTATGGTTAATCATTGCTGATTGCCATGTATAATTTGTACTCTGTACATATTGCATGCATAAGTCAGGTATGAAAGGCTGACCACCTTCATTACCAGTTGGTTTCAGATATATTTGTTCATGTATAATATTTGTTCAGTCATAAACTTGTTCCTGCTAGTTCACAATTATATTGTTGAATTATAGCCAGCTTATTATTCAAACTCTTCAATAATGATATATCGTTATATTGTTGAATTTAAACTTACTGGGCAATCCTTATGCTCACCCTTGCTATATCATGATAAAATATTACAGATTAAGGCGAATGCGTCGGATACAAGGAAAAGGTTAAAGACAGTTCCAGCGTTAGGATATGTGTGCAGCTAAATTGTATAGTGTTGTATTTTAATGTGTTAGTTAAGTTATGAAATGTGTATTAAGTTAAGGTTACTCGATCTTGGGAATAGTGAATATATATATTGTATAAACAATTTATGTTTATATCTTCCGCAAATAGTAATAGTTGTATAGAATGATCGAACCGGATCCGAGGTGATTTAGGACCTGGATTCGGGGCCCTCACATTATACTTATTATTTTATTTATTTAAATTTAAAAAATTAGACATTCAAAAGCCATAAGGCTGATTGGCAAAAACTCCTTTATTTTAAAGACTTAATATATTTAAGCATTGTTTGGCAAAAACTAACTTGAACTCCATTAATTTATTTTAATGAACAATTTAGTTTATAATTTATAATCACATATTATTTATTTGGATCTCCATATCCAATATTAATCAAATAAATCAATCACATACTATATTTTAAATAAATATTTCACTTTAACAAATATCACAAATTATAATTTCATTATAATTTTATTTAATAATTTAATATATCACCTTAAATTATTAAATTAAACAACAATATAACATCTCATGTTATATTACAACTCTCTAAATTATAAATTAATTTAATTTAGAACATTATCTAATGAATTTAGCTTCATAATTATTTACTAGCAACCATTACATCAATAAAATATTTATCTCATCACTTTTAACAATAAACACATCAAATAAATATTTATATTTTAATAAATATTTAATATTACAACTTAAAAATTCAGATCGTTACATCTTTCCCTCCTTACAAGGATTCTGTCCCCAGAATCACAACTCAAATAATCAAATCAACACATTCTTCACTCTCTTATCTTAATTAAGTTAATTTCTATAACTCATGGATTATTTACGTACTTAATAAATAATCCAACAAATATCTAGTAAACAACAAACACATCAATTAAAAATATTTATTTAATTCAATAAATATTTGAAATTATAAATAAAATTCTAGATTGTTACATTCTTCCCACCTTATAAGGATTCCGTCCTCAGAATCACTGAAACCCTACCTTCCTCAGGTTTCCTACCAAATCTCTTCGTTGAATAACTTCAACACATTACCTTAATATAGATTTTATATTTCCTATTACATTTATTACCTCAACAACTTCTAGGTTTTATGTCATAACTTTCACTTGAACTCAATTATATTTGAGTATTACATATTCTTTGACCCGTTCATTAACTTTCTCCAAGGATCATTATCATACACTATATTCTCAAGCTCTCGGGACATTACATTCACCCCTTCTTCTAAGAATTTCGGCCTCGAAATTTTATCTATTAATCTTTATTCATTCAATCTATCAAAATAGATTTTACTTTAATACTTTATTCATTCATTGGGTTCTATAACCACTTTTTCCCGCAAAGATCTTTCTATAATTATTAAACTTTTCTATTTGAAGTTTTACACTATTCTTTGATAACTCATCTCCTTCTCATTCTAAAATTTCTTTTCTCACTTATTCAACATATTCATCATTCAGTGTCACATTCTACGAGTTACTTCTATCTAAGGAATATCATCCTTACCACATTCGCCCTTTAGAATAGCATGAATCTTCCACAATTGCTCAATAATTGGGAAGTAGTATGAATAACTCAGGAATTTAAAAGATTCCAAATCATGCTGAGGGGTCACAAGACCTTAAACTATGTCCCTAGGTTACCAAGTATCTTGACTTGAACCTTTAACAGTCATAAGACTATATGGACTTCCGTACTTAGGGTGTTAAGCCCTTCATACGATGTATTGCGCATAAATATTTCAACGCAAAGTGTAAACTAAGCGTAACCTCTAATAAAAGAGTTGTTCATCTCAGAATTTAAAGTGCAAGCATTCAACTGAGGGTCTAATGACCACGAACCATGTCCACAGTTATAAGTAATCTTTTAAATTTAACTTTAACAATCATAAGACTATAAGGACTCCACGTACTTAGGGGGATCAATCCTTCGTACAATATATTGTGCACAAACATCTCAATGCCTCCGTGTAATCCCCTATAAAAGGGTTTTTCATCTCAGCTTTTCAACATCTGAATCAACACCAAAATAATTTAGTCTGGCATAACTTCTTAAGAAACGCTTGAATTTCACGAACATCTTTCAATATTCGTCTAGCTGAATCAAATAGCATAGACTTCTACAACAATTCGGACATCAATCAATATATATATATATATATATATATATATATATATATATATATATATATATATATATATATATCCTCATATCTTAAAGAAATCTCAAAAATCTTTTTATGACGTTATGATACCGCACTGTGTTTATAGTCCGTTTGAGGATTCCGTCATTTGGTGATTTTATCATACTACATCATACCATAGTGGGCTGACGATCATTAGATCACATCCAACACTACGTAATACTGCATTGATGACTCCATCATTTTTATCATCTCTGCACCAGGTTCCATGATATATTGATGATATATAAAAAAAATATATTTTGATATATTTTAAATTATTTTTGTCTAGCCGAAGCAATTAGCATAGACATACGAATAACGATATTATTTTTAAAACTAATTGGTTTCATCATTTGATCCAATGTTTTCAAGAAAATAGAAATGCAACATTCACACGAAGTCAATAAATTTCGAAAGTCTAGCAAAGCTAGAAGATTTGGAAAAACCTCTGTCTCCACCATCAACTCCACTTTCTATTATGATCCATTGCTTAATCAGTCTATCTATTCCTATCATCCTCAATACTCCATTCACACTTATTTACATCAAACTTACCTGTAAGACCCCGAATTTTATGAAATAAAAGTATTCAATTTTTCTTATAATTACAATTCAGTAAATGGTTAAATTGATAAAAAGTTAAAGTTATGGGTGAAATGTGAAATTTTTTTAAAATAAACAAGTGGTTATAAAATAATCATTGTTGTCGGGGAATATTCGTTGGTCGTGGAATATTCTTTCTGTCGGGGAATATCCGTACGACAGCGCAATCATTTGTGGGCCCCATAACAGAATAACTGTCAGATGAAGATAACGACAAAAATTGAGTTTTTATAATTAACGACGTAGTTGTTACCGTTAATACTGTTGGAATACCTGGTGGTTAAAATACAGTAGCACACGGTATTGCACCAATTATTGATTCTTACGAAGGAATGCACTACTCAATAATTGTTACAGTAGTTAATGTTCAATATTTTATTTTATTGATTCAATAATTGCTGCGTTGATATTTTATATTATTGTTATTTTAATAATTGTTGCTGCATAATATTTTCCTTTATCAGATCAATAATTAATATTATTTAAATAATATTATTGGATAACAATATTGGTAATGTCTAGAAAGTTCCGTCCAATAAGAGGTTTGGTCATCTAATTGCGCGCTAGTAAAGAGAAATTTTTATTGGAAAGCCCCCTCTTTCCTGGGAACGGCCTGGTTGTCATAAATGTGATTCTGTAATATTTGTGAATAATTAATTATTGATTCATATGATAAGGAAATATTTATTTTATGTGGATATAAATGAGGGATATATTTTTGTAGTTAAAAATGAAGGAGTTAATATTGATGTTTTTATCAGTATTTTTGTCGGAATGGAGGTATTAAAAATCAAGGTTTGTGAGATATTTTGCGGGGGTTATAATTTTTAATTCGACCGTTGGATCGTGGTAATTTTTGGATATGTTATACATATATAAGTTGAGTATATGTCCACAAATTTTGAACCGTTAAAAATGAACGTATGATTTATTATGAATTTTACGTGATGACTGGTTCAGAAATTATTAAATTTTCGGAGTTTATCATTTTGGTAGAAAATTCTAGAATTGGTGGGCCCCACTCTTGGTTGGTGAAGAAATGTGCTAAAATTTTTATTCAAATGTGGTAGGCTTGAATAGTAGCAGGTAAAGCCATCAGGTTGCAGGTTAAGTCTGCTTCGGCATGCTAACATTTTCCTATAAATAGAGGGCTAAGTTAGAATTGAAAATCACACCAGAAACAAGTTTTCTCTCTTTCTATCTCTAGATTATTGAGTGTATTTTAGAAGTATTTAGATACTTTGTGAGTTTCTATTCATCAGTGCAAGTTTCCTTCAGCCTTATACCGATATTCTAATCAGAAGTACTGATATTTTGAGGTAAGGGATATTATTTTCTTCTTAAATGATATTATTTTCTTCAATATAATTATGCTGAAATATTGATATGAGTTTTTTTTTTATCAAATTTGGAACTTTTTGTGTCGGGGTTACTATTCACGTATACGGCACTATTCACGTATACGGCACTATTCACGAATACGACGCTATTCACCGAAAAATAAAATTTTTCCTTTTTGTCCAAGATGTCTATTATGGTTACTATCTTTGATTGTATCCATGTTTTGATCTTTATTTTTGAATTCTGCTTCACAATTGATTATTATGAAGTATTATTGATCTTGGATAAACTGTTATACGAATCCCTACTATTTGTCCTTCTGTCTCACTGGATTCGTTCTCTTTAAGATATTTTTCATCATCCTCAGTCCTAAATGATGATATTACTGAATATCTTTGGCCTGTGGTGCAAAGATGTATGATTACTTGATGAATATCTTTGGCCTGTAGTGCAAAGATGAACAGGTATTGAGATGAACATGACTGACAGGTGATACAAATGAATATCTTCGCCCTGTAGTACAAAGATGAATATTTGGATAAAGATGATTATTAATTGATGTTACAGGGATAAAGTATTGATGATGGACTTTTAAATGTTAGAAGATAGTAGAATTCATTCTCTACTTGACTCTTCTAATGGTTTGCTGTTTCCGCTGCAGTTGTTGATCTAAAACTTGTTGTCGATTATATTCTATTAGATTTTTCCCTGTTGAATACTAATGATAATTTGTAGTATATTATCTTAGTCATAATATTCTTTACTGGGCTAGTTGAGCTCACCCTTTTCCCTTTTGTTCCATTTTTCTTCTCAGGAAGTGAGAACATAGCAGGCAGGATCTAGTCGGGGTATGGAGTGATTGTTCTAGAAAGATGTTTTAGCAGTCCTCACTATTTCTGTAAAATAATGTTTGAATAATTGTATTGAGGACTTATTTGAGTGTGGATATTGTCTAGAAGACAATATTTGTATTTAAACTCATAGTATGTGTTGTCGTATTTTGCACGACAATTGTATTATTGAAGTTGTAGTTTGCTTTCTGTACCATGTATTTGGCGACTCAGAATGGGTGTTGTATACCTATTTTGGGGCCGTCACAGTTGGTATCAGAGCTTAGGGATATGATCCCTGGCTGAGATATGAGATAAGAACTAGGAGGGGAGAAACGGGGAATTCCTTCGCTAGTATGACCTGACTAAGTTTATTTGGTATTTATTTGGTCAGTCAGAGTATAGGGATAATATATGACATGACTATTAACCCTTGTTTTATGGCAGTATTTAAGAATGGCAGCTGAGAACGTTAATAATGGAGTAAATCAGACCGTGGAGACACCTTTAATCACCACCCAGGGGAACGTGCAACAGGAAGGCAATATTCCTCCTGTAAACAACGTTATCGAGCAAACGATGAATGATGGAATGTTTAGGAGCTTTTTGCCGTTCATGCAAAATCAGACGAGGGAGACTCATGTACAAAATACGGGTGGAAGTGATAGCAACGCGCGGTCTGTCACAGCCAAGCAGTTCAAAGAGTTGGGACCACCAGAATTTAAGGGAAAGCCGGATCCGATCATGGCAAAAACGTGGGTCAAGCAAATTACCAAGATATTCGAAGTCTTGGGATGCACGGAGGAACAGAAGGTTCCATTCGCCACTTTTATGTTCCGCGGTGAGGCAGACTACTGGTGAGAGTCTGTGAAGCGTACCCAGCCTGACGCACTCAACATGTCCTGGGAAACATTTCAAAAACTGTTTAATGACAAGTACTTTCCTGAAAGTATTCGTCATATGAAGGAGGTAGGATTTATTAGACTGGAACAAAACAACATGACGGTGTCCCAGTACGAGGTGAAGTTTGCAGAGTTATCCAGGTTTGCACCTCATTTGGTCGAGAATGAGGAACGAATGACAAGGATGTTTCCAAGAGGTTTATAACTCGAGATTCGGCAATATCTTATCTCTCATAAATTTTTTTTATATTCAGATGTTGTAAACAGGGCTCAATTATTAGAGTGAGATAATGAGTATGTTCAACCGAGGGACCACAATCAGGGTCATACTGGTGACAGCAGTCATCGGAGCGATGACAAAAGTGGTAACCACTCGGGTGGTCATCGTGGCCATGATAATAGGAGAGGTGAGTCAAGTGGAAATTTCAAGAAGAGAAGATTTAACGATGATAGGAAGACGTCGACAGCAGCACCAGCACCAGGAACAAATTCTAGGGGAGGAGAACGACCGCCAGTTAGATGTTATAGATGCGAAGAGGAGGGACATATAAGTCCAAACTGTCCACAATAGTTCAAGGTATGTTATAATTATGGAAAGGAAGGACATATAGCTCGAGATTGTACTATAGCGAAACCAAGTCCAGCTGGGACGGTGACACCAAAGGCGGATACGGACAAAATAAAGTCGACAGTTTCTGGAAGAGCGTTTGTCGTGACTGCCCAAAATGTGAGGAACCCGAACGAAGGTATAACGGGTTAGTTAATTATAAATTCTTGCGAAGTTTATACCTTATTAGATACCGGTTCTACCCATTCTTTTATCTCTCCTGCTTGTGCTCAACGTTTAAACTTGACTTCGGAGAAATTAGACTTTGACCTATCTGTGGAGACTCCGTTAGGAGAAACTTTCATTACATCTACAGTTTATAAATCTTGCTTAATCCAAGTTAGCACAATCACATTACCTATTGACCTTATCTCTTTAAAGATACTTGCTTTTGATGTGATTTTAGGAATTAATTGGTTAACTACTCATCATGCCAAAATTGATTATTTTCGTAAGGTTGTTAGTTTTTATATTCCTAAACAACCTGTTATGCGAATTCAAGCAGCCAAACCACTAAAATCAATCGCTGTCATACCAAGCCATAAAGCCATTCGTTTATTAAAAAACGGATGTCAAGCTTTCTTAGCCCATGTCATGGACTTGAACAAAAATACTTCAGATTTGAATGATATTTCTGTTGTTAGTGAATTTCCTGACGTATTTCCTGGCTTAACCCAGAGCGTGATATTAAATTTTTGTATTGATCGTCAACCCGATACAAAACCCATTTCTAAAATCTCATATTGAATAGCTCCTATTGAACTTCAGGAGTTAAAAACCCAACTATAGAAGTTAGTACCCGAGCCTCTATCTGGTGACTTCCTTTGTGGAATGCACCAAAGCTAGACTCTCTGTAAGTGACTCTATATTTGTGTGGTGGTAAAATAATAGGTGCCATTGCGACGTGCTATCCAAGATTGGGATATGAATCACAATTGAGAGCAACCGAAGTCGGTGACCAAAGTACGTAGCTTTCTGGGCTTAACTGGTTACTATCGGAGATTCGTGGAAGGATTTTCTCGAATCGCTACTCCGTTAACTTAGCTGACTCAGAAAGATACCAAATTCGTATAGAGCGAGGAATGCGAGAAGATTTTCCAATATCTCAAGAGGCGACTCATTCGGAACCTGTTCCGACCATGCCATCATAGAAAAACGAACGTGGTAGCTGACGCGTTGAGTAGAAGATTGTACACGAGTGCGATATTGTTGAACACAAAGACCTATTTTGCATTATTTATAAATGATAGAGATAAAGTTAATGACTCTAGGGACCCACGTGATGATATACGAGTAAAATTGACTTTAATCGATAACGTTAAAGCCGCTCAAGCAGCAGACCTGGAGCTGATGAGTATAAAGAAGAAGGTGCAAGAATGTATTATTCTAGAAGTAAGAGTTGACGAATAGAAGAAAGCTCAAGCCTTCGAATTATTTAAAATCCTTGATCGAATAGAAAATGTGGCATATCGACTCGCATTACCTCCAAGCATGTCTCGTGTTCATAATGTTTTTCACATATCTGTGCTTCGTAAATATGTGAAAGACCCGAACCACATAATTGAGTTAGAACCAGACGAGATAGTCGAAGATTTAACGTACGAGGAGGTACCTATTAAGATCTTGGATATGAAAGAGCATGTTCTACGCACGAAGGTTATACCACAAGTTAAGGTTTTGTGGAGAAACCATGCTATTGAAGAAATGACTTGGGAGTTGGAATCAAAAATGAAAGCGAGGTATCCTCACCTTTTCAAAACACCAGGTACGTACGTAAATTTCGGGGACGAAATTTTATAAGGAGGGGAGATTGTAAGACCCCGAATTTTATGAAATAAACGTATTCAATTTTTCTTATAATTACAATTCAGTAAATGGTTAAATTGATAAAAAGTTAAAGTTATGGGTGAAATGTGAATTTTTTTTAAAATAAACAAGTGGTTATAAAATAATCATTGTTGTCGGGGAATATTCGTTGGTCGTGGAATATTCTTTCTGTCGGGGAATATCCGTACGACGGCGCAGTCTTTTGTGGGCCCCATAACAGAATAGCTGTCGGATGAAGATAACGACAAAAATTGAGTTTTTATAATTAACGGCGTAGTTGTTACCATTAATACTGTTGGAATACCTGGTGGTTAAAATACAGTAGCACACGGTATTACACGAATTATTGATTCTTACGAAGGAAGGCACTACTCAATAATTATTACAGTAGTTACTGTTCAATATTTTATTTTATTGATTCAATAATTGCTGCGTTGCTATTTTATATTATTGTTATTTTAATAATTGTTGCTGCACAATATTTTCCTTTATCAGATCAATAATTCATAATATTTGAATAATATTATTAGATAACATTATTGGAAATGTCTAGAAAGTTCTGTCTAAGGAGAGGTTTGGTCATCTAATTGCGCGCCAGTAAGGAGAAATCCTTATTGGAATGTCACCTCTTTCCTGGGAACGGCCTGATTGTCATAAATGTGATTCTGTAATATTATTTGTGAATAATTAATTATTGATTCATATGATAAGGAAATATTTATTTTATGTAGATATAAATAAGGGATATATTTTTGTGGTTAAAAATGAAGGAGTTAATGTTGAGGTTTTTATCAGTATTTTTGTCGGAATGGAGGTATTAAAAATCAGGGTTTGTGAGATATTTTACGGGGGTTATAATTTTTAATCCGACCGTTGGATCGTGGTAATTTTTGGATATGTTATACATATATAAGTTGAGTATATGTCCACAAATTTTGAACCGTTAAAAATGAACGTATGATTTATTATGAATTTTACGAGATGACTGGTTCAGAAATTATTGAATTTTCGTAGTTTATCATTTTGGTGGAAAATTCTAGAATTAGGGGGCCCCACTCTTGGTTGGTGAAGAAATATGCTGAAGTTTTTATTCAAATGTGGTAGGCTTGAATAGTAGCAGGTAAAGCCATCAGGTTGCATGTTAAGTCTGCTTCGGCGTGCTAACATTTTCTTATAAATAGAGGGCTAAGTTAGAATTGAAAATCACACCAGAAACAAGTTTTCTCTCTTTCTCTCTCTAGATTATTGAGTATATTTTGAAAGTATTTAGATACTTTGTGAGTTTCTATTCATCAGTGTAAGTTTCCTTCAGCCTTCTACAGATATTCTAATCAGAAGTACTGATATTTTGAGGTAAGAGATATTATTTTCTTCTTAAATGATATTATTTTCTTCAATATCATTATGCTGAAATATTGATGAGTTTTTTTTTTATCAAATTTAGAACTTTTTGTGTCGGGATTATTATTCACGTATACGGCACTATTCACGTATACGACACTATTCACGAATACGGCACTATTCACCGAAAAATAAAATTTTTTCTTTTTGTCCAAGATGTCTATTATGGTTACTATCTTTGATTGTATCCATGCTTTAATCTTTATTTTTGAATTATGCTTCACAATTGATTATTATGAAGTATTATTGATCTTGGATAAACTGTTATACGAATCCCTACTATTTGTCCTTCTGTCTCACTGGATTCGTTCTCTTTAAGATATTTTTCATCATCCTCAGTCCTAAATGATAATATTACTGAATATCTTTGGCCTGTGGTGCAAAGATGTATGATTACTTGATGAATATCTTTGGCCTGTAATGCAAAGATGAACAGGTGTTGAGATGAACATGACTGACAGGTGATACAAATGAATATCTTTGGCCTGTAGTGCAAAGATGAATATTTGGATAAAGATGATTATTAATTGATGTTACAGGGATAAAATATTGATGATGGACTTTTAAATCTTAGAAGATAGTAGAATTCATTCTCTACTTGACTCTTCTAATGGTTTGTTATTTTCGCTGCAGTTGTTGATCTAAAACTTGTTGTCGATTATATTCTATCAGATTTTTCCCTGTTGAATACTAATGATAATTTGTTGTATATTATCTTAGTCATAATATTCTTTATTGGGCTAGTTGAGCTCACCCTTTTCCTTTTTGTTCCATTTTTTCTTCTCAGGAGGTGAGAACATAGCAGGATCTAGTCGGGGTATGGAGTGATGGTTCTAGAAAGATATTTTAGCAGTCCTCACTATTTCTGTAAAATAATGTTTGAATAATTGTATTGATGACTTATTTGAGTGTGGATATTGTCTAGAAGACAATATTTGTATTTAAACTCACAGTATGTGTTGTCGTATTTTGCACGACAATTGTATTATTGAAGTTGTAGTTTGCTTTCTGTACCATGTATTTGGCGACTTAGAATGGGTGTTGTATACCTATTTTGGGGGCGTCACATTACCGTACATTCGAAGTTCAGGAACTTGCCACAATAATATGAGTTTAAGAACTTATCCTAGTCAGACCATAGGCGTCCATTCGTTGAGGGGTTCAAAACATACCATATTATTATGAGTCACGAACATACCATATGCATTAGTTTTAAGAACCGCACCTAATCCTAATAATATCTGACTAATCTTAATAGTTTCTAACTATCAAATATACACATGAGAAAAGAATCACCTTTTCACCACACAACATTGATAGCGCAACACCAACATTCCAATGATTATCAATATGATAAACTGAGCGCAAGCACAAAACCTTCATCTATACAAAGGTTTGTACAACTCAGCCCTCACATGAGTCCTCAATTGAGATCCCACCTAACTCTATCTTACTCTTAACTTGCTCTTTACTCGATACGAATTTCTCGTATCACATCATTTATAACTCCTCGTGAGTTATCTCATACTATTTCATAGTACACCATCTTCATAACATTAAGCTATAATTATTCAAACATTATAGACCATCTTTCCTTTATAACTTAAACAGATCACGTCGTGATCTTATTCTATAATCACTCATGATCGTTTTGTTTTATAATCCCTTTTTTTTTCTTTCACTTACGACATTATTCGTTATCTTGGCTATTGGAGTTAGGTAACTCCCATATCTTATCTTTATATCTCTTCAAGATTCTTCTTTGAATTTTCTTGCATATATAACAATTCCTGCTTTAAGAATTTCCAACTTCATTTATATTGCTCAATACTTGGTTTCATCATACGTATCCATTTTCTAGACTTGGTACACATCGAGTCTCTAATAGTTTCAATATGGTACGCTGAGTGGTTTCTCACAAACAACCAACAAATTAGGTTTCGAGTTGCTAGTTCGTATATACCTCCGCTCTATGAAGGAATCGTTTAGCCCAGATACCATACATCAACTATTAAAGAGTACAATTATACCATACTTAAATATAACTTTCTATTCTTAACTTCCTTACCATTCTCTTTTTATAGACATTGTCTATTTATTATCACCTTACATCCTTATTATTGGAGTTGGGTAACCCCACATTCATATTCCTTATAACACTGCGAGATTGTTCTTTGAATCCGCTCACGCATGTTTTAACCCTTTCCTTATAAATTTCTTAAATTACTTCTTATTACTCAAACTCTACTTGAGCTTATTCTTTTATTATCTTCACCTCCCTTCTCTAAGGTTATAGCCTACGGTACTCCTACCTAAGGTTTATAACCTACAGCTTTGATACCAACTGTAACGACCCCAAAATTTATACAATTTAATTCTCGACTTTGGTCGGTAGTAATACATTCAACCTCTAATTTTATATTATTAAACGATAATACAACCATTAAAATTTGTGGAATAATTAAAATTTTCTATTTTCAAACTATTCTCATTCCTAGAACTTTTAACCTTTACATTACATCTATTCGATTCAAATTTATATCATGAATCATTACAACAAAATGACTATACAAAGTCTTGCATCATCAATAGATATCCATATATATCGGATAGCTCCACTTACAATTTAACAACATGTTACATTCAAAATATTAAATACATTTCTCATAAAACATAAGGAATCTTCAAGTATCACATCATATTCATAACTTTCAGGTAACACATAGCTTTACCTTGAAATCTTGACCTGCAAAAAATGGTTATTTGCAAGGTTGAGCTCGACAGCCCAACAAAATCTAACAGTTTTCATGCAACACGTAACATATAATATCATGCTCAACATATATCTCTTAAACATTGAACTATCATAACATACGTGCTACAATTCATATAACAAATATAAAGATTAAGTTCCTTACTCAATCGGCATGCTTTACTTAATTAATGTAGTCATAAGTTGACTTTGACGTTTCATGCTTTCACATAAATATAACACATATCATGTTTTTTGCAATAAATACTTAAAACAATTAATCATCAAGTTCACGTAGCAAATAGGAACTGAAAGACTTGTCTTGATCGTTGTTTACTAATAACAGTTTAACAGCTTACATGCTTTGCGTACCTCCTTCAATTTTCAATACAATCGCTGCTAATCACTGAAATTTGCTATGAAAATTCTTAAGACACTCTTAATTCCCTCACAACTTCTCTCTCAACTTTCTGAACTCTCAAAGCACTAGAATGCGTAAAGTAAACAAAAGCTAGGCCAAAATTCAACTGATAGCCAGCGTAGGAAATAAACTGATAGTCATAATATGCCAACTTAATTAAAATGGCAGTTACAAAATTAACGTCTATATTATACTTATTATTTTATTTATTTTATTTATTTAAATTAAAAAATTAGACATTCAAAAGCAATAAGGCTTGATTGGAAAAAACCTCTTTAATTTAAAGACTTAATATATTTAAGCCTTGTTTGACAAAAACTAACTTGAACTCCATTAATTTATTTTAATGAACAATTTAGTTTATAATTTATAATAACATATTATTTATTTGGATCTCCATATCCAATATTAATCAAATAAATCAATCACATACTATATTTTAAATTTAATATTTCACTTTAACAAATATCACAAATTATAATTTCATTATAATTTTATTTAATAATTTAATATATCACCTTAAATTATTAAATTAAAACAACAATATAACATCTCATGTTATATTACAACTCTCTAAATTATAAATTAATTTAATTTAGAATATTATCTAATGAATTTAGCTTCATAATTATTTACTAGCAACCATTACATTAATAAAATATTTATCTCATCACTTTCAGCAATAAACACATCAAATAAATATTTATATTTTAATAAATATTTAATATTGCAACTTGAAATCCGGATCGTTATAGGGCCGATATTGATATTTTATGAATATTGTTCATTGTCAAATATTTTAAAGAAAAGAGAAGTGCTATTTTGAATTATCGATAGTACTTCATAACTATTGTTCAGTTATTGAAGATATATGATTTGTATGTTTCAAGCATATTGTTAAATGAAATTGTCATACTGGCTGAGCTAGTTGTGCTCATTCTTGCTTGAACCATATGAATGCAGCTAAGACCGAACGGACCGAAACATCTTGTAAAGATAAAGGGAAGGCTAAGGCGAATCAGTAGATTTTCTTTGTAATAGTATAGTTGTAATGTTGTAATTATTTGATATTATGACAAGCAAACATGTAATGGTTATAAAGAACTTGGGAATGGTAATATTGTTTTGGTATATATAGAAGACATTTTCACTCTTTTAAGGTATTTCAATTGAATGAATGTGTGAACTGTAGCAGAGTGTAACACCAATTATCGGGTTGGAAGATACCTGGATTTGGGGGCGTCACAGGAGCATTAGTCAATCCAAAAGATATGACTAGGAATTCGTAATGCCCGTACCGAGTTCTAAAAGCAGTCTTTGGAATGTCATCGATTTTAATCTTCAACTGATGATATCCGGAATGAAGATCGATCATTGAAAAGAATTTAGCGCCTTGCAACTGGTCGAATAGGTCATCAATGCGAGACAACGGGTACCTATTTTTGATGGTGACATGATTCAACTCCCGATAATCAATACAAAGTTGCATACTTCCATCTTTCTTCTTTATGAATAGAACAGAAGTGCCCCAAGGAGACCTACTAGGACGAATGAAATCGATGTCTAACAATTCTTGTAGTTGGGTTTTTAACTCCTGAAGTTCAATAGGAGCCATTCGATATAGGGCTTTGGAAATGGGTTTTGTACCTGGTTTAAGGTCGATATGAAATTTGATTTTACGCTCCGGGGATAGGCCAGGAAGTTCTTCAGGGAATACGTCAGGAAATTTATTAACAATAGTAATATCATTCAAATCTGACGTATTTTTGTTTAAATTTGTGACATGAGCTAAGAAAGCTTGACATCCGTTTTTCAATAAACGAATAGCTTTATGGCTTGATATGACAGTGATTGACTTTAGTGGTTTGGTTGCTTAAATTCGCATAATAGGTTGGTTAGGAATATGAAAGCTAACAACCTTACGAAAATAATCAATTTTAGCATGATGAGTGGTTAACCAATCAATCCCTAAAATCACATCGAATGCAAGTATTTTCAAAGAGATAAGATCGACAGGTAACGTGCGGTTGCCGATATGAATCAAACAAGACTTATAAACAGTGAATGTAATGATGATTTCTCCGAATGGAGTTTCAACAGATAAGTCAAAGTCTAATTTCTCTGGAGTTAAATTTAAACGTTGAGCGCATGTAGGAGAAATAAAAGAATGGGTAGAATCGGTATAAAATAAGGTATAGACTTCGCTAGAGTTTATGATTAGCATACCCGTGATGACTTCGTTCGGGTTCCTCACTTTTTTGGAGGTCACGACAAACACACTCCCTTGAACTACCGGCTTTGACTTGTTTGGGACGGCCTTTGGTGTGTCCATCCTAGCTGAACTTGACTTTACTGCACGACAAAATCGGGCCAGGTGACCTTCTCTTCCATAATTTTAACACGCTTTGGATTGATGCATACACTTCAGACTGATGTGTCCCTCCCCTCCGCATTTGTAACATACAACCAGTGGTCATTCTCCTTCTTTAACAACGGTTGCTGGTGCTAACGTCTTTTCATCATTGTTGAATCTCCTCTTCTTGAAATTTTCACTTCTATTGTCTTAGCCATGATTATCATCGAAGTGGTTACCATTTTTGGCATGTTGATTCCCTCCACGTTTGTTGTCACCACTTCGATGACTGCTACCACTTGTATTATCATTTTGCCTGCTGCTCTCTCTTGGTTGGATTGACTCATTATCACACTCCAATAACCGAGCCCTATTTACAACATCTGAATACAAACACAGTTTGTGAGAAATGAGATATTGACGTATTTCAGGTTTCAAATCTCGTAGAAACATTCGCATCATTCTCTCCTCATTATCAACCAAGTGGGACGTAAACCGGGACAACTCGGCAAACTTAGCTTTGTAATGAGACACGGTCATATTGTTTTGCTCCAGCTTGATAAACTCTACCTCCATTATGTGATGAATACTTTTGGGAAAGTACTTGTCGTTGAACAGTTCTTGAAACTTCTCCCAAGACATCTTTAGTGCGAAAGGTTGAGTATGCTTTATAGATTCCCACCAGTAATTTGCCTCTCCTCGCAACATGAAGGTGGCAAAGGGAACCTTTTGCTCGTCGGAGCATCCCAAGGCATCAAATATCTTGGTGATCTGCTTTATCCACGTCTCCACCTTAAGTGGTTTTGGCTCTCCCAAAAACCCCGTTGGTCCCAGCTCCTTGAACTGCTTAGCGGTGACCATCCAAGTGTTGCCAGTGTTTTCACCTGTATTTTGAACAGGAGTCTCTCTCGCCTGATGTTGCATGAATTGCAGAAAGCCTCTGAACATCCCATCGTTCATCATTTGGTCGGTGTTGTTGTTTACCTGATGATTATTGCCTTCCTGATGCACATTATCCTGGGTATTGATTGTTGGTGACTCAACTATCTCATGTGCTTCATTGTTTATCTCAACATTTTCATATGCCATTTTCAAACACTGCCACAAAATAAGGGTTAATTATCATACCACATATTATCCCTATACTCTGACTAAGCAATTAAATAACAAATAAACTTAGGTAGGTCATACTAGCGAAGGAATACCCGCCTCTCCCCTCCTAGTTCTAGTCTCACATCTCAGCCATTGATCATATCCCTAAGCTCTGATACCAAATATGACACCCCCAAAATAGGTATACATCACCCATTCTGAGTGGCCAAATACATGGTACATAAATCAAATACAAACTTCTTTTATACAATACGACAAAACGTAGCTGAGAGTTTTTACACGAATATTGTCTAATAGACAGTATTCAAACTCAAAAAAGAGTCCTCATTACAATTATTATCACACTATTTTATAAGATAGTGAGGACTACTATAGCCACCATCTCGGACCATTACTCCGTTCCCCGACTAGTCCCGGCTACGTTCTCATTGCCTGAAGAGAACAATGAAAGCAAAAGGGTGAGCTCAACTAGCCAGTAAGAAATATTATGACTAAGATAATGCAGAATAAATTATTGTTAGCATTCAATAGTGTTAAACAATAAACAACAAGTTTAACTACAGCGGAACAAGCAATCCATTAGAAGAGTCAAGTAGAGAATGATATCTACTATCTTCTATGATTTAAAAACTGTATCATCAACTTTATAGCTGAGACTCAGCTTAACAAATAATCCACATCACTGAATTATCCATGCATTACGGGCCAAGGATATTCATTAGTATCACGTCCATAAATTATCCATGCACTATGGGCCAAGGATATTTGTGTAATCACCAATGGTCATGATCATACCAGCAACTATCCATCAATGCACTACAGGCCAATAAGGACTTTTACCACATCATTTGTAACATTACGGGTTATGATTATACCGAATGATCCTTGGTCATAATCATACCAATCAACAATCCATCTATGCACGTAAGCCAAGATGACTTTCATCATAATATAAGCATGAAGATGATGACAATGATACAAGAATTCAATTAAAAGAAAACAAAGGATAAATTTTTAAAGATTTATAATTTAATTTATCCAGAATTCAATAATGCCCTTATTGTCAACATGATACTGCTTTGTGGAGTAAAATTCAAGAATAATATTGTATCAAAAATGATTTGAACAACAAAGAAATTAATTTTTGTCATGAATAGTACCCCGGGTGAATAGTACCCGAGTGAATAGTATCCCGTGAATAATTCTTCGTGAATAGTACCAGTGAATAGTACTTTATGAATAGTACCTGAGAATAGTACTTTGTGAATAGTACCCGTGAATAGTGCCCCGTGAATAGTATTCCGGCAAGAAAAGATCATTAATTATCAAGAATGCTTAGAATAATATTTCCGTGAAAAAATACTAAATGAAGCGCAAATATCACGGATATTCTACTAATTTTACGGAGTATAGAAGCAATACTTTAACAGAATGAGTGTAGAATTAGGAATATAAAATGAAATAATATTACTCACATACTACAGAGTATGGAACAAAATATTATTTCTTACGAATACTGAACAAATATAATATCCCTTACCTTAGAAGAAGACTGAATACTAGAATAATGAAGTAGCAGAATACTCTTCTTCTTCCTCTCTATAGCTTCTCTATCTATAGCTTCTCTCTCTATAATTGTTCTTATGAGTCTTAGTGAATTGGTGAGAATAAAAGAAGAATGAGCTTCTATTTATAAGAAAACATAATTTCGATAATTGCACATTTTGGGGCTCGAATTATTATAGTATAGTACCTTCATCTTTTTCTTTATTTTTAATTTAGTCCTACAAGTATTCTCAATCTTGCACCACCTCCCCTAATAGTACATACATGTGAATCAATAGTTCCATTAATGTGAACAGATAGTTATATACATGTGAACTAATAGTAATTAATTGCTCAAATATTTGATTAATTGCCCGTATGGTCAATTTAGCATCCAGAAATCAATTATTATCTTGTGAGGTTTTTATACATTGCCGGATCATTTGAATCTTCTCCGTAGTCATACGTACTAATTCTGGTCTCAACAACGTTGCTTCACCCACCTCGTCCTAGCATACTGGAGAACGACATTTGCGTCCATACAACGCCTCGAATGGAGTCATGCCAATACTTGCTTGATAACTATTGTTGTAGGAGAATTCCACAAATGGCAAGAACTTGTTCCAACTTCCTTTGAAGTCAAGGACACAGAGTCTTAATAGATCTTCAAGAGTTTAAATAGTCCTCTCCGACTGCCCATCCGTTTGAGGGTGATATACCGAACTGAATCGTAAATTCGTGCCCATAGCTTTTTACAAACTAACCCAAAATCGTGAAGTGAATCTTGGGTCTCGATCAAAAACTATAGATACTGGCATACGATGCAGTCATACAATCTCATTTATGTATATACAAGCAAGACTTTCAAGTGAATAAGTTTCTCGTATTGGTAAGAAATGAGAAGACTTGGTCAATCTATCGACAATGACCCAAATCGCATCTCTGCCTTGAGAAACCTTGGGAAGACCAGTAATGAAATTCATGGTAATGTGCTCCCACTTCCATTCTAGAATTTCAAGTGGTTGCAATGGACCTTTTGACACTTGATGCTCCGCCTTGACTCATTGACACGTTAAACACCTTGAGATAAACTCTACAATCTCTCATTTCATATTTCTCCACCAAAATGTATGTCAAAAATCACGATACATCTTGGTACTTCCGAGATGGATTGCAAACGATGTGTTGTGTGCCTCCATCATGATTTTATACTTTAAATCAGGGTCGTTAGGAACACAAAGTATGGAGTTGACTCAAAGTATTCCTTCTTCGTCGATTCTTGCTTCCGGGATAGCACCTTCTTGTACTTTCTTCCTCATACGCATCAGCTTCAGGTTTGTAGCTTGAGCAGCTTTAACTTTATCGATTAAAGTCGGTTCTACTCGTATATTTGCTATCATCACGTGGGTCTCTGGAGTCTTTTACTCTATCTCCATCCTTTGTAAGTCATACAAAATTTGAAGCTTAGGCGTTGCTGGCCCTGAGCCTCAGAGAAATTTGAAGTTTTTCAACTGCAATCCTTTCTGGGAAATTTGAAGTTTTGGCTCGTTCAAAAGATGTTATCTCACATATCTTGTGTACTACGATTTCATTAGGACATCTTACATTTTCGAATCTGTTAACACTGAATTCACAGTTTAAGTTCCTTATTACGCGTTCGTTAAACATTCGTGAACGTTCATATCTCGTTTCTTCGTTTTAAGTCAGAATTCGAACATTCTTGAGTCTGCAACTCTTAAATGAAAAGTTATACTATACGCCATCAAAAACTAAGATTTCCGAGTTAAACGGCGACTTCTGACTTTTATTCCGAGAATTTCACGATTTCGACGATTATCGTCTAATCTCGTAAATTTCGCCATAACTTCGTTACTTGAGATTTTTACTCCGTTCAAAATGAATTCATTCCATCATTCTATCATCCTAACCAAGCATATATCATCTAATCATATACACGAAGGTTTTTGTAATAACCCGATATTTTTTATATAAATAAATAAAAAATTTTGCATATAATTTTTTTTACTATTTTAAAGGTGGGAATATATGTCAGGTAATGTGTACGTATTTATGTGATAAATAAAAATTTATTTATTACATGAATAATTTCAAATAATTTTATTTTAGAATTATTGATTATTGTAAAGTATATTCTTATAATAATTATTTTTATAGTAGAACTATTTTTATTATTTATTTTCTATGAAAATATGATTAATATATTATATGAAATGATTATTAGAATTATTATAATAATTATTTTATTAAGTAAGTTTATTCAAGATTTTTAAGTTGATAATTTTAACTTAATTAATAATGCTATTTGTGCAAGATAAATCAGATATGGAATCCAACCCCATTCCGGATTTTGATTAAGGAAGGACAATAATAATATAATATTAATTTTTCTTTCAGTGCTATAAATATGCACTGTATATGTGTAGACTGATAATGATTGGTCAATTATGGTGTAGCATGTCAAAACCCTAATATTAATTTGTTAAACCCTAGTTCAAAAGTTAATTACGCGTTCAAGACTGTGTAGTAATTGTGTTATATGATTTATGTTGTGTATTATAGGATTTTATGTTAATTAGGAAAACTCTAATTAATTTTTGTAAACTCTAATTAACTAGAAACCCTAATTCTAAAATTAGTAACCATAATTAGTAAATTGAAACCCTAATTACTATTGTAAGCCCTAATTACTAAATTAGTAATTTTAATTATAATTTGTGAAGCTTAAATCTAATTTTCATGATCTATGTAATTAGGAATTTAAACACAATTAAGAAACCCTAATTTGCAAAATTAGAAAGTTAAATTTTTATTTTAATTTAAACCCTAAATTGCAATCCTAGAAAACTAATTTTTGGAAAATCTTAGGGTTAAACCCTAAGAGTTAAACCCTAAGGGTCAAACCCTAAGGGTTTGCCAAGTTTATAAAAATACCATTAAATTTTCAAGCCAAAAGAACAAATTGCCCTTCTTGCATAATTGAAGCTAACTTGCTAAATTGGCTAACACTTTAGTTGGTGAACTACTCCAACAACCTCATGTGCTCTAAATTATCAGCAAACAAGCCACATACCATCAACTAATGTATTGAATCCAAGCTATATATCGATCAAGAGAGAGAAAAGTGCTCATTTTCTCTCATTTGCCCATCAAATACTCAACCAAGCTATCCTCTCTCAAAATCCACGAAATACTTTAGCATTTCAGTTCCAAAACCAAGTCCCACGAATTCCATTAACAGATCAGTAGCCTAGAATTAAGATTAGTTCATATAAAGGTATAAACCCTAATCGAAAATCTGATCCTTGATCCTCTGTTAAAAGTTATGTTTTAGTGTTAAAACATGTTGTATATAATGTATAATGATGATCTGGGTTGATAGATGTTAGATTCATAACATCTATAGGCTCAGATTTGGTGTTTTCAAAAATTTGGAATATTTTTATGTGTTGTCTGACAACCAAATGTCAGGTCTTGTAGATCTTTTTATGTTAATGGTTTTTATGTTTTAAAGGTTTGTTTGTGTAGTATGTCATGTGGTCTTTGATATGGGACTTAAATCGGGGTCAGATCGGTTGCAGATTAAAAGATATAGGTGGTCAAACATCATTGACCGACCATGACTGGACAAAATCTGGGTAACCCAGATCTTGCCCAGAACGGTCTGACAACGAGTTTGTGGCCTCTGATCTTGTACGTTGTTGTTGTTTTGTTCTATTTGTTGCATCTAAGTTGTAGTGTGTTATATAGGTCCAATCTTATACCTCAAGTTCACTTAAACATCAAACAAATGGATCATAATGGACGGTCAAACTAAGCCAGACGATCATGAAAGCTGTTTTCTAGGTAACCCAGAAAACGCTTGAACATGTCATCTGACATGGTTTGACTGACATAGATCTGTTTGATCTGTTGTGATTATACTATTTTTATGTAATAGTTCTCTGTAGTTATATGTTGGCTACACACTAGATTCTTTAGATCACCAAAACATCACAAGAACAACAAGTTGTGGAAGCCCAAAGTAGGCCTTACGAACTGTTCTTCATTTATGGGTAACCCAGAAATGAAGAACAGCTCTGACAGCTACTTTAGGCCTTTAGATCTTGCATTTGGTACGTGTTCTGGCCATGTTTGTTGTAGCGTCACCAAATTCGGGTATCTTCCAACTCGACAGATGGTGCTATACTGTACAAACATTCATACATTCATTCAATTGAAAAGTCTCAAAGGACGAGCATAACTTCTATATATTTAAAGTAATATTTATATTTCCCAGGTTCTATACCCATTACAAAGGTTCTTTGTCATAATATCAATTACATTACAACAATAGACCTATACTATTGCAAGACAGCTTAATAATTTGCCTTAGCTTTTCCTTTATCCTTTTTCGATCATTCGGGATGTTCAGTCTTAGCTGCATTCATATGGTTCAAGCAAAAGTGAGCATAACTAGCTCAGCAAGTATAACAATTCAATAACAACATGCTTGACACATACGAATTGTATATCTTCAATAACTGAACAATAGTTATGAAGTACTATTGATAATTCAAAATAGCACTTCATATTTCTTTCAAAATGTTTTACAATAATAACAATATTTAGTAAAATATTCACTCCAGTAAAAGACCTCGAGTGTTCATTCTTTCTTGGAAAAGGACAACCCGGAACTAAGTCTGTAAGCTCGATATTACTTACGAGCACTTCTAGGTGATCAGCCTATTGTACTCTATATTGATCAACACTACATCCATTAAACGTAGGTACGTTTGATCATTTGGCAACCTCACGTGCATGTCGTTTTACCGACAAAACATTTGTTTAACATTCCAGTCTTCTTTTGAAAACCATATCAAGTAGTTGACAACATATAACAACATTTGATAATAGATGCATAGATTATCAATAATCCACGCAATATATCAAGTCTAGCCAAAGGATTTGGCTTTAACTTCAACATACCTCAATTCATGTGTAAGGATACATGAATTTCAAAAACTTGTTCAGATTGAACTGAGACACGAGTTAGAATACTTGCCTTTAGGGTCTGCTACGGTATATTTACTTTATGTTCAAGTTTTTCTAGTCTCTACAATACATGATCACATAATGCCTTACATTAGGTCACATATAATCAAGTATGTATATGACTATATCTTACCCTTCATCTCAATCTAATTGTGTATTAGATTCAGTTACTATCTGTTCCAGTTTATCATTATCCATGCATTTATATTCGACTAGGTTATCTCAACCTTTATACAACATCCTTAAGGTTTAACAAAGCTTAAACAATGTTACCTTACCTTCCTTAGTTTGTGTTTACTTTTAAATCAATTAACTTTCTTTTCTTTGTAATTAAAAACATTCATTACTATCTTTGTTCTGAGGTTGGCGCTGCGGCGCCGGCTTTATACTTACATCTCGCGCTGTGGCGCGCGTTAATAGTGGCATTGTCCCGGACTTGGCGTTGCGGCGCAAGTCCTTACTTGGTGGTCCGTGCTGCGGCGCCACTCTTCAGAAGGTCTTGTACAGTGCATGGCGCTGCGGCATGACCAATTTTGCTTAGGGTTGGCGCCGCGGCGCCAACTCTGTGCACCAGAAAAAATTCAGTCTTTGAATTTTTATGAACTTCCCGGACGCATAACTACTTCGTTATAAGTCCGAATTGGCTCGTTCAAAAGTCTACGGTTCACAAATTACGTAATCTATGCGTTCATGCAAGAATTTTATCTATTTGACTTCGTTTGCTAAAAATTCACCTATTGGTTCATTTTTAACGAAAACGATAAACGTCCGTGAACGTTCAACGCTCGTTTCTTCGTTCTAAGTCGGAATCCGGTCATTTTCGAGTCCGCAACTCTTAAATGCCAGATATGAGTTGTCTCCATCGGAAAACAATGGTTCTGAGTTCAAACATAAAATTTGACTTCTATTCCGAGAATTTTACGAATTCGACGATTATGTCGAATCGTGCAATTTTCGACAAATCTTCATTCTTATGATTTGTTCAACATTACAAATGAATTTCATTCATCATGTGAACATCTCAACATACTTACTACAACAACTTATATGCATTGTTGGATTTTAGACTTATTTCTTCATGAGCTTATAACTTGTCAAATTATAAACTACTTAAGATTTCATTGTTCATGATTTATGACAATTAAAGTTTCTTAATCATTATACCTTATATGTTTTTAACATATAACTTTACTTATGTATACATGATACATATGATTATAAAAGTTCTTTTACATACATATCACTTCTCTTAATAAACTCATTGCAAGTTCATAATACTTTCACATAAGTTTATAACTTATGCTAGCTTAAATGACTTATTACCAACTTATGTGACTTAAGTTCATTGCTTACTCATTCTTCTTACTTTTTAACATTCATGTTCCTTAATCCAAACTTTTCTTATCAAACTATCATGATAGAGATAGAAGATAATTGGAGAAGAGATCTTACTTTTGAAGTCTTGGTAAGTAGCTTCTTCTTCTTCTTCTTACTTATGGAAGTAACTTATTTGTAACTTAATCTCTCTAACAATTAAGCACTTTGTAATAGCTAGATTGTTTGAACAAGTGTTAAATGGCTAGCAAGTCTTCTCTATTTATAGAAATTGCAAAGCTAGGGTAGTTTAATCATTAATTCAACCTACCTCCTTAAGCCACCTTCTTACTATTCATTACTTGATTGACACAAAACTTATCCTTTACTTGATCATTACTCTTATTACTTGGTCATTACATTACTTGGTTATTACATTACTTGGTCATTACTTGAACTTGGTCACCACATTAACTTGGTCATCATATTAACCATATTAATATAGTTAATTTGCCCCATGGGTCAAACAACTCATGGATTCTAGCTTGGGCTTGGATCAATCTTAATCTTTGGGCTTTGCATTAACAAACACTAACTTGTTTATTAATCAATAATTGGGCCTCACCCTTTAATTTACTTGGACTAGTAGTAATTCCAATAAACCTTTCCAAGTCCATTAAACATTACTTAATACATATACATATAGTTTCTGTATTATTTTCATATTCTAATTCATATAGAATCTATATATGATATTTCATCATTCATACAAACTCGTATAATACTTCGTATTATACTCGTTTTCATTACTTTGCACAATACCAAAGTATCATACAATTATTACTTACTCGTTACTACTTTGCCCTTCTTAACGCTTATAAATTAAGTCCGCAAGCAAAATATTACATTTTCCATAACTAGATTTTTATTACATAATCCCTCTTACCTTGTCATTCTATCATTACGTATTTCTCGAAAATTCAAAAATAAATCCCGAGCAATTATCGATGAATAGTGTTTTTCGGGAAATTTCTCGGAAAACTTTTATTTTAGTCTTAGAAATTCAAACACTTTAATTCATTCACGTAGCTCAAATACTACGACATTCTAACATCAATAGGTTATACAAAGACAACCATCTTGATAACACATAGAATATAATTTTATTACTATTTAATTTAATAAAAATCATTTTACAATAAGATCCGAATTTCTCGGTCGTTACATTCTTCCCCCCTTATAAAGATTTTGTCCCCAGAATCTCGTCTTACTTTAATCAAATAGATGGGGAAAATTTTCTTCATCTTTTCTTCTAATTCCCACGTTGCTTCTTCAGCATCGTGGTTCTTACATAATACCTTCACTGATGGTATTACCTTGTTCCTTAGAACTTGTTCCTTTCTATCAATGATCTGCATCGGCGATTCTTCATATGTTAAGTCTTTCTCGATATGAATTGGGTCATACTCGATTACATGCTTATAGTCCAGCTTATATGGACGTAATACAGATACATGAAACACGTTATGTGTTCGCTCTAGGTTTGGAGGTAATGCTATCACATAAGCTACCTCTCCCACCCGTTTTAATACTTCAAAAGGTCCTATAAACCTTGGATTTACTTTCCTTTCTTTCCAAAGCGTATCTTTTCTTTCCAGGGAGATACCTTTAGAAACACATACGAGCCCACTTCAAACTCTCGACTTAGTCTATGCGAGTCCGCATACTTCTTCTGTCTGTCTTGAGCTGTGAGGAGACGCATCCGAATTAACTTTACCACATCCGCTGTCTGTTGCACCAATCCTGGTCCTAGTATCTGGCGTTCTCCCACCTCATCCCAACACAATGGTGTTCGGCACTTTCTTCCATACAGAGCTTCATACGGCGGCATACCTATGCTTTCATGATAACTTTTATTATACGTGAACTCTACTAGTGGTAGGTGATCATCCCAACTACCCTTGAAATTCATGACACAAGACCTCAACATGTCTTCTAATGTCTGATTTGTTCTCTCGCTCTGCCCATCGGTTTGTGGATGATAAGCTGTGCTTAACTTCATCTGTGTTCCCAACTGTTCTTGCAAACTCCTCCAAAAGTTCGATGTGAATCGTGGATCACGATCTGACACAATTGATACTGGTACTCCATGTTTGGAAATAATTTCCTTAACATAAAGTTTAGCTAACTGGTCTAAGTTATACTTGACCCTAATTGGCAAAAAGTGAGCCGACTTCGTCAACCAGTCCACTATTACCTAAATCGAATCGTACCCTTTCTTCGTAGTCAGAAGTCCCACCACGAAGTCCATCGTGATATGCTTTCACTTCCATTCTGAAATCTCCAATGACTGTAATAAGCCACTGGGTCATTGATGTTCGGCCTTAACTTTTTGACAAGTCAAGCACCTACTCACATACTCTGCTATTTCTCTCTTCATGTTTGGCCACAAAAAACTCTATCGAAGGTCTTGATACATCTTAGTCCTACCAGGATGTATCGAGTACCTCGAACTATGAGCTTCTTGTAACACTTGCTCCTTTAATTCCGTCTCATTCAGAACCTAAATTCTTCCTTCAAATCTTAATAATCCCTCATTATCAAGACTATACTTAGTATCTTCCTTCTCGGATAACCACTTCTTCATTTGGTTACACTCGTCAGTCTTGAGTTGTACCTCCTTGACTCTTTCTACGATGGTAGATTGCATCTCTGTCGCAAAGGGTATCTGCCTCGAATCACTCGGCATCTTTACCTCTATTTTCATCCTAGCCATCTTTGTTATTAACTCATCTTAAGCCGTTAACATAAACAACTTTTCCCGACCCTTCCTGCTTAAGGCGTCGATAACTACATTGGCCTTTCCAGGGTGATACAGGATTTCACAATCATAATCCTTTATCAACTCTAGCCATATTCTCTGTCTCATATTCAACTCCTTCTGAGTTAAGATATACTTTAGACTTTTATGGTCCGTATATATCTCACATTTTTCCCGTAAAGATAATGTCTCCATGTCTTTAGGGCAAACACTACTGCGGCCAGTTCCAGATCATGAGTAGGATAAACTTTCTCATAATCCTTCAACTGCCGTGATGCATACGCAATGACTTTGTCATGCTATATAAGCACACAACCAAGTCCTCTATGCAAAGCATCACTATACACTACAAAATTTCTTGTGTCATCTGGCAATGACAAAACAGGCGCTTCACTTAATCTTTTCTTTAGTTCTTGAAAACTGTCTTCACATTTATCCGTCCATACGTATTTCACCGTCTTCCTTGTTAAATTAGTCAACAAGGTAGCTATCTTCGAAAAATCTTGGATAAATCTTCGATAGTACCTTGCTAACCCTAGGAAACTCTGCACCTCAGTCAGCGTTTTCGGTTGTTCCCAATTCATTACTGCTTCTACCTTCACTGGATCCAATGAAATCCCCTCTTGGTCAATGATATGACCTAAAAACTGCACCTTTTCCAGCCAAAATTCACATTTAGTGAATTTCACATATAACTTCTCCTTCCTTAGTGTCTCCAACACTACTCTTAAATGTTCAGCATGATCTTCTGGCGTCTTAGAATATACTAGAATATCATCGATAAACACAAAGACGAACTTGTCCAAATACGGTTTGAACACTCTGTTCATCATATCCATAAATGCAGCTGGTGCATTCGTCAACCCAAATGACATCACCAGAAACTCGTAATGACCATAACGAGTCCTGAATGCCGCCTTTGGTACATCTTCCTTCCTAACCTTCAACTGGTGATACCCCGTCCGCAAATCTATTTTAGAAAAATACTTTGCCCCTTTTAATTGATTAAAGAGATCATCAATCCTGGGCAATGGGTATTTATTCTTTATCGTTAACTTGTTCAACTCCAGATAGTCAATACAAAGCCTTAACGATCCGTCTTTTTTCTTAACAAATAACACCAGTGCCCCCCACGGAGAAACACTTGGTTGAATGTACTTTCTGTCCAATAGTTTCTGTAGCTGAACCATTAGTTCTTTCATTTCCACAGGTGCTATACGGTACGGTGCCCTTGAGGCTGGTGCCGCTCCTGGTACAATGTCTATCATAAATTCGATCTCCCGATCCAGTGGTAAACCCGGTAACTCACTTAGAAATACATTCATGAATTCGTTTACTATAGGTATTTATTCCATGGTTGCTCCACTCTCTGGGTATCAATAACATGGCATAGATAACCTACACATCCCTTTCTTAAAAGTTTTCTAGTTTGTGTCATCGTAAGGCAACACGAATGTCCCGGCAATTTATTATCGTAAAATACTACAGGAGGTTGCTTCAACATCCTGATGCTCACACATTTCTTTTGGCAATCTATAATTGCTCCATGGTTAATCAACCAATCCATTCCGACAATTACGTCGAATTCTCCTAATTTTATCGGTATTAAATCTACCGATAACTTACAACCACGTACATCTATGCAACAACTCCTATGAATATCTTCAACAGGAATTATCTCTTCGTTTGCTACCTTAATGTTCAAAGGTATAGGCAATTTTTTGGGAAATAATTCTAGTCGTCTAGAAAAATCACATGCTATAAACGAACAAGTAGCACCCGAATCAAATAGTATGTATGCATTTATGTTATTGATCGGAATAATATCTGTAACTACATCCCTTGATGCCACAACATCTTGGACCGTCATATTGAAAGTGTGGGCCATTGATTTACCCGACTGAGATGGACCACTAATAGCCAACTTACCGCTATTAGTTCCCTTATTTCCTTCTGTCCCCTTCTTTGGGCAGTTCTTCGTTATGTGGTCAGTCGATCCACATACAAAACATCAGTGATTTCTCTTCGGATTTGGACAGTTAGGCGAAATGTGCCCTTCCTATCCACAATTATAACATACTGCCTTTCCTTTGAGACAGACTCCTAAGTGAGTCTTCCCGCAGGTTTTACAGGCCCCCATCCTCCTCTTAGAATCCCCTTGTTTTACTCCGGTATTCCCAGAGTTAAAGCCCTTCCTCTTTTGACCTTTGCCACTTCCATTGGCTCCCTCGGTCTTGATTCCTCCATCACCCTTGCCCTTATTTTTCTTATCCTTATGGTACTGGCTGAGAGCCTCATTCCCACCTTCGATAATTATTGCCTTTTCTAATATGGTTCCAAAGGAAGTACTTTGGAACACAGATATTTGACTATAGAGCCAGGGTTTAAAGCCCTGCTCAAATCTTCTAGCCTTTCTCACTTCAGTGTCCACTTGATGTGGAGCAAATTGTGTTAGTTCATTAAACTTGGCAGCATACTGGGGAACTGTCATATCCCCTTGTTTCAATTCAAGAAACCTCATTTCCATCCTCCCTTGCATACTCGTGGGAAAATAGTTCTCGAAGAAAATCTCTTTGAACCTCTCCCACGTTAGGTTTCCTATGTCGGCCCTAGCCTGGTTTGCCTCCCACCAGAAGTTGGCCTTTCCTTTCATCAAATAGGTTGCAAAGGCAACCTTTTGACCCTCCTCAACATTTGCTATTACAAATACTTTCTCGATTTCTTTTACCCAAGTCTGGGCTTCTATAGGGTCCGTAGTTCCTTTGAACTCCGGCGGACCTACACTTTTAAAATCTTTAAAAGTAGTAGCTCGTACTACTCCCGGAATCACGGGTACATTAGCCCCCGTTCTATTAAATGTAGTCGTTAAAAGATTAACGAACTCCTGCATTGGATTAACCGGACCACCTTCCGGTTGGTTAACATTAGTGTTTGATTTCGTGGTCTCCTTCTTGGCGGCATTTTGCTGTTAAGAAAATAACACATCATTATTACTTTATTCTTGTTGGTTTGTTATTATTTGTAAGAGAACAATAACTCATACTCATTACTCAATATATTCCATAAAAAGACTTATATTGATTCATAACTTGTAGTATAACACTACATTGCTTACATTACTCAGCCTTAGCTGATTACCTTACTATCCCGCAATTACTTTCCAAAAATTGGGATTTACAAAAGACTACCCTTTGTTATACAAAAGAGGGTTTTACGTCACTACTAGATACTTAATATTTACATATCTAAGCTACTCTAGCTATTGCTAGATTACATCTACCTTAGGGCATTTTCAAAATCTTTGTTGGCCAGACCGACAATAACATCTCTACTGATAGTATGTCGGGTCTGTCATGCTTCTACCGGATACCCAGCTACCTGCTGCTGGAAATCCACATGAGAACTCCTATGTATATAGGACATCCTCTCCAACTTCTGCTGTTTAGTCTTTAGCTTCTATTTGAGCTCAAAGACTTCACATTTTAGCTCTCGGACCTTGTCCTTAGTTAGAATTCTATCATCGTGCTCCTCTTCCCATATTCCCTCTATGCTAGTCTTGTCCTCACGGATAGCTTGGAGTTCCTCTTTCAACTCCTTAACCTCTTGGCAGTAATGGATATTCCTATCCAATACTGACATAAACAATGCCTTCATCGATTCCCCCGTAGACAATTCCTCTGTAGGTGGAACTTGATCAAAGGACATCACGTCCACCTCCTCCTCTAGCATGCCATCAAATATAGACATGTAGTCTAAATCGTCCAAGTCTCCAGACTCGATTGTCACCACCTCTGGTTCTACTGCTACGGGATTTGGTAGTATCTCTACCCGATTAATCGAATCCTCGCTCACTACATGTATGTCTCTATACATATCATTTTCTCCTGACATCTACAATAAAACAATATAGTTTGATTAGTACACGTCAGTAAAATAATAGAAACACATAACATAATATAATGCATTTTTTATAGGGTTAATTTCCATCTTTTACTTCTTTATTCTTTCTTAAGGTTATGACTTAAGGTTCTACTTTCCCCCTTAAGTTTTATAACCTAGGCTTTGATACCAACTTGTAGTGCCCCCAAATCCGGGTATCTTCCAACCCGACATATGGTGCTATACTGTACAAACATTCATACATTCATTCAATTGAAAAGTCTCAAAGGACGAGCATAACTTCTATATATTTAAAGTAATATTTACATTTCCCAGGTTTTATACCCATTACAAAGGTTCCTTGTCATAATATCAATTACATTACAACAATAGACCTATACTATTACAAGACAACTTAATAATTTGCCTTAGCTTTTCCTTTATCCTTTTTCGATCCTTCGGGATGTTCAGTCTTAGCTGCATTCATATGGTTCAACCAAGAGTGAGCATAACTAGCTCAGCAAGTATAACAATTCAATAACAACATGCTTGACACATACGAATTGTATATCTTCAATAACTGAACAATAGTTATGAAGTACTATTGATAATTCAAAATAGCACTTCATCTTTCTTTCAAAATGTTTTACAATAATAACAATATTTAGTAAAACATTCACTCCGGTCAAAGACCTCGAGTGTTCATTCTTTCTTGGAAAAGGACAACCCGGAACTAAGTTCGTAAGCCTGATATTACTGACGAGCACTTCTAGGTGATCAGCCTATTGTACTCTATGTTGATCAACACTACAACCATTAAACGTAGGTACGTTTAATCATTTGGCAACCTCACATGCCTGTCGTTTTACCGACAAAACTTTTGTTTAACATTCCAGTCTTCTTTTGAAAACCATATCAAGTAGTTGACAACATATAACAACATTTGATAATAGATGCATAGATTATCAATAATCCACGCAATATATCAAGTCTAGCCAAAGGATTTGGCTTTAACTTCAACATACCTCAATTCATGCGTAAGGATACATGAATTTCAAAAACTTGTTCAGATTGAACTGACACAAGAGTTAGAATATTGCCTTTAGGGTCTGCTACGGTATATTTACTTTATATTCAAGTCTTTCAAGTCTCTATAATACATGATCACATAATGCCTTACATTAGGTCACATATAATCAAGTATGTATATGACTATATCTTACCCTTCATCTCAATCCAATTGTGTATTAGATTCAGTTACTATCTGTTCCGGTTTATCATTATCCATGCATTTATATTCGACTAGGTTATCTCAACCTTTATACAACATCCTTAAGGTTTAACAAAGTTTAAACAATGTTACCTTACCTTCCTTAGTTTTTGTTTACTTTTAAATCAATTAACTTTCTTTTCTTTGTAATTAAAAATATTCATTACCATCTTTTTTCTGAGGCTGGCGCTGCGGCGCCGGCTGTATACTTACATCTCGCGCTGCAGCACGCATTAATAGTGGCATTGTCCCGGACTTGGCGCTGCGGCGCGAGTTCTTACTTGGTGGGTCGTGCTGCGGCGCCACTCTTCAGAAGGTCTTGTACTGTGCATGGCGCTGCGGCGTGACCAATTTGGCCTATGGTTGGCGCCGCGGCGCCAACTCTGTGGACCAGAAAAAATTTAGTCTTTGAATTTTAGTGAACTTCCCGGACGCATAACTACTTCGTTATAAGTCCGAATTGGCTCGTTCAAAAGCCTACGGTTCACAAATTATGTAATCTACGCGTTCATGTAAGAATTTTATCTATTTGACTTCGTTTGCTAAAAATTCACCAATTGGTTCATTTTTAACGAAAACGATAAACGTCTGTGAACGTTCAACGCTCGTTTCTTCGTTCTAAGTCGGAATCCGGTCATTTTCGAGTCTGCAACTCTTAAATGCCAGATATGAGTTGTCTCCATCGGAAAACAATAGTTCCGAGTTCAAACACAAAATTTGACTTCTATTCCGAGAATTTTACGTATTCGACGATTATCGTCTAATCGTGCAATTTCCGGCAAATCTTCATTCTTATGATTTGTTCAACATTACAAATGAATTTCATTCATCATGTGAACATCTCAACATACTTATTACAACAACTTATATGCATTGTTGGATTTTAGACTTATTTCTTCATGAGCTTATAAATTGTCAAATTATAAACTACTTAAGATTTCATTGTTCATGATTTATGACAATTAAAGTTTCTTAATCATTATACCTTATATGTTCTTAACATATAACTTTACTTATGTATACATGATACATATGATCATAAAAGTTCTTTACATCCATATCACTTCTCTTAATAAACTCATTGCAAGTTCATAATACTTTCATATAAGTTTATAACTTATGCTAGCTTAAATGACTTATTACCAACTTATGTGACTTAAGTTCATTGCGTACTCATTCTTCTTACTTTTTAACATTCATGTTCCTTAATCCAAACTTTTCTTATCAAACTATCATGGTAGAGATAGAAGATAATTGGAGAAGAGATCTTACTTTTGAAGTCTTGGTAAGTAGCTTCTTCTTCTTCTTCTTACTTATGGAAGTAACTTATTTGTAACTTAATCTCTCTAACAATTAAGCACTTTGTAATAGCTATATTGTTTGAACAAGTGTTAAATGGCTAGCAAGTCTTCTCTATTTATAGAAATTGCAAAGCTAGGGTAGTTTAGTTATTAATTCAACCCACCTCCTTAAGCCACCTCCTTACTATTCATTACTTGATTGACACAAAACTTATCATTTACTTGATCATTACTCTAATTACTTGGTCATTACTTTAACTTGGTCACCACATTAACTTGGTCATCATATTAACCATATTAATATGGTTTGCCCTATAGGTCAAATAACTCATAGATTCTAGCTTGGGCTTGGATCAATCTTAATCTTTGGGCTTTGCATTAATAAACACTAACTTGTTTATTAATCAATAATTGGGCCTCACCCTTTAATTTACTTAGACTAGTAGTAATTCCAATCAACCTTTCCACGTCCATTAAACATTACTTAATACATATACATATAGTTTCTGTATCATTTTCGTATTCTAATTCATATAGAATCTATATATGATATTTCATCATTCATACAAACTTGTATAATACTTCGTATTATACTCGTTTTCATTACTTTGCACAATACCAAAGTATCATACAATTATTGCTTACTCGTTACTACTTTACCCTTCTTAACGTTTATAAATTAAGCCCGCAAGCGAAATATTACATTTTCCATAACTAGATTTTTATTACATAATCCATCTTACCTTGTCATTCTATCATTACGTATTTCTCAGAAATTCAAAAATAAATCCCGAGCAATTATCGATGAATAGTGTTTTTCGGGAAATTTTTCGGAAAACTTTTATTTTCGTCTTGGAAATTCAAACACTTTAATTCATTCACGTAGCTCAAATACTACGACATTCTAGCATCAATAGGTTATACAATGACAACCATCTTGATAACACATAGAATAGAATTTTATTACTATTTAATTTAATAAAAATCATTTTACAATAAGATCCGAATTTCTCGGTCGTTACATTTGTTGTTGGATCTTGTAGTCTGACATTAGTGCTACAACCTCTAATCATTAGCTTGCCCAGAAATAACATGATCAGTGTTTAATGTTTGGTCAAAATAGCTAACTCGGTACTGGCGTATGAATGTTCTTGAGCCTCAAGAACACCTAAGGTGATAGATTCTGTCGCTAAAGGCTATAGCGACAGTTTTATTTATTTTAATTTATTTATTTTCTAAAAATCATTTAAAAATAGAAATTAATTATTAAAAATTCCAAAACAAGTTTTAAAAATTATTTTAAGTTATAAAAATTAACTTTTAATAATTTGACATATTTTTCATAAATATTGATATTTATTTAGATATTATTGATATTTAATTTATTTAATAAATACATTAAATAAATTAATTAAAAATGATTTTATTATATTAAAAATTATTTTTAAATGATAAAAAGGTATTTAATAATATTTTAAGTTATAAAATATAACTTTTAATATTTTAAGATAAATTTCATTAATTATATAATATTAATGATATTAGATTTATTTAGCAATTATATTAAATAAATTAATTAAAATGATTTTAATATTATAAAAATCATTTTAAATGAAAATAAATAGTTTAAAAATATTTTAAATTATAAAATATAACTTTTAATATTTAGAGGTAAATTTCATTAATAATTTAATATTAAATGATATTAGAGTTATTTAATAATAATATTAAATAAATAATTTAAAAATAGTTTTATTGATTTAAAAATCATTTAAAAAGGAAATAAATGAATTAAAAAATATTTTAAGTTATAATTAATGACTTTTAATATTTTGATAAATAATACATTAATACTTAAATGTTAATGATAATTATTTAAAAATAATTTTAATTATTTTAAAAATCATTTAAGGGTAATATTAATACTTTAAAGATATTTTAAGTTATAATTAATGACTTTTAATATTTTGATAAATAATATATTAATAATTAAATATTAATGGTTATTATTTAAAAATAATTTTAAATATTTTAAAAATCATTTAAAGGGTAATAAAAATATTTTAAAAATATTTTGAGTTATTATAAATAACTTTAATATTTTGGCGATGGTTTCATTAATAATTTATTATTGATTAAATATTAATGATAATAGATTTATTTAGTATTTAAATCATTTAAAAATAATTTCAGTGTTTAAAAAATCATGATAAATTATAATAATTATTTAAAAATTATTATAAGGCTATGAAAAAGAATATGACTGATATTTAAATTATCTAAACGAATATTGAACTACAGAATAGAGTTTTAGACTCGATAATTACCCGATGAAGCCGTCGGTACACCGAAATGTTTCAGAAATTGATCTGAACATAGATAATTTAACTAGATACGTGTTTATTTGTGATCCAATGACTATTAAACATATATGACAATGTGATTAGGTAATGTGCTGACTGCAAATAGCAGTACTATGTGATATGATATATTATTTTAATCAAACGAATGATCTTATTAATGATATGTCTTGGCATAAAAGATAAAACTAAGTTGCGTAATTGTAAGCAGCAGCTCAGGCAAGTATCGTATCTTTGCATTTACTTTATGCAATGGACATGCGTAAGCGATTATCGAAACTATTCTTTTTCATTGTTCAAATATCTTAACCTTTGTATATACTTATGCAATGATTCTGTATAAGTAAGTTATTATATTATAATATGTTGTACAAGTTCTTTAATTCTGTTATTATAGATCCATTTATATATTATGTTCATTAATTTCTAAGCATGGTTATACAAGTGACCTCACTTGGATAATCATTGTATTTAATCACATGTTTGATACATACTAATTAGTTTCCAGTATGTATACGTTGACTTAAAAGCCGTCTAGGCTATTTGATTCGGCTAGACACAAATTTAAAAAATATTGTTAAACAAGATAGAACTTTATTGTATCTAATCAGATTGTTTTGGTTCAGATTCCGACTAAGTATGAACATCCCGTACATGGGAAAACTTTTGTGTGCCAAAAACGGATAAGATGAACGATAATATCATTCTTGCAAGTAGTATTGATCAATACAGGGCATAACGGGCTGATCACCCCCTGTGCATGTAAGTTATGACGGTTTACAGATGAAGTTTTGTTTAACCTTTTTGAAAATTAAAAACAAAGTTCATAGTCTGTCGACTGATCTCCATCTATAGTCAGTACGTAGTTTCAAAAATTTGATATGAAATAGATATGTTGTTATTATTGGTTCAGCTTACTTCACAACTATTGATTCGTTGTAGAAGTGTCGTTCAAAGAAAACATTTAATCCTTTCAGCTAATAATTATTATTGCTATTACTTGCTGGGCAATCAAATGCTCATTCTTGCTTTAAATTTAAATATTTTCAGCTAATCGTGATCAACCAGAAAGCTCTGCTAAGAACAAGGGAAAAGGAAAGGTTGTCGAATGAGTTTGTGCTATCTTATGTAATAGTTTAATTTTATTAAGACAATGATATTTATTATCTATGATGTAATGAATGTTTAAAGGTCGCGTACCTGGGATTTAGACTCTGATATGTAAATTAAGTTTAGTTTTTATATTATTGTTATTATTATTAGTATTATTTCGCTCATAGAAATGGTATCGTGAAGCACCGAGTTCGAGTTTCAAGTACCTAAATTTGGGGGCGTTATAGTTTTAAACTTGTCCATCAACAACATATGATAAATTTTCAAATGTTCTTCATTAGTTCATAACTCTATGATTATGATTCCACTTACAACAAGGTGTATTAATGTTTAAGTCCACTAATAGCCATCCTTGTTACTCCTTATAATACATGCTCCACCAATATTCACTTCTCTATCAAACTACAATTGAAGGGATGAAGAATAATGGCCTAAGGATTCCTTACCTTTGTTGTTCTAGCTTGATTCTTCTTATTCTTCTTCTTAGATTAGCAAAGACAACTTCTCACTTTTCTCTCAATGATAATTGTGCTAGATATTGGTGATTTGAACAAGGCAACAAATGACCAACAAAGCTCTCATATTTATAGGCTTTCCAAAGTGAGGGCAAAAGGGTCCTTTGGTCCCACCTCCATACTATTCCCACCTCCTCAACCAATCTTCCAACACAAGCCATCCCACCTCCTTATTTGGCTAGCCATAACTCACCATTGGGGGCCCACATAGGTTGCCCATGGGTTTTTCTCACCCGGTGACCCATCGGTTTGATCTACGGGTCCAGTTCTTGGTTTGGGCTTATGTTTAATTAACTTTGGGCCTATCATTGGGCTTTCATTACTTATCTTTGGGCTTTAACATAATTCCATTTGGGCTTGCCCAATTCATAAACAAATCCTATTAGTCCATTACAAATGGCTTAAGCTTTTAACATATAAATCTCGTTATCTCCTCGTATACTAGTTCGTATAATCATTCATCATATACGTTATGTCATCTTTCGTATATACTTGTACAATACTTCGTATCATACTCATATTCATTGCCTCATATAATAACTTTCTCATTATACGATCATCATTTATTCAAATCTTTACTTTCCTTAACATTCTCGAATTTAGTACGCAGGTGGAAAACTGCGTTTGTCATAACTGTATTCTTATTACATAATCCATCTTTCCTTATCATTCTATTGTTACGTATTTTTCGGAAGTTTAAAATTAATTCCCGAGCAGAAATGGATGAATAGTATTTTTCAGAGAATTTTTCGGAAAGCTTTTATTTTCATTTTAGAAATTCAAACACCTTAATTCTATCACGTAGCCAAAATACTACGACATTATGCCACTTTTAGGTTATAGAATAACCTTCATCTTGCTTACTCGTTATAAATAACCTATATTATAATTTTATTCATTATTTATTCAAATAAAATTATTTTACATTTAATCCGATTTTCTTGGTTGTTACAAACATGATAACTAATTATGGAGTAAAATTTAAGAATGATATTCATATATCAAAAGTAATTTGGACAAAAAGAAATTAATTTTATCGTAAATAGTACCCCGTGAATAGAACCCCAAATGAAAATATTAAAATTTAACAAGTGAGTTCAGACCAATATTCCAATGAAATGATATTAGATGAAGCGCAAACCTCAAGAAATTCTTAATTATTTCAGGAATTATAAAAGCAATACTTACCATAGTAAGTTTAGATTTAGGAATATGAAATGAAATAATATCACTTGCATAATATGGAGTATAAAAGAATATACAAAACTGCAAATGGATTTTCACCCGTCATACGGTAATCCGCGTAGACAGATCATTTCCACAACTTAATAAAAAATGAATACAAAGGGTTATTCACCAGGCATGCGGTAATCCGCGTAGACATGTTATTCCCACAGATTAATAAAGAATGAATACGAAGGGTTATTCACTAGGCATGCGGTAATCCGCATAGATAGGTTATTCTCACAGATTAATAAGGAATGAAATGACAATCCTTATGAGTATGAAGAAAATAACATCCTTTACGAATACGAAAGAAATAATACCCCTTACCGTAGTAGGAGATTGGATACTGCAATAGTGTAGTAGCAAAATACTCTTCTTCTTTCTCTCTTATTCTCTCTCTCTATAGTTTTCTCTTGTGAGTCTTAGTGAATTGGTGAGAATGAAGGAAGAAATAAGCTTCTATTTATAGAAGAATTCTAGCTTAGCCCTTGCAATGTGAAGAGGCAAGTGGCTTGACGCATGGTAATGTGAAAAGGCAAGTGGTTTTGTAACGCCCGAGAAAATCGGATATTTATGTGAGTTAAATTTTATTTGATTATCTGAATTAAATGAATTTAATTGATTATTTATGTTAGTAAGTTGTTTGAAGGTCATTCTATGACCTATAATGTGCGGATGTGGTTAGGATTTTGGCAATGTGCTAGGATTAATTGTTATGAATTTCCAAGACGAAAATATTAGTATTTCGAGAAATTTCTGTAAAAATACTATTCATCCGTTTCTGGTCGGAGATTAAGTATGAATTTCTGAGAAATGCGTAATGATAGAATTCTAAGATGAGATGGAATATACAATAATATTTCAGTTTTGGCAAACGAAGTTTTCGCCTGCAAACTTAAAACCTAAGGGTCAGGAAAAGTGAGATTCGAGAATTAAATTGCTACATATAATGATTAGGTTTATTATACGTGACTAATATGAGTATGATACTAGTTATTATACGAGTATAGTATGAAGATTATTATGACGTATAATGTAAATATCGTATGAACTATGTACGAAGAGAATACGAGAATTGTACGAGTAGAATACAATTAGTTCTTAATGGACTCTTAGTAATTGGACTTTATAAACTCTAATTGGACTTGGATCATGGCAAGCCCAAAGTTATGTTAAGGCAAGCCCAGGATAGGCCCAATACGATGTAATTCTAAATCCCAAACCAAGAAATCAAACAGCGGATCGAACCGATGGGTTACCGGATGGGTAAAACTCATGGGGCAACCCATGGGGGGACCCAATGGGCCATGTGGACCGGCCACTTGGTGGCCAAGTAAAGTGTTTTACTTGGTGGCTAAGAAAATGAATAGTAAGGAGGTGGGGCATGTTGACCATTTTGCCCTCAATTGGATTTTTCAATAAAAGGAAGCATAAGCTAGTTCATTTGGTTGTTTTACCAACTTGAGCAAATATATTAAAAGAGAGAAAAGTTCATTAATAAGTAATCAAGAGCAATCCAAAGCAAAACACTCAAGCTTTATTCAAGAACGCGAAGAACGTTAAGGTAATAATACGTAAACCTTAGTCTTCGATCCTTTTATATTTATTTTTTATAGAGAAGTATGAATTGGTGGATGTAACGATCGAAAAATTTAGATTATTTGATTAAATAATGAATAAAATTATATCATACGATATTATTATGTGTTAGTAAGATGAAGGTTATTCTATAACCTAGATGTGTTAGAATATCGTAGTATTCTGGCTACGTGAAGGAATTAAAGTGTTTGAATTTTCAAGACGAAAATAAAAGCTTTCCGAAATTTTTTTTAAAAAATACTATTTACTAATTTCTGCTCAGGAATTATTTTCGAACTTCCGAGAAATACGTAATAATAGAATAATATGCGAGGATGGATTATGTAATAATAATTCAAGTTTGGCTAACGCAGTTTTTCGCCTGCGTACTAAGTTTAAGAATGTTAAGGAAAGTAAAGAGGGAATAAATGATGATCGTATAATAGCGAGTATTATACGAGGCAATGAATACGAGTATGATACGATGCATTAAACGAGTATATATGAAAGTTACTATAAAGTGTATGACGAAAGATTATACGAACTAGTATACGTAAGGGATACGAGGATTTTACGTTAAACGCTTTAATCCTATTACATTGGACTTGTAGGATTTGTGTAGGAATTGTGCAAGACCAATTGGTATTATGTTAAAGCCCAAAGATTATGAAATGCAAGCCTAACGTTAGGCCCAAAGTTATTTAAACTAAAGCCCAAACTAAGAACCGGATCCGTGGATCGAACCGACGGGTCAACGGGTAAGATAACCCATGGGTCAACCCGTGTGGGCCCTATAGGTGAGTCATAGTTGACTATGTGTGGTGAGCAAGCGAAGGATAAGTTGTGTGATGACCAAGGAAGGAATAGTAAGGAGGTTGTTTAAGGAGGTGGGATGGCCTTTAGACTAAAATGCCCTCACTTTGCAATTCCTATAAATATAGAGCTTTGGATTTTCATTTCTTGCCTAGTTCAAATTCCATAAACATCTTAGATTATATTTGAGAGAGAAAAGTAAGAGCTAAACTTGTTTTATCAAGAAGAAAGAAGAGGAAACAAGCTTGATTATCAAGGGTAAGAACATCTAGATTATTAATCTTCCATCTCTTCAATTGTAGTTTGATAGAGAAGTGTTGATTAGTGGAGCATATATGATAAGAAATGATAAAGATGGCTAATCAATGGACTTAAACCTTAATAAGTCATGTTCAAGTAATTCATACATATTTAAGTGATGAAATAATGAAGAACAATTAAGAAGTTGTTATGTATATGATTTAATGAAATATGTTTGGTTAGGATGTTAGATTGATGGAATGAATCTATTTTGAACGATGTAAAAATCTCAAGTAACGAAGTTATGGCGAAATTGTGAGATTAGACGATAATCGTCGAAATTATTAAATTCTCGGAATAAAAGTCAAAATTTAACATTTAGCTCGGAAATGTTGGTTTTTGATGGAGATTAGTTTCAATTTGCATTCTAGAGTTACGAACTCGAAAATGACCAAATTTTTACTTAGAACGAAGAAACGAGCTTTGAATGTTCACGAACATTTAACGTTTTCATAATAATGAACTAATTGGTGAATTTTGAGTTAAAAGATTCAAATATGAAATATTTTCTAATGAAATCATAGAGCATGTGATTTGTGAGCTAACGGCTTTTGAACGAGCCAATTCGGACTTGTAACAATTAAGTTCTGAGCTCGGAAAATTCACATAAGAAATCAACTGTCAAAATTTTCTGAGGCTCAGGGCCGGCGCTGCAGCGTCGCCCAAAGCACTGTCCTTGGTGCCGCAGCGCCAGAATTGACCATTAGCCACTGCAAAGTGGCACCGCAGCGCGGCTGTAAGTGAAGAGACTCGCGTTGCAACGCCGAGTCCGGGGCAATGGTACTACAAACTCGCGCCGCAGCGCGAGTTGTATATAGAAAGCTGGCACCGCAGTGCCAGCATTAGAAAATGACCAGTAAAGAATGCTTAAATGAATAAAGAAGGAAGAAGTTAATTAGTAATGAATTGAATACTTAATTGACTTGAAGTAACATCATTGAAGATACTTAAAACCTTAAGAATGATGGATAAAGGTTGACAAACGATTACGTAAACGTAAGAACATTGTAATATGATAAACAGTAACGAATGATAAACAATCTAAAGCATGATTAGATAGAAGAAGGGTAAGGTATAGTAGTGACCTTACATGATTATTTGTGACCTAGTGTGGTATGTTATGTGATCATGTATTGTAAAACCTTAAAGACTTAAAGGAAAAGTATAATTACTATAGAAAACGCTAAAGGCAAGTGTTCTAACCCATGTCTATGTTCATTCTAGAAAAGCTTTGTAAATTCATGTATCCTACACATGAATTGATGTATGATGAATTCAAAGCCAATTCCTTCGGCTAGACTTCAGATGTTTTATGGATTTCTTATAATCTATCGAACTATTGTCAATGTTGTCAAAGTTTTGCCAAACTATTTTGGTATGGTTTAAAAGAAAGACTGAGTATGCATAAACAAATATTTTGTAGTCAAACGACAGGCACATGAGGTTGCCAAAACTTAAACGTAAATACGTTTAAAAGAAGTAGTGTTGTACAACATAGAGTACTATAGACTGATCACCTAGGCATGCTCGTAAGATATGCCGAACTTACGGACTTGGTGTCGGGTTGTCCTTTTCAAAGAAAGAATGAAATGCTCAAGGTCTTGGATCAATATTGATGTTTAATGAATGTTGTTCATTGTGAAACATTTTAAAGAAAAGAGAAGTGCTATTTTGATTTATCGATAGTACTTCATAACTATTGTTTTAGTTATTGAAGATATACGATTTATATGATTCAAGCCTCTTGTTTAAATGAAATTGTTATACTTGCTGAGCTAGTTATGCTCACTCTTGCTTGAACCATATAAATACAGCTAAGACCGAACGGACTGAAGGATCCGGTAAAGATAAAGGAAAGGCTAAGGCGATCCAATAGATTACCTTGTAATAGTATCGAATGAATGTTGTTATTATTTGATATTATGACAAAGAATCTATGTAATGGTTATAAAGAACCTGGGAATGGAAATATTGTTTTAGAATATATAGAAGACATTTTCACTCTTTTGAGGTATTTCAATTAAATGAATGTGTGAACTGTAGCACCGTGTAGCACTATCTGTCAGGTTGGAAGATACCTAGATTTGGGGGCGTCATAGGTTGATATCAAAACTGTAGGTTATAAAACTTAAGGGGGGAAAAGAACCTTAAGTCATAACCTTAAGAAAAGTTAAAGAAGTAAAAGATGAAGTTAACCCTAAAAATGCATTAAATATGATATGTGTTTTTATTATTCTACTGACGTGTATTTATCAAACTAAATTATTTTGTTGTAGATGTCAGGAAATAATGAGATGTATAGGGATATACATGTTATTAGCGAAGATGCCGTAAATCAAGTAGAGATCTTACCGACCCCTATAGTAGAAGAGCCTGAAGTGGTTATAGTCGAGTCTAGAGACTCAAAAAACTTAGACCTCATGTCTTTGTTTGATGGCATGTCGGAAGAGGAGGTGGAAGAGGTGTCATTTAACACCGTAACACCTGAGGAAGAGACGACTCTGGGGGAGTCAATGAAGGCACTGTTCATGGCATTATTGGATAGAAATATCCAGTTGGGAAGGGAAGTAAGGGAGCTAAAGGAAGAGGTCCAAGAAATCCTGGAGGATAAGAAGAGTATGGAATCAATGTGGGAGGAGGATCATGATGAGCGTGTTTTGGCGAAGGACAAGGTCCATGAGCTGAAACAGGAGACCTTTGAGCTCAAGTAGGAGCTAAAGGTCAAGAAGCAAAAGATTGGTAGAATGTCCTATATACATAGGAGTTATCATGTGAATTTTTAGCAACAAGTAGCTGGGTATCCAATAGAGGTAGGGCAAACTCGGCACACTATCAGCCGAGATATTATTGTCGGTCTGGCCAACGCGGATTTTGAGAATGCCATAAGGCAGATATAACCTAGTAGTAGCTAGAGTAGAGTTAGATATGTAAATATGATGTATCTAGTAGTGACGTAAACCCCTCTTTTGTATATTAAAGGATAGTCTTTTGTAAATCCTAATTTTTGGAAAGCAATTGCGAGATAGTAATGTAATCAGCTAAGGGTGTGTAATGATGAATGATGTAGTATTATACTATAAGAAGTTAATCAATATAAGCCTTTTTATGGACATATTGTGCAATGAGTTGAAGTTATTGTTTAATAATAAATAATAACTAACTAACGAGAAGAAAGTAATAATGATGTGTTGTTTATCTTAACAGCAAAATGCCGCCAAGAAGAAGACAACGAAATCAAGAAGCTAATGTCAATCAACCGAAAGGAGGTCCGGTTAAGCCATTGCAAGAGTTCGTTAATTTATTAACGACTGCGTTTAATAGGAATGTGGCTAATATACCCGTAAATCCTGCAATAGGCTACTACTTTTAAGGATTTTAAGAGTGTCGGTCCGCCGGAGTTGAAGGGAACTACGGACCCAATAGAAGCCCAGACTTGGGTGAAAGAAATAGAGAAGGCATTTGTTATTGCAAATATCGATGAGGGGCAAAAGGTTGCTTTTGCCACCTATATGATGAAAGGAGAAGCCAATTTCTGGTGGGAGGCAAACCAGGCTAGGGCCGATATAGAAAATCTTACGTGGACACGGTTCAAGGAGATTTTCTTCGAGAACTACTTTTCCACAAGTATGCTGTAACTGGATAAATTGATTGAGTCGTGATTTTGAGGACATAATCCTTTTAAGGGGGGAAAGATGTGAAAAACGAGATTTTATAATTTAATTTTAATATTTATTGAATTAAATAAATATTTTCGATGATTTAATTATTAGATTAAATAATTAATTGATGAAGTTTAATTATATGTGTTATATTTATTAAATTAATGTGGAGAATTTTTATTATTCAAAGTATGTAATTATGTGAGCCTATTGAATTAAAAGAAATATTTAATAAGCCTAATATTATTTTAATTAATAAGAAAATTTAATAATTTGACATAAATAATAAAGGAGAAAATTAATTATGTGACTATGTGAATTAATAAAAAATTATCATATTTTAATTGAATTAAAGTAAATAAGATATTTGATTTATATTTTATAAAGGGGTGTGACACTATTAAACTATAGTATAAAAGATCTATTAAATTAAATGGTTATAATTCTTTTAAGGTTAGCCAAACAAGGCATTAGGGGAGGTTGAGGGCAGTTAACCCATGATTAGTTAACTGACCACAACTGCGTCAGTTTCAAAATATTATATACGTCTTTTATTATTGTTAAGTCTTTTAGTTTTGTTAAGTCTAGAAAAGGAGAATCAGAGAGAATTTCAGAGAATTAGAGAGAAACAGTGTGAGTTATTGTGATATTGTAGAAGAGCGTGAAAGTCAGAAGAATTGTTTAAGGGTAGTCTCTTCAACCCAATTTATATTTTTACGATTGTTAAAGTTTTCATAAAAATGACTTTAAGTTTTGTTAAAACTTCTGTAATTGGAAAAGGGTAATGATTATGTGTTATATATGTGGTAAGATGTTATTATAACATGTGTTACTGTATGTCGTATGAACCATAACATCAGTTTCATAAAAATTATATCGTACGTTGTTCTTCAAAATTGCATAGTATGAAAATATGGCCATATGGCCTTACATACCAAATTTAACACGATAATCGTAAGTTGTATCATAAATTTATACATGTATGTGTTAATATGTTAACGTAGTATGTTTTTACTATGTTGTATGAACCATAACATCAGTTTCATAAAAATTATGTTGTACGTTGTTCTTCAAAATTACAGAGTATAAAAATATGGCCATATGGCCTTACATACCAAATTTAACACGATAATCATAAGTGGTATCATAAATTTAATTATATAACTATGTTATATAATTATGCATGTTAAAACGAGGGAATCAAAGTGCAAATGAATAGATTCAGTGTTATAATGAACCTGTAAAGTTGATTTTCATGTTTTGTGTTGAAAACTTTCAAGAAAATCAAGAACATCAATTTATATGTTTTGATTCTGCAAAATTATGTATTTTAACATGTTAAAATTATGCTAGAAGGGTTAAGTAATAGTTATATGTGTATGACAATGTTTGGGTATATCTAAATTCGTGTAGAAATAATTTTATTGAAAGTTATGGCCATGTTCTGTGTTCTTCAAGAGAACATATTAACTTGTGAGAGATTTTTTTGGCCAAATTTAGCCTTGTTATGCAGAAACTGTAGAAACTGAGTCTGGGTAACCTCGCCCCCGGCGGGCGTTACCAAACTAAAAAAAATATAATAAAATAAATAAAATAAAATAAAATAATAATAATAATAAAAATTTATTAATTAAAATATTTATCAAATAAAATGAATATTTTAATTGAGATATTTATGGAATAAAATAAATATTCGATGAAAATTATTATTAAAATATTTATAAAATAAAGTAAATATTTTAATTGAGATATTTATGGAATAAAATAAATATTCGATGGAAATTATTATGAAATAATTTATTCGAGTGTAATAATAGTAAGGGAATGAAAATATTCTAATTTAATTAAGTAATTAAATTAGAAGGGTAATGATTCGTTAAATAAAGTGGAGTTTATATTAAATAATTAAGTAAAAATGTAACTAATGAATGTCGTGAATACATATGGTATGTGTGTAGGATTTATGGTGAACGGAAGTAGTAATCGTTTAGCCTACGCACGAGGCAAGTTCTTAAACCTTGTTTCGTTACATAAAGCAAGTTCCTTATTCTATCTTGTTTATTATTGTTCAAGTCAAGATTTCATATTAGATGTTATCATTCTTTAAAAGCATGATTCCTATTATACAATACTTATTCTATTGTATACATCTTGAAATTTATTATTCAAACTGAATATCAATTATTGTTGAACCTTGTAAGACTAGCGAACCCTTATTGATTCGACTAGTCCATAGTTGATGAACGTTCTAAATTTCAGAATCATTGTTGAGCTTATCTAAACCAAACTTCCTTTGGTGCAGACTCTAATGTCAAATTGAGATAAACAACCCTGTTATAGGGGATTAATAATGATTTAGCGTTAAGATATTGTGCACAATATGGTACTAATGGCTGATCCCCCTAAGTACGAGAAGAAGAGTCCATAGTGTTATAATTGTTAAAGGTTTCAAGTATAAACATTTGACAACCTAGGACGTAGTTCAAGGTCTTATGACCCTCAGAAGTTCTTTTAATTCTTGTTATTCATTTTTGATTCAAAAGCCAAGTTTTCTTATTTCAGAAGTTATTGATTCATTCGTATGTTATTATTTTATTGTTATATTATTATACTTGTGGGTAATCGTGCTCACTCTTGCGTAATAATAACATTGCAGTTAAGAACGAAAGGTCTGACGAGCCTTCTTCTAGTAAAGGCAATGGCAAAGTTAACAAGTGATGAAGACTTGTTGTTTATTTGTTATGTTATGTTTCAGACTTATATTTAAGTTGTGTAAGACTTAATATTTATTTATGTTTCCGCATTTAAGATTAAAGGTTAGTATAACCTGGATTGATGTATTTATTTTTAGATGTTGTAACTCCATAAGGAGAGGATTTATTTCTATCTAATTATGGTTTTTCATTTATTATGGGTAGATAGATGCATGATGTTTGGACAGTGAACACCAAATCCCGTGAGAATTGAAGTACCCGGATTTGGGGGTGTCACATATGCAGGGGAGGATGGAGATGCGATTTCTAGAGTTAAAATAAGGGGAGATGACAGTTCCCCAATGCGCTGCCAAGTTCAATAAATTGGCAAGATTTGCTCCACATCAGGTGGACATTGAGGTGAGGAAGGCTAGGAGGTTTGAGCAGGGCTTGAAACCCTGGCTTTATAGCCGGGTATCTGTGTTCCAAAGTAACTCTTTTGGGACCATACTAGAGAAGGCAATTATTATCGAAGGTGGTAATGAGGCTCTGAGCCAATACCATAAGGAGAAGAAGAACAAGGGAAAGGTAGATGGGGGAGTAAAAGTCAAAGGAGCCAGTGGTAATGGCGACGGCCAGAAGAGGAAGGGATTTAACTCTGGGAATACCGAAGTGAAGTAAGGGGATCCTAAAATGATGATTGAGACATGTAAGAACCGTGGGAAGACTCACTTAGGAGTCTGTCTCAAGGGAAAGGCCGTGTGTTACAATTGTGGATAGAAGGGGCACATTTTACCTAACTGTCCAAGTCCGTAAAAAAACCTTGGATGCTTCGTATGTGGACCAACTGATCACATAGCGAAGAACTGCCTGAAGAAGGGGACGGACGGGAATAAGGTCACTAATAGCGAAAAGTTAGCTATTGGTGGTCCAGCACCGACGGGTAGGCCGATGGCCCACACCTTTAACATGACGGTCCAAGATGCAGTTGCATCTGGGGATGTAGTTGTAGGTATTATCCCGATCAACGATATAAATCCTTATGTGTTATTTGACTCGGGTGCTACTTATTCTTTCATAGCATGTGATTTTGCTAGACGGTTAGGATTACTTCCCAAAAGATTGCATGTACCTTTGAATATCAAGGTAGCAAACAAATAAATAATTATTGTTAAAGATTTTCATAGGAGTTGTTGCGTAGATATACGAGGTTGTAAATTATCGGTTGATTTAATAACGATAAAGTTGGGATAATTCAATGTAATTCTCGGGATGGATTGGTTGTTTAACCATGGTGCAATAATAGATTGCCAAAATAAATGTGTAAACATTAAAGCGTTGAGACAACCTCAAGTACTGTTTTACGGTAATAAATCGCCAGGACATTCATGTTGTCTTACCATGACACAAATGAGCAAATTGGTGAGGAAGGGATGTGTAGGTTATTTGTGTCATGTTGTTGATACCTAAAGAGTGGGAGCAACGATGGAACAAATACCTATAGTGAAAGAATTCATGGATGTATTTCCAAGTGAATTACCGGGTCTTCCACCGGATAGGGAGACTGAATTCGTAATAGATATTGTGCCAGGAGCTGCACCAGTTTTCAGGGAACCGTATCGTATGGCGCCAGTGGAGATGAAGAAGTTAATGGTTCAGTTACAAGAACTGTGGGATAGGAAGTACATTCAACTGAGTGTTTCGCCGTAGGGAGAACCGGTACTATTTGTGAAAAAGAAGGACGGATCGTTAAGACTTTGTATCGACTACCGAGAGTTGAACAAGTTAACGATAAATAATAAATACTCATTGCCCAGGATCGATGATCTCTTTTATCAGTTGAAAGGGGCATAGTATTTTTCTAAGATAGATTTGCGAACAGGGTATCATCAGTTGAAGGTTAGGAAGGAGGATGTACCTAAGACGTCATTCATGACTCGTTATGGTCATTACAAGTTTCTGGTGATGTCATTTGGGTTGACAAATGCACCAGCTACATTTATGGATATGATGAACAGAGTGTTCAAACAGTATTTGGACAAGTTCGTCGTAGTGTTTATCAATGATATTCAAGTCTATTCTAAGACGTCAGAAGATCATGCTGAACACCTAAGGATAGTGTTGGAGACACTAAGTGTAAGACCCCAGCTTATTAATGAATAAAATCAAATTTTCTCTAAATATTATTGTGAATAATAAGGGGTTAATTTGATATAATACTTTGGTTATGGGTGAAATGCGCAAATTTTGCAAAATAAGCAAGTGGTTATAAAATATTCATTTTGTCGGGAAATATTCGTTTGGTCGTGGAATATTCTTGCTGTCGGGGAATATTTGTACGACGGCGCAGTATTATGTGGGCCCCATAACGGAAAGCGATTGGATGAAGAAAACGACAAGTATAAGTTATTTATAAATAATGGCGTAGTTGTTACCGTTAATACTGTTGGAATACCCGGTGGTTAAAATACAGTAGCACACGGTATTGCACCAATTATTAATTCTTACGTAAGAAGGTACTTCTCAATAATTGTTACAGTAGTTATTGTTCAATATTTTATTTTATTGATTTAATAATTGTTGCGTTGATATTTTATATTATTGTTGTTTCAATAATTGTTGCTGCACAGTATTTTCCATTATCAGGTCAATAATTCATATTATTTGAATAATATTATTAGATAACATTATTGGCAATGTCTAGAAAGTTCTGTCTAAGGAGAGGTTTGGTCATCTAATTACGCGCCAGTAAGGAGAAATCCTTATTGGAAAGCCCCCTCTTTTCTTGGAACGGCCTGGTTGTCATAAATGTGATTCTGTAATATTATTTGTGAATAATTAATTATTGATTCATATGATAAGGAAATATTTATTTTATGTGGATATAAATGAGGGATATATTTTTGTGGTTAAAAATGAAGGAGTTAATGTTGAGGTTTTTATCAGTATTTTTGTCGGTATGGAGGTATTAAAAATCAGGGTTTTTGAGATATTTTACGGGGGTTATAATTTTTAATCCGACCGTTGGATCGTGGTAATTTTTGGATATGTTATACATATATAAGTTGAGTATATGTCCACAAATTTTGAATCGTTAAAAATGAACGTATGATTTATTATGAATTTTACGAGATGACTGGTTCAGAAATTGTTAAATTTTCGGAGTTAATCATTTTTGTAGAAAATTCTAGAATTGGTGGGCCCCACTCTTGGTTGGTGAAGAAATGTGCTGAGATTTTTATTCAAATGTGGTGGGTGGGAATAGTAGCAGGTAAAGCCATCAGGTTGCAGGTTAAGTCTGCTTCGGCGTGCTAACATTTTTCTATAAATAGAGGGCTAAGTTAGAATTGAAAATCACACCAGAAACAAGTTTTCTCTCTTTCTCTCCCTAGATTATTGAGTGTATTTTGTGAGTATTTAGATACTTTGAGAGTTTCTATTCATCAGAGCAAGTTTCTTTCAGCCTTATACCGGTATTCCGACCAGAAGTACTGATATTTTGAGGTAAGGGATATTATTTTCTTCTTAAATGATATTATTTTCATCAATATCATTATGCTAAAATATTGATATAAGTTTTTATCAAATTTGGAACTTTTTGTGTCGGGGTTACTATTCACGTATACGGCACTATTCACGTATACGGTACTATTCACGAATACGGCACTATTCACCGAAAAATAAAATTTTCCCTTTTTGTCCAAGATATCTATTATGGTTACTATCTTTGATTGTATCCATGTTTTGATCTTTATTTTTTGAATTCTGCTTCACAATTGATTATTATGAAGTATTATTGATCTTAGATAAACTGTTATACGAATCCCTACTATTTGTCCTTCTGTCTCACTGGATTCGTTCTCTTTAAGATATTTTTCATCATCCTCAGTCCTAAATGATGACATTACTGAATATCTTTGGCCTGTAGTGCAAAGATGTATGATTACTTGATGAATATATTTGGCCTGTAGTGCAAAGATGAACATGTGTTGAGATGAACATGACTGACAGGTGATACAAATGAATATCTTTGGCCTGTAGTGCAAAGATGAATATTTGGATAAAGATGATTATTAATTGATGTTACAGGGATAAAATATTGATGATGGACTTTTAAATCTTATAAGATAGTAGAATTCATTCTCTACTTGACTCTTCTAATGGTTTGCTGTTTCCGCTGCAGTTGTTGATCTAAAACTTGTTGTCGATTATATTCTATCAGATTTTTCCCTGTTCAATACTAATGATAATTTGATGGATATTATCTTAGTCATAATATTCTTTACTGGGCTAGTTGAGCTCACCCTTTTCCTTTTTGTTCTATTTTTCTTCTCAGGAGGTGAGAACATAGCAGAATCTAGTCGGGGTATGGAGTGATGGTTCTAGAAAGATGTTTTAGCAGTCCTCGCTATTTCTGTAAAATAGTGTTTGAATAATTGTAATGAGGATTTATTTGAGTGTGGATATTGTGTAGAGGACAATATTTGTATTTAAACTCACAGTATGTGTTGTCGTATTTTGCATGACAATTGTATTATTGAAGTTGTAGTTTGCTTTCTGTACCATGTATTTGGCGACTCAGAATGGATGTTGTATACCTATTTTGGGGGTGTCACACTAAGGAAGGAGAAGTTATATGCGAAATTCACAAAATATGAATTTTGGCTAGAGAGAGTATAGTTTTTAGGTCATGTTATCGACTGAGAAGGAATTTCAGTGGATCAAGCGAAGGTGGAAGCAGTGATGAGTTAGGAACAGCCAAAAACGCCGACTGAGGTGTGGAGTTTCCTAGGGTTGGTGGGATACTATCTAAGATTTATACAAGATTTTTTGAAGATAACTACTCCGTTGACTAACTTGACAAGGAAGAAAGTGAAATATGTATGGACAGAGAAGTGTGAAGACAGTTTTCAAGAACTGAAGAAAAGGCTGAGTGAAGCACCTGTATTGTCTTTACCCGACGATACAGGAAATTTTGTAGTTTATAGCGATGTTTCGCATAGAGGACTTGGCTGCATGTTCATACAGTATGTCAAGGTCACTGTGTATACATCACGGCAGTTGAAGGATTATGAGAAAGTTTATCCTACTCATGATCTGGAACTGGCCGCGGTAGTGTTTGCCTTGAAGATATAGAGGCATTACTTATACGGGGAGAAATGTGAGATATACACGAACCATAAAAGTCTAAAATATATCTTCACACAGAAGGAGTTGAATATGAGACAAAGGATATGGCTAGAGTTGATAAAGGATTACGATTGTGAAATCCTGTATCACCCAGGAAAAGCCAATGTAGTGGCCAATGCCTTAAGTAGGAAGGGTAAGGAAAAGTTGTCTATGTTAACGGCTCAAACTGAGTTAATAACAGATATGGCTAGGATGGAGATAGAGATGAATTTACCGAGTGAATCGGGTCATAGATTGTTTATAACTAGATTTAATCTACCATTGTAGAGAGAGTCAAGGATGTACAACTCAAAAATGATGAGTGTGACCAGATGAAGAAGCGGCTAACCGATGAAAAAGAAATGAAGTACAGTCTTGATAATGATGGATTATTAAGTTTTGAAGGAAGAATTTGGGTTCCGAATGAGACGAAATTAAAGGAGCAAGTGTTATAAGAGGCTCATAGTTTGAGGTACTCGATTCATCCTGGTAGTACTAAGATGTATTAAGACCTTCGATAGAGTTTTTGGTGGCCGAACATGAAGAGAGAGATAGCTGAATATTTGAGTAGGTGCTTAACTTGTCAAAAGATTAAGGCTGAACATCAACGACCCAGTGGCTTGTTACAGTCATTAGAGATTACGGAGTAGAAGTGGGAGCATATCATGATGGACTTTGTGGTGGGACTTCCAATTACTCATAAGGGGTATGATGCGATTTGGGTAATAGTGGACCGGTTGACGAAGTCGGCTCACTTTTTGCCAATAAGGGTTAAGTATAACTTAGGCCAGTTAGCTAAAATTTATGTTAAGGAAGTCATTTTCAAACATGGAGTACCAGTTTCGATAGTGTCAGATCGTGATCCACGATTCACATCGAACTTTTGGAGGAGTCTGCAAGAACAGATGGGAACGCAACTGAAGCTAAGTACGGCTTATCATCCACAAACTGATGGGCAGAGTGAGAGAATAATTCAGACATTGGAAGATATGCTGAGATCTTGCGTCATGGATTTCAAGGGTAGTTAGAATGATCATCTACCGTTAGTAGAGTTTGCGTATAACAATAGTTATCATGCGAGCATAGGCATGTCGCCTTACGATGCTTTATACGGACGAAAATACAGAACACCCTTGTGTTGGGATGAAGTGGGAGAACACCGAATGCTAGGACCAGAATTGGTGCAGTAGACAGCAGATATAGTCAAACTGATACGAATGCGTCTAGTAGCAGCGCAAGAAAGACAGAAGAAATATGCGAATTCGCATCGAGTGAACAGAGAGTTTGAAGTAGGCTCGAATGTATTTCTAAAGGTATCTCCCTGGAAAGGAAAGATACGTTTTGGAAAGAAGGGAAAGTCAAGTCCAAGGTTTATAGGACCTTTCGAGATATTAAAAAGGGTAGGAGAGGTAGCTTAAATGGTAGCGTTACCTCCAGACCTAGAACGAATACACAATGTGTTTCATATCTCTGTGTTACGTCCTTATAAGCTAGATTATAAGCACGTGATAGAATATGATCCTATCCATATCGAGAAGGACTTGACGTATGAAGAAATGCCTATTCAAATCATTGATAGAAAAGAGCAAGTTTTAAGGAACAAAGTTATACCTTCGGTAAAGGTGTTATGCAAGAACCATGATACCAAAGAAGCAACATGGGAACTTGAAGAAAAGATAAAGAAGAATTACCCTCAGCTATTTGTTTAATGTAAGACGAGATTCTGAGGACATAATCTTTATAAGGGGGGAAGGATGTAACGATCGAGAAATTCGGATTATTTGTTAAATAATTTTATTTGATTAAATAATGAATAAAATTATATTATATGATATTATTATGTGTTAGTAAGATGAAGGTTGTTCTATAACCTAGATGTGTCGAAATATCGTAGTATTCTGACTACGTGAAGGAATTAAAGTGTTTGAATTTCCAAGATGAAAATAAAAGCTTTCCGAGAAATTTTCTGAAAAATACTATTCACTGATTTCTGCTCGGGAATTATTTTTGAACTTCCGAGAAATACATAATGATAGAAAAATATGGGAGGATGAATTTTGTAATAATAATTCAAGTATGGCTATCGCAGTTTTTCGCCTGCGTACTAAGTTTAAGAATGTTAAGGAAAGTAAAGAGGGAATAAATGATGATCGTATAATAGCGAGTATTTTACGAGGCAATGAATACGAGTATGATACGATGTATTATACGAGTATTGTTGCCTCATTTTTGTTTTAGCAAAACGGACTCTAACTCATGCAAGTATACATGGGTCAACAAGTAGTACAGAGAAAGAAAAGTATCAATCCACGGAGAAAGGTGTTAAATGCAACAACTTAATCACTATTTCTATATGCTCAAACTATCAATCAATAGATGAATTTATATATAAATTAATTTTCAACTCAATAAATAAATATTATTAAAAGAAGGTAATCAAATTGGAGAGAAATGGGATTCTAATTTAATCTAATGCTTCATCGAAAATGTACGCATCATGTAATGTCTACTTATTAAATACGGAAAGCTAGTCGAGAGCATATAAGTGAAACACAACCATTTTTCAATGAACTATGCCCAAATTACACAAAATTCACGATTGATAGAATTCATGTAAACATCACAATTATTAAACTCACTATATGTCTATGTAAATTTACAACAAATATGATTTAAGCTCAAACTCTCTTAATGACTACACATGGTGAAATAGTATATGCCTATCCTTTATCACGAATCACAAAACCTAACATGAATAAGCCTTATGAACATATGCCATTATGGTCTAATATATACTTATATTTCATTTTCCAAATCCATCCAAGAAATTAGTGTGAATGGTGATCAATAATTCAAACATTTAGCACGACCATAATGAGCAATCAAATATTGAACAAATAACATCACAATCAGTCATACATATTTAAACTACACATTAAAATCCATTAGAATCCCATAATGGAAATTAGTTCATTTCTGAACCAAAAGCCATTATGGGATTGAAGCAAAACATGAAATTAAGAAATGCAATCAATAGATATAAGAGAAATGATAGAGCAAATATGATAATATATGTTGCAAAGTCTATTTCCAGGCTTGTTCAAATCAACATAAATCTCCAGAATTCCCAGCTAATAATTCTTCAGCAATCTAAATAAGTAGAGGAGCTTAAAGTAGTAATCAAATGCTCTCACTCTCTCTAGAGTAGTCTAAAACCCTAAGAACAGTAATGAATAATGATAAAAACCATGTATGGTAACCAACCATATCGTTTCAGATGAGCAAAACACGCTCAAATTCAAATTACAAAAAGTTAGCATTTTTTTAAACTGAAAACGACCGGTGCGGCCGCGCGATGGTGTAACTGGTTTCTGGTGTGGGCGCGCTATTTAGCAGTATACCGAGTGCATGGCCCTTTGATATTGGAGCGCGGCCTCGCGATATATAATTTTGCCTCTGAATTCTCTTTAACGCGGGCGTGCCATGTTTGACTGTAATGGCAGCGCGGCCGCGCTACTACTGCACTTTGCATTCTACTACTTCTTGTCTGCTACTTGCTTACTCTTTATTTCCTCTCTTCTGCACTTAACTATTTCATTGATCCTCCTACTCACATGTTCAAGTTCGACTGCAGTCTATACTCTTTAACAAATCCACTATGCCAAGTTAATGTTATCTCCATGCTATTTCATGTCATTATGTTGCTATGGGAGTTCCAGCTATGCATACTGCAAAATAAACATAAAATGCGAATAAAACAAAATAAAACTACTTAAGTTGAGCATAATTCATCGTGAGTTGGTAACCAATAAGTAGGTCTAAAACCTACTTATCAAGTATAAATGAAAGTTAGCATAAAGTGTATGACGAAAAATTATACGAACTAGTATATGTATGGGATACGAGGATTTTACGTTAAACGCTTTAATCCTATTGCATTAGACTTGTAAGATTTGTGTATGAATTGTGCAAGCCTAATTGGTATTGTGAAACCCATGTGGGCCCCATTGGTGAGACATAGTTGATCATGTGTGGTGAGGAAGCAAATGATAAGTTGTGTGATGACCAAGGAAGGAATAGTAAGGAGGTGGTTTAAGGAGGTGGGATGGCCTTTAGACTAAAATGCCCTCACTTTGCAATTCCTATAAATAGAGAGCTTTGGATTTTCATTTCTTGCCTAGTTCAAATTCCACCAACATCTTAGATTATATTTGAGAGAGAAAAGTAAGAGCTAAACTTGTTTTATCAAGAAGAAAGAAGAGGAATCAAGCTTGATTATCAAGGGTAAGAACCTCTAGATTATTAATCTTCTATCTCTTCAATTGTAGTTTGATAGAGAAGTGTTGATTAGTGGAACATGTATGATAAGAAGTGATACAGATGGCTAATCAATGGACTTAAACCTTAATAAGCCATGTTCAAGTAATTCAAACTTATTTAAGTGATGAACTAATGAAGAACATGTAAAAAGTTTTCATGTATATGATTTAATGAAATATGTTTGGTTAGGATGTTAAATTGATGGAATGAATCCATTTTGAACAACATAAAAATCTCAAGTAACGAAGTTATGGAGAAATTTACGAGATTAGACGATAATCGTTGAAATCGTTAAATTCTCGGAATGAAAGTCAAACGTCAACATTTAGCTTGAAAACGTTGGTTTTCGATGGAGATTAGTCTCAATTTGCATTCTAGAGTTGCGGACTCGAAAATGACCAAATTCTGACTTAGAACGAAGAAACGAGCTTTGAACGTTCACGAACGTTTAACGTTTTCGTAATAATTAACTAATCGGCAAATTTTGAGTTAAAAGATTCGAATATGAAATATTTTCTAATGAAATCATAGAGCATGTGATTTGTGAGCTAACGTCTTTTGAACGAGCCAATTCGGACTTGTAACGATTAAGTTATGAGCTCGAAAAATTCACTTAAGAAATTAACTATCAAAATTTTCTGAGGCTCAGGGCCGACGCCGCAACGCCGCCCAAAGCACTGTCCTTGGCACCATAGCGCCAAACTTGACCATTAGCCACTACAAAGTGGCGCCGCAGCGCGGCTGTTAGTGAAGGGACTCACGCCGCAGCGCCGAGTCCAGGTACTGCAAACTCCCGCCGCAGCGCGAGTTGTATATAGAAAGCTGGCGCCGCAACGTCTGCTCTAGAAAATGACCAGTAAAGAATGCTTAAGTGTATAAAGAAGGAAGAAGTTAATTAGTAATGAATTGAATACTTAATTGACTTGAAGTAACATCGTTGAAGATACTTAAAAGCTTAAGAATGATGGCTAAAGGTTGACAAACGATTATGTAAATATAAGAACAATGTAATACGATACAGTAACGAATGATAAACAATCTAAATCATGATTAGATTGAGAAGAAGTGTAAGGTATAGTAGTGACCTTACATGATTATTTATGACCTAATATGGTATGTTATGTGATCATATATTGTAGAAACCTTAAAGACTCAAAGAAAAAGTATAATTACTGTAGAAGACGCTAAAGGCAAGTGTTCTAACCCTTGTCTATATTCATTCTAGACAAGCTTTGTAAATTCATGTATCTTACGCAAGAATTGATGTATGATGAAGTCAAAGACAATTTCTTAGGCTAGAATTAAGATGTTTTATGGATTTCTTATAATCTATCGAACTATTGTCAATGTTGTCAAAGTTTTGCCAAACTATTTTGGTATGGTTTCAAAGAAAGACTGAGTATACATAAACAAATGTTTTGTCGTCAAACGACAGGCACGTGAGGTTGCCAACACTTAAACATAAATACGTTTAAAAGAAGTAGTGTTGGACAACATAGAGTACTATAGGCTGATCACCTAGACGTGCTCGTAAGATACGCCGAACTTATGAACTTGGTGCCGAGTTATCCTTTTCAAAGAAAGAATGAAATGCTCAAGGTCTTGGACCAATATTGATGTTTAATGAATGTTGTTCATTATGAAAAGTTTTAAAGAAAAGAGAAGTGCTATTTTGATTTATCGATAGTACTTTATAACTATTGTTTCAGTTATTGAAGATATACTATTTATATGATTTAAGCCTCTTGTTTAAATGAAATTGTTATACTTGCTGAGCTAGTTATGCTCACTCTTGTTTGAACCATATAAATGCAGCTAAGACCGAACGGACTAAAGGATCCAGTAAAGATAAAGGAAAGGCTAAGGCGAACCAATAGATTGCCTTGTAATTGTAAGACCCCAACTTTTATGAGTAAAGATTAATTTTTTTGAAAATATATTTTTGAATATAATGGTGTGGATTTGATATAATGTTATAGTTGTGGGTAATATTTACAAATTTTGCAAAGTAAACAAGTGGTTTTAAAATATTCAATTGGTCGGAGAATATTCGTTTTAACAAGGAATATTCGTACGACGACACAATCATTGATGGACTCCACAATGGAAGTATTGTCGGAGTTAGAAAATGATAGAAATATCTTTTTATAAAAATAACGACGAAAGTTTTACCGTTAACTTGTTATACTACCCGATGGTAAAAGTACAGTAATATGCGTGGTTGCATAGTAGTACACGATATTGATTATTGATGCTTACGTGAGAAGTCACTCAGTTATACTCAATTATTGCTACAGTAATTGCTGCATAATATCTCTCATATTATTGATTCAATTATTGTCACAGTATCATCTGCATAATATTTTATATTATTAAATCAATAATTGAGACGACAAAGTTATTCATATTATTATTTACATTATTGACGATGTCTAGAAAGTTCTGTCGAGGAAAGGGGGTTGGTCACCTAATTGCGTGCTAATAGGGAGAAATCCTTATCGGAAAGTCCTATTTTTCCTAGGAATGATCTGGTTGTTAAATATTATGAGTTATAGTATTAATGATGAATAAGTCGTGTTGATTAAAGATGAAATTGTTGATAAAAATATCTCCATTGTGTTGGAATTATTTGTGTTAGTGGAAATCGACAATTTCGATAATAATTAATTTTTGGATGTTAAATTGACCAATCGGGTAAATAATCGGACAAATGAGCAATTAATTGCTATTAGTTCACATGCATATAACTATTTACTCACATGAATGGAACTATTGGTTCACATGCATTACAATTAGGGGAGATGGTGCAAGATTGATAATACTTGCAGGACTAAATTAAAAATAGAGGAAAATATGGAGGTACTATACTATAATAATTCGAGCCCCAAAACGTGCAATTATCGAAACTATGTTTTTCTATAAATAAAAGCTCATTCTTCTTTCACTCTCACCAATTCACTAAGACTCACAAGAGCAATTATAGAGAGAGAAGCTATAGAGAGGAAAAAGAAGAGTATTATGCCACTTCACTATTCCAGTATCCAGTCTTCTTCTAAGGTAAGGAATATTATTTTTGTTCAGTATTCGTAAGAAATAATATTTTCGTCCATACTCTGTAGTATGTGAGTAATATTATTTCGGTTCGTATTCCTAATTTTACACTCATTCTGTTAAAGTATTTCTTCTATACTTCGTAAAATTAGTAGAATACCCTTGATATTTGCACTTCATCCAGTATCTTTTCATGAAAATATTATTCTGAGAATTCTTGATAATTATTGATATTTTCATGTCGAAATACTATTCACGGGATACTATTTACAAAGTACTATTCACGAGATACTATTCACAAAGTACTATACCCAGGTACTATTTATAAAGTACTATTCACATGTACTATTCATGAGGTACTATTCACTCGAGTACTATTCACCCGAGAAACTATTCATGATAAAATTGATTTCTTTGCTATCCAAATTATTTTTGATACAATATTATTCTTGAATTTAACTCTACAAAGTAGTATCATGTTGACAATTTGGACATTATTGAATTCTGGATAAATTAAATTATAAATCTTTAAAAATTTATCCTTTATTTTCTTTTAATTGAATTCTTATAACATTGTCATCATCCTCATGCTTATATTGTGATGAAAGTCATCTTTGGTTTACGTGCATAGATGGACTGTTGATTGGTATGATTATGACCAGGGATCATTCGGTATAATCATGACCCGTAATGTTACAAATGATGTAGTAAAAGTCCTCATTGGCCCGTAGTGCATTGATGGATAGTTATTGGCATGATTATGACCATTGGTGATTACACGAATATCCTTGGCCCGTAGTGCATGGATAATTTGTGGACGTGATACTAATGAATATCTTTGGCCCGTAGTGCATGGATAATTCAGTGATGTGGATTATTTGTTAAGCTGAGTCTCAGCTATAAAGTTGATGATAAACTTTTTAAATCATAGAAGATAGTAGATATCATGCTCTACTTGACTCTTCTAATGGATTACTTGTTCCGCTGCAGTTAAACTAGATATTTATTATATTTTATCAGTTTAACACTTTTAAATGCTAATGATAATTTATTCTGTATTATCTTAGTCATAATATTTATTACTGGGCTAGTTGAGCTCACCATTTTGCTTTTATTGTTCTCTTCGGGAAATGAGAACGTAGCCGGGACTAGTCAGGGAATGGAGTGACGGTTCGAGATAGTTGTTTTAGCAGTCATCACTATTTAGTGTGATAATAAATGTAATGAGGATTGAATTTGAGTTTGGATATTGTCTATAAGATAATATTCGTGTGAAAACTCTCAGCTACATTTTGTCGTATTGTGTAAAAGGAGTTTGTATTTGATTTCTGTACCATGTATTTGGCGACTCAGAATGGGTGATGTATACCTATTTTGGGGGCATCACAGTTGGTATCAAAGCTTAGTGATATGATCCCTGGCTGAGATGTGAGACTAGAACTAGGAGGGGAGAGGCGGGTATTCCTTCGCTAGTATGACGTACGTAAGTTTATTTGGTATTTACTTGGTCGATCAGAGTATAGGGATAATATGTGACATGTCAATTAACCCTTATTTTGTGGTAGTGTTTGAAAATGACATCCCAGAATGTTGAGATAAGCAATGGAGCACATGAGACCGTTGAGTCACTGAATATCAATACCCATGATAATGTGCATCAGAAAGCAATAATCCTTATGTAAACAATAACACTGACCAGATGATGAACGATGGGATGTTTAGAGGCTTTATTCAATTCATGCAACATCAGGCGAGAGAGACTCTTGTTCAAAATACAGGTGGAAACACTGGCAACTCTCGGATGGTCACCGCTAAGCAGTTCAAGGAGCTGGGACCATCGGAGCTTTTGGGAGAGCCAAAACCACTTAAGGCGGAGATGTGGATAAAGCAGATCACCAAGATATTTGATGTCTTGGGATGCTTCGAGGAGCAAAAGGTTCCGTTTTCCACCTTCATGTTGAGAGAAGAGGCATATTACTGGTGGGAATCAGTAAAGCGTACTCAACCTGCCGCACTGAAGATGTCTTGGGAGAAGTTCCAAGAACTGTTCAATGACAAGTACTTTTCCAAAAGTATTCGTCACATGAAAGAGGTGGAGTTCATCAAGCTAGAGCAAAATAATATGATCGTGTCGTAGTACGAAGCTAAGTTTATCGAGTTGTCCCGGTTTGCGTAATCATTTGGTTGATAATGAGGAGAGAATGACGCGAATATTTCTGTGAGGTTTGAAACCTGAAATACGTCAATACCTAATTTCTCACAAACTGTATTTGTATTCAGATATTATAAATAGGGCTCAGTTATTGGAGCGTGATAATGACTCAACCCAACCAAGAGAAAGCATCCAACAAAATGATAATATCAGTGATAGCAATCATCGAAGTAGTGACAACAAACGTGGAGGAAGTCAGCATGCCAAAAATGGTAACCACTTCGGTGGTAATCATGGCCAAGGTAATAAAAATGGAAATTTCAAGAAGAGGAGATTCAATAATGATGGAAAGACGTCAGCACCAGCACCCGTTGTTAAAGAAAGAGAACGATCACTGATCGTATACTACAAATACGGAGGGGAGGGACACATCAGTTCGAACTGTACGCATCAATCTAAAGCGTGTTATAATTGTGGAAGAGAAGGTCACCTAACCCAATTTTGTCCTATAGTGAAGTCAAGTCCAGATGGGATGGAGGCACCCAAGGCCGTCCTAGAGAAGTCAAAGCCTGTAGTTCAAGGGATAGCGTTTGTCGTGACCTCCCAAAAAGTGAGAAACCCAAACGAAGTCATCATGTGTAAGATAATCATAAACTCTAGCGAAGTCTATACCTTATTTGATACCGGTTCTACCCATTTCTTTTATTTCTCCTACTTGCGCTCAACGTTTAAATTTAACTCCGGAGAAATTAGACTTTGACTTATCTGTTGAAACTCCGTTGGGAGAAACCTTCATTACATTCACTATTTATAAGTCTTGTTTGATTTATATCGGCAACCGCACGTTACCTGTCGATCTTATCTCTTTAAAAATACTTGCATTCGATGTGATTCTAGGGATTGATTGGTAAACTACTCATCAAACTAAAATTGATTATTTTCGTAAGGTTGTTAGCTTTCATATTCCTAACCAACCTATTATGCGAATTCAATCAACCAAACCACTAAAGTCAATCACTGTCATATCAAGCTATAAAGCTATTCGTTTATTAAAAACTAGATGTCAATCTTTCTTAGCCCATGTCACAGATTTAAACAAAAATACGCCAATTTTGAATGATATTTCTATTGTTAATAAATTTCTTGGCGTATTCCCTGAAGAACTTCATGGCCTACTCCCAGAGCGTGAAATTGAATTTTGTATTAACCTTAAACTCGGTACAAAACCCATTTCCAAAGCCTCATATCGAATGACTCGTACTGAAATTCAGGAGTTAAAAACTCAACTACAGAAATTATTAGACATCAGTTTCATTCCTCCTAGTACGTCTCTGTGACCCGATTTGTTACTTTTGGCTCTCATATGATCAATTTGGATTATGCCTTTCGTAATTGATTATTTAGTAACTTTTCTATTTCCCACAGCTTTTTCAGAGAAGAAACCTTGTTCTTCAGATTTTGAACTTCCGTTGATGCTTGATCAGCTCCAACTCTAGTGTCCGAATCACTATCTGTTTGTTCTATTATTTCTGGATCTGGTACTATATTTTCCAATACCACCACCTCGTCAAGGTTGCTTTCAAGGTGAGCCTCTATTTCAGCTATTGGCTTTGATATTGGCTCTGTCATGGAGATTAGCTCCTTCTTTACAATTTGAGGGTATCCTAATTCTTTTCCACCTAACATCTACACACATAAATTATTCTGATTAGCGTATAGTATATACACATAGCAAATAATAGTTTTATATAAGTTATCTTTTATTTGGTTTTACGATGAATTCGTTCAACTCATCTCTTTTTAAACTCTATATGAGTTATTTGTATTTTCAACGTTTCCATCTGTTCTAAGGTTATAGCCTAAGTCCTATCCCACCTAAGGTTTCTAACCCTAAGCTCTGATACCAACCTGTGACGCCCCCAAATTCAAGTACTTGAAACCTGAACTCAGTGCTTCACGATATCATTTTTATGAGCAGAATAATACTAATAATAATAACAATAATATAAATACCAAACTTAATTTACATATATCAGAGTCTAATCCCCAGATACGCGACCTTTAAACATTCATTACATGATAATTAATAGGTGTCATTGTCTTGATAAAATTTAACTATTACATAAAAGAACACAAACTTATTCTGCCCGCTTTCCTTTCCCTTTGTTCTTGCCTGAACTTTCTGGTTGATCACGATTAGCTAAAAATATTTAAATTTAAAGCAAGAATGAGCATTTGATTGCCCAACAAGTAATAACAATAATAAATATTAGCTGAAAGAAGTAAATATTTTCTTTGAACGACACTTCTACAATGAATCAACAGTTGTGAAGTAAGCTAAACCAATAATAATAACATATCATTTCTATATCAAATTTTGAAACTACGTATTGATTATAAATGGAAATTAGTAGACAAACTATGAATATTGTTTTCTATTTTCGAAAAGGTTAAACGAAACTTCATCTGCAAACCGTCATATCTTACAAGCACGGGGGTGATCAGCCCTTTATGCCATGTATTGATCAATACTACATGTTCAAATGATATTTTCGTCCAGCATATCCGCCTTAGGCGCATAAAAGTTTCCCATGTTCGGGTTGTTCATACTTAGTCGGGAATCCAAACTAAAATAATTCGGTTGGATACAATAATGTTCTATCTTGTTCAATAATATTTTTAAGTTTGTGTCTAGCCGAATCAAATAGCTTAGACGGCTTTTAAGTCAACGTATACATACTGGAAACTAATAAGTATAAATCAACATGTGATAAAATATAATGATTATCCAAGTGAGGACACTTGTATAACCATATTTAGAAATTAACCAACAGAATAAATATCAGGATTGTACAATAATACTGCATTGATAAACAATGATCGAATAATTTAAGAAATTGTATGGATTAAAATAATTGGATACATAATCGATAACAATAAAGTTAATAATCTGGCATAATGATAATATAATTCTGAAACTTTCTTACTCAAGTCCATTGCATAAAGTAAATGCAAATGATAGGATACTTGCCTGGTCTGCTTCTTACAGTTACGCAACTTAGTTTTATCTTTTATATCAAGACCTATCATTAATAAGATCATTCTATCGATTAAAAATACATATCATAACACATAGTACTGCTATTTATAGTCAGCACATAACCTAATCACATTATCACACATGTTTAACAATCATTGCATCACATACAGACATGTATCTAGTCAAATTATCTAAGTCCAGATCAATTTCTAAAATATTTCTGTGTACCAACGGCTTTATCGGATAATTATCGTGTCTAAAACTCTATTCTGTAGTTCAATATTCATTTAGATAATTTAAATATTAGTCATATTATTTTTCATAGCCTTATAATAATTTTTAAATAATTATTATAATTTATCATAATTTTTCAAACACTGGAATCATTATTAAATGATTTAAATACTATATATTTCTATTATTATTAATATTTAATTAATATTAAATTATTAATGAAACCATTTCCAAAATATTAAAGTTATTTATAATAATCCAAAATATTTTTAAAACATTTTTATTACCCTTAAATAATTTTTAAAACAATTAAAATCATTTATAAATAATTACTATTAATATTTAAATATTAATGTATTATTTATCAAAATATTAAAAGTCATTAATTATAACTTAAAATATTTTAAAACCATTTATATTTTAAAACCATTAATTTTTATAACTTAAAATAATTTTAAAACTATTTTTAGAATTTTTAATAATTAATTTCTATTTTTAAATAATTTTTGAAAATTTAATTAATTAAAATTATTAAATCTGTCGCTATAGCCTTTAGCGATAGAAACCGTCGCCTATTGTGTTCTTGAGAAACCCAAATCTTCATAAGACAGTTTCGAGATGCTTACTTTGACCAAACTTAATTCTTACCCTATGATGTTTCTGGACCAACTAAGTATCAAATCTTGTAGTACTAGTGTAATACTACACAATCCAACAATAAACATGATCAAACAACATAACAAGAATGAGATCTGAGCATGCAAAGTGGCTGTTAGAGCTGTTCATCACGTTTCTGGGCTGCCCAGAAAATCAAGTCATGGTCGGTCAACGACCTTGGTGGCCTTATATCGTGAAATATGTTCATGGTAAAGGTGTTCTAGACATCGGGTTGTGTAAAGGAACTAACATAGAACATGTTTTGAACAATTGTCAAGTCTAAACATCATTAATCAGAAAGATCTAAGCCATTGAAAAGACTGTCAGAGCTGTTCTTCATTTTCTGGGTTACCCAGAAATGATGAACAGTTCGTGAGGCCTACTTTGGGCTTCCATAACTTGTTGTTCTTGTAACATTTTTGTGATCTAATGAGTCCAGTGTGTAGCCAAAATGACAAGGTACAAATGTATTACAAAAATTCACCATAACAACATCACAGCAAGCAGATCTATGCCGGTCAAAGTCTGTCAGTGGTCATGATCATCATTTTTTTGGGTTACCCAGAAAACTAAGTTCATGAACGTCTGACCTCCTTTGACTAGCCACCAGATCCAGTATATATGATATCTAGAGGTTCTGAAAGGATGGATCTAAAGTTAAACTAACATACTACAACATGGTTACAACAACTAACTTATAACACACAACATCAGCAAGATCAGAGGCTACAAAATCATTGTCAGACAGTTCTGGGCAAGATTTGGGTTACCTAGATTTTGTCTAGTTATGGTCGATCAACGGGGTTTGACCACCCATAACTTGCAATCTGTTCATGCTCTGACCTTGAATCAAGTTCTAGAATACAGATCTCATATCATACTACAAGTTTAAACTTTCAAAACATAAAAACATAAACAGAAAAAGTGTGACGCCCCCAAATTCAAGTACTTGAAACCCGAACTCGGTGCTTCACGATACCATTTTTTTGAGCCGAATCATACAATAATAATAACAATAATATAGATACCAAATTTAATTTACATATGCATCAGAGTCTATTCCCAGGTACGAGACCTTTAAACCTTCATTACATCATAGATAATAAATAACATTGTCTTAATAAGCTTTAACTTTTACACAGAATATTATAAAACTCATTCGAACAGCTTTCCTTTCCCCTTATTTTTGTCTGAGCCCTCGGGTTGTTCATACTTAGCTGAAAACATTTAAATTTAAAGTAAGAATGAGCATTTAATTGCCCAGCAAGTAATAGCAACAATAAATATTAACTGAAAGAATTAAATATTTTATGTGAATGGCACTTCTACAACGAATCAATAGTTGTGAAGTAAGTTGAACCAATAATAATAACATATCACTGCTATATAAAATTTTTGAAACTACGTACTGACTATATCTGGAGATCAGTTGACAGACTATGAACATTATTTTCTATTTTTGAAAAGGTTAAACAGAAATTCATCTGTAAACCGTCATAACTTACGGGCACGGGGGGTGATCAGCCCGTTATGCCCTGTATTGATCAATACTACATGCAAGAACGATATTATCATTCACTCTATCCACCTTAGGTGCATAAAAGTTTTCCCATGTTCGGTATGTTCATACTTAGTCGGGAATCTGAACCAAAATAATTTGGTTGGATACAATAAAGTTCTATCTTGCTCAAAAATATTTTTAACAGCCAAATCAAATAGCTTAGACGGCTTTTAAGTCAACGTATACATACTCAAAATCAATAAGTATGTATCAACATGTGATTAAATGCAATGGTTATCCAAGTGGGGACACTTGTCTAACCTTATATAGGAATTAACGAACAGAATAAATATCTGAATAATACAGTAATACAATGATCGGATAATTTAAGAACTTGTATGAATACAAAGATTGGATACATAATCGATAACAATAGAGTTAATAATCTGGCATAATAATAATATAATTCTAAAACTTTCTTACTCATGTCCATTGCATAAAGTAAATGCAAAGTTAGGATACTTGCCTGAGCTGCTGCTTACAATAACGCAACTTAGATTAATCTTTTATATCGAAACATATCATTAATAAGATCATTCATTCGATTAGAATAATGTATCATATCGCATAGCACTGTTATTTGCAGTCAACAGATAACCTAATCGCATTGTCACATAGGCTTAGTAGTCATTGATTCACTAACAAACACTTATCTGGTCAAACAATCTAAGTCCTAATCAAATTCTGAAATATTTTGGTGTGTCGACGGCTTTATCGGATAATTAACGAGTTTAAGACTCTAACGTGTAGTTCAATATTCGTTTAGATACATTAAATATCAGTCGAATTATTTTTCATAGCCTTATAATAATTTTAAAATAATTATTATAATTTATCATGATTTTTCAAACACTGGAATCATTATTAAATGATTAAATATTAACTAATTCTATTATCATTAATATTAAACTATTAATGAAACCGTTGCCAAAATATTAAAGTTATTTATAATAACTCAAAATATTTTTAAAGTGTTAATATTACCCTTAAATGATTTTTAAAGTATTTAAAATCATTTTTAAATAATTATAATTTATATTTAAATATTTATGTATTATTTATCAAAATATTAAAAGTCATTTATTATAACTTAAAATATTTTTACTTTATTTATATCCTTTTTAAATAATTTTTAAATCAATAAAACTATTTTTAATCTATTTATTTAATATAATTATTAAATAAAACTAATATCATTAATATTAAATTAATATCATTAATATTAACTTATTAATGAAATTATCCTTTAAATATTAAAAGTTATATTTTATAACTTAAAATATCTTTAAACACTTTATTTTTATTTAAAATAATTTTTATAATATTAAAATCATTTTAAACTAATTATTTAATATAATTATTAAATCATTCTAATATCATTAATATTAAATTAATTAATGAAATTTACCTTTAAATATTGAAAGTTATATTTTATAACTTAAAATATTTTTAAATACCTTATTATTATTTAAAATGATTTTTAACATAATAAAATCATTTTAATTAATTTATTTAATTCATTTATTAAATAACTTAAGTATCATAAATATTAATTTATTAATGAATTTTATCACAAAATATTAAAAGTCATTAAAAATAACTTAAAATATTTTCTTATACCATAATATAATTTTAAATGATTTTTCAAATATTAAAATCATTTTTAAATAATTTATTTAATATAATAATTAAATAATTTAAATAACTTTAATATTTCAAAAATATTAGTTATTTATGAAATATTTTAAAAATTATTAAAAACTAATTTTCAAACTTTAAAATAATTTTTAGTAATTTAATTTGTATTTTTAATAATTAAAAACTAATTTTCTATAATTATTTATTAAAAATACAATTTTCAGAAATTAAGTGTCGCTAAAGACTGCCTATAGCGACAGAACCGTCGCTATAGGTGTTCCTTATGTTCTTGGCTAAACCCAGAACATTCATGCCAGTTATCGTGGGTACTACTTTGACCAAGTGCTATTCTTAATTTGTGATGATTCAAGGCATGATTGTGGTTAGATCTTATAGTGTTAGTGTAGATCTACATGATCTAGCAACAATCATGGCCAACAAGCTTAAATTGAGAGAGATTTAAGCCATCAAAGTGGCTGTCAGAGGCTGTTCTTCATTTCTGGGTTGCCCAGAAATGAAGAACAGTTCGAGCAAGCACTTTTGGGCTTCCACAACTTGCAATCTGTGTAATATTTTTGTGCTCTAAAGGTTCCAGGTTGTAGAACACATGTAGTAATATAGATCTATCACAAAACATCATCATAATAACAACAAATCAAGCAAATAAGATCCGGTCAAACCATGTCAGGCAACACATTTAAATGTTTTCTGGGTTACCCAGAAAACAGAAAATGTGTTCGACCTGACTCGTTTGACCGGCTGCTAAATCCCATCTGTTTATCATTTAGGTGATATCAAGGCATAAGGTTGAAGTCCATCTAACATAATATAACCCTGATATAACAACATTTACAAAACATGTATAATCCGGCAAGATCAAAGTCCATAAATAAGCTGTCAGACTGACCTGGGGACATCTGGGTTACCCAGAAACTTTGCAAGTCATGGTCAGTCAACGCAGTTTGGCCTTCCATTACTTGCAATATACGTATGATCTAAGCCTAATTTCAAGCCCAGATCAAAGAGCACATATCAGACTACAACTACAAAGCTTTAAACAACCAAAACACATAACAGAGAAAGATTCGTGGCCACTAACATTCGTTGTCAGTCCCCAGTTTGAATTTTTTTTCAGATTTTGTGAAATGCTAGATCTGAGCCTATAGATGTTATGGATCTAACATCTATCAACCTAGATCATCATTATACATTACTAACAACATATTTTAACTCAAAAATTTAACATCTAACATGGCCTTCAAGATCAGATTATAAATTAGGGTTTTGTACCTCTCTTTAAAAAATCTTGATTCTTAGCTTCTGATCTGTTTGTGGTAATCGTTGGGCTTGCTTAGGGGACTGATATGCTATATAATTTCGTGGGTTTGACGAGAGAGAACTGAAGTTAGGTGTTTGGAGAGAAATGAGGCAAAATAATGACTTTTCTCTCTCTTTAATCTATATGTAAAACTTGTATGCATGTATTTGATGATCTCATGGCTGAGATCAGGAGTGCTATAGCTCATAGCTAGGTTAGGGTGATGATTTTGCCAAGATTTTTGTTAGATTTCCTAGCAATAATTCACCAAATGGGACAAAAATGGTATAATGATAATTTGCATTTTAATTTTAAGGGTATTCTTGTCCAAGGTACTTAAATCTAGGGTTTAATCACTAGATTTTAAATCTTAAAGTTTCCCAAATAATTTCTAGGGTTTGAAAAATTAAAATTCAAGTGTAATAAAAATTTAATTAAAACACACTAATTACAATTAGGGTTTTTAATAGAAAATTAAGGTTTAAATAATTAGGGTTCCTTAATTATCATTAGGGTTCCCAAATTAACAATTCAATTTACTAAAATAATAATTAGGGTTTCTAATTTTAGCAATTAGGGTTCCTAATTAGCAAATTAGGGTTTCTAATTTTAATTAGGGTTTTCAAATATTAATCATGATTTTCCCTAATTAACAGAAATTCTATAGTATGCTACTTAATTCATATAATAACATTTCTGACCGACCTTAAACTCCTATTTTGAGTTTCCAATTACGGTTTATGACAGTAATACTAGGGTTTGTCGTGATACACCATAATTGCCTAACCAATATCAGTCTACACATATACAGTATATATTCATAACACTAAAAATTAATATTATAATTAATATAATATTATTATTCTCATTCATTGTTCAAAATCCAAAATTAGGGTTTTAGATTCCATATCTGATTTATCTATCATATATAACATTATTTATTAAGTTATAATAATTACTTAACTAGCCCGAAATAAATTCATATAATAAAATAATTATTATAATAAATATTTAATCATCTCATATATTATTTAAATAATATATAATCATGTTTTCATGAAAAATAAATAATAGAAACATTTCTACTACAACAATTAATTACTAAAAGAATGTAATTTATAATGATTAAAAATTCTTAAAAATTTATTTATAGTTTTTCAGGTAATAATTATATTTTCATTTATTACAAATATACGTACACATTACCTGACACATATTCTCATCTTTAAAATAAAAAAAAATTATATTCAAAATTTCTCATTTATTTATATAGAAAATATCGGGTTATTACAAAAAGATCTACAAGACCTGACATTTGGTTGTCAAACAACACAAAAATTTTCCAGATTTTGAAAAACTTCAAATCCGAGCCTATATATGTTATGGATCTAACATCTATCAACCCAGATCATTAATATACACTATAAACAAACTATTACAACACAAAATAATAACTTCTAACACATCATCAAATGTCAGATTTTTAGGTTTAGAGTTATACCTCACTTTGATTAATTTTGATTCTTGGCTTTTGATTTGTTAGTGGAGGTGGTGGGGCATGATTTAGGGACTGAAATGCTAGGAGAATTCGAGGGTTTGAGCATGAGAGAGTTAGGTTGAGTGCTTGGTGAACAAATGATAAAATGAGTACTTTTCTCTCAGTTGATCTATTTATATTTTGAATGCAATGCATGAATCTAAAGTTGCTGTCAATAATTGCCTGATTTGTATAGATTTTGGCACATGAGATATCTAGGGTTGGTGAACAACCCAAATCATGGCAAGATTTGCAAGCTACCAATTCAAGAATGTGACAAAAAGGGCATTGTGGTCATTTTGCTAGCAAATTTAATGGCTATTTTGTAATCTTGACAATCCCTTAGGGTTTGACCCTAAGGTTTTCCAAAAATTAGATTTCTAAGATTTCATTTAGGGTTTAAAATAAAATAAAATAAAAATATTAGTTTCTAAAAATAAAATCTATGGTTTCTTGATTAGTTTAGGTTTTCTAAATATTTAGACCCACAAATTAGATTTAAGAATTACTAATTATCATTAAGCGTGCCAAATTAGCGATTAGGATTTATAATTATCAATTAAGGTTTATAATTTTGAAATTAGGGTTCCTAATTTAGAAATTAGGATTTATAATAATTAGGGTTTTCCCTAATTCGGGTTATATTCCATATTACCAGTTATTAGTCACATTAACACAATTATATAACAGTCTTGAACTTCCATTTGAGTTTCAATTTTAGGGTTTAACAAATTAATATTAGGATTTTGACATGCTACACCATAATTGACCAACCATTATCAATACACACATACAGTATATATTTATATCACTGAAAAATAATATTATATTTAATATAATATTATTATTCTCATTCCTTATTCCAAATCCAGAATTAAGGTTTGGATTCCATATTTGATTTATCTTGCACAAATAACATTATTAATTAAGTTAAAATTATTAACTTAACAATCTTGACTAATTATACATAATAAAATAATTATTATAATAATCTTAATAGTTATTTCATATATTATTTAAATAATATAATAATCATATTTTCATAGAAAATAAAAACATTTCTACTACAAAATTAATTATAACAATATAATTTATAATGATCAATAATTCTTTTTAAAAAAAATTATTTGAAATTATTCATGTAATAAATAAATTTTATTTATCACATAAATACGTACGCTTTATCTTATACATATTCCCACCTTTAAAATAAATAAAAAAATTTATACGCCAAATTTCTTATTTATTCATATAGAAAATATCAGGTTATTACAGTCTCATTTGGGTGCTCCTGTTTTATTTGTGAAGAAGAAAGATGGGAGTATGCGACTTTGTATTGATTATCGGGAGTTGAACCATGTCACCATCAAAAATAGGTACCCGTTGCCTCGCATTGATGACCTGTTTGACCTGTGTGATAGATATATATGAATGTTGATGTCATGTACGAATGGTTAAGGTATACCTATACATACCTAGCTATTCTAAGAGTATGATGAGAAAGTGAAGTTTAGGTTTTACAAACATAGTTAGGAAACAATATTTGTTCTTATATTATGAGCGTATAAAATAAGTGACTAATGAATATTAATCCATGATTATATAACTATGTAGGAATATACGAAGGGCAGATAAGCTTTAAGCAGTTAAGTCGTAGTTGATAAACTATGAATCAGGCAAGTGTTTCAGTTCCTATTTGTTATATGAATTCGATAATTGTTAGTTGAGCTATATTATGCCATGAGAATGTTGATGCATATATATGAAATGCATATGAGATATGTATAAAATGTGAAAGTTGATCTTTGATGATATGCTTGTGATGAAAATCTCTATGCCTGCTATGTGAGAAGTAACATGCGTAGTAAATATTCATTGATTATGAATGCATGAACTGAGTATGTTATTATATGTTATGTGCTGCATAAAAACTGTTAGAATTGCTGTGCTGTCGAGCTCACCCTTGCAAATAACCACTTTTGTAGGTTAAGGACTCATGGTAAAGTTACATGCTACTTGATTGATAAAGTTCAATAGCATCGAAGGAGATTGATTTATTTATTTAAATATATGTTCTTGAACCGCGTTTAGGTTCTACGAGATGTACATGATAGTAGTTTACGATGTGTAATACATGTTAAGTTGTATTATGTGATACATAGAGGAGTTCGAATTGAGATTTAAAGATTTATACAGTAATTCGAATTGAATGAATTATAACATAATTTTATTCAAGGATATGTAATTGATTCAAGTTAAGATATCAATAAAAGATTTATTTTCAAAGGAGATTGAAAAAGTTTAAATTTTTTTGCATATTTATATAACATCGAATATGATGTAAGATAGGAATGATAAATGACCAAGATTAGAAACTTATAAAAGTTTGGGGTCATTATACAGATCCTGGAAGTGGAAAGAATCTACATTCTAAATTGTAATAAGCAAAGTTATATTCATTAAGTTATGAATAAAAGATATAAATAGTTGACGATAGTAGTATCTTGGCGGACCGGATTCGGGGTTCGAAGGAACCCGAATTTGGGGGCGTCACAGGTAGGTATCAGAGCTATAGGTTATAAACTTAGGTAAGTGTACCTTATGCTATAACCTGAGAGAGAGAGAAAGATAAAGATTAAAATATATATGTGAAGATTCAAAGAAGAATCTTGAAGTATCTAGAGAACGAGAATTCAGGAGTTTCCAAACTCTGGTAATAAATGTTAAGATGTTGTCTTTAAGATGAAGATGACAAAGAGATTAAGAATGAGCTCGGATGGAGTTTTGTTGACAATAGGGAAAGATCCCTAAGGTAAATTGATAATCAGGACGTGATCAGAATGAGCTATGAAGCGATAAATAGTCTATAACGACTAAGTGTGTATAGCTTGGTGCTATAAGAGAATGCACTATAAAATGGTACGATGTGAACTCATGAGGAGTTGTGTATGATGAGATACGAAGAATTCGTATCGACCAAAGAACATGTTAAGTGTGAGATAGATTTAGGTGGGATTTTAATTGAGGACCTATGTCAGCTGCTGAGTTATATGATTCCTTATTATGGGCGGGGAATTGTACTTGGTGTAAAAAATCACTTAGTTCTGGCACTAATAATCATTGAAATGTCTGTGTCGCGCTATTTACTATATACCTATTGAGAAGATGATTCTTTTCTCATGTGTATAACAAATAGATAGGTTATAGTTAGAGAATATAAGGTTAAGTTGCAAGTTCTTAAAACTCATACTTATGGTACGTTCGTGACTCATAATTATATGAAATATTTTTGAAGCCCTCGGCAAATGGGCGCCTATGGTCTGACTAGGGTAAATTCTTAAACTCATATGATTATAGAAAGTTCCTAGATTTCCAAAGTGTGGTAAGTTTAATGAACTATATCGGGTATATGTATGTTGTGAAGTTAGAAATTTTGGTATAGCGAGCATTGATGGTGTTGAAGATTGGTAGAATGAAGCAATGGAGTAAAGATTGAAGTTGATGGAGAAACATGAATTTTCTAAATCTTCTAGCTCTGCTAGATTTTCAAAATTTATTGACTTCGTGATGATTTTTGCACTTTCGTTTTCTTGAAAAACATTGGATCATGTGATTGAACCAATGATATTTTAAAAATAATACAGTTATCCATATGTCTATGCTAATTGTTTCGGCTAAGACAAAAATGATTTGAAACTTTTCAAAATGTATTTCTAACAATGTGCATCATTTGATATGGTATAAAAATGGTAAACGATGGAGTCATCAATGCAGTTGAACCTAGTGTTGGTTGTGATCGAAAGATCGTCAGCCCACTATGGTGTGATGTAATATGACAAAGTCACATAATGGCGGAATCCTCAACATATTACTAATCTAGTACGGTATCATGACGTCATAAAAGATTTTTTTGTTTTCTTTTGAATTATGAAGAAGGTCAATTAAGTTGGCTAAATTATTTCGATTGATGTCCAAATTGTTGATAAAAGTCTAAGCTATTTGTGACGCCCCCAAAATAAGTATACATCACCCATCTTGGGTCGCCAGATGCAAGGTACTGAATATAAATACAAACTAATTATACAACAGTCGTGTAAAATACGACAAAACATAGGCTGTGAGTTTTAATACAAATATTGTCATCTGGACAATATCCACACTCAATGGAGTCCTCATTACATTTATTATCACACTATTTCACAGAATAGTGAGGACTACTAATGCACCATCTAGGACCGTCACTCTGTTCTCCGACTAGTCCTAGCTACGTTCTCATTTCTTGAAGAGAACAATGAAAGCAAAAGGGTGAGCTCAACTAGTCTAGTAAGAAATATTATGACTAAGATAATACAGAATAAGTTATCAGTAGCCTTCAACAGTATAACAACTGATAGAATATAATAGACAACAAGTTTTAGATCAAAAACTGCAGCGGAATAAACAATCCATTAGAAGAGTCAAGTAAAGTATAAAATCTACTATCTTCTATGATTTAAAAAGTTTTTCATCAACTTTATCGCTGAGACTCAGCTTAATAAATAAAATCGAATCATCCCTGCACCAGGACCAAGGATATTCATGTAATCATCAATGGTCATGAGTATACCGAATAATCCCTGGTCATAATCATACCAACAACTGTCCACCAGTGAATTACAGGCCAATGAGGACTTTTACCACATCATTCGTCACATTACGATCATGATTATACCGAATAATCCCTGGTCATAATCATACCAAGTCCATCTATGCACGTAAGCCAAAGATGACTTTCATCACAATATAAGCATGAGGATAATGACAATGAAATAATAATTCAATAAAATAAGTTCAAGAATAAAATTTAAAGATTTATAAATTAATTTATCCAGGAACCAATAACGTCCAAATTGTCAACATGATACTGCTTTGTAGAGTAAAATTCAAGAATGCTCATAAGAATATTTCCATGAAAAGTACTGGATGAAGCGCAAATATCAAGGATATTTCACTAATTTCATGGAGTATAGAAGCTAAAATTTTAACCAACTGAGTATAATAGAATATATGAAACTGCAAATGAATTTTCACCCGCCATGCGGTAATCCACGTAGACAGATCATTTCCACAATTTAATAAGGAATGAATATGAAGGATCATTCACCATGCATGTGGTAATCCACATAGACATGTTATTCCAACAGAATAATAAAGAATGGAATAACAGAAGAATTCACCATGCATGCGATAGACCGCACAGACATGTTATTCCAACAGAATAATAAAGAATGGAACCAAGTCATGCGTAATCTGCACAGACAGGATATTCCAACAGAATAATAAAGAATGGAACCAGGTCATGCGTAATCCGCACTGACAGGATATTCCAACAGAATAATAAAAAATGGAACTAGGTCATGTGTAATCCGCACTGACAGGATATTCCAACAGAATAATAAAGAATAGAATATCAACAGAATTCACCAAGCATGCGATAGACCGCACAGACAGGTTATTCCAACAGAATAATAAAGAATGGAATAACAGAAGAATTTCACCATGTATGTGGTACTTCGCATAAACAGGTTATTCCAACATAATAATAAAGAATGAAATAACAGAAGCTCTCTTCATGAATACGAAAGAAATAATACCCCTTACGAGTACAATAAATAATATCCCTTACCATAGAAAAATTAAATATTGGAGTAGTGAAGTAGCAGAATACTTTTCTTCTTTCTCTCTATAGTTTCTCTCTCTAGAGTTTCAGTGAATTCGTAAGAAATAATGAAGGAATGAGCTTCTGTTTATAGAAGAACTGAAAGTAGCTCTTGGTCTTAACGAAGGGTCAAAATGACTCATGGTAATATTGAAGAGACAACTACTATTTGCGAAGGGGCAATTAACTCTTGGAACACCGAAGAGACAAGTAACTCTTGGAAAACCGAAGGGACAAGTAACTCTTGGAAAATCGAAGGGATAAGTTACTATTAAAACTTTAAACCAACGATCCATATTAATTTACTATTATAATTTCAACCAACTGTCTGAAAAATTATCACATCTTCTCATAGAATAATATTGTACTCAAAAATAATTTGGACCGAAAAGAAATATATTTTTTAGGTGAATAGTACCCCGTGAATAGTACTTCAGGAATAGTATCCCGTGAATAGTACCCCGATACGAAAAGTGTCCAAAATACCAGAGTGAATAATACTAGAGTAAATAGTAACTAGGTGAATAGTAACCTGTGAATAGTAACATGTGAATAGTACTCCGACACGAAAAGTACCCCGAATACCCGATTGGTCAATATAACCTCCATACATCAATTATTATCGAAATAAATATCGATTTCTACTAACACTAATAATTTCCACACAGTGAAACTATCAATTACATCTTTAATCAACATGAACTTATTCATCATTAGTATTATAATTCATAATATTTAATAACCAAGTCATTTTTAGGAAAGATGGGGCTTTCCGATAAGGATTTCTCTTTATTGGCACGCAATTAGGTGACCAAACCTCTCCTTGACAGAACTTCTAGACATTGTCAATATTGCAAATAATAATATGAATAACTTTGTCGTCTCAATTATTGATTTAATAATATATCATATTATGCAGATGATACTGTGACAATAATTGAATCAATAATATGAGAGATATGATGCAGCAATTACTGTACCAATAATTGAGTATAACTGAGTGACTTCTCACGTAAGCATCAATAATCAATACCGTGTGTTACTATACAACCACTCGTATTACTATACTTTTACTACCGGGTAGTTCAACAGTTTTAACGGTAACACCTCCGCCATTATTTTTATAAAAAGATAATTCTGTCATTTTCTAACTACGATAATACTTCCGTTGTGGGGTTCACCAATGATTGTACCGTCGTACGAATATTCCCTGTTAAAACGAATATTTTTCGACCAATCAAATATTATATAACTACTTGCTTACTTTGCAAAATTTGTAAATATTACCCACAACTATAACATTATATTAAATCCACACCATAATATTCAAAAATATATTTCGAGAAAATTATTCCTTATTCATAAAAGTTAGGGTCTTACACTATTTGATTCGGCTAGACGACTGTTGGAAAATATTTATGAAATTCAACCATTCTTGGGTATTTGTGCCAAACTAGATTGCTCTGGTACGGATTCAGATGTTGAAAAACTGAGATAAAAAAATCCTATAAGGGGACATGTTTTCGGGGACAATGGTTCCGAGCGTAACGCATGTAGTCGTTACAAAACACTACGTTGCGGCCCAACGTAGTGGTACAATAGGCTGGGCACCTAGTGTACGTGTGAAGGGTGTTTTCAGTCTTTCTGATTGATAAACACTGGTTTGCAGTGTGAAGGATTGTGTTGAAGCATTTGTAAACCTTGAGAAGAGTTCACGGTCTTGTGTGACCCCTCATCATAAATTGGAATATGAGTTATTCATACTACTTCCCCATTATTGAAAAATCGTGGAAGACTCTTATTCCTCTGTGTGATGAATGCAGTGAGTAGAATGTTCCTTAGAAAAGAGAGTGTGGTAGAATGCAAGTGAGCAAGTTATAATGAAACTTCTGCAAAGAGAATGGATAAAATTATTCAAAAGAATATATAATATTCAGAATAGCATCGAGTAGAGGAGGTTTCGATGATTCCGAGGACCAAATCCTTATAAGGGAGAGAGGATGTAAGAACCCGAATTTTCAAAAAATATTAAAATAAGAATTTAGTGAATGAAATTCTTAAAGCATGAGATGGGTTCGAACAAGAATATAAATGTGTTACGAAGTATATGGTATTGTGTTACATAGGGAAATATGAGCTATGTAATAAGTGGTGTTGTGTTTAATAAAAATATATATATATTATTATTATATATTTATTATTAGTATGAATTTTAGAGATGAATTAATAAGAAGGTGGATAAAATTTATCTAGTGATGTTAAATAATTTATGTGAAATTATTTTATAATAGTAGTTGGTGACATTAAATATCTTTGATATTTACCAATTTCTTGAGTATTTGTATGAGTAAGTATCAAGTCTAAGGTAGTGCAACCGTACTCTTTAATGGTGGATTGTATAGGAGCTGGGCTAAACAATTCCATCAGAGAGCGGAGGTATATACGAATTACTAACTGATCTAACTCACTGTGAAAACAATGTTGACGAGACGGAAAATAATTTGTTGGTTGTTTATGGGAAACCACTCAGTGTACTATATTGAATACTATTAAAGACTCGATGTGTGCTAGGTTGAGACTTGTATGCGTGGACGTTGTTGACGAGATAAGAAAATTGATATACCTTTAAATTGGTTAGAGAATTATTAAGTAAATTGATACACGGTGAGAAGTGCAGATTAAAGGAATGTATGTATGTGTTATATTCGAGTTTTATATTATTGGTGGTAAGAAACTGTAAAGGAGATGTTATAGTTGGTTAAACTAATAAGGGAAATAGAGTTGCAAAACTCAAAGTGTGATCCTTAAATTGTTAAGGAAAATAGTAACTGATGATGTGAAATCAAAGAGGGGATTGATGTTAGACGAGTTAACACTTAAGGAGAATGTGTAAAGTATTTAGAAGCGTAGATTTTACTTTTGCTAATGCAGAACTTGTCTGCCTCTGAATTTGGTATGGCGCAGCTGCGCCATTTCCAAGCCTATGACCAGTGCAGCTGCGCCGGTCTGTAGAAATTTCTGAGTAAGTCTGTGGAATTTAAATTTAAAGGAATGAAGGCTAGAGACTTATATAAAGGTCATAAGTAGTGACTAAGTGTTCATGCATGAATTTAGTTAGCAAACCATGACTTGAATAAAGGTTTAATTAATTAACCCGGAATAAATATTGGTTAATTAAGTGATATCATGGAATAATATATTCTATTAATTTGTGGAGTGCATAATAATTATTGAAAAGAAATTAAATGATTAATATTAATTAATTATTATGGTATTAAAATGTGATAATGGGTTGAAAGTACCCAACTGAATGATATTTATCCCAATTAAAATATTAATAGTATTACTATGTGTAATGTGGAAAATGTGGTTAGTAGTATTATATAATACCTATGGCTTAAGAATACGTGAAGTATGACATTTAATTAGGACTAATGATACAAGGTATCAAGTGGTACAATAAAATCATAAGGGATTTTAAATTCTGAAATAATTAAATATCTGTGTATTCTAAAAATTGGGAAGAGAAATTATGTGTGTACACTGAGTAGATAATATTAAATAATGTGATAATGTGGTTATGTGAGTAGTAAAATATAATTATGGAGATACCCGGACAATAATACTGAACTGTGTTATTTTAATTGCGTGTATTTAATGTACATGGGTTATATGACGTGAGTACATAAATAATCCCTAATTTTTTCTAATATGGTAACAATTGTACCTTAATATTATAATATAGGAATTAAAGAACCAAACTAAGCCTTAGATGATTAAATGCTGAGATTTTTGCTCTTGTTCCAAAATAAGTGACACAAAAGGTACATGAACAGTGGTCTATACTCTAAATGCGTAACTTGCAAGCTGCAAGACATAGGTGATCATGGCTAGCAAGGTGTCTGGTATTAAGTTGTTGAACAACTCCTTAATAACCTTTGTTTCCTTCCATTACACCATGGACTCCTTGTGACGCCCCCAAAATAGGTTCAATATTCCACCCAACCCATTCTGAGTCGCCAAATACATGGTACAGAAAACAACTACAACTTTATTATTACAATTGTCGTACAAAATTCGACAACACATATACTGTGAGTTTAAATACAAATATTGTCATATGGACAGTATTCAAACTCAAATGGAGTCCTCATTACAATTATTGATACACTATTTTACAAAATAGTGGGGACTATTAAAACAACTATCTTGTACTATCATTCCATATCCCGACTAGTACCCGCTACATTCTCACCTCCTGAGAAGAAAAATGGAACAAGAAGGAAAAGGATGAGCTCAACTAGCCCAGTAAAGAATATTATGACTAAGATAATATAGAACAAATTATCGTTAGTCCTCAACAGGGAAAAATCTAATAGAATACAATAGACAACAAGTTTTAGATCAACAACTGCAACGGAAACAACAATTCATTAGAAGAGTTAAGTAGAGAATGAAATCTACTATCATCTATGAATTTAAAAGTCCATCATCGATATTTTATCCCTGTAACATCAATCAATATACATCTTGAATCAAATAGTCATCTTTGCATTAAAGGCCAAAGATATTAATCAGTCGGTCATGTTCATCTCAACACCTGTTCATCTTTGCACTACGGGCCAAAGATATTAATCAAGAAATCATTCATCTTTGCACTACATGCCAAAGATATTCAGTAATATCATCATTTAGGACTGAGGATGATGAAAAATATATTTTAAAAAAAACGAATCCAGTGAGACAAAAGAACAAATAGTAAGGATTCGTACTTCGATTTATCCATGTTTAAAAATACTACATAATAACTATTGTGGAGCAGAATTCAAAAATGAAGATCAAAACATAGATCCAATCAAAGATAGGATCCATAACAGACAATCTTGGACACAGAAAAGAAAATTTAATTTTTTATGTGAATAGTGTCGTATTCATTAATAGTGCCGTATACGTGAATAGTGTCGTATACGTGAATACTAACCCGACACCAAAAGGTAGAAATCTTACAAGAAAAATCATCATGCTTTGTGAATAGTACTCATGAATAGTAATTCGTGAATAGTAACTCATGAATAGTAACTCGTGAATAGTAACTAATGAATAGTAACCCCAACATGAAAAGATAAGAATTTCACAAGAAAAATCTTACCAATATTCCGGTATAATGATATTGAAAGAAATAATATCATTTATAAAAAAAATAACATCCCTTACCTCGAAAAGATAGTACTTTTGACTGGAATATTGGATATAAAGCTGAAGAAAACTTGCACCGTATAGCAACACTCAAAGTATCAAAATACTCACAAGAATACGCTCGATAATATAGAGAGACAAAGAGAGAGAAAACTTTAGTTTCTGGTGTGATTTTCAATTCTAACCTAAGCACCCTATTTATAGGAAAATGCTTAGAACACCAAAGTAGAAAATTTAATTATATATATATATATATATATATATATATATATATATATATATAATTTTCAAGCCCACCTTAGACAGCTGATCTCAGCTCATTATGCACATGTTAGTGTAGCCCACAAAACAAAAAAAAAAACGTTTTTCTTAATAAACATAATTAAAACTTTCAAAAATCAATTATTTCGAAACTTCAGAACTTCAATAATTCATAATAAATAGTCCTTTTGTCAGAAAAATTCGAACCTTATGTCTTTTCCATTGGAAATTCTATTATCTACAACTTTGTAAGTGTTGCCTTATTTTTTAATAGCATTTTAACACGCAAGTATACTCATCCCATCGTAATATTTAGCAAGCAAGGATATCGTTCCCACGAGAAAATAGACTAATATTTATCAATTACTAATTCTAATGCAATTAATCCTATTTTAAACTACGAAATTTTGTTTGTGATTTAAAAATTAAACTTAACAAAACTAATAATTAAAATCAGAATTTCACAAGAATAACTACAGATTTAACAGGTTAAGATTACAACTTCCCTTGGTATTTTATTTAAACCAATTTACTTCCCATTTAAAGCAATTAATTAATATGAATCATTATCCAAGAATGATTTATAAAATTCACACACTTTTTCCAAAACACGTGAACGAATCCTCCTAACTCCGATCCTTAAGACACAAAATTACAAGGAACACCCTACTCAATTAATTCACTATATTCCTATATGAATCGAGTTAATTAGGGTTTGCGCACAAATTCTTTCAAAGGATACAAAAGACACATAGGTATATTTCTATCCTACATGCTAATCATATTAACCCTATTCAGATTATATGAACAGATGTTATCATATCCAGATCTAAATCCATACTCCATCTTGCAATTTTATATAGATTATCACAATAATTGTTGGCCAACCAATTAATCAATAAGCAAAAGATATAATAAACAATTCAATAAAAACCAACTTTCATTCAATGGGAAGATTTAATTTAAACTACATACCAAGTTCCATTACAATCTTAATTAAAATTTAGTTCATAATAATAATAACGAAAAACATCATCTAAATTAATAAGCCAAACATCCCAGATAATTACAAAAGATAAAACTAGAGATGAGAAGAAGAAACTATGAATTTGCTTTAATACTCTCTCTTTGATCTTCAACCCTTGCAATTCTCCTTCGTGTTTTCCTTCGTTGTCCTCTCTGCAAATCTCTTGAAAAATTAATTGATACGTCTTTTCTAAAATCTGCTCCTATTTGTATTAGTCTCCCACCTCATTCAGATTCTTTTTTGGCTTCAAAAACTCACTTGGCAGTAGAAAACCCTCCTTTTTGCCGCACATGAGCGCCTAGGCGCTCAACACAAGCCATTTCCAAGCGCCTAGGCGCTTGACCAGGACCGCGTAATTACAAAAATGCCACTCAGCTTTAATTTTAATGAATTTTTTACCTTTTTCTTCTCCCAAATGACCAATTTGTCCCTCCAGCTCCAACCTATAATAAAATAAACACAAAACATATAAAAAAATACTAAAAAATAATTAAAGATAGCAATAATTAAGTTTAATAATATCGAATTCATAGGTATAAAACCTACTCATCAAATACCCCCAAACTTAACCAATTGCTTGTCCCCAAGCAATAAAACACAATGCAATAACTAAATATACAATGCAAATGCAGCTATCTACATGCTTAAAATTCCAGCAGTCAAACAAAACAAATTCTATTCATCAAGCCTTAGAGCAATCACAATAAACATGCTAGTACCTCATACCAAGACAAATCAATAATTTCCTAATCAATCATAAAATCTTACCCTGTCATTACTGATATAGTGTGTGTGTGTGTGTGCGCTCAACACAATGCAAACTAATATAATGCTAAATACAACACATAATAGATCTCCTTAAAGGCATCATATAGTGTCAACTCACAAAATTCACGAACAAGCTAGATCCAACTAAAGTCAAACATCCACTAAATTTAAGAGTCCAATCCGGGATACTTATGCTTTACTTATCATTACGGGGGCTTTTTGCTCTTTTTTCGTTTTATTGGTCTTTTTTTTAACCATGACTGTGCAATGTCTCATTCCATTAGGCTAACAGTGCTACTCCTTAGCGAGCTTTCGACCAACGACTCCCAGACCATATAAGACCTTAGGGCGCTAGGTGTAGAGACAATCCCCTCGGGCGTACTTGCTCAAGTAACAAAAGCCCCGAAACAAGACTATCCACGGTATTTTTTTTAAAGCTTATATATCCCAAATTTTTCCCCCAAACTTAAGTTTTTGTCTAAATTCAGTCATCTTAGCCTATTCATGTCTTTCATTCATTCAAACTAGTATTATCTTCAAGAAGTCCATTATGTGTCAATTTAAACTTAATCAGTTAACATAGTTATTCTTACTGTACTATCCTTATTATATCAGTTTCAAACAGGTAAAGATTTAAATCATGACAAAAAAAAATCACATCAAAGTCTTAACAGACAATACTATACTTGTCCACTCAATTCCAATATCATCATTGGCTAAAACAGACTTAAACTATCTAACAGTTGGAAACATGCAAATACTTGAATTTTTCTTTCTTTTTCCATTTTTTTTGGGTAAGAAATTAGAATGAAAACTGCATGATTTAAAACTACATGAAATACTACTAAATGAATATTGCATGAATGCAACTAGAACTGGAAGAATGCACCCCCAAACTTCACCTATGCAATGTCCTCATTGTATATAACAAACAAAACATAAGAAATTAGGCACTGAGGACTTCCCTGAAAGATAGACGCCCTATTCCTCGTCTTCTTCTTCATTAACCTCATCTTCAGGGGGTAGATCAGCCGGGGGGTACGCAGACAAGGGTGGAAATTGGTAGGGAGCGCCTGCTGGATTCATGCAGTCGAACATTTCTAGGAATGCTGCGCTACAGTTCTGATACATCTCCGTTTGTCGCTGAGCCAAGCTATCCTGATTTCTTTCCACCCGGTTCAATCCATACTGAACTTGATTAGCCACCATGTCAATCCTTCTAGTTTGATTTCTTAATTCTTGACGAATGTCTTCAAAAAAAATTTGGTGGCGGCCCAGAACTTCCAGCAGCAGCAGTAGGATTGTCATGTGACTGTTTATTAGTCCAAGAAAAATTTGAGTTGTTTCTCACTCCTGGATTGTAACTGTTTGGATAACTACCCTGCTGCCTATTATAACTGGAAACAAACTGGACTGTTTCAGGATTTATTGCACATTGATCACTTGAGTGGCTACCCGCACATATTTCATAAATCGTTTCCATTTTCTGAACTGGTTGTACCCCAAGTGCATCTATCTTCTTTGTAAGAGCAGAAATTTGAGCTGTCACTTGAGCTGATAATGCTGTCATCGCATCCACTTCATAAACCCCTACTGCCCTTGGCTGAGTCGTTCTTGCTGTTGGCCACTAATAATTATTAGCTGCCATGGTTTCAAGCAACTGATACCCCTCATCACAATTCTTGGCCATAATAGCTCCTCCCGCTGCAGCATCTATACTCGATCTCACTGTACTGAATAAACCGTTATAAAAAGTTTGCACCTGAAGCCATTTAGGAACCCATGGTGTGGACATTTTCGCAATGAGTCTTTAAATCTCTCCCATGCTTCATATAGTTATTCTGAATCGTGCTGAACGAAAGAGAAGATATCGTTCTGCAACTTTGCTATTTTTGCAGGCGGGAAAAACTTTGCAAGAAATTTCTGGGCTAGGTCGTTCCATGTAGTAATCGAGCCTGGTGGTAGTGAATGGAGCCAACTCTTAGCCTTATCTCTGAGAGTAAATGGAAACAGCCTTAGCCTTATTGCATCCTCTGACACATTATTGTACTTGAAAGTATCGCAGATTTCTATAAAGCTGACTATGTGATCGTTCGGATCATTATTTGGTAACCCTCCAAACTGACATGAATTTTGAATCATCTGTATTGTCCCCGGTTTTATTTCAAAACTTGTAGCAGTAATGGCAGGTCTCGTAATACTCGACTGAATTTCAGTAACCCGCGGCGTAGCATAATCCCGCAGTGCTTTTTGCTCTTCTTCAGCCATAGTATCTTTCTTATCAAGTGCCTCTTTGGTTTCTTTAACCCACTTACGCAACCGCTAAAACCTTTTTTCAATGTCGTCCTCGTAAGGCAATAAATCTGGCTTCTTCGATCGCGTTTGCATACACTAGTTAAGAACACCTGAATAGAACAGAAAAGAAAAAGTTTAAATTAAGATTAACCCTATCAAAATCAATAATGACAAAATATTAAACTAATTTCCCCGGCAACGGCGCCAAAAACTTGTTGCCTTATTTTTTAATAGCACTTTAACATGCAAGTATACGCGTCCCATCATAATATTCAGCAAGCAAGGATATCGTTCCCACGAGGAAACAGACAAATATTTATCAATTACTAATTCTAACGCAATTAATCCTATTTTAAACTACGAAATTTTGTTTGTGATTTAAAAATTAAACTTAACAAAACTAATAATTAAAATCAGAATTTCACAAGAATAACTGCAGATTTAATAGCTTAAGATTACAACTTGCCTTGATATTTCATTTAAACCAATTTACTTCCCATTTAAAGTAATTAATTAATATGAATCATTATCCAAGAATGATTTATAAAATTCACACACTTTTTCCAAAACACGTGAACAAATCCTCCTAACTCCGATCCTTAAGACTCAAAATTACAAGGAACACCCTACTCAATTAATTCACTATATTCCTATGTGAATCGAGTTAATTAGGGTTTACGCACAAATTCTTTCAAAGGATACAAAAGACACATATGTATATTCTTATCCTACATACTAATCATATTAACCCTATTCAGATTATATGAACAGATGTTATCATATCCAGATCTCAGTCCATACTCCATCTTCCAATTTTATATAGATTATCACAATAATTGTTGGCCAACCAATTAATCAATAAGAAAAAGATATAATAAACAATTCAAGAAAAACCAACTTTCATTCAATGGGAATATTTAATTTAAACTACATACCAAGTTCCGTTGCAATCTTAATTAAAATTTAGTTCATAATAATAATAACGAAAAACATCATCCAAATTAATAAGCTAAACATCCCAGATAATTACAAAAGATAAAACTAGAGAAGAGAAGAAGAAACTATGAATTTGCTCCAATACTATCTCTTTGATCTTCAACCCTTGCAATTCTCCTTCGTATTTTTCTTCGTTGTCCTCTCTGCAAATCTCTTGAAAAATTAATTGATACGTCTTTTCCAAAGTCTCCTCCTATTTGTATTAGTCTCCCACGTCATTCAGATTCCTTTTTGGCTTCAAAAACCCACTTGGCAGTAGAAAACCCTCCTTTTTGCCGCACATGAGCGCCTAGGCGCTCAACACAAGCCATTTCCAAGCGCCTAGGCGCTTGACCAGGACCGCGTAATTATAAAAATGCCACTCATCTTTAATTTTAATGAATTTTTACCTTTTTCTTCTCCCAAATGACCAATTTGTCCCTCCAACTCCAACCTATAATAAAATAAACACAAAACACATAAAAAAAATACTAAAAAACAATTAAAGATAGCAATAATTAAGTTTAATAATATCGAATTCATAGGTATAAAACCTACTCATCAGTAAGTTTAAGTTTTTCCAAATTCCAAGCAGAAATTGACCGAAATCTATATACGGACGATGTTGCAGGCTATAATCAAATTTCAGTCAAGAAATAGGGTCCACAAATATGAAAAACATTTTTTAAATATTTTTAGTAACAAAAATACTCTTCCTCCTCATTTATTCATATATCTCACATTCATTGTAAAAATATCACCAGTATTATATTATTATAATATAATAATATATTTAAATAAATATTTTATCAGAAAAAGATAAAATATTAATTTTCAACAATTGTCACATTAAAAATTTTCTCCATCTATATCCACATACAATGAATATTTTTCTCATCATATAAATCAATAATTAATTATTCACAAATAATATTACAGAATCACAATACTGACAACCAGGCAGTTCCCAGGAAAGAGGGGGCTTTCCAATAATGATTTCTCCTTACTGGCGCGCAATTAGATGACCAAACCTCTCCTTAAACAGAACTTTCTAGACATTGTCAATATTGCTATCTAATAATATTATTCAAATAATATGAATTATTGATCCGATAATGAAATTGTTGTGCAGTGACAATTATTGAAACAACAATAATATAAAATATCAACGTAACAATTATTGAATCAATAAAATAAAATATTGAATAGTATTTACTGTAACAATTATTGAGTAGTGCCTCCTTACTTAAGAATCAATAATTGGTGCAATCCCGTGTGCTACTGTGCAACAACGCGTATTACTGTGTTTTAACCACCGGGTATTCCAACAGTATTAACCATAACAACTACGCCATTATTTATAAACAACTTATAGTTGTCATTTTTTTCATCCATTCGCTTTCCGTTATGGGGCCCACAAAAGGCTGCGCCGTCGTACGAATATTCCCCGACATCAATAATATTCCACGACTAAACGAATATTCCCCGACAACAATGAATATTTTATAACCACTTGCTTATTTAAAAATATTTCCACATTTTACCCATAACTAACCACATTAATCAAATAAACCCTTACTATTTCAGAATAATAAATAAAGGAAATTCCATTTTATAAAAAAAAATCGGGGTCTTACACTCCAATCTTGTGTAATGCCAATGCTCAGTCCATCATTCTTCTATAAAATGGCAGCTATGTTACTAAATTCACGTGGATGTGTTTTGTCTGTTAAAACTCTGATAATTTGAGTTTGAGTGTTGGTTGTTCAAATAAGAGTCTAGCTATTTCAGAGGGAAGAAACTAAGGAAACTAAGCTCCTCAAAAGGTAAACTCTTATTTTAGAAACTTAATTTCAAAGTTTGCAAATTATTGAAATTCTACTAGATTCTTGTAAATTGATTTGGAATTGTGTTATCAAAGTATTAGTGAAGTGCGAATACCTGTATAGAACCTCTAAGACTGAGTTTAAGAATGATTTAATAGAAAGAATCAACTTTGGTTTCAGAATCCGTAAAACAGAGTAGGTTACTGGGTCTGGTCCAGGTATGACGCAGCTGTTTATATTAGGGTGCAGCGCAGCTGCACCGGAACCCAGGACCATATTCTGGTTTATGTTGTATTTAGTTGTTGCTAACTTGATTCTATGACTTATATATACATGAAAAATATGTATGGCATGTAGTACAAAGCATACTTATAAATTATGAAGTGACCAACATGAATTAATAAGAGATTTATAACAAAGACTTTAAGTTTTGGAAACAAACCTTGTGAAAACTTATATTTTACAAGTTCTGAATTTAGTGGTTGATATACATGATTGATTTTAGATGTAAATGAGCGTGATATAATGTTTATGGTGTCCTTGTCCATGACCGAACTTGTTAGGTCTTGTGTTAGAAAAGTTTTCAACAAAAACTTGATATAACGAAACCAAGGTACATGATTGCTACAAGGCGTAATTTCTGATCTAAAAAAGAAGCTATCACTACTTAGTTACTTATGTTAACAGTTTAAAAGTTATCTTATATGTGCTATATTACATTATGTATGATAAAATGATTTCAGAGGCAACCTCGAGCATGTTTTCGAACTTAAGTTGCATTACATATGAGTATTTAGCTTCTAAAGGCTTGAGATGCCATGTTATGTTTTACTATGCCTCTAAACATGATTCATAGGTGATTGACATAAAGAGAATTTAATCAAACATGAGTTTTAAGCATGTTTTAAAGTGTTAAACGATGTCAGCTATGAGTAAAAGATATGAATATGTACGAGCATGTATAATATAAATTATGTGACCTCTTTATGTGAACATGAGGCTAATTAGTACACCTAGTGATTACATGACCCTATTCGGCTTTGATTTCGTGAAAATCCTAAACTAAAGTCCCTAACATATAAGGTTGATCTTGAAGCGGTCATAAGGTATGTAAAGACCTCTAGTGTGTATGTATTAGAAGTATAAGAGTCTAAGTGTGATAAAGTTTGGACTGAAATCAGGAGTGCAAAAGCTCAACCTTGGTCTGGCCAGAAGACAGCGCAGCTGCGCCGTCCCTAAGCCTAGATATGGCGTAGCTGCGCCATCCTGCAGTCATGAATAATTTCTATTTTTGATCTGAAATTCAAAGCATGCTTATATGATTACTTTAAATTGCAATATGTGACTACTATGCTATGTAATGTGTAGGAAGCATGCTATATGATAGAGATGAATGTTAATTAGGACTTTCAAATGTTAAAGTCCAAAGGAATATTTTCAAGATATAACACAACGATACGTTGTTTGAATTTGTGATCTGATTTGTGTTATGAAAATATAGGATAGGTGATTTGGTATGAAGTTACAACTAAGTTAGATGTTTTTGTGTACGTTTGAACTTACCTATATAAGTTTTAAATGTGTCAATCACATAGGGAGTCAAGTGTGTGATAGATATATATGAATGTTGATGTCAAGTACGAATGGTTAAGGTATACATATACATACCTAGCTATTCTAAGAGTATGATGAGAAAGTAAAGTGTAGGTTTTAGAAACCTAATTAGGAAATAATATTTGTTCTTATATTAAGAGCGTATGAAATGTATGACTAATGGATATAAATCCATGATTATATAACTGTGTAGGAATACACAAAGTGCAGATAAGCTTTAAGCAATTAAGTCGTAGTTGATAAACTACGAATCAGTTAATTGTTTCAGTTCCTATTAGTTATATGGATTCGATAATTGTTAGTTGAGCTATATTATGCCATGAGAATGTTGATGCATATATATGAAATGCATATGAGATATGTATAAAATGTGAAAGTTGATCTTTGATGATATGCTTGTGATGAAAATCTCTATGCCTGCTATGTGAGAAGTAACATGCGTAGTAAATATTCATTGATTATGAATGCATGAACTTAGTATGTTATTATATGCTATGTGCTACATGAAAACTATTAGAATTGTTGGGCTGTCGAGCTCACCCTTGCAAATAACCACTTTTACAGGTTAAGGACTCATGGTAAAGTTACGTGCTACTTGATTGATAAAGTTCAATATCATCAAAGGAGATTGATTTATTTATTTAAATATAAGTTCTTGAACCACATTTAGGTTCTAGGAGATGTACATGATAGTAGTTTATGATGTGTAACACATGTTAAGCTGTACTATATGATACACAGAGGAGTTTGAATCGAGATGTAAAGATTTATACAGTAATTCGAATAGAATGAATCATAACATAATTTGATTCAAGGATATGTAATTGATTCAAGTTAAGATATCAATAAAAGATTTATTTTCAAAGGAGATTGAAAAAGTTTAAATTATTTCGCATATTTATATAACATCGAATATGATGCAAGACATGAATGGTAAATGTTGAAGATTAGAAACTTATAAAAGTTTGGGGTCATTATACAGATCCTGAAACTGGAAAGAATCTATATTCTAAATTGTAATAAGCAAAGTTATATTCATTAAGTTATTAATAAAAGATATAAATAGTTGACGATAGCAGTATCGTGGCGGACCAGATCCAGGGTTCGAAGGGACCCGGATTTGGGGGCATCACAGGTTGGTATCAGCAAAGTACTATTCACGAGTACTATTCACGGGGTACTATTCACTCGAGTACTATTCACCTGGGAAACTATTCATGATGAAAATTAATTTCTTTGCTATCCAAATCATTTTTGATACAATATTATCCTTGAATTACTCCACAAAGCATTATCATATTGATAATTTAGATATTATTGAATTCTTAATAAATTAAATTATAAATCTTTAAAAATTTATCCTTTGTTTTATTTTAATTGAATTCTGATATCATTGTCATCATCCTCATTCTTATATTATGTTGAAAGTTGTCTTTGGCTTACGTGCATAGATGGACTGTTGATTGGTATGATTATGACCAGGAATCATTCGGTATAATCATGACCCGTAATGTTATAAATAATGTGGTAAAAGTCCTCATTGGCCAGTAGTGCATTGATGGACAGTTATTGACATGATCATGACCATTGGTGATTACACGAATATCCTTGGCCCGTAGTGCATGGATAATTTGTGGACGTGATACTAATGAATATCATTGGCCCGTAGTGCATGGATAATTCAGTGATGTGGATTATTTGTCAAGCTGAGTCTTAGCTATAAAGTTGATGATAAACTTTTTAAATCATAGAAGATAGTAGATATCATGCTCTACTTGACTCTTCTAATGGATTGATTGTTCTGTTACAGTTAAACTTGTTGTTTATTATATTTTATCAGTTTAACACTGTTGAAGGCTAATGATAATTTATTCTGCATTATCTTAGTCATAATATTTCTTACTGGGCTAGTTGAGCTCACTCTTTTGCTTTCATTGTTCTCTTCGGGAAATGAGAACGTAGTCGGGACTAGTCCAGGAATGAAGTGACGGTCCGATATTGTTGTTGTAGCAGTCATCACTATTTAGTGTGTCAATAAATGTATTGAGGATTGAATTTGAGTTTGGATATTGTCTATGAGATAATATTCGTGTAAAAACTCTCAGCTACGTTTTGTCGTATTGTATAAAAGAAGTTTGTATTTGATTTCTGTACCATGTATTTGGCGACTCAGAATGAGTGATGTATACCTATTTTGGGGGCGTCACAGTAATAGTATAGAATGAATGTTGTTATTATTTGATATTATGACAAAGAATCTATGTAATGGTTATAAAGAACCTGAGAATGTGAATATTTTTTCGGAATATATAGAAGACATTTTCACTCTTTTGAGGTATTTCAATTGAATGAATGTGTGAACTGTAGCACCGTGTAGCACCATCTGTCGGGTTAGAAGACACCCAGATTTGGGGGCGTCACAGTGGAGCATGTCTCTTCCGGAGTAATAAGGATGGCTATTAGTGGATTAAAACATTGATAAGCCATGTATGATTAGGAATCATAAGCGTTTAAGTAAGTTGAAGCGAAGAAAACCAATAAGCGTTTATTTGGTTGTTGATGGATAAACTAAAAACCATCATAGGGTATGTGCATCTTGCTTGGTTGGGTTATAGATAATTAATCAATGGATTGGTTCCATTTGATTTGGCGTTTAAAACTCGAGTAACGAAGTTATAGCGAAATTTACGAGAATAAGCGTTAAACGTTGAAATCGTAGAATTCCCGGATTAGTAGTCAAAAGTCTCCATTTAACTCGAAAACCTTGGTTTTTGATGGTATAAAACAGAACAACGTATTCAAGAGTCGTGGACTCAAGAATGGTTGAATTCTGACTTAAAATGAAGAAACGAGTTATGAACGTTCATGAATGTTAAACGAACGCGTAATAGAAAATTAAATAGTGAATTCATTGTTAACGGATTTAAAAACTACTTTTGTCCGAATGAAATCGAAGTACATGATATATGTAAGATAACGACTTTTGAACGAGCCAATTCCGACTTATAACGACGAAGTTAGGTGTCCGGAAAGAATTGAACTGGGAAAATTTAGAAATTTCTCAAGGGCTCAGGGCCAGTGCCGCACCAAGCGTATAACACTCGTACCACAACGCCGGGTCAGAGAGGTAGTCACTGCTAAGTCACGCCACAGTGCCACTTGTAAGCAGAAGTCTCGCGCCGCAGCGCCGAGACAAGGGTTCAGGTACTGTTAGTTGGCGCCGCAGCGCTAATATTGTACTTGAGGATGGCGCCGCAGCGCCGGTAAGGAAGATTAGTTGACTTAGTTATTTTTGAACCCAATCGTTGCATAAAAATTATGGGGCAAGTGTATATACTTAATATACATGTTAAGACCATTCCTATGTCACATATATAGTGATGACTTTAGGAATTTAACGTTGTTTAACTAGTAATTAAACAAAGAACATAAAGTGTAAGAAAGTAAACTGTATTCAACTACTATGGTACTTAACCAATGGTTGTTAAGTGTTGGTTTAGTGACATAAGATCGTTGATAAGCCGTAAGGAAGAATAGTAACTTGAAACGAGTATTACTAATGAAATAAATTCGGTTAAGTTATAGAAGAGAAAGAAGTTGGTAAAAACAATGTGATTAGATTGTTTGGTAGCTAATTTCAGTGTGCTATGTGAATATATCATGTAGAAACTGTAAAGACCAAGAACTGTTAAATTTTATTTGAAGACGCTTGAAGGAAAGTTTTCTTAACGCTTGTCTAACCTTCGTGTTAGCCAAGTTTTCTGTGATTCATGTTATGAGATGCGTGAATTGTTTTACGAAAGGGTCGATGCCAGTTTTAACTCGGCTAGACTAATCTTAGGAGTTTACTTGATTTGTTTACAAGTCTTTTGATATAGAACTTGATAACGCTATCATATGCCAATTGTTTGGTACTTATTCAAAGGTAAGCCTGAGTATGAAAAAACAAATGTATTTTACATCGATTATTCTATGGGTACGTGGGGTTGCCAAAACTTAAATGTAAATACGTTTACCGGATGAGTGTTGATCAACATAGAGTACTATAGGTTAATCACCTAGAAGTGCTTGTAAGATATATCGGACTTACGGACTTAGTGTCGGGTTGTCCTTTTTCATGAATGAAAACCAAAAGAGAATGTTCATGGTCTTTTGACCTACTTAGAATTCCTAAGTTACTGTATGTACTTTGGAATTGTTTTTTGAGAATGAAATGTGATATTCAATGTTTCATAGTACTTCATAGCTATTTGTTTAGTTATTGAAGAATAATCATATGATTCTCGACGTGGTATTTGTATTATATGTTGCTAGACTTGTTGAGCTAATTATGCTCACTTCTTGCTTGAATTATATGATTACAACTAAGGCCGAGTGAAAGTAAAGATAAAGGCAAGGCTAAGATGGATAAGTAGATTATCCTGTAATAGACTAGTATTTTGTATGAATTAAACTATGACGAACGAAGAATGTATTTGGTTAACAGAACTTGGGAAATGATTTATTATTCTTGAAATAAGAATGTAGTAAATACACTCATTTTGATGTTGTTTCGATGGAATGAATGAATAGTTATGAGTACCGTATAACACCATATCTGCGGGTTCAAAATACCCAAATTTGGGGGCGTCATAGGTTGGTATCAAAGTATTAGGTTATAAAACTTAAGGGGGAAGAACCTTAGGCTAATAACCTCGTTAATAGATGAGAAGTTAGAAGTGAATGAACTCTAGTAGAATGAGTTAATTAAGTATTGAGGAAACTCAGTACCGAAAGATAAAAGATTGAAATTAACCCTAAATAAACTAAATGTGATTTGTGATTATATTATTGTGTAATATGTACTAATCAACATTTTATGTGTTATTGTAGATGTCCATCGATAGCTACATGTATAGGGATATACACGTGATGAGTGAAGAGTCAGTGAACAGAATAGCACCAATACCTGTGCCAATGGCGGCGGTACCAGTAGTGAACATAGAAGAGTTCGAGCCGGAGGATGAATATTCAGAGGAGGGTATGGGAAATATGGGATCGATATCATATCTTGATATGGTGGTCGATGTGGATGAGGATATGGAGGTAGCATCGTTTAATACGGTGGTACCTGCACTAGAGCCAACACCTCCAAATGCAATGAGGGCATTATATCTAGCGGTGCTTGACCGGAATGTGCAATTGTGCACTATTGTGTAGAACCAGACGGATGAGATTAGTGATCGCCATGAGGCTAAGGAGTCTGCAGAAGCAGATTTTGAGATAGAGCATGATGAGAAAGTGCTCATAAAGGATAAGGTGACGGATTTTACGAATGAGGTCGTTGAGCTTCGTAAAGAATTGGGGGAGAAGAACCAGATGATAGCACATATGTTATACATCCATGAGAGTGCTTATGAGGATTTCAAGCTGAAAATTGCTTGTTATTCCATTGAGTCGGGACAAACTTGTAACGACCCCAAAACAGATCCATTCCATCCAACCTATTCTGAGTCGCCAAATACATGGTACAGAAAACAACTACAACTTTATTACAACAATTGTCGTGTAAAATACAACAACACATATGCTATGAGTTTGGATACAAATATATACCAAATGTGACTCATGTTCCAACCGTGGACATCACCTCATTATGACACCTTACATAAAGGTATAGTCAAAAACTGTTTTAGAAATTAGAATCTTTGGGAAGTGCTCAAGGAAACCTTCGTACATGGGAGGCCATGCGTCTAGGTTATGATAGATATCATATGGCCACATAATTATCCTCGGTTGACCCAATAGATCCCAAAGAAAAATGAGAAGATTACTATCATATTCTTCCCAATGGTGAGTCTTCTCTTGACATATCATTATATCTACTGTCTCTAATTGAGAATTATACTTACAAGATTATATAGGTAGTGCTCAAACAAACACCAAGATTATATAGGTAGTGCTCGTATATATACTCAGCAAGTGGATGAGCACATCCCTGTCTTACGATGACACGAGATTGTATATCGTTAGACATCTTGTATGATAGTGGCAAAACACCCTTCCAACGTTGGGTACACCTTACCCTATTGGATAAATAAAACTACTAAATGAACTAACCTACTACCGATAAACCTGAACCTATATATATCTAAATGAACTATACGAGCACTACCCTATTGGATAAAATACTAAATATAACCTCCACTACCTATATAATCTAAATGAACTTTTATATACGAGCACTACCTATATAATCTTACTAGCGCGCAATTAGATGACCAAACCTCTCCTTAGACAGAACTTTCTAGACATTGTCAATAATGCTATCTAATAATATTATTTAAATAATATGAATTATTGATCTGAAAATAGAAAATACTGTGCAACAACAATTATTGAAACAACAATAATATAAAATATCAACGCAGCAATTATTGAATCAATAAAATAAAATATTGAACAGTAACTACTGTAACAATTATTGAGTAGTACCTTCTTACGTAAGAATTAATAATTGAAAAAAATATTATTCAATATCGTGTGCTACTGTGCAACTTTGCGTATTACTGTATTTTAACCACCAGGAATTCCAACAGTGTTAACGGTAACAACTACGCCGTTATTTACAAAAACTAATTTTTCTCATTTTCTTTATCCATTCGCTTTCCGTTATGGGGCCCACAAATAGCTGTGTCGTCGTACGAATATTCCTCGACAGAAAGAATATTCCACGACCAAACGAATATTCCCCGACAAAATGAATATTTTATAACCACTTGCTTATTTTGAAAAATATTCATATATCACCCTTAACTTTAACTTTTTATCAATTTAACCATTTACTAAATAGAAAAATTGAATACTTTTATTTCATAAAATTTGGGGTCTTACAATCTCCCCTCCTTATGAAATTTCGTCCTCGAAATTTACGTACCTGGTAATTCAAAGAGTTGAGAATACCTTGCTTTCATTTCAGATTCTATCTTTCCTGTCATCATGATTTCTCCATTGCTCATATCCTGTATTTCAGATATCATTCTAGAATACAGCTTCAAAACAAGGGTTAATTAAACAAATTAACATATCACATAATATCCCGATATTAAAACTGACTAACAAATAAGCTTAGGTAGGACACACTAGCGAAGGATTTACTCATCTCTCACCTCCTACTTATATTTCTCGATCTCCGCCAGAGACCATATCCCTAAGCTCTGATACCAAAATGTAACGACCCCAAAACAGGTCCATTCCATCCAACCTATTCTGAGTCGCCAAATACATGGTACAGAAAACAACTACAACTTTATTACAACAATTGTCGTGCAAAATACAACAATACATATGCTGTGAGTTTGGATACAAATATATACCAAATGTGACTCATGTTCCAACCGTGGACATCACTTCACAATGACACCTTACATAAAGGTATAGTAAAAAACTGTTTTATAAATTAGAATATTTGAAAAGTGCTCAAGGAAACCTTCGTACATGGGAGGCCATGCGTCTAGGTTATGATAGATATCATAAGGCCACAGAATTATCCTTGGTTGACCCAATAGACCCCAAAAAAAAATGAGAAGATTACTATCAAATTCTTCCCAATGGTGAGTCTTCTCTTGACATATCATTATCTCTACTGTCTCTAATTGAGAATTATACTTCAAACAAACACCAAGATTATATAGGTAGTGCTCGTATATATATTCAGCAAGTGGATGAGCACATCCCTGTCTTATGATGACAAAAGTTTGAATGTCGTTAGACATCTTGTATGATAGTGACAAAACACCCTTTCAACGTTGGGTACACCTTACCCTATTGGATTCACCAAATAAAACTACTAAATAAACTTTTCTATACTGCTTCGGGAGAACCTCCACAGCTAGAGACCACCGTGCTATTTTCCCGTTACCTTAGCTCGACTCAGCTACACTCTTATTACCTGAAAGCAATTATGAAGCAAAAGGGTGAGCACAACTAGCTCAGTAAATAATATCATGACTAAAGATAATTAAATTATCAATAGCCTTCATCAATAATAAATCAGAGATTTAGAACATATGGTAAATGATAAAAATTTCAACCATAGTTGCAGCGGAACGAGCAATCCATTAGAAGAGTCAAATAGACTATAAAGTCTATTATCATCTCCATGTTAAAAATCCACCAACAATGTTTTATCCTTGTAACATCAATCAACAATTCTGGTCCACAATCATATGAATAACTCATAATCATAACTGTAGTTCTAAATTCCTCTTCTCATCCAGGACGAAGATAATTTTCACCACCTATCTTTACCTGAAACATCAAAGATCATGATTACACCAAATCACATTTCCTGTTCATAATCATACAAATAACTTCATCTTTGCACTACGGCCAAAGATATTCATTTGTATCACCAGTTGGTCATGTTCATCTCAACATCTGTTCATCTTTGCACTACTGGCCAAAGATATTCAACAACATGTCATATTTTCACTACGGGCCAAAGATATTCATCAACAATTCATCTTTGCACTACAGGCCAAAGATATTCATCAACAATTCATCTTTGCACTACAGGCCAAATATATTAATATCTCAAAGAAATATATAATCATTTCAGAATTTATATAAACAATAAGTATAACCATGTTGATCAATTCACCTTTGCACTTAAGCTAAAGATATTCACTTATAAATTCAATGGTCATGATCATACCAGTCAACAATTCAACTTTGCACTACTGGCCAAAGAGAACCAATTGTCACGATCATGCCAAAAATCTACCCATCTTTACACTCAAGTCAAAGAGAAATATCATCATTAGGGTTATAAAAATGTTATATATAATAATAAAAATAATATGATCAACATATAGTTTTAATCTCAAGAGTAATATTCGTAAATCAACTATAATTTGGTTAGAAAAAGAAACCAATTTTGTCGTGAATAGTACCCGTGAATAGTAACTCATGAATAGTAACTCGTGAATAGTAACTCATGAATAGTAATTCGTGAATAGTACTCCGTATTCGTACATAGTACCATATACGTAAATAATGTCATATACGTAAATAGTGCCATATACATGAATAGTGCCGTATACGTGAATAGTAATCCCGACTCAAAAAGGTAAAAATTCCACAATAAAATCCATACCAATTTTTTAGTATAATGATATTGAAAGAATAACATCATTATGAAGAATATAGCATCCCTTAATATCCCTTACTATTTTTTACCTCAAAAAAGCAGCACTTTTGACTGGAATATCGAATATGACGCTGAAGAAAACTTGCACTGATGAATAGAAACTCACCAAGTATCTAAATACTCACAAAATACATTCGATAATCTAGAGAGAGAAAGAGAGAAAACTTGTTTCTAGTGTGATTTTCAATTCTAACTTAGCCCTCTATTTATAGGAAAATGTTAGCACGCCGAAGCAGACTTGACCTGCTACCTGATGGCTTTACCTGCTACTATTCCACCCACCAAAAATTAGCTATCTTCCCCAACAACCAAAAGTGGGGCCCACCCATTTCTAGAATTTTTCACCAAAATGTTAAACTCCGAAAATTCAACAATTTCTGAACCAGTCATCTCGTAAAATTCATAACAAATCATACGTTCATTTTTAACGGTTCAAAATTTGTGGACATATACTCAACTTATATATGTATAACATATCCAAAAATTACAACGATCCAACGGTCGGATTAAAAATTATAATCCCCGCAAAATATCTCAAAAATCCTGATTTTTAATACCTCCATTCCGACAAAAATACTGATAAAAACCTCAACATTAACTCCTACATTTTTAACCACAATAAATATATCCCTCATTTATATCCACATAAAATAAATATTTCCTTATCATATGAATCAATAATTAATTATTCACAAATAATATTACAAAGTCACAATTATGACAACCAGGCCGTTCCCAGGAAAGAGGGGGCTTTCCAATAAGTATTTCTCCTTATTAGCGCACAATTAGATGACCAAACCTCTCCTTAGACAGAACTTTCTAGACATTGCCAATAATGCTATCTAATAATATTTTTTTAAATAATATGAATTATTGATCTGATAATAGAAAATACTGTGCAGCAATAATTACTGAAACAACAATAATATAAAATATCAACACAGCAATTATTGAATCAATAAAATAAAATATTGAACAGTAACTACTGTAACAATTATTGAGTAGTGCCTTCTTACGTAAGAATTAATAATTGAAAAAAATACTGTGCAATACCGTGTGCTACTGTGTACCTACGCGTATTACTGTATTTTAACCACCAGGTATTCCAACAGTGTTAACGGTAATAACTACGCCGTTATTTATAAAAACTCAATTTTGTCATTTTCTTCATCCAATCGCTTTCCGTTATGGGGCCCACAAATAGCTGCGCCGTCGTACGAATATTCCTCGACAGAAAGAATATTCCACGATCAAACGAATATTCCCCGACAAAATGAATATTTTATAACCACTTGCTTATTTTGAAAAATATTCATATATCACCCTTAACTTTAACTTTTTATCAATTTAACCATTTACTAAATAGAAAAATTGAATACTTTTATTTCATAAAATTTGGGGTCTTATAATCTCCCCTCCTTATAAAATTTCGTCCTCGAAATTTACGTACCTGGTAATTCAAAGAGTTGAGAATACCTTGCTTTCATTTCAGATTCCATCTTCCCTATCATCATGATTTCTCCATTGCTCATCTCCTGTATTTCAGATATCATTCTAGAATACAGCTTCAAAACAAGGGATAATTGAACAAATTAACATATCACATAATATCTCGATATTATGGCTGACCAACAAATAAGCTTAGGTAGGGCACACTAGCGAAGGATTTACTCATCTCTCCCCTCCTAGTTTTATTTCCCGATCTCCGCCAGAGACCATATCCCTAAGCTTTGATACCAAAATGTAACGACCCCAAAATAGGTCCATTCCATCCAACCTATTCTGAGTCGCCAAATACATGGTACAGAAAACAACTACAACTTTATTACAACAATTGTCGTGCAAAATACAACAATACATATGTTGTGAGTTTGGATACAAATATATACCAAATGTGACTCATGTTCCAACCGTGGACATCACTTCACAATGACACCTTACATAAAGGTATAGTCAAAAACTGTTTTAGAAATTAGAATCTTTGGAAAGTGCTCAAGGAAACCTTCGTACATGGGAGGCCATGCGTCTAGGTTATGATAGATATCATATGACCACAGAATTATCCTTGGTTGACCCAATAGACCCCCAAAAAAATGAGAAGATTACTATCAAATTCTTCCCAATGGTGAGTCTTCTCTTGATATATCATTATCTCTACTGTCTCTAATTGAGAATTATACTTCAAACAAACACCAAGATTATATAGGTAGTGCTCGTATATATACTCAGCAAGTGGATGAGCACATCCTTGTCTTATGATGACACGAGGTTGTATGTCGTTAGACATCTTGTATGATAGTGGCAAAACACCCTTCCAACGTTGGGTACACCTTACCCTATTGGATTCACCAAATAAAACTACTAAATGAACTTTTCTATACTGATTCGGGAGAACCTCCACAACTAGAGACCACCGTGCTATTTCCCCGTTACCCTAGCTCGACCCAGCTACACTCTTATTACCTGAAAGGAATTGTGAAGCAAAAGGGTGAGCACAACTAGCTCAGTAAAGAATATCATGACTAAAGATAATTAAATTATCAATAGCTTTCATCAATAATAAATCAGAGATTTAGAACATATGGTAAATGATAAAAATTTCAACCATAGTTGCAGTGGAACGAGCAATCCATTAGAAGAGTCAAATAGACTATAAAGTCTATTATCTTCTCCTTGTTAAAAATCCACCAATAATATTTTATCCCTGTAACATCAATCAACAATTCTGGTCCACAATCATATGAATAACTCATAATCATAACTGTAGTTCTAAATTCCTCTTCTCATCCAGGACGAAGATAATTTTCATCACCTATCTTTACCTAAAACATCAAAGATCATGATTATACCAAATCACATTTCCTGTTCATAATCATACTAATAACTTCATCTTTGCACTACGGCCAAAGATATTCATTTGTATCACCAGTTAGTCATGTTCATCTCAACATCTGTTCATCTTTGCACTACTGGCCAAAGATATTCAACAACATGTCATCTTTGCACTACGGGCCAAAGATATTCATCAACAATTCATCTTTGCACTACAGGGCAAAAATATTCATCAACAATTCACCTTTGCACTACAGGCCAAATATATTAATATCTCAAAGAAATATATAATCATTTCAGAATTTATATAAACAATAATTATAACCATGTTGATCAATTCACCTTTGCATTTAAGCTAAAGATATTCACTTATAAATTCAATGGTCATGATCATACCAGTCAACAATTCAACTTTGCACTACTAGCCAAAGAGAACCCATAGTCGTGATCATACCAAAAATTTACCCTTCTTTACACTCAAGTCAAAGAGAAATATCATCATTAGGGTTATAAAAATGTTATATATAGTAATAAAAATAATATGATCAACATATAGTTTTAATCTCAATAGTAATATTCGTAAATCAACTATAATTTGGTTAGAAAAAGAAACCAATTTTGTCGTGAATAGTACCCGTGAATAGTAACTCATGAATAGTAACTCGTGAATAGTAACTCATGAATAGTAACTCATGAATAGTACTCCGTATTCGTACATAGTATCGTATACGTAAATAATGTCATATACGTAAATAGTGACATATACATGAATAGTGCCGCATACGTGAATAGTGTCGTATACGTGAATAGTAATCCTGACTCAGAAAGGTAAAAATTCCATAATAAAATCCATACCAATTTTTCAGTATAATGATATTGAAAGAATAACATCATTATGAAGAATATAGCATTCCTTAATATCCCTTAATATCCCTTACTATCCTTTACCTCAAAAGAGCAACACTTCTGACTGGATATCGAATGTGACGTTGAAGAAAACTTGCACTGATGAATAGAAACTCCCCAAGTATCTAAATACTCACAAAATACATTCGATAATCTAGAGAGAGAAAGAGAGAAAACTTGTTTCTAGTGTGATTTTTAATTCTAACTTAGCCCTCTATTTATAGGAATATGTTAGCACGCCGAAGCAGACTTGACCTGCTACCTGATGGCTTTACCTGCTACTATTCCACCCACAAAAAATTAGCCATCTTCCCCAACAACCAAAAGTGGGGCCCACCCATTTCTAGAATTTTTCACCAAAATGTTAAACTCCAAAAATTCAACAATTTCTGAACCAGTCATCTCGTAAAATTCATAACAAATCATACGTTCATTTTTAACGGTTCAAAATTTGTGGACATATAATCAACTTATATATGCATAACATATCCAAAAAGTACAACGATCCAGCGGTTTCCCCGCAATATATCTCAAAAACCCTGATTTTTAATATCTCCATTCCGATAAAAATACTGATAAAAACCTCAACATTAACTCCTACATTTTTAACCAAAATAAATATATCCCTCATTTATATCCACATAAAATAAATATTTCCTTATCATATGAATTAATAATTAATTATTCACAAATAATATTACAGAGTCACAATTATGACAACCAGGCCGTTCCCAGGAAAGAGGGGGCTTTCCAATAAGGATTTCTCCTTACTAGCGCGCAATTAGATGACCAAACCTCTCCTTAGACAGAACTTTCTAAACATTACCAATAATGCTATCTAATAATATTATTTAAATAATATGAATTATTGATCTGATAATGGAAAATACTGTGCAATAACAATTATTGAAACAACAATAATATAAAATATCAACGCAACAATTATTGAATCAATAAAATAAAATATTGAACCGTAACTACTGTAACAATTATTGAGTAGTGTCTTCTTACGTAAGAATTAATAATTGAAAAAAATACTGTGTAATACCATATGCTACTGTGCAACTACGCGTATTACTGTATTTTAACCACCAGGTATTCCAACAGTGTTAACGGTAACAACTACGCCGTTATTTATAAAAACTAAATTTTGTCATTTTCTTCATCCAATCGCTTTCCGTTATGGGGCCCACAAATAGCTGCGACGTCGTACGAATTTTCCCCGACAGAAAGAATATTCCACGACCAAACGAATATTCCACGACAAAATGAATATTTTATAACCACTTGCTTATTTTGAAAAATATTCATATATCACCCTTAACTTTAACTTTTTATCAATTTAACCATTTACTAAATAGAAAAATTGAATACTTTTATTTTATAAAATTTGGGGTCTTACAAAACTCGACACACTATTAGTCGGGATATTGTGTCGATTCTTGCGAATGAGAAACACGATAATGCTATTATGCAGTATTAGAAGTCTAGATCGGTAAATATTTTGTGTAGTGATGTCAAACCCTCTTTTGTATAATTAAAGTGTAGTCTTTTTGTGAATCAAAATTTTTGTGAAATTCAATCGCGAGATAGGAATGTGATAGCTTTGGCTATAGAATCAAATTGTAAATAGTTTGAATGATGAAGAAGCATATGAATATAATGAAGTTTTTTATTTAATGTGCTTTGTTGTGGTATGAGTTGTTGTTTGGTGAATAATATCTAAGTAAGCAAATAGATAATAATGAACCTTTATTTATTTAATTAGAAAAATGCTGCCAAGAAGGAGACAACGTAATCAGAAAGCTGAATCCCATAACGATAACCAAGGGGGTCAGAACAACCCTATACAAGAGTTCGTTAATTTATTAACGGCTGCATTTAACCAAAATGGGGGTAGAGCACCCGCAGTACCTAGCATAGCCAGAACGACTACCTTTAAAGAATTTAAAAGTGTAGGTCCGTCGGAGTTCAAGGGAACTACGGACCCAATAGAGGCCCAGACATGGGTAAAGGAAATAGAGAAGGCGTTTGTTATTACAAACGTAGGGGAGACACAAAAGACTTCTTTTGTGACCTATATGATGAAAGGAGAAGCCAGCTTTTGGTGGGAGGCTCACCAGGGTGGGGCTAGAACTGATGCTGACACGTGGGAACAATTTAAGAATGTAACGCGCTGAAATCTGATCTATCTTCACACCCGGATTCCGTGCATCACGAGTACATCTTCTTCCAAACATACATCATTATATGGTGAAATATAACAACATACATTCTCAAATCCCAGGTTCTAAAACCTTATAACTTCTTTCATTTTAAATAATGATAAATACATTATTCATTCCATCTTACAAGAGTGACTTTGATTCGCCACCAAGGATACATAACAGTTCATTAAACTAATCTATAGTTCAATTAAACTATTCTACATTACAAGTCTTCGCTTGATCTTCACGCACATTCAAATACTGAATGTCATTTCTTCTGGACATCGATCAGCTTGATCTTTCCGGGATCCTTAAGTTCTTCTATTTATACGCTAAAAATGTTTTTCATTTAAAGCAAGTGTGAGCATTCAATTTCCCAACAAATCATAGCAGTTGAAAAAATAACTTCAAGAATTTAAACATTCTTTTAATACTTCAAAAATCGAACAATGGTTATGAAGCAGCTTGAATAATAGGAATAATCTCGATTCCTATCATTTTAAAATATTAATCACATTCACTTTGAAATACTTTCATTCTTCTACCTTTTCCATACACATCCTGTCTGGCTAGAATCATTAGCACAGACTTAGCAATAACGGTTCATGTATAAATAGAACATACTCATATTAAACAGTTCAATCACAGAACAGTTCATCTCAAATAAACATCGAAGTGTTCAAATTATGGCAGAAGGCCTCATATATACTACCACCTTATACATATATAGCGCATATATACATAGAAAAAACTTCTCAAGTTCAACATCTGAGAAGTTTAAGAAACTAGCATTCATATAATATGAAGGAAGTTAGGAAACTTGCCTTACGCACAGTTATAGCTTATGCTGAACTGCTCATTCCAATTCCTATATAACACATAAGGAAAAATCACATATACCAATTAGTCATATACTTGAATTACGCATTGGTTTACTTAACTTTACTTCTTAGGGTTCACGTTCTTGCAATCTAAATTTACGCGACCCACTTTCTTTACCGGTTTACGGCTTCATGACATATGGAGATGTCTTACTTATACGATCATCATCTTTGACGATTTACATTTTTATCTTCTTCTTATAATATTTCCAGGACCCAACACACATCGCATCTCTGCTAGTATTCCATATGGTACTCTGAGTGGTTTCCCACAAACAACCAATAAATAAGTTCCCATCTTGTCTACAATGTCTTTCACAGTGATTTAGATCAGTTGTCAATTTTGTATATACCCCCGCTCTCTGAAGGAATTGTTTAGCCCAACTCCCGTATGTCAACCATCAAAGATTACGATTGTATCACAACCTAAAATTTATCTTAACTTATCCGAACCATTAAACTATAATGTTCGTTAAGTCAATTTCTCATTCCTTATGGCTTTCTGGCAACTAAATGCCATACCTCAGGATTCATTTCTTATCGTCTAAGGCATACAGTCTTTTACATACTCAGAACGATCATTCAATGTCAAAACTATGAGGTCATAGTGTTAAACATTTTATATTAACTTGTCAAACCATACACGGCGTGTAGGTTCTGCCCGTTTAATATTTGTGTACATTCAACCCTTACGTCGGCCAAAGTGTTTAACGCTTATATTCATTAACCATTACATGACCCTACGTTCATTATTCTTTCTTAATGTCGAAGTCATATGGTACGTTGTATGCTAAGACCGATCGTTCATCCCAACTGCGTTGCATTCACAGCGTCTATACGCTTTACACTTATCTCTAATTACGACATCATAACATTAAAATGTTATACATCATCATCGTCACTCAACGTCTAAGGAATCACAATTATAGCAATCCCACACATTCTTTTCATCGTAACCACGGTCCCCGGATATCGGTCCCGTAGTATGCGTTTACATTCTTTGTCTTTAATCTCGTTCGATCATTTCGTTCAACCTTTACTAAAGGTTTTAATCACTTGTTTAAGTGTTAATTTAGGTGAACTACATGTTCATATTTCTTTCTTGCACATCCCCCAGTAATTGAGCACTTAAAAACTCATCACTGGGTCCTACCCTGCACCGATGCTGCGGCGCCTATTCCCTTCCTTCCTCTGGCCCTGCGGCGTAAGTCTTCAGCAACTACCTCCCTAGCCTGGCGCTGCGGGGCCGAGTCCTTCACTAACTATCGCATTGCTGCGCCAGTTAACAGTGCATGGCATCCCGGAGGCATAATAGGCGCTGCAACGTCAAGCATAAATTCTTGAAAAATTTTCTTAGTCTTTGAACTGATTTGAGACGCTTACTTTGAAATCTCATATCTTCTTCTTTATAACTCGGAACGAGGTTGTTCTAAAGCCATTCTCTTCCTTATCTTATGTACTTCAACCTCCCTCTGACAGAAATCAGTTCTGAATTCGTTAACATACCATTCAATTGGCTTAATCTTCATCCTTCATTCATTTTACGTTATTAACGTTATTCGTCTGTTCTTCCACAATTCGGTCATCTGAATTCAAAACTCATTCGTTCTTGAGTCCAGAACTCACGTTTTCTACGTTCTCTTACTTTCTTATGAAACCCTACACATTCGGGTTCATTTACACACTTTCTATTTCTCGTTCATCTTTTACGAAGATTTCACTATAACTTCGTTATAGCTAAGTTTAATCTGTTCATTATGAACGTTTCTACCATTCCTAACCAAGTAATAAACAATTAACTTATACGCAATGGTTTAAAATTTGTCCATCAGCAACGTTCTTCGTGTTCTTCGTGTTCTTAATTTTTAATCATTATTTTGATTATGATTTCACTTTTTCTTAGAATTTGATGTTATAAAACACCATTCCTTACTAATATCACCGAATCGTTCATATGCTACATTCAGATCGTTCAAATTCATTACCAATCTTATACTTCCTTAAGAAATTTATAAACTAAACTTCTAATTCTTATTTCTTCATTTCTTCATGATTTCAACCTTATGAAATCATTTCTTAACATCTTTTAATTCTATTCTCATTAAGCTATATGATTTTCATATAAAACCTAAAGAAAATTAAATTAAAGGTAGGTTTTAATACCTTTCATCTTGGATTTTATTCCAATTTCGTCTTCCTCTTGCTTAATCTTGCGATTTGCTAGCTTTTACGTTTCTTCTCTTTCTCCAATCCGAGCATCCAAGCTCTTTTTCCCTCTTTCTCTCTCAATTTCATGTGTTAGTTGAAAAACTAAGAAATGAAATGAATTAGCTTACCTTATATAGAATTTCAAAGCTTAGGGGCAAAATAGTCATTTTGCCCCTAAGTTACTATTCCCACATCTTTACTATTCATGAAGCTTCCCTCGGAAGCTTCGTGCTTCCGTCTTGCAGAATTCGTCCGACAGTTTGAAAAACTGCGATTCTCGGAATCCAAATATTTTTGGATATTTCGTCTTTCCTCTACAATTTAATTTTTATGCATGCTTCGGAACTCCGAAAAACTGAAAAACACTTTTTGACACTAAGCATTTTCCTTCACATTTTCCTCTAACGTAGCTAAACATATGAAAAGTACATAACAATACTTTTTGTCATTTTTATTTCGTCCGATTTCTGCACGTTTTTCGAGAAAAACTTTTATCGACTTACTTAAGTTTTCACAATATATTATCGTCAAATCTTTCGACGAAATGTCATTTCAACATACCGAACTCTCTGAATGGCTTAGGTTATTCAAACCCTAACCCTTAGGTTTCGTCAGGTGAATAGTGACTATTTCGTCTTTTTCCCCGAAAATATTTTGTTCCCAGAAAAATTTTATTTTCGTCTTCAAAATTCTTACTCGTTCAGTCTAGCTCGTAGCCATAATACTCCAGACTTATAATCATTCTAGGTTATAGAACAATTAATAAACATATAGCACAGAATAGTATTAATAAAAATTCATTTTATTAATAACTAATTCTTTAAACTTAAATTTTGGACAATCCAATTTTTCGGGTTGTCACATCCTTTCCCCTTTATAAAAATTATGTCCTCGAAATTTTTTAAAACCACACCCTTACCCGGGTCATCACATTCACCTCTTCTTCACAGAATTTCGTCCTCAAAATTATAACTTACTCTTATTCTCAACTTCTCTTCAAAGAAGTCCTTATCTTTCAAACATTCCCTAACCTCCATAACTTATCAAGAATCATGAAGTAGGAGGAATAACGAGGAATATAAAATTTCCCTTAAAACATTCCATACTTTTGCTGTTGGGTTAAATCGACCATGAACTCTTACTAGGTTGAACAACATTTCGTCGTAAACCCTTCTTACTTGGTCAGTTTACAATCACAAAGAAGGTAAACTACCTCTTCCATACGTAGGTGATCAACCCATCGCATAACCCCATTTCGGGGTGTGTTCACCTCAGACTCATTCATCCGATTCCACACCAAAACGATTTGGCTTGGCACAATTTCTTCAAAGAAAGCTCGATTTTCTTTTAAACATGACATACCATTCGTCTTAGCCAAATCAAGTAGCTTAGTCCATACCAATAAATTGGACATCAACTTGAAACATTCGTCTAGTCAACTCAAGTGACATCGACAACTTCTTTAAATTCTTTTATAATACATCAAAACGTTTCATGACGTCATGATACCGTACTTTTCACAGTACATTGAGGACTTCGTCAGTTTATGACTACGTCATTACACATCATACCATAGGGGGTTGTTGATCCTAAGATCACATCCAACGCCAGGTTTAATTGCATTAATAACTCCATCCTTTTACCATCTTTGCATCAAATGCATTGATGATATAAAATTTATTTTGATATTTTAAATCAATTTCTGTCTAGCCGAAGCAATTATCACAGACATATAAAGAATAGTTCTTTTAAAATTCATTGGTTCCAAAAGTTGAACCGATTCTTTCCTTTTTCAAAATGTACATATCAGCATGATTTCAATAAACTTCGAAATCTAGCACAGCTATATGACTTGGAATATCCTATTTCTCCATCTTCCTTCATTGTCTTACTTGCGACAATTGTGACGCCCCCAAATCCAGGTCCCTTCGAACCTCAGATCCGGTCTGCCACGATACTACTATCGTCAAACCAATTATATCTTTTATTCATAACTTAATGAATATAACTTTACTTATTACAATTTAGAATATAAATTAATTCCATTTTCAGGATCTGCACAATGACCCCAAACTTTTATAAGTTTCACATCTTGGTCATTTACTATTCCTATTTTACATCACATTCGATGTTATAAAAATATGCAGAATAATTTAAAATTTTCAATGTCCTTCGAAAAATAATCTTTTATTGATATCTTAACTTGAATCAATTACAAATCCCTGAATCAAATTATTCTATGATTCACTTCTTTCTATTTCCGTATAAACCTTTATATCTCGATTCGAATTCCTCTATGTACCACCTAGTATAACTTTACAAGCTAACATATATTACACATCATAAATTACTATCAAGTATACCTCCTAGAACCTAAACATGGTTCAAGAGCATATATTTAAATAAATGAATCAATCTCCGTTGATACTATTAAACTCTATCAATCAAGTATCACGTAATCTTTACCATGAGTCCTTAACCTGCAAAAGTGGTTATTTGCAAGGGTGAGCTCGACAGCCCCGCAATTCTAACAGTTTTCATGCATCACATAACATACTCAACTCATGCATTCATAATCCATTAATATGTACTACACATGTTACTTCTCATATAACAGACATATAGGTTTATTTCAGAAGCATATCATCAAAGATCAACTTTCACATTTCATATATATCTCATATACATTTCATATATACATCAACATTCTCATAGCATAATATAGCTCAACTAACAGTTATAAAATTCATATATCAAATAGGAACTAAAAGACTTGCCTGATTCGTAGTTTATCAATTATGACTTAACTGCTTAAAGCTTATCTGCACTGCATGTATTCCTACACAGTTATATAATCATGGATTCATACCCATCAGTTATATATTTCATACATTTTTAATGTAATAATAATGTTACATTGTTCTCTATATTGGTTTTTAAGACCTTCCCTTTGCTTTCTTAGTAAACTCTTAGAATAGCTATGTATATATAGTATACCATAGCTACATATGCTTTATATCAACATTCAAAAATCTTTATCACACACTTGACTCTCTATGTTTTCGACACATATTTAAAGTTTATAGATATGCGATCTATATCGTTCTTACATTTTCTAAACTTTAATAAAATTTAATAACTCTGTGTTTTATATAACCATTACATGCTCTTATGTTTAAATATCATCTATGTCAAATATTATAGCTTTAGACATTCATTACACATATGCATAAAGGTTCAGATCAAAGTTAAAATAGTCAGGCATCACTGCCCTGTGGCGCAGCTGTGCCCTGGTTAGGCTTAGGGACAGCGTAGCTGCGCTGTCCTCTAACCTGACCAGAGTTGAGCTTCTGGTCTCTTGGTCTCAACTAAATCCTTTGCATATTAAGACATTAACAATTATTAGGCACCCATGTAAGAGGACTTTATATACACTCATGACTACTTCAAGATTAACTTCTCGTATTAGGGACTTAATTTAGGATTCCCACGGAATTAGGGCCAAATAGGGTCATGTAATCACAATGCCTACTAAATTGGTCTTATGTCCACATAAAGAGATTACATAAGCTGTACTATGCATGCTCATAGGTGTTCACATATTTTATTCATAGCTAGCATTGTTTATCACTTAAAATTTTACTTTCAAAACATGCTTTAATGACTTCTATTGTCAAACTAGATGAGTGTACTTATAGGTCATGTTTAAAGACATAAATAGTACTAGCATGCCATACTATAAGTTCAGAGGTTAGACAACACAATGCTCATGAATATTGGTTTCAAAATGTCTAAGTTTTCTTTTCTCCAAATCCATGTTATGCCGACCTAACCATGCAAGGCATTCTATTATGAGTAAGGTAAATCTTATATATCATTTCTAAAATCATGCATTTTCATGTTATATCATTTAGAATAAGATATTCCATCGTCGGGAGTACTATACTTGCGTATGTGCTCGTTCGACGCCCTCCGATCGCCTCCGAATAAGTAATAGTCACAAAGATTACTATTTTGACCCTACCTAATGACCTCAAATTAAAAAGCTTAAAGAACAAAAGTTGTAGGTCTATTTGTTCTCATTCCGGATCATCTTGAATCGTCTCAGTCGGAGTTCGTATGAAAAGGTTATGACCGTTTTACCAAAATAGGTTAAAGTAGTCATACTTAACAGACATTGGGCGCTGCCGCACCCAATTCCTTCACCAAACCAAAGAAAAGTAGACCCTTTGTCAGTGAAATAGCTTTTTCATTCTCATACTTCTTATAAGTAATCTCGCTCGCTCCATAAGGCAGTGCCCAGCTGCGCCCCCGCGCCCCTGGGCAGCGCGCCCGTGCTTGGCTTGCCCAGATTACAGTTTCCTTGATGTTTTTACTTCAAATCTTCATAGCTTCTTCATTTTAAGTCCAAATCAGTTGGTTATCGATTCGTTGAACTCGTTAAACTCTTAGCTACTCATCTACTGAATAATTATAACACTTCAAAAACATTAACTAACCCAAATATTAATCCAAAACTCATGTTCATGCTAAATGTTCATGTTTTGACAAAGTTAGCGAATTCATTCACTACGAATTCGTTTCTCAACCAAATTGGTCCATTTAACTCTCGTTGTTTTCATTTTTAACTGTATTAACAACATCTAGTAATAATTCATGCATTATAACAATCCTTAGCCAATCCATTTTTGACTCAAAAGAAACTGTTTCTTACATTTTAAGAAATTCAAAATTAAAATTAAAATGAATAATATATATATATATATATATATATATAAATTATATTCACCCAATCATCATGCTCAACGCATTACATTGATACATAATACATATGTAAACTATGTTAACCCATAACACTTAATTTTCAACCCACTTAACATAGAATTTTGGAGAATTATTAGAATTTACCAAACTTTGGAATTAAGAATATAGTAAGGTTACCTCTTGAAGCTTTAATTGGTAACTATAACTCCTCAATTCTCCAATTTCTCTTAATTCTCCCACACTCACTCTCCATAGCTACTAACTTTCAATAACAAAACTCAGACATTTCAACAAACGGGAATGAAGAGATGGAGTCTCTATTTATAGAGGAATCAATATCCAAGCAAAGAGGAAGAAGAAGAGTCTAGTGGATTGAGAAGAGTTGGTTACCAACTCCGCCTTCCTCTATCATTAGCAGTTATCTAGCCTTTACCGAGCTTAAGCAATAGAAGAGTAGAATAGGCCAATGGCCTAGTCACGTATGTGAGAGAAATGAGACTCTCAAATTGAGACAAATCTTATAACTCAGATTTGTAAAATGTGACTTGCACACTTGGGTTTATTCCCCTTTGGACTAGCAAGCTTATCTCTAATAGCTTAATATTGTTACATCAGTTAAGTTAGGGACACATATACACAAACATATATGTACCTACCCACATATAAGAAATATACTTTATATTTTAAATATACACTAATTTATAATCTTATATCTCATGTACATTGTTTTAATCCAAAAATCTTTTAATTGGGCTAATTATAAAATAGTTGGATATTCTCAATACATCATTTTCCATAAAATTTATCATATCAAATATATCCAATTATCATAATGATAATTAATATCAATTATTTATTAACTCACCATTTATTTTCTTTTAATACTTCCCATTAAATCTCCCTTTGATTTAACTTCCCTAGTTATGCCACACAAGACATAATTATGTGAACTTAATAATTAATAGTCCACAAACTTATAATAATATAATCTCACAAAATAATAGTATTCTTAACATTACATCTCTAACCAGTATTTAAATGTATTGGTCCCCTTCTTTTATTAGACACATATTGTTCATAACATATCTCAGCTAACAAATCTTTTCATATATTATTACACTATGTAATATATTAAAATATTAGGGTTTAACAAATTAATATTAAGGTTTTACTTTAGCAATTAGGGTTTCTAGTCATTAGAGTTTTTAATAATTAGGGTTCCTAATTAATAATTAGGTTTTCCTAATTTAGATTACAATTTAATAATACATGGCATTATTCATATAACACAATTACCACACAGTCTTGAATCTCCCATTTGAGTTTCAAAATATGGTTAAACAAATTAATGCTAGTGTTTGGTTATGATACAACATAATTGACCAACTATTATCGGTCTATACATACAGTACATATTTATAGCACTGAAATATAATTAATATTATATTAATATTCTCTTTCCTTATTCCAAATCCAGAATTAGGGTTTGGATTCCATATCTGATATATCTTTCATATACATACCATTATTAATTAAGTTATAATAATTAGCTTAATTAATCTGAAATAAATTCATATAACAAAATAATTATTATAATAATCATATTTTCATAAAAATTAATTAATAAAAATATTATTACTACCAAAGTAATTTGTTATGGGAATATAATGATTAATAATTCTAAAATAAAATTATTTGTAATTATTCATGTAATAAATATATTTTTATTTATCACATATATACATATGCTTTACCTTATACATATTCTTACCTTTAAAATAATAAAAAAAAATTTATACGCAAATTTTTTTATTTAATTATATAGAAAATATCGGGTTATTACAAAGCATACAGAAAATACTTCGTTTTCAGTCTAAACGTTCATATACCTTAGTATAGTCCATCAACTTACCACACTTTATGTGTTTAGAAAATTTCCACAACCATGTGTGTTTAAGAACTTATCTTCGCAATATGTAATCGAAGAACAAATCAAGGACTATCCATATGCTTAAGGCTCAGAAACATAGCATAAAACTATGAGTCACAAATTTTTCATAAGTATGTGTTTTAAGAACTCGCACCTATCTTATCATTCTCTACCTACCAAATACATACATGAGAAAAGATTCACCTTCTCACCACATACATATTGATAGTGCGACATTACTATTCCAATCATTATCAATGTAATAACAAAGTAGTCACAAACCCCTTCTCATTCAGAGGTTTGTACAACTCAGCTATTACATGAGTCCTCAATCGAAATCTTAGAACTTCTAACTTTCTCTTTACTTAATACGAATTTTCTTTAATTCGTATGCTAACTTTTATAACTCAATCTGAGTTCTTCTTCTCGTACTACTTCGTACCATTCATTTATAACATTAGTTATAAATCATCCATCGTTTAACAGAACAACTGTTATTACGATTCAATATGATCACGTGGTGATCTTCTTCCTTAATCGTTTAACTCAACTATCTTCTTATCCTTCTCTCTACGATTATAACCTTAGATACTCATACCTAAGGTTTATAACCTATCAGCTCTGATACTAACTTGTAACACCCCGAAATCTGGTCTATCTTCACACCCGGATTCCGTGCATCACGAGTACTGTAACAATCCAGAATTTTATTTATAATTTATTGAATTAAATAAATATTTTTAATTAATGTGTTTGTTGTTTAGTAGATATTTGTTGGATTATTTATTAGTAAGTAAATAATTCATGAGTTATAGAAATTAACTTATTTAAGATAAAAGAGTGATGAATTAAATTTATGAGATAATACTTTAATTTAACTTAATAACTAAATTAGAGAGTTATTAAGGATTATATGATTTGTTAGAATGTTGTTTTAATTTAATTTAGTAATTAAAGTGATATGTTAGTTTATTAAGTAAAATTATAATGAAAATTATAATTTTGTGGTAATTAGTTTTATTTATTTAATTAAGTTTGGATATGGAAATCCAAGTAAACAATGTGGGACAATAAACTATAGTATAAATAATTTATTAAAATAAAGTAAAGGAGTTTAATTCAGTTTTGCCAAATAAGGCTTAATGAATGTTAAGTCTTTAATTTAAATAGGTTTTACCAAACAAGGCATAAGGATTTTAAGTTATTAAGTTTTAAAATGGTTTAGCCAAACAACCCTTATGGCTTTAATTTGATTTTCAAAAAAAATATGTAACTGATATCAGTTACATATATAATTATATTATATAATTAATACCTATTATATTATATACATTATGTTTTTCTAAGTACGTAAGTTAGAGAAGGGACGAAGAACACAGAAGAAGAAAAAGAAGAGGAAGAAGAGAGAAAAGGGAGAGTTCTAGAGAGACTTTGAAAGAGTAATTGTAAGGAGTTTTGATAGTCAAAGGGTGGCTATCATCTTCTAGATAACCTAAACAAGAAAGCAAAGGTATAATCCGACCCTTCTACTTTTCAAAGTTTTAGTTTTATTCTATTCAAAAGTTCTCTGTAAAAATTTGTGTGAAAGTCTAATTATTTGTTATATATAGTTTTTATATGATAGTTGGTTGATATAAAATTATTTTCATAAGTTTATAGATGAGTTATAGTAAATTGATTCATGTAATGTATTTAATTATGAAGGAAATCATATTACAATTAACATGTATGGATATATATGAATATGGCTTAAATTAGAATTAAAATTGGTACTCAATTCATAGTATAAGTGTAAATTGTTTATTGATTGTAAAAATATATGAAGAAACGAAAGAAAAGTAATTGAAACTAACTGTTTTGGTTGTAAAACGAATTCACAGTGAAGAATTTCGCTATGAATGTTAAAAGAAGAGGAAATAAGAGAAATAGTAAAAATTAAAGGTTGTAAATTTTGATGTTTATGTTGTTTAGGTGGTTAGAAACAATCGTTTATGTTTCTGTAAACATATTACACCTTAGCTAGGTTGATATGATTGTTAGAAAGGAGTTTGTAAGTCTAATTTGGCTTTCTATAGTGTTCTAGATCATAAGTCGCAAAAAAGTAGAAGGGACCCCCGCCCCGGCGGGCTCCCAGAGCAAAAAACCCTAGCTGAATTTTGGAAAAAAAACTGACCGGACATATTTTACTAAAATGAGCATAACCTTTTCATACAAACTCCAATTGAGGCGATTCAAGATAATCCGGAACGAGGACGAATAGACCTACAACTTTTATTCTTTAAGGTTTTCAATTTGAGTTCGAGAACAGGGGTCAAAAGTGTCATCGTTAAGACTGTTGTATTTTCAGAGGCAATCGAAGGGCGTCGGGCATGCACGTATGCAAGTGTAGTGCTCTTGACAATAAAAGATATTGTTCTAAGTTATAAAACATGAATGTTAGTAAATATAATGATATTTAACATTAATGAATGATGTAATATATAAGTTGTATAAGCATACTAAGCATACACAAGAGAGACAAATCGGGCGTGTGACGAATGAACGTCGAAATGCCGTGACAAGTGTTAATAAACGTAAAAAGTGTTTTAAATCAAATGAAATGAATATTATAAGATAGTGAATGGGGATAATATAAAACCAATAAGTAGTCCTAGCAAGACTTAAACACTTGAATGAACTTCGAGTATGAAATATAGTGAGATGTAAGTCGAAAGTTAACACAATCAAATTAAACATTGTGTATTGATTAATAAGAAGGGTTACGGGATGTAGAGTAAAGTTTACTTTACAACTACAATGCATTGCTATGTGACTCATAGTTGATGTGTATGATTATATAATTGTGTAGGGCACATGAAGTGTAGATAACTGTAAGCTGTTAAACTGTTATTGGTAAACAACGATCAAGGCAAGTCTTTCAGTTCCTATTAGCTATGTGAATTTGATAATGAACAATTTGAAATCTTTATTGCAAATAGCATGGTGTGTTATATTAATGTTGAAAGTATGAAATGTTAATGTCAATTTTTGACTACGTTGATTGAATAATGAATGTTAATGCATGAAAATTGTGACACCACCAAATCTGGGTACTTTAAATTTTCACATGATTTGGTGTTCACTATTCAAATATCATATATCTATCTACCCATAATAAATTAAAACATTAATAGATAGAAATCAATCCTCTCCTTAAGGAGTTACATCATCTGAATTAAATACAAATATCCCAGGTCATACTAACCTTAAATCTTAACTGCGGAACATAAACAATTTATAGTCTCACACAACATCAACATATGTCTTAACACATAAGTTCAACATCACATAAAACAACAAGCCTTCATCACTTGTTAATCTTTCCCTTGCCCTTGCTAGTAGAAGGCTCATCGGATCTTTCGTTCTTAACTGCAATGTTATTATTACGCAAGAGTGAGCACGATTGCCCACAAGTATAACAATGAAATCAAAATATAATAACATGCGAGTGAATCAAAGACCTCTGAAATAAAACTCAACTTTTGAATCAAGAATGAATAACAAGAATCAAAAGAATTCTGAGGGTCATAAGACCTTGAACAATGTCCTAGGTATCAAGGGTTATACTTGAAACCTTTAACAACTATTGACTCTTCTTCTCGTACTTAGGGGGATCAGCCCTTAGTACCATACTGTGCACAATATCTTAACGCTAACGCATAAGTAATCCCTATACAGGGTTGTTCATCTCAGTTTTATAATAGAGTCCGCACCAAAGGAAGTTTGGTTTGAATAAATCAATAAGAGTTCTAAAATTTAGAACGTTCATCAACTATGGACTAGTTGAATCAAATAAGATTCACTAGTCTAATATGGTTCAACAATAAATGATATTTAAATTAAATAATAATCTCAAGAGGTATACAATAGAAAAAGTATTGTATAACAGAATCATACTTTGAAAAGATAAATAATCTTCGATATAACAATTTGAACTTGATTTAATAATAACGAGAATTTACTCGACGAAATTTATAAACTTAAATAATGATACAAGTAAGGCTAGGAAACTTGCCCCGTGCGTAGATTACACGTTAATTATACATGTTCTTCGATTTAATCCTACATACCATTAATATTCACAATGACAGTTAATTATAATGTAACAAATCATCACAAGTTCATTCTTTTTGTCTAACTCGGATTATGACTATACTTAGTCAATTTATCAAACTTATTGTCACACAATTTACATCTCACGAATAATAAGCTAACTATGCATTCAATAATTCAATTCACACTTAAATGCATTATTGACATGTTAAGAATCTATTTTAACATCTCATTATACTTCTAACATATTTTTATGTTCATTAATTTAGGTTAATATCTCATTTATGGACATAAACACTTTAAAAATTTTCGTTTCTGAACATTCTGGAGAGTGGCGCTGCGGCGCCACTGTTGTGCTTGCTTTCGGCACTGCGGTCAGGTTACTCGCGCTGCGGCACGGTTCTTATGCCTATAGTCGGCACTGCGGCGCGGCGAACCATACTCAGAACCTCAGTTCGCGAAAATTGCAGAACATGCCAATTTTTACCAATTTCTTGAATCAATACACGAAATTAAGCATAACCAGATGTTATTTTATAGTCATAACTATTACTTACCCTTTTAGCATGATTTTAACATGTTATAACACATAATTTACAGAATTAACATATGTAATTTACTGTTCTTAGTATTTTTGAAAGTTTTGAATACAGAACATGAAAATCAACACTACGGATTCGTTATAACACCGAATCCGTTCATTTGAAGTTTGGTCTCTTTGTTTTAATATGCATAATTATATACAGGTATAAAATTTATGACACAATATATTTTTGACGTATTAAATTTGTGAGTAAGGACCATATGGCCATATTTCCATACTCTGCAATTTTGTAGAAATTATATACGACATGTTTTTATGAACTGATGATATGGTTTATACAATATGTATAATAAAACACGATATGATAATATTAATCACATAATTAACACATAATCGTTACTCCTTTTTCCACTACAGAGCTTTTACAGAACATAAAAGCAATTTTCTTAAAAACTTACACAACGTAAATAAAATTGGTTATAGGAATTACCCAGAGTATAGATTAGAAGAGATGATCCTTTCACAGATATTTATTTGATTACATACTCACAATTTTCCTTCAGACATCTCAATCTCTCTCTGAATTTTCCTTTTCTAAACTTAGTCAAATGAAGAAGAAGACGTCGTACTTTATAAAATAACTGAGCGCAGAGTGGTCAGTTAACCCAATCATGGGTTAACTGCTATTAACTCCCCATAAGGCTTCGTTTGGTTAATCTTAAATGGCTCAAATCCATTTAATTTAATAAATCTTTTATCATATAGTTTAATAATGTCACATCTAATTATAAAATAAATCAAATATCTTATTTAATTTAATTTGAATAGAATATAATAATTTCTCATTAATTCACATAGTCATATAATTAATTTTCTCATTAATTATTAATTTAAATAAAATAATATTAGGCTTATTAAATATTTCTTTTAATTCAATAAACTCACATAATTATATACCTTGAATAATAAAATTCTCAACATTAATTTTATAAATATAACACATATAATTAAATTAATCTATCACAATTGTATCAATTAATTATTTAATCTAATAATTAAATCATCAAAAATATTTATTTAATTCAATAAATATTAAAATTAAATTACAAAAATCTCGTTTGTCACATCTTTCCCACCTTAAAAGGATTCTGTCCCCAGAATCATGACTTAATAAAGTCTACCAGTTACATTCTCCCCTCTTTACAAAGATTTTGTCTCCAGAATCGCTTACACATAACTTAAGAAAATAAATTAGGGTAATTCATCATCATATTTTCTTCGAGTTCCCACGTAGCTTCTTCAGCGTTGTGGTTCGTCCAAATTTCCTTAATAGAAGGTATTACTTTATTTCTAAGAACTTGTTCTTTTCTATCGATAATTTGAACATGAATTTCTTTGTAAAATAAGTCTTTTTCAAAATGTAGGGGTTCATATTCAATTACATGCTTGTTATCGGGTTTGTACGATCGTAATACAGAAACATGGAAGACGTTGTGGACATTCTCGAGTGCTGGAGGTAAGGCTACCTCATACGCAACTTCTCCGATTCTTCGCAGTACTTCAAATGGTCCAATGAATCTTGGGCTTAATTTTCCTTTCTTTCTGAACCTGATCTTTCCCTTCCAGGGCAAGACCTTAAAGAATACATAACTACCCGATTCAAACTCAACATTTTTACGATATGGATCGGCGTATTTCTTCTGCCTATCTTGAGCTACTACCAGTCTTGTTCGGATCACTTTGACTATTTCTGCTGTCTGCTGTACTAATTCTGGGCCTAGCAATTATCTTTCGCCAACTTCATCCCAGTAAAGCGGAGTTCTGCACTTTCTGTCGTATAACGCTTCATAAGGCTGCATGCCAATACTAGCGTGGTAACTATTATTGTAGCCAAACTCTACAAGCGGTATGTGATCGTCCCAATTTCCTTTAAAGTTCATCACACAGGCTCTTAGCATATCTTTTAATGTCTGAATTGTTCTCTCGCTCTGTCCATCTGTCTGAAGGCGGTATGCTGTACTCATTCGTAATTGCGTACCCATGCATTCCTGTAGACGTTTCCAGAAGTTCGATGTAAAGCGTGGGTCCCTGTCGGAAACAATTGACATCAGAACTTCATGTCGCGAAACAATCTCTTTCACATATAACCTCGCTAACTGATCTAAGTTGAATCTGATTTTAATCGAAAGGAAGTGTGCCTATTTCGTCAGTTGGTCAACGATAACCCATGCTGCGTCATAGCCTTTCTGAGTCGTCGGAAGGCCAACCACGAAGTCCATTATAATATGTTCCCATTTCTATTCTGGGATCTCCAGCGGTTGTAGCAACCCACTCGGTCTCTGATGTTCTGCTTTCACTTTCTGACAGGTTAGACATTTGGCAACACACTCTGTAACATCTCGTTTCAGATTAGGCCACCAGAAATGTTGTCGAAGATCTTGGTACTACCAGGGTGAATCGAATATCGTGAGCTATAAGCCTCGCTCAAAATGTCTTCCTTAATCTTTGGTACTGGCGGTGCCCAAATTCTACTCTCAAATCTCAGTATTTCTTCCTTGTCCATCTTAAATCTCGGTTCGGTTCCTTCAGATATCTTCCTTATCACCTTTTTGCATTCATCGTCCTGAAGTTGAGCCTCCTTAACTTTATCCAATAGGGTTGTACCAGATTCATCTGAAACAGGTTCTCATCTATTTCTATAGGATAATTCACTTCTAACTCCAACTTCTCCATTGCTGAAATCAATTCCTTCTGAGCGGTCAACATCATTAATTTCTCCCGACCCATTCTACTTAAGGCGTCTGCAGCCACATTTGCCTTACCCGGATGGTATAAAATCTCACAGTTATAGTCCTTAATTAGTTCCAACCACCTTCTTTGGCGTATATTCAAGTCCTTCTATGTAAAAATATATTTTAGACTCTTATGGTTTGTATATATTTCACACTTCTCCCCATAGAGATAGTGCCTCCATATTTTCAAAACAAAAACCACTGCAGCTAACTCCAAGTCATGGGTTGGATACCCCTTCTCGTAATCCTTCAATTGTCGTGATGCATACGCAATGACTCTGTCGTTTTGCATTAGCACACAACCAAGTCCTTTATGCGATGCATCACTATAAACAATAAAATTTCCTGTATCGTTCGGAAGAGACAACGCAGGTGCTGTACTCAACCTCCTCTTCAATTCTTGAAAGCTTTCCTCACACTTCTCTGTCCAAACAAATTTCACAGCTTTTCGAGTCAAATTCGGTAATGGAGTTGCGATCTTGGAAAAGTCTTGAATGACTCTTCTATAATATCCTGCCAATCCAAGAAAACTTTGTACTTCCGACGGCGTCCTCGGCTGATCCCAGTTAATCACGTCTTTGACTTTGGATGGATCTACCAAAATTCCATTTTTATCGATCACGTGCCCAAGAAATTGTACCCGCTCAATCCAAAATTCGCATTTCAAAAACTTGGCATACAACTTCTCCCTTCTCAACGCTTCCAACATTAATTTCAAATTCTCTTCATGTTCTTCCTTAGTTTTTGAATATACCAAAATATCATCTATAAATACCACTACGAACTCGTCCAAAAACGGCTTGAACACACCATTCATTAGTCCCATAAATGCTGCAGGAGCATTCATTAGACCAAACGACATTACTAAAAATTCATAGTTACCATATCGTGTTCTGAACGCTGTCTTCGGTACATCCTCTGGTCTCACCTTCAGTTGATGATAACCACTCCTCAAATCTATCTTGGAAAAGTATTTCGCTCCCTTCAATTGATCAAACAGATCATCGATCCTTGGTAAAAGATATATATTCTTAATTGTGACCTTATTCAGTTCTATGTAATCAATGTAGAGGAGCATCGTTCCGTCCTTCTTTTTCACAAACAACATCGGCGCTCCCCACGGCGATACGCTCGGTTGAATGTACTTCTTGTCCAGTAATTCTTGTAGTTGTACCATCAATTCTTTCATCTCAACTGGTGTCATTCGATACGGTGCCTTTGATATTGGAGCCGTTCCTGGAGCCAAATCGATCACAAATTCGACCTCTCTATCTGGCGGAAGTCCTGGTAAATCGTCCGGAAATACGTCTGCGAAGTCCCTTACTACTGGTATCTCCTCTACTTTCGGGTTCTCTTTACAGCTGTCGACTATGTAAGATAGATATCCTACACTGCCTTGTCTTAACAACTTCCTAGCCTACATCACCATCAGATAACTCGCTTGTTTAGGCGACTTGTTACCATAAAACATAACCTTTGACGGAGTCATAAGGTTAATACGCTTCTTTTGACAATCAATTACAGCCCCGTAATTGAATAACCAGTCCATTCCCAAGATAACGTCAAATTTCCCAAGTCGAATAGGGATAAGATCTACGTTCATGATATTACCCTTAATATCCACTCTACAGTTCTTATGTACGTACTTAACAGGGATTATTTCTCTATTCGTAATTTCTATGTTCATGGGGTGTTCTAACTCATCCTTAGGAAATTCTAAGTTCTTAGCAAAGTCATCGGATATAAATGAACAAGTAGCACCCGAATCAAATAATACATAAGCATTAACTTTATTGATCGGAATGATACATGACACCACATCACGAGACTGATCTGCATCCTGTACCGTCATGTTGAATATCTTGGCAGTCAGTCTGTTAGTTGCGGTTGGTCCTGTGATGGTCAGAGCGCTTCCACCGTTATTTCCCAATATCCTCCTGATCCTGCCCTTCCAGATCCCTTATTAGGACAGTCTCTTGCCAAATTATCCTTTGAGCCACAAGTGAAGCAGGCACCTTTCTTTGGGTTAGGACAGTTAAGTGCTATGTGGCCTTCCTGTCCACAATTATAGCACACTCGTTTACCCTTTATATACACTCCCAAATAAGCTTTCCCGCAGGTCGGGCACGCTTCGATCCTTTTCTTCTGACCTCCTTGTTGATTTCCAGATGATGAGTTGTCAGACCACCTTCTCTTCTGATTATTACTACCTCCTGTGTTGCTTCCACTAGCCTTGTTGATCCCTTCATTTTCATTCTTCTTCTTCTTCTGATCCTGATTATATTTGGTTACCGCATCGCTTCCACCTTCACCGAGTATGGCTTTCTCTAGTACCCCGGCGAATGTCTTCAACTGAAACATCGACACCTTACTATACAACCACGGCTTCAGTCCTTGTTCGAACCTTCATGCTTTCCTCTCATCCGTGTGCACTTGATATATGGCAAACCTCGCCAACTTATTGAATTTAGCTGCATAATCAGGTACGGACATATTCCCCTGCTTCAACTCCAGAAATTGAACCTCCATTTGATTCTGCGAGCTGGTCGAGAAATACATCTCGAAAAACATCTCCTTGAACCTTTCCTACGTAATCACACCTTCATCTCCATGGACCTTATTTGCTTACCACCAATAACTGGCTTCGAATTTCAGCATGAATGTTGCAAAAGCGGTCTTATGGTCCTCTCTAACTCTACCAACATCGAAAACCTTCTCCATCTCCATAACCCAAGTCTAAGCTTCTATCGGGTTCATGGAACCTTTAAATTCTGGCGGTCCCACCCCCTTGAAATCCTTAAACGTCATATTTGGTGGAGCTTGAGGTTGGTTATTCATCGGTCCAGCTAGTAAGTTCACCAATTGCTGAACGGAGTTAGCATTGGCGTTGTTGTTGTTATTCGTTGATTCTTCCTAAGCCGGTTGACGATTTTGTCTTCTTCTCAGAGGCATATTTCTGTTAAAATATACGCTTATTAAATCTTTATTAAATTCTCTAAATATTTAAGTCTTACTCAACAATTTAACATAATCACTTAACACATTATCTCAAACAACTTCATATATTTATTCAAATCGAAAGTTTTAACATCAAACGATAGCATCACTGCTATTTACATCAACTATCCTGAGATAAAGAATCTACAGGATTTAAAACATTAAAATATTCCTTTGTTTATAAACACATCGGAATATACATCTAAATACCAGATAAGTTTTCACATAATTAAACAAATCCTATCACTTCCTGTTAAGGCGCCGAATAGCCTTGATACGTTCCTCTTCCATAATACGAGACATCGTCCTGCGATCTAGCATGTACGATGGTAGTCCTTTGAGCTGAATTGGGTATCTCATAACTCGATCTTGAGCCTCATCCATTGCATTTTATAACATAGAGTATGTCTCCCCAAGCTTATCCTTTTTCGCACGACAATCATCTTCTGCAAGATCAGCACAGCGTGATTCTCTTACCCAGCCCTCCTCTGCTATGATCAACCTTTCTGAGCTTTCCTTCAGTTCCTTCTTCAACTTCTCTATCTCTTCAGACTTTTCCTTGGTTTGACCCTTCTCGTGGACCAAAGCCCATTCTACATTTCCTAGTCTTGTGTGGAGAGTCACAACCTCCCTATCCTTCTGCTCGATGGAAATCTGTTGAATAATCGTTTGCTCAGTCAAATCCTGGACAGTGTCACGTAACTCTACGTTACGGTCATATAGTTAATCGTACATCTCAGCATCGATAGAGTTCGGTGGAAACTCCTCTTCTTCCTCTTCCTCTTCCTCCTCAGGATCCTCCTCTGGATCAGTCTCAGGCTCATGCTCCTGACCAACAACAGTGATCAACGGAGATGGCTCCCTCTGTACTAATTGCTCCCTGACAACATGAATATCTAGGGGCTCCTTCTCAGTAGGTACTCGGGGTTCCTCCTCCCCAGCTCGACTAGCTCCTCCAACATCCGACATCTTGACAACACATTTCAAGTTTTAGTTACTAAGTCGTACTAATGAGCACATAATTTAGCACATAAAGTCTTTTATTATCTTCAATGAATTAAGAAATTCATTTCTTAGAACTCGATAAGAGTTTTCCATCACTATGTTCATCCTATAAGGCTACTACCTAAGGTTTTTCCCCCACCTAAGGTTCATAACCTACAGCTTTGATACCAACCTGTGACACCCCCAAATCCGGGTACTTTAAATTTCCACATGATTTAGTGTTCACTATTCAAATATCATATATCTATCTACCCATAATAAATGAAAACATTAATAGATAGAAATCAATCCTCTCCTTAAGGAGTTACATCATCTGAATTAAATACAAATATCCCAGATCATACTAACCTTAAATCTTAACTGCTGAACATAAATAATTTATAGTCTTATACAACATCAACATAAGTCTTAACACATAAGTTCAACACCACATACAACAACAAGTCTTCATCACTTGTTAATCTTTCCCTTGCCCTTGCTAGTAGAAGGCTCGTCGGATCTTTCGTTCTTAACTGTAATGTTATTATTACGCAAGAGTGAGCACGATTGCCCATAAGTATAACAATAAAATCACAATATAATAACATGCGAGTGAATCAAAGACTTCTGAAATAAAACTCAACTTTTGAATCAAGAATGAATAACAAGAATTAAAAGAATTCTAAGGGTCATAAGACCTTGAATTATGTCTCAGGTATCAAGGGTTATGCTTAAAACCTTTAACAATCATAAGACTATGGACTCTTCTTCTCGTACTTAGGGGGATCAGCCCTTAGTACCATACTGTGCACAATATCTTAACGCTAACGCATAAGTAATCCATATACAGGGTTGTTAATCTCAGTTTGACATTAGAGTCTGTACCAAAGGAAGTTTGGTTTGGATAAATCAATAATAGTTCTAAAATTTAGAACGTTCATCAACTATGGACTAGTCGAATGAAATAAGGTTCACTAGTCAAATATGGTTCAACAATAAATGATATTTAAATTGAATAACAATCTCAAGAGGTATACAATAGAACAAGTATTGTATAACAGAATCATACTTTAAAAAGATAAATAATCTTCAATATAACAATTTGAACTTGATTTAATAATAATAAGAATTTACTCGACGAAATTTATAAACTTGAATAATGATTCAAGTAAGGTTAGGAAACTTGCCTCGTGCGTAGATTACATGTTAATTATACACGTTCTTCGATTTAATCCTACATACCATTCATATTCACAATGACAGTTAATTATAATGTAACTAATCATCACAAGTTCATTGTTTTTGTCTAACTCGGATTATGAATATACTTAGTCAATTTATCAAACTTATTGTCACACAATTTACACCTCACGAATAATAAGCTAACTATGCATTCAATAATTCAATTCACACTTAAATGCATTATTGACATGTTAAAAATCTATTTTAACATCTCATTATACTTCTAACATATTTTTATGTTCATTAATTTAGGTTAATATCTCATTCATGGACTTGAATACTTTAAAAATTTTTGTTTTTGAACATTCTGGAGAGTGGCGCTGCGGCGCCACTGTTGTGCTTGCTTTCGGCGCTGTGGCGCGGCCCACGCTACGGCCAGGTTACTAGCGCTATGGCGTGGCTCGCACTACGGCGCAGTTCTTATGCCTGTAGTCGGTGCTGCGGCGCAGCGAACTAGACTCAGAACCTCAGTTCGCAAAAATCGCAGAACATGCAAATTTTTACCAATTTCTTGAATCAATACATGAAATTAAGCATAACCAGACGTTATTTTATACTCATAACTATTACTTACCCTTCTAGCATGATTTTAACATGTTATAACACATAATTTGCTGAACTAACATACGTAATTTACAGTTCTTAGTATTTTTGAAAATTTTGAATATAGAACATGAAAATCAACACTACGGATTCGTTATAACACCGAATCCGTTCATTTGAAGTTTGGTCTCTTCGTTTTTATATGCATAATTATATACAGGTATAAAATTTATGACACAATATATGTTTGACGTATTAAATTTGCGAGTAAGGGCCATATGGCCATATTTCTATACTCTGTATTTTTGTAGAAATTATATACGACATGTTTTTATGAACTGATGATATGGTTTATACATTATGTATAATAAAACACGATATGATAACATTTATCACATAATTAACCCATAATCGTTACTCCTTTTTCCACTACAAAGCTTTTACAGAATATAAAAGTCATTTTCTTAAAAACTTAAACAACGTAAATAAAATTGGTTATAGGAATTACCCAGAGTATAGATTAGAAGAGATGATCCTTTCACAGATACTTGTTTGATTACATACTCACAATTTTCCTTCAGACTTCTGAATCTCTCTCTGAGTTTTCCTTTTCTAAATTAGCCAAATGAAGAAGAAGACGTTGTACTTTATAAAATAACTGAGCGCAAAGTGGTCAGTTAACCCAATCATGGGTTAACTGCTATTAACTCCCCATAAGGCTTCGTTTGGTTAATCTTAAATGGCTCAAATCCATTTAATTTAATAAATCTTTTATCCTATAGTTTAATAATGTCACATCTAATTATAAAATAAATTAAATATCTTATTTAATTTAATTTGAATAGAATATAATAATTTCTCATTAATTCACATAGTCATATAATTAATTTTCTCATTAATTATAAAATAATATTAGGTTTATTAAATATTTCTTTTAATTCAATAAACTCACATAATAACAAACTTTAAATAATAAAATTCTCCACATTAATTTAATAAATATAACACATATAAATAAATTAATCTATCACAATTGCATCAATTAATTATTTAATCTAATAATTAAATCATCGAAAATATTTATTTAATTCAATAAATATTAAAATTAAATTACAAAATCTCGTTTATCACATCTTCCCCCCCTTAAAAGGATTTTGTCCCCAGAATCACGACTTAATAAATTTGACCCGTTACACAAATAACCACTTTTGCAGGTTAAAGATTTAAGGTAAAGTTATGTGCTACTTGAAAGATATGAATCAGATGTGATACTTGAAGATTTATATACTTTTGGTTGAGTTATTAATATTTGAACCATGTGTAAGGTTCTGAATAATGTATTAATGTTGAATGGTAATATCATTTTGTGATGTAAACTCTTGTAGTATTAAAATGATTCTAAGACAGTTAGATGTATAGGTTGAAGGTTTTGGGAACGAGAATAGTTTGTAATAGAAAATTTTAATTATTCCGCAAATTTCAATGGTTGTATTATCGTTTAATGATGTAAAATTAGAGGTTGAATGTATTGTTAACGACCGAAGTCGATAGTTGAATTGTATGAATTTTGGGGTCGTTACAAGTACATCTTCTTCCAAACATACATCATTATATAGTGAAATATAACAACATACTTTCTCAAATCTCAGGTTCTAAAACCTTATAACTTCTTTCATTTCAAATAATGATAAATACATTATTCATTCTATCTTACAAGGGTGACTTTTTTCCTCCACCGAGGATACATAACAGTTCATTAAACTAATCTATAGTTCAATTAAACTATTCTATATTACAAGTCTTCACTTGATCTTCACGCACATTCACATACTGAATGACATTTCTTCTGGATACCGATCAGCTTGATCTTTATGGGATCCTTTAGTTCATATGTTTCTACGCTGAAAATGTTTTTTATTTAAAACAAGTGTGAGCATTCAATTGCCCAGCAAATCATAGCAGTTGAAAAAATAACTTCAAGAATTTAAACATTCTTTTAATACTTCAATAACCGAACAAAGGTTATAAAGCAGCTTGAATAAAATGAATAATCTCGATTCCTATCATTTTAAAACATTAATCACATTCATTTTGAAATATTTTCATTCTACTACCTTTTCCATACACATCCTGTCTGTCTAGAATCATTAGTACATACTTAGCAATAACGGTTCATGTATAAACAGAACATGCTCATATTGAACAGTTCATCTCAAATAAACACTAAAGTGTTCAAATTGTGGCACAAGGCCTCATACATACTACCACCTTGTACATATATCGCACATATGCACATAGACAAAACTTCTCAAGTTCAACATCTGAGAAGTTTAAGAAACTAGCATTCATATAATAAGAAAGTTAGGAAACTTGCCTTACGCACAGCTACAACTTACGCTGAACTGCTCATTCCAATTCCTATATAACACATAAGGAAAAAGCAAATATACCAATTAGCTATATACTTGACTTACGCATTGGCTTACTTAACTTTACTTCATAGGGTTCACGTTCTTGCAATATAAATTTACGCGACCCACTTTCTTTACCGGTTTACGGCTTCATGACATATGGAGATGTCTTACTCATACAATCATCATCTTTTATGATTTATATTTTTATCTTCTTCTTATAACCTCTCCAGGACTTAGCACACATTGCATCTCTGCTAGTTGTCCATATGGTGCTCTGAGTGGTTTCCTACAAACAACCAACAAACAAGTTCCCGTCTCGTCTACACTGTCTTTTACAGTGAGTTAGATCGGTTGCCAGTTTTGTATATACCTCTGCTCTCTGAAGGAATTGTGTAGCCCAGCTCATATATGTCAACCATCAAATATTACGATTGTGCCACAACCTAAACTTTATCTTAACTTATCCGAACCATTAAACTATAATGTTCGCTAAGTCAATTTCTCATTCCTTATGGCTTTCTGGCAACTAAATGTCATACCTTAGGATTCATTTCTTATCGTCTAAGGCATACAGTCTTTTGTATACTCAAAACGATCATTCAATGTCAATACTATGAGGTCATAGTGTTAAACATTTTATATTAACATATTCATATCTTACAACGTCTGATTCATTCGACTCAGAACATTATCCAAGTTATTATTACTAACTTGGCTTCTTTACGCTATATGCCATTGTCTTCATTATCTTACGGTCAAACCATACACGGCGTGTAGGTTCTGCCCGTTTAATATTTGCGTATACTCAAGCCTTATGTTGGACAAAGAGTTTAACACTTACATTTGTTATCCATTACATGACCCCACGTTCATTATTCTTTCTTAATGTCGAAGTCATACGGGTCGTTGCATGTGAAGACCGATCGTTCATCGTAATTGCGTTGCGTTCACAGTGTCAATACACTTTACACTTATCTCTCATTACGACATCATAACATCGAAATGTTATACATTATCCTCATCAGTCAACGTCTAAGGAATCACAATCATAGCAATCGCACACGTTCGTTTCATCACAACCACGGTCCCCGGATATCGGTCCCGTAGTCTGCGTTTACATTCTTTGTCTTTAATCTCGTTCAATCATTTCCTTCAACCTTTACTAAAGGTTTAAATCACTTGTTTAAGTGTTAATTTAGGTGAACTACATGTTCATATTTTTTTTCTTTCACATCCCCCAGTAATTGAGCACTTAAAAGCTCATCACTGGGTCTTGCCCTGCACCAGCACTGCGGCGCCAGTTCCCTTTATTCCTCTCGCGCTGCGGCACGAGTCTTGAGTAACTACCTCCCTGGTCTGGCGATGCAGCGTCGAGTCCTTCACTAACTCTCGCGTTGTGACGCCAGTTAACAGTGCTTGGCATCTCGGACTGGCACTGTGGCGCCGCCTCCCAAGGCATAATTAGCACTGCGGCGTCAAGCATAAATTCTCAAAAAAATTTCTAAGTCTTTGAACTGATTTGAAATGCTTACTTTGAAATCTCATATCTTCTTCTTTATAACTCAGAACGAGGTCGTTCTAAAGCCATTCTCTTCCTTATCTTATGTACTTCAACCTCCCTCGGACAGAAATCAATTTTGAATTCATTAACATACCATTCAATTGGCTTAATCTTCATCCTTTGATCATTTTACGTTATTAACGTTACTCGTCCGTTCGTCCGTAATTCGGTCATTCGAATTCGAAACTCGTTCGTTCTTGAGTCCACGACTCACATTTTCTACGTTATCTTACTTTCTTATGAAACCCTACATATTCGGGTTTATTTACACACTTTCTATTTCTCATTCGTCTTTTATAAAGATTTTGCCATAACTTCGTTATAGCTAAGTTTAATCTTTTCATCATGGACGTTTCTACCGTTCCTAACCAAGCAAGAAGAAATTAACTTATACGCGATGGTTTTAAATTTGTCCATCAACAACGTTCTTCGTGTTCTTCGCGTTCTTTATTTTTAATCGATATTTTGATTATGATTTTACTTTTTCTTGAAATTTGATGTTATAAAATAACATTCCTTACTAATATCACCGAATCGTTCATATGATACATTCAGATCATTCAAATTCATTACGAATCTTATACTTCCTTAAGAAATTTATAAACTAAACTTCTAATTATTATTTCTTCATTTCGTCATGATTTCAACCATATGAAATCATTTCTTAACATCTTTTAATTATATTCTCATTAAGCTTTATGATTTCCATATAAAACCTAAAGAAAATTAAATTAAAGGTAGGTTTTAATACCTTTCTTCTTGGATTTTATTCCAGTTTCTTCTTCCTCTTGCTTAATCTTGCGATTTGCTAGCTTTTACGTTTCTTCTCTTTCTCCAATCCAAGCATCCAAGCTCTTTTTCCCTCTTTCTCTCTCAATTTCATGTGTTAGTTGAAAAACTAACAAATGAAATGAATTAGCTTACCTTATATAAAATTTCAAAGCTTAGGGGCAAAATAGTCATTTTTCCCCTAAGTTACTATTCCCACCTCCTTAACTCCACCTCCTTACTATTGACGAAACTTCCCTTGGAAGCTTTGTGCTTCCGTCTTGCGGAATTCATTCGATAGTTTGAAAACTTGCGATTCTTGGAGTCCAAATATTTTTGGATATTTCGTCTTTCCTCTACAGTTTAATTTTTACGCATTCTTCAGAACTCCAAAAAACTGAAAAACACTTTCTGATATTAAGCGTTTTCCCCTAACATAGCTAAACGTATGAAAAATACATAACAATACTTTTCGTCATTTTTATTTCGTTCGATTTCTGCACGTTTTTTGAGAAAAACTTTTATCGGTTTACTTAACTTTTCACGATATATTATCATCAAATCTTTCGACGGAATGTCATTTCAACATACCGAACTCTCGAAACGGCTTAGGTTATTCAAACCCTAACCCTTAGGTTTCTTCGGGTGAATAATACATATTTCGTCTTTTCCCCGGAAAAATTTTGTTCCTGAATTTTTTTTATTTTTTTCTTAAAAATTATTACTCGTTCAGGCTAGCTCGTAACTAGAATACTCCAGAGTTATAATCATTCTAGGTTATAGAATAATTAATAAACACATAGCACATAATATTATTAAGAAAAATTCATTTTATTAATAACTAATTCTTTAAACTTAAATTCTGGACAATCCAATTTTTTGGGTTGTCACAAAGAATGTTTTTTTCGAGAACTATTTTCCTACAAGTATGCAGGGGAGAATGGAGATTAAGTTCTTAGAACTTAAACAAGGGGACATGACGGTTCCCAAATATGCGGCCAAATTTAATGAATTGGCAAGATTTGCTCCACATCAAGTGGACACTGAGGAGAGGAAGGCTCGTAGGTTTGAGCAGGGATTGAAACCCTGACTCTATAGTAGGATTTTTGTGTTCCAGAGTGCTTCATATGGAACCATTATAGAGAAAGCAATTATTGCTGAAGGTGGTAGTGAGACTTTAAGCCAATACCACAAAGAGAGAAAGAATAAGAGCAAAGGAGAGGGAAGATCCAAGGCGGAGGGAGCCAGTGGTAGTGGCAGTATGCCCAAGAGGAAGAGTTTTAACTCCGGGAATACTGCAGTGAAACAAGGGGATCCTAAGCTTAGGATCGAAGCCTGTAAGACATGCGGAAAGGCTCACCTAGGAGTATGTCTAAAGGGGAAGTCGGTTTGTTATAACTGTGGGCAGGAGAGTCATATATCACCCAATTTTCCTAATCCTAAGAAGAACCAGGGTTATTTTATTTGTGGGTCGATGGACCACATGGCAAGAAATTGTCCAAAGAGGGGGTCGGAGGGTAGTAAGGGTGCTAGTTGTGGTAAGTTAGCCATTACTGGACCAACACCATGGTAGACCTATGACCCGTACTTTTAATATGACTGTCCAAGATGCAGTTGCATCAACGGATGTAGTAGCAGGTATCATTCCAGTCAATGAAATAAATGCTTATGTGCTGTTTGATTCGGGTGCTACTTGTTCTTTTATAGCATGTGAATTTGCTAAGCAATTAAGTTTATTCCCGGAAAGATTAGAAATACCTTTAGACATTAAGGTTGCGAACGAAGAGATAATTTTTGTTGAACTCATTCATAGGAATTGTTGCGTTGATATTAGAGGTAACAAATTATCGGTAGATCTAATACCGATAAGATTAAGAGAATTTGATGTAATTCTCGGTATGGATTGCTTGATTAACCATAGAGCGATAATAGATTGTCATAGGAAAATTGTGAACCTTTGGCTTTCTAAGAAATCCAAGGTAGTGTTCTATGGTAGTAAATCACCGGGACGCTCTTGTTGTCTAACTATGACACAGGCTAGGAAGATGCTGTGGAAGGGGTGTATAGGATATATGTGCCATGTTGTAGATACCCAGAGAGTGGAAGCATCATTGGAGCAGATACCTATAGTACAAGAGTTCACGGATGTATTTTCAGAGGAGTTACCAGGTATTCCGTCGGATAGGGAGGTCGAATTTGTGATTGATCTGTTACCGGGTACGGTACCAGTTTCTAAGGCACCTTATAGAATGGTGTCAGTAGAGATGAAGAAGTTAATGGTTCAATTACAAAAACTATTAGACAGAAAGTACATTCAACCAAGTGTGTCTCCGAGGGGAGCACCTGTGTTGTTTGTAAAGAAGAAGGATGGGTCGCTACGACTTTGTATCGACTATCATGAGTTAAATAAGTTAACGATTAAAAATAAATACCCATTGCCCAGGATCGATGATCTATTTGATCAGTTAAAAGGGGAAAAGTATTTTTCTAAGATAGATTTGCGTACGGGGTACCATCAGTTGAAAGTAAGATAGGAGCATGTGCCTAAGACGGCGTTCAGAGCTCGTTATGGTCATTACGAGTTTCTGGTTATGTCGTTTGGGTTGACTAATGCGCCAGCCGCATTTATGGATATGATGAACAGAGTGTTCAAACAATATTTGGACAAGTTCATCGTAGTGTTCATTGATGATATTCTAGTCTATTCTAAGAAGCCAGATGATCATACTGAACATTTGAGGATAGCGTTGGAAACACTACGAAGGGAGAAGTTGTATGCAAAATTCAGTAAGTGTGAATTTTGGCTTGAAAGAGTGCAGTTTCAAGGACATGTTATTGATAAAGATGGCATTTCTGTGGATCTGGTGAAAGTGAAAGCAGTTAATAATTGGGAACAACCAAAAATGCCAACTGATGTTCGGAGTTTTCTGGGGTTAGCGGGATACTATAGAAGGTTCATCCAGGACTTTTTTAAAATAGCTACTCCATTGACGAATTTGACAAGGAAGTCAGTAAAGTATGTATGGACTAAGAAGTGTGAAAATAGTTTTTAGGAACTAAAAAGGAGGTTAAGTGAGGCACCTGTATTATCTTTACTAGATGATACGGGGAATTTTGTAGTTTATAGCAATGTTTTGCATAGAGGACTGGGTTGCGTGCTCATGTAGCATGGCAAATTCATTGTGTATGCGTCTCACCAGTTAAAGGATTATGACAAGGTCTATCCTACTCATGGCCTAGAATTGGCAGCAGTAGTTTTTGCATTAAAAATATGGAGACATTATTTATACGGGGAGAAGTGTGAGATATACACGGACCATAAAAGTCTGAAAATATATCTTTGCCCAGAAGTAGTTGAATATGAGACAGAGAAAGTGGTTAGAATTGATAAAAGATTACGACTGTGATATCTTATATCATCCAGGAAAACCAAATGTAGTAGCCAACGCGTTAAGTAGGAAAGGTAGAGAAAAGCTATCAATGTTAACGTCTCAGAATGAGTTAGCAATAGAGATGGTAAGAATGGAGCTAGAAGTTAAATTACCTAGTGAAGCGGTAGAGATGTTATTCACAATAGAGACTCGACCAACGATAGTAGAATGAGTTAAGGAGGTACAACTAGGTAACGACGAGTGCGAGCGAATGAAAAAGATAATGGAGGATAAAGAGAAGACTAAGTATAACCTTGACAAAGAAGGATTATTTCGTTTTGAAGGAAGAATTTGGGTTCCAAATAATTCTGAATTAAAAGAAGAGATAATGAGTGAGGCCCATAGTTCGAGGTACTCGATACATCCAGGTAGCAGTAAGATGTATCAAGACCTTCGTCAGAACTTTTGGTAGCCAAACATGAAGACAGAAGTAGCAGAATATGTTAGTAAGTACTTAACTTGTCAGAAAGTTAAGGCTGAACACCAACGACCGAGTGGATTATTACAATCACTAGAGATCCGGAGTGGAAGTGGGAGCACATCATGATGGACTTTGTGGTGGGCCTTCCAACGACGAGGAAGGGATACGATGCTATTTGGGTAATAGTAAATCGGTTGACAAAATCGGCTCACTTTTTACCAATAGGAGTTAGGTATAACCTAGAGCAATTGGCTAAACTTTATGTCAAAGAAATTATTTCAAGACATGGAGTACCTATTTCGATTGTGTCAGATCTTGATCCACGATTCACATCAAATTTTTGAAGAAGTTTGCAAGAGCAACTAGGAACGCAGTTGAGGTTAAGTACAGCGTATCATCCTCAGACGGATGGACAAAGTGAACGGACAATTCAAACGCTAGAAGATATGTTAATATCTTGTGTTATGGATTTCAAGGGGAGTTGGGACGAACATCTGCCTTTGGTGGAATTCGCCTACAATAATAGTTTTCACGTTAATATAGGCATGCCGCCTTACGAAGAGTTATATGGGAGGAAGTGCAGAACTCCACTGTGCTGGGATGAAGTAGGTGAACGTCAGATGTTGGGACCTGAGATGGTACAACAAACGACAGACATAGTTAAGCTAATATGTACTCGATTGGTAGCGGCTCAAGAAAGACAAAAGAAGTATGTAGATCCTCATCGTGGGAAGAGTGAGTTTGAAGTAGGTTCGTATGTCTTTCTGAAGGTATCGCCTTGGAAAGGGAAGATACATTTTGGAAAGAAAGGGAAGTTAAGTCCAAGGTTTATAGGACCTTTTAAAATTTTAAGAAGGGTAGGAGAGGTAGCTTATGAAGTAGCTTTACCTCCAGAGATAGAATAAATACACAATGTGTTCAACGTGTCTGTATTACATCCTTATAAACCGGACTACAAGCCATAATAGAGTATGACTCTATTCAAGTAGAAAAAGACTTAACGTATAAAGAACTTCCAATTCAGATTGTTGATAGGAAGGAACAAGGCTTGAGAAATAAGATAATACCTTCGGTGAAGGTAATTTGGAGGAACCACAATGCCGAAGAAGCAACATGGGAACTCGAGAGTAAAATGAAGGAAAATTTTCCTCATTTGTTTATGTAATTGTATCGAGATTCTGGGGACATAATCCTTATAAGGGGGGAGAATGTAACGCCTGAGAAATCGGATTTTTACATGAATTAAATTTTATTTAATTATTTGAATTAAATGAATTTAATTGATTATTTATGTGAGTAAGTTGTTTGAAGGTCGTTCTATGACCTAGAATGTGCGGATGTGGTTAGGATTCTGGCAGTGTGCTAGGATTAATTGTTATGAATTTCTAAGACGAAAATATTAGTTTTTCGAGAAATTTTCGTAAAAATACTATTGATCCGTTTCTGCTTGGAGATTAAGTATGAATTTCTGAGAAACGTGTAATGATAGAATTTTAAGACGAAATGGAATATTCAATAATATTTTAGTTATGACAAACGAAGTTTTCGCCTGCGGACTTAAGACCTAAGGGTTAGGAAAAGTGAGATTCGAGAATTAAATGGCTACGTATAATGATTAGGGTTATTATACGTGACTAATACGAGTATGATACTAGTTATTATACAAGTGTAGTATGAAGATTATTACGACGTATAATGCGAATATCGTATGAACTATATACGAAGAGAATACGAGAATTGTACGAGTAGAATACGATTAGTTCTTAATGAACTCTTAGTAATTGGACTTTGTAAACTCCAATTGGACATGGATCATGGCAAGCCCAAAGTTATGTTAAGGCAAGCCCAAGATAGGCCCAATACGATTTAATTCTAAAGCCCAAACCAAGAAATCAAACCGCGGATCGAACCGATGGGTTACCAGATGGGTAAAACCCATGGGGGGACCCAAGTAAAGTGTTTTACTTGGTGGCTAAGAAAATGAATAGTAAGGAGGTGGGGCATGTTGACCATTTTGCCCTCAATTGGATTTTTCTATAAAAGGAAGCATAAGCTAGTTCATTTGGTTGTTTTACTAACTTGAGCAAATATATTGAGAGAGAGAAAAGTTCATTAACAAGTAATCAAGAGCAATCCAAAGCAAAACACTCGAGCTTTATTCAAGAATGTGAATAACGTTAAGGTAATAATACATAAACCTTAGTCTTCGATCCTTTTTAATTTATTTTTTATACAGAAGTATGAATTGGTGGAGCATGTCTCTTCTGGAGTAATAAGGATGGCTATTAGTTGATTAAAACATTGATAAGCATGTATGATTGGGAATCATAAGCGTTTAAGTAAGTTTAAGCGAAGAAAATTAATAAGTGTTTATTTGGTTGTTGATGGACAAATTGAAAACCATCATAGGGTATGTGCATCTTGCTTTGTTAGGTTATAGATAATGAATCAATGGATTGGTTCCATTTGATTTGGCGTATAAAACTTGATTAACGAAGTTATGGCAAAATTCACGAGATTAGGCGTTAAACGTTGAAATCGTAGAATTCCCAGATTAGTAGTCAAAAGTTGTCGTTTAACTCGGAAACCTTGGTTTTCGATGGCATAACGTAGAACAATGTATTCAAGAGTCGTGGACTTAAGAATGGTCGAATTCTGACTTAAAACAAAGAAACGAGTTATGAACATTCACGAACGTTAAACGAACGCGTAATAGAAAATTAAATAGTGAATTCATTGTTAAGAGATTAAAAAACAACTTTTGTTCGAATGAAATCGAAGTACATGAGATATGTAAGATAACGGCTTTTGAACGAGCCAATTCCGACATATAACGACCAAGTTAGGAGTCCGGAAAGAATTGAACTGGGAAAATTTAAAAATTTCTCAAGGGCTTAGGGTCGGCGCCGCCCCAAGCGTATAATAGTCGGGCTGTAGCGCTGGGTAGGAGAGGTAGTCACTGCTAAGTCACGCCAAGCGCCACTTGTAAGCAGAAGTCTCGCGTCGCAGCGCCGAGACAAGGGTTTATGTACTGTTCGTTGGCGCCACAGTGCCAATATTATACCTAAGGATGGCGCCGCAGCGCTAGTAAGGAATATTAGTTGACTTAGTTATTTTTGAACCCAATTGTTGCATGACAATTATGGGGCAAGTGTATATACTTAATACACATGTTAAGACCATTCCTATGTCACATATATAGTGATGACTTTAGGAATTTAACGTTGTTTAACTAGTAATTAAACGAAGAACGTAAAGTGTAATAAAGTAAACCGTATTCAATTACTATGGTACTTAACCAATGGTTGTTAAGTGTTGGTTTAGTGACATAAGAACGTTGATAAGCCGTAAGGAAGAATAATGACTCGAAACGAGTATTACTAATGAAATAAATTCGGTCAAGTTATAGAAGAGAAAGAAGTTGGTAAAAACAATGTGATTAGATTGTTTGGTAGCTAATTTCAGTGTGCTATGTGAATATATCATGTAGAAACAATAAAGACCAAGAACTGTTAAATTTTATTTGAAGACGCTAGAAGGAAAGTTTTCTTAACGCTTGTCTAACCTTCGTGTTAGCAAAGTTTTCTGTGATTCATGTTATGAGATGCATGAATTGTTTTATGAAAGGGTCGATGCCAGTTTTAACTCGGCTAGACTAGTCTTAAGAGTTTACTTGATTTGTTTACAAGACTTTTGATATAGAAATTGATAACGCTATCCTATGCCAATTGTTTGGTACGGATTCAAAGGTGAATAAGTCTACGCTATCATGAAACAACGGTATCACTATTACTATTTGCTTAAACGATCAATTAAAAAGTGAATTGATATCTAAATTAACACAAAAATACTAATTACTAAAAGTAAGATAATCAAATTGGAGAGATATGGGATCCTAATATCATTTAAATCTTTATCCAAAATGCACGCCTCTTGTTATGCCTAATTATTTAATATGGATAGCTAGTCGAGAGCATAAAAGTAACACATAACCATCTTTCGATGAACTATGTCCAAATCACACAAAATCCAGAAATTGATAGAAATCATGTAAGCATCAAAATTACCTAATCCACTATATGTCTATGTGAATTAAAAGCAATAATGATTTAAGCACAAGCTCTTATAATGACTACACATTATGAACCGGTATATGCCTATCCGGGTCACAAATCACAAAACCCAACACAAATAAGTCTCATTAACATATGCCAACATAGTCGAATCTATACTTATACTTCCTTTTTCAATTCCATATAAGTAATTAGGGTGAATGGTGATCAAGCATTCAATATTTTAACGTAACCATGTTAGGCAATCCAATATTAAACATACAAGCATCACAAGTAGGCATACAAGTATGGACTACACATTAAACTCCATTAGGATCCCATAATGGAAGTTAGTTCATTTCTAAATCAACAGCCATTATGGGATTGAAGCCAAGAATTGAAATAAGAAATAAAAGCAAGAGATATAAAGGGAAATGAGAAATCAAATCTGATAAACCCTGCTTTAAAGTGATTCCAAGCTAGTCAGGTTCACATTCATCAACAAAATTAAAACCAAGTGCTTACAATCGATTAATCTAGGGAGAGAAGCCCAAAAGAGTAGAGAAAGGTTATATAATCTCTCTAGAATATAAAACCCTAATAATAGAAATAATAACAAATGATAATACGTCTTTTTAAAACCAACAAATATATCTCAAGAAAGAAAAAATGCTCTCAGCATTTTAAACCAAGTTTGACTGGCGCGGCCGTGCGGTGACACAAGAGGAATCGGGCGCGGGCGCGCAAAGTGTGCATGCTGCCGAGTCCTTGGCGCGAGCTTGCCGTGTTTGGCACGGGCTCGCGCTAGCCTCGTCTGCTTCTGGTCTTCTTCTGGCGGGGGCGCGTCGTGTCTTGCCTATAGGGCAGCACGGCTGCGCTGGTGCTGAATGCTGCTGGACTACTGCTGTTTGCTTCTGTATTGCTGCTACTTGCTTTCTTCTTCTTCTTCTTCACTTCTTTCTTCTTCAATTAGCCACATCAAAATCCCTCTAGATGTCCTCCTCACCTACTTGAGCTCATCTACTTCCTCCATCCTAGCCATTGCTTGCCATTATGCCATTTCTATGCCTTGGCGTGCCTTCACCATGCCATTTCCATGCCTTAGGAGTTCCAACTATGCACACTGCAAATTAAAAACAAAAAGCAAATAAAATATGCCAAAAATACTTGAGTTGAGCCGAATTCTAGTAAGTTGGTAACCAATAAGTAAGTTTAAAACCTACTTATCAAATACCCCCAAACTTGAACTATTGCTTTCCCTCAAGCAACACACACAAAAATAAATTAGACAATGCAAACTACATGCAATGCAAACTACACTATCATGCAAGTGATTCCCAAGATTTCCAACCATACTAGAATTCCAATCAAATATGCCTCAGAAAAATATCCAGATTCAAGAATAGAGCATCAAACCAAGCTACAGGCATAACGCCATACAATCAAATAATCCAAACCTGTTATAAAGATGCTCTGTGTGTGTGATATGTTCACAAATAGGCTTGACAGAGGTAAAGACTACACATGTTATATTTCTTAAGAAAGAAAATTGAAGTTCAAATCAAATGATCCCCCTCATGTAGCGGAGCATGTTTTGGTTGAAGAGGTGGCCTATGTCTATGTATTTGCCCGTGATAATCCCCCATAGTATGATAGCTCTCTCAGACGGGATGTCATGCTGGTGTGTAGATGGCAGTAACTTGGCACATATGAATAGGTTCCAGGCCTTTGCATAGCGGTTCTGTGTCGCCCCCAAATCTGGGTAATTTTTATCTCAGATCTGGTACACCATTTCTAAAACTATTGCAAAAGATTTAAATATAAATTATTTATACATTAAACTTTTACACATCATTCCCAATGTAAGGCCCCCAAATCCGGGTACTTAAAACCCGTACTCGGTGGTTCACGACACCATTTCTATGAGCGTAATAATACTAATAATATTAAAAATTACATAAAGATCAACTTAATTTACATATCATCAGAGTCTAATCCCAAGTACGTAACCTTTAAACATTCATTACAACCCATGATAGATAATATATATCATACTTGTCTTAATAAAGTTAATTATTACATAAAATAACATTTCATTCATTTAGCAACCTTTCCCTTTCCCTTGTTCTTAGTAGAGCTCTCTGGTCGTTCACACTTAGCTGAAAATATTTAAATTAAGCAAGGATGAGCATTTGAGTGCCCAGTAAGTAATAATAATTATATATATAAGCTGAAAGGATTTAAATATTTTCTTTGTACTACCCTTCAACAATGATTCAATTGTTGTGAAATAATCTGTACCAATAATAATAACATAACAACCCTCTTTCAAAATTTTGAAACTACGTAATGACTATAAATAGGTTTTAAGTGACATGCTATGAACATTGTTTTCATTTTCGAAAAGGTTAAACAAAACTTCATCTGTAAACCGTCATAACTTACGGGCACGGGGGTGATCAGCCCGTTGTACCCTGCATTGATCAATACTATATGCAAGAACGAGGGTATCGTTCACTCTGTCCACCTTGGGTGCATAAAAAGTTTTCCCGTGTAAGGGATGTTCATACTTGTCTAGGTTCCAAATCAAAGGTTTTATCTTGTTCAACAATAATCTATAATTCAACATATATATATATATATATATATATATATATATATATATATATATATATATATATACTGAAAAATGTGTATCAACATGCGATTAAATACAATGATTATCCAAGTGGGGACACTTGTATAACTATTTATAGAAATTAACGAACAGAATATATATCTGAATTACGATATACTATCATGTTGATAATCAATGAGCGTATATAATATAGGGTTAATAATCTGTACAATAATAATATAATTTAGAAACATTCTTACTCATGTCCATTGCATAAAGAAAATGCAAAGGTAAGATACTTGCCTGATGCGCTGCTTACAATTTACAACTTCGTTTTATCTTTTATATCACGACCTGTCATTAATAAGATCATTCGTTCGATTAGAACAATATACTATAACACATAGTACTGCATTTCGCAGTCAGCACATAACATAATCACATTTTTCCCATGTTTAACAACCATTGAATCACAAATAATCACATATCTAATTAAATTATCTAAGTCCAGATCAATTTCTGAAACATGTCGGTGTACCGACAGTTTTATCGGGTAATTATCGAGTCTAAGACTCTGTCTTGTAACTTAGCATAAGTCATATTATTTTTAAATGACTTAAAATAATTTTTAAAATATTTATTATAATTTATCATGAATTTTCAAACATCGGAATCATTATTAAATGATTTAAATATTAATCAATTCTATCATCATTAATATTTAATTAATATTAAACTATTAATGAAATCATTTCCAAAATGTTAAAAGTTATTTATAATTACTCAAAATACTTTTAAAGTATTTATATTACCCTTAAATGATTTTTAAAATATTTAAAATCATTCTTAAATAATTACCATTAATATTAAAGTATTAATGTTTTATTTGTCAAAATATTAAAAGTCATTAATTATAACTTAAAATATTTTTAATTCATTTATATCCTTTTTAAATGATTTTTAACTTAATAAAACCATTTTAAAACTATTTATTTAATATAATTATTAAATAAATTCAATATCATTAATAATAACTTAATAATCATTAATATTAAACTATTAATAAAATTATTTTAAATATTTAAAGTTATATTTTACAACTTAAAATATCTTTAAACACTTTATTTTCATTTAAAATGATTATTATAATATTAAAATTATTTTTAAACTAAATTATTTAATATAATTATTAAATAACCTTAATATCATTAATAATAATTAATTAATAAAATTTACTTTTAAATATTAAAAGTTATAGTTTATAACTTAAAATACTTTTAAATATCTTATTATTATTTAAAATGATTTTTAATATAATAAAATTATTTTTAATTAATTTATTTTATTCATTTAGTAATTAACTTAATTATCATTAATATTAATTTATTAATGAATTTCATCACAAAATATTAAAAGTAATTAAAAATAACTTAAAATATTTTCTTATATCATAATATAATTTTAAATGATTTTTCAAATATTAAAATCATTTTTATCTAATTTATTTAATATTATAATTAAATAAATTAAATACTAATAATATTTCAAAAATGATAAATATTTATGAAATATACTTAAAATAATTAAAAACTAATTTTTAGAATTTAAAATAATTTTTAATAATTTATTTGGTATTTTTAATAATTAAAAACTATTTTTTTCTATTTATTTAATTAAATTAATTAATTTCCGAAATAAGTGTCGCTAAAGGGCCCTATAGCGACGAAACTGTCGATATAGGTGTTATTGAGGTGTTCTTGAGCTGCCCAGATAATCATGTCAGTGAGCGAGTGACCACGTTTGACCATACATAACTCAGTGTGTGATGTGATTCTGAACCAACTAAGCATTTGATCGTGTAGTACTAGTATAAGAGTAAATAATATAACGAAAATAATGATCATACAGTACATAACAAAGGAGATCTAGGCATCCGAAATGACTGTCAGAGTTGTTCTTCATTTCTGGGTTGCCTAGAAATGAAGAACAGTTCAGCGGATCACATTCGGGCTTCCATAACTTGAATTCCTGTTGATGTTTTAGTGATTTAAGAGCTCATGGTTATAGAATACATGTAGGACTACAGTTCTATTACAAGACATCACCATAACAACATCACATAATGAAGATACATTCCGGTCAAAGGCTGTTAGTCGTCATGTTCATCAATTTTCTGGGTTACCCAGAAAACTGATTTCATGAACTTTTGACCTCCTTTGACCAGCCACAAAATCCTGTACACTTGATATCTAGAGTCACTAAAAACATGGATCGAGAGTTAAACTAACATACTATAACATGGATTCAACAACAAACATAAATCAACAGTACACGGACAGATCTAGTCGATCAAAAGAGTTGTCAGGCCGTTTCTGGGCTGTTTCTGGGTTACCCAGAAACGTCCGGTCAATGCCGGTCAACGATCTTTGACCATTAATAACATGCAAACTGTGCATCTTATGACCCCAGATCCAGTTCCAGACCAAAGATATCTCAACATACTACATATCTAAAACATATAACAACCAAAAATATAAACCGAGAAAGATCTACAGCCTTTGACATTCATTGTCAGAACACAAAACAAACTTTTTCCAGATTTTTGAAATCTTCAAATTCGAACCTCTAGATGTTATGGATCTAACATCTAGCAACCCAGATAACTTAAATAGACCCCATACAACATCTTTAACACAAAAACATAACATCAAACAGAGGATCAAAGACAGAATTTTTTAAGATTAGGGTTCTACCTCTTTTGATTAAATCCTTGATTCTGGCTTCTGATTTGTTAGTGAATTTCATGGGGCTTATATTTGGGACTGATCTAGCTTAATATTTCGGATGTATGAGGCTTGAGAGAGTTAGCTTGAGTGTTGTGCACAAAATGGCTAACAAATGAATTTCTCTCTCTCCAAATCTATATATAGAAGTCTTGGATGCATGAATGGTTGATCAAAATGGCTGATAGCTTTCAATTATAACCACATGAGGTTGTTGGGTTTGGTCACCAACTTCCCCTAATTGTCAAAACCTATACTAGCTTTAATATTACAAGAGGGGCAAAAAGGTCATTTAGTAAATCATTTTAATGACAAAATTATAACTTGTCAAACCCTTAGGGTTTAACCCTAAGATTTGGCACAAAGCATAAGTAGGATTTAGCAACTAAGGTTTGTAAAAAATAAAATTTTAGTTTCTAAAATTTTGAAATTAGGGTTTCCTAATTAAATTAGTTTTCTAATTACTTTATACATGAACATTAGGGTTTAATATCACTAATTATAATTAACATTGCTAATCTAGCAATTAGGGTTTGCACAAAATAATTAAATAAATTTTAGTTTCTAAAATTTTAAAATTAGGGTTTCCTAATTATGATTAATTGTCTATTTACACTATACACGAACATTATTATTTTAGTGTCCACTAATTAGCATTTAGCATACAATTAACAAATTAGGGTTACCAAATTAGCAAATTAGGGTTACTAATTTAGGGTTTCTAGTTAATTAGGATTTTCAAAATTTATTAGGGTTTTCCTAATTTACAATTATAATTATAACACTTGTACATTAATCACCTTATCATGATTACAACCAATCTCGAACTCTAATTTGAGTTTCAAATTAGGGTTTTATCATTACCAAAATTAGGGTTTTATAATTAGGATTTTTCAAATACTGCACCATAATTGACCAACCATCCTCAATACGTACATACAGTACATATTTATAGCACTGAAAAATCAAAATATAATATTATTATATTATTATTCTCATCCATTGATAAAACTCCAAAATTAGGGTTTGGATTCCATATCTGATTTATTCTTCCATATTTAACCTTAATAATTAAGGTAAAATAATTAACTTAATAATCTGTACTAAAATTCATATAATAAAATAATTATTATAATTATTCTAAAAATCACTCCATATATTATTTAAATAATATATGATTATATTTTCATGGAAAATAATTAATAAAAACATTTCTATTTTAAAATTAGTTATTATAAGAATATACTTTATAAAAATCAATAATTCTAAAATAAAATTATTTGTAATCATTTATGTAATAAATATATTTTTATTGACCACATAAATACGTATACACATTGTCTTGTATAAATCCTCATCTTTAAAATAAAAAAAAAAAATTACTCGCAAAATTTCTGATTTATTCATATAGAAAATATCGGGTTGTTACACCCAAGGTCTGCAATCTTAACTTAATACATACCTTCAATATCTAAAAAAAGTTTATAATACTATTTTCGTCAGAAAATTTAATAGATCTAACTGCACCATATTTTAATCTTGCACTTTGCCTGTGCTTCTGTCTTTACTCGAGCTTTCATCTTAATCTGAAAATTTTTATCATGACATAGCAAGGGTGAGCAACAAATTTTCTCAGCATGTTTTTGTAATGACCCCAAAATTTATACAATTCAACTATCGACTTCGGTCGTTAACAATACATTCAACCTCTAATTTTACATCATTAAACGATAATACAACCATTGAAATTTGCAGAATCATTAAAATTTTCTATTACAAACTATTCTCGTTCCCAAAACCTTCAACCTTTACAACTAACTGTCTCAAAATCATTTTAATACTACAAGAGTTTACATCGCAAAACGATATTACAATTCAACATTTATACATTATTCGGAACATTAAACATGGTTCAAATATTAATAACTCAGCCAAAGTATATAAATCTTCAAGTATCACATGTGATTCATATCTTTCATGTAGCACATAACTTTACCTTAAATCTTTAACCTGCAAAAGTGGTTATTTGCAAAGTTGAGCTCGACAGGTATCAAAGCTGATAAGTTGGTATCAAAACTGATAGGTTAGAAACTACGTAATGACTATAAATAGGTTTTAAGTGACATGCTATGAACATTGTTTTCATTTTCGAAAAGGTTAAACAAAACTTCATCTGTAAACCGTCATAACTTACGGGCACGGGGGTGATCAGCCCGTTGTACCCTGCATTGATCAATACTATATGCAAGAACGAGGGTATCGTTCACTCTGTCCACCTTGGGTGCATAAAAAGTTTTCCCGTGTAAGGGATGTTCATACTTGTCTAGGTTCCAAATCAAAGGTTTTATCTTGTTCAACAATAATCTATAATTCAACATATATATATATATATATATATATATATATATATATATATATATATATATATATATACTGAAAAATGTGTATCAACATGCGATTAAATACAATGATTATCCAAGTGGGGACACTTGTATAACTATTTATAGAAATTAACGAACAGAATATATATCTGAATTACGATATACTATCATGTTGATAATCAATGAGCGTATATAATATAGGGTTAATAATCTGTACAATAATAATATAATTTAGAAACATTCTTACCCATGTCCATTGCATAAAGAAAATGCAAAGGTAAGATACTTGCCTGATGCGCTGCTTACAATTTGCAACTTCGTTTTATCTTTTATATCACGACCTGTCATTAATAAGATCATTCGTTCGATTAGAACAATATACTATAACACATAGTACTGCATTTCGCAGTCAGCACATAACATAATCACATTTTTCCCATGTTTAACAACCATTGAATCACAAATAATCACATATCTAATTAAATTATCTAAGTCCAGATCAATTTCTGAAACATGTCGGTGTACCGACAGTTTTATCGGGTAATTATCGAGTCTAAGACTCTGTCCTGTAACTTAGCATAAGTCATATTATTTTTAAATGACTTAAAATAATTTTTAAAATATTTATTATAATTTATCATGAATTTTCAAACATCGGAATCATTATTAAATGATTTAAATATTAATCAATTCTATCATCATTAATATTTAATTAATATTAAACTATTAATGAAATCATTTCCAAAATGTTAAAGTTATTTATAATTACTCAAAATACTTTTAAAGTATTTATATTACCCTTAAATGATTTTTAAAATATTTAAAATCATTCTTAAATAATTACCATTAATATTAAAGTATTAATGTTTTATTTGTCAAAATATTAAAAGTCATTAATTATAACTTAAAATATTTTTAATTCATTTATATCCTTTTTAAATGATTTTTAACTTAATAAAACCATTTTAAAACTATTTATTTAATATAATTATTAAATAAATTCAATATCATTAATAATAACTTAATAATCATTAATATTAAACTATTAATAAAATTATTTTAAATATTTAAAGTTATATTTTACAACTTAAAATATCTTTAAACACTTTATTTTCATTTAAAATGATTATTATAATATTAAAATTATTTTTAAACTAAATTATTTAATATAATTATTAAATAACCTTAATATCATTAATAATAATTAATTAATAAAATTTACTTTTAAATATTAAAAGTTATAGTTTATAACTTAAAATACTTTTAAATATCTTATTATTATTTAAAATGATTTTTAATATAATAAAATTATTTTTAATTAATTTATTTCATTCATTTAGTAATTAACTTAATTATCATTAATATTAATTTATTAATGAATTTCATCACAAAATATTAAAAGTAATTAAAAATAACTTAAAATATTTTCTTATATCATAATATAATTTTAAATGATTTTTCAAATATTAAAATCATTTTTATCTAATTTATTTAATATTATAATTAAATAAATTAAATACTAATAATATTTCAAAAATGATAAATATTTATGAAATATACTTAAAATAATTAAAAACTAATTTTTAGAATTTAAAATAATTTTTAATAATTTATTTGGTATTTTTAATAATTAAAAACTATTTTTTTCTATTTATTTAATTAAATTAATTAATTTCCGAAATAAGTGTCGCTAAAGGGCCCTATAGCGACGAAACTGTCGATATAGGTGTTATTGAGGTGTTCTTGAGCTGCCCAGATAATCATGTCAGTGAGCGAGTGACCACGTTTGACCATACATAACTCAGTGTGTGATGTGATTCTGAACCAACTAAGCATTTGATCGTGTAGTACTAGTATAAGAGTAAATAATATAACGAAAATAATGATCATACAGTACATAACAAAGGAGATCTAGGCATCCGAAATGACTGTCAGAGCTGTTCTTCATTTCTGGGTTGCCTAGAAATGAAGAACAGTTCAGCGGATCACATTCGGGCTTCCATAACTTGAATTCCTGTTGATGTTTTAGTGATTTAAGAGCTCATGGTTATAGAATACATGTAGGACTACAGTTCTATTACAAGACATCACCATAACAACATCACATAATGAAGATACATTCCGGTCAAAGGCTGTTAGTCGTCATGTTCATCAATTTTCTGGGTTACCCAGAAAACTGATTTCATGAACTTTTGACCTCCTTTGACCAGCCACAAAATCCTGTACACTTGATATCTAGAGTCACTAAAAACATGGATCGAGAGTTAAACTAACATACTATAACATGGATTCAACAACAAACATAAATCAACAGTACACGGACAGATCTAGTCGATCAAAAGAGTTGTCAGGCCGTTTCTGGGCTGTTTCTGGGTTACCCAGAAACATCCGGTCAATGCCGGTCAACGATCTTTGACCATTAATAACATGCAAACTGTGCATCTTATGACCCCAGATCCAGTTCCAGACCAAAGATATCTCAACATACTACATATCTAAAACATATAACAACCAAAAATATAAACCGAGAAAAATCTACAGCCTTTGACATTCATTGTAAGAACACAAAACAAACTTTTTCCAGATTTTTGAAATCTTCAAATTCGAACCTCTAGATGTTATGGATCTAACATCTAGCAACCCAGATAACTTAAATAGACCCCATACAACATCTTTAACACAAAAACATAACATCAAACAGAGGATCAAAGACAGAATTTTTTAAGATTAGGGTTCTACCTCTTTTGATTAAATCCTTGATTCTGGCTTCTGATTTGTTAGTGAATTTCATGGGGCTTATATTTGGGACTGATCTAGCTTAATATTTCGGATGTATGAGGCTTGAGAGAGTTAGCTTGAGTGTTGTGCACAAAATGGCTAACAAATGAATTTCTCTCTCTCCAAATCTATATATAGAAGTCTTGGATGCATGAATGGTTGATCAAAATGGCTGATAGCTTTCAATTATAATCACATGAGGTTGTTGGGTTTGGTCACCAACTTCCCCTAATTGTCAAAACCTATACTAGCTTTAATATTACAAGAGGGGCAAAAAGGTCATTTAGTAAATCATTTTAATGACAAAATTATAACTTGTCAAACCCTTAGGGTTTAACCCTAAGATTTGGCACAAAGCATAAGTAGGATTTAGCAACTAAGGTTTGTAAAAAATAAAATTTTAGTTTCTAAAATTTTGAAATTAGGGTTTCCTAATTAAATTAGTTTTCTAATTACTTTATACATGAACATTAGGGTTTAATATCACTAATTATAATTAACATTGCTAATCTAGCAATTAGGGTTTGCACAAAATAATTAAATAAATTTTAGTTTCTAAAATTTTAAAATTAGGGTTTCCTAATTATGATTAATTGTCTATTTACACTATACATGAACATTATTATTTTAGTGTCCACTAATTAGCATTTAGCATACAATTAACAAATTAGGGTTACCAAATTAGCAAATTAGGGTTACTAATTTAAGATTTAGGGTTTCTAGTTAATTAGGATTTTCAAAATTTATTAGGGTTTTCCTAATTTACAATTATAATTATAACACTTGTACATTAATCACCTTATCATGATTACAACCAATCTCGAACTCTAATTTGAGTTTCAAATTAGGGTTTTATCATTACCAAAATTAGGGTTTTATAATTAGGATTTTTCAAATACTGCACCATAATTGACCAACCATCCTCAATACGTACATACAGTACATATTTATAGCACTGAAAAATCAAAATATAATATTATTATATTATTATTCTCATCCATTGATAAAACTCCAAAATTAGGGTTTGGATTCCATATCTGATTTATTATTCCATATTTAACCTTAATAATTAAGGTAAAATAATTAACTTAATAATCTGTACTAAAATTCATATAATAAAATAATTATTATAATTATTCTAAAAATCACTCCATATATTATTTAAATAATATATGATTATATTTTCATGGAAAATAATTAATAAAAATATTTCTATTTTAAAATTAGTTATTATAAGAATATACTTTATAAAAATTAATAATTCTAAAATAAAATTATTTGTAATCATTTATGTAATAAATATATTTTTATTGACCACATAAATACGTATACACATTGTCTTGTATAAATCCTCATCCTTAAAATAAAAAAAAATTTATTCGCAAAATTTCTGATTTATTCATATAGAAAATATCGGGTTGTTACACCCAAGGTCTGCAATCTTAACTTAATACATACCTTCAATATCTAAAAAAAGTTTATAATACTATTTTCGTCAGAAAATTTAATAGATCTAACTGCACCATATTTTAATCTTGCACTTTGCCTGTGCTTCTGTCTTTACTCGAGCTTTCATCTTAATCTGAAAATTTTTATCATGACATAGCAAGGGTGAGCAACAAATTTTCTCAGCATGTTTTTGTAATGACCCCAAAATTTATACAATTCAACTATCGACTTCGGTCGTTAACAATACATTCAACCTCTAATTTTACATCATTAAACGATAATACAACCATTGAAATTTGCAGAATCATTAAAATTTTCTATTACAAACTATTCTCGTTCCCAAAACCTTCAACCTTTACAACTAACTGTCTCAAAATCATTTTAATACTACAAGAGTTTACATCGCAAAACGATATTACAATTCAACATTTATACATTATTCGGAACATTAAACATGGTTCAAATATTAATAACTCAGCCAAAGTATATAAATCTTCAAGTATCACATGTGATTCATATCTTTCATGTAGCACATAACTTTACCTTAAATCTTTAACCTGCAAAAGTGGTTATTTGCAAGGTTGAGCTTGACAGGTATCAAAGCTGATAAGTTGGTATCAAAACTGATAGGTTAGAAACCTTAGGTAAGAGTACCTTAGGCTATAACCTTAGAGAAGAGAGGTGAAGATAATGAACGAATAAGCTCAAATAGAGTTTGAACAATAAGAAGTAATTTAAGAAATTTATAAAGACGAGATTAAAACATGCGTAAGAGGATTCAAAGAAGAATCTCGCAGAGTTATAAGGAATATGAATGTGGGGTTACCCAACTCTAATAATAAGGATGTAAGGTGATAATAAATAGACAATGTCTATAAAAAGAGAATGATAAAGAAATTAAGAATAGAAAGTTATATTTAAGTACGGTAAAATTGTACTCTTTAATAGTTGATGTATGGTATCTGGGCTAAACGATTCCTTCATAGAGCAGAGGTATATACGAACTAGCAACACGGAACCTAGTTTGTTGGTTATTTATGGAAAATCACTTAGCGTACTATATTGAAACTATTAGAGACTCGATGTGTACCAAGTATAGAAAATGGATACGTTTGATGAAAATGTGGAGCTCGAATGAAATGTTGAGCAATGTAAATGAAGTTAAAAATTCTTAAAGGAAGAATTATTATATAAACAAGAAAATTCAAAAAAAAATCTTGAAGAGACATAAAGATAAGAAATGGGAGTTTCCTAACTCCAATAGCTAAGATAATGAATAATGATGAATAGACAAAGTCTGTAAGATTAAAAGTAGAAATAAAATCGTAAATGATGAAAAAAGAAAGAAAAGGGATCGTAAAACAAAACGATCACTAGTTAAGAAAAGAATTTTAAGGGAGATGATTATAGAATAAGATCACAACATAAGCTGTTTAAGTTATAAAAGGAAGATGGTCTGTAATGTTTCAATAATTATAGCTTGATGCTATGAAGATGATGTACTATGAAATAGTACAAGATAAACTCATGAGGAGTTATAGATAATGTGATACGAGGAATTCGTATCGAGCAAAGAGCAAGTTATAAGCAAGATAGAGTTAGGTGGGATTTCAATTGAGGACTTATGTGGTGGCTGAGTTGTACAAACCTTTGTATGGGCGAGGGCTTTGTGCTTGCACTCAGTTTATCACATTGATAATCATTAGAATGTTGGTGTCGCGCTATCAATGTATATGTGGCGAAAAGGTGATTCTTTTCTCATGTGTATATTTGATAGTTAGAAACTATTAAGATTAGTTAAATATTATTAGGGTTAGGTGCGAGTTCTTAAAACTAATGCATATGGTAAGTTCATGACTCATAATAATATAGTATGTTTTGAACCCCTCAGCGAATGGACGCCTATGGTCTGACTAGGATAAGTTCTTAAACTCATATTATTATGGCAAGTTCCTGAACTTCCAATGTGCGGTAAGTTTGATGAACTGGGATATAATTAAGTGTGAATGGCGTATTAAGGATGATAGGAATAGATAGACTTATTAAGCAATGGATCATTATAGAAAGTGGAGTTGATGGTGGACACATAGGTTTTCTAAATCTTCTAGCTATGCTAGACTTCAAAATTTTTGACATCAAGCTAAATTCGTACTTTGTGCCTTTTAAAAATGAATTTTTATTCTCAACGCATGGTGACAAATGTGTATGTGTGGACTTCGGGACACTGACACATCGTTACCTGTTGAGATATGATATCACTAAAATTGATTTTCAAAGATTTTTGAACTATTTAAAGAATAGTCTATGCTAATTGTTTCGGCTAGACGAAAATAATTTGAAAATATCAAAATGTATTTTATAATATTAATGCATCATGTAACCTGGTGCAAAGATGATAAAAACGATGGAGTTATCAATGCAGAATTACTTAGTGATGGATGTGATCTAAGGATCGTCAGCCCACTATGGTATAATGTAGTATGACAAAGTCACAGAATGATGGAATCCTCAAATGGGCTGTAAACACAGTACGATATCATGACATCAAAAAATTATTTTCAGAATTTTAAAGATAGTTAATTGCCAACAGGGTTTGGCCATACATGTTTCGATTAAAATTGAATCATTGGTATGAGTCTAAGCTATTTGATTCAGCTAGACCAACGTTTTATGAAATTCAAAGTGTTCTTTGAAATTTTCCCGAACCAAATTATTTTGGTGCGGATTCAGATGTTAAAAAGCTGAGATGAATAACCCTATTATAGGGGAGTTATTTTACGCAATGAGTTTAGATGTTTGTGCACAATACATTGTACAAAGGGCTGATCTCCCAAAGTACGAGGAGTCCCTATAGTCTTATGACTGTTAAAGTTTAAGTTGAAAGAATACTTATAACTATGGACATATACGCATAGCATTTAGATGTTTGTGCACAATACATGGTACGAAGGGCTTAACACCCTAAGTACGGGAGTCCCTATAGTCTAATGATTGTTAAGGTTTAAGTTGAAAGAGTACTTATAACCGTGGACGTAGTTCAAGGTCTTATGACCCCTCAGCATGATTTAGAATCTTTTAAATTCCTGAGTTATTCATACTGCTTCCCAATTATTGAGCAATTGTAGAAGATTCTTGCTGTTCTAAAAGGCGAATGTGGTAAGGATGATATTCCTTAGAAAGAAGTAAGTCGTAGAATGCGACACTGAATGATGAATATATTAAATAAGTGAGAAATTTTTTTTTGAAGTGAGAAGGAAATGAGTTATCAAAGAATAATGTAAAAGTTTTAATAGAAAAGTTAATAATTGTAGAAAGATCTTTGTGGAAAGAAAGTGGTTATAGAACCCAATGAATGAATAAAGTATTAACGTAAAATCTATTTTGATATATTTAATGAATAAAGATTAATAGATAAAATTTCGAGGACGAAATTCTTAGAAGAAAGGGTGAATGTAATATTCCGAGTAAATTTTGAAAAGAGATTTGGTGAAAACCGAGTAAGGGAGATTTCTTTGATTCCGAGGACAGAATCCTTATAAGGAGGGAAGGATGTGACAACCCCAATTTTCATAAGTAATTAAATATAAGAATTTAATAATTAAAATTCTTATTATGAGGTGCATATATTGTGAAATTTGTGAATTGATGTGAAGAGAATTTAAATATTAATTTAATATTTATTGAAGTAAATAAATATTTTAATTGAATTATTTATTGAGATTATGTGATTAATATGCGGTAATGTAATTAAGTGTATTATATTAATTAAATGATTATTTAATATTTAATTAATATGTAATGATTTTATGTTATAGTTATAATTTAATTGAGATAATGTAGTGACGTGGTAATTGTTACATGAAGTTATAATTAGCGAGTAATTATAATGTGACAATTTTATGTGATTAATTGATGTTAAACTTTTAATTAATTAAATTAATGTTAAGATTTAATTAATTAAAGGATAATATTAAGATTATGTGTTAAAGGATCTATTAAAGGAGTTTAATTTAGTTTTGCCAAACAAGGCTTAAAGATATTAAGTCTTTAATTTTTAAAGAGTTTTTGCCAAACAGAGCCTTACGGCTTTTGGCTTTTTGAATTTTTAATAATATAAATAAAATATAAATAATATATATTAATTTTGGTAACTGATAATTTAATAGAGACAATTAGTAAGACGTCGATTTTAGACGTTTGAGAGGGTGTACGTTAAGTTGGGTTTAATTTTACGTAAAAAGTACGGTCTAAACCTAGGCCTAAGAAAAAAGTTAAAGAGAAAAGAAAAGAAGGTTTTCAAAGAGAATTTGAGAGAGATTGAGAGATAGTTCTAAGTTTTCAAGCGATTCTCAGTGGTTAGCAAGGATTTTCAAAGCAACAAAAGGTATTTTCCCATAACTTTAATATTATATATATATATATATATATATATATATATATATGTATGTATATATATATGTTTACGGCATGAAGTTTCAAGCTCTGTCAATTCAAATTATTTGTTTTATTATTGATATACAACTGATAACTTGTGATTATATGTATTGGTGGTGTTAGAGTTGTATCTAGACAAGGAATTGTATGCTAATTTATGTCAAAAATAAAGAAAATAGTTTTGCAGTGAATATATGTATAAACATGGTTTGTAGGAGTACCAAAATTGATATTTGATTGTGAGTTAATAAATAAATTAAACTTTGAATATGTTAATATGTTAAGGAATGAAGAGAACGTAGTTCAAATGAATTAATTTGGTGTATAATTATGGTTACAGTGTTAATTTTATCGAACAATGTCAAAAATGGAGTTTTGGTTTAAAACATGGCATTCAAGGATTAAATTTTCTGAAATTATGGTTTAGTTGTTTTGAAATCAGTATATATATATATGATGGGTAATGTTTATGTGTAATTTATGTAAGTTATACATGTTAATTTAGGTGCTAGAAGTTATTAAACAGTCAAAATTAGCTTTGTTTATGTTCTTCGTGCTCGGTTCTGTAATTCGGAGCCTCAGTACCAAAATCAGTGCCCCAGCTCCAATTTCGCGTCGCAGCGCCACTACCTGGCTTAGGCATCGCGCCGCAGCGCCAGAACCGCACTGCATCGCCGTCCACAGTGCACACTGTAGCGCCGCAGCGCCAAAATAGTTGACACGACCGAACAGTTTTGACCTCCTGTAGTAAAATGGCATAACGTTTTCATACGAACTCCGATTGAGGTGATTCAAGATTATCCATAACGAGGACGAATAGCCCTACAACTTTTGTTCTTTAAGGTTTTCAATTTGAGGTCAGGAGAAGGGGTCAAAATGGTCATTTATGGGACTAATATGTATTAGGAGGCAATCGGAGGGCATCGGGCATGCACGTATGCAAGTGTAGCGCTCCTGACGATAAAAGATGGTGTCCTAAGTTATAAAACATGAATGTTAGTAAATATAATGATTATTAACATTAATAAATGATGTATTAGATAAGTTATGTAAGCACACTAAGCATACACAAGAGAGACGATTCGGGAGTTTGACGAATGAACGTCGAAACGCCGTGACAGGTGTTAATGAACATTATAAGATATGGAATGAGTTTAATATAAAACCCATAAGTATTCATAGCAAGACTTAAACACTTGAATGAATTTTGAATATTACATAAGTCGAAAAGTTAACACAATCTAATTGAACATTGTGTGCTAATTAACAGGAAGGAGTATGAGATGTGGAGTAGAGTTTACATTATAATTTTTATGTGTTGTTATGTGACTAATAGTTGATGTGTATGATTATATAATTGTGTAGGGAACGTGTAGTGCAGATAGCTGTAAGCTGTTAATCTATTATTGGTAAAAACGATCAAGGCAAGTCTTTCGGTTCCTATTTTCTACGTGGACTTGATGAACTGTTTTAAATTGCATGATATGTTATATGTGTTGTAAGCAAGCATGATATGTTATACATGTTGAAATCATAAAATGTTAAAGTCAATTTATGACTACACTTGTAACGACCGAGAAATTCGGATCCTTTGTAAAATACTTGAAAGAATTAAATAACGAATAAAATAATATTATTTGTTATTATTATGTGCTAATAGGATGTATGTTGTTCTATAACCAAGAAACATCGGAATATCGTAGTATTTGAACCACGTGAAGGAATTAAAGTGTTTGAGTTTCCAAGACGAAAATAAAAATTTTACGAGAAAGTTTCCGAAAAATACTATTCATCGTTTATCGCTCGGGAATTATTTTTTAATTTCCGAGAAATACGTAATGTTATAATATTGAGGCGAGATGGATTATGTAATAATAATTCAAGTATGAAAAACATAAAATTTTGCATGCGGACTGAATTCAAGAATGTTTAGTATTAATTTCTAATGAAATGGAATAGTGAATCTTATATGAAGAATAAATCCAATAGGATTAAAGGTGTAAACCTATGTGGGGTTAATTTTTAGCCCAAGTGGTTAATGCTATAAAGCCCAAACTAAATTAATACAAGCCCACAAAAATAATCTAATGAGTTAAATCTAAGCCCAAAGGATGATCCAATGGGTAAAGCAAGATCCATGGGCCAACCCATGGGTGAATTGATGGGCAAGTACTTTATGTGATGACCAAGTATAGTGTGTAGGGAGCAAGATTTCTTAATGAGCAAGATAGGAATAGTAAGGAGGTTAGTTAAGGAGGTGGATATCTTAACGACCTTAATACCCTAACCTTAGCCCCTCTATAAATAGCAAGTTAGATTTTCATTATTTAGCTTGTTCAAATTTCACCACCAACTTCTAAGTTAAACAACTTATTTGTTAGAGCTAATAAGTACTTTGGAGCTTACCTTTAATTGTTATATTTCTAAAGCAAGAGAAGTTAGTCTTCAAAGGTAAATGATCTTGTCTCTTATATCTTTATCATAGTAGGGTGATAAGAGAAGTGTAATCTAACGAACGTATATTCTAAAAACATATAAGGGATGGATAAGCAATTGACTTAAGTCGAATAAGCAAGTTGAATCTAAATAAGTTATGAACTTATGGAATACATATATGGACTTGTCATGTGATGAACTTAAGAAAGTTGTATGACTGATAAAAGGTAAGGATGTAGCTTAAATGACCAAATTAATAATAAGTCATAAGGAAATAAAAATCATGTATTAAAGAATTTGTTAAGGTTATGAACTTATAAGGAATAAGTCATAACCTAAGTTAAATAAAAGTTATTGTAATATATAGGTTGAGATGTCTAAATAATGGATTGAATCTATTTAGAATGATGATGAAATCCTTAGTAATGGAGTTTTGCCAGAATTCACACGGTTGGACAATAATCGTCAAATTCATGAAATTCTCGGAATGGAAGTCGGATTTTACGTTTGAAGTTGAAAACGTTGGTTTTCGATGGATACAAGTCGTATTTGGCATTATAGTGTTTCGGACTCAAAAATGACCGGATTCCGACTTAGAATGAAGAAACGAGCGTTGAACGTTCACGAACATTTATTATTTTCGTTAAAAATGGACAAATAGGTGAATTTTTAGTTAACGAAGTCAAATAGATAAAATTCTTGCATGCACATGTAGAGTATGAGATTTGTGAACCGTAGGCTCTTGAACGAGCCAATTTGGACTTATAACGAAGAAGTTACGAGCCCGGAAATCTTACAAAGTTGAAAAACTGTCAAAAGTGTCTGGTGCACAGAGCTGGCGCCGCGGCGCTAGTCCAATGCTTAAATGGGGTGTTGTAGCGCCGAGCCAGGCAGCTTACCTACTGAACTTTCACGCCACAGCACAGCATGTAATGCTGGGACTCACGTCGCAGCGCCGAGTCCGGTCCTCAGCCACTGTAGAGTGGCACCGCAGTGCGGATTAAAGAGAAGAAGCTGGCGTCGCAGCGCCAGCACTAGGCAAGACATAGTAAGAAAGGTTTATGAATAAAGAAAAGAAGTAAACTAATTAACAATGAACTAAATCTCAATTATGACATTGTTAAGGCATTGTTAAACACTTAATGTATGATGATTAAAGGTTGATGATCAATTAACATGAACGGAATGACAATGTAAACTATATCGTAAAGCCAGAACCAATAACTAACAAATCAAATACATAATTAGATTGAGAAGAAGGGTAAGATTCTTTAGGAACCTGTATGTTGTTCATGACCTAATGCGTTATGTGATATGATCATCGATTGTAGAGACCTTAAAGACTTAAAATGCATGTGTTATATCTGTAAGCAGATGCTAAAGGGAAGTACTCTAACCCTTGTTCCAGTTCGATTTGGACAAGCTTTGTGATTAATGTATTCTTACGTATGAGTTAATGTATGATGAAGTCAAAAGCCAATTCATTCAGCTAGACTTATGCTATGTTGGATTTCTTATAATCTATCAAGTATTGACAAGGATTTACCAAACTAATATTGTTGTGGTTTTCAAAAGGAGATTGAGTATGCTAAATTATTTTGTCGTCAAACGACAGGCACGTGAGGTTGCCACAACTTAAACGTATACACGTTTAATGAATGTAGTGTTGATCAACATAGAGTACTATAGGCTGATCACCTAGACGTGCTCGTAAGCTATGCCGGACTTATGGACTTAGTGCCGGGACGTCCTTTTCAAAGTACTTATGAAATGTTCTTGGTCTTGAACCAGAATTGATGTTTTACTGAATATTGTTATTGTAAAACATTTTGAATGAAAAGCAGTGCTATTTTGAATTATTGATAGTACTTCATAACTATTGTTCAGTTATTGAAGATATACTATTTCTATATTTCAAGCATGCTAGTTTTATGAGAACTATTATACTTGCTGAGCTAGTTAGGCTCACTCTTGCTTGAACCACATGAATGCAGTTAAGACCGAACGGACCGATGGATCAGGCAAGGATAAAGGGAAGGCTAAGGCGAACCCGTAGATTACTTATATAATAGTATAGGTTTTGTAATCATAATATTTTATATTAGGAGAAGAAAAAACGTAATGGTTATAAAGAACATGGGGAATGTTAATATTATTTTGAATATATATAAGACATATTCGTTCTTTTGAGGCATTTCAATTGAATGGTTGTGTGAACTGTATCACCGTGGAGCACCATCTGTCGGGTTGGAAGATACCCGGATTTGGGAACGTTACAGGTTGGTATCAGAGCCTTAGGTTATAAAACTTAAGGGGGAAAAATTAAAACCTTAAGTCATAACCTTAAGAAAAGTCAAAGAATAAAAGATGGAAATTAACATTATAAAAATGCATTATATATGTTATATGTTTTTCTTTTATTCTACTGACGTGTACTAATCAAACTTTTTGTGTTGTTGTAGATGTCAGGAGAAAATAGAGACGTATAAGTAGTCAATGAAGGGTCAATGAATCAGATAGAGATCATACCGAACCCCATAGCAGCAGAGCCTGAGATAGTTATGGTGGAGTCTGGAGATTCAGAGAGTCTAGACTATATGTTCGTGTTTGACGGCATGTTGGAGGAAGAGGTGGAGGCAGTGTCCTTCAACCCGGTAGCTATAGCAGCAGAGATGGCTCCGGGGGAGTCAATGATGTCCATTTTCACGACAGTGTTGGATAGAAACATCCACTACTGTCAGGAGGTTAAGGAGCTGAAAGTAGAGCTCCAGGAGATGATAGAAGATAAGACGGACATGGAGCTCATGTGGGAGCAGGAGCATGATGAGAGGATTTTGGCTAAGTATAAAGTCCACGAGTTGAAACAGGAGGTCTTTGAGCTAAGAAGTGAGGTAAAAACCAAGAAACAAAAGATAGGGAGAATATCCTATATCCATAGGAGTTCTCATGGGGACTTCCAGCTGTAGGTAGCTGGTTATCTCGTAGAGACATGGCAGACACGGCACACTATCAGTCGTGATATTATTTCCGGTCTTGCCAAGGAGGATTTCGAGAATGCCTTAAGGCAGATGTAATCTAGTAGTGGCTAGAGTAGTTAGATATGTAAATATTTTGTATCTAGTAGTGACGTAAAACCCTCTTTTGTATAATCAAGGGTAGTCTTTTGTAAATCCCAATTTTTGGAAGTAATTGCGGGAAAGTAATGTAATCAGCTTAGGCTGTGTAATGTAACCAATGTAGTATTATACTACAAGGAATCAATATAAGTTTTCATTTTTGGAACATGTTGAATAATGAATGTTTGAGTTATTGTTTAAAATTGAATAATAACTAACTAACAGGAAATGAATAATAAAAAAATATGTGGTTTATTGTAACAGCAAAATGCCGCCAAGAAGAGTACCACATAATCAGGGTGCTAGCACAAACCAACCGGAGGGAGGTCCGGTTAACCCCATGCATGAGTTCATAAATCTGTTAACAGCCGCATTTAATAGAACTGGAGAAAACATCCCCGTAATTCCTGGAGTAGTACGAGCTACTACATTTAAGGACTTTAAGAGTGTGGGTCCGCCGGAGTTCAAAGGAACTACGGACCCTATCGAAGCCCAAACGTGGGTAAAGGAAATCAAAAAGGCATTTGTCATCGTAAATGTCGATGAGGCTCAGAAGGTTGCCTTTGCACCCTACATGATGAAGGGAGAGGCTAACTTTTGGTGGGAGGCCAATCAAGCTAGAGCCGGGATTGAGGTTCTAACGTGGACAAGGTTCAAAGAAATATTTTTCGATAACTAGTTTCCCAAGAGCATGTAGGGAAGGATGGAGATGCGGCTTCTAGAATTGAAGCAAGGGGACATGACGGTTCCCCAATACGCCGCCAAGTTTAATGAACTGGCGAGGTTCGCTCCACACCAAGTGGACACCAAGGTTAGGAAGGCACGACAGTTTGAGCAGGGCTTGAAACCCTGGCTCTATAACCGTATTTCTGTGTTCCAAAGTACTTCCTTTGGAATCATTTTAGAGAAGGCAATAATTGCCGAGGGTGGTAGCGAGGCGTTGAGCCAGTACCACAAGGATAAGAAGAATAAGGGGAAGGTGGATGGGGGAGTGAAGGTCGAAGGAGCCAGCAGAAGTGGCGAGGGACAGACGCAGAAGGTATTTAACTCTGGGAATACCAGAGCGAAACAAGGAGACCCGAAAAGGAGGATGGAGGCCTACAAGACATGTGGGAAGACTCATTTAGGAGTCTATCTCAAGGGTAAGGACGTATATTACAACTGTGGACAGGAGGGATACATTGCGCTAAACTGTCCAAGTCCGAAGAAGAACCATGGATGCTTTGTGTGTGGGTCAACAGACCACATGGCAAAGAACTACCCAAAGAAGGGGACGGACAGGAATAAGGGCGCCAATAGTGGTAAGTTAACTATTGGGAGTCCAGTGCAACCGGGTAGGCCTATGGCATGTACCTTTAACATGACAGTTCAAGATACGATGGCATCAGGGGACGTAGTCGCAGGTATTATTCCGATCAACGACCAAAATGCATACGCGTTGTTTGACTCGGGTATTACTTGTTCATTTATCGCATGTGATTTTGCTAAACGATTAGGATTACTTCCCAAAAAGTTGCCAATACCTTTAAATATTAAGGTAGCAAACGAAGAGATAAACATGTTGAAGATATTCATAGGAGTTGTTGTGTAGACATACAAGGTTATAAGTTATCGGTAGATCTGATACCGATAAAGTTACGAGAGTTCGATGTAATTCTCGGAATGGATTGCTTAGTTAATCATAGGGAAATTATAGATTGTCAGAAGAAATGCGTAAATATTGAAACATTAAGATAACCTCAGGTAATATTTTACGTTAATAAATCGCCGGGACGTTCATGTTGCCTTACCATGACACAAACTAGGAAACTATTAAAGAAGGGGTATGTAGATTATCTGTGCCACGTTGTTGATACCCAGAGAGTGGGAGCGACCATGGAACAAATACCTATAGTGAGTGAACTCATGGATGTATTTCTAAGTGAGTTACCGGGTCTTCCACCGGATAAGGAGATCGAATTCATAATAGACATTGTGCCAGGAGCGGCACCAGTTTCTAGGGCACCGTATTGTATGGTGCCAGTGGAGATGAAGGAGTTAATGGTGCAGTTGTAAGAACTGTTGAATAAGAAGTACATTCAACTGAGTGTTTCGCCGTGGGGAGCGCCGGTATTGTTTGTCAAGAAGGACGGATCGTTAAGACTGTGTATCGACTATCGAGAGTTGAACAAGTTGACAATAAAAAATAAGTATCCATTGCCCAGGATCGATGATCTTTTTGATCAGTTGAAAGGGGCAAAATATTTTTATAAAATTGATTTGCGGACGGGGTATCATTAGTTGAAGGTTAGGAGTGAAGACGTGCCAAAGACATCATTCAGAACTCGATATGGTTATTACGAGTTTCTGGTGATGTCATTTGGGTTGACTAATGCACCTACTACATTTATGAATATGATGAACAGAGTGTTCAAACAATGTTTGAACAAGTTCGTCGTGGTGTTTATTGATGATATTTTAGTCTATTCTAAGACGCCAGAAGATCATGCTGAACATCTAAGAATAGTGTTGGAGACACTAAGAAAGGAGAAGTTATATGCGAAGTTCACTAAGTGTGAATTTTGGTTGGAGAGGGTACAGTTTTTAGGTCATGTCATTGACCACGAGGGGATTTCAGTAGATCCAGCGAAGGTGGAAGCCGTGATGAATTGGTAACAACCGAAAATGTCGACTGAGGTGCGGAGTTTCCTAGGGTTAGCGGGATACTCTCTGAGATTCATTCAGGATTTTTCGAAGATAGCTACTCCGTTGCCTAACTTGACAAGGAAGACAGTGAAATACGTGTGGACAGAGAAATACGAGGATAGTTTTCAAGAACTGAAGAAGAAATTGAGTGAAGCACCTGTGTTGTCATTACCTGATGACACAGGAAATTTTGTAGTTTATAGCGATGCTTCGCATAGAGGACTTGGTTGCGTGCTCATGCAGCATGGCAAGGTCATTGCGTATGCATCACGGCAGTTGAAGGATTATGAGAAAGTTTATCCTACTTATGATCTGGAACTGGCCGTTGTAGTTTTTGCCTTAAAGATATGGCAACATTATCTTTATGGGGGAAAATGTTAGATATACACGGATCACAAGAGTCTAAAATATATCTTCACACAGAAGGAGTTAAATATGAGACAGAGGAGATGGCTAGAGTTGATAAATGATTACGACTGTGAAATCCTGTATCACCCTAGAAAAGCCAATGTAGTGGTCGACGCCTTAAGTAGAAAGGGTCAGGAGAAGTTGTCTATGTTAACGGCTCAAACTGAATTAATAATAGAGATGGCTAGGATGGAATTAGAGGTGAAATTACCGAGTAAAGCAGAGCAGAGACTGTTTGTGGCAGAGATACAATCTACCATTGTAGAGAGAGTCTAGGAGGTGCAGCTCAAAACTGATGAGTGTGACCAGATGAAGAAGCGGTTGACCAATGAAAAAGATATTAAGTTTAGTCTTGATAATGAGGATTGTTAAGATTTGAGGGAAGAATTTGGGTTCAAAATGAGACAAAATTAAAGGAGCAAATTTTACAAGAGGCTCACAGTTCAAGGTACTCGATTCATCCTGGTAGCACTAAGATGCATCAAGACCTTCAACAGAGTTTTTGGTTGCCAAACATGAAGAGAGAAATAGCCGAGTATGTGAGTAGGTGCCTAACTTGTCAGAAAGTTAAGGCCTAACATCAAAGACCAAGTGGCTTGTTACAGTCATTGGAAATTCATATCACGATGGACTTTGTGGTGGGACTTCCGACTACTCAGAAGGGATATGATGCGATTTGGGTAATAGTGGACGGATTGACGAAGTCGGCTCACTTTTTGCCAATTCGGGTCAAGTATAATTTAGATCAGTTAGCTAAACTTTATGTTAAGGAAATTATTTCCAGACATGGAGCACCAGTTTTGATTATGTCAGATCGTGACCCACGATTCACATCAAACTTTTAGAGAAGTCTGCAAGAGCAGTTGGGAACGCAGTTGAAGTTAAGTACGGCATATCATCCACAAATCGATGGACAGAGCGAGAGGACAATTTAGACGTTAGAAGATTTGTTAAGATCTTGCATCATGGATTTCAATGGTAGTTAGGATGATCATCCACCATTAATAGAGTTTGCGTACAGTAATAGTTATCATGCAAGCATAGGTATGCCAAACTTTGTATGGGAGGAAATGCAGAACACTATTGTATTGGGATGAAGTGGGAAAACACAGAATGCTAGGACCAGAGTTAGTGCAGCAGACAACAGATGTAGTAAAGCTGATACAGATGCGTCTCGTAGCAGCTCAAGACAGACAGAAGAAGTACGCAAACTTTCATCGAGAGAATAGGGAGTTTGAAGTAGGCTCGTACGTATTTCTAAAGGTATCTCCCTTGAAAGGAAAGATACGCTTTGAAAAGAAGGGGAAATTAAGTCTAAGGTTTATAGGACCTTTTAAGGTATTAAAACAGGTAGGTGAGGTAGCGTACATGGTAGCATTACCTCCAAACCTAGAGCGAATACATAACGTATTTCACGTTTCAGTGCTATGTCCTTACAAACCGGATTATAAACACGTGATAGAATTTGAGCCCATTCAAATCGAGATGAACTTAACATATGAGGAGATGCCAATTCAAATCATCGATAGAAAAGAGCAAGTTTTGCGAAACAAGGTTATAGCGTCGGTAAAGGTATTATGGAAGGACCACGATGCCGAGGAAGCAACGTGAGAATTGGAAAAGAAGATAAAGGAGGATTACCCTCATTTGTTTGCGTTGTGAAAGGCGAGATTCTGGGGACATAATCTTTATAAGGGAGGAAGAATGTAACGACCGAGAAATTCGAATCCTTTGTAAAATACTTGAAAGAATTAAATAATGAATAAAATAATATTATTTGTTATTATTATGTGTTAATTGGATGTATGTTGTTCTATAACCTAGAAACGTCGGAATATCGTAGTATTTGAACCACGTGAAGGAATTAAAGTGTTTGAGTTTTCAAGACAAAAATAAAAGTTTTACGAGAAAGTTTTCGAAAAATACTATTCATCGTTTATCGCTCGGGAATTATTTTTGAACTTCCGAGAAATACGTAATGTTATAATATTGAGGCGAGATGGATTATGTAATAATAATTCAAGTATGGAAAACATAAAATTTCGCATGCGAACTTAATTCAAGAATATTTAGTATTAATTTCTAATGAAATGGAATAGTGAATCTTATATGAAGAATAAATCCAATAAGATTAAAGGTGTAAACCTATGTGGGGTTAATTTTTAGCCCAAGTGGTTAATGTTATAAAGCCCAAACTAAATTAATACAAGCCCACAAGAATAATCTAATGAGTTAAATCTAAGCCCAAAGGTTGATCCAATGGGTAAAGCAAGATCCATGGGGCAACCCATGGGTGAATTGATGGGCAAGTACTTTATGTGATGACCAAGTATATTGTGTAGGAAGCAAGATTTCTTAATGAGAAAGATAGGAATAGTAAGGACGTTAGTTAAGGAGGTCAATGTCTTAATAACCTTAATACCCTAACCTTAGCCCCTCTATAAATAGCAAGTTAGATTTTCATTATTTAGCTTGTTCAAATTTTACCAACAACTTCTAAGCTAACCAACTTATTTGTTAGAGCTAATAAGCACTTTGGAGCTTACCTTCCATTGTTAGATTTCCAAAGCAAGAGAAGTTAGTCTTCAAAGGTAAATGATCTTGTCTCTTCTATCTTTATCATAGTAGGGTGATAAGAGAAGTGTAATCTAACGAACATATATGCTAAAAACATATAAGGGATGGATAAGCAATGGACTTAAGCCGAATAAGCAAGTTGAATCTAAATAAGTTATGAACTTATGGAATAGATATATGGACTTGTCATGTGATGAACTTAAGAAAGTTGTATGACTGATAAAAGGTAAGGATGTAGCTTAAATGACCTAATTAATAATAAGTCATAAGGAAATGAAAATCATGTATTAAAGAATTTGTTAAGGTTATGAACTTATAAGGAATAAGTCATAACCTAAGTTAAGTATAAGTTATTGTAATATATAGGTTGAGATGTCTAAATAATGGATTGAATCTAATTGGAATGATGATCAAATCCTTAGTAATGGAGTTTTGTCGGAATTCACACGGTTGGATGATAATCGTCAAATTCGTGAAACTCTCAGAATGGAAGCTGGATTTTATGTTTGAACTCAAAAATGTTGGTTTTCAATGGAGACAAGTCGTATTTGGCATTATAGAGTTACGGACTCAAAAATGACCGAATTCATACTTAGAACGAAGAAACGAGCGTTGAACGCTCATGAACGTTTATCATTTTCGTTAAAAATGGACTAATAGGTGAATTTTTAGTTAATGAAGTCAAATAGATAAAATTCTTGCATGCACATGTAGAGTATGAGATTTATGAACTGTAGGCTCTTGAACGAGCCAATTCGGACTTATAACGAAGAAGTTACGAGCCCGAAAATCTTACAAAGTTGAAAAACTGTCAAAAGTGTCTGGGGCACAGAGCTGGCACCGCGGCGCCAGCCCAATGCTTAACTGGGACACTGCAGCACTGAGCCGGCTGCTTACCTACTGAACTTTTGTGCCACAGTGTGGCATATAACGCTGGGACTCGCGCCGCAGCGCCGAGTCCGATCCTCACCCACTGCAGAGTGGCGTCACAGCACAGATTAAAGAGATGAAGCGGGCGCCGCAGCGCCAACACTAGGCAAGACATAGTAAGAAAGGTTTATGAATAAAGAAAAGAAGTAAACTAATTAACAATGAACTAAATCTCAATTATGACATTGTTAAGGCATTATTAAACACTTAATGTTTGATGATTAAAGGTTGATAATCAATTAACATGAACGGAATGACAATGTAAACTATATCGTAAAGCCAGAACCAATAACTAACAAATCTAATACATAATTAGATTGAGAAGAAGGTTAAGATTCTTTAGGAACCTGTATGTTCTTCATGACCTAATGTGTTATGTGATATGATCATCGATTGTAGAGACCTTAAAGACTTAAAGTGCACGTGTTATATCTATAAGTAGACGCTAAAGGAAAGTACTCTAGCCCTTGTTCCAGTTTGATCTGGACAAGCTTTGTTATTCATGTAGTCTTACGCATGAGTTAATGTCTGATGAAGTCAAAAGCCAATTCGTTCGGCTAGACTTATGCTATGTTGGATTTCTTATAATCTTTCAAGTATTGACAAGGATTTACCAAACTAATATTGTTGTGGTTTTCAAAAGAAAACTGAGTATGCTAAATTATTTTATCGTCAAACGACAGGCACGTGAGGTTGCCACAACTTAAACGTATACACGTTTAATGAATGTAGTGTTGATCAACATAGAGTACTATAGGCTGATCACCTAGACGTGCTCGTAAGCTATGCCAGACTTATGGACTTAGTGCCGGGACGTCCTTTTCAAAGTACTTATGAAATGCTCATTGTCTTGAACCAGAATTGATGTTTTACTGAATATTATTATTGTAAAACGTTTTGAATGAAAAGGAGTGCTATTTTGAATTATCGATAGTACTTCATAATTATTGTTCAGTTATTGAAGATATACGATTCCTATGTTTCAAGCATGCTAGTTTTATGAGAACTGTTATACTTGCTGAGCTAGTTAGGCTCACTCTTGCTTGAACCATATGAATGTAGCTAAGACCGAATGGACCGATGGATCCGGCAAGAATAAAGGGAAGGCTAAGGCGAACCCATAGATTACTTTTGTAATAGTATAGGTTTTGTAATCATAATATTTTATATTAGGAGAAGAACAAATGTAATGGTTAAAAAGAACCTGGGGAATGTTAATATTATTTTGATTATATATAAGACATATTCGTTCTTTTAAGGCATTTTAATTGAATGGTTGTGTGAACTGTAGCACCGTGGAGCACCATCTGTTGGGTTGGAAGATACCCGAATTTGGGGGCATCACAACATTGTTTTGGTTAAATAATGATGATTGAGTAAGGAACTCAATCTTAATATTTTCTATGTGAATTAAAGCATGTATGTCATGTTACTTTAATTATTAGGAGATGCATATCGAGCATGTTATTATGTGCTATGTGATGCATGAAAACTGTTAGATTTTGTTGGGTTGTCGAGCTCAACCTTGGAAATAACCACTTTTGCAGGTTAAAGATTTAAGGTAAAGTTATGTGCTACTTAAAAGATATGAATCAGATGTGATACTTGAAGATTTATATAATTTGGCTGAGTTATTAATATTTGAACCATGTTTAAGGTTCCGAATAATGTATTAATGTTGAATTATAATATCATTTTGCGATGTAAACTCTTGTACTATTAAAATAATTTTGAGACAGTTAGATGTAAAGGTTGAAGGTTTTGGGAACGATAATAGTTTGTAATAGAAAATTTTAATGATTTCGCAAATTTCAATGGTTGTATTATTGTTTAATGATGTAAAATTGGAGGTTGAATGTATTGTTAACGACCGAAGTCGATAGTTGAATTGTATAAATTTTGGGATCGTTACAGTTTTAAATACAATGAAGATATATCATGATTGAAAAGAATGAATAAGCTTTCACATTTTCACCAATATAATAATTTTGAAATAACATTAATCAAGTTTCTATAATTGCATGACTGAATCAATAATGTTTGAAGGTTAACAATGACCATGAACAATTTAACTGAACCTTATGGTAATGAAGGTGATCAGCCTTTCATACCTGATGAACATATGCAACATGCATTAAGTGCGAATCAATAATCAGTATAGACGTGAATAATCTATAATAATTATTCACTAACATGCTTTGAACATACAACTCAAGTTTGAGTCAGGGAAACTTGTCTGTACCGTTGATTACCGCTAAGCAATCTAATTTAATCTCGCATGAAAGACCTATCAATTATAAAATTGATATTTCAATTAGCATAACATACATGTTAGCTCATAATACTATTACTTTATCCAAGATTATCTAATACTTAAACAAATATTAGATAACATCTTAACACATCGGTATTATTATTGTCCTTTGATAATTCTTCAATTACTGTATCACATACATTATGATTTAACACTTAATCTTTCATATTATAAGTTCTTTTCTATAATCCAGTAGGCCAAATACTAATATTATAATCTGAATTATTTAAACATATCAATCCAGCAACCTGTATTGAAACTATTCTTCAATTTAGCAACCTGGTTTCAAACTAACTTACAATCTAGCAAACTGTTTTATAATTCAGCAAGTTGTTTTCACTAATTTAGCAAGTTGTTTTCGTTTCCAATATATTAAATTTCTAATTCATCAAACTATACATTCAATATGACCTATTGAATGTCCAATTAATAACTTAACTTCTCTTTTAAGCTCAATTTAATATTATTAATTATTTAATAATATTAAATTCATTTACTAATATTAATAATCATTAAATAATATTTTAAATCAATAATTTCATAACACTTTAATCCAAATGTTATTAATCACTTAATAATCTCATAATCTAATATTATTAATATTTTAACAATATTTTAATCATTTACTAAACTTATAAACAATTTATTTTAATATTTTACACTTTACTAATTAATGCATTTAATCATTCTAAAATGCAATACTCATAAGATTTCCTCACCAATGACCAAATCTCTCACCAAAAATCTGCATATACACTATATTGGATTTCCAAGCCATAACATCCTACTTTCCAAATTTTCATCATCACATAACTAATTTAATTCATTTACTCATAACTAGTCCATTTTCATGAAAAATACCAAATCAGTTCCAAAATTATTTTTTTCAGGAATTTGGTAGAATATAGTCTCATATTGAACATATATTTTTTTCGAAATTTTTAAAATTCATTTACTAATTTTTAAATGGCCAAAACTGCCGAATCTTGAGATATTTATCATAAACTGTGCTTTTGTCCAAATATTCCGAAACTTGCAGGGTATACTCCTATTATATACATGTACTCCCAATAAACATTTCACCAATTTTGAAGTTAACCACAAGGAGTTATAAGGGTTTACTTTTAAAATAGTTTTTTCCCGTAAAATCCATAACTCTCAATCTATACATCTAAAAATTGCCATTTTTGGACACAATCTAGAACACTCATCAATTTATCATCCCAAATTTTTCCAAAATTTTTGAAGGTCAAAAAAATTACAAAACTACCCTTGGCAAAAACTGTTCCAAAATAATTTTTTATTTTTGTTAGAAAACCGGGACTGTTTTGGCTTGATCAGCCACTATCACTTGTAAACTCATCTTTTTTGAGTGCTTCCACTTGGGTTTACTAAATAACTTACATATCTAGAACCCCTCTTTGACTGATCGCAAAAAGAAGTTATAGATTTAAAACGGTAAAAATTCAAAATACATAAAAGTTAGGGTTTCAAAACTAAAAAAAATTAATTTTCTTTTCTTTTGATTCCAACCAAATCAATATCCAATATGGGTAAATCTAAATATAAAACACTCATCAACATGTATATTCATAGTTTTTTTTTTAGTTTAGAAACATAAATCCAAGTTTTGATTTGAATAACTAAAATCAATTACATATACTAGTTACCTTTGTTCAAAATCTTCCTTCTTCTTCTTCTTCTTCTTCTTCTTCTTCTTCTTCTTCTTCTTCTATGGAGGTCATTTTTTTCTCTCCTCTTATCTCCCATGGTTGCCGCCCCCTTCTCTCTCTCTCCCTCTCGGTTTTTCTCTTTGATAGCCAAGTGGGAATAAGAAATAAAAGATGAGAAAGAGAAAGAAAGAAATAAGATATGTTACAAATATCTTCACACTTCTTCCTTTTCCTCCTCTAATTGTCGTCCCTTCTCCTCCTTCTCTATAAAGCCACATGAGGCCTCTTATCTCCCACATCATTTTTTTTATACTTTAAATGTCCAACATGCCTCTCTTCAATTTACTTTACTTTGGGCCACTTTATTTAATCTTTAGGGCTTTCAAATTAATTCTTTTGGCAATGCAAAATTTACATAGTCCAATCCTTTCCATCTTATCACACCCTAAATATTTAATTATGGTTTTCATTACATACATTAAAAATTTAAATCATTACTATTGTACATTAAATTTTATAACGCAATTAATCTTGCTTTAATTAAATTATAAAATTAATAACTTGAGATACTAAAATGTATCTCTTAAATGGATATAATTTTTATCATTATTATTCTCCCACATGTTCATTAATAAATAAACTTAGCTTGGGCCACTTAATTTAATGTGTTGGGCTTATTGAGCCACTTTCCCCCATTCTTGGTTTAATTTCTAATACTTATTTACTTAGCAAATGTTCCACATGTTCCTTAACAATTGACTCACTTGGGCTTACAATTAATTCCTTCGGCTTTCCAAATAAAATATTTGGACTTCCTAACTAAAATGTTTGGGCCATAAAAATTAATATGGTCCATTACATTAGATTTTATCTTACCCTAATCATTTAATTAGGGTTTCCATGTACTCAAATGAAATACAAATTCTTACCCAAGTACATTTAATTTCTTAACCCAATTAGACTTACCTTAATTAGGTTATAAAATTAATTAATTGAGATATATAAAATAAATATCTTGAAATTATTATATATTTTAAATACAATTATTCCCCTCATATCATAACCCTTAAGTTATTTAATTCTTCATTCCTAATATATAATTAGGATTACATTAGTTTATTTTATTTGTTTATATATTCCTAATATATAAACAAATTATATAATATTCATATTCACTTACTCACATATTCATACAAAATAATTTAATAAATTGAAACATGGTCCACAAATCTCTTAGATTAGGTCACTAGTATACTAAATAAAAATAACCATTTAGGTTATTTAATTATCATACCTAGTTTAAATAACTTATTTAAATTATACAATTTATATTGTATAATTAAATTTAATTCCTCCTTCTCTCCATAAATTGTTTTCAAACAATTTATTTATATCTCAAATATATAATTTAATATATTCAATCATTTATTCAAAAATAAATTTAATTTACTAACTAGTTGATACCAATATACGTATTTACATATTGGATCTTATCTCATATTTTTACTTTACATAATTTGGTATAATATTAAATATTATATCATTATCCATATAACATAATATCATATATCCACTTATTTTCTTTCATTTAACAATTTACTCCTATACCTTACTTACGTTTAATAAATATATAATTCTAATATATTTATTATACACCATATCACATATTGCATGACACATATTCTTTTGTGCACTACAATATTACATAAAATATCATATAATAAGAATTTTCTTTATTTAAATCTTATTTTAATATTACCCAAAAATTTAGGTTATCCCAGGTTCAGGGCTGAACTTGGAAAATTTGTAGGTTGGTTTGTGCCCGGTTTGTAATTCTACTGCGTATCAGGCATGCATAAATCAGCTATCACCCTATCTAAGTTGGTCTCAAACCTTGCAGCGTCCACCAAGTTAGCACGTCCAGTTGGCGGGTCAGATAAATTGAAAACTCCTCTAATCGCTTGTGGGCAATAATCCACTTGAACACCCCTAACAAATGACAACCCACTTAAAATTTCTTTAGCGCTGGCGTAGAACTCACACACTAAAGCCATTGGTGCTGGCATGGGGCTTGATACCACTCCAAGCCATCCTCTCTCTCGTATCATTGCCCATAATTGACCATCCTGCTTCCCGAGATTGAATCTGTGATAACCCGAGATTTCGAATAATCAAAAATTTGCGAATAATTTTTTTTATTAATATCAATATTAATTATCAATTTTTTGACAAGTATCTATGACACGAGTCTCGAGAAAGTCAATTTGGGTATTGACTAATAAATTTAGAGTAGAGTTGTGTTTAACAGCTTTAGAAACCCTAATTTCTGGAAAGGGATTCGATAGATAATATAATTAAAATAATTATTTTAATGAGTTTGTGTTTGTACCGAAAAAATTTATTGATCAATGATTGATCAGATTAGGTTTGAAATTAATAAAACCTAATAAGAGATTAGAAACTCTAATCTTAGGATCAAAAACTCTAACGTACCGTTGGAAACCCTAATCCAAACCCTAAACCCTAAGGTTTTGTGTATTGAACAAGAATGCCATTAAATTCATTTTATAAATGACTAAAATACCATTTTTGGATTTTTATTTAGCTAACTTGTGAAATTGGACAATACCTTTAGTGGTTGAACCACTTTGTTGACTTGGAGAGACTCCAATCTCAGTCTCCCAGCCGAATTTATCAGATCCAAGCAACATAGAAGCAATATATATAGATTTGGGAGAGAGAAAAATCATAAAAACTTGCCATTTTTCACTTTTGCTCTCACCAACTCTCTCTCTCTCCTAAACCCACGAAAATCGTATGTGAACCAGTCACAATATCAGTCCATAAATCAACCAATAACATATTGGAGAGCTTAGATCAAGAATTGAAAGAAAGAAGGTATAACCCATTTTTTATTTTTGATCCTGTATGCTTTGAAAATTTTTGTGTTTATGTGTTTTGAATCTTGCTAATTGATGTTTTATGTTGATCTATGATGATCAAACATATATCCATAGCATCAAAGTGCCTTAAAATAGAGTTTTTCAAAATCTGTTCTTGAGTATGAACTATGGTCTGACAATAAATGTCAGTGGCCATAGATCTTGGTACGTTTGTGTTTTCTGTTGTTCTATGTTTTAGATCTATAGTCTGACATGAGGTCTTGGATCTGGAAGTGGTATAATAGCCATTCAATGTCCAGATTGTAATATATTGACTGTCAAAACCCGTTGACCGGGCATGACCAGATTCCAAGCACCAGATCTGACAGTTATGATATATGGTTGTTGATGTTGTTATAACCAATTTGTAGCCTGTTGGTTTTACTATAGATTCATGCTTTGATATTCCTTATATCAATAACAGAATCGATGTAGGGGGTGGTCAAACAAGGCCCCTTGACACTGACTTGCCGTTTCTGGGAAACCCAGAAACCGGAAGGACAAAATATCTGACAGCCTTTGACCGTCTTATAACTTATGATTTTGTTGTTGTCGTACCGATCTGTTGCTTTAGTATTGTTCCTTGACATAAGGGTTATATATTTGAACCTTAATATGACTTGAATAAATAATAGAACACTAAGATGTTTGAGCTTGAAAGTAGTACCTCGACACTGTCTGGGTTTCTGGGTAACCCAGAAAACCCAGATAATGTTTGACATCTACTTTGAGGCTCTGGATCATGCAGATTTGTTGTTGTATGATCGAGATAATGCTTGAATCTTGTAGTACTCCATGTACACTACATAATCGATCCTTAACATTGCTCAGAACTTGTATAAATTGGAAATTACACACGGTCAAACGTTGACCCTTTCACTGCCGGCTGTCAGTGTTCTTGAGCTCAAGAACACCAACAGCGACGCTTTTTGTCGCTAAAGGCTATTAGCGACGGTTTATTTATTTTCTAATTTCTGAAATTTTGAAAATTAATTAAAAATATAAAATAAATTATAAAAATTATTAAAAATTATTTTAAAAATTATTTTAAATTATGAAAAATAATTTTTGACCAATTAAAATATTTTTCTTTAGTATTTATAATTATTTAAATATTAAAAGTATTTAATTTATTTAATTAGTATATTAAATAAATTAGAGAAAAATTATTTAATATTATGAAAAATCATTTTAAATAAGAATAATGTATTTAAAAATATTTTGAGTTATAAAATGTGACTTTTAATATTTTTAGAGAATTTTCATTAATAATTTAATATTAATGATATTAGATTTATTTAATTATTAAATTAAATAAATAAGATAAAAATCATTTTAATGATTTAAAAATCATTTTAAATAAGAATAAAGTGTTAGAAATTATTTTAAATTATAAAATATAATTTTCAATATTTTTGGAGAATTCTCATTTATAAATGATATTAGATTTATTTAATTATGATATTAAATAAATGAATTAAAAATGATTTTATTGATTTAAAAATCATTTAAAAGTGAGAAAAATATTTTAAAAATATTTTAAGTTATAATTAATGACTTTTAATATTTTGATAATAATTACATTAATATTTAAATATTAATGGAGATGATTTAAAAATAATTTCAATTACTTTAAAAATCATTTAAGTAGAATATTGATGATTTAAAAATATTTTAAGTTATTAACAATAACTTTGATATTTTGACAAGTATGTTATTAATATTTTAATATTATTAAATATTAATAATGATAAGATTATTTGATAATTAAATCATTTAAAAAAATAATTTAAGTGTTTGAAAAATTATTATAAATTATAATAATTGTTTATAAATTATTAAAAGCTTCCGAAAAATATTATAAACGATATTTGACTTATCTAAAATAATATTGAAGCTTAGAGACCAAGTTTAATTGGCAATCAATGTGTTAATTGTCAGATAGGGTGACTAGAACACCGAAAATGGACCGAAGTCTAACCAGACCGAAATAGTCATACTTGATAAGTGTTTATATAGGTTATAAACACTGATGTGGTTATGTGGTAATATGCCTAGGAGAAATTTGACTGTAAAATATGGTGTTACGTGTTATAAATGATTGTGCTAATTGTGAGACCGACATTGTTGATTATAGGTCTTACGAACGCAGTTAATTATATTATGTAGCTGTAATCAACACGAAAGGCATGTTTCCTAACTCAACCTTGAGTTATATTCAGTCAAATATTTTAATGGTTAATTATTGATAATTATACCATGTCCAGGGAATTTATTGTTGATTATTCGCAGTTAGTGCATGATTAAAATTCAAATTGAATTACTGATTCGGAAAATATATATATTCGTAGAATTAATGTTGTTGGATATTTATATCTGCAGAAACTAATATTGACAGTACAGATAATTCATGTTTATTATCAAATTATATTGAGAAATGTCTTAGCTAATTATTCTGGCTAGACAAACATTTGTTAGAACTTGATAAATACGATAAGAGAAATTAATTGTTATTGATAAATCGATGCCAGTTATTTCGGCTAGATCGATAAGTAGATAGAATTTGAAATCACAGTATTTCGTTGTTAAATCAAAATCTTGATTCTGAAACTGAGAAGAACAACCTTTTATATAAAGGGAACATTTTAGGTCGTATATTCGACCATTGCGCGCTGTTAAGTATTATGCATAATATAGGGTACAAGGAGTTGGCCGGCTCTAAGTACTTGCAGAGGGGTATGATTTAATCTTTATGGTTATCTGATACGCCTGCGTATGTATCAAAGTAAATCTTTGATAGATACCCGAGAAAATAAGTTCTAAGATCTGGTGGGATCACTCAGCATAAATCTGGAAATTATTCCACTTTGTTATTGATTAGAATTGATTCTTGATTATTCAATAGAATATCGTAAAAACTTTGAAAGCGTTGTACTCTTTCATTATCAAATTATTGCGTTGCCTAGAATATAAGAAGAATTGTTATTGATTAACCATTTGTTCAGCTATTTCAAAGTTCCCTGAACTTTGGTGTCATTCTATCAAAATAGGTAGTCTGTTCTCGTTGATTCATATATCTTTATTGTATGTCTTAACTTGCGGGGCAAACTTGTTGCTCACCCTTGCTATAAATAAAATATTTCAGCTAGGAACGAAGAGGCCAGCGGGTCAAAGAAGATCAAAGGCAAAGGCAAGATGTTGGAGTAGTTATAAGGAACAATATTATTATGTTATATTGTACTGTAAACCTTTTTTTGTATATCTAAAGGGGAATTTCTGTAATGTTAAGGTTAGTGGACCTGGGACTTATGTATTAACAACTTATGTTAATGACTTATGTATTCCTATTTATATATGAATGGGTAGTTAAATGGTATTATATTGTGGATCGTGAACACCAAACTCGGGGGTCAGGTAACCCGGATTTGGGGGTGTCACAGGTTGGTATCAGAGCTGTAGTGACCAAGGTGTCACCAGTTGATAGAAGAGCTATAGGTTATAAACCTTAAGTGGGGTAGGAGAAAACCCTAGGAATATAACCATACGCGAGATAGAGAAAACTCATTTAGAGTTCTAAGTGAGGGATTACCGGAGTGCATCAATAGTGAGATATGTGGACACATAGTGTGAGGAGTTGTATTGGTGAAGTACTAATCAAGTTATTTCAACTGATTGTAGGATGTCTGGAGAAGGTGAAAAGAGTGCGGAGATGCTAGCGGCTGTTGCACCGGTGCCAGAAGCCGAGGTGCCAGCGCAAAGCGAATCAGTGGAGAAGGTGGGAGAAGATGAACCCACGGTTAATCTGGAGAGCGATTATGACGATTATCCCGAGATGTATCTGAGTGGAGATGAGGAGGCAGAGTCTGAGCCAGCTAAGGTGGAGTTAAAGAATAAGACTAAAGTTGGAGAACCAGATCGCGAATCTGCAGAGGTTCAAGAACTTCGGAGCAAAGTGTTTCTCTTGGAGGAATTATGGAAGACGGAGCGAGCATTACGCAAAATGACTGAAGAACGAAACGAGCTCAAGGCGCATGTGGATAGAATGAAGGCTGAAGGTGGTGGATCATCTGAAGGAACTAGTAAGAAGGACAAGAAGAAGAGAAAGAGGGAAAAAGACAGCCCTAAATCTAAAAAATCAAGCTCGAAGAAGAAGCAAGCCTTTACCAAGTGTGGAAAGACTCACGCAGAAGAATGCATGATGTGGAAGAATGTGTGCTTCAACTGCAAGCAGGAAGGACATATTTCTCTGCATTGTCCTAAGCCGAATTTGAGGAAGTGTTTTTCATGTGGGCAGACGGGTCACGGATTCAGCAAGTGTCCCATCAAGAAGAAGACTGGTGAAGGGAGTGGTCGGTAGATAACTTAGATATATGTAATAGTATCTTTTGGGTAGAAGTTTATGATATTAAGTGATGTAATATCGAGAATGATGTGTAAGCATATGTAAATATATATATGTTTGTATGAGTGAAATCTTTATTTTCTATACGAATATAAGATTAAGATTAATTTGTTTGTTCTTAAAACTCATACTTATGGTAAGTTAATGACTCATAATTATATAAAATGTTTTGAACCCCTCAGCGAATGGACGCCAAAGTTCTGACTAGGATAAGTTCATACACTCATATAATTGTGGCAAGTTCCTGAACCCCTAGGTGTGGTAAGTTTGATGAACTGGGAATAGTTATGTATGAATGGAGAATTAAAACTTTTTGTATAAAGTTGGAGAATAGAAACTTTTTGTGTAAAGTTGTGTTGTTAATCCTGATATGATTTAAAAAGGAATAGTAATGTGTTAAGTACTATATGTACTATGTGCTATTTGAATGAATATGCAAATATATGAGAATTATGTGTTAAATTTTTATTGTGTTAAGAATTTGTGTAAAGAAAGAGAATTAATATAAGATTTTTATTTAAATCAGATCATGCCGCCTAGACGACAGAATCGAAACCAACGAGAAGAACAGTCGGCGAATAATGAAGGAGGTCAAGCTAACCTGATGCAAAACTTTGCAAATACGATAGCCAAAGCTATGGAGAATAGAGCTCCAGCTGCAAGAGGAAGACTGAGGAATCAGCCAACTGATAGATTGGCTAAATTCAAGGACTTTAAAGCAGTAGGACCGCCTGAATTCAAAGGGACCACAGATTCGATTGAAGCCCAAACTTGGGTAAAGGAGATGGAGAAAGCATTCATCATTGCACGTGTGGTAGAAGAGCAAAAGACGGCTTTTGCAACTTATCTGAGGAAGGGAGAAGCTAATTACTGGTGGGAGACGAACCAAGCGAGAGCTGGTACAGAAGTGGTGTTGTGGACAAGATTCAAGGAGTTGTTCTTCGAGAACTACTTCTCGCCAAATATGCAATCCAGGATGGAAGTTAAATTTCTAGAACTTAAGTAGGAGAACATGTCGGTAACAGAATACGCTGCCAAATTCAACGAGTTGGCAAGATTTGCACCTCATCAGGTGGACACAGAAGCAAGAAAGACGCGAAGATTTGAGAATGGGCTGAAGCCGGGAATATTCAACAAGGTAGCGGTATTGCAGATCAACATGTTCGCGGCTTTGATGGAGAAAGCGTTAATTGATGAAGGAGGGAGCGAAGCTGCGTCTCGATTTCATCAAGAGAAGAAGAAGAAGACAAATAATGGTGGAAGCAGTGGTGGAAGTAACCCTAACAAGAGGAAATGGAATGAGAATACCCAGTTGGGTAATAAGACAGAAGATAATAAAAAAGGAAGGGAGCCATGTGCAAATTGTGGAAAGAATCATGCTGGAGTTTACCTGAAGAAGAAGGGAGTCTGCTATAATTGCGAACAAGAGGGGCATATGTCACCCAATTGCCCCAATCCGAAGAAAATTCAAGGTTGTTTTGGATGCGGATCGACTGATCATATCGTTCGGAACTGTCCGAAGAAGAATGCAGAAAAGGAAAGTGTCAACAAGGGACCTGGTGGCGGAACCTTGGCGATTTAAGGACCTACACAGCCAAGAAGACCAACAGCCCGTACATTCAACATGACAGCGCAGGACACTGTGGCTACTCAGGAGGCGGCAGTAGGTAATGATTTCGTTTAGAATTTAATTACGTGAGTAATATGAGTTAGATATTTCTGTGAATTGTTTTCTTTTAAAGATTCAAGTCACAGGTTAGAATTTGAGACACAAATGAATATTGGGTTGATAAATATGAATTGATGATACAACTTTAAAAGATTGTAGAGAATAAGAAAGCGGTGATTCCGAGGACGAAATCCTTTTAAGGAGGGGTGAATGTGATAACCCGAGATTTCGAATAATCAAAAATTTGTGAATAATTTTTTTTTTTATTAATATCAATATTAATTATCAATTTTGTGATAAGTATCTGTGATACGAGTCTCGAGAAAGTCAATTTGGGTATTGACTAATAAATTTAGAGTAGAGTTGTGTTTAACAGCTTTAGAAACCCTAACCCTAATTTCTGGAAAGGGATTCTATAGAGAATATAATTAAAATAATTATTTTAATGAGTTTGTGTTTGTACCGAAGAAATTTATTGATCAATGATTGATCGGATAAGGTTTGAAATTAATAAAATATAATAAGAGATTAGAAACTCTAATCTCAAGATCAGAAACTCTAACGTACCGTTGGAAACCCTAATTCAAACCCTAAACCCTAAGGGTTTGTGTATTGGACAAGAATGCCATTAAATTCATTTTATAAATGACTAAAATACCATTTTTGGATTTTTATTTAGCTAACTTGTGAAATTGGACAATACCCTTAGTGGTTGAACCACTTTGTTGACTTGGAGAGACTCCAATCTCAGCCTCCCAGCCGAATTTATCAGATCCAAGCAACATAGAAGCAATATATATAGATTTGGGAGAGAGAAAAATCATAAAAACTTGCCATTTTTCACTTTTGCTCTCACCAACTCTCTCTCTCTCCTAAACCCACGAAAATCGTATGTGAACCAGTCACAATATCAGTTCATAGATCAACCAATAACATATTGGAGAGCTTAGATCAAGAATTGAAAGAAAGAAGGTATAACCCATTTTTTATTTTTGATCCTGTATGCTTTGAAAATTTTTGTGTTTATGTGTTTTGAATCTTGCTAATTGATGTTTTATGTTGATCTATGATGATCAAACATATATCCATAGCATCAAAGTGCCTTAAAATAGAGTTTTTCAAAATCTGTTCTTGAGTATGAACTATGGTCTGACAATAAATGTCAGTGGCCGTAGATCTTGGTACATTTGTGTTTTCTGTTGTTTTATGTTTTGGATCTATAGTCTGACATGAGGTCTTGGATCTGGAAGTGGTATAACAGCCATTCAATGTCCAGATTGTAAGATATTGACTGTCAAAACCCGTTGACCGGGCATGACCAGTCAAAAATATGGGTAACCCAGAAATTTGAAATTAGCACCTGACAAGATTTTCCAAGCACCAGATCTGACAGTTATGATATATGGTTGTTGATGTTGTTATAACCAATTTGTAGCCTGTTGGTTTTACTATAGATTCATGCTTTGATATTCCTTATATCAATAACAGAATCGATGTAGGGGGTGGTCAAACAAGGCCCCTTGACACTGACTTGCCGTTTCTGGGAAACCCAGAAACCGGAAGGACAAAATATCTGACAGCCTTTGACCGTCTTATAACTTATGATTTTGTTGTTGTCGTACCGATCTGTTGCTTTAGTATTGTTCCTTGACATAAGGGCTATATATTTGAACCTTAATATGACTTGAATAAATAATAGAACACTAAGATGTTTGAGCTTGAAAGTAGTACCTCGACACTGTCTGGGTTTCTGGGTAACCCAGAAAACCCAGATAATGTCTGACATCTACTTTGAGGCTCTGGATCATGCAGATTTGTTGTTGTATGATCGAGATAATGTTTGAATCTTGTAGTACTACATGTACACTACATAATCGATTCTTAACATTGCTCAGAACTTGTATAGATTGGAAATTACACATGGTCAAACGTTGACCCTTTCACTGCCGGCTGTCAGTGTTCTTGAGCTCAATAACACCAACAGCGACGCTTTTTGTCACTAAAGGCTATTAGCGACGGTTTATTTATTTTCTAATTTATGAAATTCTGAAAATTAATTAAAAATAGAAAATAAATTATAAAAATTATTAAAAATTGTTTTAAAAATTATTTTAAATTATGAAAAATAATTTTTGACCAATTAAAACATTTTTCTTTAATATTTATAATTATTTAAATATTAAAAGTATTTAATTTATTTAATTAGTATATTAAATAAATTAGAGAAAAATAATTTAATATTATGAAAAATCATTTTAAATAAGAATAATGTATTTAAAAATATTTTGAGTTATAAAATGTGACTTTTAATATTTTTAGAGAATTTTTATTAATAATTTAATATTAATGATATTAGATTTATTTATTATTAAATTAAATAAATACGATAAAAATAATTTTAATGGTTTAAAAATCATTTTAAATAAGAATAAAGTGTTATAAAATATTTTAAATTATAAAATATAATTTTCAATATTTTTGAGGAATTCTCATTAATAAATGATATTAGATTTATTTAATTATGATATTAAATAAATAAATTAAAAATGATTTTATTGATTTAAAAATCATTTAAAAGTGAGAAAAAAGTTTTAAAATTTTTTTTAAGTTATAATTAATGACTTTTAATATTTTGATAATAATTACATTAATATTTAAATATTAATGGAGATGATTTAAAAATAATTTTAATTACTTTAAAAATCATTTTAGTAGAATATTGATGATTTAAAAATATTTTAAGTTATTAACAATAACTTTGATATTTTGACAAGTATGTTATTAATATTTTTATATTATTAAATATTAATAATGATAAGATTATTTGATAATTAAATCATTTAAAAAATGATTTAAGTGTTTGAAAAATTATTATAAATTATAATAATTGTTTATAAATTATTAAAAGCTTCCGAAAAATATTATAAACGATAGTTGACTTATCTAAAATAATATTGAAGCTTAGAGACCAAGTTTAATTGACAATCAATGTGTTAATTGTCGGATAGGGTGACCAGAACACCGAGAATGGACCGAAGTCTAACCAGACCGAAATAGTTATACTTGATAAGTGTTTATATAGGGTATAAACACTGATATGGTTATGTGGTAATATGCCTAGGAGAAATTTGACTATAGAATACGGTGTTACGAGTTATAAATGATTGTGCTAATTGTGAGACCGACATTGTTGATTATAGGTCTTACGAACGCAGTTAATTATATTGTGTAGCTGTAATCAACACGAAAGGCAAGTTTCCTAACTCAACCTTGAGTTATATTCATTTAAATATTTTAATGGTTAATTATTGATAATTATACCATGTCCAGGGAATTTATTGTTGATTATTCGCAGTTAGTGCATGATTAAAATTCAAATTGAATTACTGATTCAGAAAATATATATATTCATAGAATTATTGTTGTTGGATATTTATATCTGTAGAAACTAATGTTGACAGTACAGATAATTCCTGTTTATTGTCAAATTATATTGAGAAATGTCTTAGCTAATTATTCTGGCTAGACAAACATTTGTTAGAACTTGATAAATACGAGAAGAGAAATCAATTGTTATTGATAAATCGATGCTAGTTGTTTCGGCTAGATCGATAAGTAGATAGAATTTGAAATCGCAATATTTCGTTGTTAAATCAAAATCTTGATTCTGAAACTGAGAAGAACAACCTTTTATATAAAGGGAACATTTTAGGTCGTATATTCGACCATTGCGCGCTGTTAAGTATTATGCATAATATAGGGTACAAGGAGTTGGCCGGCTCTAAGTACTTGCAGAGGGGTATGATTTAATCTTTATGGTTATCTGATACACCTGAGTATGTATCAAAGTAAATCTTTGATAGATACCCGAGAAAATAAGTTGTAAGATCTGGTGAGATCACTCAGCATAAATTTGGAAATTATTTCACTTTGTTATTCATTAGAATTGATTCTTGATTATTCAATAGAATATCGTAGAAACTTTGAAAGTGTTGTACTCTTTCATTATCAAATTATTGCGTTGCCTAGAATACAAGAAGAATTGTTATTGATTAACGATTTGTTCAGCTATTTCAAAGTTCCCCGAACTTTGGTGTCATTCTATCAAAATAGATAGTCTGTTCTCGTTGATTCATATATCTTTATTGTATGTCTTAACTTACGGGGCAAACTTGTTGCTCACCCTTGCTATAAATAAAACATTTCAGCTAGGAACGAAGAGGCCAGCGGGTCAAAGAAGATCAAAGGCAAAGGCAAGATGTTGGAGTAGTTATAATGAACAATATTATAATGTTATATTGTATTGTAAACCCTTTTTTGTATATCTAAAGGGGAATTTCTGTAATGTTAAGGTTAGTGGACCTGGGACTTATGTATTAACAACTTATGTTAATGACTTATGTATTCCTATTTATATATGAATGGGTAGTTAAATGGTATTATATTGTGGATCGTGAACACCAAGCTCGGGAGTCAGGTAACCCGGATTTGGGGGTGTCACAGAATCCTCGTTCCTTCACAAATGATTTGGCCAAAATTCGATAATACTCTATCTGAGCATCTAGGCTGACGAACTTGGTGAGGTCGACTATGTCCTCACTCTGACTGCTCGAAGAAGATGACTCGGGGGTACGGGAATGTGCTCTCTTGGGGGCCATAGAGACTTAATAGAGAAGAACCCTAACTGATATGAAAGAACTGTGATTGAACTTACGCTGAAAATAACCCCCAAACTTGTCACTTGCGAATGTTCTGAACAAACCCTATGCAATACTCTGTAACTGAATGAGAGATATGTAGAGGAGGTTGAGTGTGAGAAGGAAACCGAAGAAATAGGAATCATGGTGGGGTTGAAAACCGTTTTTTAATAGAAACTAATTTGAGAAGAAGAAGGGGTAGCTTCGGTTTTGAAAGAGAGTTGGGGAGACGCACGTTTGAGAATTATAACTGATAGAAGAAGGGGAGTGGGACACGTTTTAATTTCAAAAACTTGTTGCCTCCTTTTTGGTTTAGCAAAATGGACTCTAACTCATGCAAGTATACACGGGTCAACAAGTAGTACAGAGTAAGAAAGTATCGATCGCACGGAGAAAGGTGAATAAGTCTACGCTATCATGCAACAACCTTATCACTATTACTATTTGCTCAAACGATCAATTAAAAAGTGAATTAATATCTAAATTAACACAAAATTACTAATTACTAAAAGTAAGATAATCAAATTGGAGAGATATGAGATCCTAATATCATTTAATGCTTTATTCAAAATGCACGCCTATTGTTTTGCCTAATTATTTAATATGGATAGCTAGTCGTGAGCACAAAAGTGACACATAACCATCTTTCGATGAACTATGTCCAAATCACATAAAATCCAAAAATTGATAAAAATCATGTAAGCATCAAAATTACCTAACCCACTATATGTCTATGTGAATTAAAAGCAATAATGATTTAAGCACAAGCTCTCTCAATGACTACATATGGTGAACCGGTATATGCCTATCCGGGTCACGAATCACAAAACCCAACACAAATAAGTCTCATGAACATGTGCCAACATGGTCTAATCTATACTTGTACTTCCTTTTTCAATTCCATATAAGTAATTAGGGTGTATGATGATCAAGAATTCAATATTTTAACGCAACCATGTTAGGAAATCCAATATTAAACATACAAGCATCACAAGTAGGCATACAAGTATGAACTACACATTAAACTCCATCAGGATCCCATAATGGAAGTTAGTTCATTTATGAATCAACAGCCATTATGGGATTGAAGTCAAGCATTGAAATAAGAAATGAAAGCAAGAGATATAAAGGAAATGAGAAATCAAATCTGATAAACCCTACTTCAAAGTGATTCCAAGCTAGTTCATGTCCACATTCATCAACAAAATTAAAACCAAGTGCTTACAATCGATTAATCTATAGAGAGAAGCCTAAAAGAGTAGAGAAAGGCTATAGAATCTCTCTAGAATATAAAACCCTAATACTAGAAATAATATCATATGATAATATGTCTTTTCAAAATCAACAAATATATCTCAAGTTAGCAAACACGCTCTCACATTACAGAATAGAAAGTCAGCATTTTAAACCAAGTTTAACTAGCGCGGCCGCGCAGTGACACAAGAGGAATCGGGCATGGGCACGCGGAGTGTGCATGATGCAGAGTGCTTGGCGCGGGCACGCGCTAGCCTCGTTTGCTTTTGGTCTTCTTCTGGCGAGGGCGCGTTGTGTCTTGCCTATAAGGCAGCGCGGCCACGCTGGTGCTGAATGTTGTTGGACTACTGCTGTTTGCTTCTACATTGCTGTTACTTGCTTTCTTTTTCTTCTTCACTTCTTTCTTCTTCAATTAGCCACATCAAAATCCCTCTAGCTGTCCTCCTTACCTACTTGAGCTCATCTACTTCCTCCATCCTAGCCATTGCTTGCCACTATGCCATTTCTATGCCTTTTTGTGCCTTCACCATGCCATATGAGTTCCAACTATGCACACTGCAAAACAAACACAGAAAGCAAATAAAATATACCAAAAATACTTGAGTTGAGCCGAATTCCAGTGAGTTGGTAACCAATAAGTAGGTATAAAACCTACTTATCAAATACCCCCAAACTTGAACTATTGCTTGCCCTCAAACAATACACACACAAATAAATTAAATAATACAAACTACATGCTATGAAAACTACACTATCATGCAAGTGATTCTCAAGATTTCCAATCATACTAGAATTCCAATCAAATATACCTCAGAGAAATATCCAGATTCAAAAACAGAGCATTAAACCAAGCTACAGGCATAACGCCATACAATCAAATAATCCAAACCTGCTATAAAGATGTTTTGTGTGTGTGTGATGTGTTCACAAATAACCTTGACAGAGGCAAAGACTACAAATGTTATATTGCTTAAGAAAGAAAATTGACGTTTAAATCAAGAACTATGCATACAAATGAAACAACAACTATTCCAACACATCAATACAAACTAAGGTTCAGCAATGGGTTGATTTTTCTTTATTTTTACTCACGAGGGCGATTTTTTGCACTTTTTCGCGGTGTTTATTGATTTCTTTTCTTTTTCCCATGACTGTGCATTGCCTCATTCCATTAGGTTAACAGTGTTACCCCTTAGCGAGCTTTTAACCAACGACTCTTAGACTATAAAGACCTTAGGGAGCTAGGTGTAAATACAATCCCCTCGGGCGTACTTCCATGTACTGTTCATTGTACTTGGTGACTAGCCACGATAATTTTTCAAAATTTTCTCTTTTTCTTTTTCTTTTTTTATATAGCAAGCATACCCATGTGTTCCCAAAGTTTGGTTATCAGTGTTTTCAAAGTCTATGTTCACTTCCTACATAATTCTATCTTTAAAAACAACGTTTTCTTCTCAGTAGTCAAACAAGTTATTCTTTAACCAACAAGCAAACATGAACACTAACGTGCTACCTGGTAGCATCTAAATAACAAGCATAAATCATATCATGTATAACATTATAACTCAGCTCAAGCTATCAACCTAGTTTAAAAATCCATCAAATTTCTTACTTCGTCATTGGCTCAATCAGAATTCAACTAACTAGATACTTGGGAATATTCAGTGTTATGTAACTAAACATATAAAATAAACAAATAATAAGTAACAAACAAAAAAAAATTGCAAAATAAAACTAAACACGTTAACATGCAAAAACTATACTAAACATGGATAAATGATATGTAATTATACTACATGCTCTACACTACACTACTAATCACCCAATAGCCACAAACTTATCATATTCATTGTCCCTAATGAATGAAGGCAAAGGGCAAAGAGAACTCCCCTAATTGTTGGCATGGCCACCCTCCTCGGGTGGTGAGTTTGGTGGTGGAAAAGGCACGGCTGTCCCAAATTGATCCTACTCTAGCATTGTTCCTTGCTGCAAAAAGGCTTCAGCTAATAACTGTGATAACCCATTTGTAAATGCTAAGAAATTATCATACATGGCATCCACTTTTCTCTCCAATCTCCTAAGTTTGCGACCATCATTTTCTGCAATGGCATGGTCTGAAGTTCCTGCTTCAGTTGGCTGTGTCGGCTATGGAGATGGCACCGACGATGTAGCTGGAAGAATAAAACCCTTTTCCCTCAGGTGTGGTGTGCCTCTTGCCCAGTCCTCAAACTTCGCAATAGTAACATGGGTAATATCTTGGCTAGGTAACTGCAACTGCTCATCTGCCCACTGAACTCTAACCTTGTAACACAAATGGGCGACAACTGAGGCATGTGGAATTCTGCCTATGGTACTCCCCCTCATGTAGTGGAGCATGTTTTGGTTGAGGAGGTGGCCTATGTCAATGTAATTTCCCTTGACAATCCCCCACAGTATGATAGCTCTCTCAGATGGGATGCCATGCTGTTGCGTAAATGGCAATAACTTGGCACATACGAACAGGTTCCAGGCTTTTGCGTAGCGGTTCAGGGCTAAACTTGGAAAATTTTTAGGTTCGTTTGTGCCCGGTTTGTAATTCCACTACGTACCAGGAAAGCACAAATCAGCTATCACCCTATCTAAGTTGGTCTCAAACCTTACAGCCTCCACCCAGTTAGCACGCCTAGTTGGCGGGTCAGGCAAATTGAAAACTGCTCTAATTTCCTGTGGGCGATAATCCACTTGAACAACCCTAACAAAAGACAACCCACTAATAGTTTCTTTAGCGTTGGCGTAGAACTCACGCACTAAAGCCATTGGTGCAGGCATGGGGCTTGATACCACTCTAACCCATCTCTCTCTCTCGTATCATTGCCCATAATTGACCATCCTGCTTCCCGGGATTAAATCCTCGTTCCTTCACAAATGATTTGGCCACAATTCGATAATACTCTATCTGAGCATCTAGGCTGACGAACTTGGTGAGGTCGACTATGTTCTCACTCTGACTGCTCGAAGAAGAAGACTCGGGGGTACGAGAATGTGCTCTCTTGGGGGCCATAAAGACTTAATAGAGAAGAACCCTAACTAATATGAGAGAACTGTGATTAAACTTACGCTGAAAATAACCCCCAAACTTGTCATTTGCAAATGTTCTGAACAAACCCTATGCAATACTCAGTAACTGAATGAGCGATATGTAGAGGAGGTTGAGTGTGAGAAGGAAAACTGAAGAAATAGGAATCATGGTGGGGTTAGAAATCGTGTTTGAATGGAAACTGATTTGAGAAGAACAAGGGGTAGCTTCAGTTTTGAAAGAGAGTTGGGGAGACGCACATTTGAGAATTATAACTGATAGAAGAAGTGGAGTGGGTCATTTTTTAAAACATTTAATAGTATCTGGAACCAGGCTTGGGCGCGGCCGCGCCGAGTCTAGGCATATATATGGCGCGAGCGCGCTGACATGGCATGGCCGCTCTGATGTTAAGCATATGAAGGGTGTGGGTGAGCTGTGGGTCAGATTGCATAGAAGTTCAGCGCAAGCGCACTAAATGTGTACTACCAAACTATGCGGCCGCGCTGCCCTGCACCCAAAAATGAACTGATTTGCACTTGAATAAGTAATAAGCAGCCATTAAAACTCTTCACTAACCTGCATATCAAGCATTTACAAATATGAGATATACCAATTCCCCAAATTAAATTATATACTGTATAACATGTAAGAATGAATATATCCAAAAATGCTTTATATGCTATTCCTATCAAAAATGATATGTGCATTCAGCTCTAACAAAACTTGTGCCACAAAGTTCATAATCACAAGAATTAAAATTAGGGAGAGAAAAATAGACATGAACAAATAGAATTAAACTTATGATAAAAGAAATAGATATGATGCATAAAGAATAAAACATGAAGAGAGAAGAGAAATAATGGGGTGCCTCCGATTGAGCGCTAGTTTATAGTCAGTAAGCTTGACTATCTCTGCTCTGATCAAATAGTAGAAAGAATTGAGGCGACCTTCTGCCTGAAAACCTCACCACCATAGTAATGTTTAAGCCTATGTCTATTGACCTTGAAAGGCTTGTCTGGGAAGTTATTGAAAATTTTGATTGCACAATGTGGATAGACATTCTTCATAGTGAACGACCTTGACCACCGTGACTTGAGCTTCCCTGGGAAGAGTTTGATTCTGGAATTAAACAATAACACTCTTTGCCCCGGTTCAAACACCCTTTCTAGAATTTACGGTCATGCCATCTTTTCACCTTTTCCTTGTACAACTTAGAATTCTCATAGGCTTGCAATCTAAATTCATCCAACTCATTGAGTTGGAGTAGTCTTCTCTCTCCTCCAGCTTTTAAGTCAAAATTTAGCTTCGTTATTGCCCAATATGCTTTGTGTTTGAGCTCCATGGGAAGGTGATAAGCCTTTCCATACACTAGCTGAAATGTTGACATACCCAAAGGAGTTTTATAGGCAGTCCTGTAAGCCCAGACCGCATCATCTAGCTTTAGCAACCAGTCCTTCCTCGTGGGGTTCGCGATCTTTTCTAGGATTTTCTTAACCTCATGATTCGATACCTCTGCTTGGCCATTAGTCTGGGGGTGGTAAGCTGTAGCAATTCGGTAATTCACCCAATATTTGGCCAGCAGCGCTGTGAACTGACGATTACAAAAATGGCTTCCTTCATCACTAATGATTTGTGACGCCCCCAAATTTGGGTATCTTTCAACCCGATAATTGGTGCTACACGGTACAATAGTTCACACATTCATTCAATTAAAATACCTCAAAAGAGTGAAAATGTCTTCTAGATATTCTAAAATAATATTACTATTCCCAGGTTCTTTATAACCATTACATGTTTGCTTGCCATAATATAATATAATTACAACATTACAACTATACTATTACAAAGGAAATCTACTGATTCGTCTTAGCCTTCCCTTTATCTTTACTAGATGCTTCTGTCCGTTTAGTCTTAGCTACATTCATATGGTTCAAGAAAGAATGAGCATAACTAGCTCAGCAAATATGATAATTTCATTTAATAATATGCTTGAAACATACAAATCATATATCTTCAATAACTGAATAATAGTTATGAAGTACTATAGATAATTCAAAGTAGCACTTCTCTTTTCTTTAAAACATTTCACAATGAACAATATTCGTTAAACATCAATATCGGTCCAAGACCTTGAGTATTTCATTCTTTCTTTGAAAAGGACAACCCGACACCATGTCCGTAAGTCCGATATATCTTAAGAGCACGTCTAGGTGATCAGCTTATAGTACTCTATGTTGTACAACACTACTTTCTTTAAACGTATGTACGTTTAAATTTTGGCAACCTCACGTGCCTGTCATTTGGCGACAAAACATTTGTTTACCATACTCAGTCTTCTTTTAAAAACCATACCAACATAGTTTAGTAAAACATTGACAACAGTTTGATATATTATAAGAAATCCAAAGAAACATCTTAAGTCTAGCCAAACGAAGTGGCTTCGACTTCATCATACATCAATTCATGCGTAAGATACATGAATCATAAATCTTGTCTAGAATGAACAGACAAGGGTTAGAACACTTGCCTTTAGCGTCTGCTACTATTTTAATACTTTTCCTTTGAGCCTTTAAGGTCTCTACAATACAAGATCACATAACATACCATATTAGGTCATATATAATCAAGTAAGTTTAATACTATATCTTACCCTTCTTCTCAATCTAATCATGCCTTAGATTGTTTAACATTGGTTCCAGACTATCGTTATGTTTTACATTCACGTTCGAGTACTCTTTCTTCAACCTTTAGTTGTACTACTTAAGGTTTATAACATCTTAAACAATGTTAGTTTAGGTTTTAGTTCATTACTAATTAACCAATTCCTTTCTATCTTCATAAGCTTTCATTTCTGTCCATAACCTAGTGCTGGCGCTGCGGCACCAGCTTCTGTGATGCCCCCAAATATGGGTATCTTCCAACACGAAAGATGGTGCTACATGGTGCTACAGTTCACATATACATTCAATTGAAATGCTTCAAAAGAATGAATATGTCTTATATATATTCCAAACAATATTCCCTTCACAGGTTCTTTATTACTAATACATAAGTTCTCTATCATAATATCAAATACATCACAACATTAAACCTATAGTATTACATAGACAATTCAACGGTCTGCCTTAGCCTTTCCCTTATCTTTATCTAATTTTTCGGTCCGTTCGGTCTTAGCTGCATTCATATGGTTCAAGCAAGAGTGAGCATAACCAGCTCAACAAGTACAACAATTCCATTTAAATGACAGGCTTGAAACATAGGAATAGTATATCTTCAATAACTAAATAATAGTTACGAAGTACTATCGATAATTCAAAATAGCACTTCTTTTCCTTCAAAATGTTTCACATTGAATAACATTCATTAAACATATAACTTGGTCCAAGACCTTGAGCATTTCATACTTTCTTTGAAAAGGAAAACCTGGCACTAAGTTCGTAAGTTCGGCATATCTTACGAGCACGTCTAGGTGATCAGCCTATAGTACTCTATGTTGATTAACACTACATTCTTTAAACGTATGTACATTTAAGTTGTGGCAACCTCACGTGCATGTTGTTTGACGACAAAACATTTTAGCATACTCAGTCTTCATTTGAAAACCACACCAATATAGTTTGGTAAAACATTGACAATACTTTGATAGATTATAAGAAATCCAACATAACATAAGTCTAGCTGAAAGAATTGGCTTCGACTTCATCGTACATCAATTCATGCGTAAGAATACATAAATCACAAAGCTTGTACAGATTGAATTGAGACAATGGTTAGAACACTTACCTTCAGTGCCTGTTACTGTTATTACACGTTCACTTTAAGTCTTTAAGGTCTCCATAGTAGATGATCACATAACATAACACATTAGGTCATGAATAAACATACATGGTTCCTAATGAATCTTACCCTTCTTCTCAATCTAATTCTGGCTTAGATTTGTTAGTATTGGTTCTGGCTTTTTGTTACGTTTTACATCTTTCTTACATTCACACTCGAGTGATTATCTTCAACCTTTAGTTATCACACTTAAGGTTTAACAATGTCTTAAACAATGTTACTTTAGGCTTTATTAATGTATTAGTTCATTATATCATTAACCAACATTTCCCTTTTTATGCTTAAAAGCCTTCATTACTATGCTTGGTTTAGTGATGGCGCTGCGGCGCTAGCTTCTCTTCTTGGACTCGCGTTACGGCGCGAGTTTGCAGTGCACAAGCCCCGGCCTCAGCGCTGCGGCGCCATCCTTTCTTTACTGTGCTATGTTGCGGCGCCAACTAACAGTGTACTATGGTTTTGGCCTCGCGCTGCGGCGCCAACCTTTCTTCTTTGAGTCGCGCTGCGGCAAGGACTCTGTGCCGCAGAAAAATTTGACAGATTTTCTACTTAGTGAACTTCCCGGACTCCAAATTTAATCATTTTAAGTCCGAATTGGCTCGTTCAAAAGCCATTAGCTCATAAATCACATACTCTACGTGTTTATGCAAGAATTTTATATTTTTGACTTTGTTAACTCGAAATTTACCTTTGAGTTTATTTTTAACAAAAACGATAAACGTTCGTGAACATTCAACACTCATTTCTTCGTTCTAAGTCGGAATTCTGTCATTTTTGAGTCTGCAACTCTATAATGCCAAATAAGACTTAACTCCATCAAAAACAAACGTTTCCGAGCTTAATATCAAAATTTAACTTTCATTCTTAGAATTTTACTAATTCGATGATTATCGTCCAATCGTGTGAATTCCGGCACAACTTCGTTACTTATGATTTGTTCATTGTTCCAAATGGATTCTATCCATCATATTGACATATTAACATACATATTACATCAACTTATTTTCATGATAAGTTATTACTTGTTCTTCATGAGCTTATAACTTATCAAAGTATAAACTACATATACTTTCATTTCTCATGACTTATGATAGTTTATGTCTTCTAACCATCATTATTACCTTCTTTTATCAAATAAGTTTCTTAAGGTAAACATAAGACAAGTTCATATATGTTTTTCATAAGTTCATTACTTATTTAAGTTTGAATTACTTATTCATGACTTATGCGGCTTAAGTCCATTGATTATTCATTCTCTTATCAACCTACCATAAAAGAGTTGGAAGATTAATGGACAAGTGTCTTACCCTTGATGATCACTTGAATCTTTCTTGCTCTTACTTCTTGCTTCAAAGTCTAACTTTTCCTAACTTATTATCTCTAACCAATAAGCACCTTGCAAGTTGAAAGTTGTTGGATGAAATGAGCAACCAACAAATGAAATCCAAGCTCTCTATTTATAGGATTGCTAAGGTTAGGGTAGTTTAGTCATTTAGGCCATCCCACCTCCTTAATCAAACATCCTTACTATTCATTACTTACTTACTAAGTTAACTTGGTCATTACACTAATTACTTGGCCATCACATAAAGTTCTTGGTCACCAAGATTAACCATATAATCATGGGTTACCCCATGGGTCACCCTAATCCATTGGATCATTAATTTAGGCTTTAATTCAATTAGCTTAGCCCATTCTTTTGGGCTTGTATTAATCCATTTTGGACTTTACATTAACCAACAATTGGGCTTTAACATTACTTACACATGGGCTTGCACATTAATCTCTATTGGACTTACACTTCCTACACAATCCAACAAGTCCATTTCATTTAACTTAAAGTTTTAGAACGTATACTTTATGTATTATTCTCGTATTCTAGCTCGTATACTAATTCATAATATACTATACCATCATTCATACATACTCATATAATACTTCGTATCATACTCATATTCATTACCTCGTATAATACCTACGTATTATACGATCATTACTTAAGTTTCCTAACGCTTTATTTTCCCTAACGTTCTCAAATTAAGTCCGCAGGCGAAAAACTGCATTTTCCATACTTCAATTATTATTACATAATCCATCTTCCCTTGATATCCTATCATTACGTATTTCTCAGAAATTCTAAAATAATTCCCGAGCAGAAATGCGTGAATAGTATTTTTTAAAAAATTTCTCGGAAAACTTTTATTTTCGTCTTAGAAATTCAAACACTTTATTTCCTTCACGTAGTTAAAATACTATGACATTCCGATAGGATTAGGTTATAGAACGTCATCCATCTTGTTAACACATAATAATAACATATAATATAGTTTTATTCATTATTAAATCAAATAAAATTATTTTACAATTTGTTCGATTTTCTGGGGCGTTACACTCTCTCCCCTTTATAAGGATTCTGTCCCCAGAATCTCGCTAAAAAAAAATTACACAAACAAATGAGGGTAAATCTTTTTCATCTTTTCTTTAAGTTCCCATGTTGCTTCTTCGACATCGTGATTCTTCCATAACACCTTTACTGAAGGTATAACTTTGTTCCGCAGAACTTTCTTTTTTCTATCGATGATTTGAATCGGTAACTCTTCGCGTTAAGTCCTTCTCGATATGAATAGGCTCATATTCTATTACGTGCTTATAATCCGGCTTATAAGGACGCAAAACAGATACGTAAAACACGTTATGTATTCATTATAGGTCTGGAGGTAACGCTACCCTGTTAGCTACCCCTCCTACCTTTTCTAATATCTCAAAAGGTCTTATAAACTTGGGACTTTACTTTCCCTTCTTTCCAAAGTGTATCTTTCCTTTCTAGGGAGATACCTTTAGAAATGGATAAACTCTCTATTTACTCAATGCAAATTTGTAAATTTCCTTTGTCTGTCTTAATCTGCTACCAATCGCATTTGTATCAGCTTTACGACATCCGCTGTTTACTGCACCAATTCTGGTCCTAGCATTCGACGTTCTCCCACTTCATCCCAATACAACGGTGTTCTGCATTTCCTTCCGTACAAAGCTTCGTAAGGCGGCATGCCTATGCTTGCATGATAACTATTGTTATACGCAAACTCCACTAACGATAGATGATCATCCCAACTATCCTTGAAATCCATGACGCAAGATTTAAACATATCTTCTAACATCTGAATTGTCCTCTCCTTCTACCCAACAGTTTGTGGATGATAAGTCGTACTCAACTTCAGCAGCGTTCCCAACTGCTCTTGCAGACTCCTCCAAAAGTTCGATATGAATCGTGGGTCACGATCTGACACAATCGAAACTGGCACTCCATGTCTGGAAATGATTTCCTTAACATAAAGTTTAGCTAATTGGTCTAAGTTATACTTGACCCTAATTGGCAAATAGTGAGCTGACTTCGCCAACCGGTTCACTATTACCCAAATAGCGTCATACCCCTTCTGAGTAATTGGTAGTCCCACCACAAAATCCATCGTGATATGCTCCCACTTCCATTCTGAAATCTCCAATGACTGTAACAAATCACTTGGTCGTTGATGTTCAGCCTTAACTTTCTGACAAGTCAAGCACCTACTCACATACTCGGCTATCTCTTTCTTCATGTTCGGCCACCAAAAACTCTGTCGAAGGTCTTTATACATCTTAGTACTACCAGGATGAATCGAGTACCTCGAACTATGAGCTTCTTATAACACTTGCTCCTTTAATTCCATCTCATTCGGAACCCAAATTCTTCCTTCAAATCTTAATAATCCATCATTATCAAGACTATACTTAATATCTTCTTCATTGGTTAATCTCTTCTTCATCTGGTCACACTCATCAGTTTTGAGCTGAACCTCCTTGACGCTCTCTACAATGGTAGATTGAATCTCCGTCGCAAACAGTAGCTGTCCCGACTCACTTGGCAATTTCACCTCTATCTCCATCATAGCCATCTCTATTAATAACTCCATTTGAGCCGTTAACATAGACAACTTTTCTCGACCCTTCCTACTTAAGGCATCGGCAACTGCATTGGCTTTTCCAAGGTGATACAAGATTTCACAATCGTAATCCTTTATCAACTCCAGCCATCTCCTCTGTCTCATATTCAACTCCTTCTGTGTGAAGATATATTTTTGGCTCTTATGGTCCGTGTATATCTCATATTTCTCTCCGTAAAGATAATATCTCCATATCTTTAAGGCAAAAACTACTGCGGCTAGTTCCAGATCATGAGTAGGGTAAACTTTCTCATAATCCTTCAACTGCCTTGATGCATACGCAATGACCTTGCCATGCTGCATGAGCACGTAACCAAGTCCTCTATGCGAAGCATCACTATAAACTATAAAATTTCTTGTGTCATCAGGTAATGACAAAACAGGCGCCTCACTTAACCTCTTCTTCAGTTCTTGAAAACTGTCTTTGCATTTCTCCATCCATATGTACTTCACTGTCTTCCTTGTCAAATTAGTCAACAGTGTAGCTATCTTCAAAAAATCCTAGATGAATCTCCGATAGTATCCCGCTAACCCTAGGAAACTTTGTACCTCAGTCGACGTTTTCGGTTGTTCCCAATTCATCATGGCTTCCACCTTTGTTGGATCTATTGAAATCCCTTCATAGTCAATAACATGACCCAAAAACTGTACCCTTTCCAGCAAAAATTCAAACTTAGTGAACTTCGCATACAACTTCTCCTTCCTTAGTGTCTCTAACACTATTCTTAGGTGTTCAACATGATCTTCTGGCGTCTTAGAATATACTAGAATATCATCGATAAACACCACGACGAACTTGTCTAAATATTGTTTGAACACTCTGTTCATCATATCCATAAATGTAGTTGGTGCATTAGTCAACCCAAATGAGATCACCAGAAACTCGTAATGACCGTAACGAGTCTTGAATGTCATCTTAGGAATATCCTCACGTCTAACCTTTAACTGATGATACCCCGTTCGCAAATCTATTTTAGAAAAATACTTTGCCCCTTTCAACTGATCAAAAAGATCATCGATCCTGGGCAATGGGTATTTATTCTTTATTGTTAACTTGTTCAACTCTCGGTAGTCGATACAAAGTCTTAACGATCTGTCCTTCTTCTTGACAAACAGTACCGGTGCTCCCCACGATGAGACACTCGGTTGAATGTACTTTTTGTCCAACAGTTCTTGTAACTGTGCCATTAACTCCTTCATCGCCACAGGCGCCATGCGGTACGGTACCCTTAAGACTGGTGTCGCTCCTGGCACAATGTCTATTACAAATTCAATCTCTCTATTTAGTGGAAGACCCGACAATTCACTTGGAAATACATCCATGAATTCTCTTACTATAGGTATTTGTTCCATGGTCGCTCCCACTTGCTGGGTATCAACAACATGGCACAGATAACCTATACATCCCTTCCTCAACAATTTCCTAGTTTGTGTCATGGTAAGACAACACGAACATCCCAGCGATTTATTACCGTAAAATACTACCTGAGGTTGTCTCAACGCTCTAATATTCACACATTTCTTCTGACAATCTATAATTGCCCCACGGTTAAACAACCAATCTGTTTTGAGAATTACATCGAATTCTCCTAACTTTATTGGTATCAAATCTACCGATAATTTATAACCCCATATGTCTACGCAACAACTCCTATGAATATCTTCAACATGAATTATCTCTTTATTTGTTACCTTAATATTAAAAGGTATATGCAACTTTTTGGGAAATAATCCTAATCGTCTAGCAAAATCACATGCTATAAACGAACAAGTAGCACCCGAATCAAATAACACGTAAGCATTTATGTCGTTGGTAGAAATAATACCTACAACTACGCCCCCTGATGCAACTGCATCTTGGACTATCATGTTAAAGGTATGGGCCATCGGTCTACCCGGCTGTGCTGAACCACTAATAGCTAACTTATCGTTATTAGTGCCCTTATTCCCGTCCGTTCCTTCCTTCGGGCAGTTCTTTGCTATGTGGTCAGTTGACCCACATACAAAGCATCCATGGTTCTTCTTCGGACTTGGACAGTTAGGCAAAATATGCCCTTTCTATCCACAATTGTAGCATACGGCTTTCCCCTTGAGACAGACTCCTAAATGAGTCTTCCCACAGGTTTTGCAGGCCTCCATCCTTCTCTTCGAATCTCCTTGCTTCACTCCGGTATTCCCAGAGTTAAACCATTTCCTCTTCTGTCCTTCCCCACTCCCGCTGGCTCCCTCGACCTTCACTCCCCCATCAACCTTTCCCTTATTCTTCTTGTCCTTATGGGTCCTTATGGCACTGGCTTAAAGCCTCGCTCCCACCTTCGGCGATTATCGCCTTCTCTAAAATGGTCCCAAATGAAGTACTTTGGAACACAGATATCCAGCTATAGAGCCAGGGTTTCAAGCCCTGCTTGAACCATCTAGCTTTCCTAACCTCAGTGTCCACTTGGTGTGGAGCAAATCTCGCCAGTTCATTGAATTTGTCAGCGTAATGGGGAACCATAATCTCCCCTTGTTTCAGTTCTAGAAACCGCATTTCCATCCTTCCCTGCATACTCGTGGGAAAGTAGTTCTCGAAGAAAATCTCTTTGAACCTTACCCATGTTAGATTCTCGATACCAACCCTAGCCTGGTTGGCCTCCCACCAAAAGTTGGCCTCACCCTTCATCATATAGGTTGCAAAGGCAACCTTTTGACCCTCGTCAACATTTGCTATGACAAATGCCTTCTCGATTTCTTTCACCCATGTTTGGCCTTCTATGGGGTCCGTAGTTCCTTTGAACTCCGGCGGACCAACACTCTTGAAATACTTAAAAGTAGTAGCTCGTATTACTCTAGGATTTACGGGGATATTAGCCCCATTCCTATTAAACGCGGCTATTAACAAGTTAACAAATTCCTGCATCGGGTTAACCGGACCTCCCTCCAGTTGATTTACATTAGCCTCTTGATTACGTTGTCTCCTTCTCAGCGGCATTTTGCTGTTACAATAAACAATACATTTCGTTATTATTCACTTCTTGTTAGTTAGTTATTATTCAAGATTAACAATAACTTCAACATTTATTGCTCAATACGTTCCGTAAAAAGGCTTATATTGATTCATTCTTGTAGTAAAATACTACATCGTTCCATTACACAGCCTAAGTTGATTACATTACTATCCCGCAATTACTTTCCAAAAATTGGGATTTACAAAAGACTACCCTTTGATATACAAAAGAGGGTTTTACGTCACTACTAGATACATCATATTTACATATCTAACTCTACTCTAGCTAATACTAGATTACATCTGCCTTAAGGCATTATCAAAAATCAACGGTGGCAAGACCAACGATAACATCACGGCTGATAGTATGCCGAGTCTGCCCCTCTTCTATCGGATACTCAGCTACTTGATGCTGAAAATCCGCATGAGAACTGCTATAAATATAGGACATCCTCCCTATCTTCTGTTTCTTGGTCTTTAGCTCCTGCTTGAGCTCAAAGACCTCTTATTTTAGCTCATGGACCTTGTCCTTGGCTAAAACTCGCTCGTCATGTTCCTACTCTCACATAGACTCCACATTTGTCTTATCCTCCAAGACAGCATGGAGTTCCCCTTTCAACTCCATTACCTCCTTACAATACTGGATGTTTCTATCCAATACTGCCATAAACAGTGACATCATTGACTACCCTGGAGCCATCTCTGCTGCAATTGCTACTAGGTTAAAGGAAACTACCTCCAACTCTTCTTCCAACATGCCATCAAACACATACATAAGGTCTAAGCTTTTAGAGTCTCCAGACTCAACTATCACCACTTCAGGCTCTGCCGCTATTGGGTTTGGTATGATCTCTATTTGATTAATCGATTCTTCACTTTCTACTTGTACATCTCTATACATTTCATTTTCTCCTGACATCTACAACAAAACAAATGAGTTTTATTAGTATACGTCAGTAGAATAATAAAAACACATAACATATATAATGAATTTTTATAGGGTTAATTTTCATCTTTTACTTCTTTAACTCTTCTTAAGGTTATGACTTAAGGTTCTAATTCCCCCCTTAAGTTTTATAACCTAATGCTTTGATACCAATATGTGACACCCCTAAATCCGGGTATCTTCCAACCCGACAGATGGTGCTACAGTTCACACATACATTCAATTGAAATGCCTCAAAAGAATGAATGTCTTATATATATTCCAAACAATATTCCCTTTCCAAGTTCTTTATAACCAATACATAAGTTCTCTGTCATAATATCAAATACATTACAACATTAAACCTATACTATTACATAGAAAGTTCAACAGTCTGCCTTAGCCTTTCCCTTATCTTTACCGGATCCTTCGGTCTATTCAGTCTTAGCTTCATTCATATGGTTCAAGCAAGAATGACCATAACTAGCTCAACAAGTACAATAATTCCATTTAAACGACAGGCTTGAAACATAAGAATAGTATATCTTCAATAACTGAACAATAGTTACGAAGTACTATCGATAATTCAAAATAGCACTTCTTTTCCTTCAAAACGTTTCACAATGAATAGCATTCATTAAACATATAACTTGGTCCAAGACCCTGAGCATTTCATACTTTCTTTGAAAAGGACAACCCGACACTAAGTCCGTAAGTTTGGCATATCTTACTAGCACGTCTAGGTGATCAACCTATAGTACTCTATGTTGATCAACACTATATTCTTTAAACATATGTACGTTTAAGTTGTGGCAACCTCACGTGCCTGTCGTTTGATGATAAAACATTTTAGCATACTCAGTCTTCATTTGAAAACCACACCAACATAGTTTGGTAAAACATTGACATTAATTTGATAGATTATAAGAAATCCAGCATAACGTAAGTCTAGCCGAAAGAATTGGCTTCGACTTCATCATACATCAATTCATGGGTAAGAATACATGATTCACAAAGCTTGTCCAGATTGAACTGAGACAAGGGTTAGAACACTTGTCTTCAGCGTCTGCTACTGTTATTACACGTTCACTTTAAGTCTTTAAGGTCTCTACAGTAGATGATCACATAATATAACACATTAGGTCATGAATAAACATACATGGTTCCTAATGAATCTTATCCTTCTTCTGAATCTAATTCTGACTTAGATTTGTTAGTATTGGTTCTGGCTTTTCGTTACGTTTTACATCGTTCTTACATTCACGCTTGAGTGATTATCTTCAACCTTTAGTTATCACACTTAAGGTTTAACAATGTCTTAAACAATGTTACTTTAGGCTTTATTAATGTATTAGTTCATTATATCATTAACCAACGTTTCCCTTTTTATGCTTAAAAGCCTTCATTACTATGCTTGGTTTAGCGCTGGTGTTGTGGCACCAGCTTCACTTCTTGGACTCGCCCTGCGGCGCGGGTTTGTAGGGCACAAGCCTTGGCCTCGGCGCTACGGTGCCATCCTTTCTTTACTGTGCCGCACTACGGCGCCAACTAACAGTGCACTATGGTTCCGGCCTCGCGCTACAGCGCAGACCTTTCTTCTTTGAATCGCACTGCGGCGCAAACTTTGTGCCGCAGAAAAATTTGACAGATTTTCTACTTAGTGAACTTCCCAGACTCCAAATTTGATCATTTTAAGTTCGAATTGGCTCGTTTAAAAGCCATTAGCTCATAAATCACATAGTCTATGTGTTTATGCAAGAATTTTACATTTTCAACTTTGTTAACTCAAAATTCACCTTTGAGTTCATTTTTAACGAAAATGATAAACGTTCGTGAACGTTCAAAGCACGTTTCTTCGTTCTAAGTCGGAATCCGGTCATTTTTGAGTCTGCAACTCTTTAATGCCAAATAAGACTTAACTCCATTGAAAACCAACATTTTCGAGCTTAATATCAAATTCGACTTTCATTCCGAGAAATTTACGAATTCGACGATTATCGTCCAATCGTGTGAATTCCGGCATAACTTCGTTAATTATGATTTGTTCATTGTTCCAAATGGATTCTATCCATCATATTGACATATTAACATACATATTACATCAACTTATTTTCATGATAAGTTATTACTTGTTCTTCATGAGCTTATAACTTATCAAAGTGTAAACTACATATACTTTCATTTCTCATGACTTATGATAGTTTATGTCTTCTAACCATCATTCTTACCTTCTTTTATCAAACAAATTTCTTAAGGTAAACATAAGACAAGTTCATATATGTTTTTCATAAGTGCAAAACTTATTTAAGTTTGAATTACTTATTCATGACTTATACGGCTTAAGTCCATTGATTATTCATTCTCTTATCAACCTACCATAGAAGTGTTGGAAGATTAATGGACAAGGGTCTTACACTTGATAATCACTTGAATATTTCTTGCTCTTACTTCTTGCTTCAAAGTCTAACTTTTCCTAACTTATTATCTCTAACCAATAAGCACTTTGCAAGTTGAAAGTTGTTGGATGAAATGAGCAACCAACAAATGAAATCTAAGCACTCTATTTATAGGATTGCTAAGGTTAGGGTAGTTTAGTCATTCAGGTCATCCCACCTCCTTAATCAAACCTCATTACTATTCATTACTTACTTACTAAGTTAACTTGGTCATTACACTAATTACTTGGCCATCACATAAAGTTCTTGGTCACCAAGATTAACTATATGATCATGGGTTGCCCCATGGGTCACCCTAATCCATTGGATCATTACTTTGGGCTTTAATTCAATTAGCTTAGCCTATTCTTTTGGGCTTGTATTATTCCATTTTAGAATATACATTAACCAACAATTGGGCTTTAACATTACTTACACATGGGCTTGCACATTAATTCCTATTGGACTTACACTTCATACACAATCCAACAAGTCAATTTCATTTAACTTAAAGCTTTAGAACGTATACTTTGCGTATTGTTCTCGTATTCTAGCTCTTACACTAATTCATAATATACGATACCATCATTCATACATACTCGTATAATACTTCGTATTATACTCATATTCATTACCTCGTATAATACCTACGTATTATACGATCATTACTTAAGTTTCTTAACGCTTTATTTTTACTAACGTTCTCAAATTAAGTCCGTAGGTGAAAAATTGCTTCTTTCATACTTGAATTATTATTACATAATCCATCTTCCCTTGATATCCTATCATTACGTATTTCTTGGAAATTCAAAAATAATTTCCGAGCAGAAATGCGTGAATAATGTTTTTCAGAAAATTTCTAGGAAAACTTTTATTTTCGTCTTAGAAATTCAAACACTTTAATTTCTTTACGTACGTAGTTAAAATACTATGACATTCCGATAGGATTAGGTTATAGAACGTCATCCATCTTGCTAACACATAATAATAACATATAATATAATTTTATTCATTATTAAATCAACTAAAATTATTTTACAATTTATTCGATTTTCTGGGATGTTACATCTTCTCTTCAATATGTCGCGATGCAGCGTCACTCTGCAGTAACTGATGGTCGAGTCTAGCACTGTGGCACCAAGGACAGTACCTTAGTTGGCGTTGCGGTGCTAACTCTACGCACCAGACAACTTTGACAGATTTTCTACTTTGCGAACTTCCTGGACTCATAATTTGCTCATTTTAAGTCCGAATTTGCTCGTTCAAAAGCCATTAGCTCACAAATCACATGCTCTAAGTGTTCATGTAAAAATTTTACATTTTTGAATCTGTTAACATGGAATTCACCTTTTAGTTCATTTTTAACGAAAACGATAAACGTTCGTGAACGTTAATAACTCGTTTCTTCGTTCTAAGTCAGAATTTGGTCTTAGTCAATTCATGCACCTTGTTGGTCTATTTATAGATTGAAGGAGAGAGAAATTCATTAGTTACTTACATTTTGCCCAACTCTCATCCTTGAGCCTCTCTCTCTAAAACCAATGAAAAGCTATAGTATATCAGTCATATATTGAAGCCCCACGTTTATCATAACCAAATCAGAAACATAGAATCAAGAATTGCTCATTTAAAGGTATAAACAAACTCTAGAATTTATGTCCAAAAATCTGTTGATAGATATTATGTTTAAGTGTTAGAATATGTTGTTAGTAGTGTCTAAGGATGATCTGGGTTGCTAGATGTTAGATCCATAACATCTAGAGGCTCGGATTTGAAGATTTCCCAAATCTAGAAAAAAATATTTTCGTGTCTAACAGCCTAATGTCAGGCCTCTTTAATCGTTACCTGTTATGTTTTTTAGTAGTTTAAAGCCTTGTACTTGTAGTCTGGTATGAGGTCTTTGATATGCAAAAAGAATCAGACTTAGATCTGGTCTAGGTAGCAAGATATTCAAGGTCAAACGTGGTTGATCGGCCATGACCAGATGTTTCTGGGTAACCCAGAAACAGCCCAGAACCGGCCTGACAACATCTTTGACCATCGTGATCTGTCAGTGTATTGATGTTCTGATAATGTTTATGTATCTAAGTTGTAGAGTTGTATATGTATTACATGTTGATGCCTTTATATAGCTTATATCACGATCAAACAGGATTTTGGGGATGGTCAAACTAGGCAGAAAGTCCACGGATGAACTTTTTGGGTAACCCAGAAAGTCCATGAGCGTGGTTTCTGACAACGTTTGACCAGACAAGATCTTGGTATTATGTTGTTTTTTTGTTTATGTGTTGTAATAGAAATGTTGTCCTACATGCTAGCTACAACCTGGAACTTTTAGATCACAAAAATATTACACGGATTTCAAGTTGTGGAAGCCCAAAAGTGTATGCTCGAACTGTTCTTCATTTCTGGGTAACCCATAAATGAAGAACAACCTCTGACAACAATTTTGGAGGCTCAGATCTCTTTGTTTGTGCATGATTTGATGGTGTTAATGGCTGGATCGTGTAGTCTTGTGCTTGTACTACATTATTTGACCATTACCTGTCCAGAAACATCATGATCAGATCAGAAATCATGGTCAAAGGAGGAACATCGAAACTGCCTTACGAACCGCTCAAGAACATGAAGAACACCTATACCGACAGTTTTGTCACTATAGGTGACCTTTAGCGACAGACAGCTTATTATTTTCAGGAAATTAATTATTAAATAGAAAAAAATAGTTTTTAATTATTAAAAATATAAAATAAATTATTAAAAATTATTTTAAATTCTGAAAATTAGTTTTTAATTATTTTAAATATATTTCATAAATATTTAATATTTTTAGAATATTAAAAGTATTTAATTTATTTAATTATAATATTAAATAAATTATTTAAAAATGATTTTAATATTGAAAAAAATAATTAAAAATTATATTATGATATAAGAAAATATTTTAAGTTATTTTTAATGACTTTTAATATTTTGTGATAAATTTCATTAATAAATTGATATTAATGGTAATTAATTTATTTACTAAATGAATTAAATAAATTAATTAAAAATGATTTTATTATATTAAAAATCATTTTTTTAAATAATAATAAGGTATTTAAAAATATTTTAAGTTATAAAATATAACTTTTAATATTTAAAGATAAATTTCATTAATTAATTATTATTAATGATATTAAAGTTATTTAATAATTATATTAAATAATTTAGTTTAAAAATAATTTTTATATTATAATAATCATTTTAAATGAAAATAAAGTATTTAAAGATATTTTAAGTTATAAAACATAACTTTTAATATTTAAAGAATAATTTCATTAATAATTAAATATTAATGATTATTAAGTTATTATTAATGATATTAAATTTATTTAATAATTATATTAAATAAATAGTTTATAAATAGTTTTATTAATTTAAAAATCATTTAAAAGGGATATAAATGATTTAAAAATATTTTAAGTTATACTTAATGACTTTTAATATTTTGATAAATGAAACATTAATACCGTAATATTAATGGTAATTATTTAGAAATAATTTTAAATGTTTTAAAAAAATCATTTAAGGGTAATATTAATACTTTAAAAATATTTTGAGTTATTATAAATAACTTTAATATTTTGAAAATGATTTCATTAATAGTTTAATATTAATTAGATATTAATGATAATAGAATTGATTAGTATTTAAATCATTTAAATATGGTTTCAATGTTTGAAAATTTATGATAAATCATAATAAATGTTTTAAAATTATTATAAGTCATTTAAAAATAATATGACTGATACGTACGGATATTGAGTTACAGAAAAGAGTCTTAGACTCGATAATTACCCGATAAAGTTGTCGGTACACCGACATGTTTCAGAAATTGATCTGGACTTAGATAATGTGATTAGATAAGTGATTATTTGTGATTCAATGGTTATTAAACCTAAGTGCCAATGTGATTAGGGTATGTGCTAACTGCAATAAGCAGTGTTATGTGTTATAGTATATTGTTCTAATCGAACGAATGATCTGATTAATGATAGGTCGTGAGATAAGCGATAAATCTAAATTACAAACTGTAAGCAGCGCTTCAGGCAAGTATCTAACCTTTGCATTTTTTTTATGCAATGGACATGAGTAAGAATGTTTCTAAACTATATTATTACTGTACAGATTATTAACCTTATATTATATATGCTCATTGCTTATCAACATGTTAGTATATGGTGTGTGTGTGTGTATATATATATATATATATATATATATATATATATATATATATATATATTCTGTTCGTTAATTTCTGTAAATGGTTAAACAAGTGTCCCCACTTGGATAATCATTGTATTTAATCATATGTTGATATACCTTTGCCAATTACCCGTATATATATATATATATATATATATATATATATATATATATATATATATATATGTTGAATTATAGATTATTGTTGAAACAAGATAAAACCTTTTATTCAGAACCCAGACACGTATGAACATCCCTACACGGGAAAACTTTTTATGCACCCAAGGTGGACAGAGTGAACGATATCCTCGTTCTTGCATGTAGTATTGATCAATGCAGGGTACAACGGGCTGATCACCCCCGTGCCCGTAAGTTATGACGGTTTATAGATGAAGTTCTATTTAACCTTTTCGAAAATTAAAACAATGTTCATAGTATGTCACATTAACCCTATATATAGTCATTACGTAGTTTTAAAAATTTGAAAGAGGGTTGTTATGTTATTATTATTGGTACAAATTACTTCACAATTATTGAATCGTTGTAGAAGGTTAGTATACAGAAAATATTTAAATTCTTTCAGCTTATATATATATAATAATTATTACTTGCTGGGCACTCAAATGCTCATCCTTGCTTGATTTAAATGTTTTCAGCTAAGTGTGAAGAACCAGAGAGCTCATGCAGAAACAAAGGAAAAGGAAAGCTAACCAAATAAGATTTGTGATAGTTTATGTATTAGTTTGATATTATTAAGACAAGTATGATATCAATTATCTATCATGGGTTGTAATAAATGTATTAAAGATTGCGTACTTGGGAGCTAGACTCTCATAATCATGTAAATTAAGTTAACTTTTATATTATTGTTATTATTATTAGTATTATTCCGCTCATAGAAATGGTATCGTGAAGAACCGAGTTCGGGTTTTAAGTACTCGAGTTTGGGGTCTTTACATGCACAACTTTAGGATGAAGACTGTGGAAAGATAAAACAGAAAGTAACTGAAGGTGAGGAAAACAAATTTAAAATTGATTCGGAAGGGTTACTTCGATTCGAAGGGAGAATTTGGGTTCCGCCAGTACCGGAAGTTAAAGAGGAAATTTTAAGCGAAGCTCACAACTCAAGATATTCAATTCACCTTAGGAGAACAAAAATGTACTAGGATCTTAGACATCATTTTTGGTGGCCGAATATGAAAAACGATGTGGCTGAGTGTGTGGCGAAATGCTTAACGTGTCAGAAAGTTAAAGCTGAACACCAAAGGCCAAGCGGATTATTGCAACCGTTAGAGATACCAGAATGGAAATGGGAGCATATTACAATGGATTTTGTGGTAGGTCTTCTAACGACTCAGCAAGGTTACGACGCTATTTGGGTGATTGTCGATCAACTGACGAAGTCGACACACTTTTTTGCCAATCAATATTAGATTTAGCCTAGATCGGTTGGGAAAACTTTACGTAAAGGAAATCGTTTCAAGACACGGTGTACCTGTGTCCATTGTATCAGACAGAGACCCACGTTTCACATCTAATTTCTGGAAACGACTACAAGAATGCTTGGAAACACAGCTGAGAATGAGCGCATCGTGACGTACAGAGTAAGAGAACTATTCATACACTAGAGGATATGCTCAGAGCATGTATTATGGATTTTAAAGGAAATTGGGATGACCTCTACCGTTGGTGGAATTTGCTTATAATAATAGTTATCACGCGAGTACTGGCATGCCGCCTTACGAAGCGTTATACGGCAGGAAATGCAGAACTCCGTTATGCTGGGATGAGGTAGGTGAACGCCAACTATTGGGTCCAGGATTGGTACAGTAAACTGTCGAGATCATCAAGGTGATTCGGACAAGATTGATAGCTGTATAGGACAGACAGAAGAAATGTCGATCAACACTGACAAAATCGAGAATTTGATGTTGGTAGTTATGTTTTCTTTAAAGTGTCTCCCAGGAAGGGGAAGATTCGATTTGGCAAAAAGGGGAAATTAAGCCCTAGGTTTATAGGACCTTTTGAAGTCCTACGACGAGTTGGTGAAGTGGTGTACGAGGTAGCTTTACCTCCGGAATTAGGACATATTCATAACAGTTTTCATGTCTCGATGTTAAGGCTATATAAGCCTGACTGTAAGCATGTCATAGAATATGGGTCATTGCAGTTTGAGAAAGACTTGTCATACGAAGAAGCCCCTTTTCAAATTATCGACAGAAAAGAACAAGTACTTAGGAATAAAGTGATACCTTCTGCTAAGGTAATCTGGAGGAACCACAATACTGAAGAAGCTACATGGGAACTTGAAGATGTTATGATGAGGAATTATCCTCTGTTATTGGCTTAATCTTGTATAATGATTCTGGGGACAGAATCTTGTTAAGGAGGGAAGAATGTGACGAATGAATTTATCGAGTCGTGATTCTAGGGATAGAATCATTTTAAGGAGGGAAGGATGTAACGATCGAGAAATTTTTGTAATTAATTTAAATATTTATTAAATTAAATAAATATTTTATTAAATTTATTTATTGAGAAAAATAAATAATTGATGGAATTATGGTGCAAGAATTTAATAACTAAATTGATTAATGTTAATTAAATTGAATAATGGTAATTTTTATTTAAAAATTTAATTTAATGAAATAATTAAATTAAATGAATTGTTTAATATTTAAGAAAATAAGTAAATTAAATAAAGTAATGTTTAAGTCTAATTTATTAATTAAATTAGATATATAATTATTTATTAATCATAAGTATAACTATAATGAAAATTTATAATTTTTATAATTATAAGTGTAAGCTAATTAAATGGGTTGCATGTGTGACAAATAAAAACTATATAATATAATATTATTGAAATAATCTATAAGGGGGGAGTTGTGTTAGCCAAATAAGGCCTTGTGGCCTTTGGCTTATTTTTAACTAACGCCTATTGGTTTTTTTAATTGATGTATACGTGAGAGAGAGGGGAGTCAGTTTATATGTTTACGCATATATCCTAAAGGCTAAGTTCAGAGAATTTAGAGAAGAAGGAAACACAGAGAATAGAAAGTGAATCACAGAGAGAAAGAGAAGGGTTTGCTAATCGTTTTGCTAAATCAAGGTATAATCTATTCTCAATTTTAACTCTTAGTTTTGGTAGTATTTATGCTATATGATTTGGAAATCACGTTGGATTGATACATGTATGTATGTTGTTACAATCTGTTAATAATTATGTGTGAGTGCTATTTGATGATTAAAAATACATGAAATTGGGTTTGTAGTGGAAGATTTTAAAAAAATAGTGTTATATGTATGTAATATGGCTTGTGTAAGTACAAAATTTCATATTCAATATGTGATATAATTTGTAACTTGGTGTTAGATTGTGTTAGTATGTTAAGAAACGAAAACAACGTAGTTTGAATCGTGTTAATTGGTTAAGAAACGAAGTCGTGGCGATCGAATTCGCTAAAAGTGTTAAAAGTGATGAAATTGGGAAAATTGTGGTTTTTTATTCTTCAAAATCGGATATATGTAATGTTTGTGTTGTTAGTTTGATGAGTATCATGTTTATAGACATTATTACAAAGTTTAAGTTATTGGGTTTGTGAATTTCTATGGATTTGGGTTAAGGTTGGTGTGTTGGTGTAGAACAAAGCTGCTATAGTTTCTGTATGGGTGTGGCGCAGCTGTGCCGATACCACAGGCAGAAACAACGCAGCTGCGCCGTTGGTCTTCTGTGTTTTTGCACCAGCACAGCTGCGCCGGTGCCAAGGCTTGGAGCAGCGCAGCTACGTCGTGCCCTGAGCCTAGGCAGTGAGTTCTGTTTATTTGTGGGTTATAATATAAGGACCTAATCTAGTTTGGCATGCATATTAATGATGTTAAAACATAACGTTGACTACAATAACAGATTGTAATATGATGTAACATAAAGTGTGAAGATTTTAAGTGATCATTTAATTAAGTTATGTAACGAATAAAAATTGATGTTTATGAGAGTTAGAGATAAATGATAAAGTTATGTTAGATCATGGTGAGATTTCAGATTCGTTAAGAATGTTAACCAACATGGTTAGATGTTAAGTCAAGGTTATGGTTTGAATGGTGGGTTAAACCTACAAAGCTAATGTTAATACAACTAATTTTTATTGCAATTTCAATTATATGTGTAGGGTAATTGGCGAACATTATTATACTTGTGTAGCTTACATACAAGGAAAGTTTCTTATCCTAAACTTTTATTGAGCAAGTTTCTTATCCTAAACTTTTATTGAGCAAGTTCCTTATCCTAAACTTTTATTGAGAAAGTTCCCTAACTTCATTCTCTTTATAATGAATGCAAGTTTCATAGCTACGTTATCTTTTATGTCAATCAAGCTTTCTATTTCTAAATTTTACATTAAAGTTGAGCAAGCCTATTAATTCTATCTCATGTATGATTGTACAAGCTCTTGTAATCTAGTTCGTTACATCGAGCGAGTGTCACTTTCCTAAGTCTTGTTATTGTTATTTAAAGTATATATTATTCTATTACATTGATTCAAATGAGATTGTTCCAACTCTTTTGAATGTGGTACTTTGCACACATACTATGTCTATTCAATTGTACATTTCTATTATTCGATCTTTGACTTAGATAACCTTTTCAATTCTATATTATTGTGTTGAACCTTCAACTAGCAAGCAAAATTGTATTGATTGTATTGGTCTATAATTGAATAGCATTCTAAAATTCTAGAATCACTGATAAGCTAGTTCCAAACTAAACTTTCTTTAGTGTGGAAATTCTAAATTCAAGCTGAGACGAACAACCCTAACATAGGGGATTTTGTACGTGTAACATTTAGATGTTTTTGCATAATACATGGTAGGGTCTGTATAGTCTAAATGACTGTTAAGGTTGGGGTAGTAATACCTAATCATCAGGGACATAGTTCATGGTCTTAAAGACCCTCAGATATTAAATTCAAACTTATTTTCTATTCTGATTTGTAGAACAAGTTCACTATTATTCAGCATTCGTTGTTCACACTCTTGTTGATATTGTTATTACTCTTTATATCAGTGAGCAATTGTTTGCTCACTCTTGCATTTAACACTGCAGCTAAAGTTGAGAAAGTCGATGAGCCATCTAGTAGCAAGATAAAGGGCAAGATGTTCAAGTGTTGAAGATTTATGAGAATTTATTTAAGTGAATTATGTTATAAGACTTGTTTTATTTTATGATGTATTCCGCAAACTTATGTAATAATTTAAGGTTAGATTACTTGGGATTGTTTTTAAGATGATGTAACCCTTTAATGGGAAGATTATTGTTTAAGTTATTTAAATTATGTCTTTATCCGTTGTTATGGGTAGTTAGATGTAATGGTTTTGGATAGTGAGCACCAAATCTTGTGGGAATGGAGCACCCAAATTTGGGGGTGTCATAAACTATCTTACCAACAATATGCTCCTAAACCACCTTACCCTCCTAGATTTCAACAACAACAGCCACATCATCCACCACCTGTACCTCAGACAGAAAAGAAGTCAGAAATGGAGGTGATGATGCTTAAGTACATGGCAAATACTAAGGTAATGATCAAGAGCCAAGCTGTGGCTATCAAGAACTTGGAGACCCAAATGGGCCAAATGGCCAATACATTGAACAATAGACCACAAGATGCTTTGCCAAGTAATACGGAAACCAATCCAAGAAGGGAAGGAAAGGAGAAAGGTCAGGCTACTTCACTAAGGTCAGAAAAATAGTTGGCAGATGTACAGGCTGGCGCGCCCGGGCCTTATATACAAGAGGAGACTGCGTGTGTGACGCCCCCAAATTCGGGTCCCTTCGAACCATGAATTCGGTCCGCCACAATACTACTATCGTCAAACTATTTATATATTTCATTCATAACTTAATGAATAAAACTTTACTTATTACAATTTCGAATATAAATTCATTCCATTTCCAGGATCTGCACAATGACCCTAAACTTTTATAAGTTTCACAACTTGGTCATTTAGTATTCCTGTTTTACATCACATTCGATATTATATAAATATGCGGAATAATTTAAACTTTTTCAATCTCCTTTGAAAATAAATCTTTTATTGTTATCTTAACTTGAATCAATTACACATCCTTGAATCAAATTATGTTATGATTCATTCTATTCGAATTACTGTATAAATTTTTACATCTCGATTCGAATGTCTCTATGTATCACATAATACAACTTAAAATGTATTACACATTGTAAACTACTGTCATGTACATTTTCTAGAACCTAAACATGGTTCAAGAGTATATATTTAAATAAATGAGTCAATCTCCTTCGATACTATTGAAGTCTATCAATCAAGTAGCACAAAATCTTTACTGTGAGTCCTTAACCTGCAAACGTGGTTATTTGCAAGGGTGAGCTTGACAGCCCAGCAATTCTAACAGTTTTCATGCAACACATAGCATATAATAACATACTCAGTTCATGTATTCATAATCAATTAATATTTCCTACGCATATTACTTCACATATAACAGGCATAAAGATTTATATCACAAACATTTCGTCAAAGATCAACTTTCACATTTCATACATATCTCATATGCATTTCATATATATACATCAACATTTGCATAGCATAATATAGGTCAACTAACAGTTATCAAATTCATATATCAAATAGGAACTGAAAGACTTGTCTAATTCATAGTTTATCAACTACGACTTAACTACTTAAAGATTATCTGCACTGCGTGTATTCCTATATAGTTATATAATCATGGATTCATAATCATTAGTTATACATTCATACATTCTCAATGAAATAACAATGTTACATTGCTTCCTAACTAGGTTCGTAAAACCTACATTTCACTTTCTCATCATACTCTTAGAATAGATAGGTAGGTATAGGTATACCCTAACCACTCTCACTTGACATTAACATTCATATATATATATATATATATATATATATATATATATATATATATATATATATATATTACATATTTGATTCGCTATGTGTTCGTTACACATTTCAAACTCATAGACGAATGTTTCATATAGTTCTTGCATTTTGCAAACTTTAATAAATTTTAACAAATTTGGGTTTTATATAACCATTACATGCTCTTAGGCTTAAAACAACATCCATGTCAAGTACTATAGCTTAGGACAGTACTATAAGTAAGTTTCCAAAATCAGAAAGTAAATAAAATGTTCAGACCAAACTGTCCTGCAGTGCAGCTGCGCTGAGGTTAGGCTTGGGACTGGCGCAGCTGCGCTGTCCCCTAGCCAGACCAAACTTGAGTATTTATTTTTTGGTTTTATCAGGGTTTTTAACATGCATTACTGTTAACACATAACTAACCCACATGTTAAGAGATCTTAGCCCAAGCTTGGTGCATCTTGCATTTACCTTAAGTTGTTTTACACTTTATAGCTTTATTGCCATTTATTTCACGGCTAAGTAAGTTCATACAACAAGGGTCTAACAATATGACCACCAACGAGGTTAAACAACTTTCAATATACATGCTTACATGTAATCACATGACTAGTATGGTTTATGACTTGAAATCTTACTTTAAGACATTTATAGTTCATAGTATGTCTATCTAGTAGGGTGCACGTACTTACCATGCCTAAAGGTATAAAGGTCCTATCATGTTGTACATAAGGTCAGAACACAAGTACTTAATGTTCGTCCCTCTTAGTTTCAAAACTTCAAAACTTTATTCTCAAAGTTAATGTCATACTAAATTAATCATGCAAGGCAACTTCAAATCACACGTCATACTTGTTTGTACATGTTTCTACGTACATTTTCAAGGTTAAAATATAATCACTTCATGTTTCAAAAACTTAGTTTACAAAAGATAACGGAGTTCTCCATTGATATCATTTTAACCAAAACAAGTTATCTATCGCACATACAATTCAAATTTGAATCTTGCATCATGCGTAATTCGACCTCATATAAATGCTATCAAGGTCAGAATTAAAGGTACACCATTTCGTCAAAGTTTGTTTTCAAAAATTTTTAAGTTTCTTTTAAAAACACATACTAAGTCATGATAAAGCATTCCATTATAAGTAAGGTAATCTTGTATGTCATGTCTAATATCATGTATTTTCATGTTATATTACTTAGAATAACATATTCCATCGTCGGGAGCACTATACTTGCGTATGTGCTCGCTCGACGCCCTCTGATCGCCTCCGAATACGTAATAGTCACAACGATGACTATTTTGACCCTGCCTAATGACCTTAAATTGAAAAACTTAAAGAACAAAAGTTGTAGGTCTATTCGTTCTCGTTCCGGATCATCCTGAATCTCCTCAATCAAAGTTTGTATGAAAACGTTATGGCCGTTTTAGTAAACCATGTTCTGTTAGATTTTTTTTTCAACATCTGCACATCCCCCCATCGGGGCGGGGGTTTTGCCTTAAAAATAGCCCGCCGGGGCGGGCCTAGCTGCTGTAACTTGAAATTTCCCTCCTGTTATGAACCATTATGCCAAAATTTCTTTCTAACATTCATAATTTGAGTTATACATGTCCAAATTAGTTCATTTTCGATTCAATGGATTTGTAACTCATAAAACTACAACATACTAAATACCCATCAACAAACATAAACATTAACTAACCCAAATATGAATTTACAACTCATGTTCATACTAATTATTCATGTTTTGACAATTTAACGAATTCGTTTCTCAACCAAATTGGTTCGTTTAACCTCCGCTGATTTTGTATTTGACTATCTTAACAGTACCTAGCATCAATTCATGGATTATAACAAGTTTTAGCCATTAATTTTTGGACTTGCTTAGCAAGTATATCTTGTCATTTCTAAGATATTTCAAAACTTAAGAATCAAGAGCATTTGGGATAGTGTTATTACCTCTTTGAAGCTTAATTGAATTCCCTCAACACACTGATTATGCTCCCTCAATTCTCAGCAACTCAACTCTCTAATGAAATTTATCAGATAATTCTTAAGCAACAGAGAATGGGAAGAAGGTGAGCTTCCATTTATTGAGAGTTGGTTAACTAGTTTCTAGCTTTGTTCTAAGGTTTGATTCAAGGGAGAAAGGAAGAAATCACTGGACAAGAAAGAGTTGGCCAACCACCAATTCATAGCCATCATCACAGCACCTTTCTAGCTTCATCATCTTCCTCTTAGCCTTTTCATTTTGCTGAGTTTTACGAAATGAGCTTATAGACTAGGCCAATGGCCTATACACGTGAGTAAGGAAATGAGACTCACAAAATGGGACAACCCATTTGGTTTCTCAGCATTAGCAAAATAGATATTTAAGATATCTATATTTACTTTCTTTTGGACTTACAAGCTTACATTTAATAATATAATGTTATTACTATATGATAAATTAGGGGTACATATACCCATAATCCTACAATCCATGTATAATATTTTAATTGGGCTAAATATAATTTAGTCGAGTACTTTCCACCCATTACTTCATATCACACATAAATATCATAATGATTATTATCAATCATCTATTATCTTTTTATTAATTCTCTTTTAATAATTTTCAGTTAAACCTTTATCCTGATTTAACTTTAATACTTAGGCCACACACAAGGCTCATTTATCTCATTTATTTGACTTATATAACTCAAGCTCCTTATTTCTACAATAAAATATTAGGGGTCTAGGCCACGTTTGGCTTTTTTCTAATTTCACATTATTTTATTATTTATTTAATATAAAGTTTATGTCACACTTTATCATAATGCTAAATTATTTAGCTCACCTTACACTTAAAATAATTAATATATACTTTATTAATTATTATTTAAATTATACATTATATGTATAATTATTTGATTGTCCCAACACAACTTCTCCCACATCTTAAGTACTAATTAATTCCTTATGAGTTCTTAGAATCCATTTCTTAGATTTTAAATTCCAAAAACTGATCCTACCGACCGGTGCAGCTGCGCTAGTCACAGGCTTGAAAATGGCGCAGCTGCGCCATACCAAAATCAGAGGCAGACAAGTTATGCCTTAGCAGAAATGAAACCTATGCTTCTAAATACTTTACATATTCCCCTTAACTGTTAACTCGTCTAACATCAACGCCCTCTTTAATTCCACATCATCGGCTACTATTTTCCTTAACAATTTATGGATCACACTTCGAGTTTTAAAACTCTATCTCCCCTATTAGTTTAACCAACTATACATCTCCTTTACGGTTTCATACCACCAATAACACAACACTCGAATATATAACATATACATACATTCCTTTCATCTTCACTTCTCGCTGTGTAACGAATTACATAATAATTCTCTAACCACCTTAAAGGTATATCGATTTCCTTCTCTCGTCATCAACGTACACGCATATAAGTCCAAACCTAGTACACCTCCAATCTTTAATCGTACTCAATATAGTACACTGAGTGGTTTCCCACAAACAACCAACAAATTAGTTTCCGTCTCGTCTACACTGTTTTCACAGTGAGTTAGATCGGTTATTAATTTGTATATACCTCCGCTCTCTGAAGGAATTATTTAGCCCAGCTCCTATACATCCACCATTAAAGAGTACGGTTGCACTACCTTAGACTTGACACGTACTCGTACAAATTCTCAAGAAATTGGTGACTATCAAAGATATTTAACGTCACCAACTTACTATTATAAAATAATTTCACATAAATTATTTAACATCAATAGATAAATATTATCCATCTTCATTACTAATTTATCTCTACAATTTATAACAAATATATAATAATGATATATATTCATTAGACACAACATCACTTATTATATAACTCATATTATCCTATATAACACAATACCACATACCTCGTAACACAATTATATTCTTGTTCGAACCAATCTTATGCTTTATGAATTTTATTTACTAAATTTTTATTTTAATATTTTCTGAAAATTCAGGTTTTTACAGCGCGATCGCGCCATGTGGAAAATATTTCTGATGATGGTTTGACCAAGGAAGGTTCTGAATAGAGGGTAGTGAAGAAGGATAATGAAGAGTTACCTCAGAAACCCATGACCAAACTACCACCTGTTTACCCTCATGTTCCATATCCACAAAGATTGTAGAGACAAAGAAATGATAAATAATTTGCCAAATTTTTGGAGGTATTTAAGAAGCTGCAGATCAATATACCCTTCACAGAGGCATTGGAACAGATGCCGAGCTACACAAAGTTCATGAAGTGAATTCTGTTAAGAAAGAAACGACTAGAGGACTTTGAGATAGTGGCTTTGACAGAAGAGTGTAGTGCAGTGCTACAGCGTAAGCCTCCTCCAAAGCTTAAGGATCCAGGCATTTTCACAATACCCTGTACCATTGGAAAGATGTCTTTCAACAGATGTCTGTGTGACTTAGGTGCGAGCAAAAATTTGATGCCTCTGTCAGTTTTCAATCAATTAAGATTGCCGGCTCCAAGGTCGATAAATATTTCATTACAGCTTGCTGACAGATCCATTACGTATCCACGGGGTATTGTGGAAGATGTGTTGGTTAAAGTGGATAAATTTATCTTTCCAGCTGACTTCATCATCTTAGACTATGAAGAAGATAGAAATATACCAATCATCCCGGGGAGGCCTTTCTTAGCTACGGGACGAACTTTGATAGATGTTTAAAAAGGTGAGTTGACAATGAGGGTGCATAATCAAGAAGTCACCTTAAACATGTTTAAGGCTATGAAGTTTCCCACCGATAAGGAAGAATGCTTTCGGATTGATATGGTGGACAAAATGTTGAATGAAGAAGTTGGAAATCTGGTGGATAAGGGGTCTTTGAAGAGTTCTATATTGGGAGATTCAGAGATGGCAGAATTTATACAGATTCTTGACACAACACCAAAGTTTCGAAGATTAAAGATTCCTGTCGAGCCACTCAAAATTGCTGGAGAGACATCAGCACGACTCAAGCCATCTCTTGAGATGCCTCCAGATCTTGAACTTAAACCTCTTCCTGATCACTTAAGGTATGAATTTTTAAATGATTTTTCAAAGTTACCTGTAATTATATCTGCTGCACTAACATCTTGCCTGGAAGAGAAACTGCTAAGAGTTCTAAGAAAATTCAAATCAGAGATAGGATGGACCATAGCAGACATTAAAGGGATCAGCCCATCATTCTGTATGCACAAGATCCTGCTAGAAGATGATAGTAAATTATCAGTGGAGCAACAACGAAGACTGAATCCTATTATGAAGGAAGTGGTCAAGAAGGAGGTTCTGAAGTGGCTAGATGCAGGGATAATATATCCGATATCAGACAGCTCTTGGGTGAGCCAGGTACAGTGTGTGCCAAAGAAAGGGGGAATGACCGTGGTATCGAAAGAGAACAACGAGCTAATTCTGACTAGAACAGTGACGGGGTGGAAAGTCTGCATGGACTACCGCAGACTGAATAAGGCTATAAGGAAAGACCATTTTCCCATTTCGTTCATTGATCAAGTGTTGGACAGGCTAGCATGTCATGAATACTATTGCCTTTTGGATGAGTACTCAGGTTATAATCAGATTGTGATAGCTCTAGAAGACCAGGAAAAGACTACTTTTACTTGTCTGTACGGAACACTTGCGTTTAGAAGGATGTCTTTTGGGTTGTGCAATTCCCCAACCACATTTCAGAGGTGTATGATGGCTATTATTTTGGATATGGTTAAGCACAATGTTGAAGTCTTCATGGATGACTTCTCTATTTTTGGAGATTCATTTGACCTGTGTCTAGAGAATTTGGTGATGGTGTTAAGAAGATGTGTTAAGACAAATTTGGTTCTGAATTGGGAAAAAAGCCATTTTATGGTACAAAAAGGTATAATATTGGGACACAAAGTTTTTAAGAAAGGATTAGAGGTTGATCGAGCTAAATTGGAAACCATTGAGAATTTGCCTCCACCGACTTCTGTTAAAGGTGTGCATAGTTTTTTTGGGGCATGCAGGCTTTTACCGTAGGTTTATAAAGGACTTCTCGAAGATTACAAAGCCACTTTGTAGCTTGTTAGAAAAGGATGTTCAATTCAAATTTGATGAGGAATAACTGTCTGCATTTGAACATTTGAAGAAGAAGTTAACTACAACACCTGTTATCAGAGCACCAGATTGGGACCTTCCTTTTGAGTTGATGTGTGATGCAAGTGACTTTGCTGTGGGAGCTGTTTTAGGCCAGCGAAGGGATAAGATCTTCGATGTGATATATTATGAGAGCAAGACCTTCACTGATGCACAGTTGAACTACACCACCACATAAAAAGGAGCTTTTCGCAGTAGTGTACGCATTTGACAAGTTTCGAGCGTATTTGATTGGGACTAGAGTAATTATGTACACAGATCATGCAGCAATCCGGTATTTGGTGGCAAAGAAAGATGTCAAACCTCGTCTGATAAGGTGGATACTTCTTTTACAAGAATTTGATCTAGAAATCAAGGACAGGAAAGGGACTAAGACTCAAGTGGTGGACCACTTATCTCGATTGGAAAATCCAGGAAGGGATGCAAATAACAAGGTTATGATCAATGAGTCCTTCCTAGATGAGCAATTATTTGTGGTGCAAGGCGAAGTGCCCTGGTTCACAGATTTTGCAAACTTTCTAGTAAGCAAGATAATCCCTTATGACTTGACTGGGTATCAAAAGAAGAAGTTTCTACATGATGTGAAATGGTATATTTGGGATGAACCGTATTTGCTCAAGCAATGTTCCGGTCAAATGATTAGAAGCTGCATTCCATACAACGAGACAGAGGGTATTTTGCAGGATTGCCACGCATCAGTGTATGGAGGTCATTATGGAGGTGAAAGGGCAACGACTAGAGTTTTGCAAGCTGGTTTCTATTGGTCGACTATTTTTAAAGATGGTTACAGCTTTGTTCAGAAATGCGACAGATGTCAGAGAGTCAGGAACATATTTAAGAGGAATGAAATTCCCTTGAATACAATCCTCGAGGTGGAGATATTCGATGTTTGGGGGATAGACTTCATGGGACCATTCATTTCATCATGTGGGAACTTGTACATCTTATTGGCAGTCGACTACGTATCCAAGTGGGTGGAAGTGGCAGCTCTACCAACAAATGATGCTAGGGTAGTTCTAAGGTTTCTCCAAAAGAGCATTTTCACGAGGTTTGGGGCTCCTAGGGCAATCATGTAACGATCGAGAAATTCAGATTTATTGTAAAATAATTTTATTTAATTAAATAATGAATAAAATAATAATATATGTTATTATTACGTGTTAGTAAGATGAAGGTTGTTCTATAACCTAATCATATCGGAATGATGTAGTATTTTGGCTACGTGGTAGAATTAAAGTGTTTAAATTTTCAAGATAAAAATAAAAGTTTTCTGAGAAATTTTTTAAAAAATACTATTCACAATTTTCTGCCGGGAATTATTTTTGAACTTCCGAGAAATACGTAACAATAGAATATTAAGGGAAGATGATCGTATGATACGTAAGTATTGTACGAAGTAATGAATACGAGTATAATACGAGGTATTATACGAGTATGTATGAATGATTGTATGTCATATATGATAAATAAGTATACGAGTTAGAATACGAGAAGAATACATAAACTATACGTTATAAGGCTTTAAGCCAAATGTATTGGACTTCTAGGATTTGGTAGGAATTATACAAGCCCAAGTGTAGGAACGGTTAGAGTCCAATGGTAAGTATTGTTAAGGCCCAATTGTTTGTTAAATACAAGCCCAAAGAATAAGTTAAGTTAATTAAACCTAAAGCCCAAATTAAGAACCGGATCCGTGGATCGATCCAATGGGTAAGAATGACCCATGGGGCAACCCATGTGGGCCCCATGATCACATGGTATGATCTTGGTGAGCAAGCAAAAGATAAGTTGTGTGGTTAGCAAGGAATGAATAGTAAGGAGGTTAATTAAGGAGGTGGGATGACTTAATGACCAAACTACCCTAATCTAGGATTTTCTATAAATAGAAGGAGTGCTAGATCATTTGTTACTTGTTATTTCACTAACAACTTATAAGTGCTTATTTGTTAGAGAGAAAAAGTTAGAAAAGCTAGACTTTGTTAGTTCAAGAAGCAAGAAGTAAGAACAAGAAAGAACCAAGTGATCATCGAAGGTAATGATCCTAAACTATTATTCTTCCATCTCTTCAATTGCAGGTTGATAGAGAAGTGTTGATTGGTAGAACATGTATGCTAAGAAGTGATGAAAATGACTAATCAAAGGACTTAAACCTTAATAAGCCACGAACAAGAAATTCATATTTAAGTTATGAACTAAGGAAGAACATGTAAGAACTTATCATGTGTATAAGTTATTGTTATATGTTTGGTTAGGATATTAGTATGATGTAATGAATCCATTTGAAATGATGTAAAAATCTTAAGTAACGAAGTTACGGCGGAATTCACGAGTTTAGACGATAATCGTCGAAATCGTGAAATTCTCAGAATGGAAGTCAAATTTTGACATTGAACTTGAGAAATGTTGGTTTTCGATGGAGAATAGTCCAAGTTGGCATTCTAGAGTTGCGGACTCAAAAATGACCAAATTTCGACATAGAACGAAGAAACGAGCTATGAACGTTCACGGACGTTTATTGTTTTCGTTAAAAATGAACTAAAAGGTGAATTCCATGTTAACGGATTCAAAAATGTAAAATTTTTGCATGAACACTTAGATCATGTGATTTGTGAGCTAATGATTTTTGAACGAGCCAATTCGGACTTAAAATGAGTAAATTATGAGTCCGGGAAGTTCGCAAAGTAAAAAATCTGTCAAAGTTGTCTGGTGCACAGAGTTGGTGCCGCAGTGCCAACCAAGGCACTGTCCTTGGTGCCACATCACCAGACTCGACCATCAGCCACTGCAGAGTGGTGCCGCATCGCGGCATAGAGAAGAGAAGATGGCACCGCAGCTCCAACACTAGGTTATGCATAAAAATGAAAGCTTATGAAGATAGAAAGGAATTGGTTAATTAGTAACAAACTAAAACCTAAAGTAACATTGTTTAAGATGTTATAAACCTTAAGTAGTACAATTAAAGGTTGAAGAAAGAGTACTCGAACGTGAATGTAAAGCATAACGACAAACTGGAACCAATGTTAAACAATCTAAGGCGTGATTAGATTGAGAAGAAGGGTAAGATATAGTAGTAAACTTACTTGATTATATATGACCTAATATGGTATGTTATGTGATCATGTATTGTAGAGACCTTAAAGACTCAAAGGAAAATTATTAAAATAGTAGTAGATGATAAAGGCAAGTGTTCTAACCCTTGTCTATGTTCATTCTGGACAAGATTTGTGATTCATGTATCTTACGCATGAATTGATGTATGATGAAGTCGAAGCCAATTCCTTCACCTAGACTTAAGATGTTTCTTTGGATTTCTTATAATCTATCGAACTGTTGTCAATGTTTTGCCAAACAATGTTGGTATGGTTTTCAAAAGAAGACTGAGTATGCTAAACAAATGTTTTGTCGTCAAACGTTAGGCACGTGAGGTTGCCAAAACTTAAACGTACATACGTTTAAAGAAAGTAGTGTTTACAACATAGAGTACTATAGGCTGATCACCTAGACGTGCTCGTAAGATATATCAAACTTTGTCGGGTTGTCCTTTTCAAAGAAAGAATGAAATGCTCAAGGTCTTGGACCGATATTGATGTTTAATGAATATTGTTCATTATGAAACGTTTTAAAGAAAAGAGAAGTGTTATTTTGAATTATCGATAGTACTTCATAACTATTGTTCAGTTATTGAAGATATACGATTTATATGTTTCAAGCATATTGTTAAATAAAATTGTCATACTTGCTGAGCTAGTTATGCTCATTCTTGCTTGAACCATATGAATGCAGCTAAGACTGAACGGACAGAAGCATCTAGAAAAGATAAACGGAAGGCTAAGGCGAATCAGTAGATTTCCTTTGTAATAGTATAGTTATAATGTTGTAATTATTTGATATTATGACAAGCAAACATGTAATGGTTATAAAGAACCTAGGAATAGTAATATTATTTTGGAATATATAGAAGACATTTTCACTCTTTTGAGGTATTTCAATTGAATGAATGTGTGAACTGTAGCACCGTGTAGCACCAATTGTCGGGTTGGAAGATACCCGTATTTGGGGGCGTCACAGGTTGGTATCAAAGCATTAGGTTATAAAACTTAAAGGGGGAAAAGAACCTTAAGTCATAACCTTAAGAAAGTTAAAGAAGTAAAAGATGACGTTAACCTTGAAAATGCATTAAATGTGATATGTGTTTTTATTATTCAACTGAAGTGTACTAATCAAACTAAATTTTTTTTGTTGTAGATGTTAGGAAAAAACGAAATGTATAGGGATATACATGTAGTAAGTGAGGAATCGGTGAACCAAGTACAGGTCTTACCGAACCCTATAGTAGCAAAGCCGGAAGTGGTGGTAATAGAGTCAGGAGACTCGGAAGACTTAGATCTCATGTCCATGTTTGATGGCATGTCGGAGGAAGAGGTGTAGGCGGTGTCTTTTAACACTATAGGACATGCTGAAGAGATGACTCTGGGGGAGTCACTGAAGGCACTATTTATGGCCTTATTGGGCAGAAATATCCAATTGGGGAAGGAGGTTAGAGAGTTGAAGGTGAAGGTTCAGGAAATCCTGGAAGATAAGAAAAGTATGGAGAATATGTGGGAGGAAGAGCATGATGAAGTGTTTTGGCGAAGGACAAGGTCCACGAGCTAAAACAAGAAACCTTTGAGCTCATGCAGGAGCTAAAGGTCAAGAAGCAGAAGACAGGGAGGATGTCCTATATACATAGGAGTTCTCATGCGGATTTTCAGCAGCAGGTAGCTGGGTATCCGATTGAGGCAAGACAGACACGACATACTATCAGTCGTGATATTATTGTCGGTCTTGCCAATGCGGATTTTGAGAATACCATAAGGCAAATGTAAGCTAGTAGTAGCTAGAGTAGAGTTAGATAAGTAAATATGATGCATCTAAGTAGTGACGTAAAACCCTCTTTTGTATATCAAAGGATAGTCTTTTGTAAATCCCAATTTTTGAAAAATAATTGCGGGATAAAAATGTAATCAGCTAAGACTGTGTAATGGATGAATGTTGTAGTATTATACTACAAGAAGTAAATCAATACAAGTGTTTTTATGGAACATATTGTGCAATAAGTTGAAGCTATTACTTAAATAATAAATAATAACTAATAAACAAGAATGAAGTAATAATGACGTGTTGTTTATCTTAACAGCAAAATGCCGCCAAGAAGGCGACAAAGAAATCAAGATGTTAATGTAAATCAACTAGAGGGAGGTCTAGTTAACCCGATGCAAGAGTTCGTTAACTTGTTACCGACCGCTTTTAATAGAAATGGGGCTAATATACTCGTAAATCTTGCAGTAGTACGAGCTACTACTTTGAAGGATTTTAAGAGTGTCGGTTCGCAGGAGTTTAAAGGAACTACGAACCCAATAGAAGCCTAGACGTGGGTGAAAGAAATAGAGAAGGCATTTGTTATTATAAATGTCGATGAGGGGCAAAAGGTTGCTTTTGCTACCTATATGATGAAGGGTGTTGCCAATTTCTCGTGGGAGGCAAACTAGGCTAGGGTTAAAATAGATAACCTAACGTGGGCGCGGTTCAAGGTGATTTTCTTCGAGAACTACTTTCCCACAAGTATGCAGGGGAGGATGGAAATGCGGTTTCTAGAGTTAAAACAAGGGGAGATGACTGCTCCCCAATATGCTGCCAAGTTCAATGAACTGGCGAGGTTTGCTCCATATCAGGTGTACACTGAGTTGAGGAAGGCTAGAAGGTTCGAGCAGGGCTTGAAATAATGGCTCTATAGCTAAATATCTGTATTCCAAAGTACTTCTTTTAGGACCATACTAGAAAAGGAAATAATTGCCGAAGGTGGGAATGAGGCTTTAAGCCAATACCATAAGGAGAAGAAGAATAAGGTGGATGGGGGAGTAAAGACTGAGGGAGTCAGCGGGAGTGGCGAAGGTGAGAAGAGGAAGGGATTTAACTCTGGGAATACCGGAGTGAAGCAAGGAGATCCTCAGAAGAGGATGGAAGCGTGTAAGAACTGTGGGAAGACTCACTTAAGAGTCTGTCTTAAGGGGAAGGCTGTGACGCTCCTGAAACCGTGTCCTCTGACCTCGGTTCTGTCATCACGATAAAATACAAGCATCCACCTCTAAACAACATATAATAACTAAAATGCGAAATATAATAAACATATGTTGTTCATTCAAAAAGTGTTACTATTCCCAAGATTCGATAACCTTAATATCATCTTACAAACATACCCTAAAATAATAATTAGGGTTTTTATTACATAACAGTAATTTAAACTAGGCGTCTAGTAAAGTCTGCTCCTGGCAACTATTCTACATCTTCCCTTTACCTTTGTCCTTTCCTGAGGTCTCAGGCTTAGCTGCAATATAATTCATGATATAGCAAGGATGAGTAACGAGTTTGCTCAGCAAGTTTAAATATAACAATAAGGGTATATCATGATGAATGGAAAAATATCTGACCAATAATTCAACAATATTAATATCTGAAGGATTCAACAATATGAATATTAGAAACAAAGATAATAATTACTTTTAGAATAACTGCTAGTCAAGTAGGCTTTGAACTATAACACTCCACTGGAATCAATAGCTAATTAACCCTTTGGTTACTGGCTACAGAATAAGTACTTGAGGGGAACAGCCTCGTGTACACCATGTATATGCATACCATTTAAATCTGCTCTTTTTATCTTATATTAGATACTTGGGGTACTACCCTATCAAAATGGGGTGTTCCTTCAATCTAAGAATCCTTACCATCAATTGGTTTGGATAGTTTTTATAAAACTTCATACATTTGTCTGACCGTAAAAAGGTTCAGACTCTATCTAACACAGTTCAAGAATTATAGAACTTTAAATAATGTACAAGTCCAAGACTGTACGAACTCAAGTGCACTAAGTGTGAATATCAATAATATCGATGTGGAATAATTGTAAGGTAATTAAACTACTTAATAGCATGCTTGGAAATAAATTTCAAGCTTAAATGAATAACTTTCAATTCAACGATAACATGCTCAATGCAATATGAGAAGGATAGGAAACTTTCACATAAACAAGTGAAGTTTAGAAATTTGCACAATATTCAAAGTTGTGTAAAATAGAGAACTTGCACAATCAAGAGTCAAGTTCGGAGACTTGCTCAATATAAATTTGAGTAAGGTTAGGGAACTTACATGTTTGCTCAGCTACAATTAATTCTAAATTTAATTAACTTGCGTTGAAATGACCTAACATTAACAAGTCGGTCTTTTCAATTAGTATGTGTAAACTAGTATGAGTCTACGCTTACAAGAATCAAATCATCACATAGCATGCTTCTTAACACATTACATAGCATATTGGTCATATATTACAAGTTAAAGTAATCATATAAGCATGCCTTGAACTTCAGATCAAAAATAGAAATCTGGTCCTACTGCAGACTGGCGCGGCCACGCTTGGTTTGTACTAAGGATTGGCGTGGTCGCGCTGCTCTTGGTGCAAACCAAGACATGGCTATTTTCTACAGAAGGTCAGTGTACTCCTGTCTTGCACATAAATGAATAATCATGCACAACACACATGTTATTATGTGAATAACTAAGTTTAACCCTTCATCAAAACATAGTATAGGTCATTATTAGTTTTCATTTAATCAAGACTTCACATGTTAAGCTAACAAGGTCGATTATGTCTATTCATTATACATATGCTACATGGTCCTTTGGCCTCAACTATACATGCTTATGTTAGATACATCATGTATCTCAAGTATGAAGTCATCACTTAGACTTATTGTATTCCATGCTCAACTATTTTCCAATCCACATGACTAGTTAGCATGTTTGTCTATCATGTCTACATTCATGACACCTCTAATCATGATATCAGATTCTAGAATAATTGTAATATAGCTATTGACAAAATTAGTCTTTAAGGTTTCCTTTGAAAACTTCACAATAAGCTATCAATCATGCAAGCCACTTTACCTACCATACATCATACTTTCATATAATAATGTTAGACATCAAAAGCATACTTACAAGTTCTCAACTTAATGTATATATAGTTTATCAAGTTTATTTTCAAAACTTTAAGTCTCCATTAGTAAAATTCATTTAAGAATGCAAGATACGTCTATACTATCTAATTCATGCTTTCATATGCATTTGTGCACATACTCAAGTTATTTACATATGTTCACAAAGTTAGAATGTGTATTACTCCATGTATATAATTTCTAATTTTCAAATCTTTAAGCCTTCTTTGAATAACCAAGTCAAAACAAACCTATTATGGTTTACTATATACCTAACCACCTTAGTCCACAAGTTCATGTCATTTGTATGCATATTCTTTCCAAAGTAACATGCTCAAAATGGAACATGATCACAAAAATTAGTACACATGACTGGCAGTAGGGGCGGCCGCGCGATCATGTACTATAGAAGTGGCGCGGCCGCGCCACTTAGAGCAGTATGAAAAATAATGGCTCTGCATTTGCAGAGTCTTAACACAAACCATGCTAAATCTGCAACCAAACGAACTACAATGCTTCTAAGCATGCAAACAACCTCAGACAACACAATGACATGTTATTCTACATCAATTAACATAGAATTCTTGAGAATTGTAAGAATTTGCCAAAACCTAATTCAAGAACAAAAATAGGACTTATACCTCCTTGAAGCTTAGTAGAATACTCTAACACACTAATAACATTCCTTCAATGCTCAGTGGCTCTCCCTCTCAACTACATTTATCAGATAAATTTTTAAGCAACTGAGAATTTGGAAGTTTGGATGCCATTTATAGAGAAATAGGTTGCCCAATTCATGGCTTTGTTCCATGGTTTGATTTACTAGAAATTGGAAGGATACAAGGGTTATAGAGGAGTTGGCCAACCACCATTTGCATAGCCATCATCACTACAAATCCTAGCTGCTGAAGTTCACGCAATGAGGGAGATAGGCTAATCCCAGCAACGTGTTTAAAATATTTAGTTTGTTCTCTTATTCTCCCAAAACGTAATTTTAAATGTGTTAATGCTACTACACAATGGAAGGTTTAAGGATTATTTATGTACTCACATGAATGCAATAATTCTTACTATATACTCTATATATATAATATATAGACATATTAATGTGTCAACTTGTACTATATAATATATATAGTTAACTACTATATAATAAAGGTTTAATTTATTGCATGCTTGCACAATTTAATCAAGTAAATAAAATTATACTATATTTATTAATCTCTTACTCATTAATTATTATTATTCATAATAATTATTAATCATCACATTATCAATTAATTACCCATAATTACAATTAATCAATATGTTCAAATCCCGCCACTATATTCAAATAAATTGAATATTTAATTATTAATAATCCTATAAATTCTTGGATATTAAAATCTTAGGGCTGATCCACTAATTTAAATAAATTATTAGTGACTCCCTTTAATCATTTCATAAATTCACATAACCATATAAGGTTTAAATAAACTCATAAAACTAACTCATAAAAATTAAATCACATATTTAATTAAATACGGAGTTTAAAATTCACGGTCATTACATCCCTCACCCTTATAAAAATTATGTCTTCGAAATTGTAAAAATAAGGTTACTCAAACAAAAATAGATAATTCGCTCTCATTTTCTCTTCTAGCTCCCACGTAGCTTCTTCGACTGCGTGATTCCTCCAGAGAATCTTAACGGAATGGAATGTTTTTATTCCTCAGTTTCTATTCCTTCCTATCTAGTATCTGGACAGGAACTTCATCGTATGATAAGTCTTTCTCGACTTGGATTGGCTCATAGGAGATAACTTGCTTGTAGTCTGGTTTATACGGCCGTAATACTGACACATGAAACACGTTGTGAATGTGCTCAAGTTCAAGAGGTAACGCTACCTCGTACGCCACTTCACCGACTCACCTCAAAATCTCTAACGGTCCTATGAACCTAGGGATTAAGTTGCCCTTCTTCCCAAAATGAATCTTCCCCTTCTAAGGAGATACTTTTAGAAATGCATAACTTCCTAATTTAAAATCTTTCTTCTTGCGATGCAAGCCCGCGTACTTCTTTTGGCGATCTTGAGCTGCCACTAATCGAGCTCTTATCACCCTGATGATTTCTACCGTCTGTTGTACCAACTCTGGTCCCAACAGTCGACGTTCTCCAACTTCGTCCCAGCATAAGGGCGTTCTACATTTCCTCCCATACAATGCTTCGTACGGTGGCATTCTAATATTGGCGTGATAACTATTATTATATGCAAACTCTACTAATGGAAGGTGATCCTCCCAACTACCCTTGAAGTTCGTCACACAAGCTCGGAGCATGTCTTCAAGTGTTTGAATTGTTCTCTCGCTTTGCCCATCGATTTACGGATGATATGCGGTACTCATTCGTAATTGTGTCCCCATTCTTGCTTGAAGACTCTTTTAGAAGTTGGACGTGAATCACAGATCTCTATCTGATACAATAGATACCGGCACCCCATGCCTCGAGATTATTTCCTTGACAAACAATATGGCTAACTAGTCCAAACTATATTTAATCTTAATCGGCAAAAAGTGAGCTGACTTAGTAAGACGATCTACAATCACCCATATGCCGTCATGCCCTTTCTATGTAGCCAGAAGTCCAACTACAAAGTCCATTGTGATGTGCTCCCATTTCTATTCTGGAATCTCTAATGGTTGTAATAACCTGCTTGGTCGTTGGTGCTCTGCCTTGACTCTCTAACAAGTTAGACATCTACTTACGTATTCCGCAACCTCTCTCTTTATGTTTGGCCACCAGAAGTGGTGACGCAAATCTTGGTACATGTGACAGCCCCAAATTCGGGTCCCAAATCACTGTGGATTCGGTACAATCATTTTATAACTATTGCGAATGATATAAACATAAATTATTTATACAATAAACTTTACACACTATTCCCCAAGGTCGAGTAACCTTAACTTATACACAATACATAACTTATTTAACTTACAATAACATAAATATACAATACTGTTACAAATCTACTGCACACGTATACTAAAGCTGTAACTGTCTTTGACCTTTCCTTGTATCCGACGCGTTCGCCTTAATCTGTAATGTTTATCATGATATATCAAGGGTGAGCATGAAAGTTGCCCAGCAAGTTTAAATTCAATAATGTAACGATATATCATAATTGAAAGAATCTGAATAATAAGCTGGCTATAATTCATCAATATAGTTGTGAATTCGCACGAATAAAATTTTTACTGAACAAGTATTGAACATGAATAAATATTTCTGGACCAACTGGTAATGAAGGTGATCAGCCTTTCATACCTGACTTATACATGCAATATGTACAGAGTACAATTCTACAGTGGCAATCAACAATGACTATCCATAAGCATATCTATATAAAACATTCTTAGTAGAGTTAAGTAAAAACTTGCCTGAACCGTTGATTACCGCTACGCAATTTATAACACTTTATCCGATGACCTAATATTAGTAATATAGATCTCCAATATTAGAATAATATGATCACAGTATAATACTATTATATATATAGACATAGAATAACTTAAACACATAACACATAACCCTATCAGTCTATAACACATATAAGACTCGCTATCAAGTCAAACTATTGCAGTCTGAGTTTAACCCGACACAAATTTGATATCCCGACGGTCTAGTCGGACAAAATCTAGAGTTTAAGTTCAATTAAACTCTGTCTTAACCTTTAACAATTATCTTAAATAAATTTAATATCAGTCAAAATATTTTTCTAAGTCTAATAATAATTTTTAAATAATTATTATCATTTATCGTGAATTTTCAATTATTACAAACGTATTTAAATGAATCAAATACTATATAATTCCTTTATCATTAATATTTATTTATTATCAAATATTAATGAAATACATGTCATAATATTATAATATATTTATAATATCACAATGTATTTTTAATAGTTTAAAATCAACTTTATATGATTTTTAAACAGTTAAATTCATTATCCGATAATTACTTTTAATATTAAAATATTAATATTTTCATGGCAAAATATCAAAAGTTATATTTTATAACTTAAAATATTTTTATAACACTAAAATCATTTTTATATAATATTTAAAACATTAATTCTATTTTTTCATAATTTATTTAATATATTTATTAAATAAACTAACTATCATTAATATTAATTAATTAATGAATTTCATCACAAAATATTAAAAGTCACTGAAAATAACTTAAAATATTTTATTATACCATAATATTATTTTTCACGTATTAAAACAATTTTTAAATAATTTATTTAATATTGTAATTAAATAAATAAATACCTTTTATATTCCAAAAATATTAAATATTTTTTAAATACACCCAAAATAATTAAAAACTATTTTTCAGACTTTAAAATAATTTTTCAGAATTTATTTAGTATTTTTAATAATTAAAAACCATTTAATTCGATTTATTTAATTAAAAATATTAATTTCTAAAACTAATTGTCGCTAAAGGGGCCATATGCGACGAATCCGTCGCTAATGGTGTTCTTGGGCTGTTCTTGAGCTTGCCTAGATCTCCATGTCAGACACAAAGGGGGGTAGTTTGACCGGTTCCAAAATCGTGATGTTTGTGTTTTCTGGGAAGCTAAAGCTTTGATGCTGTAGTATAAGTGTAACACTACGACTAGAGACTGAGTTCATAGCCATCCAACAACAAATCAGTGAGATCTAAGTCTCCAAAAGTGTTGTCAGACTTGTTCTTCAATTTCTGGGTTTTCCAGAATTGAAGAATAGTCTTAGGTGCCTAATCTCGATGCTTATAACTTGCCCTACAAGTCTGTTTTGTGTGATATAAAGGTTCACACTTGTAGTCTTGATGTCAGAGTACAACCACATAACATCATACCAACATAACAGCATCATCAACACAAGATATGGGCCGGTCAAAGTAGGCCGAAAAACTGTTCTTGAGCGAATTCTGGGTTTCCCAGAATTCTTTAAAGCTGGTGGTCAACGCCTGTTTGACTGCTCACAGATTTCATTATTTGTCATATTTGGGTGATCTACTAGCATGAGGGCGTAGTCCTCATGTCAAGCTACAAGACGAAAACCATAACTTATCCAAACAACTAAACATGTGCAAGATCCGAGCCTTCAAAATGGTTGTCAGACGAGATCTGGGTTTCTGGGTTGCCCATAACTAAGTCTCCGTGAACGGTCAACGATGTTTGACCAACAATAACTTAAGTTCTAGACATGCTATGACCCTGTTGCCAGTTTAATATCACAGTTCTCATGTCATAGAACAGATTCAAAGCATAAAACACACAAAACATCAAACACATAAAGATCTAAGGCCTCTAACATTCGACTGTCAGGCCACCTTTTCAACATTTCCAAAATTTTTAAAACTTCTATTTCGAGCATCTAGATGTTATACATCCTTGATCTACCAACCCATATCACTCAAAGACACCCTATTACATAACTTTAAACAACAACTAACATCAAACAACATAAGATCACTGTTTTTTGAAATTTTAGGTTTTATACCTTTGATGCCATGATCTTTGATTTTCTAATCCTTAATCTGTTTTTGGAAAGCTATAAACTGAACTTGGCTAAACTTTTCACCCTCTGTCACACTAGATTTTGAATTTTAGAGAGAGAACGGTCTTGGGAGAAAATGAAAATAAAGTGGACTTTTTCTCTCTCTCAATCCATATATATTACATGATTCAATGAACTTGGTTGTGTGACATGGCTGATGGCTAAGATATATGCACATGCTAGAGCTAGGTTTTGGTGAGCAACTCACCTAAAAGTCAAAACCTACACACCAACTTTATAAAAAAAATACAAAAAGGGTATTATGGTCATTTGGTATTTAATTTTAATGACATTTTTGTCAATTGGCCAAACCCTTAGGTTTTAGGGTTAGTGTTACGCTTTAGGATTTGAACCCTTTAGGGTTATAACCTAATGTTTCCATAATCAATATTATAGGATTACAAGTTTAAGGTTTTTGAAATATAAAATTAAAATTTCCAAAATTATAATTAGGATTCTATATTTATATTTAGATTTCCTAACCATAAGCTCAATCTAGCTAATTAGGATTATTATTCCCTAATTAAACTTGCTAATTTAGCATTTAAGGACAAAATTGATTATTAGGGTTTACAACCCACGAATTAGAGTTTTAAATAGAAAAATAATTTTTCTAAATTAGAAATTAGATTTCCTAATTAAATTAGGGTTTTTTAATTAATTAACTTGAAAATTAGGATTAGGGTTTCCTAATTATCATTACAATTATTAAATTAACACTTAGGTTTTCCCTAATTATAAATTAGGGTTTCTATTCCAGAAATTAGAGTTCTCTAAATTTGAAATTAGGGTTTGCTGATTAATTAAGCTTTACTCTTATTAATATTATAATTATTTACACTTACGCCATTAAGTTCCCAATTTAGAGTTTTCAACTTCTGAATTAGAGTTTCGAATACCCGAAATCGAAATTAGGGTTTCCAGAACTGATTTCTAGGGTTTCTTGTTAATCGCTAGGGTTTTCTAACCGAACATTGACGTTCTTAATATATACCTAGGGTTTATTACAGATATCGTTTATTTGGTCAACCCTTGACCCTTAACCACATAATGTACGCATATACAACCATATACACAGAACATATTCACGTATACCCTTAATATTGCATAATTTACCTAAATCCTTCACAGAATTTTAAAATTCCCAAAATTCCTTCTTAAAAATATCAAACGCATATACTTATTTTATGTCTAGGTTCTAATTTTGAACCTTAAATCAACTAATTAAGATTTTAAAATTTTTCTAAATTCTCGGGTTGTCACATTCACCCCTTCTTCTAAAAATTTTGTCCCCGAAATTTACCTTACACCTTATACCTTGCACCATACACCATTCAAACATAGCATCACATGCTACCCAATACACCTCTCACAAGAGTAAAAATTTTGAAATTTTGCTGAGGAGTCATATGGACTATTTGTCTGTCATTTTCGCAAAGGTTTTATGAAAATCATCCGCAAACCGTCATAACTTACAGACACAAAGGGTAATTAGCCCGATATGCCCTGTACTGGCCAAGTACTGCTGGTCGGAACAATTTGTTCCTCTTATCCGCCTTAGGCGCGCAAAATTTCTTACCTCAGTCTTATTAGATTCCGCGCCAAAATAATTTGATTCAGAAATTTTCTTTCAATGAACACTTAGAGTTTTCATAAACCTTAGTCTAGCTGAATCGAATAGCATAGACTCATATCAATAATTCAATTCAATCGAATTATTTAGATGTAGCCAAATCCCGTTGGCAAATTATAATTTTGAAAACATTTTTGAGAATGACGTCATGATGTCGTACTGTATTAACAATCCATTTGAGGATGCCGTCATCGTATGACTTTGTCATAACACATCATATAATAGTGGAATAAAGATTTTAGATCAAATTCACACTAAGTATTCCTGTATTTACAACTCCATCAATTTTTTATCATCTCTGCACTAGGTTACATGGTACATGAGTGATAAATAAAATATATTTTGATATTTCAAATCATTTTTGTCTAGCTGAAACAAGTAGCATAGACTATACTTTAAACCGTTCCAAAAATGATTACGAGTCTACACATTTTTTTTAAAAGCACATAGTGCATATTTAGCTTGATGTCAAAATTTTAAAGTCTAGCATAGCCAGGAGTTTTGGAAAACTTATGTCTCCACTAATAATTATTTGCCTAACAATCTATCTGTTCCTATAATCCTCAATATTCCGTTTATACACAACTATACCCAGTTCGTCAAACCACACTTATGAGTTCATTTACTTGCCATAATCATATGAGTTTAAGAACTTGTCCTAGTCAGACCTTTGGCGTCCATTCGCTGAGGGGTTCATAAACATTTCATATAACTATGAATCAAGAATATCACATAAGTTTGAGTTTTAAGAACTCGTACTTAACCTTGTATTCTTTACCTATTACCTATCTATCTGTTATACACATGAGAAAGGAATCACCCTCTTAACATGTATATAACAAATAGCGCGACACAAACATTTTAATGATTATCATTGCCAGAAACTAAGTAGTTTTTACACCAAGTACAATTCCCCGCCCATACAAGGAATTATACAACTCAGCTGCCGATATGAGTCCTCAATTGAATCTCCACCTAACCTTAACACCCTTCTCAACAAGAATTTCATTTAACTCGTATTCATAATCCTTTCCTGAATCTGTACCAAATGACAGCAATCTTGTTGTAAACTTTCCAATCATCAGATTGATTTTTTCCCATATTATAACCTTATCGGATCACGGGGTGATCTCATCGTATATATTACGATTCATTTCTATGTCTTGATCGTTTTATTTGACGATCTTCTATCCCTGTACCTTCAGTCTTTTAGACTCGATCTATTCTTCACTACTGTTCACCTTTATTATCAGAGTTAGGGAACTCTATATCTTTATAACTCGCCGAGATTCGTCTTTGAATCTTACCGACCAACTAACTCTATGTGATCTTATCTTAATCACTACGGTTATTAGTCTCAAGTATTCCTGCCTAAGGTTCATAACCAACAGCTTTGATACCAACTGTGACAGCCCCAAATTCGGGTCCCAAATCACCGCGAATTCGGTACAATCATTCTATAACTATTGATAAAGATATAAACATAAATTGTTTATACAATAAACTTTACGAACTATTCTCCAAGGTCAAGTAACCTTAACTTATACATAATACATAACTTATTTAACTTACAGTAACATAAATATACAATACTGTTACAAATCTACTGCACACGTATACTAAAGTTGGAACTATCTTTGACCTTTCTTTGTATCCGACGCGTTCGCCTTAATCTGCAATGTTTATCATGATATATCAAGGGTGAGCATGAAAGTTGCCCAGCAAGTTTAAATTCAATAATGTAACGATATATCATGATTGAAAAAATCTGAATAATAAGCTGGCTATAATTCATCAATATAGTTGTGAATTCGCACGAACAAACTTTTGACTGAACAAGTATTGAACATGAATAAATATTTCTGGACCAACTGGTAATGAAGGTGATCAGCCTTTCATACCTGACTTATACATGCAATATGTACAGAGTACAATTCTACAGTGGTAATCAACAATGATTATCCATAAGCATATCTGTATAAAACATTCTTAGTAGAGTTAAGTAAAAACTTGCCTGGACCGTTGATTACCGCTACGCAATTTATAACGCTTTATCCGATGACCTAATATTAGTAATATAGATCTCCAATATTAGAATAATATCATCACAGTATAATACTATTATATATATAGACATAGAATAACCTAAACACATAATACATAACCCTATCAGTCTATAACACATATAAGACTCGGTATCAAGTCAAACTATTGCAGTATGAGTTGAACCCGACACAAATCTGATATCCCGACGGCCTAGTCGGACAAAATCTTGAGTTTAAGTTCAATTAAACTTTGTCTTAACACTTAATAATTATCTTAAATAATTTTAATATCAGTCAAAATATTTTTCTAAGTCTTATAATAATTTTTAAATAATTATTATCATTTATCGTGAATTTTGAATCATTACAACCGTATTTAAATGAATTAAATACCACATAATTCCTTTATCATTAATATTTATTTATTATCAAATATTAATGAAATACATGTCATAATATTATAAAATATTTATAATATCACAAAGTATTTTTATTACTTTAAAATCAACTTTATATAATTTTTAAACAATTAAATTCATTATCCGATAATTATTTTTAATATTAAAATATTAATATTTTTATGGCAAAATATCAAAAGTTATATTTTATAACTTAAAATATTTTTATAATACTTAAATCATTTTTATATGCTTTTTAAAATATTAATTCTATTTTTCTATAATTTATTTAATATATTTATTAAATAAACTAATTATCATTAATATTAATTATTTAATAAATTTCATCACAAAAGATTAAAAGTCACTGAAAATAACTTAAAATATTTTATTATACCATAATATTATTTTTCATGATTTTTCATGTATTAAAACTATTTTTAAATAATTTATTTAATATTTTAATTAAATAAATATACCTTTTATATTCCAAAAATATTAAATATTTTTGAAATATACTCAAAATAATTTAAAACTATTTTTCAGACTTTAAAATAATTTTTCGAAATTTATTTAGTATTTTTAATAATTAAAAACCATTTAATTCAATTTATTTAATTAAAAATATTAATTTCTAAAACTAACTGTCGCTAAAGGGGCCATATGTGACGAATCCGTAGCTAATGGTGTTCTTGGGCTGTTCTTGAGGTTGCCCAGATCTTCATGTCAGACACGAAGGGGGGTAGTTTAACCGGTTCCAAAATCGTGATGTTTGTGTTTTCTGGGAAGCTAAAGCTTTGATGTTGTAGTATAAGTGTAACACTACGACTAGAGACTGAGTTCATGGCCATCCAACAACAAATTAGTGAGATCTAAGTCTCCAAAAGTGTTGTCAGACCTGTTCTTCAATTTCTGGGTTTTCCAAAATTGAAGAATAGTCTTAGGTGCCTAATCTTGATCCTTATAACTTGCCCTACAGGTCTGTTTTGTGTGATATAAAGGTTCATACTTGTAGTCTTGATGTCAGAGTACAACCACATAACATCATACCAACATAACAGCATCATCAACACAAGATATGGGCCGGTCAAAGTAGGCCGGAAAACTGTTCTTGAGCGAATTCTGGGTTTCCCAGAATTCTTTAAAGCTGGTGGTCAACGCCTGTTTGACTGCTCACAGATTTCATTATATGTCATATTTGGGTGATCTACTAGCATGAGGGCGTAGTCCTCATGTCAAGCTACAAGATGAAAACCATAACTTAGCCAAACAACTAAACATGTGCAAGATCCGAGCCTTCAAAATGGCTGTCAGACGAGATCTGGGTTTCTGGGTTGCCCAGAACTAAGTCTCCGTGAATGGTCAACGATGTTTGACCAACAATAACTTAAGTTCTAGACATGCTATGACCCTGTTACCAGTTTCATATCACATTCCTCATGTCATAGAATAGATTCAAAGCATAAAACACACAAAACATCAAACACATAAAGATCTAAGGCCTCTAACATTCGACTGTCAGGCCACCTTTTCAACATTTCCAGATTTTCTAAAACTTCTATTTCGAGCATCTAGATGTTATAGATCCTTGATCTACCAACCCAGATCACTCAAAGACACCCTTTACATAACTTTAAACAACAACTAACATCAAACAACATAAGATCACTGATTTTCGAAATTTTAGGTTTTATACCTTTAATGCCATGATCTTTGATTTTCTAATCCTTAATCTATTTTTGGAAAGCTATAAACTGAACTTGGCTAAACTTTTCTCTCTCTTTCACACTAGATTTCGAATTTTAGAGAGAGAAGGGTCTTGGGAGAAAATGAAAATAAGCTGGACTTTTTCTCTCTCTCAATCCATATATATTACATGATTCAATGAACTTGGTTGTGTGACATGGCTGATGGCTGAGATATATGTACATGTTAGAGCTAGGTTTTGGTGAGCAACTCACCTAAAAGTCAAAAACAACACACCAACTTTATAAAAAAAATACAAAAGGGTATTATGGTCATTTGGTATTTAATTTTAATGGCATTTTTGTCAATTGGCCAAACCTTTAGGGTTTAGGATTAGGGTTAGGGTTTAGAGTTTGAACCCTTTAGGGTTGTAACCTAATGTTTCCATAATCGATTTTCTAGGATTACAAGTTTAGGGTTTTTGAAATATAAAATTAAAATTTCCAAAATTATAATTAGGATTCTATATTTATATTTAGATTTCCTAATCATAAGCTCAATCTAGCTAATTAGGATTATTATTCTCTAATTAAACTTGCTAATTTAGCATTTAAGGATAAAATTGGTCATTAGGGTTTACAACCCACGAATTAGAGTTTTAAATAGAAAAATAATTTTTCTAAATTAGAAATTAGATTTCCTAATTAAATTAGGGTTTTCTAATTAATTAACTTAAAAATTAGGATTAGGGTTTCCTAATTATCATTATAATTATTAAACTAACACTTAGGTTTTCTCTAATTATAAATTAGGGTTTCTAATCCAGAAATTAGAGTTTTCTAAAATTAAAATTAGGGTTTGCTAATTAATTAAGCTTTACCCTAATTAATATTATAATTATTTACACTTACGTCATTAAGTTCCCAATTTAGGGTTTCTAACTTCCGAATTAGGGTTTTGAATACCCGAAACCGAAATTAGGGTTTCTAAAATCGATTTCTAGGGCTTCTTGTTAATCGCTAGGGTTTTCTAACCGAACGTTGACGTTCTTAATATATACCTAGGGTTTTTTACAGATATCGTTTATCTGGTCAACCCTTAACCACATAATGTACACATATAAAACCATATACACATAACTTATTCACGTATACCCTTAATCCTGAATAATTCACCTAAATCCTTCACAAAATTTTGAAATCCCCAAAATTCCTTCTTAAAAATATCAAACACATACACTTATTTTCTGTCTAGGTTCTAATTTTGAACCTTAAATTAATTAATTAATATATTAAAAATTTTCTAAATTCTCGGGTTGTCACAGTACATCTTCGTGCTTCCTGGGTGTATCGAATATCTCGTACTGTGCACTTCTTGTAAAATCTCTTTTCTTAGTTCTGGTACTAACGGTACCCAAATTTGTCCTTTAAATCTTAGTAGTCCAGTGCTATCAATCTTGAATTTCAATTCCTCACCTTCAGTCAATCGCTTCTTGATGTTATTGCAATCTTCGTCCTTTTCTTGTGCCTCTTTAACCTTATCCAACAAAGTCGGGCTTGCTGTCACTGTAAATAATTGTTCGTCGGTCTCCATCGAATACTTAATCTCCAAGTCCAGTCGTTCGAAATCTCTCACTAATTCTTCTTGAATGGTCAACTTCAATAGCTTTTCTCTGCCTTTTCTGCTCAAGGCATCTGCCACTACACTTGCTTTGCCTGGATGGCACAAAATCTCACAATCATAATCTTTGATCAATTTAACCATCGGCGCTGCCTCATGTTTAACTCTCTCTGCGTGAAGATATACTTCAGACTCTTGTGATTCGTATACATCTCACACTTCTCACCATACAAATAGTGCCTCCAAATCTTCAAGGCAAAAACTACTGCTGCTAACTTCAGGTCATGAGTTAGATATCCCTTCTCATAATCTTTCAGTTGACGTGAAGCGTACGCAATGACCCTGCCGTGTTGCATCAGTACACAACCAAGACCCTTGTGTGACACGTCATTATACACTATAAACCCTCCCGTGTTGTCCAGTAAGGCCAACACAGGTGCTTGACTAAGCCACTTCTTTAATTCTAGGAAACTTTCTTCACACTTCTCCGTCAAAACAAACTTAATTGTCTTTCTGGTAAGATTGGTGAACGTCGATGCTAATTTCTAAAAATCCCAAATAAATCTTCGATAGTATCCCGTTAATCCAAAGAAACTCCTAATTTCAGTCGGCATCTTCGGCTGCTCCCAATTGATAACCGCTTCTACCTTCGCTGGATCTACCGAAACACCATTCTTGTCGATAACGTGCCCCAAAAACTGCATTCTCTGCAACCAAAACTCACACTTGCAGAATTTTCCATACAATTTCTCCCTCCTTAATGTCTCCAACACTATCCGAAGATGCTCGGCATGTTCTTCCTTCGTCTCTGAATATACTAGAATGTCATCGATGAATACGACAACAAACTTATCTAAATACTGATTGAACACTCTATTCATCAAATCCATAAATGCTGCTGGCACGTTCGTCAATCCGAATGACATTACTAGAAACTCAAAGTGTCTATACTGAGTTCTGAATGCTGTCTTTGGAATGTCTTCCGGCCTCACTTTTAGTTGGTGATAACTTGTTCTCAGGTCAATCTTTGAAAAGTACTTTTCCCCCTTCAACTGATCAAATAAATCATCTATCCTTGGCAATGGGTACTTGTTCTTAATGGTGACCTTATTCAACTCTCGATAGTCTATACAAAGTCTTAGCGACCCATCTTTCTTCTTTACGAATAAGACTGGTGCTCCCCACGGTGATACGCTCGGTCGAATGTATCCCTTATCTAACAACTCTTGTAAATTAGCCATCAGTTCTTTCATCTCTACTGGAGCCATACGATACGGCATTTTGTCTATCAGTGCTGTCCCCGGAGCCAAATCAATAACAAACTCAATCTCTCTATCCGGTGGCAATCCTGAAATCTCGTCTGGGAAAACATCAATGAAATCCCTTACAATAGGTATCTGACTCAGTTCACCCTCAACTCGTCGAGTATCAACCACGTGAGCTAAATAACCTATACAACCCTTCCAAAGCAATCTCTGCACTTGCACCATCGTTAGACAATGAGATTGTCTCGGCGATTTACTACCATAAAATACCACCTTCGACTTATTCGGAGTCTTAAGGTGTACACACTTCTTCTTACAGTGTATAACTGCTCCGTGAACCGATAACCAATCCATTCCAAGGATTACATCGAACTCCCCCAAACGAATCGATATCAAATCCACTTTGAGCTTAAATCCTCGTAATTTGGTATAACAATTCCTATGAATGTATTCTACGGGAATAATCTCCTTGTTTGCTACTTCTACAATCATAGGGTGTTCTAATCTCTCACGGGGTCAGTCTAACTGTTTAGTAAATTCTTCAGAAACAAAAGAGCAGGTAGCACCCGAATCAAATAACACGTAAGCATCTATATCATTGATCGGAATGATACCTGACACCACGTCCTTAGTCTCCACCGCATCCTACACGGTCATGTTAAACGTTCGTGTCGTTGGTCTGTTGGCTTGACTCGCTGGCCCTCCAATGTTCAACCCATTGTTGTTGTTGTTGCGATTGCCGTGAACTGCATCGCCCTTTCTCTTCGGGCAGTCCTTAAGTTGATGGTATGTGGCTCCACATGAGAAACATCCTCCCTTCTGCTTATTCGGACACTGAGGTGCCATGTGTCCCGGTTGTCCGCAACGATAACAAACACTCTTTCCCTTCATGCACTTCCCCGAGTGATTCCTCCCATAGTTGTTGCACTTCATACTTTTCTTGGCCTCCCCTCCGGACTTATTACCTCTAGAGGATTGGCTCTCCATCCATTTACACTTATTGGGGTTGCTTCCTCCGCTACTTCCCCCTTTCTGTCCATCCTGATCGGTCTTCTTTTCTTGTTTGAATCGATCTATGGCTTCATTGCCTCCTTCAGCAATGATAGCCCTTTCCAATAGATCAGAGTAAGTCTTAATCTTTAATACAACCACTGCATTCTGCACCCATGGTTTCAGTCCTAATTCGAACCTCCTTGCCTTCCTGACCTCCATGTCAACTTGATGTGACGCGAATCGGGCCAACTCGTTAAATCTTACTGCGTACTTTGCGACAGACATACTACCTTTCTTTAGTTCCAGAAACTTAACTTCCATATCCTGTTGCGTATTCTCTGAGAAGTAATTCTCGAGAAATAGCTCCTTAAATCTGTCCCAAGGAATAACTCCTTCGTCTGCTCGACCCCTATTGACTTTCTACCAATAGTTAGCTTCGCCCTTCATCATGAAAGTGGCAAAACTCATCTTCTGTGCTTCGGTCACTCGTGCAACCTCAAACACCCTCTTTATTTCTTCTATCCATGTTTGGGCTTCAATTGGATCCAAGGTTCCCCGAAACTCCGGTGGTCCTACCAATTTAAAGTCTTTAAAGCTAGCCAAGTGTTGTCCTGGCTGCCCTGCTGCTGGCGGGGGTCTGTTTTGCATTACCTCAGTTAATAGGTTAACGAAGTTCTGCATTGGATCAACATTTTCCCCTCCACCATTGTTAACGAATCCTTCCTCCCTCTGGTTCCGTTGTAGTCTCCTAGGTGGCATGATATGAGGAAAGGAAAAAACAATTAGGCTTTATGTGATATGCTATTCATGTTAGCATTAAGAAGTTTAAGACGTCTATCAATTATTTTTGATTTAAATAAACAACTTTAGTATCACAACAAACTCGATGGATTTCCTCCACCCATCACTTACATACTCTTCTTGAGTTTTCTACTAACGCTATAACCTAGGTTTAACATTCCTAACGTTTATAACCTACAACTTTGATACCAACCTATGACGCCCCCGAAATCGGGTCCTCTGACCCCAGTTCGGTTATCACGATAAAATACAAGCATCCACCTCTAAACAACATATAATAACTAAAATAAGAAATATACTAAACATATGTTGTTCATTCAAAAGGTGTTACGAGTCCCGAGATTCGATAACCTTAATATATTCTTACAAACATACCCTAAAATAATAATTAGGGTTCTTATTATATAACAATAATTTAAACTAGGCGTATAGTAAAGTCTGCTCCTGGCGACTATTCTACATCTTTTCTTTACCCTTGTCCTTTCCTGAGGTCTCGGGCTTAGCTGCAATATAATTCATGATATAACAAGGATGAGCAACGAGTTTGCTCAACAAGTTTAAATATAACAATAAGGGTATATCATGATCAATGGAAAAATATCTGACCAAGAATTCAATAATATGAATATCTGAAGGATTCAACAATATGAATATTAGAAACAAAGATAATGATTACTTTTAGAATAAGTGTTAGTCAAGTAGACTTTGAACTATAACACTCCAATGGAATCAATAGCTAATTGACCCTTTGGTTACTGGCTACAGAATAAGTACTTGAGGGGATCAGCCTCGCGTACACCATGTATATGCATAACATTTAAATCTGCTCTTTGTATCTTATTTTAGATACCTGGGGTACTCCCCTATCAAAATGGGGTGTTCTTTCAGTCTAAGAATCCTTACCATCAATTGGTTTAGATAGCTTTTATAAAACTTCATACACTTGTCTGACCAAACAAAGGTTCAGACTCTATCTAACACAGTTCAAGAATTATAGAACTTTAAATGATGTATAAGTCCAAGACTGTACGAACTCAAGTGCACTAAGTGTGAATATCAATAATATCGATGTGGAATAATTGTAAGGTAATTAAACTACTTAATAGCATGCTTGGAAATAAATTTTAAGCTTAAATGAATGACTTTCAATTCAACGATAACCTGCTCAATGCAATATGAGAAGGATAGGAAATTTTCACATAAACAAGTGAAGTTTAGAAATTTGCACAATATTCAAAGTTGTGTAAAATAGAGAACTTGCACAATCAAGAGTCAAGTTCGGAGACTTGCTCAATATAAATTTGAGTAAGGTTAGGGAACTTACATGTTTGCTCAGCTACAATTAATTCTAAATTTAATTAACTTGCGTTGAAATGACCTAACATTAACAAGTCGGTCTTTTCAATTAATATGTGTAAACTAGTATGAGTCTACGCTTACAAGAATCAAATCATCACATAGCATGCTTCTTAACACATTACATAGCATATTGGTCATATATTACAAGTTAAAGTAATCATATAAGCATGCCTTGAACTTTAGATCAAAAATAGAAATGTGGTCCTACTGCAGACTAGCGAGGCCGCGCTTGGTTTGTACTAAGGAGTGGCGCGGCCGAGCTGCTCCTGGTGCAGACCAAGACATGGCTGTTTTCTACAAAAGGTCAGTATACTCCTGTCTTGCACATAAATGAATAATCATGCACAACACACATGTTATTATGTGAACCTTCATCAAAACATATCATAGGTCATTATTCGTTTTCATTTAATCAAGACTTCACATGTTAAGCTAACAAGTTTGATCATGTCTAGTCATTATACATATGCTACATGGTCCTTTGGCCTCAACTATGCATGCTTATGTTAGATACATCATGTATCTCAAGAATGAAGTCATCACTTAGACTTATCGTATTCCATGCTCAACTATTTTACAATCCACAAGACTAGTTAGCATGTTTGTCCATCATGTCTACATGCATGAGACCTCTAATCATGATATCAGATTCTAGAATAATAGTAATATAGCTATTGACAAAATTAGTCTTTAAGGTTTCCTTTGAAAACTTCACATTAAGCTATCAATCATGCAAGCCACTTTACCTACCATACATCTTACTTTCATATATACATGTTAGACATCAAATGCATACTTACAAGTTCTCAACTTAATGTATATATAGTTTATCAAGTTCATTTTCAAAACTTTAAGTCTCCATTAGTAAAATTCATTTAAGCATGCAAGATATGTCTATATTGTCTAATTCATACTTTCATATGCATTTGTGCACACACTAAAGTTATTTACATATGTTCACAAAGTCAGAATGTATATTACTCCATGTAGACAATTTCTAATTTTCAAATCTTTAAGCCTTCTTTGAATAACCAAGTCAAAACAAACCTATTATGGCTTACTATATACCTAACCACCTTAGTCCACATGTTCAGGTCATTTGTATGCATATTCTTTCCAAAGTAACATGCTCAAAATGGAACATGATCACAAAAATTAGTACATATGACTGGCAGCAGGCGCGACCGCGCGGTCATGTACTATAGAAGTGGCGCGGCCGCGCCACTTCGAGTAGTATGAAAAATAATGGCTCTGCATTTGCAGAGTCTTAAAACAAACCATGCTAAATCTTCAACCAAACCAACTACAATGCTTCTAAGCATGCAAACAACCATACACAACACAATGACATGTTATTCTACATCAATTAACAGAGATATCTTAAGAATTGTAAGAATTTGCCAAAACCCAATTCAAGAACAAAAATAGGAATTATACCTCCTTGAAGCTTAGTAGAATACTCCAACACACTGATTACACTCCTCCAATGCTCAGTGGCTCTCCCTCTCAACTACACTTATCAGATAAATTTTCAAGCAACTGAGATTTTGGAAGTTTGGATGCCATTTATAGAGAAAAGGGTTGCCCAGTTCATTGCTTTGTTCCATGGTTTGATTTACTGGAAATTGGACGGATACAAGGGTCATAGAGGAGTTGGCCAACCACCATTTGCATAGCCATCATCACTACAAATCCTAGTTGCTGGAGTTCACGCAATGAGGGTGATAGGCTACTGTGCATCACTATTTGGGACTCTTAATATGGGACACAAACTTTTAAATCCCAGCAATGTGTTTAAAATATTTAGTTTGTTCTCTTATACTCCCAAAACGTAATTTTAAATGTGTTAATGCTACTGTACAATGGAAAGTTTAATGATTATTTATGTACTCACATGAATGCAATAATTTTTACTATATAGTCTATATATAAAATATGTAGACATATTAATGTGTCACCTTGTACTATATAATATATATAGTTAACTACTATATAATAAAGGTTAAATTTATTGCATGCTTGCACAATTTAATCAAGTAAATAAAATCATATTATATTTATTAATCTCTTACTCATTAATTATTATTATTCTTAATAATTATTAATCAACACATTATCAATTAATTACCCATAATTGCAATTAACTAATATGTTCAAATTCTGCCACCATATTCAAATAAATTGAATATTTAATTATTAATAATCCTATAAATTCTTGGATATTAAAATCTTAGGGCTAGTCCACTAATTTAAATAAACTTTTAGTGACTCACTTTAATCATTTCATAAATTCACATAACCGTATAAGGTTTAAATAAACTCACAAAACTAGCTCATAAAAATTAAATCACATATTTAATTAAATAAAGAGTTTAAAATTCACGGTCATTACAAAGGCGGTATGTTACAACTGTGGACAGGAGGGACACATTTTGCCTAATTGTCTGAGTCCAAAGAAGAACCATGGATGCTTCGTATGTGGATCAACCAATCACATAGCGAAGAACTGCCCAAAGAAGGAGACGGACAAGAATAAGGGCGCTAATAGTGGTAAGTTAGCTATTGGTGGTCCAGCTCAGACGGGTAGGCCGATGGCTCGTACCTTTAACATGACGGTCCAAGATGCAGTTACATCAGGGGATGTAGTTGCAGGTATTATCCCGATCAACGACATAAATGTTTATGTGTTATTTGTCTCAGGTGCTACTTGTTCTTTCATAGCATGTGATTTTGCTAGACGTTTAGGATTACTTCCCAAAAGATTACATGTACCTTTGAATATCAAGGCAGCGAACGAAGAAATAATTCCTGTTGAAGATATCCATAGGAGTTGTTTTAGTAGATATAAGAGGTTGTAAATTATCGGTAGATTTGATACCGATAAAGTTGGGAGAATTCGATGTAATTCTCAGAATGGATTAGTTGTTCAACCATGGTGTAATAATAGATTGCCAAAAAAAATGTGTAAACATTAGAACATTGAGCCAACCTCATATAGTGTTTTACGGTAATAAATCGCCGGGACGTTCGTGTTGTCTTACTATGACACAAACGAGGAAGTTATTAAGGAAGGGATGTGTAGGCTATTTGTGCCATGTTGTTGATACCCAGAGAGTGGGAGTAACAATGGAACAAATACCTATAGTGAAAGAATTTGCGGATGTATTTCCAAGTGAATTGTCGGGTCTTCCACCGGATAGGAAGACTGAATTCGTGATAGACATTGTGCCAGGAGCGGCACTAGTTTCCAGGTAACCGTATCGTATGGCACCAGTGGAGATGAAGGAGTTGATGGTTCAGTTACAAGAACTGTTGGACATAAAGTACATTCAACCGAGTGTTTCGTTGTGGGGAGCACCGGTACTATTTATAAAGAAGAAGGACAGATCGTTAAGACTTTGTATCGACTACCGAGAGTTGAACAAGTTAACTATAAAGAATAAATACCCATTGCCCATGATCGATGATCTTTTTGATCAGTTAAAAGGGGCTAAGTATTTTTCTAAAATAGATTTACAAACGGGGTATCATCAGTTGAAGGTTAGAAGTGAGGATGTACCTAAGACGGCATTCAGGACTCGTTACGGCCATTACGAGTTTCTGGTGATGTCATTTGGGTTGACTAATGCACCAGCTGCATTTATGGTTATGATGAACAGAGTGTTCAAACAATATTTGGACAAGTTCATCGTGGTGTTTATCGATGATATTCTAGTCTATTCTAAGACACTAGAAGATCATGCTGAACACCTAAGAATAGTGTTAGAGACACTGCGGAAGGAGAAGTTATATGCGAAGTTCACTAAGTGTGAATTTTGGCTAGAAATGGTACAGTTTTTAGGTCATGTCATTGACCATGAAGGGATTTCAGTAGATCCAGCAAAGGTGGAAGCCGTGATGAATTGGGAACAATTGAAAATGCCGACAGAGGTGCGGAGTTTCCTTGGATTAGTAGGATACTATCGGAGATTCATCCAAGATTTTTCGAAAATAGCTACTCCATTGACTAACTTGACAAGGAAGACGGTGAAATACGCGTGGACTGAGAAATGTGAGGATAGTTTTCAAGAACTGAAGAAGAGGTTAAGTGAAGCGCCTGTTTTGTCATTACCCGATGACACAGGAAATTTTGTAGTTTATAGTGATGCTTCGCATAGAGGACTTGGTTGCGTGCTCATGCAGAATGGCAAGGTCATTGCGTATGCATCAAGGCATTTGAAGGATTATGAGAAAGTTTACCCTACTCATGATCTGGAACTAGCCGCAGTAGTTTTTGCCTTAAAAATATGGAGATATTATCTTTACGGATAGAAATGTGAGATATACACGGACCATAAAAGTTTAAAATATATCTTCACACAGAAGGAGTTGAATATGAGACAAATGAGATGGCTGGAGTTGATAAAGGATTACGACTGTGAAATCCTATATCACCTAGGAAAAGCCAATGTAGTGGCCGATGCCTTAAGTAGGAAGGGTCGAAAAAAGTTATCTATGTTAACGGCTCAAACTGAGTTAATAACAGAGATGGCTAGAATGGAATTAGAGGTGAAATTACTGAGTGAGTCGGGTTAGCGTTTGTTTACAATGGAGATTAACTCTACCATAGTAGAGAGAGTCAAGAAGGTACAACTCAAAAATGAGGAGTGCGATCAGATGAAGAAGCGGTTAACCGATGAAAAAGATTTAAAGTATAATATTGATAATAAGGGATTATTAAGATTTGAAGGAAGAATTTGGGTTCCAAATGAGACGGAATTAAAGGAGCAAGTGTTACAAGAAGCTCATAGTTCGAGGTACTCGATTCATTCTGGTAGTACTATGATATATCAAAACCCTCGACAGAGTTTTTGGTGGCCGAACATGAAGAGGGAAATAACAGAATACGTGAGTAGGTGCTTGACTTGTCAAAAAGTTAAGGCCGAACATCAGCGACCAAGTGGCGTGTTACAGTCATTGGAAATTCCAGAGTGGAAGTGGGAGCATATCATGATAGACTTTGTGGTGGGAATTCCAATTACTCAGAAGGGGTATGACACGATTTGGGTAATAGTGAACTGGTTGACGAAGTCGGCTCACTTTTTGCCAATAAGGGTTAAGTATAACTTAGACCAATTAGCTAAACTTTATGTTAAGGAAGTCATTTCCAGACACGGAGTACCAGTTTTGATTGTGTCAGATCGTGATCCACGATTCACATCGAACTTTTGGAGGAGTCTTCAAGCACAGATGGGGACACAGTTGAAGTTGAGTACGACTTATCATCCATAAACCGATGGACAGAGCGAGAGGATATATGACGCCCCCAAATCCGAGTATCTTCCAACCAGACAGATGGTGCTACTATTCACTTATACATTCAATTGAAATGCCTTAAAAGAATGAAGATGTCTTATATATTCCAAAACAATATTCCCTTCCCAGGTTCTTACATAAGTTCTTTGTCATAATATAAAATACATTACAACATTAAACATATACTATTACATAGGTAAGCTACATGTTCGCCTTAGCCTTTCCTTTATCCTTGCCGGATCCTTTGGTACGTTCGGTCTTAGCTGCGTTCATATGGTTCAAGCAAGAGTGAGCATAACTAGCTCAACAAGTACAACAATTCCATTTAACAATATGCTTGAATCATATAAATCATATATCTTCAATAACTGAACAATAGTTATGAAGTACTATCGATGATTCAAAATAGCTCTTCTCTTTTCCTTTAAAATATTTTACAATAACAATATTCAGTAAAACATCAATTCCAGTCCAAGACTATGAGTATTACATACTTTCTTTAAAAAGGACAACCCGGTACTAAGTCCGTAAGTCCGACATTACTTACGAGCACGTATAGGTGATCAGCCTATAGTACTCTATGTTAATCAACACTACGTTCTTTAAACATATGTACGTTTAAGTTATGGCAACCTCACGTGCCTGTCGTTTGACGACAAAATATTTTAGCATACTCAGTCTTCATTTGAAAACCATACCAACATAGTTTGGTAAAACATTGACAGTACTTGATAGATTATAAGAAATCCAACATATCATAAGTCTAGCCGAAAGAATTGGCTTTGACTTTATCATTCATCAATTCATGCGTAAGAATACATGAATTACAAAGCTTGTCCAGATTGAACTGAGACAAGGGTTAGAACACTTGCCTTCAGCATCTGCTACTGTTATTATATGTTCACTTTAAGTCTTTAAGGTCTCTACAATAGATGATCACATAACATAACACATTAGGTCATGAATAAACATACACGGTTCCTACTGAATCTTACCCCTCTTCTGAATCTAATCATGTATTAGATTTTTTACTATTGATTCCGGCTTGCAGTTATAGTTTACATTGTCATTACGTTCATGTTCGATTGATTATATTCAACCTTGAGTTATCATAATCAAGGTTTAACAATGTATTAAATAATGTTACTTCAAGCTTTAGTTTATTACTAATTAGTTTACTTTCCTTCTTTACTTACAAACTCTTCTTACTGAGCAATCCCTGAGGCTGGCGCTGCAACGCCAGATTCACTTCCTTGTCCCACGCCGTGGCGTGACTCATCAATAGGTTTACCACGGTTCCGGCGATGCGGCGCTGCGGCGCCAACTTCAGTACATTGGGTCGCACTGCGGTGCCAAACTCCAGTAGTTTATGGCATTCTCGGCGCTGCGGCGTCCCTTATTTGTCCTTGGGCTGGCGCCGCTGCGCCAGCTCAGTGCACCAGAAAAATTTTACAGACTTTTGACTTTGTGAACTTCCCGGACTCCAAATTTGATCATTTTAAGTCCGAATTGGCTCGTTCAAAAGCCATTAGCTCACAAATCACATACTCTACTCGTTCATATAAGAATTTTAAATTTTTGACTTCGTTAACTCAAAATTCACCTATTAGTCCATTTTTAACGAAAACGATAAACGTTCATGAACGTTCAACGCTCGTTTCTTCGTTCTAAGTCAAAATTCGGTCATTTTCGAGTCCGCAACTCTATAATACCAAATAATACTTGTTCCCATCGAAAACCAGCATTTTTGAGCTCAATATCAAAATTCGACTTCTAATCCGAGAATTTCACGAATTCGACGATTATCGTCCAATCGTGTGAATTTCGGCATAACTTTGTTGCTTATGATTTGTTCATTGTTTCAAATAGATTCTATTTATCATATTGACATCTTAACCTACTCATTTCGTTAACTTATTTTCATGATAAGTTATTACTTGTTCTTCATGAGGTTATACTTATCAAAGTATAAACTACATATAATTTTATTTCTCATGACTTATGATAGTTTATGTCTTCTAACCATCTTTCTTACATCCTTTTATCATGCTAACTTCATTCATGTAAACATGTTACAAGTCTTACAAGTTCTTCCTTAGTTCATAGCTTATCTATGAAAAAAGTGCTTATTCACGGCTTATTAAGACTTAAATCCTTAAATTATTCATTCTTATCATTTCTTAGCATACATGTCCATTAATCCACACTTCTCTTATCAACCTACAATGGTAGAGATGGAAGACTAATAACATAGGAGGCTTACCCTTGATGAACAAGCTTTCTTCTTCTTTTCTAACAAATGAAAGGCTAGCTTATTCTTGCTTATTCTCTCTAACAATTAAGTTAAAAGTGTTGGATGAAAGTTAACAAACAACAAATGAAATCCTAAGCTTGCTATTTATAAGATTTTCTAAGTTAGGGTATAATGGACAATAGCCAATCCCACCTCCATACTATTCATTACCTAGCTATTAAGTAAACTTGCTTATTACACAATTCACTTGGCCATCACATTAATATCTTGGTCACCAAGATTAACCATATGATCATGGGTTGCCCCATGGGTCACCTTAACCCAGTGGATCCATAGCTTGTGCTTAGGTTTACTTAACTTAGCTTAAGCTCTTGGGCTTGCATTAATCCACATTGGATTATACATTACAAACATTTGGGCTTTAACATTGATTAGCATTGGGCTTTATTATTATCCCAATTGAACTTTACAACTTCTTCCCAAATCCTATAAGTCCATTCATTTTGCTTAAAGCCTTAGAATGTATACTCTATGTAATTTTCTTGTATTCTCACTCGTATATTCATTCAACATATACGACATACCATCATTCATACATACTCGTATAATACTTCGTAACATACTCGTATTCATTTCCTCATACAATACTTACGTATCATACGATTATCACTTTAACTAGTTAATGCTTTATTTTCCCTAACGTTCCCAAATTAAGTCCGCAGAAGAAAAATTACGTTTTCCATACTTGAATTATTATTAAATAATCCAACTCACCTCGGTATTCTATCATTACGTATTTCTCAGAAGTTCAAAAATAATTTCCGAGCAAAAATCGATGAATAGTATTTTTCAGAAAATTTCTCGAAAGACTTTTATTTTCGTCTTGAAAATTCAAACACTTTAATTCCTTCACGTAGTCAAAATACTACGACGTTCCGACGTTTCTAGGTTATAGAACGACATTCATCTTATTAACACATAACAATAGTAAATAATATATTTTTATTCATTATTTAATTAAATAAAATTATTTACAATGGATCCGAATTTGTCGGTCGTTACATTCTTCCCCCCTTATAAAGATTCTGTCCCCAGAATCTCGTCTTACATTACGCAAACAACTGAGGGTAATCATTCCTTATCTTTTCTTCCAATTCCCACGTTGAATCTTCGGCATCGTGGTTCTTCCATAACACCTTTACTGAAGGTATAACCTTGTTCTGCAGAACTTGCTCTCTTCTATCGATAATTTGAATCGGCATCTCTTCATATGTTAAGTCCTTCTCGATATGAATAGGCTCATACTCTATTACGTGCTTATAATCTGGCTTATAAGGACGTAACACAGATACGTGAAACACGTTATGTATTCGTTCTAGGTCTGGAGGTAATGCTATCATATAAGCTACCTCGCCTGCCCGTTTTAACACTTCAAAAGGTCCTATAAACCTTGGACTTAACTTTCTCTTCTATCCAAAGCGTATCTTTCCTTTCCAGGGAGATACCTTTAGAAATACATACGAGCCTACCTCAAACTCCCTATTCACTCGATGTAAGTCCGCATACTTCTTCTCTCTGTCTTGAGCTGCTACGAGACGCATCTGTATCCACTTCACTACATCCGCTGTTTGCTGCAGCAATTCTGGTCCAAGCATTCGGCGTTCTCCCACTTCGTCCCAACACAATGGTGTTCTACACTTTCTTCCATATAAGGCTTCGTAAGGCGGCATAACTATGCTTACATGATAACTATTGTTATACGCAAAATCTACTAATGGTAGATGATCATCCCAGCTACCCTTAAAATCCATGACGCAAGATCTTAGCATATCTTCTAACGTCTGAACTGTCCTCTCGCTTTGTCCATCGGTTTGTGGATGATAAGTCGTACTCAACTTCAGCTGCGTCCCCAACTGTTCTTGCAAACTCCTCCAAAAGTTCGACGTGAATCGTGGGTCACGATCTGACACAATCGAAACTGGCACTCCATGTCTGAAAATGACTTCCTTAACATAAAGTTTAGCTAACTGGTCTAAGTTATACTTGACCCTAATTGGCAAAAAGTGAGCCGATTTCGTCAACCGGTCCACTATCACCCAATCGCATCGTAGCCTTTTGTTGTAATCGGAAGTCCCACCACAAAGTCCATCGTGATATGCTCCCACTTCCATTCTGGAATTTCTAATGACTGTAACAAGCCACTTGGTCGTTGATGTTCGGCCTTAACTTTCTGGCAAGTCAAGCACCTACTCACATACTCAGCTATTTCTTTTTTCATGTTCGGCCACCAAAAACTCTGTCAAAGGTCTTGATACATCTTAGTACTACAAGGATGAATCGAGAGCCTCGAACTATGAGCTTCTTGTAACACTTGCTCCTTTAATTTCGTCTCATTCGGAACCCAAATTCTTCCTTCAAATCTTAATAATCCCTCATTATCAAGACTATACTTAATATCTTCTTCATTGGTTAATCGCTTCTTCATTTGATCACAGTCAGCAGTTTTGAGCTGCACCTCCTTGACTCTCTCTACGATGGTAGATTGGATCTCCATCGCAAACAGTTTCTACCCCAATTCACTTGGCAATTTCACCTCTATCTCCATCCTAGCCATCTTTGTTATTAACTCTTTTTGAGCCGTTAATATCAACAACTTCTCTCGACCCTTTCTACTCAAGACATCAACAACTACATTGGCTTTTCCAGGGTGACACAGGATTTCCCAGTCGTAATCCTTTATGAACTCCAGCCATCTCCTCTGTCTCATATTTAACTCCTTCTGTGTGAAGATATATTTTAGACTCTTATGGTCCGTGTATATCTCACATTTCTATCCGTAAAGATAATATCTCCATATTTTTAAGGCAAAAACTATCGCGGCTAGTTTAAGATCATGAGTAGGGTAAACTTTCTTATAATCCTTCAACTGCCTTGATGCATACGCAATGACCTTGCCATGCTGCATGAGCACGCAACCAAGTCCTCTATGCGAAGTATCACTATAAACTACAAAATTTCCTGTGTCATCGGGTAATGACAAAATAGGCGCTTCACTTAACCTCTTCTTCAGTTCTTGAAAACTGTCCTCACATTTCTCAGGCCACGCGTATTTCACCGTTTTCTTGTCCAGTTAGTCAATGGTGTAGCTATCTTCGAAAAATCTTGGATGAATCTTCGATAGTATCCTGCTAACCCTAGGAAACTCCGCACCTCAGTCGGTGTTTTCGATTGTTCCCAATTCATCACGGCTTCCACCTTTGCTGGATCTACTGAAATCCCTTCATGGTCAATGACATGACCTAAAAATTGTACCCTTTCTAGCCAAAATTCACACTTAGTGAACTTCGCATATAACTTCTCCTTCCGCAGTGTCTCTAACACTATTCTTAGGTGTTCAGCATGATCTTCTAGTGTCTTAGAATAGACTAGAATATCATCGATAAACACCACGACTAACTTGTCCAAATATTGTTTGAACACTCTGTTCATCATATCCATAAATGCAGCTGGTGCATTAGTAAACCCAAATGACATCACCAGAAACTTGTAATGGCCGTAACGAGTCCTGAATGTCGTCTTAGGTACATCCTCACTTCTAACCTTCAACTGATGATACCCCGTTCGTAAATCTATTTTAGAAAAATATTTAGCCCCTTTTAACTGATCAAAAAGATCATCGATCCTAGGCAATGAGTATTTATTCTTTATCGTTAACTTGTTCAACTCTCGGTAGTCGATACAATGTCTTAATGATCTGTCCTTCTTCTTTACAAATAGTATCGGTGCTCCCCACGGCGAAACACTTGGTTGAATGTACTTTATGTCCATAACTGTACCATTAACTCCTTCATCTCCACTGGCGCCATACGATATGGTGCCCTGGAAACTGGTGCCGCTCCTGGCACAGTGTCTATTACGAACTCGGTCTCCCTATCCGGTGGAACACCCGACAATTCACTTGGAAACACATCCGTGAATTCATTAACTATAGGTATTTGTTACATGGTCGCTCCCCCTCTTTGGGTATCAACAAAATGGCACAGATAACCTACACATCCCTTCCTCAATCATTTTCTAGTTTGTGTCATCGTAAGACAACACGAACGTCCCGGCGATTTATTACCGTAAAATACTACCTGAGGTTGTTTCAACGTTCTAATATTCACACATTTCTTCTGACAATCTATAATTGTCCCATGGTTAGTCAACCAATCCATTCCGAGAATTACATCGAATTCTCCTAACTTTATCGGTATCAAATCTACCGATAATTTACAACCCCGTATATCTACGCAACAACTCCTACGAATATCTTCAACAGGTGTGACAACCTGAGAATTTGGATAATTTTATACAATCTTAAAAGATTGAATAAAGGTTAAATACTAAACCTAGACAGAAAATAAGTGTATGGATTCGGTAATTTCAAGAAGGAATTTTGTGAATCTAAAATTTTTGTGGTGAATTATTCAGGATTAAGGGTATAAGTGTATATGTTCTGTGTATATGGTTGTATATATGTACGGTATGTGGTTAAGGGTCAAGGGTTGACCAGATAAGCTATATCAGTGGTAAACCCTAATATTAAATTAAGAACGCCAACGTTCAGCTAGAAAATTCTTACGATTTATAAGAAACCCTAAAAACGGTTTTAGAAACCCTAATTTTAGTTTCGGGAATCCGAAACCCTAATTCAGAAGTTGAAAACCCTAATTTGGGAATTCAAATGCTAGTATAAGGTTTAAACGTTATTATGTATAACCTAATTATGGAAACCCTAATAATTAGAAACCCTAATTATTAGAAACCGTAATTTCTAATTAGAAACCCCAATTGCAAAAAATTAGGAACTCTAATTGCTAATTAAGAAGGCTTTATGTTAATTAGGAAATATTAATCCTAATTTTCAAGTTATAAGTAATTAGGAAACCCTAATGTAATTAGGAAACCTAATTTCTAAATTAGAAAGATTGGTTTTCTATTTAAAACCTTAATTGGAAGTCTTAGAAATTAAATTGCAAAAATAAATCTAAGGGTTAAACACTAAACCCTAAGGGTTAAACCCTAAACCTTAAGGGTAAGGGTAAATGACTTGTATGACATTAAAATTAAAAGGAAAAAGACTAAAATACCCTTATAGTATTTCTTTATATGTTGAGTGCAAATCTTGCCAAGATAATGGGTTGTTAGCCAACTAAAGGCTATCCCATGTGCCTATATCAATTATATCAGCCAACATGCCAGCTATATACATTACATTATAATTTATATAGATTAAAAAGTAAGAAAATCTCTTACTTTATTTAGCAAATCAACCAAAACCTTCTCTCTCTAAAAATTTGAAAATCTAGAGTGAGAGTGTGTATAAAGTTAAGCTTAGATCATCTGTTAGCTCTCCAATAACAAACATCAATGATCAGATCCTAGATCAAGGCTCAAAAAGGTATAAAAACCATAAACTTAGACATTTATGTGATTCATGTTATTTGTTGTTGTTTTTTCTAAAAAGTTGTGTTAGAGGGTGTCATTTGGTGATCTGAATTGTTAGATCTTAGATCCATAACATCAAAGTGCTCGAAATTGAAGATTTTAGAAATCTGGAAAATTTGAAAAAAAATTGTCTGACAAGCAGATGTCAAGGCTTATAGATCATTCCTTGTTATTTGTTTTAGTGTTTTAAATGTTTGAACTTGTAGTATGTTATGTGGTCTTTGTTCTGGAACTTGAATCATGTTCTGATCGTGTCTAGAACTCAAGATATGAGTTGACCGTTCACGAAAATCGAATTATGGGCAGCCCAGAATTTCAGTAACCTCTAACAGCCATTTTCTAGTCTTCGAATCTTGCTACTGTTAATGTTAATGACCATGTTAGTGTTTGATCTTTGTATCCTGACATGAATACTACACATATAAGCCATTAGACCCACCAGATCGTTCACAGGATCAAAGATATGACCGATCAAACTTGGATTGACCATCTGCCGAAGAACATTTCTGGAAAACCCAGAAATGTTCAAAGACAGTTTTTCTAGGCTACTTTGACCAACCCAGATCTTACGTAGGTGATGTTGTTAGGTTGAAGTGATGTTAAATAAATGTATCCTGACATGTATGCTATAAGATTTGACTATTAGCTCATACAACGTGAAACTAGAATGAAAGATATGAAGATCGAAAGTAGCTAGCCCAATCTGTTCTTCATTTCTGAGTAACCCTGAAATGAAGAACAGCTTCTGACATGATCTTTAAGGACTGATAACTCTCTGATATGTTGATGTATGACCCTGAAACTTATTTTGAGTTGTAGTACTACATTAGTACTACAATAGCAACACTTTATCTGCCCAGGAGACCTAATCAACACGAATCTAGAATCGGTCAAACGAAGCATCCGGTAACTGGCTATGAACAATCTGGGTTTGCTCAAAGAACACAATCAGCGACGGTTTTGTCACCTAATGCACCTTTAGCGACACTTAATTTCTGAAAATAATTATTTCATTAAATAATTAGAGAAAATTAGTTTTTAATTATTAAAAATACATAATAAATTCCCAAAAATTATTTTAAATTCTAAAAATGAGTTTTTAATAATTTTGAATATATTTCATTAATATTTAATATTTTTCGAATATTAAGGGTATTTAATTTATTTAATTATAATATTAAATAAATTATTTAAAAATAATTTTAATACTTGAAAGTTCATGAAAAATTATATTATGGTATAAGAAAATATTTTAAGTTATTTTTGATGACTTTTAATATTTTGTGACGAGTTTCATTAATAAATTAATATTAATGGTGATTAATTTATTTAATAAATATATTAAATAAATTATGAAAAAATAGAATTAATGCATTAAAAATTATATAAAAATGATTTAAGTATTATAAAAATATTTTAAGTTATAAAATATAACTTTTGATATTTTGTTATGAAAAACATTAATATTTAATATTAATGGAAATTATCGATTAATGGATTTAAATGTTTAAAAATCATATAAATATGATTTTAAGGTATTAAAAATACTTTGATATATTATAATATTATGTTATGATTTTCATTAATATTTAGTATTAAATAAATATTAATGATAAAGGAATTATGTGGTATTTAATTCTTATAAATACGTTATTAATGATTGAAAAATCAATATAAATGATAATAGTTATGTGAAAATTATTATGAGACTTGGATAATTATTTTGACTGATAATAAAATTATCTAACATAATTGTTAAGTGTTTAGGCAGAGTTTAATTGAACTTAAATTTGATATTTGTCCGACTAGGCCGTCGGGATGTCAGAATAGTATCGAACTTAACTTAGACTGAAATAATTTGACTTGATAGTAGGTCTTATGTGTGTTATAGACTGATAGAATTATGTGATAATGTGTTTATGTTATTTTATAACGGGGTGATATTATTCTAATTTATAGATCAATATTATTTATATTAGGTTTTCAGTCAAAGCTAAATAGATTGCGTAACGGTAAACATCGGAACATGCAAGTTTTTCTTAACTTGACCTCGAGTTGTTTATTCGAATATGCTTATGGTTAATTATTGTTGATTACCATGTCAATGAATTATTGAATCGTACCCTGTGCATATTGCATGTATTCATCAGGTATGAAATGCTGATTACCTTCATTACTATTCGGTCCAGATATAATTGATATGTTCATGTTCAATGTTCGTTCAGCTATATAAAATTCGTTCATGTTAGTTCACAATTATATTGTATAACTTTAGTGTAAGACCCCAACTTTTATAAATAAAGATGAATTTTTTATAAATATCATTTTTGAATATTATGGAGTTAATTTGATATAATGTTATAGTTGTGGGTAATATTTATAAATTTTTCAAAGTACGCTAATATTCGATTGATCGGGGAATATTCGTTTTAACAGGGAATATTCGTACAACGACACAATCATTGGTAGACCCCACAACGGAATTATTGTCGGATTGAGAAAACGACAAAAATATTTTATTAAAAATAACGGCGGAAGTTTTACCATTGATACTGTTGAACTACTCGGTAGTAAAATTACAGTAATACGTGTGGTTGCATAGTAGCACACGGTGTTGATTATTAATGCTTATGTGAGAAGTCACTCAGTTTGATTCAATTATTGACAGTTAATAATATGAATTATTTAGCGATAATGACGTTTTGTTTTATTCGTATTATTAACGTAATAAAATAGAAACATCTTTTTATATAAAACAGAATACTTTATTAAAGTTATTCTATAAATAGAATATATTATATTTTTTTAAAAAGATTTTTCTTTAAATATGGACCGTCAGATTAAAGTAATCAATCTGGACCGTTCATGGATTAGTTACTATACATTCTATTTTTCTATAAATAGCAGCTCATTGTGCTAGGTAAAATCTAATTACGCACAACACGCAAGTATACGTGGTCAACAAGTAATATAATAGTAAGTAAAGTATCGTTCCCACATAGATTAACACAAATTTCCCTCGCAACTACCAATTTCCTACTAATCCAAATTTTATTAAACTAATCAATCTCCAATTAAATTAAATTGTATCTCAATCATAAAAGAAAAATAAATAATCGCCACAAATACCAAATAAGAAAGTCCAAACAAGCATAGAGAATTAGGCTAATAACTTCACTCTAAGCACCCCTTTGATTTGTATTACCTTATTTCAGTTTAACTCACCATTCCAGCTTATTAATCAAGAACACATAAGTAGTATTAATCACCTCTCGATGAATTAACACCGTATTGACTCAAATCCACAATTAAGATAGAATTTAATCAAACACCTTAATTAATCAAGTCACTATATTTCTAAGTAACTTCCAATTAAGCAAGGTTTAATCCCAAGTCCTCTTCAAGATTACATATGATGTTCAGCATATCTCTATCTCAACAATAATCACTAATTTGCTCTCAACAAATTTAATGACACATGCTATATTAATTAAGTCTAGATTTATATTTCATCTCTCAAATTCATACAAATCACACATAAATTGTTGATCAGGCAATTTATAAATTAACGCTCAAATTAATATAGATAAACTGCACAATAGATATATTAAACTGAAAACCAAGGTTTCACAATCATCGTTCCACTTAGAGATCCATTAAAAGCCTAATAAATAAGTTAGCCCATAATAAATGAATAATACGCTAAATAAACCAAAGGAAACATCATCCCGAATACAGAGCTAGAAAGTTAGAGAAGAAAAGTGATACACCACCCTTCTCCGCCTCTAATTCTGAAACTTCGTGAATTTTCCTCTTCTTCGTTCTTTCCAATCCTTGCTCCCGTTGATAGATAAGCTCCTCTCTTGAACGTCTCTCTATATCTGTTATTAATAGCCTTTTTACTCCTCCAACCAAGACTCCTATTCCATCACAAAGTTCTGCCCAACAGAGTCCAGCTCGCAAAAAAAAACAGTTCAGTTCATGCACCAACGCGGTCCGCGCTGGCTTTTACACTACCGCCGCGCGCTCCGCGTCAGCCTGCCAGCAGCTCTTTCACGCCACAGCGCGGTCCGCGCTCTCCAGCCTAGTGATGCGGCGCGCTCCGCGCCAGGTAGACAGAAACTTCAACATATCCTTAAGACATCCTCAAATGCTCCAATTTGAGACATGAGTTGGAATTACCTACAACCAAACACAAACCCCATCAAACATAACATGAAAATACTCAAAAACTAGCAAGATAACAAGCCATATAAACATAATTCATGGGTTAAACCCCACTCATCAAACTCCCCCAAGCTTGAACATTGCTTGTCCTCGAGCAAAAATGCAATGCAACTAAAATCTAAACTACGAATCCAGAATTAAAACCATACAAATGATTTACTCATGCATCCTCAGAAAAATTAGTAAACAAACACCCTTCATACAAAATTCCATCTGCAAGACCATCACTCTATAATCTAACCCTGTCATTATTAGTATAGTGTGTGTGTGCGTAACACCCATGCCAACCGATACTGAATCAACATAGCTACATAACCAATGTCTATCAACATAGTTGCATAATAGCTATATTAAACTGAAAGCCAAGGTTTCACAATCATCGTTTCACTTAGAGATCCATTAAAAGCCTAATAAATAAGTTAGCCCATAATAAACGAATAATACGCTAAATAAACCAAAGGAAACATTATCCCGAATACAGAGCTAGAAAGTTAGAGAAGAAAAGTGATACACCACCCTTCTCCGCCTCTAATTCTGAAACTTCGTGAATTTTCCTCTTCTTCGTTCTTTCTAATCCTTGCTCCCGTTGATAGATAAGCTCCTCTCTTGAACGTCTCTCTATATCTGTTATTAATAGCCTTTTTACTCCTCCAACCAAGACTCCTATTCCATCACAAAGTTCTGCCCAACAGAGTCCAGCTCGCAAAAAAAACAGTTCAGTTCATGCACCAGCGCGGTCCGCGCTGGCTTTTACACTACCGTCGCGCGCTCCGCGTCAGCCTGCCAGCAGCTCTTTCACGCCACAGCGCGGTCCGCGCTCTCCATCCTAGTGATGCGGCGCGCTCCGCGCCAGGTAGACAGAAACTTCAACATATCCTTAAGACATCCTCAAATGCTCCAATTTGAGACATGAGTCAGAATTACCTACAACCAAACACAAACCCCATCAAAGATAACATGAAAATACTCAAAAACTAGCAAGATAACAAGCCATATAAACATAATTCATGGGTTAAAACCCACTCATCAAAATTCCTTCATTATTTCTTACGAATTCATTGAATTCTAGAGAGAGAAACTATAGAGAGAAACTATAGAGAGAAAGAGAAGAAGAGTATTCTACTACTTAACTACTTCCTTATTTCAGCTCTTCTTTAAAACGATAAGGGGTGTTATTCTTTCTTATTCATGAAGAGAACTGTTGTTATTCCATTTCTTATTATTCTGTTGGAATAACCTGTATACGCGGTCTACCCTATACTTGGTGACATTCTTCTATTATTCTGTTGGAACATCCTGTCTGTGTGTTTTACGCCGGACCTGGTTCCGTCTTTATTATTATTCTGTTGGAACATCTTGTCTGTGTGTTTTACACCGGACCTGGTTCCGTCTTTATTATTATTCTGTTGGAATATCCTGTCTGTGCGTTTTACGCCGGACCTAGTTCTATTATTTATTATTCTGTGGGAATAACCTGTCTGTGCGGTCTATCGCATGCATGGTGATTTCTTTTGTTATTCCATTCTTTATTATACTAAGTTGGTTAAGTTTTGACTTCTATACTCTATGAAATTTGTGGAATATCCTTGATAATTGCGTTTCATCTGGTACCTTTTCATGAAAATATTCTTCTAACCATTCTTGAATTTTACTCCACAAAGCAATATCATGTTGACAATTTGGACGTTGTTAATTATTGGATAAATTAATTCTTGAACTTGTTTTATTGAATTCTTATATCATTGTCATCATCCTCATGTTTATAAAATGTTGAAAGTCATCTGTGGTCTGTAGTGCATAGATGGACTTGGTATGATTATGACCAGGGATTATTCGGTATAATCATGACCGTAATGTTACAAATGATGTGGTAAAAGTCCTTATTGGCCCGTAGTGCATTGATGGACAGTTATTGGCATGATCATGACCATTAATGAATACACGAATATCCTTGGCCGTAGTGCAGGGGTGATTCGATGATGTGGATTATTAAGCTGAGTCCCAGCGATCACAGTGTTGAAAAACCTTTTAAATCATAAAAGATAGTAGAGTTTATTTTCTACTTGACTCTTTTAATGGATTGCTTGTTCCGCTGCAGTTAAACTTGATGTCTATTATATTTTATCAGTTTAACATTGTTGAAGGCTAATGATAATTTATTCTGCATTATCTTAGTCATAATATTTCTTACTGGCTAGTTGAGCTCACCCTTTCTTTTACTGTTCTCTTCAGGAAATGAGAATGTAGCTGGGGCAAGTCGGGGAGCGGAGTGATGGTCCGAATGATAGTATTAGTTAGTAGTCCTCACTATTCTATGTAATGGTGTGTTAATAAGTGTAAAGAGGACTCCTTTTGAGTATGAATACTCTCTAGAAGATAATATTTGTATTCAAACTCACAGTTTATGTTTTGTCGTATTGTACATGACAGTTGTATTAGTAAATTGTATTTGTATTCTGTACTATGTATCTGATGACCCAAGATGGGTGATGTATACCTAATTTTGGGGGCGTCACAGTTGGTATCAGAGCTTAGGGATATGATCCCTGGCTAAGATGTGAGAATAGAACTAGGAGGGGAGAGACGGGGAATTCCTTCGCTAGTATGACCTACCTAAATTTATTTGCATGGTATTTAATTGGTCGGTCATAATATAAGGATAATATATGACATATCAATTAACTTTTATTTTGTGGCAGTATCTAAAAATGGCATCTGAGAATGTTGAGAATAGCAATAGAGCACAGGCGACTGTTGATTCACCACATATCAATAATCAGGATAATGTGCATCAGGAAGGTGACAATCCTCATGCAAACAACAACACTGACCAGATGATGAATGATAGAATGTTCAGAAACTTTATGCAGTTCATGCAACAGCAGGCGAGAGCGGCTCCTGTCCAAAATATAGGTGGAAACACTGAAAACTCTCGGACGGTCACCGCTAAACAGTTTAAGGAGCTGGGACCACCAGAGTTTAAGGGAGAGCCAAAATCACTTATAGCGGAAATATGGATAAAGCAGATTACCAAGATATTTGATGTCTTGGGATGCTCCGAGGAACAAAAGGTTCCCTTTGCCGCCTTTATGTTGCGAGGAGAGGCAGATTACTGGTGGGAATCGATTAAGCGTACTCAACCTGCCGCACTGAAGATGTCTTGGGAGAAGTTCCAAGAGCTGTTCAATGAAAAATACTTTCCCAAAAGTGTTCGTCACATGAAGGAGGTGGAGTTCATCAAATTGGAGCAGAATAATATGACCGTGTCACAGTATGAGGCTAAATTTGCTGAGTTGTCCCGGTTTGCATCCCACTTGGTGGATAATGAAGAGCGAATGACACGAATGTTTTTGCGAGGTTTGAAACCTGAGATACGTCAACATCTTATTTCTCATAAACTGTGTTTGTATTCAGATATTGTGAATAGGGCTCAGTTAGTGGAGCGCGATAACGAGTCAACGCAACCTAAAGAGAGCAGTCGGCAAAATGATAATACCAGTGAGAGCAGTCATCGAAGCGGTGACAACAAGCGTGGAGGGAATCAACAGGCCAGAAATGATAACCACTTCGGTGGTAATCAGGGCCAAAATAATAAGAATGGTCATTTCAAGAAGAGGAGATTCAACAATGATGGAAAGACGTCAGCACCAGCACCCGTTGTTAAGGAAGGAGAACGACCACCTATCATATATTTCAAATGCGGAGGGGAGGGGCACATCAGTCTAAACTGCGTGATGCCGTCTAAAGCATGTTATAATTGTGGAAGAGAAGGTCATTTAGATTTTGTCGTTTACCAAAAATAAGTTCAGCCAAGATGGAGACACCAAAGGCCGTCCTAGAAAAGTCAAAACCGATAGTGCAAGAGAGAGCGTTTGTTGTGACCTCCCAGAAAGCAAGGAACCCGAATGAGGTCATCACGGGTAAGCTTATCATAAACTCTAATGAAGTCTATACTTTATTTGATACCGGTTCTACCCATTCTTTTATTTCTCCTACTTGCGCTCATCGATTAAGTTTGACTCCGGAGAAATTAGACTTTGATTTATCTGTTGAAACTCTATTGGGAGAAACCTTCATTACATCCACGGTTTATAAGTCTTGTTTGGTTCAAGTTGGTACCCACACATTACCTGTCGATCTGATTTCATTAAAAATACTTGCATTTGACGTGATTCTAGGGATTGATTGGTTAACTACTCATCATGCAAAAATTAATTATTTTCGTAAGGTTGTTAGCTTTCATATTTCTAATCGACCTATTATGCAAATTCAAGCAACCAAACCATTAAAATCAATCGTTGTCATCTCAAGCCATAAAGTTATTCGTTTATTGAAAAACGGATGTCAAGCTTTCTTAGCTCATGTCACGGATCTAAACAAAAATACGTCAATTTTGAATAATATTTCTATTCTTAATAAATTCCCTGACGTATTCCCTGAAGAACTTCCTGGCCTACCCCCAGAGCGTGAAATTGAATTTTGTATCGACCTTGAACCCGGTATAAAACCCATTTCCAAAGCCCCATATCGAATGGCTCCTATTGAACTTCAGGAGTTAAAGATCCAACTGCAGGAATTGTTAGACATTGGCTTTATTCGTCCTAGTACTTTTCCTTGGGGTGCTCATGTGCTATTAGTGAAGAAGAAAGATGGAAGTATATGACTTTGTATTGATTATCGGGAGTTGAATCATGTCACCATCAAAAATAGGTACCCATTGCCACGTATTGATGACCTGTTTGACCAGTTGCAAGGAGCACAATTCTTTTCAAAGATCGATCTTCGTTCTGGATATCATCAGCTGAAGGTTAGAACTGAGGATATTCCAAAGACGGCTTTTAGAACTCGGTACGGGCATTATGAATTCCTAGTCATGTCCTTTGGATTGACTAATGCTCCTGCTGCCTTCATGGATATGATCAACCGGGTATTCAAGGAATATTTGGATCACTTTGTGGTCGTCTTTATTGATGACATCCTTATTTATTCCAAAAGCCGTGAAGATCATGAGCAACACTTGAGGCTGGTACTCCAAAAGCTTCGTGAATACAAGCTTTATGCCAAGTTGAAGAAATGCGAGTTCTGGCTGGAGGAGGTAGCATTCCTTGGGCACGTAGTATCAAGTCGTGGAATATCGGTTGACCCGGCAAAGATTGAAGCTATTCAAAGCTGGGAGCAACCTAAATCAGTGACCGAAGTACGTAGCTTTCTTGGTTTAGCTGGTTATTATCGGAGATTCGTGGAAGGATTTTCTCGAATCACTACTCCATTAACTCAGCTGACTCGGAAAGATACAAAGTTCGGTTGGAGCGAAGAATGTGAGCAGAGTTTTCAAGAACTCAAGAGGAGACTCATTTCAGCACCTGTTCTAACAATACCATCTGGCTCGGAGGAATTTGTCATCTACAGTGATGCTTCGAGCAAAGGGTTGGGATGCGTTCTCATGCAACATGGAAAAGTCATAGCCTATGCATCAAGACAACTCAAGGAATATGAGAGGAATTATCCTACTCATGATCTAGAGTAGGCAGCTGTTGTCTTTGCACTTAAAATTTGGAGGCATTACTTGTATGGGGAGAAGGTGGAGATCTTTACGGATCATAAAAGCCTCAAATATTTCTTTACTCAAAAGGAACTCAACATGCGACAACGACGTTGGCTTGAACTGTTGAAAGATTATGATAATACCATTCAATACCATCCTGGAAAAACGAACGTGGTAGCTGACGCATTGAGTAGAAGATCATATGCAAGTACGAGTGCAATATTGTCAACACAAAGGCCCATTTTGTGTGACTTGCAAAGGATGGAGATAGAGTTAAAGACTTCAGGGACCCATGTGATGATGGCGAATATACGAGTAGAACCAACTTTAATCGATAAAGTTAAAGTTGCTCAAGCTACAGACCTGGAGCTGATGCGTATGAGGAAGAAAGTGCAAGAAGGTGCTATGCTGGAAGCAAGAATCGATGAAGAAGGAATACTTCGAGTCAACTCTAGACTTTTTGTTCCTAATAACCCTGATTTAAAGTATGAAATCATGATGGAGGCGCACAACACACCGTTTGCAATCCATGCTGGAAGTACCAAAATGTATCATGATCTTCGTCATACATTTTGGTGGAACAATATGAAGAGAGAGATAGCGTTGTTTATCTCAAGGTGTCTAACTTGTCAACGAGTCAAAGCGGAGCATCAAGTACCAAAAGGTCCATTGCAACCACTTGAAATTCCAGAATGGAAGTGGGAGCACATTACCATGGATTTCGTTACCGGTCTTCCTAAGGTTTCTCAAGGTATAGATGCGATTTGGGTCATTGTTGATAGATTGACCAAGTCTGCTCATTTCTTACCGATACGAGAAACTTATACACTTGAACGTCTTGCTCGTATGTACATAAAGGAGATTGTTAGACTGCATGGTATGCCAGTATCCATAGTTTCTGATCGAGATCTAAGACTCACTTCACGATTTTGGGTTTGTTTACAAAAAGCTATGGGCACAGATTTATGATTTAGTTCGGCATATCATCCTCAGACGGACGGACAATCAGAGGGGACTATTCAAACTCTAGAAGATTTATGAAGACTCTGTGTCTTTGACTTCAAGGGAAGTTGGGACAAGTTCTTACCATTGGTGGAGTTTTCCTACAACAACAGTTATCAAACAAGTATTGGCATGGCTCCATTCGAAGCATTGTAGGAAAAAAATGTCGTTCTCCAGTATGCTGGGATGAGGTGGGTGAAGCAACGTTGTTGGGACCGGAGTTGGTACGTATGACTATAGAAAAGATTCAAACGATCCGACAACGTATAAAAACCTCACAAGATCGACAAAAGAGTTATGTTGATCTTCATCGAAAGGACGTGGAATTTGATATAGGAGATCATGTGTTCTTACGTGTTGCTCCATGGAAAGGAGTTACAAGATTTGGAAAAAGAGGAAAGCTCAATCCTCGATTCATCGGTCCATTTTTAATCCTCGATCGAGTAGGAACTGTGGCTTATAGACTCGCTTTACCACCAAGTATGTCTCATGTTCATAACGTTTTTCACATATCCATGTTACGCAAATATGGGGACGACCCGAACCATATTATTGAGTTAGAACCGGACGAAATAGCAGAGGATTTGACGTATGAAGAAGTTCCTGTTCAAATCTTGGATAAGAAGGAACATATTCTACGCTCCAAGGTTATACCTCAAGTCAAAGTTTTGTGGAGAAACCACGATGTTGAGGAAATGACTTGGGAGTTGGAATCTGAAATGAAATCAGGGTATCCTTACCTCTTCAACATACCAGGTACGTACCCTAATTTCGAGGGCAAAATTTCATAAGAAGGGGAGGTTGTAAGACCCCAACTTTTATAAATAAAGATGAATTTTCTATAAATATCATTTTTGAATATTATGGAGTTAATTTGATATAATGTTATAGTTGTGGGTAATTTTATAAATTTTGCAAAGTACGCAAGTTGTTATATAATATTCGATTGGTCGGGAAATATTCGTTTCAACAGGGAATATTCGTACAACGGCACAATCATTGGTGGACCCCACAACGGAATTATTGTCGGATTGAGAAAACGACAAAAATATTTTATTAAAAATAACGGCGGAAGTTTTACCATTGATACTGTTGAACTACTCGGTAGTAAAAGTACAGTAATACGTGTGGTTTCATAGTAGCACACGGTATTGATTATTAATGCTTATGTGAGAAGTCACTCAGTTTGATTCAATTATTGTCAGTTAATAATATGAATTATTTAGCGATAATGACATTTTGTTTTATTCGTAATATTAACGTAATAAAACAGAAACATCTTTTTATATAAAACAGAATACTTTATTAAAGTTATTCTATAAATAGAATATATTATATTTTATTTAAAAGATTTTTCTTTAAATATGGACCGTCAGATTAAAGTAATCAATCTGGACCGTTCATGGATTAGTTACTATGCATTCTATTTTTCTATAAATAGCAGCTCATTCATTCCTTATTTTTTACGAATTCACTAAATTCTAGAGAGAGAAACTATAGAGAGAAACTATAGAGAGAGAGAAGAAGAGTATTCTGCTACTTAACTACTTCCTTATTTCAGCTCTTTTTTAAAACGGTAAGGGGTTTTATTCTTTCTTATTCATGAAGAGAACTATTGTTATTCCATTTCTTATTATTCTGTTGGAATAACCTGTATACGCGGTCTACCCTATACTTGGTGACATTCTTCTATTATTCTGTTGGAACATCTTGTCTGTGTGTTTTACGCCGGACCTGGTTCCATCTTTATTATTATTCTGTTGGAACATCCTATCTGTGTGTTTTACACCGGACCTGGTTCCGTCTTTATTATTATTCCGTTGGAATACCTGTCTGTGCATTTTACGCCGGACCTGGTTCCATTATTTATTATTCTGTGAGAATAACCTGTCTGTGCGGTCTATCGCATGCATGGTGATTTCTTTTGTTATTCCATTCTTTATTATACTCAGTTGGTTAAGTTTTGACTTCTATACTCCATGAAATTTGTGGAATATCCTTGATAATTGCATTTCATCTAGTATCTTTTCATGAAAATATTCTTCTAAGCATTCTTGAATTTTACTCCACAAAGCAGTATCATGTTGACAATTTGGACGTTGTTAATTCTTGGATAAATTAATTCTTGAACTTGTTTTATTGAATTCTTATATCATTGTCATCATCCTCATGTTTATAAAATGTTGAAAGTCATCTGTGGCCTGTAGTGCATAGATGGACTTGGTATGATTATGACCAAGGATTATTCGGTATAATCATGACCGTAATGTTACAAATGATGTGGTAAAAGTCCTCATTGGCCCGTAGTGCATTGATGGACAGTTGTTGGCATGATCATGACCATTAATGAATACACGAATATCCTTGGCCGTAGTGCAGGGGTGATTCGATGATGTGGATTATTAAGCTGAGTCCCAGCGATCACAGTGTTGAAAAACCTTTTAAATCATAAAAGATAGTAGAGTTTATTTTCTACTTGACTCTTTTAATGGATTGCTTGTTCTGCTGCAGTTAAACTTGATGTCTATTATATTTTATCAGTTTAACATTGTTGAAGGCTAATGATAATTTATTCTGCATTATCTTAGTCATAATATTTCTTACTGGGCTAGTTGAGCTCACCCTTTCTTTTACTGTTCTCTTCAGGAAATGAGAACGTAGCTGGGGCAAGTCGGGGAGCGGAGTGATGGTCCGAATGATAGTATTAGTTAGTAGTCCTCACTATTCTATGTAATGGTGTGTTAATAATATAATGAGGACTCCTTTTGAGTATGAATACTCTCTAGAAGATAATATTTGTATTCAAACTCACAGTTTATGTTTTGTCGTATTGTACATGACAGTTGTATTAGTAAATTGTATTTGTATTCTGTACTATGTATCTGACGACCCAAGATGGGTGATGTATACCTAATTTTGGGGGCGTCACATTTAGCCAGCTTATTATTCAATTCTTTCTATCATGATATATCTTTAATTTATTGAACTTATACTTGCTGGGTAAACTTATTGCTCACCCTTGCTATATCATGATTAACATTGAAGATAAGGCGAATACGTTCGGATACAGTAAAGGATAAAGCCAAGTTCAACTTGGGATTAAATGGGCAGCTAAATTGTAATAGTATAGTATAGTAATAACATTATATGTTAGATAGTTTATGAATTGTGTATAAGTTAAGGTTACTTGACCTTGGGGAATAATGAGTAATGTAATGTATAAACAATCTGTGTTTATATCTTCCGCAATATTTATAGAAATAGTATACCAGATCCGTGGTGATTTGTGGCCGGAATTTAGGGCTTTCACAGTTGGTATTAAAGTTGTAGGTTATAAACCTTAGGTAAGGTTACCTGAGACTAATAACCGCAGTGATTAAGATAAGTACTAACTCAAATAGAGTTAGTGTGTCGGTAAGATTGAAAGACGAATCTCGGCGAACTATAAAAGATACAGAGTTCCCTAACTCTGATAATAAAGTTGAATAATAGTGATGAATAGATAAAGTCTAAAAGACTAAAAGTACAGTGACAGAAGATCGTAAAACAAAACGATCAAGATATAGAAGCGAATCGTAATATATACGATGAGATCACCCCGTGATCTGATAAGGCTATAGTATGGAGAAGGATAAAGCGAATGATTGAAAAGTTTACAGCAAGATTGCTGTGTGTCAGTTGTACTATGAATTGGTACAGATTCAGAAAAGGATTATGAATACGGATTAAATGAAATTCATATTGAGAAGGGAGTTAGGATAATTATTGAAATGTCTGTGTCGAGCTATTTGATATATACCTGTTGAGAAGGTGATTCTTTTCTCAGGTATATAATAGATAGGTAGGGTATAGTTAGAGAATATAAGGTTAAGTACAAGTTCTTAAAATTCATACTTGTGGTACGTTCGTGACTCATAATTATATGAAACGTTTATGAACCCCTCAGCGCATGGACGCCAAAGGTCTGTCTAGGACAAGTTCTTAAACTCATATGATTGTGGCAAGTTCCTGATCTCATAAGTGTGGTAAGTGTGACAAATTGGGTAGAACTAAGTGTGAATGGAGTATTGAGGATTATAGGAACAGATAGATTGATTAAGCAATTGATTATTAGTGGAGACATAGGTTTTTTCAAATCTCCTAACTATGCTAGACTTCAAAATTTTTGACATCAAACTAAATACGCACTATGTGCTCTTGAAAATGAATTTTTATTCTCAACTCCTGGTGACCATTGTGTATGTGTGGACTTCGGGCCACCGACACATCGTTACCTGTTGAGATGATAAAACTAATTTGTAATGACTTTTGAACGGTTTAAAGAATAGTCTATGCTACTCATTTCGTCTAGACGATAATGATTTGAAATATCAAAATATATTTTTATTTATAACTTATGTACCATGTAACCTGGTGCAGAGATGATAAAAAGTTGATAGAGTTGTAATACATGAATACTTAGAGTTGTAATACATGAATACTTAGTGTTGAATTTGATTTAAAATCGTTGTTCCACTATTGTATGATGTGTTATGACAAAGTCACTCGATGACGGCATCCTCAAACGGGCTGTTAATATAGTACAACATCATGACGTCATTTTCAACAAAATTTTCAAAATTTTAAGTTGCCAACGGGGTTTTGGCTACACACATTCGTATTTTGATTGAAGTTGATTATTGATATGAGTCTAAGTTATTCGATTCGGCTAGACCAACTTTTATGAACACTCTAAGCGTTCTTTGAAAATTTTATCGAAACAAATTGTTTTGGTACGGAATTCTATGATAAGACTGAGGTAAAAATTTTGTGCCTATGACAGAAATGAGAAACAGATCAAACCAGTATTATTGGGCCAGTACAGGGTAGAATGGGCTGATCACCCACTAAGTTCATAAGACCAGTGCGGTTTGCGGATGAATTTCAATAAAACCTGTTCGAAAATGACAGACAATAGTCTATATAACTCCTCAGCAATATTTGAAAATTTTTATTCTTGTGAGGAATGTGTTGGGTAGCGAGTGATGTTGAGAATGAATGGTGAATGGTTCAAGGTGTAACGTGTAAGGTAAATTTCGGGGACGAAATTTTTAGAAGAAGGGGTGAATGTGACAACCCGGGAATTTAGATAATTTTATAAAATTTTAAAAGATTGAATAAAGGTTAAATAATAGACCTAGACAGAAAATAAGTGTATGGATTCGATAATTTCAGGAAGGAATTTTGTGAATCTAAAATATTTGCGATGAATTATTCAGGATTAAGGGTATAAGTGTATATGTTATGTGTATATGGTTGTATATGTGTACAGTATGTGGTTAAGGGTCAAGGGTTAACTAGATAAGCTATATCAGTGATAAACGCTAATATTATATTAAGAACGTCAACGTTCAGCTAGAAAATTCTTACGATTTATAAGAAACCCTAAAAACGGTTCTGAAAACCCTAATTTCAATTTCGGGAATCTGAAACCCTAATTCGAAAGTTGAAAACCCTAATTTGGGAATTCAAATGCTATTATAAGGTTTAAACGTTATTATGTATAACCTAATTATGGAAACCCTAATAATTAGAAATCCTAATTATTAGAAATCGTAATTTCTAATTGGAAACCCTAATTGCAAAAATTAGGAACCCTAATTGCTAATTAAGAAGGCTTTATGTTAATTAGGAAATATTAATCATAATTTTCAAGTTATAAGTAATTAGGAAACCCTAATCTAATTAGGAAACCTAATTTCTAAATTAGAAAGATTATTTTGCTATTTAAAACCCTAATTGGAAGTCTTAGAAATTAAATTACAAAAAAAAATCTAAGGGTTAAACCCTAAACCCTAAAGGTAAGGGTAAATAACTTGTATGCCATTAAAATTAAAAAAAAAGACTAAAATACCCTTATAGTATTTCTTTATATGTTGAGTGCAAATCTTACCAAGATAATGGGTTGTTAACCAACTAAAGGCTATCCCATGTGCCTATATCAATTATATCAGCTAACATGCCAGTTATATACATTACATTATAATTTATATAGATTAAAATGTAAGAAAATCTCTTACTTTATTTAGCAAATCAACCAAGACCTTCTCTCTCTAAAAATTCGAAGTGTGTATAAAGTTAAGCTTAGATCATCTGTTAGCGCTCCAATAACAAACATCAATGATCAGATCCTAGATCAAGGCTCAAAAAGGTATAAAAACCCAAACTTAGAAAATTATGTGATTCATGTTATTTGTTGTTATTTTTTCTTAAAAGTTGTGTTAGAGGGTGTCATTTGGTGATCTGGGTTGTTAGATCTTAAATCCATAACATCAAAGTGCTCGAAATTGAAGATTTTAGAAATCTGGAAAATTTGAAAAAAAATTGTCTGACAAGCAGATGTCAAGGCTTATAGATCATTCCTTGTTATTTGTTTTAGTGTTTTAAATGTTTGAACTTGTAGTATGTTATGTGGTCTTTGTTCTGGAACTTGAATCATGGTCTGATCGTGTCTAGAACTCAAGATATGAGTGGTCAAAGTGGGTTGACCGTTCACGAAAATCGAATTCTGGGCAGCCCAGAATTTCAGTAACCTCTGACAGCCATTTTCTAGTCTTCGGATCTTGCTACTGTTAATGTTAATGACCATGTTAGTGTTTGATCTTTGTATTCTGACATGAATACTACACATCTAAGCCATTAGACCCACCAGATCGTTCACAGGATCAAAGATATGATCGGTCAAACTTGGGTTGACCATCTGCCGAAGAACATTTCTGGAAAACCCAGAAATGTTCAAAGACAGTTTTTCTGGGCTACTTTGACCAGCCTAGATCTTACGTAGGTGATGTTGTTAGGTTGAAGTGATGTTATATAAATGTACCCTGACATGTATGCTATAAGATTTGACCATTAGCTCATACAAAGTGAAATTAGAATGAAAGATATGAAGATCGAAAGTAGCTAGCCCAATCTGTTCTTCATTTCTGGGTAACCCTGAAATGAAGAACAGCTTCTGACATGATCTTTGAGGACTGATAACTCTCTGATATGTTGACGTATGACCTTGAAACTTGTTTTGAGTTGTAGTACTACATTAGTACTACAATAGCAACACTTTATCTGCCCAGGAGACCTAATCAACACGAATCTAGAATCGGTCAAGCGAAGCATCCGGTAACTGGCTATGAACAATCTGGGTTTGCTCAAAGAACACAATCAGCGACGGTTTTGTCGCCTAATGCACCTTTAGCGACACTTAATTTCTGAAAATAACTATTTCATTAAATAATTAGAGAAAATTAGTTTTTAATTATTAAAAATACATAATAAATTCCTAAAAATTATTTTAAATTATAAAAATGAGTTTTTAATAATTTTGAATATATTTCATTAATATTTAATATTTTTGGAATATTAAGGGTATTTAATTTATTTAATTATAATATTAAATAAATTATTTAAAAATAATTTTAATACTTGAAAGTTCATGAAAAATTATATTATGGTATAAGAAAATATTTTAAGTTATTTTTGATGACTTTTAATATTTTGTGATGAGTTTCATTAATAAATTAATATTAATGGTGATTAATTTATTTAATAAATATATTAAATAAATTATGGAAAAATAGAATTAATGCATTAAAAATTATATAAAAATAATTTAAGTATTATAAAAATATTTTAAGTTATAAAATATAACTTTTGATATTTTGTCATAAAAAATATTAATATTTAATATTAATGGAAATTATCGACTAATGGATTTAAATGTTTAAAAATCATATAAATATAATTTTAAGGTATTAAAAATACTTTGATATATTATAATATTATGTTATGATTTTCATTAATATTTAGTATTAAATAAATATTAATGATAAAGGAATTATGTGGTATTTAATTCTTATAAATACGTTATTAATGATTGAAGAATCAATATAAATGATAATGATTATGTGAAAATTATTATGAGACTTGGAAAATTATTTTGACTGATAATAAAATTATCTAACATAATTGTTAAGTGTTTAGGCAGAGTTTAATTGAACTTAAATTTGATATTTGTCCGACTAGGCCGTCGGGATGTCAGAATAGTATCGAACTCAACTCAGACTGAAATAATTTGACTTGATAGTAGGTCTTATGTGTGTTATAGACTGATAGAATTATGTGATAACGTGTTTATGTTATTTTATAACTGTGATGATATTATTCTAAATTATAAATCAATATTATTTATATTAGGTTTTCAGTCAAAGCTAAATAGATTGCGTAACGGTAAACATCGGAACATGCAAGTTTTTCTTAACTCGACCTCGAATTGTTTATTCGAATATGCTTATGGTTAATCATTGCTGATTACCATGTCAATGAATTATTGAATCGTACCCTGTGCATATTGCATGTATTCATCAGGTATTAAAGGCTGATCACCTTCATTACTATTCGGTCCAGATATAATTGATATGTTCATGTTCAATGTTCGTTCAGCTATATAAAATTCGTTCATGCTAGTTCACAATTATATTGTAGAACTTTAGCCAGCTTATTATTCAATTCTTTCTATCATGATATATCTTTAATTTATTGAACTTATACTTGCTAGGTAAACTTATTGCTCACCCTTGTTATATCATGATTAACATTGAAGATAAGGCGAATATGTTCGGATACAGTAAAGGATAAAGCCAAGTTCAACTTGGGATTAAATGGGCAGCTAAATTGTAATAGTATAGTATGGTAATAACATTATATGTCAAATAGTTTATGAATTGTGTATAAGTTAAGGTTACTCGACCTTGGGGAATAATATGTAATGTAATGTATAAACAATTTGTGTTTATAACTTCCGCAATAGTTGTAGAAATAGTATACCAGATCCGTGGTGATTTGGGACCGGAATTTAGGGCTTTCACAGTTGGTATTAAAGTTATAGGTTATAAACCTTTGGTAAGGTTACCTGAGACTAATAACCGCAGTGATTAGGATAAGTACTAACTCAAATAGAGTTAGTGTGTCGGTAAGATTGAAAGACGAATCTCGGCGAACTATAAAAGATACAGAGTTCCCTAACTCTGATAATAAAGTTGAATAATAGTGATGAATAGATAAAGTCTAAAAGACTAAAAGTACAGTGACAGAAGATCGTAAAACAAAACGATCAAGATATAGAAGCGAATCGTAATATATACGATGAGATCACCCCGTGATCTAATAAGGCTATAGTATGGAGAAGGATAAAGCGAATGATTGAAAAGTTTACAGCAAGATTGCTGTGTGTCAGTTGTACTATGAATTGGTACAGATTCAGAAAAGGATTATGAATACGGATTAAATGAAATTCATATTGAGAAGGGAGTTAGGATAATTATTGAAATGTCTGTGTCGAGCTATTTGATATATACATGTTGAGAAGGTGATTCTTTTCTCATGTATATAATAGATAGGTAGGGTATAGTTAGAGAATATAAGGTTAAGTACAAGTTCTTAAAATTCATACTTGTGGTACGTTCGTGACTCATAATTATATGAAACGTTTATGAACCCCTCAGCGCATGGACGCCAAAGGTCTGTCTAGGACAAGTTCTTAAACTCATATGATTGTGGCAAGTTCCTGAACTCATAAGTGTGGTAAGTGTGACAAACTGGGTAGAACTAAGTATGAATGGAATATTGAGGATTATAGGAACAGATAGATTGATTAAGCAATTGATTATTAGTGGAGACATAGGTTTTTTCAAATCTCCTAACTATGCTAGACTTCAAAATTTTTGACATCAAACTAAATACGCACTATGTGCTCTTGAAAATGAATTTTTATTCTCAACTCCTTGTGACCATTGTGTATGTGTGGACTTCGGGCCACCGACACATCGTTACCTGTTGAGATGATAAAACTAATTTGTAATGATTTTTGAACAGTTTAAACAATAGTCTATGCTACTCATTTCGGCTACACGATAATGATTTGAAATATCAAAATATATTTTTATTTATCACTTATGTACCATGTAACCTGGTGCAGAGATGATAAAAAGTTGATAGAGTTGTAATACATGAATACTTAGTGTTGAATTTGATCTAAAATCGTTGTTCCACTATTGTATGATGTGTTATGACAAAGTCACTCTATGACGGCATCCTCAAACGGGCTGTTAATATAGTACAACATCATGACGTCATTTTCAACAAAATTTTCAAAATTTTAAGTTGCCAACGGGGTTTTGGCTACACACATTCGTATTTTGATTGAAGTTGATTATTGATATGAGTCTAAGTTATTCGATTCGGCTAGACCAACTTTTATGAACACTCTAAGCGTTCTTTGATAATTTTATCGAACCAAATTATTTTGGTACGGAATTCTATGATAAGACTGAGGTAAAAATTTTGTGCCTATGATAGAAATGAGAAACAGATCAAACCAGTATTATTGGGCCAGTACAGGGTAGAATGGGCTGATCACCCACTAAGTTCATAAGACCAGTGGGGTTTGCGGATGAATTTCAATAAAACCTGTGCGAAAATTACAGACAATAGTCTATATAACTCCTCAGCAATATTTGAAAATTTTTATTCTTGTGAGGAATGTGTTGGGTAGCGAGTGATGTTGAGAACGAATGGTGAATGGTTCAAGGTGTAATGTGTAAGGTAAATTTCGGGGACAAAATTTTTAGGACAACCCGGGAATTTGGATAATTTTATAAAATTTTAAAAGATTGAATAAAGGTTAAATAATAGACCTAGACAGAAAATAAGTGTATGGATTCGATAATTTCAGGAAGGAATTTTGTGAATCTAAAATATTTGCGGTGAATTATTCAGGATTAAGGGTATAAGTGTATATGTTCTGTGTATATGGTTGTATATGTGTACAGTATGTGGTTAAGGGTCAAGGGTTAACTAGATAAGCTATATCAATGATAAATGCAAATATTATATTAAGAACGTCAACGTTCAGCTAGAAAATTCTTACGATTTATAAGAAACCCTAAAAATGGTTCTAAAAACCCTAATTTTAATTTCAGAAATCTGAAACCCTAATTCGAAAGTTAAAAACCCTAATTTGGGAATTCAAATGCTATTATAAGGTTTAAACGTTATTATGTATAACCTAATTATGGAAACCCTAATAATTAGAAATCCTATTTATTAGAAATCGTAATTTCTAATTGGAAACCCTAATTACAAAAATTAGGAACCCTAATTGCTAATTAAGAAGGCTTTATGTTAATTAGGAAATATTAATCATAATTTTCAAGTTATAAGTAATTAGGAAACCCTAATCTAATTAGGAAACCTACTTTCTAAATTAGAAAGATTATTTTTCTATTTAAAACCCTAATTGGAAGTCTTAGAAATTAAATTGCAAAAAAAAAATCTAAGGGTTAAACCCTAAACTCTAAAGGTAAGGGTAAATAACTTGTATGCCATTAAAATTAAAAAGAAAAAGACTAAAATACCCTTATAGTATTTTTTTATATGTTGAGTGCAAATCTTGCCAAGATAATGGGTTGTTAACCAACTAAAGGCTATCCCATGTGCCTATATCAATTATATCAACCAACATGCCAGCTATATACATTACATTATAATTTATATAGATTAAAAAGTTAGAAAATCTCTTACTTTATTTAGCAAATCAACCAAGACCTTCTCTCTCTAAAAATTCGAAGTGTGTATAAAGTTAAGCAAAGATCATCTGTTAGCTCTCCAATAACAAACATCAATGATCAGATCCTAGATCAAGGCTCAAAAAGGTATAAAAACCCTAAACTTAAAAATTTATGTGATTCATGTTATTTGTTGTTGTTTTTTCTTAAAAGTTGTGTTAGAGGGTGTCATTTGATGATCTGGGTCGTTAGATCTTAGATCCATAACATCAAAGTGCTTGAAATTGAAGATTTTAGAAATCTGGAAAATCTGAAGAAAAAAAATTGTCTGACAAGCAGATGTCAAGGCTTATAGATCATTCCTTGTTATTTGTTTTAGTGTTTTAAATGTTTGAACTTGTAGTATGTTATGTGGTCTTTGTTTTGGAACTTGAATCATGGTCTGATCGTGTCTAGAACTCAAGATATGAGTGGTCAAAGTGGGTTGACCGTTCACGAAAATCGAATTCTGGGCAGCCCAGAATTTCAGTAACCTCTGACAACCATTTTCTAGTCTTCGGATCTTGATACTGTTAATGTTAATGACCATGTTAGTGTTTGATCTTTGTATCCTGACTTGAATACTACACATCTATGCCATTAAACCCACCAGATCGTTCACAGGATCAAAGATATGATCGGTCAAACTTGGGTTGACCATCTACCGAAGAACATTTCTGGAAAACCCAGAAATGTTCAAAGACAGTTTTTCTGGGCTACTTTGACCAGCCCAGATCTTACGTAGGTGATGTTGTTAGGTTGAAGTGATGTTATATAAATGTACCCTTACATGTATGCTATAAGATTTGACCATTAGCTCATACAAAGTGAAACTAGAATGAAAGATATGAAGATCGAAAGTAGCTAGCCCAATCTGTTCTTCATTTCTGGGTAACCCTGAAATGAAGAACAGCTTCTGACATGATCTTTGAGGACTGATAACTCTCTGATATGTTGATGTATGACCCTGAAACTTATTTTGAGTTGTAGTACTACATTAGTACTACAATAGCAACACTTTATATGCCCAGGAGACCTAATCAACACGAATCTAGAATCGGTCAAACGAAGCATCCGGTAACTGGCTATGAACAATCTGGGTTTGCTCAAAGCACACCATCAGCGACGGTTTTGTCGCCTAATGCACCTTTAGCGACACTTAATTTCTGAAAATAATTATTTCATTAAATAATTAGAGAAAATTAGTTTTTAATTATTAAAAATACATAATAAATTCCTAAAAATTATTTTAAATTCTAAAAATAAGTTTTTAATAATTTTGAATATATTTCATTAATATTTAATATTTTTGGAATATTAAGGGCATTTAATTTATTTAATTATAATATTAAATAAATTATTTAAAAATAATTTTAATACTTGAAAGTTCATGAAAAATTATATTATGGTATAAGAAAATATTTTAAGTTATTTTTGATGACTTTTAATATTTTGTGATGAGTTTCATTAATAAATTAATATTAATGGTGATTAATTTATTTAATAAATATATTAAATAAATTATGGAAAAATTGAATTAACGCATTAAAAATTATAGAAAAATGATTTAAGTGTTATAAAAATATTTTAAGTTATAAAATATAACTTTTGATATTTTGTCATAAAAAATATTAATATTTAATATTAATGGAAATTATCGACTAATGGATTTAAATGTTTAAAAATCATATAAATATGATTTTAAGGTATTAAAAATACTTTGATATATTATAATATTATGTTATGATTTTCATTAATATTTAGTATTAAATAAATATTGATGATAAAGGAATTATGTGGTATTTAATTCTTATAAATACGTTATTAATGATTGAAGAATCAATATAAATGATAATGATTATGTGAAAATTATTATGAGACTTGGAAAATTATTTTGACTGATAATAAAATTATCTAACATAATTGTTAAGTGTTTAGGCAGAGTTTAATTGAACTTAAATTTGATATTTGTCTGACTAGGCCGTCGGGATGTCAGAATAGTATCGAACTCAACTCAGACTGAAATAATTTGACTTGATAGTAGGTCTTATGTGTGTTATAGACTGATAGAATTATGTGATAACGTGTTTATGTTATTTTATAACTTTGACGATATTATTCTAATTTATAGATCAATATTTTTTATATTAGGTTTTCAGTCAAAGCTAAATAAATTGCGTAACGGTAAACATCGGAACATGCAAGTTTTTCTTAACTCGACCTCGAATTGTTTATTCGAATATGCTTATGGTTAATCATTGCTGATTACCATGTCAATGAATTATTGAATCGTACCCTATGCATATTGCATGTATTCATCAGGTATGAAAGGCTGATCACCTTCATTACTATTCGGTCCAGATATAATTGATATGTTCATGTTCAATGTTCGTTCAGCTATATAAAATTCGTTCATGCTAGTTCACAATTATATTGTAGAACTTTAGCCAGCTTATTATTCAATTCTTTCTATCATGATATATCTTTAATTTATTGAACTTATACTTGCTGGGTAAACTTATTGCTCACCCTTGCGATATCATGATTAACATTGAAGATAAGGCGAATACGTTCGGATACAGTAAAGGATAAAGCCAAGTTCAACTTGGGATTAAATGGGCAACTAAATTGTAATAGTATAGTATGGTAATAACATTATATGTTTGATAGTTTATGAATTGTGTATAAGTTAAGGTTACTCGACCTTGGAGAATAATGTGTAATGTAATGTATAAACAATTTGTGTTTATATCTTCCGCAATAGTTATAGAAATAGTATACCAAATCCGTGGTGATTTGGGACCCAGATTTAGAGCTTTCACAGTTGGTATTAAAGTTGTAGGTTATAAATAGATAGGTAGGGTATAGTTAGAGAAGGTGATTCTTTTCTCAGGTATATAATAGATAGGTAGGGTATAGTTAGAGAATATAAGATTAAGTACGAGTACTTAAAATTCATACTTATGGTACGTTCGTGACTCATAATTATATGAAACGTTTATGAACCCCTCAGCGAATGGACGCCAAAGGTCTGTCTAGGAAAAGTTCTTAAACTCATATGATTGTGGCAAGTTCCTGAACTCATAAGTGTGGTAAGTGTGACGAACTGGGCAGAACTAAGTGTGAATGGAGTATTGAGGATTATATGAACAGATAGATTGATTAAGCAATTGATTATTAGTGGAGACATAGGTTTTTTCAAATCGCCTAACTATGTTAGACTTCAAAATTTTTGACATCAAACTAAATACGCACTATGTGCTCTTGAAAATGAATTTTTATTCTCAACTCCTGGTGACCATTGTGTATGTGTGGACTTCGGGCCACCGACACATCGTTACCTGTTGAGATGATAAAACTAATTTGTAATGATTTTTGAACGGTTTAAAGAATTGTCTATGCTACTCATTTCGGCTAGACGATAATGATTTGAAATATCAAAATATATTTTTATTTATCACTTATGTACCATGTAACCTAGTGCAGAGATGATAAAAAGTTGATAAAGTTGTAATATAGGAATACTTATTGTTGAATTTGATCTAAAATCGTTATTCCACTATTGTATGATGTGTTATGACAAAGTCAGTCGATGACGGCATCCTCAAACGGTCTGTTAATACAGTACAACATCATGACGTCATTTTCAACAAAATTTTCAAAATTTTAAGTTGCCAACGGGGTTTTAGCTACACCAATTCGTATTTTGATTGAAGTTGATTATTGATATGAGTCTTAGTTATTCGATTCGGCTAGACCAACTTTTATGAACACTCTAAGCGTTCTTTGAAAATTTTCCCGAACCAAATTGTTTTGGTTCGGAATTCTATGATAAGACTGAGGTAAAAATTTTGTTCCTATGACAGAAATGAGAAACAGATCAAACCAGTATTATTGGGCCAATACAGGGTAGAATGGGCTGATCACCCACTAAGTTCATAAGACCAGTGCGGTTTGCGGATGAATTTCAATAAAACCCATGCGAAAATGACAGACAATAGTCTATATAACTCCTCAGCAATATTTGAAATTTTTTATTCTTGTGAGGAATGTGTTGGGTAGCGAGTGATGTTGAGAAGGAATGGTGAATGGTTCAAGGTGTAATGTGTAAGGTAAATTTCAGGGACAAAATTTTTAGAAGAAGGGGTGAATGTGACAACCCGAGAATTTGGATAATTTTATAAAATTTTAAAAGATTGAATAAAGGTTAAATAATAGACCTAGACAGAAAATAAGAGTATGGATTCGATAATTTCAGGAAGGAATTTTGTGAATCTAAAATATTTGCGGCGAATTATTCAGGATTAAGGGTATAAGTGTATATGGTTGTATATGTGTACAGTATGTGGTTAAGGGTCAAGGGTTAACTAGATAAGCTATATCAGTGATAAACGCTAATATTATATTAAGAACATCAACGTTCAGCTAGAAAAGTCTTACGATTTATAAGAAACCCTAAAAACGGTTCTGAAAACCCTAATTTCAATTTCGGGAATTTGAAACCCTAATTCGAAAGTTGAAAACCCTAATTTGAGAATTCAAATGCTATTATAAGGTTTAAACGTTATTATGTATAACCTAATTATGGAAACCCTAATAATTAGAAATCCTAATTATTAGAAATCATAATTTCTAATTGGAAACCCTAATTGCAAAAATTAGGAACCCTAATTGCTAATTAAGAAGGCTTTATGTTAATTAGGAAATTTTAATCATAATTTTCAAGTTATAAGTAATTAGGAAACCCTAATCTAATTAGGAAACCTAATTTCTAAATTAGAAAGATTATTTTTCTATTTAAAACCCTAATTGGAAGTCTTAGAAATTAAATTACAAAAAAAAAATCTAAGGGTTAAACCCTAAACCCTAAAAGTAATGGTAAATAACATGTATGCCATTAAAATTAAAAAGAAAAAGACTAAAATACCCTTATAGTATTTCTTTATATGTTGAGTGCAAATCTTGCCAAGATAATGGGTTGTTAACCAACTAAAGGCTATCCCATGTGCCTATATCAATTATATCAGCCAACATGCCAGCTATATACATTACATTATAATTTATATAGATTAAAAAGTAAGAAAATCTCTTACTTTATTTAGCAAATCAACCAAGACCTCTCTCTAAAAATTCGAAGTGTGTATAAAGTTTAGCTTATATCATTTGTTAGCTCTCCAATAACAAACATCAATGATCAGATCCTAGATCAAGGCTCAAAAAGGTATAAAAACCCTAAACTTAGAAATTTATGTGATTCATGTTATTTGTTGTTATTTTTTCTTAAAGGTTGTGTTAGAGGATGTCATTTGGTGATCTGAGTTGTTAGATCTTAGATCCATAACATCAAAGTGCTCGAAATTGAAGATTTTAGAAATCTGGGAAATTTGAAAAAAAATTGTGTGACAAGCATATGTCAAGGCTTATAGATTATTCCTTGTTATTTGTTTTAGTGTTTTAAATGTTTGAACTTGTAGTATATTATGTGGTCTTTGTTCTTGAACTTGAATCATGGTCTGATCGTGTCTAGAACTCAAGATATGAGTGGTCAAAGTGGGTTGACCGTTCACGAAAATCGAATTCTGGGCAGCCCAAAATTTCAGTAACCTCTGACATCCATTTTCTAGTCTTCGGATCTTGCTACTGTTAATGTTAATGACCATGTTAGTGTTTGATCTTTGTATCCTGACATGAATACTACACATCTAAGCCATTAGACCCACCAAATCGTTCACAGGATCAAAGATATGATCGGTCAAACTTGGGTTGACCATCTGCCGAAGAACATTTTTGGAAAACCCAGAAATGTTCAAAGACAGTTTTTCTAGGCTACTTTGACCAGCCCAGATCTTACGTAGGTGATGTTGTTAGGTTGAAGTGATGTTATATAAATGTACCATGACATGTATGCTATAAGATTTGCATTAGCTCATACAAAGTGAAACTAGAATGAAAGATATGAAGATCGAAAGTAGCTAGCCCAATCTGTTCTTCATTTCTGAGTAACCCTGAAATGAAGAACAGCTTCTGACATTATCTTTGAGGACTGATAACTCTCTGATATGTTGATGTATGACCCTGAAACTTGTTTTGAGTTGTAGTACTACATTAGTACTACAATAGCAACACTTTATCTGCCCAGGAGACCTAATCAACGCGAATCTAGAATCGGTCAAACGAAGCATCCGGTAACTGGCTATGAACAATCTGGGTTTGCTCAAAGAACACAATCAGCGACGGTTTTGTCGCCTAATGCACCTTTAGCGACACTTAATTTCTGAAAATAATTATTTCATTAAATAATTAGAGAAAATTAGTTTTTAATTATTAAAAATACATAATAAATTCCTAAAAATTATTTTAAATTCTAAAAATGAGTTTTTAATAATTTTGAATATATTTCATTAATATTTAATATTTTTGGAATATTAAGGGTATTTAATTTATTTAATTATAATATTAAATAAATTATTTAAAAATGATTTTAGTACTTGAAAGTTCATGAAAAATTATATATGGTATAAGAAAATATTTTAAGTTATTTTTGATGAATTTTAATATTTTGTGATGAGTTTCATTAATAAATTAATATTAATGGTGATTAATTTATTTAATAAATATATTAAATAAATTGTGAAAAAATAGAATTAATGCATTACAAATTATATAAAAATGATTTAAGTGTTATAAAAATATTTTAAGTTATAAAATATAACTTTTGATATTTTGTCAAGAAAAATATTAATATTTAATATTAATAGAAATTATCGATTAATGGATTTAAATGTTTAAAAATCATATAAATATGATTTTAAGGTATTTAAAATACTTTGATATATTATAATATTATGTTATGATTTTCATTAATATTTAGTATTAAATAAATATTAATGATAAAGAAATTGTGTGGTATTTAATTCTTATAAATGCGTTATTAATGATTGAAAAATCAATATAAATGATAATAATTATGTGAAAATTATTATGAAACTTGGAAAATTATTTTGACTGATAATAAAATTATCTAACATAATTGTTAAGTGTTTAGGCAGAGTTTAATTGAACTTAAATTTGATATTTGTCCGACTAGGCAGTCGGGATGTCAGAATAGTATCGAACTCAATTCAGACTGAAATAATTTGACTTGATAGTAGGTCTTATGTGTGTTATAGACTGATAGAATTATGTAATAATATGTTTATGTTATTTTATAACTTTGATAATATTATTCTAATTTATAGATCAATATTATTTATATTAGGTTTTCAGTCAAAGCTAAATAGATTGCGTAACGGTAAACATCGGAACATGCAAGTTTTTCTTAACTCGACCTCGAGTTGTTTATTCGAATATGCTTATGGTTAATCATTGCTGATTACCATGTCAATGAATTATTGAATCGTACCCTGTGCATATTGCATGTATTCATTAGGTATGAAAGGCTGATCACCTTCATTACTATTCAGTCCAGATATAATTGATATGTTCATGTTCAATGTTCGTTCAGCTATATAAAATTCGTTCATGCTAGTTCACAATTATATTGTAGAACTTTAGCCAGCTTATTATTCAATTCTTTCTATCATGATATATCATTAATTTATTAAACTTATACTTGCTGGGTAAACTTATTGCTCACCCTTGCGATATCATGATTAATATTGAAGATAAGGCGAATACGTTCGGATACAGTAAAAGATAAAGCCAAGTTCAACTTGGGATTAAATGGGCAACTAAATTGTAATAGTATAGTATGGTAATAACATTATATGTTAGATAGTTTATGAATTGTGTATAAGTTAAGGTTACTCGACCTTGGGGAATAATATGTAATGTAATGTATAAACAATTTGTGTTTATATCTTCCGCAATAGTTATAGAAATAGTATACCAGATCCGTGGTGATTTGGGACCCGAATTTAGAGCTTTCACAGTTGGTATTAAAGTTGTAGGTTATAAACCATAGGTAAGGTTACCTGAGACTAATAACCGCAGTGATTAGGATAAGTACTAACTTAAATAGAGTTAGTGTGTCGGTAAGATTGAAAGACGAATCTCGGCGGACTATAAAAGATACAGAGTTACCTAACTCTGATAATAAAGTTGAATTGTAGTGATGAATAGATAAAATCTAAAAGACTAAAAGTACAGTAACAGAAGATCGTAAAACAAAGCGATCAAGATATAGAAGCGAATCGTAATATATACGATGAGATCACCCCGTGATCTGATAAGGCTATAGTATGGAGAAGGATAAAGCGAATGATTGAAAAGTTTACAGTAAGATTGTTCTATGTCAGTTGTACTATGAATTGGTTCAGATTCAGAAAAGGATTATGAATACGGATTAAATAAAATTCGTATTGAGAAGGGAGTTAGGATAATTATTTAAATGGCTGTGTCGCGCTATTTGCTATATACCTGTTGAGAAGGTGATTCTTTTCTCAGGTATATAATAGATAGGTAGGGTATAGTTAGAGAATATAAGGTTAAGTACGAGTACTTAAAATTCATACTTATGGTACGTTTGTGACTCATAATTATATGAAACGTTTATGAACCCCTTAGCGAATGGACGCCAAAGGTCTGTCTATGACAAGTTATTAAACTCATATGATTGTGGCAAGTTCCTAAACTCATAAGTGTGGTAAGTGTGACGAACTGGGCAGAACTAAGTGTGAATGGAGTATTGAGGATTATAGGAACAGATATATTGATTAAGCAATTGATTATTAGTGGAGACATAGGTTTTTTCAAATCTCCTAACTATGCTAGACTTCAAAATTTTTGACATCAAACTAAATACGCACTATGTGCTCTTGAAAATGAATTTTTATTCTCAACTCCTGGTGACCATTGTGTATGTGTGGACTTCGGGCCACCGACACATCCTTACCTGTTGAGATGATAAATCTAATTTGTAATAATATTTGAACAGTTTAAAGAATAGTCTATGCTACTCATTTTGGCTAGACGATAATGATTTGAAATATCAAAATATATTTTTATTTATCATTTATGTACCATGTCACCTGGTGCAGAGATGATAAAAAGTTGATAGAGTTCTAATATAGGAATACTTAGTGTTGAATTTGATCTAAAATCGTTATTCCACTATTGTATGATGTGTTATGACAAAGTCACTCGATGACGGCATCCTCAAACGGGCTGTTAATATAGTACAACATCATGACGTCATTTTCAACAAAATTTTCAAAATTTTAAGTTGCCAACGGGGTTTTGGCTACACACATTCGTATTTTGATTGAAGTTGATTATTGATATGAGTCTAAGTTATTCGATTTGGCTAGACCAACTTTTATGAACACTCTAAGCGTTCTTTGAAAATTTTCCCGAACCAAATTGTTTTGGTACGGAATTGTATGATAAGACTGAGGTAAAAATTTTGTGCCTATGACAGAAATGAGAAAGAGATCAAATCGGTATTATTGGGCCAGTACAGTGTAGAATGGACTGATCACCCACTAAGTTCATAAGACCAGTGCGGTTTGCGGATGAATTTCAATAACACCCGTGCGTAAATGACAGACAATAGTCTATATAACTCCTCAGCAATATTTGAAAATTTTTATTCTTGTGAGGAATGTGTTGGGTAGCGAGTGATGTTGAGAACGAATGGTGAATGGTTCAAGGTGTAATGTGTAAGGTAAATTTCGGGGACGAAATTTTTAGAAGAAGGGGTGAATGTGACAACCAGAGAATTTGGATAATTTTATAAAATTTTAAAAGATTGAATAAAGGTTAAATAATAGACCTAGACAGAAAATAAGTGTATGGATTCGATAATTTCAGGAAAGAATTTTGTGAATCTAAAATATTTGCGGTGAATTATTCAGGATTAAGGGTATAAGTGTATATGTTCTGTGTATATGGTTGTATATGTGTACAGTATGTGGTTAAGGGTCAAGGGTTAACTAGATAAGCTATATCAGTGATAAACGCTAATATTATATTAAGAACGTCAACGTTTAGCTAGAAAATTCTTAAGATTTATAAGAAATCCTAAAAACGGTTCTGAAAACCCGAATTTCAGTTTCGGTAATCTGAAACCCTAATTCAAAAGTTGAAAACCCTAATTTGGGAATTCAAATGCTATTATAAGGTTTAAACGTTATTATGTATAACCTAATTATGGAAACCTTAATAATTAGAAATCCTAATTATTAGAAATCGTAATTTCTAATTGGAAATCCTAATTGCAAAAATTAGGAACCCTAATTGCTAATTAAGAAGGCTTTATGTTAATTAGGAAATATTAATCATAATTTTCAAGTTATAAGTAATTAGAAAACCTTAATCTAATTAGAAAACCTAATTTCTAAATTAGAAAGATTATTTTTCTATTTAAAACCCTAATTGGAAGTCTTAGAAATTAAATTGCAAAAAAAATCTAAGGGTTAAACCCTAAACCCTAAGGGTTAAACCCTAAATCCTAAATGTAAGGGTAAATAACTTGTATGCCATTATAATTAAAAAGAAAAAGACTAAAATACCCTTATAGTACTTCTTTATATGTTGAGTGCAAGTCTTGCCAAGATAATGGGTTGTTAACCAACTAAAGGCTATCCCATGTGCCTAAATCAATTATATCAGCCAACATGCCAGCTATATACATTACATTATAATTTATATAGATTAAAAAGTAAGAAAATCTCTTACTTTATTTGGCAAATCAACCAAGACCTTCTCTCCCTAAATATTCGAAAATGTAGAGTGAGAGTGTGTATAAAGTTAAGCTTAGATCATATGTTAGCTCTCCAATAACAAACATCAATGATCAGATCCTAGATCAAAGCTCAAAAAGGTATAAAAATCCTAAACTTAGAAATTTATGTGATTCATGTTATTTGTTGTTATTTGTTGTTAAAAGTAGTGTTAGAGGGTGTCATTTGGTGATTTGGGTTGTTAGATCCCAGATCCATAACATCAAAGTGCTCGAAATTGAAGCTTTTAGAAATCTAGAAAATTTGAAAAAAAATCGTCTGACAAGCAGATGTCAAGGCTTATAGATCATTCCTTGTTATTTGTTTTAATGTTTTAAATGTTTGAACTTGTAGTATGTTATGTGGTCTTTATTCTAGAACTTGAATCATGGTCTAATCGTGTCTAGAACTCAAGATATGAGTGGTCAAAGTGGGTTGACCGTTCACGAAAATCGAATTCTGGGCAGCCCAAAATTTCAGTAACCTCTGACAGCCATTTTCTAGTCTTCGGATCTTGCTACTGTTAATGTTAATGACCATGTTAGTGTTTGATCTTTGTATCCTGACATGAATACTACACATCTAAGCCATTAGACCCACCAGATCGTTCACAGGATCAAAGATACGACCGGTCAAACTTGGGTTGACCATCTGCCGAAGAACATTTCTGGAAAACCCAAAAATGTTCAAAGACAGTTTTTCTTGGCTACTTTGACCAGCCCAGATCTTACGTAGGTGATGTTGTTAGGTTGAAGTGATGTTATACAAATGTACCGTGACATGTAGCTAGCCCAATCTGTTCTTCATTTCTGGGTAACCCTGAAATGAAGAACAGCTTCTGACATGATCTTTGAGGGCTGATAACTCTCTGATATGTTGATGTATGGCCCTGAAACTTGTTTTGAGTTGTAGTACTACATTAGTACTACAATAGCAACACTTTATCTGCCCAGGAGACCTAATCAGCACGAATCTAGAATCGGTCAAACGAAGCATCCGGTAACTGGCTTTGAACATTCTGAGTTTGCTCAAGAACACAATCAGCGACGGTTTTGTCGCTTGATGCACCTTTAGCGACACTTAATTTCTGAAAATAATTATTTCATTAAATAATTAGAGAAAATTAGTTTGTAATTATTAAAAATACATAATAAATTCCTAAAAATTATTTTAAATTCTAAAAATGAGTTTTTAATAATTTTGAATATATTTCATTAATATTTAATATTTTTGGAATATTAAGGGTATTTATATATAATATTAAATAAATTATTTAAAAATTATTTTAATACTTTAAAAATTATATTATTGTATAAAAAAATATTTTAAGTTATTTTTGATGACTTTTAATATTTTGTGATGAGTTTCATTAAAAAATTAATATTAATGGTGATTAATTTATTTAATAAATATATTAAATAAATTATGGAAAAATAGAATTAATGCTTTAAAAATTATATAAAAATGATTTAAGTGTAATAAAAATATTTTAAGTTATAAAATATAACTTTTGATATCTTGTCATAAAAAACATTAATATTTAATATTAATGGCAATTATCGGCTAACAGATTTAAAGGTTTAATATATGATTTTAAGGTATAAAAAATACTTTGATATATTATAAATATATTATAATATTATGTTATGATTTTTATTAATATTTAGTATTAAATAAATATTAATGATAAAAGAATTATGTGGTATTTAATTCTTATAAATACGTTATTAATGATTGAAAAATCAATATAAATGATAATAATTATGTGAACATTATTATGAGACTTGAAAAATTATTTTGACTGATAATAAAATTATCTAAGATAATTGTTAAGTGTTTAGGCAGAGTTTAATTGAACTTAAATTTGATATTTGTCTGACTAGGCCGTCGGAATGTCAAAATAGTATCGAACTCAACTCAAACTGAAATAGTTTGACTTGATACTAGGTCTTATTTGTGTTATATACTGATAGAATTATGTGATAGCGGGTTTACGTTATTTTATAAATGTGATGATATTATTCTAATTTGTAGATCGATATTATTTATATTAGGTTTTCAGTCAAAGCTAAATAGATTGCGTAACTGTAAACATCGAAACATGCAAGTTTTTCTTAACTCGACCTCGAGTTGTTTATTCAAATATGCTTATGGTTAATGATTGTTGATTACTATGTCATTGAATTATTGAATTGTACTCTGTGCATATTGCATGTATTCATCAGGTATCAAAGGCTGATCACCTTCATTACCATTTGGTCCAGATATAATTGATATGTTCATGTTCAATGTTTGTTCAGCTATATAAAATTCGTTCATGCTAGTTCACAATTATATTATAGAACTTTAGCCAGCTTATTATTCAATTCTTTCTATCATAATATATCTTTAATTTATTAAACTTATACTTGATGGGCAAACTTATTGCTCACCCTTGCTATATCATGATTAACATTGCAGATAAGGCGCATACGTTTGGATACAGTAAAGGATAAAGCTAAGTTCAACTTGGGATTAAATGTGTAGCTAAATCGTAATAGTATAGTATGGTAATAACATTATATGCTAGATAGTTTATGAATTGTGTATAAGTTAAGGTTACTCAACCTTGGGGAATAATGTGTAATGTAATATATAAATAATTAATGTTTATATCTTCCGCAATAGGTATAGAAATTGTATACCAGATCCGTGCTGATTTGGGACCTAGATCTGGAGCTTTCACAATAGGAATTATCTCTTCATTAGCTACCTTAATATACAAAGGTATAGGCAACTTTTTAGGAAGTAATCCTAATTGTCTAGCAAAATCGCATGCTATAAACAAACAAATATCACCCGAATCAAACAACACGTAAGCATTTATGTCATTGCTCAGAATAATACATGCAACTACGTCCCCTGATACAACTGCATCTTGGACTGTCATATTAAAGGTACGAGCCATAGGCCTACCCGTCATTGTTGGACCACCAATAGCTAACTTACTGCTATTAGCGCCCTTATTCTTGTTCGTCCCTTTCTTTGGGCAGTTATTTGCTATGTGGTTAGTTGACCCACATACAAAGCATATGTGGTTCTTCTTCGAACTTGGACAGTTAGGAAAAATATGCCCCTCTTGTCCACAGTTATAGCATACGGCCTTCCCCTTGAGACAAACTCCTAAGTGAGTCTTCCCACATGTCTTGCACACCTCCATCCTCCTCTTTGAATCTCCTTGCTTCCCTCTGGTATTCCCAGAGTTAAACCCTTTCCTCTTGTGACCTTTGGCACTCCTGCAGGCTCCCTCTGTCTTCACTCCCCCATCAACCTTTCCCTTATTCTTCTTATCCTTGTGGCACTGGCTTAAAGCCTCGCTCCTACCTTCGGCGATTATCGCCTTCTCTAGTATAGTCGCAAAGGAAGTACTTTGGAACACCGATATCTTGTTATAGAGACAGGGTTTCAAGCCCTGCTCAAATCGTCTAGCTTTCCTAACCTCAGTGTCCACTTGGTGTGGAGAAAATCTCATCAGTTCGTTGAACTTGGCAGCGTATTGGGGAACCGTCATCTCCCCTTGTTTCAAGTTAAGAAACCGTATTTCCATCCTTCCTTGCCTACTCATGGGAAAATAGTTCTCGAAGAAAATCTCTTTGAATCTTACCCACGTTACATTCTCGGTACCAGCCCTAGCTTGGTTGACCTCCAACCAAAAGTTGGCCTCTCCCTTCATCATATAGGTTGCAAAGGCAACCTTTTAACCCTCGTCGATATTTGTAATGACAAATGCCTTCTCGATTTCTTTTTCCCACGTTTGGGCTTCTATTGGGTCCGTAGTTCCTTTGAACTCTGGTGGACCGACACTCTTGAAATCCTTAAAAGTAGTAGCTCGTACTACTCTAGGATTTACGAGGATATTAGCCCTATTTCTATTAAACGTGGTTGTTAACAAGTTAACAAATTCCTGCATCTGGTTAACCGGACCTCCCTCCGGTTGATTAACATTAGCTTCTTGATTACGTTGTCTCCTTCTTGGCGGCATTTTGCTGTTACAATAAACAACATATTTCGTTATTATTCGCTTCTCATTAGTTAGTTATTATTCAAGATTAAATAATAACTTCAGCATTCATTACTCAATATGTTCTGAAAAGGCTTATATTGATTCATTCCTTGTAGTATAATACTACATCATTCGCATTACATAGCCTAAGCTGATTACATTACTATCCCGCAATTACTTTCTAAAAATTGGAATTTACAAAAGACTAAACTTTGTTATACAAAAGAGGGTTTTACGTCACTACTAGATACACAATATTTACATATCTAATTCTACTCTAGCTACTACTAGATTACATCTGCCGCAAGGCATTATCAAAATTCACAGTGGCAAGACAGGCGATAACATCACAGCTGATAGTATGCCAAGTCTGTCCAACCTCTATTGGATACCTAGCTCCTTGCTGTTGGAAATCTTTATGAGAACTCCTATGAATATAGGATATCCTCCCTATCTTCTATTTCTTGGTCTTTAGCTCCTTCCTGAGCTCAAAGACCTCTTGTTTTAGCTCATGGACCTTGTCCTTAGCTAAAACTCTCTGGTCATGTTCCTGCTCCCACATAGACTCCACATCTGTCTTATCCTCTAAGACAGCATGGAGTTCCTCTTTTAACTCCTTTACCTCGCTATAATACTGGATGTTTCTATCCAATACTGCCATAAAAAATGCTCCCATTGACTCCCCTGGAGTCATCTCTTCCTCAGGTGCTATGGTGTTAAATGACACCACTTCCACCTCATCTTCCAATATGTCGTCGAAAATCGACATTAGTTCGTGGTTCTTTGAGTCTCCAAACTCAATCACCACTACTTCCGGTTCCTCTGCTATTGGGTTCTGTATAACCTCTATCTGATTAACCGATTCTTCACTTTCTACCTCTACGTCTCTATACATTCCATTTTCTCCTGACATCTTCAATAAAACAATCAAGTTTGATTAGTACACGTCAGTAGAATAATAAAAATACATAACTTATATAATACATTTTTATAGGGTTAATTTCCATCTTTTACTTCCTTGACTCTTCTTAAGGTTATGACTTAAGGTTCTAATTCCCCCCTTAAGTTTTATAACCTAATATTTTGATACCAACCTATGACGTCCCCAAATTCGGGTATCTTCCAACTAGACAGATGGTGCTACACACTGCTACAGTTCACACATACATTCAATTGAAATGCTTCAAAAGAATGAAGATGTCTTATATATTCCAAAATAATATTCCCTTCCCAGGTTCTTTATAACCATTACATTAGTTCTTTGTCATAATATCAATTACATTACAACATTAAACCTATATTATTACATAGGTAAGCTATAGGTTCGCCTTAGCCTTCCCTTTATCCTTGTCGGATCCTTTGGTCCATTCGGTCTTAGCTGCGTTCATATGGTTCAAGCAAGAGTGAGCATAACTAGCTCAGCAAGTACAATAATTCCATTTAATAATATGCTTATATCATATAAATCATATATCTTCAATAACTGAACAATATTTATGAAGTACTATCGATGATTCAAAATAACACTTATCTTTTTCTTCAAAACGTTTTACAATAACAATATTCAGTAAAACATTAATTTCGGTCCAAGACCATGAGTATTACATACTTTCTTTAAAAAGAATAACCCAGCACTAAGTCCATAAGTCCGACATTACTTACGAGCACGTCTAGGTGATCAGCCAATAGTACTCTATGTTGATCAACACTACATTCTTTAAATGTATATACGTTTAAGTTGTGGCAATCTCACGTGCCTGTCGTTTGACGACAAAACATTTTAGCATACTCAGTCTTCATTTGAAAACCATACTAACATAGTTTGGTAAAACATTGACAATACTTGATAGATTATAAGAAATCTAACATATCATAAGTCTAGCCGAAAGAATTGACTTTGACTTCATCATTCATCAATTCATGTGTAAGAATACATGAATTACAAAGCTTGCCAAGATTGAACTGAGACAAGGGTTAGAACACTTGCCTTCAGTGTCTACTACTGTTATTATACATTCACTTTAAGTCTTTAAGGTCTCTACAGTAAATGATCACATAACATAACACATTAGGTCATGAATAAATATACATGGTTCCTAATGAATCTTACCCCTCTTCTCAATCTAATCATGTATTAGATTTGTTACTATTGGTTTCGGCTTGTCGTTATAGTTTACATTGTCATTATGTTCATGTTCGATTGATTATATTCAACCTTTAGTTATCATACTTAAGGTTTAACAATGTTTTAAACAATGTTATTTCATGCTTTAGTTTATTACTAATTAGTTTACTTTCCTTCTTTACTTACAAACTATTCTTACTGAGCAATCCCTAAGGCTGGCGCTGCGCCGCCAGCTTCCCTTCATTGACCGACATCGTGGCGCGACACATCAATAGGTTTACCCCGGTTTCGGCGCTACAGCGCCAACTTCAGTACATTGGGCCACGCTGCGACGCCAAACTCTAGTAGGTTATGGCATTCTCGGCGCTGCAGTGCCACCTATTTGGCCTTGGACTGGCGCCGGGCGCCAGCTCTGCGCACCAAAATTTTTTTATAGACTTTTAACTTTGTGAACTTCTCGGACTCCAAATTTGATCATTTTAAGTCCGAATTAGCTCGTTAAAAAGCCATTAGCTCACAAATCACATACTCTACGCGTTCATACAAGAATTTTACATTTTTGAATTCGTTAACTCAAAATTCACCTATTTGTCCATTTTTAACGAGAACGATAAATGTTCATGAACGTTCAACACTCGTTTCTTCGTTCTAAGTAGGAATTTGGTCATTTTCGAGTCGGCAACTCTATAATACGAAATAAGACTTGTTTCCATCGAAAACCAGCATTTTTGAGCTCAATGTCAAAATTCAACTTCCAATCCGAGAATTTCACGAAATCGACGATTATCGTCCAATCGTGTGAATTCCTGCATAACTTTGTTACTTATGATTTGTTCATTATTTCAAATGGATTCTATTTATCATATTGACATCTTAACTTACTCATTTCATTAACTTATTTTAATGATAAGTTATTACTTGTTCTTTATGAGCTTATAACTTATATCAAAGTATAAACTACATATAATTTCATTTCTCATGACTTATGATAGTTTATATCTTCTAACAATCATTCTTACATCCTTTTATTATACTAACTTCATTCATGTAAACATGTTACAAGTCTTACAAGTTCTTCCTTAGTTTATAGCTTATCTATGAACAAAGTGCTTATTCACGTCTTATTAAGACTTAAATCCTTAGATTATTCATTCTTATCATTTCTTAGCATACATGTCCATTAATCCATACTTCCTTTATCAACCTATAATAGTAGAGATGGAAGACTAATAACATAGGAGGCTTACCATTGATGAACAAGTTTTCTACTTCTTTTCTAACAAACGAAAGTCTAGCTTATTCTTGCTTATTCTCTCTAATAATTAAGTTAAAAGGGTTGGAAGAAAGTTAACAAACAACAAATTAAATCCTAAGCTTGCTATTTATTGAATTTCCTAAGTTAGGGTATAATGGACAATAGCCAATCCCACCTCCTTATTACAGCTCCATACTATTCATTACCTAGCTATTAAGTAAACATGCTTATTACACAATTTACTTGGCCATCACATTAATATCTTGGTCACCAAGATTAAACATATGATCATGGGTTGCCCCATGGGTCACACTAACCCATTGGATCAATAGCTTAAGCTTAGGTTTACTTAACTTAGCTTAAGCTCTTGGGCTTGCATTAATCCACATTGGATTATACATTACAAACATTTGGGCTTTAACATTGATTAGCATTGGGCTTTATTATTATCCCAATTGAACTTAACAACTTCTTGCCAAATCCTAGAAGCCCATTCATTTGGCTTAAAACCTTAGAACGTATACTCTACGTATTATTCTCGTATTCTCACTCGTATATTCATTCAACATATACGACATACCATCATTCATATATACTCGTATAATACTTCGTATCATACTCGTATTCATTTCCTCGTACAATACTTACGTATCATACTATTATCACTTTAACTAGTTAATGCTTTATTTTTCCTAATGTTCCCAAATTAAGTCCGCAGGCAAAAATTACGTTTTCCATACTTGAATTATTATTTCATAATCCAACTCACCTCGGTATTCTATCATTACGTATTTCTCAGAAGTTCAAAAATAATTCTCAAGCAAAAATCGATGAATAGTGTTTTTCAGAAAATTTCTCGAAAAACTTTTATTTTCGTCTTGAAAATTCAAACACTTTAATTCCTTCACGTAGTCAAAATACTACGTCGTTTCGACGTTTCTAAGTTATAGAACGACATTCATCTTATTAACACATAACAATAGTAAATAATATAATTTTATTCATTATTTAATTATATAAAATTATTTACAATGGATCTGAATTTCTCGGTCGTTATAGGAAAATTCAGACGTTAGAAGATATGTTGAGATCTTGCGTCATGGATTTCAAGGATAGTTGGGATGATCACCTACCATTAGTAGAGTTTGCGTATAACAATAGTTATCATGTGAGCATAAGCAAGCCGCCTTACGAAGCTTTGTATGGTAGGAAGTGCATAACACCATTGTGTTGGGATGAAGTGGGAAAACGCCGGATGCTAGGACCTGAATTGGTGCAGCAGACAGTGGATATAGTGAAGCTGATACGAATACGTTTGGTAGCAGCTCAAGATAGACAGAAGAAATATGCGGATTCGCATCGAATAAATAGAGAGTTTGAAGTAGGTTCGTACGTATTTCTGAAGGTATCTCCCTGGAAAGGAAAGATACTCTTTGGAAAGAAGGAAAAGTTAAGTCCAGGGTTTATAGGACCTTTTGAGATATTAAAAAGGGTAGGAGAGGTAGCTTACATGGTAGCGTTATCTCTGAACTTAGAAAGAATACATAATGTGTTCCATGTATCTGTGTTACGTCCTTATAAGCTAGATTATAAGCACGTGATAGAACATGAACCTATTTATATTTAGAAGGACTTGACGTTCGAAGAAATGCCTATTCAAATCATTGATAGAAAAGAGCAAGTTCTGCGGAACAAAGTTATACCTTCGGTAAAGATGTTATGGAAGAACCACGATGCCGAAGAAGCAACGTGGGAACTTGAAGAAAAGATAAAGAAAAATTACCCTCAGTTATTTGTTTAATGTAAGATGAGATTCTGGGGACAGAATCCTTATAAGGGGAGAAGGATGTAACGACCGAGAAATTTGAATTTATTGTAAAATAATTTTATTTAATTAAATAATGAATAAAATTATAATATATGTTATTATTACGTGTTAGTAAGATGAAGGTTGTTCTATAACCTAATCATGTCGGAATGAAGTAGTATTTTGGCTACGTGGTAGAATTAAAGTGTTTGAATTTCCAAGACGAAAATAAAAGTTTTCCGAGAATTTTTTTGAAAAACACCATTCACGATTTTCTGATCGAGAATTATTTTTGAACTTCCGAGAAATACGTAACGATAGAATATTAAGGGAAGCTGGATTATGTAATAATAATGCACGTATGGCAAACATAGTTTTTCGCCCACGGACTAAATTTGAGAACGTTTGGGAAAGTAAAGTGTTAATGAGTTAAAAGATGATCGTATAATACGTAAGTATTGTACGAGGTAATGAATACATACAAGGTATTATATGAGTATGTATGAATGATTTTATGTCATATATGATAAATAAGTATACGAGTTAGAATATGAGAAGAATACGTAAACTATACATTATAAGGCTTTAAGCCAAATGTATTGGACTTGTAGGATTTGGTAGGAATTATACAAGCCCAAGTGTAGGAATGGTTAGAGTCCAATGGTAAGTATTGTTAAGGCCCAAATATTTGTTAAATGCAAGCCCAAAGAATAAGTTAAGTTAATTAAACCTAAAGCTCAAATTAAGAACCAGATCCGTGGATCGATCCAATGGGTAAGAATGACCCATGGGGCAACCCATATGGGCCCCATGATCACATGGTATGATCTTGGTGAGCAAGCAAAACATAAGTTGTGTGGTTAGCAAGAAATAAATAGTAAGGCGGTTAATTAAGGAGGTGGGATGGCTTAATGACCAAACTACCCTAATCTAGGATTTCCTATAAATAGAAGGAATGCTAGATCATTTGTTACTTGTTACTTGTTAATCTTCCATCTCTTCAATTGTAGGTTGATAGAGAAGTGTTGATTGGTAGAACATGTATGCTAATTAAGAAGTGATGAGAATGACTAATCAGAGGACTTAAACCTTCATAAGCCATGAACAAGAAATTCATATTTAAGTTATGAACTAAGGAAGAACATGTAAGAACTTATCATGTGTCTAAGTTATTGGAATATGTTTGGTTAGGATGTTAGTATGATGTAATGAATCCATTTGAAACGATATAAAAATCTGAAGTAACGAAATTATGGCGGAATTCACAAGTTTAGACGATAATCGTCGAAATCGTGAAATTCTCGAAATGGAAGTCAAAATTTGACATTAAACTTGGAAACATTGGTTTTCGATGGAGAATAGTCCAAGTTGGCATTCTAGAGTTGCGGACTCGAAAAAAGCTAGAGGCTTGTTGCTGTCAATTATGAGCACATGGGATTGTTGAAGTGGTTCACCCACTCAACCTATTGTCAAAACCTATTCTAGCCAAAATAATACAACTAGGGGCAAAATGGTCTTTTTGTAAATTATTTTAATGGCAAAATTGGTACTTGTCAAACCCTTAGGGTTTAACCCTTAGGGTTTAGCACAAAAATAAAGGATTTTTCCACTAGGGTTTACACAAAATAAAAATTAAATAAATTTTAGTTTCTAAAATTTTGAAATTTGGGTTTTGTAATTATGATTAGTTTTCTAATTATGCTATACAGGAACATTAGGGTTTAATATCATATAATTATCATTAACATTGCTAAAATATAAATTAGGGTTTACGATTTTGATAATTAGGGTTACCAATTTATAATTAGGTTTTCTAATTATCAAGTTAGGGTTTAAAATTTTAGGGTTTCCAAAATTAGCAATTGAAATTATAATACTTGCTAATTAATCACATTAACACAATTACAACCAATCTCGAACTCTAATTTAAATTTCAAATTATGATTTTTCATTTCTAAAAATTATTTAGGGTTTCTAGATTATAATTAGGGTTTTCTAAAAATTAGGGTTTCTAGAATTTTAATTAGGGTACACCTAATTAATACATTTAATACACGACATAAATTATATAACACACTTATAAAACAATCTTGCACTCTAATTTGGATCTCAAATTAGGGTTTAACATTATTACTAGGGTTTGGTCATAATACACCGTAATTGACCTACCATTATCAATACGGAAATACATTACATATTCATAGTACTGAAAAATCAAAATATAATTAATATTATATTATTATTCTCATACATTGACAATAATCCAAAATTAGGGTTTGGATTCCATATTTTATTTATCCTTCCTATTTAACCTTAATAATTAAGGTAAAATAATTAACTTAATAGCATGTACTAAAATTCATATAATAAAATAATTATTATAATTATTCTAAAAATCACTTCATATATTATTTAAATAATATATGATTATATTTTTGTGGAAAATAATTAATAAAATATTTCTACCATAATTTAATTATTATTAGAATATACTCTATAATAATCAATAATTCTAAAATAAATTTCCTTGTAAACATTTATGCAATAAATATATTTTTATTTACCACATAAATACATATACTCAATATCTTGTACAAATCCTCATTCTTAATAAAAAAAAATTATACGCAAAATTTCTTATTTATTTATGTAGAAAATATCGGGTTGTTACATTCACCCTCTCTTATAAAAGATTTCGTCCCCGGAATCAACGTTTTAAAACCTATACATGCACGGTTACATAGTATACACAATCTTTGCGAGTAGATCTCGATCAAAATTGATCGAACTGGTCTTTAACTATTCACATAAAGCTTGTCTTTCTGATTAAACGGAAATCTGATTTCTAAAAGAACTCAAATTTCTCCCTCAATATTTCTTTATAAAATAATTTACTATATATAAGAAAATCATATATAAGAAAATAACATTTGTTCGAGTAATACCTGGAGTTGCATCCTCGGCTGCTACTGTTTCTTGAACGGTCATGTTGAAAACTCCTTCGGTTGGTTTTGTTGGTTCATTTGTTGAAGTCTGTCCCGCTATTGCCAATGTCATGCTGCCTTTTTCCCGTATTTGCATTCTTTTCCTCGCATCTCCTTCTTGGACACTCTTTCACCTTATACTCCATTGATTCACACTTAAAACACCTACTATACATTCTTGGATTGGGACAGTTGGGAGAGACACGTCCCTTTTGTCCACACTTATAACACACAAACTTTCCCTTTATCTCCATTCCTTTTATCGTACAGGTGGCAAAAGCTGTATTTTGCCCCTTCGTTATCCTAGCTATCACAATTGTGTCACCAGGGTCAGTTGATCTTCCAATCTTGACGGTTCAATGGCCTTGAAGTCTTTGACGTTCGTCGATCGATTATCTTGCTGATCTTTCTGTGACTGGTATTCCGTTCTGCATAACTTGATCGTCCATCTTTGCAAAATTCTATATCGGGTCTGGTTATCTTCCAGCTTTGTTGACAGGTTCTTCTGCCCGTGTATTTTGTTTTCGTCTCCTTGGCGATATTATCACAATTTATTCTTTATTCTAAGCCTTATCATATACGTATAATCATATAACACAAAACTTTATATTCGAATAATCATGTACTCAAAATATTAGATTTTGAAAATTTTGGTTTTCTGTATTAACCAGTACTCATAATTAACTATTATCTTTATACCAACTTATTTCATTAATCCCTTTTAAATTCATATTCATAACACTTGACATACCATAGCACATATTGCTTTAATCATCCGCTATCCCTTTGTTACTCAAAAGTCAGGAATCGCTGCCATAACTTATACAAAATTTGAAAAATAATACCATATACGAACATACTTATCATATATACATGATAGAGTCCTACATATTCAAGTAATACCAGTACCACTTATTTCTTACGCCTCCACTAAGGATCAATTACTTAGAAATCTGTCTATTCTCATTATCCTCAATAATCCATTCACACCTAACTACACCTAGTTCATCCAACTTACCATACATTATGAGTTTAAGAACTCACCACAAACATACGAGTTTAAGAACTCAACATTGACCACATATTCTTTAACTATACTTTACCTATCAGACATATTATCGCCTATGGGTCTGGTACTACACTTTTCAAATCAACCACCTCATTGAGGTAGGTTTCAATGTGAGCCTCTATTTCAGCTATTGGCTTTGATATTGGCTCAGGTATGGAGATTGACTTCTTCTTGACGATCTGAGGGTATCCTAATCCTTTCTATTTACACACATAATTTATCTAAACTAGCATATAGTATATACACACAGCACATAATAATATTATATAAGTTATCTTTTATTTTGTCGTACGATGAATTTATTCAATTCATCTCTTTTTAAACTCTATATGAGTTATTTATATTTTCAACGTTTAGGGTTTCACCCTTGAGGTTTAACCCTAAGGTTTAGCACAAAATGAAGGATTTTCCCACTAGGGTTTACACAAAATAAAAAATAAATAAAAATTAAATAAATTTTAGTTTCTAAAATTTTGAAATTTGGATTTTCTAATTATGATTAATTTTCTAATTACGCTATACAGGAATATTAGGGTTTAATATCATATAATTATCATTAACATTGCTAAAATAGAAATTAGGGTTTACGATTTTGATCATTAGGGTTACCAATTTATAATTAGGTTTTCTAATTCTCAAGTTACGGTTTAAAATTTTAGGGTTTCCAAAATTAGCAATTGAAATTATAATACTTGCTAATTAATCACATTAACACAATTACAACTAATCTCGAACTCTAATTTAAATTTCAAATTAGGGTTCCTCATTTCCAAAAATTATTTAAGGTTTCTAGATTATAATTAGGGTTTTCTAAAAATTAGGGTTTCTAGAATTTTAATTAGGATTCACCTAATTAATACATTTAATACACGACATAAATTATATAACACACTTATAAAATAATCTTGCACTCTAATTTGGATCTCAAATTAGGGTTTAACATTATTACTAGGGTTTGGTCATAATACACCGTAATTGACCTACCATTATCAATACGGAAATACAGTACATATTCATAGCACTGAAAAATCAAAATATAATTTATATTATATTATTATTCTCATACCTTGACAATAATCCAAAATTAGGGTTTAGATTCCATATCTGATTTATCCTTCCTATTTAACCTTAATAATTAAGGTAAAATAATTAACTTAATAGCCTGTACTAAAATTCATATAATAAAATAATTATTATAATTATTCTAAAAATCACTTCATATATTATTTAAATAATATATGATTATATTTTTATGGAAAATAATTAATAAAACATTTCTACCATAATTTAATTAATATTAGAATATACTCTACAATAATCAATAATTCTAAAATAAATTTACTTGTAAACATTTATGCAATAAATATATTTTTATTTACCACATAAATACATATACTCAATATCTTGTACAAATCCTCATTCTTAATAAAAAAAAATTTATACGCAAAATTTCTTATTTATTTATGTAGAAAATATCGGGTTGTTACAGTGCATTCTTCACCTTATCTACCAACGTTGAACCGTTTCCCATCTGAAATAATTTTTCGTCGGATTCTGTCGGATATTTAATTTCCAACTCCATCTTTGCCATTTCTGATATTAGCTTCTCCTGAGCAGTCAACATCATTAACTTCTCCCGTTCCTTTCTACTTAAGGCATCAGCAACAACATTCGCTTTTCCGGGATGATAGAAAATCTCACAGTCATATCCTTTGATCAACTCCAATCATCTTCTTTGCCTCATATTCAAATCTTTTTGTGTAAAGATATACTTCAGACTTTTATGGTCGGTATATATGTCACACCTCTCTCCATAAAGATAATGTCTCCAAATCTTCAGGGCAAACACCACCACAGCCAACTATAAGTCATGAGTCGGATACCCTTTCTCATAATATTTTAATTGACGTGATGCATACGCAATAACTCTGTCGTTCTGCATAAGGACACGACCTAGTCCTTTATGTGATGTGTCACTATACACCACAAAATTCCCTGTATCATCAGGCAATGATAACACAGGTACTGAACTCAACTTCTTCTTTGACTTTCAAAAACTTTCCTCACACTTGTCCGTCCAAACAAGCATAACCGCCTTTCTAGTTAAATTCGTCAATGGAGTTGCGATTTTGGAAAAGTCTTGAATAAAATGATTGTAGTAACCAGCCAATCCCAAGAAACTCCTTACCTCTGGCGGTGTCTTCGGCTGATCCCAATTTATTATAGCTTCTAATTTTGATGGATCTACCGAAATTCCGTCCTTATCAATAACGTGTCCAAGAAACTGTACACGTTCCAACCAAAACTCACATTTTGAGAATTTAGCATACAACTTTTCTTTTCTCAATGTCTCCAACGTCACTCTTAAGTGTTCAACATGTTCCTCCTTGGTCTTGGAATACACCAATATATCATCGATAAACACCACCACTAATTTATCTAAGAATGGTTTAAACACCTTGTTCATCAAATCCATGAATGCTGCAGGTGCATTGGTTAAACCAAATAACATGACCAGAAACTCGTAATGACCATACCAAGTTCTGAATGCTATTTTTTGTATATCCTCTGGCCTCACCTTCAACTGATGATAACCACTCCTCGAGTCTATCTTTGAGAAATATCTTTCTCCCTTCAACTGATCGAATAGGTCATCGATTCTCGGTAATGGATACTTATTTTTAATTGTGACCTTATTTAATTTTCTGTGATCAATGCAGAGCCATATCGATCCATCTTTCTTCTTAACAAATAACACCGATGCTCCCCATGGTGACACACTCAGCTAAATATACTTCTTATCGAGAAACTCTTGCAATTGCACCATCAACTCTTTCATCTCTACCGGGGCCATTCTGTATGGTGCCTTAGATATCGGGGTCGTTCCTAGTAGTAAGTCAATCACGAACTCAATTTGTCTATCCGGCGGAAGACCCGGCAAATCGTCTGGAAATACGTCTGCAAAATCTCTTATGATTGGTATCTCTTCTAACTTTGCATTCTTCTTCAGTGTATCGACTATGTAGGCTAAGTGTCCTACACATCCTTATCTAAACAACTTCTTGGCTTGCATCACCGTTAGACAACTTGCTTGTCGAGGTGACTTGCTACCATAGAACACAACCATTGACGAAGTCATAAGGTTAACACATTTCCTTTGGCAATCAATTACTGCTCCGTGATTAAATAACCAATCCATTCCCAGTATAACGTCAAACTCACCAAGTCTAATTGGTATCAAATATACCATCATCTCGTGATCCTTTATAACCACTCTACAATTCCTATATATAAATCTAACAGAAATCACTTCCCTATTCACAATCTCTATGCTCAAAGGATAATCTATTTCTTCCTGAGGCAAATCTAAGTTCTGAGCAAATTCATCGGATATAAATAAACAAGTAGCACCCGAATCAAATAGCACATAAGCATTAATACCATTAATCGGAATGATACCTGACACCACATCCTTAAACTGTACAGCATCCTGCACGGTCATATTGAAAGTCCTCGTAGTAGGTCGACTTGATTGTGCTGGTCCAGTGATAGTTAAAGTACCACCACCGTTGTTTTCTTTTCCTCCGCTTGCACTTCCCGCTGTCTTCTTAGGGCAATCACGAACCATGTGGTCCTTCGAACCGCAGGAGAAACATGTTCCTTTCTTTGGGCTAAAACAGTTCGGTGCAATGTGTCCCTCCTAACCACAGTTGAAACACACCCGCTTTCCCTTCAAACACACCCTAGTGTGGTTCTTCCCGCACGACGCACAAGCTTCTAACTTTTTCTTCTACTGACTTCCTTACTGTCCTCCCGCAGTCGAATTCTCGCTCCACTTCCTCTTCTGATTATTACTTCCAACGTTACTTCCACCAGCCTTATTTTCATTCTCAGTCTTCCTCTTCTTCTGTTCTTGATTGTACTTGGTCAAGGCATCGCTTCCACCTTTCGCGATAATTGCCTTTTCCAGTACAGCCGCAAATGTATTTAACTGGAACATTGAAACCTTGCTATAAAGCCAGGGCTTCAACCCTTGTTCTAACCATCTTGCCTTACGCTCATCGGTATTAACTTGATAAGTGGCAAACCTTGTCAACTCATTAAACTTCGCAGTATATTCGGGCACCGTCATGGTTCCTTACTTCAGCTCCAGAAATTGCACCTCCAATTGATTTCGAGAACTCACTGGAAAGTACATTTTGAAAAACATCTCCTTAAATCTATCCCACGCTATAACCCCTTGTCCCCCACGAACCTTATTTTCCTGCCACCAGTAGCTAGCATCAGACTTCAGCATGAATGTTGCAAACGCAGTCTTCTGATCTTCGTTAACTCTAGCAACATCAAACACCTTCTCCATTTCCATGATCCAGGTTTGGGCTTCAACTGGATTCATAGACCCTTGAAACTCTGGCAGTCCAACTGCTTTGAATTCCTTGAAGGTCGTGACTTAAGCTTGCGATTGATTCGCAAGTGCTCCCGTTAACAAAGTTACCAACTGCTGAACCGGGTTAGCATTGGCCTCGTTATTATTGTTAGTAAACCCCTCAGGAGGTGGTTGTTGACGTGGTTGTCTTCTTCTAAGAGGCATTTTCTGTTAAGATATGTGCTTATTAGTTCATTACTCAACTTCTTGAGTATTTGAAGTTTAACTTAAGCATTCTAAGATTAAAGCTACAACACATAACATTTCAAATGAACTTTGATATTTTATTCATTCATAATGTTATTAAAACATAATAAAGATAGCACATCTGTTATTACCTTCCACTTTCCTGAACTAGACAAGTTTCATGATTACATACTCATACTACCCCTTTATTTATCTCAAAATAAGGGATTTACAGCTTATTTATTCACATACTTAACCACATATTATTATTATTCTTATTCTTTCTATCTGGGCATATTAAGATGTCGAGAGGCTTCTATATGCTCTTCCTCCATAATACGATACGTCGTCCTACGATCCATCATGAACCACAACGAGTCTTCAAATTGAGGTGGGTAATAAAAGACTCGATCCTGGGCCCTACCAATCGCAGAATTAAAGGCGTAATCGATCTCATTCATCTTGGCCTTCTTCACTTGGACCTTAGCCTCAGTACGATCTGCACGATGAGTCGCCTTCATCCAAGCATCCTCTACCCTTGCACACCTAGCTGATTCCTCTTTCAAGTTATCTTTTAACTTCTCCACATCACTCTTCATCTTCTCGTTCACTGCCAACAGATCTTCATGCTGACCCTTTGTATGAACTAGGTCCCACTTTGTGTTTCCAAGGCGTGAGTCGAGTTCCTGAATTTCCCCATCCTTCTGCTCTATTGTAGTGTGATGCATCTCAACCAACTCCTTCAGCTCCTCAACCTTGACTTGTAATTCTATGTTACGGTCGTACAGTGCGTCATACATCTCAGTTGATATGGAGTTTGGTGGAAACTCCACAGGATCCTCTTCCTCATCTTCGTCCTCTATCTCCTCAGAACTATCCTCCTCGGGATCGGTCACAGGCTCATTCTCCTGAATCAACTGCTCCCGTACCACGTAGATATCCAGGGGTTCGTCATCTCTAGGTATCTGAGGTATCACTTCCCTAGCTAGACTGGATCCTCCTTCGTTAGACATCCTAACAACAAAATATTTTAAGTTTTATTTATTATATGACATTCTTCTATACTCGCGAGCACATAAGTTATTAACACATGGCTCATAATGTCTTTTATTATTTAGCTTCAATGGATATCTTAATCCATTCCTTAAAACTCAATAAGAGTTAGACACGACTATGTTTTCTATCTTCTTAAAGGTTACTTCCTAAGGTTTCCCCACCTAAGGTTCATAACCTAAAGCTTTGATTCTAACCTGTGACATCCCCAAATCCGGGTACTCCATTCTCACAAGATTTGGTGCTCACTATCCAAAACCATTACATCTAACTACCCATAACAATTAATAAAGATATAATTTAAATAACTTAAACAATAATCTTCCCATTAAAGGGTTACATCATCTTAAAAACAATCTCAGGTAATCTAACCTTAAATTATTACATAAGTTTGCGGAATACATCATAAAATAAAACAAGTCTTATAACATAATTCACTTAAATAAATTCTCATAAATCTTCAACACTTGGACATCTTGCCCTTTCCCTTACCAGTAGATGGCGCATCGACTTTCTCAACTTTAGCTGCAGTATGCAAGAGTGAGCAAACAATTGCTCACTGATATAAAGAGTAATAACAATATCAACAAGAGTGTGAACAACGAATGCTGAATAATGGTGAACTTGTTCTACAAATCAGAATAGAAAACAAGTTTGAATTTAATATCTGAGGGTCTTTAAGACCATGAACTATGTCCCTGGTGATTAGGTATTACTACCCCAACCTTAACAGTCATTTAGACTATATAGACCCTACTTAACGTACGTAGGGGGATCAGCCCTTTGTACCATGTATTGTGCACAAACATCTAAACGTTACACGTACAAAATCCCCTATGTTAGGGTTGTTCATCTCAGCTTGAATTTAGAATTTCAACACTAAAGAAAGTTTAGTTTGGAACTAGCTTATCAGTGGTTCTAGAATTTTAGAACGCTATTCAATTATAGACCAATTCAATCAATATAAATTTTCTTGCTAGTTGAAGGTTCAACACAATAATATAAAATTGAAAAGGTTATCTAAGTCAAAGATCGAATAACAAAAATGTACAATTGCATAGACATAGTATGTGCGCAAAGTACCACATTCAAAAGAGTTAGAACAATCTCATTTGAATCAATGTATTAGAACAATATATACTTTGAATAACAATAACAAGACTTAGGAAAGTGACACTCGCTCGATGTAATGAACTAGATTACAAGAGCTTGTACAATCATACACGAGATAGAATCAGTAGGCTTGCTCAACTTTAATGTAAAATTTAGAAATAGGAAGCTTGTTTGACATAAAAGATAATGTAGCTATGAAACTTGCATTTATTATAAAGAGAATAAAGTTAGGGAACTTGCTCAATAAAAGTTTAGGATAAGGAACTTGCTCAATAAAAGTTTAGGATAAGAAACTTGCTCAATAAAAGTTTAGGATAAGAAACTTGTCCAATAAAAGTTTAGGATAAGAAACTTGCCTTGTATGTAAGCTACACAAGTATAATAATGTTCGCCAATTACCCTACACATATCATTGAAATTGCAATAACAATTAGTTGTATCAACATTAGCTTTATGGGTTTAACCCACCATTTAAACCATAACCTTGACTTAACATCTAACAATGTTTGTTAGCATTCTTAACGAATCTGAAATCTCACCACGGTCTAACATAACTTTATCATTTATCTCTACCTCTCATAAACATCAATTTTTATTCGTTACATAACTTAATTAAATGATCACTTAAAATATTCACACTTTATGTTACATCACATTACAATTTGTTATTGTAATCCACGATATGTTTTAACATCATTAACAAGCATGCCAAACTAGATTAGGTCCTTATATTACAACCCACAAATAAACAGAACTCATTGCCTAGGCTCAGGGCACGGCGCAGCTGCGCTTCCCCAAGCCTTGGCACCGGCGCAGCTGTGCTGGTGCAAAAACGCAGAAGACCAATGGCGCCGCTATACTGTTTCTGCCTGTGGTATCGGCGCAGCTACGCCACACCCAGACAGAAACTGCAGCAGCTCTATTCTACACCAACACACCAAACTCAACCCAAATCCACATACATTCACAAACCCAATAACTTAAACTTTGTAATAACGTCTATAAACATGATATTCATCAAACTAACAACACAAACATTACATATATCCAATTTTGAAGAATCAAAACCATAATTTTCCCAATTTCATCACTTTTAACACTTTTAGCGAATTCGATCGCCACGACTTCGTTTCTTAACCAATTAACACGATTCAAACTACGTTGTTTTCGTTTCTTAAAATAATAACACAATCTAACACCAATTTACAAATTATATCACATATTGAACATGAAATTTTGTACTTACACAAGCCATATTACATACATATAACACCGTTTTTTTAAAATCTTCCACTACAAACCCAATTTCATGTATTTTTAATCATCAAATAGCACTCACACGTAATTATTAATATATTGTAACAACATACATACATACATGTATCAATCCAACGTGATTTTCAAATCATATAGCATAAATACTACCAAAACTAAGAGTTAAAATTGAGAATAGATTATATCTTGATTTAGTAAAATGATTAGCAAACCCTTCTCTTTCTCTCTGTGATTCTCTCTCTATTCTCTGTGACAACCTGGAATTTTGGATTGTCCAGAATTTAGGTTTAAAGAATTAGTTATTAATAAAATGAATTTGTATTAATACTATTATGTGCTATGTGTTTATTAATCGTTTTATAACCTAAGATAATTATACGTCGGGAGGATTCTGGCTACGAGCTAGACTGAACGAGTAAGAATTTTCAAGACGAAAATAATATATTTTCGGGAATAAAAATATTTTCGGGGAAAAAGACGAAATATGCATTATTCACCGGACGAAACCCTAAGGATTAGGGTTTGAATAACCTAAACCTTTCCGAGAGTTCAATATGTCGAAATAACATTCCGTCGAAAGATTTGATGATAATATATCGTGAAAAGTTAAATAAGTCGGTAAAAGTTTTTCTCAAAAAACGTGCAAAAATCAAACGAAATAAAAACGACGAAAAGTACTGCTATGTATTTTTCATTCGTTTAGCTACGTTAGGGTAAAACGTTAAGGAAAATGATTAATGCCAAAAAGTGTTTTTCAATTTTTCAAAAATTCGAAGAATACGTAAAAGTTAATCGGTAAAAGAAAGATGAAATATCCAAAAATATTTGAATTCCGAGAATTTTAGTTTTTGAAACTGTCGGACGAAACCCGAAAGACGAAACCACGAAACTTATAGGCTAAGTTTCGTGAATAGTAAGGAGGTGGAGTAAGGAGTAAGTAAACTTAAGGAGTAAGTAAACTTAAAGGCTAAAAAGACTTAAAGGCTAAGAAGACTTAAGGGTTAAGTAAACTTAATGGCTAAGTAAGTGTGGAGGCTAAGTAAACTTGGTGGCTAAGTAAACTTGGAATAGTAAGGAGGTTAAGGGGGGCGAAATGACCAATTTGCCCTAAGGTTTGGTTTTCTATAAATAGGAAGCTCATTTCATTATTTTAGGATTTTGAAAATCCTACACTTTGAAAGATAGAGAGAGTTCAGATGGGAGAAGAAGAGGTAGAGGAAGAGGAAAATCTTGCCCGAGTGCACGTTTTGTCCGATGGAAGGAAATTAAAGAAGAACGGTAATCCGAACCCTAGTTTCTTCTAATTTTTCTTTAAGTTTTCTATGTTTAAAACATAGCTTAAGGAGAATAAAAAGTAAAAGAAGTTAGGAATGATTTCATATGGTTGAAATCAAGAGAAAACAAAGAAATAAGAATTAAAAATTTAGTTTATAAATTTCTTAAGGAAGTATAAGATTCGTAAGGATTTTGAGCGATCCGAATGAATTATATAAATAAGTAGGTGAAATAAGTAAGGAATGGTATTCTATAACATCAAATTCCAATAAAAAGTGAAATCGTAATCCAAAATATCGATTAAAAATGAAGAACGAACGAAGAACGCGACGAACGTTGTTGATGGACAAATTTAAAACCATCGTAGGATAATTGTTGTTGATGGACAAGTTTAAAACCATCGCGTACAAGTTAGTTGCTTATTGTTTGGTTAGGAATGGTAGAAACGTTCATGATGAATGGATTAAAACTTAGCTATAACGAAGTTATGGCAAAATTTTCGTAAAAAACGAACGAGAATTAGAAAGTTAGTAAATGAACCCGAACGTGTAGGGTTTCATAAGAAAGTAAGAGAACGTAGAAAACATGAGTCGTTGACTTAAGAACGAACGAGTTTCGAGTTCGGATAACCGAATTACGGACGAACGAGCGAAGAATGTTAAAAGCGTAAAAATGAACGAAGAGTGAAAATTAAGCCAAGCGAATGGCACGTTAACGGATTCAGAATGAAGTTATGTCCAAGGGGTATTGAAGTACGTAAGATAAGGAAGAGAATGGATTTGAAACGACCTCGTTCTGAGTTATAACGAAGAAGTTATAAGATCGGGAAGTACGCGTCTCAAACTTGATGCAAGACTTAGAAAAATTTTCTAGGGTTTACGCTCGGCGCCGCAGCGCCAGTTGTGCCTTAAGAGGCGGCGCCGCAGCACCAGGCCGGGGGGGCCGAGTACTGTTAGTTGGTGCCGCAGCACGAGTGATAACAAAGGGTTCAGCGCCGCGGCACCAGACCAAAGGAAGAGGGTGACGTAGGTTGCGCCGCAACGCGAGAGAGAGGAAGAGGCATGGCGCCGCAGCGCCGGTGCAGGGTAATGCCCAGAAATGAGATTTTAAGTGCTCAATTACTGGGGGATGTGCAAGAAAGAAGTATGAACATGTAGTTCATCTCGAATAACACTTAAGCAAGTGAGTTAAACCTTTAGTAAAGGTTAACGAAAAGATTAAATGAGATTAAAAGACAAAGGTTGTAAACGCGGGTTACATAACCGATGTCCGGGGATCGTAGTCGCGATAAACGAACATGGGGGATTGTTATGGTTGTGATTCCTTAGACGTTGAGTGACGAAGGTAAGGAATAACATTTTGATGTTATGTTGTGGTAATGAGAGATAAGTGTAAAGCGTTTTGACACTGTGAATGCAACATAGTTGCAACGAACGGTCGGTCTTAACATACAACGAACCGAATGACTTCGAAATTAAGAAAGAATAATGAACATGGGGTTCATGGGTTGAATAACAATTGAATGAACTTGAAACCTTGAGTAAAGGTTGAGTGAAATATTAAGAGATGAGCAACGTGGACGTTGAGTGCGTAAATGATCCTCGTTAATCGTATTTGCGTTGGACGAACGTTCTTAGTGTACAGTGGTTGTATGAGTTCGACGTTGACAAAAGTAGTAAGTAAGATATGATTTATCAAGGAAAGCCATAACGAATGGTAATAAGATTAATGAAAGTTCGAGGGTGAGTCGGATAGAGAATGTTAGAATGAAAGGTAAGCGTTAAACACTTTAGCCGACGTGAAGGTTAAGTGTACGCAAATATTAAATGGGTAAAACCTACACTCCGTGTATGATTTGACCGTAATGTAATGAAGAATGTTGTTTAACTGTGAACGGTGAAGAAGTTGATTTAAGGATAATAATGTATTACGTAAAGAAGCCGAGTTAGTAATGATAACTTGGATAACGTTCGGAATCGAATGAACCGGACGTTGTAAGATATGAATAAGATAATATAAAATGTTTAACGCTATGCCCTTATAGTATTAACATTGAATGATCGCTCTGAGTATACAAAAGACTGTGTGACTGGGACGATAAGAAATGAATCCTGAGGTATGGTATTTAGTTGCCAGAAAGCCATAAGGAATAAGAAATTGACTTAACGAATGTCATAGTTTAATGATTCGGATAAGTTAAGATAAGTTAGGTTATGGTACAATCGTAACTTTGATGGTTGACATATGGGAGATGGGCTCAATAATTCCTTCAGAGAGCGAAGGAATATACAAAACTGGCAACTGATCTAACTCACTGTTATGGGTAGTGTAGATGAGACGGGAACTTATTTGTTGGTTGTCTGCGAAAAACCACTCAGAGTACCATATGGACTACTAGCAGAGAAGCGATGTATGTTGAGTCCTATAGAGGTTATAAGAAGAATATAAGAATGCAAATCATCAAAAATAATGAACGTTTTGAGTAAGACATCTCCGTATGTCATGAAGCCGTAAACCAGTAATGAAAGTTAGTCGCGTAAGCTTAAATTACAAGAGAGCGAACATTAAGAAGTAAAGTTAAGTAAACTAAATGCGTAAGTCAAGTATATGACTAATTGGTGTACGTGTTATTTCCTTATGTGTTATATAGGGATTTGGAATAAGCAGTTCAACGTAAACTATAAGCTGTAGCTATGCGTAAGGCAAGTTTCCTAACTTCATTCATATTACATGAATGCTAGTTTCTTAAACTTCTCAGATGTTGAACTTGAGAAGTTCTGTCTATGTGCGAATGTGCAATATTTGTACAAGGTGGTAGAATGTATGAGGTCGTGTGCCACAATGTGAACACTTCAGTGTTTCTACGAGATGAACTGTTCTGTGAACAAACTGTTCAATAAGAGAATGTTCAGATTATATATGATCTGTTATTGATAAGTCTATGCTAATGATTCTAGCCAGACAGGATGCGTATAAAAAAAGGTAGAAGAATGAAAGTATTTCAAAGTGAAAGTGACTAATGTTTTAAGATGATAGGAATCGAGACTATTCTTATTATTCAAGCTGCTTCATAACCTTTGTTCGGTTATCGAAGTTCTGAAGAATGTTTTAAACTCGTGAAGTTGTTTGTTCAACTGTTATGACTTGCTGGGCAATTGAATGCTCACACTTGCGTTAAATGAAAAACATTTTCAGCGAATGATGTTAGAAAGAACTTAAGGATCGCGTAAAGATCAAGCTAATCGATATCCAGACAAAGTGTCATTCAATATGTGAATGTGCGTGAAGAACAAGCAAAGACTTGTAATGTAGAAAGATGAATTAAACTATAGACTAGTTTAATGAACTAATATGTATCCTTGGTGGCGGATGAAAGTCACTTGTGCAAGAGGAAAAGAATAATATAATTATCATTATTTGTAATGAAAGAGGTTATAAGGTTTCTGAACCTAGGATTTGAGAATGTATGTCATTATATTTATCTATATAACGACGTATGTTTGGTATGAAGTGGGACCGTGACGCACGGAATCCGGGTGTGAAGATAGACCGGATTTCGGGGTGTTACATTCTCTGTGTTTCCTTCTTCTCTAAATTCTCTGAACTTAGCCTTTAGGAATTATGCGTAAACATATAAACTGACTCCCCTCTCTCTCACGTATACATCAGTTAAAAAAAATAGTAGGCATCAGTTAAAAATAAGTCAAAGGTCACAAGACATTGTTTGGTTAACACAACTCCCCCCCTATAGATTATTTCAATAATATTATATTATATAATTTTTATTTGTCACACATGCAACCCATTAAATTAGCTTACACTTATAATTATAAAAATTATAATTTTTTATTATAGTTATACTTATGATTAATAAATAATTATGTATCTAATTTAATTAATAAATTAGACTTAAACATTACTTTATTTAATTTACTGATTTTCTTAAATATTAAACAATTCATTTAATTTATTTATTTCATTAAATTAAATCTTCAAATAAAAATTATGATTATTCAATTTAATTAACATTAATCAATTTAGTTACTAAATTCTTGCATCACAATTCCATCAATTATTTATTTTTCTCAATAAATAAATTTAATAAAATATTTATTTGATTCGATAAATATTTAAATTAATTACAAAATTTTCTCGATCGTTACATGGTTGGGGTTGGTATTGATGTTGAGACTGAAATTGTTGTGGTTGTTGATGTTGTTGGTAGTTTTGATTGTTGCTCCAGCTAAAATTGGGATGGTTGTGGTTGTTGGGGTTATAAGAATTCTGAAACTGATTCTGATTCTTTTGGTAGTTACTCACAAATTGCACTGATTCTGAACTAATAGTGCACTGGTCTGTTTGATATGACCCCTCACATATCTCACATATATAAGCAACTGGTTTGACCTTGCTCTCTGCCAATGAATCAATCTTCTTCGCCATAGCTACCATTTGTGCTAACAATGATGTAATGACATCCACCTCTAACACCCCCGCAACTTTTTGTTATGGCATCCTGGACGTAGGATTCTGGAAATCGTTCGCTGCCATAGTCTCAATAAGCTCGTAAGCTTCTTCATAGCTTTTAGCCCACAAGTCTCCTCCTACAGCAGTATCTGCTATTGGCCTTGACTGCCAACCCAATCCATTATAAAAAGTGTTTATAATCATCCAATCAAGCATTCCATGATGGGGACATTTCCTTAGCATTTCTTTGTATCGTTCCCAAGCTTCATACAGTGATTCACCCTATTGTTGTTCAAACTGGGAAATCGCAGTTCTCATTTTTGTTGTCTTAGCCATTGGGAAAAATTTGGATAAGAACTTCTGTGCTAGGTCCGTCCATGCTGTGATTGCCCCCAGTGGTAATGAGTGGAGCCAACTTCTCGCCTTATCCCTTAAAGAAAATGGGAACAGTCTGAGCCTAATTTCATCTTCTAACACACCGTTGTATTTAAAGGTGTCACAAATCTAGATGAAGCTCAACAAATGCTCATTTGGGTCATCTGTAGTAGCACCCCCAAATTGAACTGAATTCTGCACCATCTTTATCGTGCCCAGCTTAATTTCGAAGGAATTTGCTGCTATCGTTGGCCTTACTATGCTCGACTACAACTCATTAATCTTGGGCATGGAATAATCCCTTCGGGCTCTATGTTCTTCTCGAGGTTCTTCCGCCATGTTGGTTGATGAAGTTTTAGTATATACTTGTGTAATCTAATTTGCACACGCTTACCAAGCTCTCCCGTTGATATTATCCTGTGCAGGAATCAACTCAGGATGTGACGATCGAGTGCGCATATACTATACACAAGTACCTGAAATGCAAACAAAAACAAAATAGAAATAAGATAAGAAAAGAATTGTTCAAGTCAAACAAATCTAGCTTTAATTGATGACGACAGTAATAAAATTAAACACCGTTCCCTGGCAACGGTGCCAAAAACTTGTTGCCTCCTTTTGTGTTTAACAAAATGGACTCTAACTCATGGAAGTATACACGGGTCAACAAGTAGTACAGAGTACGAAATTATCGATCCCACGGAGAAAGGTGAATAAGTCTACCCTATTACGCAACAACCTTATCACTATTACTGTTTGCTCAAACGATCAATTAAAAAGTGAATTGATATCTAAATTAACACAAAAATACTAATTACTAAAAGTAAGATAATCAAATTGGAGATATACGGGATCCTAATATCATTTAATGCTTTATCCAAAATGCACGCCTCTTGTTATGCCTAATTATTTAATAAGGATAGCTAGTTGAGAGCACAAAAGTGACACATAACCATCTTTCAATGAATTATGTCCAAATCACACAAAATCCACAAATTGATAGAAATCATGTAAGCACCAAAATTACCTAACCCACTATATGTCTATGTGAATTAAAAGCAATAATGATTTAAGCACAAGCTCTCTCAATGACTACACATGGTGAACCGGTATATGCCTATCCGGGTCACGAATCACAAAACCCAACACAAATAAGTCTCATGAACATATGCCAACATGGACTAATCTATACTTATAATTCCTTTTTCAATTCCATATAAGTAATTAGGGTGAATGGTGATCAAGCATTCAATATTTTAACGCAACCATGTTAGGCAATCCAATATTAAACATACAAGCATCACAAGTAGGCATACAAGTATGGACTACACATTAAACTCCATTAGGATCCCATAATGGAAATTAGTTCATTTCTGAATCAACAGCCATTATGGGATTGAAGCCAAGCATTGAAATAAGAAATGAAAGCAAGAGATATAAGGGAAATGAGAAATCAAATCTGATAAATCCTGCTTCAAAGTGATTCCAAGCTAGTTCAGGTCCACATTCATTAACAAAATTAAAACTAAGTGCTTACAAACGATTAATCTAGAGAGAGAAGCCCAAAAGAGTAGAGAAAGGCTATAGAATCTCTCTAGAATATAAAACCCTAATAATAGAAATAATAACATATGATAATACGTCTTTTCAAAACCAACAAATATATCTCAAGATAGCAAACACGCTCTCACATTACAGAATAGAAAGTTAGCATTTTAAACCAAGTTTGACTGACGCGACCGCGCGGTGACACAAGAGGAATTGAGTGCGGGCGCCCGGAGTGTGCATGCTACCGAGTGCTTGGCGTGGGTGCGCGCTAGCCTCGTCTGCTTCTGGTCTTCTTCTAGCACGGGTGCGTCGTGTCTTGCCTATAGGGCAGCGCGACCGCGCTGGTGCTGAATGTTGCTAGACTGCTGCTATTTGCTTCTGCATTGTAACTACTTCCTTTCTTCTTCTTCTTCTTCTTCTTCTTCTTCTTCTTCTTCTTCTTCACTTCTTTCTTTGTCAATTAACCATATCAAAATCCCTCTAGCTGTCCTCCTCACCTACTTGAGCTCATCTACTTCCTCCATCCTAGCCATTGATTGCCACTATGCCTTGTCGTGCCTTCACCATGCCTTAGGAGTTCCAACTATGCACACTGCAAAACAAACATAAAAAGTAAATAAAACATACCAAAAATACTTGAGTTGAGCCGAATTCCAGTGAGTTGGTAACCAATAAGTAGGAATAAAACCTACTTATCAACTCGCATCCATGAGTAACGAGCTTCAGCGTCAGCATGAAACTATGAATGCTCCTACTATACTCCTACACATCAAGTAGTTGATGGTGAGGAAAGTAGGACTGATAGATATCAAATATCTAAGGAACTCTTCCGATCTAGAATGACCAATGACACTACAGTACAGACAAAAGTTCTTAACATGATCAATTTGATTGAATAATTAGGACAACAGGTTTTGTCATGGATGGAGAGTTGAGCCAAGATTTTATCTTGCACTCATTCCCAGACTCTTTCTCACAATTGTTCTGAATTTTTTATATGAATAAGCTAGATATCAGCCTCTCTGATTTGCTTAACATGTTGAAAATGCTGAGAGTCACTTTCCAACCAACAAAGACCAAGTCTTACTGGTAGGGGCCAAAAGATATTCTAAAAAGAAGAACGATTCAAAGAATGTAAATAGAAAGGCAAAAATAAATGATAATAAGAACAAAACTAATACGGATAGCAAAGGAGTTTGCTTCCACTGCAATAAGCCTGGACACTGAAAAGAAAATGCTAGAAGAATCTTGTAGAAGCTAACTAGAAGAAGCTTAGTGAAGCTTCAGTTATAAATATAATTTTGTTCATGATTTAAAATAAAAAAAATTTTAAGTTAAGGTTCTACTTGGGTATTGGATACCGGCTTTAGTTCTCATAAATATAGATTTATGAAGGGACCAAGCAGAAGTAGAAAGCTAAACATAGGATAAGTAATCCTATGTCTGGTAAATAAAATAAAGGTTGCTGCATTAGTCATAGGAACTTATAGTTTAGCATTGCCTACGGGCAAATCTATTAAGTCAATAAGTTGTTATTGTATTCCAGTTCTCGTTGGAAACATTATTTTCATTTTATTTTTGGATAATAAAATCGTTGGTATTATATTTAAGAACAATTGTTGTTCTATTTATAATAATATTATTTTGTATAGAACTGAAATATTACTTAATGGATTTTATGTACTTGACTTATGTGAAAAATTATTTTTCAAATTGAACAAACTAGTATAAGAAAAGAAGATGATCATTCAAAGAGTTGAATGTGTGTATTTGCTGAAATACAATTGTGAATTATTTGAAAGGTTCAAAGAATTCAGAAGTGAAACTAATTTGAAATGTATTAAGATTCTTTGATTAGATCAAGGAATAAATACTTGTGCAATAAGTTTCTAGATCATCTCGGTTTTCTCATAATGGACGCCTCCTGATACGCAATAATTAATTGATGTATTTGAAAGAAAAAATCGTACCTTGTTGGACATTGTGCGGTCCATAATGATTTATCGACATTCCAGTATCCTTCTGGGGTAATACTCTAAAAATGGTTGCATATCTACAAAAGGTAACATCAAAATCTGGCCCCAAGACTCCATAAAAGTTATGGACAGGGAGGATTCCTAATCTTAAGTATGTTAAGATAAGGGGTTGTCCAACTTATGTGAAAAGGTTTCAAAGGTTATGCTTAGGATAAAATTTGACAAGTGCATATTTATGGGACATCCTAAAGTAAGTTTAGGGTACATATGTTCTATAATCCTACTCAACAAAGGTGTTTATTACATAATATGATGCATTCTAAGATAAATATGTTTATCATTGAAGGAGCTAGTGGGAGGATAATAGATCTTGAAGAGTTCAAGAACCACAAAGCACTATAAGTCATATAAGAGGAACTTGTTGATAAAACTTTTGTACAATAACCAAATCGTAAATCTGGAATGGTACCGAAGATACCTGGGAGGCATGGATTCATCATGAATGATGATGATGAGGTACGCGTTATAGAAGTTGATGATCCAGTTACATACGATGAGGTAAGAGTTGTAGACACTCAGAGAAATGGATTGAGTCAAGCTTCTCAAATATGGAACATTCGTTTTGATGAGACAATCAAAAGAGTTTGATTTTTTCAAAAATAAGAATGAACCTAGTGTGTACAAAAAGGTTAGTGGGAGCATCGTGACATTCCTAGTATTATATGTTGATATACTACAAATAAAGAATGACATACCAATGCTATAATCAGTAAAGATTAAGTTGCCTAAATATTCCTCTATGAATGATTTGGGAAGAGTATCTAAATTGGGGATACAAATCTATATAGATAGATTTAAAAGGATGCTCAACTTAACCTCCAATAAAATTAAGAAATTACCGCTCAGGATCCTCCTCGTCTTTCTCATTTATTATCTTTACCTCTACCTCCACAAACTCATTCCCACGATCAAACTCAAGCTCATGCCCAAGTCCTACAACAAAGTTTTTAAGTTTTATTTACTACTCATACCACTCATTACGCATAATACACGCGAGCACATTGGTTATTAACACATAAACACATAAAGCCTTTTATCATTTTATCTTCAATGAATTTTCTTAATTTCCTTTAAAACTCAATGAGAGTTTGTCACCACTATGTTTTCAATCGCCTAGAAGGTTATAGCCTAAGGTTTCCCCACCTAAGGGTCATAACCTAAAGCTTTGATACCAACTTGTGACACCCCCAAATTCGGATACTTCAATCCCACAGATTTGGTGTTCACTGACCAATTAAATCATAACTAACTACCCATAATCAAAGGAAATAAACTTGCAAGCTTAAACAATAAAACTACCATTAAAGGGTTACACAATCTCAAAATAAATCACAGGTCATCTAACATTTATTATTACAATTATCAGCGGAATATTATTAAAACATAAACATAATCAAGTCTATTACATTAGCTTCATAAATAGAAGGTAAGTTAAATGTCATCTAATCAAGCACTTTGCCCTTGCCCTTACTTGTAGAAGGCTCTTCAAACTTCTTAACTTCATCTGCATTGTTTTGTGCAAGAGTGAGCAAACAATTGCCCACAAGAAGGATAGTATACAATAACATTCTATGAATGACAATTAACTGAGCTTTCAATGGTAAATTATTTTTACCAGAAACAATAAGTTCTAGTTTGAATACTGTAAGTTCAAGGAATAACGAACTTTAAAATCAAATAACAGATATCAAAATCAAAGGAATACACTGAGGGTCATAAGACCACGAACTATGTTATAGGTTGCCAAGTATTTCTACTTTAACCTTTAATGATCTAAAAGACCATAATCATCATTTATGTCCTAGGTTAACAAGTGTTTCTACTTTAACCTTTAACAGTCTAAACGACTATATGGACCATCGTCTCATACTCCAGGTGATCAGCCCTTTGAACTATGTACTGCGTAAACATTTTAACACTATTGCGTAGCTCTAAAATAATCCCCTTTAATAGGGTTGTTCAACTCAGCTTTGATCATTAGGTTCCGTAGGAAATTTGGATTGGAATTAGTTTCAAAGGAATTCTAGATCTTTAGAACACTCATCAACCAAGTACTGGTTGAATCAAATAGGGATCAATAACTATTCAAGAGTTTGATTACAATATCTTCATGAACAAGGTTTATCGATGAATCAATAAGAGATAAAGTATCGACGGTTTCTAAATTAAACGAGTGTTAATCATCGACTACATGCTTTCAAAACTGTAAGGGTACATAAGCAAACCAAAAGAAGTTTGGTTTGGATTGACTTCAAGGGTAATTTAGAGTCTAGAACATTCATCAACTAAGGATTAGTTGAATCAATAAAGGATAGCTAGTCAACTAAGAGTTCAGTACTACAATGTAAGACTGTACAATGACATTAGTGATCAGAGATTGAACAATAACTATTCGTAACTAAACAAACATTTTGCAACAAGATCAAGCTTTCAACAACAGTACAAACTTTGAATAAGCAAAACAGTTTCGTTTATAATGAAGGAGTAAAGATTAATTAACTTGCTCAATGGAAAGCATAGTTTAGAAACTTGCATAATGTGACACCCCAAAATCCGGGTACTTTAATTCCCAAGAAATTTGGCAACATCTAAATGTAAATACATTAATCCCATATATGTCATACTAACCTTAAATCTCAAATGTGAAAGCGTAACAAATAATAAGTCTTACACAACTTTAACATAAGTTTGAAACGTAAATATATCAAATAAACAACAAGTCTTCATCACTTGTTAACCTTGCCCTTGCCTTTGCTAGTAGAAGGCTTGTCGGACCTTTCTTTCTTAACTACAATATTATTATTACGCAAGAGCGAGCACGATTGCCCATAAGTATAATAATATAACAACAATATAATAATATGTGAGTGAATCAAAGACTCCTGAAATAAGAAAACTCAACTTTTGAATCAAGAATGAATAACAAGAACTAAAAGAACTTCCGAGGGTCACAAGACCTTGAACTATTTCCTAGGTTGTCAACTGTTTATACTTGAAACCTTTAACAGTCATAAAACTACTCTTCTTCTCGTACTTAGGGGGATCAGTTCTTAGTACCATACTGTGCACAATAACTTAACGCTAAAGCATCATTAATCCCCTATAATAGGGTTGTTCATCTCTGTTTGACAATAGAGTCCGCACCAAAGGAAGTTTGGTTTGAATAAGCTCAATAATGATTCTAGAATTTAGAACATTCATCAACTATGGACTAGTCTAATCAATAAGGGTTCGCTAGTCTTACAAGGTTCAACAATAAAAGATATTCAATTTGAACAATAAAACTCAAGAGGTATACAATCGAATAAGTATTGTATAAAGGGAATCATGCTTTAAAAGAATGATAACATCTAATAAGAAATCTTGAAATTGAACAATTAATAATAAAAACTTACTCAACATAGAATATAAGTCTAGGACTTATTCAATCAAATAATTTAGAATTTCAAGAAACTTATTCCATAAAAGTAAAGTTTTGAGTAAGGAAACTTGCTTAATATAAGAGTAGGGTTCAGAAACTTACCTCATTCGCAAGCTACAAATATAGTTACAATTCAATTCCTCAATGTCCTACACATTACATGCATTCACAACACTCATTAGTTACCTTCATATTAACCTTATAGGTTTAGTTCCTTCTTTTAATACAACTTGTCAAATTACCATGTAATTTCATCACATGTATGTTAACAATCTGACACGACATCTTATTACATGTCCAACACATTATCCTGTTCATTAGACTAGGTTAGATTAGCATGTAATGGACCATACACAACGAGAACTGAAACTGTCCAATTTTATTACCCCCACCGGGGCGGGGTTTTATACTAAAGAATGTCCACCGGGGCGGGGAAATAAGCTTGGTAATGCCCGCTGGGGAGGGGTCACCCAAAGGCAGTTTCTGCAATTCGCGATTTTAACAGTTCGTATCCCAATTAATTCCAATTAAATGCAAAATTAAACTAATACCGTGATTTCTATAAAGTATAAACTTCGTAGAAACATCATACAATGTTACTAATATGTTTCTAACACCTTAAATCATGCAATTACTTGAATCAAAGCACATAATTTCATTGTTCTTAATTGCTAGAAAAACTCAATTTTAGGCATTCTTAGCGAATCATCACACCACGAACTCGTTTCTTGACCAAATATGTTCATATAACATGCATTGTGTTCGTATTTAAATGTATTAACACAATCAATCGTCAATTTACAGATTTCAACATGGATTGAACACTAATTTTGGTTCTAAAATCATCCTTTTTGTACTTTTTATAACAAACCCCAAATCTTTACTTAAAAACCTATTTCATACAAATTTAACTTCTGAAAATCATTTCTAATTCACATATAAAAGATTATATATACATATTAACATATATAACAACTTATCTAATCAATTCATCGACCAAAACCCTAATTTTAACACTAAAATCACATATGTTGTATATTTATCATCAAAACCCAAGTTCTTCATGCTTTAACAGGTTTCATGGGTTTTGATCACACTAAATCGCATACAAGTCATATAGAATTGGATTATGCATGCTAATAAACATATATAATCAATTTCTTAACAAATTGGCTATGAAAATTCAATTACAGAGAGTAAAAAAATGGTTTTCATGAAAACTTAAGAACATAATAACAAAGATTAGAATTTGAATTCTCACCCATTAATTCTTGATTAAATGATAGGAATTCCTCCTGTGATTCTCCAAGTCTTCTTCCTTAAACTCAAATATCTCAAACTCTCTCTTTTCTCTCTGTAATTCTATTCTCATACTTCACCAAATGAAGTGATATAAGCCTAATATACGTAATACGTAATAACTGATACAACATGGGTGTCAGTTAAAGTCATTACGCAATTAACTGCTCCCACATTCATAAGGTCATGTTTGGCTAGCCTTTAAATGGGTCTTTTTCATTTATTTTAATTAACTCACTTATTATATAGTTTATTTGTCACACTTTAATAAATTAAATAATATTATTTAAATTCAATTAAATAAAGGCAAAATTACTTATTAAATCAAATAATCACATAATTAAAATTTTTATTTATTAAATATAGCACATAATTTATATTCTCAATAAAACTCTAATTAATTATTTAATTAATTAGTACAGTAATAAAATTATTTAACAACTCATTTAATTTAATAATCTCAATTAAATTCACACTTTTAATTATAACATTATTTCTCATTAATTTAATTAATATAACACATTTAATTAAATTAATCTACCACAATTCTATCAAATATTTATATATCTCAATAATTAAATTAATAAAAATGTTTATTCCATTCAATAAATATTTAATATGATTAACAAAAATCTCGTTTGTCACATCTTTTTCTCCTTAAAAGGATTATATCCCCAAAATCACGATACAATCAATTCGTCCCGTTACGCATAACGTAAAAGTAAGATTAGGAGACTTGCGTAACAATAACAACTTAACCGCTTAATAAGATATTAGAGATAGAAAACTTGCATAAGTATTGTGACGCCCCCAAATCCAGGTTTCTTTCAACCCGACAAATGGTGTTACACGGTACTCATAACTGTACATTCATTCTAATGAAACGACATCAAAATATGGGTTCCAACGACATTCTTATTACATTAATAATAATAAATCTCGTTCCCAAGTTCTTAAACCATTACATTCTTTGTTCATCATAATATAATACATATACTTACTAGTCTAGTACAAGATAAACTAATCATTCGTCTTCTCCTTGCCTTTATCTCTACTGGAAACTTCAGTTCGCTTGTCCTTAGCTGCATTCATATGGTTCAAGCAAGAGTGAGCATAACAAGCTCAACAAGTAAAATAATTTCATTTAAAAATTATGCTTAAAACATAGGAATCGTATATCTTCAATAACTGGATGATAGTTACGAAGTACTATCAATAACTTAAAATAGCGTTTCTTTTCCTTCAAAACCTTTTACAATAACAAGATTCAGTAATACATCAATTCTGGTTCAAGACGTTAACGTCTTATAGTTTCTTTGAAAAGGACAACCCGGCACGAAGTCCGTAAGTTCGGTATATCTTACGAGCACTTCTAGGTGATCAGCCTATAGTCCTCTATGTTGATCAACACTACATCCCTTAAACGTATGTACGTTTAAGTTTTGGCAACCTCACGTGCCCATCGAATAATCGATGAAAATACATTTGTTTGTTCATAAACAAACTTACCTTTGAATCCGTACCAAATACTTGGCATAGGATAGCGTTAACAATTCTATATTGAAAGACTTGTAAATCAATCAATCTATCACGATTAGTCTAGCCGAGTTAAAACTGGCATCGACTCTTTCTTTAAAACCATACATGCATCTCATAACTTGAATCATTTGAAAACCTAGCTAACACGAGGTTAGACAAGTGTTTAAGAAAAACTTGCCTTCAGCGTCTGCTACAGTATAATTACTTTTCTCTTTGAGTCTTTACAGTCTCTACAACACATAATCAGATAACATACCACATTAGGTCATGAATGAACATACATGATTCCTTAAGAATCTTACCCTTCTTCTCAATCTAATTATGTATTAGATTTGTTATCTATTGGTTTCGGCTTTCCGTCGTTCTTTACATCATTCTTACCAACTTCTGTTTCTTTTCTCACTTAAGTGAAATTATTTCATTATCACAACTCAGTTCGAGTTAATCATCCTTCCTTATAACTTACTAACGTCCTTACGTTATTAGTCGAAACTCGGTCGTCATTGGTTTAGTACACTTATTGTATATCGTTCAGGTTTACATTCAGTCGGCTTACCTCCTACCTTTAGTGTTATACTTAAGGTTTATAACAACCTTAATGAGGTTACATTATGTTAATTAAGAAATTAATTCACTCCTCATACGCTTCTCCTCCACTTTGTATTTCAAAACATTCCTCTCAATCTCCCTTTTAATTCTGGCGCTGCGGCGCCAGATTTTACTTTGCAACTCGCGCTGGGGCGTGGCTTTTGGTTCCTAAAATTCGCTCACGGCGCCACGGCGCCATGCCTAGTGTAATTAGCTGTGTTGCGACGCCAGTTAACAGAGGCTAAGGTCCGGTCTCGCGCTGCGGAGCCGGCCATTCCTACCTTGAGTCGCGCCGCGGCGCCGACTCTATGTATCAGACAATTTTGATAGATTTTTCTTTTAGTGAGATTCCCGGCCGCGCAACTTCTTCGTTATAAGTCCAAATTGGCTCGTTCAAGAGCCTACGGTTCACAAATTATGTACTCTACGTGTTCATGCAAGAATTTTATCTATTTGACTTTGTTTGCTAAAATTCCACCTATTAGTCCATTTTTTAAGGAAAACGATAAACGTTCGTGAACGTTCAACGCTCGTTTCTTTGTTATAAGTCGGAATCCGGCCATTTTCGAGTCCGCAACTCTAAAATGCCAAATAAGACTTGTCTCTATTAAAAACCAACGTTTCCAAGCTCAATATCAAAATTCGACTTCTATTCCGAGAATTTCAAGAATTCGACGATTGTCGTCTAATCGTGTGACTTCCGGCGAAATTTCGTTACTTAAGATTTTTAAACCACTTCAATTGGATTCAATCCATTATACTAACATCTCGACATACATGCTTCATTAACTTATAAACATGATAAGTTATTATTTATTCGTTGTGAGTTTATAACTTATAAAAATATAAATTACTTATATTTTCATTACTCATTACTTATTACGGCTTAAGTCCATTAACCATTCATTCTTATCATTCTTTAGCATGCTAGTTCTACCAATACCCCCTTCTCTAACAATGGAAGAGAAACAGAATCATGGTTTATGAGTACTTACTTTTTGATGATATCTTGCTTAATCTTTGATCTCCTTCTTGCTTCTTGAAATATGAAATATAAAACCCCAAATTATTAATAAATAAAATTTAATTTCCTCTATTTATTATTTAAAAATAGTAAGGGTTGATTTGATTAATGTGGTTAGTTATGGGTAAAATGCGCAAATATTTCAAATAAGCAAGTGGTTATAAAATATTCATTGTTATCGGAGAATATTCGTTTGGTCGTGGAATATTCTTACTATCGGGGAATATTCGTACGACGGCGCAGCCTTGTGTGGGCCCCATAACGAAAAGCGATTGGATGAAAAAAATGACAAGTATAAGTTGTTTATAAATAACGGCGTAGTTGTTACCGTTAATACTGTTGGAATACCCGGTGGTTAAAACACAGTAATACGCGTTGTTGCACAGTAGCACACGGTATTGCACTAATTATTGATTCTTACGTAACAATGCACTACTCAATAATTGTTATAGTAATTACTGTTAAATATTTTATTTTATTGATTTAATAATTATTTTGTTCATATTTTATATTGCTGTTATTTCAATAATTGTCACTACATAGTATTTTCTATTATCGGAGCAATAATTTATATTATCTTAATAATATTATTAGATAACATTATTGACAATATCTAGAAAGTTCTGTCTAAGGAGAGGTTTGGTCACCTAATTGCACGTCAGTAAGGAGAAATCCTAATTGGAAAGCCCCCTCTTTCCTGGAAACTGTCTGGTTGTCAGTATTGTGATTCTGTAATATTATTTGTGAATAATTAATTATTAATTTATAAAGAAAATATTCATTTGATGTGGATATAGATGGAGAAAATTTTTAATGTGATAATTGTTAAAAATTAATATTTTATCTTTTTCTGATAAAATAATTCATTTAAATATATTATTATATTTTAATAATATAATAATGAGAATATTTTTACAATGAATGTGGGATATATGAGTATATGGGGAGGAAGAGTATTTTTGTTGTAAAAGTTTTCAAACATGTTAAACATGTCTGTGGGCCCATTTCTTGACTGAAATTTGATTATAGCCTGTAAAATTACTCGTTTGTGGATTTCGGTCAATTTTTGTTAGGAATTTGGAAAAACTTTCTTCTGCAAAGTTGTAGATAATGGAATTTCCTATAAAAAACAAAAGGTTCGAATTTTTTGACAAAAGGGCTATTTATTATGAATTATTGAAGTTCCGAATTAATTAATTATTATTATTTGGAGTTTTAAATAAATTAATTGAGAAAAATATTTTTCTTATTTATTGTGGGTTGGTGGCTGATGTTGTGAGATGGTGGTGTGTGTATGAAATTTAATAAATTATATTAATATTATATTAAATTTTTTGTTTTTGTGTTTTAATTATTTTCCTATAAATAGAGTGCTTAGGTTAGAATTGAAAATCACACCAGAAACTGAAGTTTGCTTTCTCTTTCTCTCTCGATATATTGAGCGTATTCTTGTGAGTATTTTAATACTTTGAGTGTTGCTATACGGTGCAAGTTTAAGTCATAGCCTATATCCGGTGTTTCAACTAGAAGTACTGTCTTTACAAGGTAAGGGATGTTATTTTCTTCTTAAATGATATTATTTTCTTCAATAACATTATACCAAAATACTGGGTTGAACCTTTTATCAAATTTAGAACTTTTTGTGTCAAGGTTACTATTTACGTATACTGCACTATTCACCCAAAAAAATGAAATTTTTTTCTTTTTGTCCAAAATATTTATTATGGATACTAGCTTTGATTATATCCATGTTTTGATCATTCTTGAATTTTATTCCACTATGATTATTTATGAGGTATTTTTAGACATGGAATAACTGAAATATGAATCCTTAATATTTATTCTTTTGTTTCACTGGATTCGTTTTTTTTAAAATATTTTTTATCATCCTCAGTCCTAAATGATGACATTACTGAATATCTTTGGCCTGTAGTGCAAAGATGAATGGTTTTTGATGAATATCTTTGGCCCGTAGTGCAAAGATGAACAGGTGTTTAGATGAACATGACCAACTGATGAATATCTTTGGCCTGTAGTGCAAAGATGAATATTTGATTTCAGATATATGTTGATTAATGTTACAGGGATAAAATGTTGATGATGGACTTTTAAAATCATATATGGAAGATAGTAGATTTTACTCTCTATTGAACTCTTCTTGTAAGACCCCGAATTTTATGAAATAAAAGTATTCATTTTTTCTTATAATTACTATTCAGTAAATGGTTAAATTGATAAATGTTAAAGTTAAGGGTGATATATGAATTTTTTTTAAAATACACAAGTGGTTATAAAATATTCATTGTTGTCGGGGAATATTAGTTTGGTCATGGAATATATTCTTTCTGTCGGGGAATATTCGTACGACGGCGCAGCCATTTGTGGGCCCCATAACAGAATAACTGTCGAATGAAGATAACGACAAAAATTGAGTTTTTATAATTAACGGCGTAGTTATTACCGTTAACACTGTTAAAATACCCGGTGGTTAAAATACAGTAATACGCGTTATTGCACAGTAACACACAGTATTGCACAGTATTTTTTGAAATTATTGATTCTTACGTAAGAAGGCACTACTCAATAATTGTTACAGTAATTACTATTCAATATTTATTTTATTGATTCAATAATTGCTACGTTGAAATTTTATATTATTGTTATTTCAATAATTGTTGCTGCACAGTATTTTCCATTATCAGATCAATAATTCATATTATTTAAATAATATTATTAGATAGCATTATTGGCAATGTCTAGAAAGTTCTGTCTAAGGAGAGGTTTGGTCATCTAATTGCGCGCTAATAAGGAGAAATCCTTATTGGAAAAGCCCCCTCTTTCCTGGGAACGGCCTGGTTGTCATAAATGTGATTCTGTAATATTATTTGTGAATAATTAATTATTGATTCATATGATAAGAAAATATTTATTTTATGTGGATATAAATGAGGGATTTATTTTTGTGGTTAAAAATGAAGGAGTTAATATTGAGGTTTTTATCAGTATTTTTGTCGGAATTGAGGTATTAAAAATTAGGATTTTTGAGATATTTTGCGGGGGTTATAATTTTTAATCCGACCGTTGGATCGTGGTAATTTTTGGATATGTTATACATATATAAGTTGAGTATACGTCCACAAATTTTGAACCGTTAAAAATGAACGTATGATTTGTTATGAATTTTACGAGATGACTGGTTCAGAAATTGTTGAATTTTCGGAGTTAATCATTTTGGTAGAAAATTCTAGAATTGGTGGGCCCCACTCTTGGTTTGTCCCACTCTTGGTTGGTGAAGAAATGTGCTGAGATTTTTATTCAAATGTGGTGGGTGGGAATAGTAGCAGGTAAAGTCATCAGGTTGCAGGTTAAGTCTACTTCGGCGTGCTAACATTTTCCTATAAATAAAGGGCTAAGTTATAATTGAAAATCGCACCAAAAACATAAGCTTTCTCTCTTTCTCTCTCTAGATTATTGAGTGTATTTTGTGAGTATTTAGATACTTAGTGAGTTTCTATTCATCAGTGCGAGTTTTCTTCAGCGTCATATCCGATATCCAGTCAGAAGTGCTGCTCTTTTGAGGTAAGGGATAGTAAGGAATTTTAAGGGTTATGATGTTTTTCAGTTTTTAATTCTTCTGACCTTCAGAAAATTCTAGAAAAATTTGAAATGATTAATTGATGAGTTTTCATGATTGTGTCCAAAAATGGCGATTTTTGGATGTATAGATTATGAGTTATGAATTTTATGAGAAAAGACAATTTTAAAAGTAACCGCATATAACTCATTGTGGTTAACTCCAAAACTGATAAAATTTTTATTGAAAGTATATCTATATAATATCAGTGTACTATGTGAATTTCGGAATTTTTGGATACAATTTATGATAAATGTCTAAATATTCGGCGGTTTTGGCCATATGAAAAATAGTAAATAAATTTTAAAAATTCCAAGAAAAATATATGTTCAATATAGGACTATATTCTGCAAAATTCCAGAAAAGAAATATTTTTGGGACTGATTTGGTATTTTTCATAAAAATGGTCTAGTTATGAGTAAATGAATTAAATATGTTATGTGAAGTAAGAAAATTAGAAAATATGATTTTATGGCTTGAGAATCATATATGAGGTATATGCAGATTTTTTATGAGGGTTTTGGTTATTGATGATGAAATCGTAAGAGTTGGCATTTTATGATGATTAAATGCATTAATTAGTAAAGTGTAAACAATTTAAATAAATTGTTTATAAGCTTAAGAAATATTATTCTTTCAATATCATTATACCGAAATATTAGTATGTATATTATTGTAGAAATTCTACCTTTTTCATGTCGGGGTTACTATTCATGAGTTACTATTCACGAGTTACTATTCACGACAAAATTGGTTTCTTTTTTTTCTAACCAAATTATAGTTGATTTATGAATATTACTCTGGAGATTAAAACTATGTATTAATTATATTGATTTTATTATCATATATAACATTTTTATAACCCCGATGTTGAATTTCTCTTTCACTTGAGTGTAAAGATGGGTAAATTATTGGTATGATCGTGACTGAGGAATATCTTTGGCCTGTAGTGCAAAGATGAATTGTTAACTGGTATGATCATGACCATTGAATTTATAATTGAATATCTTTAGCTTAAGTGTAAAGATGAATTGATTAACATGGTTATAATTATTGTTTATATAAATTCTGAAATGATTATATATTTATTTGAGATATTAATATATTTGGCATGTAGTGCAAATATGAACTGTTGATGAATATCTTTGGCCTGTAGTGCAAAGATGAACTGTTGTTGAATATCTTTGGTCTGTAGTGCAAAGATGGTCTGTTGATGAATATATTTGGCCTGTAGTGCAAAGATGAACTGTTGTTGAATATCTTTGGCCGTAGTGCAAAGATGAATTTATTAGTATGATTATGAACATGAATTGTGATTTGGTATAACCATGATCTTTGATATTTCAGGTAAAGACAGGTGATGAAAATATTCTTCGTCCTGGGTGCGAAGAAAAATTTTGAATCACAATTATGATTATGAGTTATTCATATAATTGTGGAAAGGAACTGTTGAGTGATGTTACAGGGATAAAACATTGTTGGTGAATTTTTAACATGGAGAAGATAATAGACTTTATGGTCTATTTGACTCTTCTAATGGATTGCTCGTTCCGCTGCAACTATGGTTGAAATTTTTATCATCTACCATATGTTCTAAATCTCTAATTTAATTCTATTGAAGGCTATTGATAACTTATTTATCATTAGTCATGATATTCTTTACTGGGCTAGTTGTGCTCACCCTTCTGTTTCACAATTCCTTTCAGGTAATAAGAGTGTAGCTGGGTCGAGCGGGGGTAACAAAGGAATAGAACGGTGGTCATCATTTAGTAGTTATATTTGGTGAATAAAATAGGGTGGGGCGAACCCAACGTTGGAAGGGTGTTTTGTCACTATCATACAAGATGTCTAATGACATACAACCTCGTGTCATCATAAGATAGGGTTGTGCACATCCACTTGCTGAGTATCTTTATGAGCACTACCTATATAATCTTGGTGTTTGTTTGAAGTATAATTCTCAATTAGAGACAGTGGAGATAATGATATGTCAAGAGAAGACTCACCATTGGAAAGAATATGATAGTAAACTTCTCGTTTTTCTTTGGGGTCTATTGGGTCAACCAAGGATAATTCTGGGGCCATATGATATCTATCACAACCTAGATGCATGGCCTCCCATGTACGAAGGTTTCCTTGAGCACTTTTCAAAGATTCTAGTTTCTAAAACAGTTTTTGATTGTACCTTTATGTAAGGTACCTTTGTGAGGTGCTGATACATGATGGTGTCCAATGTCACATTTGGTATATATTTGTATCCAAACTCACAGCATATGTGTTGTTGTATTTTGCACAACAATTGTTATAATAAAGTTGTAGTTCTTTTCTGTACCATGTATTTGACGACTCAGAATGGGTTGGGTGGAATGTACCTATTTTGGGGTTGTCACACTTCTAATGAATTATTATTTCCGCTGCGAATATTGATTTAAAACTTGTTGTCTATTGTATTCTATTAGATTTTTTCCTGTTGAAGACTAACAATAATTTATTTTATATTATCTTGGTCATAAGCTAGTTGAGCTCACCCTTTTCCTTTTTGTTCCATTTTTCTTCTCAGGAGGCCAGAATGTAGCGAGTACTAGTCGGGGTATGGAATGAAGGTTCTAGAAAGTCGTTTTAATAGTCCTCACTATTTTTGTAAAATAATGTATCAATAATTATGCTGAGAACTTATTTGAGTGTGGATATTGTCTAGATGACAATATTTATATTTAAACTCACAGTTTTTATGTTGTATTAATAATGTTGTAGTTGTTTTTGTACCATGTATTTTGACGACTCAGAATAGGTGTTGTATACCTATTTTGGGGGCGTCACAGTTGGTATCAGAGCTTAGGGATGTGATCTCTGACGGAGATCGGGGAATAGAACTAGGAGGGGAGAGACGAGTAAATCCTTCGCTAGTGTGTCCTACCTAAGCTTATTTGTTGGTTGGTCATAATATAGGGGTATTATGTGATTTGTTAATTTGTTTAATTAACCCTTGTTTAATGGCAGCATTCAAGAATGGCAACTGAGAATGTTAACAGTGGAGTAAATGAGACCGTGGAGACGCCTGTACTCACCAACGAGGAGAACGTGCAACAGGCTGGCAATGTTCCTCCTGTAAACAACACCACTGAGCAGACGATGAACGATGAGATTAGAAGCTTTTTGCGGTTCATGCAAAACCAGACGAAGAAGATTCCTGTTCAAAATGTAGGAAGAAACAATGGCAACGCACAGCTGGTCACAGCCAAGCAGTTCAAAGAGTTGGACCACCAGAATTCTGGGGAAAGCCGGATCCGATTAAGGCGGAGACGTGGGTCAAACAAATTACCAAGATATTCGATGTCTTGGGATGCACGGAGGAACAGAAGGTTCCATTCGCTACTTTTATGTTCCGTAATGAGGAAGATTACTGGTGGGAATCTGTGAAGCGTACCCACCTAGCAGCGCTCAGCATGTCTTGGGAGACATTTCAGAAACTGTTCAATGACAAATACTTTCCTGAAAGTGCTCGTCATATGAAGGAGGTAGAGTTTATTAGATTGGAACAAAACAACATGACGGTGTCCCAGTACGAGACAAAGTTCGCGGAGTTATCCAGGTTTGCACCTCATTTGGTAGAGAATGAGGAACGTATGTCGCGAATGTTTCTGAGAGGTTTGAAACCCGGCATACGTTAATATCTCATTTCTCATAAATTTTCTCTCTATTCAGATGTTGTCAACAGGGCTCAATTATTAGAGCGAGATAACGAGTACGGTCAACTGAGGAACCACAACCAGGATCATACCGGTGACAGCAGTCATCAGAACAACAATAACCAGCGGAGAAAGAAGAATACGGACAAGAGCAGCAACCACTCTGGTAGTAATCATGGCCATTAGAATAGAAGAAGCGAGTCGGGGGGAGATTTTAAAAAGAGGAGATTCAACAATGACAATGTGAAGACATCAGCACCAGCAGCAACTGGTTCTAAGGGAGGAGAACGACCATCGGTCGTATGCTATAAATGTGGAAAAGAGGGACATATTAGCCCAAACTGTCCATAACAGTTCAAGGTATGCTATAATTGTGGAAATAAAGGACATATCGCTCGAGATTGTACTGTAGCGAAACCAAGTCCAGTGGGGATGGTGACTTAAAAGGTTGTCCCAGAAAAGTCAAAGTCAACGGTTCCTGGAAGAGCGTTTGTCGTGACTGGTCAACATGCGAGGAACCCAAACGAGGTGATCACGGGTAAGCTAATCATAAATTCATGCGAAGTTTATACCTTACTAGATACCGGTGCTACCCATTCATTTATTTCTCCTGCTTGAGCTCAATGTTTAAACTTGACTCTGGAAAAATTAGACTTTGATCTATCTGTGGAAACTCCGTTAGGAGAAACTTTCATCACATCCATTGTTTATAAATCTTGTTTGATCCCAATTCTTTGAACTGCTTGGCTGTGACAAACCGCGCATTGTTATTATTTCCGCCCGTATTCTGCACACGAGTCTCCCTCGTCTGATTTTGTATGAACTGTAAAAAGCTCCTAAACATTCCATCATTCATCGTTTGCTCGGTAACGTTGTTTACAGGAGGAATATTGCCTTCCTGTTGCATGTTCCCCTGGGTGGTGATCAAAGGTGTCTCCACGATCTGATTTACTCCATTATTAACGTTCTCAGCTGCCATTCTTAAATACTGTCATAAAACAAGGGTTAATAGTCATGTCATATATTATCCATATACTCTGACCGACCAAATAAACACCAAATAAACTTAGTCAGGTCATACTAGCGAAGGAATTTCCCGTCTCTCCCCTCCTAGTTCTTGTCTCACATCTCAGCCAGGGATCATATCCCTAAGCTCTGATACCAACTGTGACGCCCCTAAAATAGGTATACAACACCCATTCTGAGTCGCCAAATACATGGTACAAAAATCAAACAACAACTTCAATAATACAATTGTCGTTCAAAATACGACAACACATACTATGAGTTTAAATACAAATATTGTCTTCTAGACAATATCCACACTCAAATAAGTCCTCATTACAATTATTCAAACACTATTTTACAGAAATAGTGAGGACTGCTAAAACATCTTTCTAGAACCATCACTCCATACCCCGACTAGATCATGCTATGTTCTCACCTCCTGAGAAGAAAAATGGAACAAAAGGAAAAAGGTGAGCTCAACAAGCCCAGTAAAGAATATTATGACTAAGATAATATAAAACAAATTATCATTAGTATTCAACAGGGAAAAATCTGATAGAATATAATCGACAACAAGTTTTAGATCAATAACTGCAGCGGAAACAGCAAACCATTAGAAGAGTCAAGTAGAGAATGAATTTTACTATCTTCTAAGATTTAAAAGTCCATCATCAATATTTTATCCCTGTAACATCAATTAATAATCATCTTTAACCAAATAATCATCTTTGCACTACAGGCCAAAGATATTCATTTGTATCACCAGTCGGTCATGTTCATCTTAACACATGTTCATCTTTGCACTACGGGCCAAAGATATTCATCAGTTAATCATTCATCTTTGCACTACAGGCCAAAGATATTCAGTAATATCATCATTTAGGATTGAGGATGATGAAAAATATCTTAAAGAAAATGAATCCAGTGAGACAAAAGGACAAATAGTAGGGATTCGTATAACAGTTTATCCAAGATCAATAATACTTCATAATAATCAATTGTGATGTAGAATTCAAAAATAAAGATTAAAACATGGATACAATCAAAGATAGTAACCATAATAGATATCTTGGACAAAAAGGGAAAATTTTATTTTTCGGTGAATAGTGTCGTATTCGTGAATAGTGCCGTATACGTGAATAGTAACGTATACGTGAATAGTACTCCCGACATAAAAAGTTTCAAATTTGATAAAAAGTTCATATCAATATTTCGGCATAATGATATTGAAGAAAATATCATTTAAGAAGAAGATAATATCCCTTACCTCAAAATATCAGTATTTCTGGTCGGAATACCGGTATAAGGCTGAAAGAAACTTGCTCTGATGAATAGAAACTCTTAAAGTATCTAAATACTCACAAAATACACTCAATAATCTAGAGAGAGAAAGAGAGAAAACTTGTTTCTGGTGTGATTTTCAATTCTAACTTAGCCTCATATTTATAGGAAAATGTTAGCACGCCGAAGCAGACTTAACCTGTAACTTGATGGCTTTACCTGCTACTATTCAAGCCTATCACATTTGAATAAAAATCTCAGCACATTTCTTCACCAACCAAGAGTGGGGCCCACCAATTCTAGAATTTTCCACCAAAATGATAAACTCCGAAAATTCAATAATTTCTGAACCAATCATCTCGTAAAATTCATAATAAATCATACGTTCATTTTTAACGGTTCAAAATTTGTGGACATATACTCAACTTATATATGTATAACATATCCAAAAATTATCACGATCCAACGGTCGGATTAAAAATTATAACCCCCGCAAAATATCTCAAAAACCCTGATTTTTAATACCTCCATTCCGATAAAAATACTGATAAAAACCTCAACATTAACTCCTTCATTTTTAACCACAAAAATATATCCCTCATTTATATCCACATAAAATAAATATTTCCTTATCATATGAATCAATAATTAATTATTCACAAATAATATTACAGAATCACATTTATGACAACCAGGCCGTTCCCAGGAAAGATGGGGCTTTCCAATAAGAATTTCTCCTTACTGGCGCGCAATTAGATGACCAAACCTCTCCTTAGACAGAACTTTCTAGACATTGCCAATAATGTTATCTAATAATATTATTCAAATAATATGAATTATTGATCTGATAATGGAAAATACTGTGCAGTGACAATTATTGAAACAACAATAATATAAAATATCAATGCAGCAATTATTGAATTAATTAAATAAAATATTGAACAGTAACTACTGTAACAATTATTGAGTAGTGCCTTCCTTCGTAAGAATCAATAATTGGTGCAATACCGTGTGCTACTGTATTTTAACCACCAGGTATTCCAACAGTATTAACGGTAACAACTACGCCGTTAATTATAAACAACTTATACTTGTCGTTTTCTTTATCCAATCGCTTTCCGTTATGGGGCCCACACAAGGCTGCGCCGTCGTACGAATATTCCCCACAACAAGAATATTCCACGACCAAACGAATATTCACCGACCAAAAATGAATATTTTATAACCACTTGCTTATTTAAAATATTTGCGCATTTTACCCATAACTAACCACATTAATAAAATCAACCCTTTCTACTTCAAAATAATAAATAGAGAAAATTTAATTTCATTTATTAATAAGTTGGGGTCTTACAAATATTATAGAGTTTCTCTTTGTTTCTAAGTGAATTAGTGAAGAGAAATGAAAGTAAATGGCTTGTATTAATAGGGAAGTAAGAGTGGGGGTATTTTAGTCCTTTTCATGCCTAAGTTGGATAATTACACTTTGCCCATGGTTTATTCTTGAAATATTCTATTTTTAACTTTAGTTAATTAGAATATGTTTTGGCATATTCTATCTTTAACTTATCAACTAAAATATGCTTTGGCATATTCATTTTTAATACCTTTATCTTTATATTTGTATTATTCTTCCAGTTTTATCTTTCGTTCATCTCCCGAAATCCGTTATGTTGGCGAAAATTTTTGTTTTTCGTTTTTAAATTTTTATTTAACATTCCATCTTCTTTCATCATTCTCACTTTGACACGTTCTTCAGAAAATTGAAAAAAAAATGCTTTTACATTTTCGGATGAATAATGATTTTTCATCTTTTTATTGGAAAATTTTTATTTTCTGATACGATCCTAAACCTCGTAAATTATATCATAGATTTCTGTTCCGCCTCAAAATTTTCAATTTTAAGACATCTCAACAGAGCAAAAACCACAAAAAATTCTTATTTTATTCAAAAATATTCAATTATTATTAATTATAAGCTAAATTAAAATTTCTTGGTCGTTACATATATTGTGTAGTAGTTGGTAGATCTAGAGATTATATCGTTTATTTTTTGCATATAGATCTACCTAAATTTAGCCAGATCTAGCCCTTTAACCGGTTATGGAGCTTGAAGCCCTAACCTATATGCTAGATCGGCTTAGATCTTAGGTGGATCTAGTCATTTTAATGCTTTGGTTAGTCCCGGTCACACCGTAGAGCCCTATATCTAAATCTAAAGGTGAGGGGGTCCTAATGGCTCGTGATAGGGATTCCAATCGATGAATCACCTAATCTCGGGTTTAGGATGTGTTGTATATATATGTGTGTAAGTATAATAATGTGAGCCTAGGAATCTCGGGGTCAAGATCTAACAACCGGATCTCGACTAAATTCCCACGATGAACTTTTCGTTTATTATGTAATGTTTAAATAAAGCAAAATCGTTGTACATGTAATATTGGATCTTAAGATGAGTTTGAGGGGTTCGTCCCGAGAAGTCGGATTTAAGATCCCGTGATAGTGAAAATTATGATTATGGGTGTTCGGGTTCATCAAGATAGCTTTCATGCTCGATGATGATCCAACCCTTTTTGGTGCTTTTCTTGCATACATTATCACTCAAAACGATTTTCAAATCAAAATTGCATACAGCTTTCATAAAGAATAAAGTGATTCGGGGATAGATACTTAGGATTAATAAATGGAAATATCAAAGGACCTCGATTCATATTTGACGAATGATTTGAAAACCTTACTTTCCAAAAATCATTGATATATATTGTAATCTAAAAGTGAACTTTTATATAAATTAAATCCTTTGTGTATAGGTCCAAAGAAGTACAACGCTACTTTCGAAATATCATCATATACTTGAGGAATAATAATCAGAAGTATCAAAGGATCTCGATTCCTATTTGACGAAGGATTTGAAAAAGCTTATTTTCTAAAACGTCATTTTAGTATACTTTTTTCTAAAATGAACTTTTCGTTAAATCAAATCCATCGTTCATAGGTCCAAAGAGGTACAACAGTACTTTCAAATAACTTAAAATGAGGCTTTTAATAAATTAAAACACACACACACTTTATGCGTAGGAAATCAATAAGATGCGGTAATCGTGTTTTCACGGAAGTCGGAGGGTGCCTAACACCTTCCCCCCGCTTAAGAAAACCCCCGAACTCTATGAATCTCTGGTTTTCAGACCAATATTACGGAGTCACATATTGGGCCATATTACGAAAACTTTCAAAACCTGGATGAATTGGTACATCATTTTGAACTCATACCAACTAGAGACTATGTCTCATCCGGCCCAATCATCAAAATTAATCATTAAAATCACTCTTTTAAAGTTCGTCGACATTCATGTCGGTCTTTTCCTAAAAACTCACCGTTCAATAAATCAATCGATATAGCAAAACACAAAGGGTAGAAAATAAGGAAATTAAAAAATTCATCGGCATTGATAGGTGGTGACTCTGCTGGGACTTTAGAGGGCTTAAGCCACGTTTAATCTTTTTGATTTCCATTCTGTGTGTGCATCTTGTGTGAATGATCTTTGTGTGTGATAAATGTCCTAAATCTTTAAGCACTTTATGTTAGTTCCTCGCACAATCTATTAGTGCCTCGCAAAATGTTATCATTTTGCATGCAGTGAGGATGATGAATGTATGTGAATGTATGTTGTGTAATTCCTCTACCAGGAGGCGAACTTGTCAGTTGTTTATTACTGGACTCTATAGAGTGTTCTCTTGTGAGGCTTAGGAAAGGCATCACTTAGATCCGCTCCAATTGAAAGATGGACGTTTTCATCAAGTAAATTGCGAAAATTTGGGGACCAATTTCAAAAAGTCCGTGAGAGTAATCCAAAGATAGGTCAATCTCTGATAAACCAAACACGCAAGATGTCTCTTCATTCCTTGTTACTTTTCGAATATGTAAATGTCATCCATCTTAACCTGTCATTTATATATCCTTCTTATCCTGTTATCAAGACGACTAACCCCTTGTTTTCCAGGAAAAGATAAAAAAAACCCTAAATTGATGCATAGCATATCATGCATCCATATCATCTACCAATACCAAGACTAAACTAGATGTCGATTTTGTGTAGATTGGTCCTAGAACTCGATTCCGAGCCAAAAAGGCGTGATTACCACCAAATAAAATGGCTGAGGGTAGTTCATCAGAACCTATTCCTATATCTTGAGAAGAGTTTGAGGAGTTTAATAAGCAAATTACTGAGGTGACCGTTCTTTTAAGAGAAAAGTTTAGAGTGGCTCAGGAACCCAAATTAAAAACTTCAACTGAATCCTCTGCATAAAGAGATATGCGAGTACCGGGAAAGGAAAGTGATACACAGATATCCACTCTGGTATCCCCAATTGACATCGGAGCAACCAAAGAGGCCTCGGATAAGAATCAAACAAGGGAAATAATAGACCTCCGAGAAGACAGAGAAACTAGAGACATCAGGAAGAAAGTCAGGTAAATAGAGGATGTCATCTGATCCATTAAGGGGACAGGATCCCACGACGGTGTAAATTATTCTGACTTATGTATTTTCCCAAAGGCAAGATACCCAGATAAATTTCAAGTCATCCCAGAATATGAAAAGTATAATGGATTGGGCGATCCCTACGCCCACTTAAAGGTCTACATAGGTGAGCTCAGGTCATATGCCGAGGATGTGATGCCCCCAAAATAGGTATACATCACCCATTCTGAGTCGTCAAATACATGGTACAGAATACAAATATAAACTTAATTTATACAACTGTTAAGCGTCGTGTAGAATACGACACATCATAAGCTGTGAGTTTTAATATAAATATTGTCTTCTAGACAGTATTAAAACTCAAAATAAGTCATCATTACATTTATTATCACACTATTTCACAAAATAGTGAGGACTACTAATGCAAACATCTGGATCGTAACTCCGTTTCCCGACTAGTCCCAACTATATTCTCATTTCCTGAAGAGAACAATGAAAGCAAAGGGTGAGCTCAACTAGCCCAGTAAGAAATATTATGACTAAGATAATGCAGAATAAATTATCGTTAGCCTTCAACAGTGTTAAACTGATAAAATAATAAACATCAAGTTTAACTGCAGCGGAACAAACAATCCATTAGAAAAGTCAAGTAGGGTATGATATCTACTAACCTCTATGATTTAAAAAGTTTATCAACAGTTTTATCACTGAGACTCAGCTTAATAAATAATTCACATCATCGAATCATCCCTGCACTACGGGCCAAGGATATTCATTAGTATCACCAATGGTCATGATCATACCAACAATTGTCCATCAATACACTACGGGCCAATGATGACTTTTACCACATCATCTGTAACATTACGGTCATGATTATACTGAATAATCCCTGGTCATAATCATACCAAGCCCATCTATGCACTACGGGCCACAGATGACTTTCATCATAATATAAGCATGAGGATGATGACAATGATATAAGAATTCAATTAAAGAAGAGTAAGGATAAATTTTAAATATTTATAATTCAATTTATCTAGAATTCAATAATATCCAAATTGCCAACATGATACTGTTTTGTGGAGTAAAATTCAAGAATAATATTGTATCAAAAATAATTTGGACAGAAAAAAAACTAATTTTTATCATGAATAGTACCCCGTTAATAGTACTTCGTGAATAGTATCCCGTGAATAGTACTCCGGCATGAAAAGATTAAACTTTAACAAGAATGTTCAGAAAATATCCTTGTGAAACAATACTAGATGAAGCGCAAATTTCAAGGATATTCTACCAATTTCAAGGAGTATAAAAGCAATACTTAACAACATGAGTGTAGAATTCAGAATCTGAAACGAAATAATATTACTAACATACTATAGAGTATGGAAGAAAATATTATTTCATACGATTATTGAACAAAAATAATATCCCTTACGAATACGAAAGAAATAATACCCCTTACCTTAGTAGGAGATTGAATACTGAAATAGTATAGTAACAGAATACTCTTCTTCTTTCTCTGTGATTCTCTCTGTAACGACCCCAAAATCTATACAATTTAAATCCCGACTTCGGTCGTTAACCATACATTCAACCTCTAAATAATACATCATTATTCGATGTTAAACTTAATAAAATTGCGGAATATTTAAAACTTTTATACATTTCCTTCTTTCTTGCCCTGAATCACACCCATTACATTACATCTCTTTGTTTCAATCTTATATCATGAATCGTTACAACAAAATGACTATACAAAGTCTTACATCATAACTAAATATCCATATACATTGGATAGCTCAACTTACATTTCAACAACATGCTATGTTCAAAATATGAAATACATTTCTCATAAAACAAAAGTAATCTTCGTGAATATAAATCTCTATAACTCACGTAGCACGTATCTTTACCTTAGAATCTTGACCTGCAAAAGTGGTTATTTGCAAGAGTGAGCTCGACAGTCAAGCAAAGTCTAACAGTTTTCATGCATCACATAGCACATAATAACATGCTCGACATACATCTCATTAAAGTAACATGGCATACATGATTTTAATTCACATAACAAATATAAAGATTGAGTTCCTTACTCAATCATCATTACTTAGCCAAAACAATGCAGTCATATATTGACTTTAACATTTCATGATTTCAATATGCATAACATATCATGCAATTTAAAACAGTTCATCAAGTCCACGTAGAAAATAGGAACTGAAAGACTTGCCTTGATCGTTGTTTACCAATAATAGCTTAACAGCTTACAGTTATCTGTACTTCACGTGCCCTACACAATTATATAATCATACACATCAACTATTAGTCACATAACAACACATAGCAATTGTAATGTAAACTCTAATCCACATCTCATAATCTTTCCTATTAATTAGCACACAATGGTCAATTAGATTGTGTTAACTTTTCGACTTATGACTCACTATATTTCTTCTTAGTCAAACTCAAAGTTAAAGTGCTTAAGTCTTGCTAGGACTACTTATTGGTTTTATATTAAACCCATTCCATATCTTATAATATCCATTTCAATGGAATTGAAACACTTTTTAAGTTCATTAACACTTGGCACGGCGTTTCGACGTTCAATCGTCACACGCCCGATTTGCCTCTCTTGTGTATGCTTACTATGCTTCTATAACTTATCTAATACATTATTTATTAATGTTAAGCATTATTATATTTACTAACATACATGTTATGTAACTTAGGACATCATCTTTTATCGTCAGGAGCACTACACATGCATATGTGCATGCCCGACGCCCTCCGATTGCCCCTAAAAACATAATAGTCCTAAAGATGACCATTTTGACTACTGTTATAGACCTCAAATTAAAAAACTTAAAGCATGAAAGTTGTAGTTCTACTCGTCCTAGTTCCGGATCATCTTGAATTACCTCAATCAGAGTTCGTATGAGAAAGTTATGGCCATTTTACTAAAGGAGGTTAAAACTGTCTGACTCAGACTTCTGTCCCCGCGTCGCAGCGCGAGAACTAGGCTAAACAGTGGCGCCGCAGTGCGAGACTGGTGCTGGGGAGCAAATTTCAGCGCTGGGGCGAGAACTTCTGGCGTTAGGGCTCGAATTTTAGCGCCGAGGCGCGATTTTTGGCACTGGGACTCAAATTTTGGCGCTAGGGCGCCGAAACTTGCAGAACCCAACCACGAAGAACATAATAACTAAACTCTGGACTAATTACTACGGCTAACATCTAAATTAAGACGTAAAACTTATAAAGATTACTCATAAATATTTAATTATCATACATATACCAATTTAGCACCACTTAACAACAATTTTAGAAAACTTAAATCATTGTACGCACTGTTTTAAAAACCAAAACTCCATTATCGATGTTTGTTTACACAGTGAACATGGTAACCAAAATTTATACACTAATTTGATTCCTTGAGACTATGATTCTCTGAATTTCATACCCAATTAACATAATCACACTTCAATTTCATAACTTCACAATTAACATATACTAATTTTGATATTTCTACAAACCACGTTCATACATGAATGTTTACTGTAAAAACTAATTTCTCTTTCTCTACGAACGTAATTTAGCATACCACACATATATACATATATACATGTTAGTTATTACCAGAACACATTATTTCATAATCATTTAGTAAAACATAGTTTACAGACAACCTTTGTAAAACTTATATACAATGAAGTTGAGTTTCATGAAACACAGAGGCTAAATAATTATACTATAAAATATATTTGTTAAGAGTATAAACATACCTTTTTATTGCTCAGACAATCTTTGCTTAATCACTGATAATAGTTCGAAGAATATATAATTTTCTCTTGTTTCTCTCTCTAAGACCTCTGACAATTTCTCTCAAAACTCTTTGGTCTCTTACTTTTCTTTTCTTTTTCCTTTCTTAGTCTTAAGCCAAAACACATTGTACGTAAAACTAAACTGATAACAATTATGCGTAAAATAAAAACTGATATGGCCTTAATAATCACCATAACTATTATCAGTTACCAAAATAATAAGCGTATATCCATTATAAATATATTTTATTATATATTATTTATAAAAATTCAAAATTTAAAAACCAAAAGCCATAGGGCTTTGATTGGCAAAATAATTTAAAACTAAAGACTTAATATATTTAAGCCTTGTTTGGCAAAATAAATTAAAACTACTTTAATTTATTTTAATAACCACTTATAATATAATTATTTGTCACACTTCTATCTAATTAAGTTTTCATACTTAATTTAATTAATTCTAATAACAATTCATTGCATAATATAATAATTTATTTAATCATTATAAACTCTCTAACTTAATTATTAAATTAAATTAAATTACTATTTCAAAATAATTACTTTCCTTAACTCATTAATTATTTATTAAATAAATAAATAATCAAATCACATCAAATCAATTAAATAAATATTTATTCAACGATAAACACAACCATTAAATATTTATATAATTCAATAAATATTTAAATATTATAATTACAAATCTGGATTGTTACATCATTCCCTCCTTACAAGAATTCTGTCCTCAGAATCACAACTCAAACCACTCATTCGTTACAATCTTCCCTACTTACAAAGATTCTGTCCCCAAAATCGAAGACACAAATTAAACAAATAACTCAGAGTAATCTTTTATCATTTATCTAAGTATAGATTTTATATTTTCTACTACATTCATTACTTTAACAAATTCTAGGTTTCATTTCATAACTTTCACTTGAACTCAATTATATTCTGAGTATTATATATCTTAACCCATTCATTTCCTTTTCTAAGGATCGCTATCATAAATACTCGGGATATTACATTCACCCTTTCTTCTAAGAATTTCGTCCTCGAAATTTTATTTATTAATTTTTATTCATTCATTATATCAAAGTAGATTTTACGTCACTACTTCATTCATTCATTGGTTTCTATAACCACTTTCTTTCCACAAAGATCATTCAACAATTATTAACTTTTCTATTAAAAGTTTCACATTATTCTTTGATAATTCATATCCTTCTCACTTCAAAATCTCTTTTCTCACTTATTCAACATACTCATCATTCAGTGTTGCATTCTACGACTTACTTCTTTCTAAGGAATATTTTACTTTTTCACTTCCATCTTGCAGAATAACAAGAATATTCGACAATTGTTCAATAATTGGGAAGTAGTTTGAATAACTCAGGAATTTAAAAGATTTCAAATCATGCTCAGGGTCACAAGACTACGAACTATGTCCACAGTTGCAAGTAATCTTTTAACTTCAACTTTAATAGTCATAAGATTATAAGGACCCCCGGACTTAGGGTGTTAAGCCCTCCGTACGATGTATTGTGCACAAACATTTAAACGCTATGTGTATGTCCATAGTTATAAGTAATCTTTCAACTTAAACTTTAACAGTCATAAGACTATAGGGACTCCTCGTACTTAGGGTGATCAGTCCTTCGTACAATGTATTATGCACAAACATCTCAACGCCTCCGCGTAATCCCCTATAAAAGGGTTGTTCATCTCAGCTTTTTAACATCTAAATTCGCACCAAAACAATTTGGTTTGGCATAACTTTTCAAGAAACGCATGCATTTCATGAACATCTTTCAATTTTTGTCTAGCTGAATCAAATAACATAGACCTCTACAACAATTCGAACATCAATCGAAATATACATATACATACATACATATGTATTCTCATATCTTAAAGAAATCTCAAAAATCTTTTTATGACGTCATGATACCGCACTGTATTTACAGTCCGTTGAGGATTCCGACATTTGGTGATTTTATCATACTACATCATACCATAGTGGGTTAACGATCCTTAGATCACATCCAACACTAGATAATACTGCATTGATGACTCCATCATTTTTATCATCTTTGCACCAGGTTACATGATGCATTAATGATATAAAATACATTTTGATATATTGCAAATCATTTTTGTCTAGCCGAAGCAATTAGCATAGACATACGAATAATAGTATTATTGTTAAAACTCATTGGTTCCATCATTTGATCCAATATTTTTCAAGAAAATAGAAGTGTAAACATCAGCACGAAGTCAATAAATTTCGAAAGTCTAGCATAGCTAGTAGATTTTAAATACCTATGCTTCCACCATCAACTCCACTTTCTATAATGATTCATTGCTTAATAGGTCTATCCATTCCTATCATCCTCAATACTCCATTCACACTTATCTATACCCAGTTCGTCAAACTTACCACACGTTATGAGTTCAGGAACTTGCCACAATCATATGAGTTTAAGAACTTATCCTAGTCAGACACAATAGGCGTCCATTCGCTGAGGGGTTCAAAAATATACTATATAATTATGAGTCACGAACCTACCATAAGTATGAGTTTTAAGAACTCGCACTTAACCTTATAATATTCTCTAACTATACTCTACCTATCTGTTATACACATGAGAAAAGAATCACCTTCTCAACAGGCATATAGCAAATAACACGACACAAACATTCCAATGATTATCAATGTGATAAATTGAGTACAAGCACAAAACCCTCGCCCATACAAAGGTTTGTACAACTCAGCCACCACCTGAGTCCTCAATTGAAATTCCACCTAACTCTATCTTACTCTTAACTTACTCTTTGCTCGATACGAATTTCTCGTATCACATTATCTCTAACTCCTCGCGAGTTTATCTCGTACTATATCATAGTACAATATCTTTATAGCATCAAGCTATAATTATTAAAACATTACATACCATCTTTCAAATCACTTAAACAGACCACGTCGTAATCTTATTCTATAATCATCTCCCTTAAAATTCTTTTCTTAACTCGTGATCGTTTTGTTTTACGATCCTCATTCTTTCCTTTTTCATCACTTACGACATTATTCGTTATCTTGGTTTTTTGGAGTTAGGAAACTCCCATTTTTTATATTTATATCTCTTCAAGATTCTTCTTTGAATCTTCTTATTTATATAACAATTCTTACTTTAAGAATTCCTAACATCAGTTACATCGCTCAAAATTTCATTCGAGTTCTACACTTTCATCATACGTATCTATTTCTACACTTGGTACACCTCAAGTCTCTAACAGTTTCGATATGGTATGCTGAGTGGTTTCCCACAAACAACCAATAAACTAGATTTCGAGTTGCTAGTTCGTATATACCTCCGCTCTATGAAGGAATCGTTTAGCCCAGATACCATACATCAACTACTAAAGAGTACAATTGCACCATACTTAGATATAACTCTCTTTTCTTAACTTCTTTATCATTCTCTTTTTATAGACATTGTCTATTTTGTTCGTGTATATATTTATATATATTTATATTATATTTTAATAAGTATTTGGCCATAAAACTTATAAATCAGAATTGATAAATTAAATTGAAAGTTATGTATATTAATTTAAACTCGTCAATCTTGTTGATAATATTGTAAAATTTACTCGATAATCAATTTAACAATATCTTGTTGTTAATGGGTAAATTGTAATAAAATTTTATTTTATTTTATTAGATTGACTTGAAGGGGATTAGCATAATCTTGTTTAAATTTTGGGTATTACGTTGCTTAATTCAGGAACAGATTTCGTACTCTTTCAGCGAGATTCTTTTGTCTTTGATTTGTTAGTTTCGTTATTCATTTCAAAATTTAGTATTGCCTCTCATAATTATTCCTTGTCAATTCATTGTGATAGTTTCATTTGGCGTTTATAGTTGGAACTCATATTTGTACTCTTTAGACTAGTGTGCCATGTCTAAATTGTATTTTGATATTTATAGTGATGTACATGTTAGTATATTTTGGAGACTTGTGTTGACTATTCGTTCGATTTAACATGTACATGTTAGAACCCCTTTGTGTTGATAATTTATTGCATGTGTTGTGACATTATATTTTTGTTAGAATACCGTAGGGTATACCTGAGCTATAACCACCTGTGGGGATACCACAGGCATGTCCTCTTGGCACCGAGGCATGACACTTTCTGTGGCAGTGTGATCAGTCCGCGGCGTCTCCGTTTTGTGCTCCAGTGGGAGTTTGCCATTTAGTGATTTGCTATGGGAGGTGTATGGGTCGACCCTAGTTTTCTGTTCTGTTCTGTTCTGCGGATTGGTGATGTTTATTCCAAACACACCTTTCGATTTTGCATGCATCTGGATTGCGCAGTCCGATGTGTGATTGCCTGTATGGCATTATTTTGATTGCCTGTGTGGCAAGGTATATTACTATTTATTTTGAGCTCGGTATGAAATAACCCCCAACCATTTGATTCAGCCTATCATTTTGTTGTGTTAGTTTATTCGTACAGTTCAGTTCATTTAATTGTGTTAGTTGAATGTATGGTTAATGACCGAAGTCGGGATTTAAATTGTATAGATTTTGGGGTCGTTACACTCTCTCTATAGAATTCTCTTGTGAGTCGTAGTGAATTGGTGAGAATAAAAGAAGAATTAAGCTTCTATTTATAGAAGATTCCTAGCTTAGCCCTTGCAATGTGAAAAGGCAAGTGGCTTGACGACTGGTGATGTAAAAAGAAAAGTGGTTTGACGCCTGTAATGTAAAACAACAAGTGTTTCAACGCCTGTAATGTGAAACGACAATTGGCTCGACGCCTTTAATGTGAAATGATAATTGGTTTGAAGCCTGTAATATGAAACGGCAAGTGGTTTGACGTCTGGTAAAGGCAATTACTATTGGCGAAAGTGACTCTTAGATGATGACATAAGGGCCCCCATAGAATAAACCAAACTTACCACAAATGTCTCATAACAGACTTCTTATTTATATCAAAGATTGAATAAATATTACCACAAATCATTTTATCTTTAATCAACACATTTTTAATCTTCCAACAATTATTCAACACTAATATTATAACTCACAATATTTAATAATCAGATCATTCTCAGGAAAGAGGGGGCTTTCCGATAAAGATTTCTCCCTATTGGCGCGCAATTAGGTGACCAAACCTCTCCTCGACAGAACTTTCTAGACATCGTCAACATTATAAATAATAATATGAATAACTTTATCGTCTCAATTATTGATTTAATAATATAAAATATTATGCAGATGATACTGTGATAATAATTGAATCAATACTATGAGATACTATGCAGCAATTACTGTAGCAATAATTGAGTATAACTGAGTGGCTTCTTACGTAAGCATCAATAATCAATACCGTGTGCTACTATACAACCACGCGTATTATTATACTTTAACCACCGGGTATTTCAACAGTTAATGGTAAAACTTTCGCCGTTATTTTTATAAAAAGATAATTTTGTCGTTTTCTAACTCCGACAATAATTCTGTTGTGGGGTCCACCAATGATTGTGACATCGTACGAATATTTCTCGACAAAAAGAATATTCTCCGACCAAATAAATATTTTATAACAACTTGCTTATTTTACAAAATTTATAAATATTACCCACAACTATAACATTATATCAAATCCAAACCATAATATTCAAAATGATATTTAGAGAAAAATATTTTTTATTCATAAAAGTTGGGGTCTTACAACCTCCCCTTCTTATGAAATTTCGTCCTTAAAATTAGGGTACATACCTGGTATGTCGAAGAGGTGAGGATACCTTGATTTCATTTCAGATTCTAACTCCCAGGTCATTTCCTCAACATCATGGTTTCTCCACAACACTTTGACTTGAGGTATAACCTTGGAGCGTAGAATATGTTCATTCTTATCCAAGATTTTAACAGGTACCTCTTCATACGTTAAATCTTCCGCTATCTCGTCTGGTTCTAACTCAATAATGTGGTTCGGGTCTTTCACATATTTACGTAACATGGATATGTGAAAAACGTTATGAACACGAGACATACTTGGCGGTAAGGCGAGTCTATAAGCCACAGTTCCTACTCGATCAAAGATTTCGAATGGGCCAATGAATCAAGGATTGAGCTTTTCTCTCTTTCTAAATCTTGTAACTCCTTTCCATGGAGCAACACGTAACAACACATGTTCTCCAACATTAAACTTCACATCCTTTCGATGAAGATCAACATAACTCTTTTGTCTATCATGTGAGATTTTTATACGTTGTCGGATCATTTGAATCTTTTTCGTAGTCATACGTACCAATTTCGGTTCCAACAACGTTGCTTCACCCACCTCGTCCCAGCATACTGGAGAACGACATTTTTTTCCATACAAGGCCTCGAATGGAGCCATGCCAATACTTACTTGATAACTGTTGTTGTAGGAGAATTCCACCAATGGAAAGAACTTGTCCCAACTTCCTTTAAAGTCAAGGACACAGAGTCTTAATAGATCTTCAAGAGTTTGAATAGTCCTCTCCGACTGCCCGTACGTTTGAGGATGATATGCCGAACTAAATTATAAATTCGTGCCCATAGATTTTTGCAAACTGACCCAAAACCGTGAAGTGAATCTTGGGTCTCGATCAGAAACTATGGATACTGGCATACCATGCAGTCTTACAATCTCATTTATGTAAATACGAGCAAGACGTTCAAGTGAATAAGTTTCTCGTATAGGTAAGAAATGATTGGACTTGGTCAATTTATCAACAATGACCCAAATCGCATCTATGCCTTGAGAAACCTTGGGAAGACCAGTAACAAAATCCATGGTAATGTGCTCCCACTTTCATTCTGGAATTTCAAGTGGTTGCAATGGACCTTTTGGCACTTGATGCTCTGCCTTGACACGTTAAACACCTTGAGATAAACTCCGCTATCTCTCTCTTCATATTGCTCCACCAAAATGTATATCGAAGATCACGATACATTTCGGTACTTTCAAGATGGATTGCAAACGATGTGTTGTGTACCTCCATCATGATTTTATATTTCAAATTAGAGTTGTTAGGAATACAAAGTCTGGAGTTGACTCTAAGTATTCCTTCTTCATCGATTCTTGCATCCGAAATAGCATCTTCTTGCACTTTTTTCTTCATACACATCAGCTCCAGGTCTATAGTTTGAGCATCTTTAACTTTATTGATTAAAGTCGGTTCTACTTGTATATTTTTCATCATCACGTGGGTCCCTCGAGCCTTTATCTCTATCTTTATCATTTGCAAGCCATACAAAATGGGCCTATACGTTGACAATATTGCACTCGTACACGCATATGATCTTCTACTCAATGTGTCAGCTACCACGTTCGCTTTTTCAGGATGGTATTGAATAGTATGATCATAATCTTTCAACCGTTCAAGCCAACGTCGTTGCCGCATGTTGAGTTCTTTTTGAGTGAAAAAATATTTGAGGCTTTTATGATCTGTATAGATCTCCACCTTCTCTCCATACAGGTAATGCCTCCAGATTTTAAGTGCAAAAACGACTGCTGCCAACTCTAGATCATGAGTAGGATAATTCCTCTCATATTCTTTGAGTTGTCGTGAGGCATAGGCTATGACTTTCCCATGTTGCATGAGAACACATCATAAACCTTTGCCTGAAGCATCATTGTAGATGACATATCCCTGCGAACCAGATAGTATTGTCAGAACAGGTGCTGAAATGAGTCTCCTCTTGAGTTCTTAAAAACTCTTCTCAAATTCCTCGCTCCAACCGAATTTTGTATCTTTTCAAGTCAGCTAAGTTAATGGAGCAGCGATTTGAGAAAATCCTTCCACGAATCTCCGATAATAACCAGCTAAGCGCAGAAAGCTACGTACTTCGGTAACTGACTTAGGTTTCTCCCAGCTTTGAATTGCTTTAATCTTTGCCGGGTCAACAGATATTCCATGATTTGATATCACGTGTCCAATGAATGCTACTTTCTCAAGCCAGAACTCGCATTTCTTTAACTTGGCATATAGCTTGTTTTCACGAAACTTTTGGAGTATTAGCCTCAAGTGTTGCTCATGATCTTCACGGCTTTTGGAGTATATGAGGATGTCATCAATAAAACCAATAACAAAATGGTATAAATATTCCTTGAATACTCGGTTCATCATATCCATGAAACATTAGTTTACGTTTCTATAAACATATTACACCGTGGGTAGGTTGGTATGGTTGTTAGAAAGGAGTTTGTAGGCCTAATTTGGCTTTCTATAGTGTTCGGGATCATAATTTGTGAACTATTGGGAGGGACCCCCGCCCTAGTGGGCTACCCTAGTGTAAAAACCCCCGCCCAGGTGGGGGGGTGGTTTGTTTTGCCAACCTGTGAAGAAAAAAAATTAACAGGACATGTTTTACTAAAATAAGCATAACTTTTTCATACGAACTCCGATTGATGCGATTTAAGATGATTCGGAACGAGGACGAATAGGCCTATAACGTTTATTCTTTAAGTTTTTCAATTTGATGTCATTATTAAGGGTAAAAATGGCTATATTTAGGACTATTGTGCATTTAGAGGCCATCGGAGGGCATCGGGATGCACAAATACAAATACAATCCTTTGTGTATTAGTATAACCTAATGATAATATGTTGGACATGTAATAGGATATTGTATCAAGTTGTTAATGTGTATATGGTGCAATGACATGATTACTTATGTAGTTGTAATAAAGCTAAAAGGTGATGTTCATGAAAAGATGTGATGTTGTTTAAACTTAAACTTAGTTAGTAAGCTATACTAAAAGTGGGAAAGAAACTCATGAAGCTAATATTATTGTAACCAATGTGTATTTTCAATACATATGGTATGTGTAGGACTTGTGGTGAACATGAGTAGTGATTGTTTAAACTATGCATGAGGCAAGTTTCCTAAACCTTATTCTTATGTTGAGCAAGTATTTCTTGTCTTTAACTTGTTATTTGTCAAGCAATTTATATATTCTGACATACTAATGTTGAACAAGTTTTATCGTTCAATTTACTATTTGTTATGCATGCTTAGTACTTAATTCTAAATAACATTGGCTTAATATTGTTCAAGCAAGGTATGTTATAATTATTCAATATTTATGCTTTTAGATTATTCCTAAAGCATAACTTTAGTATACAATGTTGATTCACTTATGATTTACTCCATAGCATATTGTGATTATCTTTTTATTTAACTAATCCTTAGTTGATGACCGTTGAATTCCAAATTACCTTGAAACGTTTCCAAACCAAACTTACTTTGGTGCGGACTTGTATTCTAAATGCTGAGATGAACAACCCTATTATTAGGGGATAATTTACGCATAGCGTTGAACTGTTTGTGCACAATACATTGTACGAAGGGCTGATCCCCCTAAGTACGAGGAGTCCCTATAGTCTTATGAATGTTAAAGTTTAAGTTAAAAGATTACTTATAACTATGTTCATAGTTCGTGGTCTTATGACCCTCATATAAATATTTCATAATTCTGATTATCATTGATAAAGCATTTTGTTCCATTCTATTGAGCCTATTATTTGGCAATTGTTGTAAAGTTTTATTCATTGTCATTTCAAGTGAGTTTTGTTTGCTCACTCTTGCTTATATAACTATTACAGCTAAAGTTGAGAAGGTCGATGTACCTAGCACCAGTAAAGGAAAAGGAAAGATGAACAAGTATTGAAGACTTGTTATCAAGTTAAAATTTTATTGTCGAACTTTGTTTTAATTATTGTAATAGAGTTATTTAATTTTTCGCATTTGAATGTTTGTATTTAAAGGTTAGAGAACCTGTGAGATTTTTATTAATGTAATCCTTTAATGGGAAGGTTTATTATTCAATTTTATTATGATTGGGTAGTTAGATATGAATGTTTTTATCAAGTGAACACCAAATCTTGTGGGAATGAAGTACCCAGATTTGGGGGTGTCACAAGTTGGTATCTGTAATAACCCGAGATTTTAGATATTTATTAAAATCCTAAAAGATTAAGTTAAGGTTAAATATTAAACCTAGACAGAAAATAAGTGTATGAAATTGACATTTTTTGGAAGGGATTTTTTGAATTTAAAAACTTTTGGTGAAGGTTTACAGTGGTAAAGGTATAAGTATATATGTTCTATGTATATGGTCTTATATGTGTACAGTATGTGGTTAAGGGTCGAGGGTTGACCAGATAACCTATATCAGGGACAAACCCTAATATTATATTAAGAACCTCGACGTTCAGTTAGAAAGCCATATCGACTAATAAGAAACCCTAGCACCAGTTTTGGAAACCCTAGTTTCAGTTTTGGGAATCCAAAATCCTAATTCGGAATATTAAAACCTAATTAGAAAGTTTGAAAATAAATATAAGGTTTTTATGTTATTGATTTTATATTTAATTAGGGATGTACCTAATTGATTATTAGAAAACCCTAATTGTTCAATTGGAAACCCTAATATACAATTATGGAACCTAATTGCTAAATTAGCAATTTTAATTAAGGAAATATTAACCTTAATTAGCAAGCTTGAATGCGATTAAAAAATTTTAATGTAATTAGAAAATCCTAATTATGATTTAGAAATCTTAATTTTCTATTTTTAGAACTTAATTAGAAAAGCCTAGGAAATTAATTTGTGTAATCTTAGGTTTAAACCCTAAGGGTTAAAACCTAAGGGTTGTGAGAAGTTGTCAAGTTGCCATTCACTTTATGAGTTAAATGACCAAACTACCCTTTTTAATATTTTAATGAGGTGGAGTGTAGATCTAACCCTACTTGTGGTTGGTGACCAACCCTATGCTAGCCATGTGGTCTAGTAATCCACTTTAATCAGCAAATACCAGCCATCTTGCATCCTACAAATTCATTGAACCTAAGATCAAAGTTAAAAAGTAATGAAATTCACCTACTTTACTTTTCAACCTAGCCAAGACCTTTTCTCTCTAAAAATTCGAAAATATAGAGTGAGAGTGAGTGATAAGTTAAGCCAATGTCAGCCTTTAGCTTGCCAAGAACAAACATCAAGGTCAGAATCAAGATCAAGCTCAAAAAGGAGGTATAAAACCCAAAACTTGAAGATCCATGTGTTTGATGTTAGATGTTATGATTAAGTATTTAAATATGTTGTTTGTAGTTTATATTAGTGATTTGGGTTGTAATATCACAGATCCATAACACTTAGATGCTCGAAATTGATGTTTTTAAAAATCTAGAAAAGTTAGAAAATGTTGACTGACAAGCAAATGTCAGGGCTTCTAGATCGGTGTGTGTTAGGTGTTATGTGTATGTTATGTTTTAGATCTGTTCTTTGATGTTAGGGCTTTAATCTGAGACTTGAATCAACCTCAGATCATGTTTAGATTGTAAGATATGATCGGTCAAAGTCCGTTGACCGAGCACAAAACTTAGAATCTGGAAAACACAGAATTTTTAGTTTGGTCTGACAACCCTTTTGCAGGCGCTTGATCTTGCAAATTTTATGTGTTTTGGCCTTGTTGTGAGTTAAATGTTGTAGACTGGTATGTAGGCTACACAATTATGTCCTTAGATTCCCAAGATCATTAATAGAATCGTAGATAATCTTGGTCAAACTAGGTTGACCGATCTGCCCGAATGAAGATTCTGGAAAACCCAGAATCTTTAAGAACAAGTTCCTGACAGGTAGTTTGACTGGCTATGATATCTCTATTTTGATATTGTTAAGTTAATGTGAGGTTATAGAATTGTACTCTGACATGTGCTCTACACGATCGAACCACTAGATCACATAAACGAGAACTAGGATGTAAGATATGAGGATTCAAAGTAGCAACCCTAACCTGTTCTTCATTTCTGGGTAACCTAGAAATAAAGAACAGATTCTGACAACATGTTTGGTTCTTTATATCTTCTGGATCTGTTGCAGTTTAGTTATGAAATGAATTTAGTATTACGTAAATACTTCAACATTAACACTTTATACAAACCAGAATCCTTAAGATCTATGATCTGTGAGTGGTCAAACCTAGCATCCGGTAAACTGACATGATGTTCTAGGTGTAAGACCCCGAATTTTATGAAATATAAGTATTCAATTTTTGTATTTAAATTGATAAAAGTTAAAGTTAAGGGTGATATATGAATTTTTTTTCAAAATACGCAAGTGGTTATAAAATATTCATTGTTGTCGAGGAATATTCGTTTGGTCGTGGAATATTCTTTCTGTCGGGGAATATTCGTACGACGGCGCAGCCATTTATGGGCCCCATAACAGAATAACTGTCGGATGAAGAAAACGACAAAAATTGAGTTTTTATAAATAACAACGTAGTTGTTACCGTTAACACTGTTGGAATACCCGGTGGTTAAAATACAGTAATACGCATGGATGCACAGTAGCACACGGTATTGCACATCATTGTTAAATTATTGATCCTTACGTAAGAAGACACTACTCAATAATTGTTACAGTAATTATTATTCAATATTTTATTTTATTGATTCAATAATTGCTGCGTTGATATTTTATATTATTATTGTTTCAATAATTGTTACTGCACAGTATTTCCCATTATCAGATCAATAATTCATATTATTTGAATAATATTATTAGATAGCATTATTGACAATGTCTAGAAAGTTCTGTCAATGAGAGGTTTGGTCACCTAATTGCGCCAGTAAGGAGAAATCCTTATCGGAAAGCCCCCTCTTTCCTAGGAACTGCCTGGTTGTCATTATTGTGATTCTGTAATATTATTTGTGAATAATTAATTATTGATTCATATGATAAGGAAATATTTATTTGACGTGGATATAAATGATGGATTTATTTATGTGGTTATAAATGAAGGAATTAATGTTGAGGTGTTTTATCAGTATTTTGTCGAATTTGAGGTATTTAAAATCAAACCAGTGTTTTTTGAGATATTTTGCGGGGGTTATAATTTTTAATCCGACCGTTGGATCGTTGTAATTTTTGGATATGTTATACATATATAAGTTGAGTATATGTCCACAAATTTTGAACCGTTAAAAATGAACGTATGATTTGTTATGAATTTTACAAGATGACTGGTTCAAAAATTGTTGAATTTTTGGAGTTTAACATTTTGGTGGAAAATTCTAAAATTGGTGGGCCCCACTTTTGGTTGGTGAGAAATGTGTTCAATTGAATTTCAAATGTGGTGAGTAGGAATAGTAGCAGGTAAAGCCATCAGGTTGCAGGTTAAGTCTGCTTCGGCGTGCTAACATTTTCCTATAAATAGAGGGCTAAGTTAGAATTGAAAATCACACCAGAAACAAGTTTTCTCTCTTTCTCTCTCTAGATTATTGAGTGTGTTTTGTGAGTATTTAGATAGTTGGTGATTTTTTATTCATCAGTGCAAGTTTCTTTCAGCGTCATATCCAATATCCAGTCAGAAGTGCTGCTCTTTTGAGGTAAGGGATAGTAAGGGATATTAAGGGATGATATATTCTTCATAATGATGTTATTTTTTCAATATCATTATACTAAAATAATGGGTATGAATTTTATTGTGAAATTTTTACCTTTTTGAGTCAGAGTTACTATTCACGTATACGTCACTATTCACGTATACAGCACTATTCATGCATATGACACTATTTACATGACATTATTTACATATACGGTACTATGTACGAATACGTAGTACTATTCACGAGTTACTATTTATGAGTTACTATTCACGAGTTACTATTCACGATAAAATTGGTTTCTTTTTCTAACCAAATTATAGTTGATTTATGAATATTACTCTTGAGATTAAATCTATATGTTGATCATATTATTTTTATTATCATATATAACATTTTTATAACCCTGATGTTAAAATTCTCTTTCACTTGAATGTAAAGATGGGTAGATTATTGGTATGATCAAGACTATGGGTTCTCTTTGGCCAGTAGTGCAAAGTTGAATTCTGACTGGTATGATCATGACCATTAAATTTATAATTGAATATCTTTAGCTTAAGTGCAAAGGTGAATTGATCAACATGGTTATAATTATTGTTTATATAAATTTTGAAATGATTATATATTTCTTTGAGATATGAATATCTTTGGCCTGTAGTGCAAAGATGACTTATTGATGAATATATTAGGCCCGTAGTGCAAAGATGAATTATTGATGAATATCTTTGGCCCATAGTGCAAAGATGACCTGTTGTTGAATATCTTTGGCCTGTAGTGCAAAGATGACCTGTTGTTGAATATCTTTGGCATGTAGTGCAAAGATGGTCTGTTGATGAATATCTTTGGCCCGTAGTGCAAAGATGAATTTATTAATATGATTATGAACATGAACTGTGATTTGGTATAACCATGATCTTTGATGTTTCAGGTGATGAAAATTATCTTTGTCTTGGATGAGAAAAGGAATTTAGAACAACAATTACGATTATAAGTTATACATGTGATTGTGGACAGGAATTGTTGATTGATGTTACAGGGATAAAATATTGTTAGTGGACTTTTATCATGGAGAAGATAATAGACTTTATAGTCTATTTGACTCTTCTAATGGATTGCTCGTTCCGCTGCAACTATGGTTGAAAAGTTTTAGCATCTACCATATGTTCTAAATCTCTAATTTATTACTGATGAAGACTATTGATAATTTAATTATCTTTAGTCATGATATTCTTTACTGGGCTAGTTGTGCTCACCCTTTTGCTTCAAAATTCCTTTTCAGGTAATAAGAGTGTAGCTGGGTCGAGCAAGGGTAACGGAAAAATAGAACGGTGGTCTCTAGCTGTGGAGGTTCTACCTAAGCAGTATAGAAAAGTGTTGTATACATCATTTAGTAGTTATATTTGATGAATCAAATAGGGTGAGGCGAACCCAACGTTGGAAGGGTGTTTTGTCACTACCATACAAGATGTCTAATGCAATACAACCTCGTATCATCATAAGACATGGATGTGCTCATCCACTTGCTAAGTATATTTACGAGCACTACCTATATAATCTTGGTGTTTGTTTGAAGTATAATTCTCGATTAGAGACAGTGGAGATAATGATATGTCAAGAGAAGACTCACCATTGGGAAGAATATGATAGTAATCTTCTCGTTTTTCTTTGGAGTCTATTGGGTCAACCAAGAATAATTCTGTGGCCATATGATATCTATCATAACTTAGCATAGCCTCCCATGTACGAAGGTTTCCTTGAGCACTTCCCAAAGATTCTAATTTCTAAAACAGTTTTTGACTATACATTTATGTGAGGTGCCATTGTGACGTGCTATCCACGGTTGGGACATGAGTCACATTTGGTATATATTTGTATTAAAACTCACAGCATATGTGTTGTTGTACTTTGGACAACAATTGTTGTAATAAAGTTTTAGTTGTTTTCTGTACCATGTATTTGGCGACTCAGAATAGGTTGGATGGAATAGACCTATTTTGGGGATGTCACACTAGGTTCCTCAAGAACAGCCCAAGAACACCTATAGCGACAGTTTTGTCGCTATATGGCCCTTTAGCGACAGTTTATTTTCCAAAATTATTATTTTTAATAAATAATTAGTATTAAATAGATTTTAATTATTAAAAATAAATAATAAATTATTAAAAAATATTTTAAAGCCTGAAAATTAGTTTTTAATTATTTAGAGTATATTTCATAAATATTTACTATTTTCGGAATATAAATGGTACTTAATTTATTTAATTATAATATTAAATAAATTATTTAAAAATAATTTTTATACTTTAAAAATCATGAAAAATTATATTATGGTATAAGAAAATATTTTAAGTTATTTTTAATAACTTTTGATATTTTGTGATGAAATTCATTAATAAATTAATATTAATGGTAATTAGTTTATTTAATAAATATATTAAATAAATTATGGAAAAATAGAATTAATGATTTAAAAATCATATAAAAATGATTTAAGTGTTATAAAAGATATTTTAAGTTATAAAATATAACTTTTGATATTTTGTTATGAAAATATTAATATTTTAATATTAAAAGTAATTATCGGATAATGGATTTAACTGTTTAAAAATCATATAAATATGATTTTAAAGTATTAAAAATACTTTGATATATTATAATATTATGTTATGATTAATATTTGATATTAAATAAATATTAATGATATTAGAATATTATGGTATTTAAATTAATAAATACGATATTAATGATTGAAAAATCATGATAAATGAAAATAATTATCTGAAAATTATTATAGGCCTATGAAAATTAAGTTAACTGATTTATAAATTACCTAAAATAATTGTTAAGTGTTTAGGCAGAGTTTTATTGAACTTAAACTCGAAAATTGTCCGACTAAGTTGTCGAGATGTAATAATTATACCGAATTCAACACAGACTGTAATAGTTTGACTTGATACTAGGTCTTATATGATGTGTAGACTAATAGGTTTATGTGGTAATGTGTTTAGGTTATTTTATACTGTGATGATATTATTCTAACTTGGAAAATCGATATTATTAATATTAGGTCTTCAGATTAGCTATGTTTTGTAATGATAATCAACGGTTCAAGCAAGTTTTTCTTAACTCTACCTCGAGTTGTTTATTAAAATATAACTTGTGATTAATCATTTCTAATTGTCATGTCTAAGAATTATTTAATTGCACTCTGTGCGTATTGCATGTGTTCATTAGGTATGAAAGGCTGATCACCTTCATTACCATTCAGTCCAGATATATTTGTTCATGTTAAATGCTTGTTCAGTCATAAAAATTTGTTAATGCTAATTCACAATTATATTGTTGAATGTTAGCAAGATATTATTCAAAATCTTTCCATCATGATATATCCTTAATTTATTGAACTTAAACTTGTTGGGCAAACTTGTTGCTCACCCTTGCTATATCATGATAAGCATTGCAGATTAAGGCGAATACGTAGGATACAAGGAAAAGTCAAAGCCAAGTTTAGCTTAGGAATATGTGTGCAACTAGATTTGTAACAGTATTGTATTATAATAACATTGTATGTTAGATACGATATTGATTCAGGTTTTAAGTAAGGTTCTCAACCTTGGGTATAGTGTGTAATGTTTAATGTATAGACAATTTATGTTTATATCTTTCGCAATAGTTAGAACTAGTGTACCAAATTCGTGGTGATTTAGGACCAGAATTTGGGGGCGCTACAGTATCAAAGCTTTAGGTTATGAATCTTAGGTGGGGAAAAGCCTTAGGAAGTAACCTTTAAAAAGATAGTGGTGATAAACTCTTATCGAGTTTAAGAGAAAAGTAATAAAACATTTATGTGATTATGTGATTTCAAATTATGTGCTCGTGAGTGTCGAGTAGTAACAAGTAATAATTAAAACTTAAAAATTTTATTGTCAGGATGACTAATGTAGGAGAATCCAGTCAGGCAAGGACGGAAGGACCTCAGATGCCTAGAGAGGAGGAGCCTCGTGACATTCAGGTGGTTTGGGAACAACTACTACCACGGGAGTCAGCTCTGCTGGTTACAGTGGTTGAGCAGGAGGGTGTACCTGATGAGGATGATGATGTGGAAACGAATGAGGAGGATCCCGTTGAGCTGCCACAGTCGAATGAGGATGAGGAGGATGAGGAAGAAGAGATTCCACTAACCTCGATCGCTACTCATATGTACGATGAAGTCTACGACCGCAATGTGGAACTTCAGGATACGGTCGAGGAGTTGGCAGAGATAGTAGCTGAACAACAGACCTCGATGGCACAAAAGGACGACGAGATCCAAGATCGAGAGGAACGTCTGAATAATGTCGAAGAGAAGCTGGTCCACACTGAAGAAGAGAATGAACAAATGATAGAGGAGATCGCAGAACTGAAGAACAAGCTGAAGGAAGAATATACTAAGAGGGCAAGAGCCGAAGAAGCGTATGAGAAATCTTATCAACGAGCCGGGATAGCAGAGAGAGACGCACAAGCAAAGAGGATGAAGATGGAAGAGATGAATAACGTATTCAACACCGTGATTAATCGAGCTCAAGATCGGGTCATGGGTTATCCGATTCAGTTCGAGACGCTGCCATCATACATATTAGATCGCCGAACAATGTTCTGTATTATGGAGGAAGAGCGTCAAAAGCCTACGCAATATCTTAGTAGGACATCGCAGTGAATATACCTGATATACGAGTAATAATATGATAAATAATATGTAAATCCCAAGTGTTATGTAACCTATGGGATATGATAATGATGTCATCCTGGAACTTTAGTAGTTCAGGAAAGTAATGTAAATAGTAGTGATGCTATTGTTCTTATGTTTTCAAAAAGATTATGAATGAATAAAAGTTATTATTTTATTTTATTCAAAGTGTTATGTGTTATGTGATGATTTCTTTTATGGGATGCAAGTTAAGTACAAATTTCTTAAAGGAGTTGAGTAATAATCTAATGAGTATATTTTAACAGAAAATGCCTCCAAGACGTCAACCACGACAGAGGGACCCCTGAGGGATCTACCAACAATAACAATGCTGAAGCTAACCCCATTCAACAGCTAGTGACATTACTGACGGGTGCATTGCAGAATCAACTGCAAAATCAAGCTACAACTTTTAAGGATTTCAAGGCGGTTGGACCACCAGAATTCTGTGGGTCCATGAATCCAGTTGAGGCACAGACTTAGATCATGGAGATAGAGAAAGTTTTCAATGTTGCTAGAGTAAGGGAGAATCATAAGACTACTTTTGTAACATTCATGTTGAAAGCAGAGGCTAGTTATTGGTGGCAGGCCAACAAAACTCGAGAAGGACAAGGGGTTATGACTTGGGATAGGTTTAAGGAGATATTCTTTGAGACCTATTTCCTAGAGAGTTCGAAGAATCAGTTGGAGGTGCAGTTTCTAGAACTGAAGCAGGGATCAATGACGGTATTGGAATATACCGCAAAATTTAACGAGTTGGCGAGGTTTACGCCATATTAAGTCAACACAGATGAACGCAAGGCTAAGAGGTTTGAGCAGGGACTAAAACCCTGGTTGTACAGTAGGGTCTCCCTGTTCTAGTTGAAGACGTTCACATCAGTAATGGAGAAGGCCATTCTCGCTGAAGGTGGAGGCAAGACAGTAACAAAGTTTAATCAAGAACAGAAAAAGAAAAAGAATAAAGTTGAGGTTAAGAATGGTGGTGGTAGTGGTGGAAATGGTAACAATAATCTGAAGAGAAAATGGAATGGAAATGTGGGTGCTGGAAATCAGCAGGGTAACCTGTAAAATAAGAAGTTCGAAGCATGTGCTACATGCGGGAAGTTTCACAAGGGTGTATGTTTAATGGGGAAATGTGTATGCTTTAACTGTGGCCAGGAGGGTCACATCGTCCTAAATTTCAATCAACCCAAGAAGAACATTTGCTTCACGTGCGGGTCCAAAGATCACTTTGCTCGTGAGTACCCTAAGAAGAAGGCTGGAGAGACAACAGGAAGCAAGGGAGGTAGCAGTGGAGGTACATGGGTCATTGTTGGGCCAACGGCATCAAACAAACCTACAGCCAAAACCTTCAACATGACTGTGCAAGATGTTGTGCAATCAAAGGATGTTGTGTCAGGTATTATCCCAATCAATGATATTGATGCTTATGTATTATTTGATTCGAGTGCTACTTGCTCGTTTATATCTGATGAATTTGCTAAGAGGTTAGGATTTCCTAGTGAAGAATTGAATTTTCCTTTAAACATAGAAATTGCAAATAAGGAAGTAATTCATGTTAGGTTCGTATACAAGAATTGTAGGGTGAATATTAAGGGGAATATCAGGATGGTAGATTTAATTCTGATTAGACTTGGAGAGTTTGATGTTATTTTGGGAATGGATTGGCTGTTCAATTATGGAGCGATAATTGATTGCCAAAAAAAATGTATAAACCTTATGACTTCGTCAAAGGTAGTTTTCTATGGTAGAAAATTGCCTAGATAAATGAGATGTCTGACTATTATGCAGGCCAAGAAGTTGTTGAGTCAAGGCTGTGTGGGTTATTTAGTTTACATAGTCGATACTTAGAAGAAAGGAGTGAAATTGGAAGAGATACCAGTGGTCAGGGAATTCGTAGATGTGTTTTCGGAGGATTTGTCAGGACTTCCGCCTGACCAAGAGATTGAGTTCGTGATCGACTTAGCACCAGGAACAACCCCGATATCGAAGCCCCCGTACAGAATGGCTCCGGTAGAGATGAAGGAACTGATGGTACAACTGTAAGAACTGTTAGATAAGAAGTATATTCAGTCGAGTGTGTCACCATGGGGAGCGCCGGTGCTATTCGTGAAGAAGAAGGATGGGCCAATGCATCTTTGCATTGATTATAGGGAATTAAACAAAGTCACTATTAAGAATAAATATTCTTTGCCAAGAATAGATGACTTTTTTGATCAATTGAAGGGTGCTAAATACTTCTTGAAAATAGATTTGAGAAGTGGGTATCATCAATTGAAGGTAAGGAAGGAGGATATACCTAGAAAGGCATTCAGAACTCGGTATGGACATTACGAGTTTCTAGTGATGTCTTTTGGTTTAACCAATGCCCCTGCTGCATTCATGGATTTGATGAGCAGGGTGTTTAAATCATTCTTAGACAAGTTTGTGGTGGTATTTATCGATGACATTCTGGTGCACTCCAAATCTCAAGAAGAACACATGAAACATTTACTTTTGACGTTGGAGACACTAAGAAAGGAAAATTTGTACGCGAAATTCTCTAAGTGTGAATTTGGGCTAGATCGTGTACAATTTCTTGGGCATGTGATTGACAAAGATGGGATTTCAGTGGATCCATCAAAAGTTGAAGCCGTAATCAATTGGGAACAACCAAGAACACCTTCGGAGGTGAGGAGTTTCTTGAGACTGGCCGATTATTATAGACGATTTATTCAAGATTTTTACAAGATAGCCACTCCGTTAACAAATTTGACAAGGAAGGCTGTAAAATTTGTTTGGACGGAGAAGTATGAAGAAAGTTTCCAAAACTTGAAGAAGAAGTTAAGTGTGGCACCTGTGTTGTCATTACCAGATAATACAAGAAACTTTGTGGTGTATAGTGATGCCTCACACAAAGGATTGGGATGTGTCCTTATGCAGAACAGCAAGGTTATTGCATATGCATCAAGGAAACTGAAGGATTATGAGAAAGGGTATCCGACTCATGATTTAGAGTTGGCTGCAGTAGTATTTGCTCTGAAGATATAGAGACACTATCTCTATGGAGAGAAATGTGAGATATATACAGACTATAAGAGTTTGAAGTATATTTTCACTCAAAAGGACCTGAACATGCGACAAAAAAGATGGATGGAATTGATAAAAGATTACGATTGTGAGATCTTTTATCATTCAGGCAAAGAAAATGTGGTTGCAGATGCCTTGAGTAGGAAGGGTCATGAGAAGTTGATGTTGTTAACCAACTAGGAGGAGCTCATTTCAGCAATGGCAAGGTTGGAGCTAGAAATCAAATTTCCAAAAGAATCCAATGAAAAATTATACCAGATGGAAGCTAGTCCAACTTTGGTGGACAAAGTTAAGAATGCTCAACTACAAGATAAAGAATATGGAAAGATTAAAGAAAAAGTGGTTGACGGTAGTGACGTGAAATACAAGATCAATATCGAAGGACTACTAAGGTTTGAGGGAAGAATCTGGGTTCCAGCAGTACCAGAGATTAAAGACGAAATCTTAACCGAAGCTCATAATTCAAGATACTCGATTCATCCGGGAAGTACGAAGATGTATCAAGATTTATGACGTCATTTTTGGTGGCCAAACATGAAAAGTGATGTTGTAGAATGTGTCGCAAAATGTTTGACATGCCAAAGAGTCAAGGCCGAGCATCAAAGACCAAGCTGATTACTTCAACCGTTAGAAATACCAAAATGGAAGTGGGAACACATCACAATGGATTTTGTGGTGGGTCTTTCAACTACTCAGAGAGGATGCGATGCGATTTGGGTAATAGTGGATAGACTGACAAAATTAGCACACTTTTTACCAATAAAGATTAGGTTCAATCTTGATCAGTTGGCAAGGCTGTAGTTTTGAGACATGAAGTGCCAGTGTCAATTGTGTCAGATAGAGATCAGCGATTCACATCAAACATCTGGAAGAGACTAGAAGAATGTATGGGAACACAGATAAGAATGAGTACGGCTTATCATCCGCAAACAGATGGCCAAAGCAAACGAACAATCCAGACATTAGAAGATATGTTTAGAGCATGCATCATGAACTTCAAAGGGAGTTGGGATGAACATTTACCGTTGGTGGAATTTGCCTACAATAACACTTACCACGCCAGCATCGGTATGCCGCCTTACGAAGCATTATACGGCAGAAAGTGCAGAACTCCATTGTGCTGGGATGAGGTCGGTGAACGCCAACTGTTAGGACCAGAACTGATACAACAAACTGTTGAGGTTGTCAAACTCATCAGAACAAGATTGGTAGCTTCTCAAGACAGACAGAAGAAGTATGTTGATCAACACAGACAGGATCGTTCATTCGACGTAGAAAATTACGTGTTCTTAAAAGTTTCTCCTTGGAAGGGGAAAATTTATTTCGGTAAAAAGGAAAAGCTAAGCCCGAGGTTTATTGGACCCTTCGAAGTGTTGCGAAGAGTTGGAGAAGTAGCTTACGAGGTTGCTCTACCTCCAGAGTTGGAAAACGTTCACAATGTTTTTCATGTTTCGACCGTATACACGTGATCGAGTACGAACCATTGCAATTTGATAAAGACTTATCTTATAAAGAGATTCCTATCCAAATAGTTGACAGGAAAGAACAGGTGCACAGGAATAAAGTAATACCTTCCGTGAAGGTGATATGGAGGAACCATAATGCTGAAGAAGCTACGTGAGAACTCGAAGATAAAATGATGAAAGATTATCCTGAGTTATTTGTTTAATCTGTGTCTTTGATTTTGGGGACAGAATCTTTGTAAGTAGGGAAAAATACGACGAATGATTTGTTTGAATTATGATTCTAGGGACAGAATCCTTGTAAGGAGGGAAGGATGTAACAATCCATAATTTTTAATTGTAATTTTTAAATATTTATTAAATTATATAAATATTTAATGGATATGTTTATTGTTGAATAAATATTTGTATTTGTTTAATTGGATTTGATTTGATTATTTATTTGATAAATAAATAATTTATGAGTTAAGAAAAATTGATTATCATAAGATAATATTTTAATTTAAATTAATAAATTATGTTAGAGAGTTTATAATGATTAAATGAATTATTATAATGATATTTGAATTTGAATTTATAATTAAAATGATGTGTTAGTTGATTAAATAAAATTATAATTATAATGAAAATTATAATGATGTTGTATTGATTTATGTGATAAATTAATTTAATAAATTATTATTAGAATTGATTAAATTGAATATTAAAATTTAATTAAATAAAGTTTGACCATAAACTATACTATAAAGGAGCTATTAAAATAAGTTAAAGGATGTTAATTAAATTTTTGCCAAACAAGGCTTAATGCATATTAAGTCTTTAATTTAAATATATTTTACCAAACAAGGTATAAGGATTAATTGATTAATTTTTAAGGTAGTTAGCCAAACAAGCCTTATGGCTTTTAGTTTTCAAAAATAAGATAACTGATGTCAGTTAATTGGTATATTTATATTATATAATTAATAACTATATTATTATTATACGTTATATTGTTAGTACGTAACTTAGAGTTAGATAAAAAGAACTCAGAAAAAGAAAAAGAAAAAGAAGAAGAAGAAGAAAGTTGCAGAGAAAAAGTTAGAGAGAATTGAGAGAAGTCAAGAGAATTTGAGAAAAGAATTTAGGAAAAGAAAGCTTGAATAGACATCATCTTCTAAAACTAAGGTATCATCTTAACTCTTTTATTTTTTCAAAAGTTATAGTTGTATTCTCTTTTAAAACTCTCTGTAAAAATTTTGTGAAGGTTGAATTATTGGTTGTATATAGTTTTTATATAATAAATTGATTGTCATAAAGTTGTTTTCATAAGTTTATATATGAGTATAGTAAATTAATTCATGTTATATATGTATTTTGTGAATGAATTTATATTACAGTGAATTGGTATGAAAATATATGAATATGGCTTAGTTTAAAGTAAAATTAATGTTTAATTCTTTATATAATGTATAAATTGGCTATGGATTGTGAAAATACATGAAGAAACGAAAATAATGTAATTAGAACCAACTGTTTTGGTTGTAAAACGAATTCACAGTGAAGAATTTCGCTATGAATGTCAAAAGAAGAGCAAATAAGAGAAATAGTGAAATTTAAAGGTTGTAATCTTGATGTTTATGTTGTTTATGTGATTAAAAACATGTTAGAAACATTAGTTTATGTTTTTGTAAACATATTACACCTTGGGTAGGTTGGAATGGTTGTTAGAAAGGAGTTTGTAGGCCTAATTTGGCTTTCTATAGTGTTCGGGATCATAATTCGTGAACTAGCAGGAGGAACCCCCGACCCGGCGGGCTACCCAAGTGTAAAAGCCCCGACCCCGGAGGGGGGGGTGGGTCTGTTTTGCCAAACTGTGAAGAAAAAAAAATTGACTGACATGTTTTACTAAAATGAGCATAACTTTTTCATATGAACTCCGATTGATGTGATTTAAGATGATTCAGAACGAGGACGAATAGGCCTATAACTTTTATTTTTTAAGTTTTTCAATTTGATGTCGTTATTAAGGGTTAAAATGGCTATATTTAGGACTTTTATGCATTTGAAGGCCATCAGAGGGCGTCAGGATGCACGAATGCAAATGCAATCCTTTATGTATTAGTATAACCTAATGATAACATGTTGGACATGTAATAGGATGTTGTATCAAGTTGTTAATGTGTATATGGTGCAATGACATGATTACTTATGTAGTTGCAATAAAGCTAAAAGGTGATGTTCATGAAAAGATGTGATGTTGTTTAAACTTAAACTTAGTTAGTAAGCTATACTAAAAGTGGGAAAGAAACTCATGAAGCTAATATTATTGTAACTAATGTGTATTGTCAATACATATGGTATGTGTAGGACTTGTGGTGAACGTGAGTAGTGATTGTTTAACCTACGCACGAGGCAAGTTTCCTAAACCTTATTCTTATGTTGAGCAAGTTTTTCTTGTCTTTAACATGTTATTTAGCATGCAAGTTTATATATTCTGATATACTAATGTTGAACAAGTTTTATCATTCAATTTACTATTTGTTATGCATGCTTAGTACTCAATTCTAAATAACATTGGCTTAATATTGTTCAAGCATGGTATGTTATAATTATTCAATGTTTATGCTTTTTAGATTATTCCTAAAGCATAACTTTAGTATACAATGTTGATTCACTTATGATTTACTCCATAGCATAATGTGATTACCTTTTTATTCAACTAATCCTTAGTTGATGACCGTTGAATTCCAAATTACCTTGAAACGTATCCAAACCAAACTTACTTTGGTGCGGACTTGTATTCTAAATGCTGAGATGAACAACCCTATTATTAGGGGATAATTTACGCATAGCGTTGAAATGTTTGTGCAAAATATATTGTACGAAGGGCTGATCCCCCTAAGTACGAGGAGTCCCTATAGTCTTATGACTGTTAAAGTTTAAGTTGAAAGATTACTTATAACTATGGACATAGTTCGTGGTCTTATGACCCTCAGATAAATATTTTATGATTCTGATTATCATTGATAAAGCATTTTTTTCTGTTCTATTGAGCCTATTATTTGGCAATTGTTGTAAAGTTTTATTCATTGTCATTTTAAGTGAGCTTTGTTTGCTCACTCTTGCTTATATAACTATTACAGCTAAAGTTGAGAAGGTCGATGTACCTAGCACCAGTAAAGGGAAAGGAAAGATGAACAAGTATTGAAAACTTATAATCATGTTGAAATTTTATTGTCAGACTTTGTTTTAATTATTGTAATGGAGTTATTTAATTTTCCGCATTTGAATGTTTGTATTTAAAGGTTAGAGAACCTGAGAGATTTTTATTAATGTAATTCTTTAATGGGAAGGTTTATTATTTAATTTTATTATGATTGGGTAGTTAGATATGAATGTTTTTATCAACTGAACACCAAATCTTGTGAGAATGAAGTACCCGAATTTGGGGGTGTCATAAGATCCGTCCGGACTGGATCCTAGTCCTATATATATATATATATATATATATATATATATATATATATATATATATATATATATAAGTTTTTTTTATATATAAAATAGAATATATTATAGTTTATTATTTGCATAGTACTGCATAGTAAAATCAAAATTTTTTAAAAAGTTTCAGTCGAACGTCCGTGATTTTTAATTACTGTTCACCCGTGATTTTCTAATTCAAATAGTATCCTGTCATTCTCCTATAAATAGGATGCTTAGTTTAGAATTGAAAATCACACCAGAATTAGAGAATTCTTCTTCTATAATATTGAGCGTATTTCTTTTGAGTTTAAGGAAACTTTGAGTGTACAAAATAGTACTCCCTCCGTCCCAAATTAACTGCTCAGTTTTGACTTTTTAAAGTCAAATTGACCATTTTTAAAACTAATATTTTTACTATTTTTGCTAAAATATAGGTGAAGTGATTATAACCAAAAGAAAGTATATACAATTTATTACTACTCCCAATTTTTATAATTTTAGAAATATATTTATATATGCTTAATTATTAATTCTAAAAATAGTCAATTTGACTTAAAAAAGTCAAAACTGAGCAATTAATTTGGGACGGAGGGAGTATAAGTTTTCTTCAAGAATATCTCCGCCCTACCAGTCAGAAATACTCTCCTTTTAAGGTAAGAGATATTATTTTATTCAGTATTCGTAAGAAATAATATTTTCTTCCATACTCTGTAGTATGTAAGTAATATTATTTCGTTTCATATTCCTAATTCTACACTCATGTTGATAAGTATTGCTTCTATACTCATTGAAATTAGTAGAATATCCTTGAAATTTGCGCTTTATCTAGTATCTTTTCACAGAAATATTATTCTAAATATTCTTGTTAATTTTTAATCTTTTCATGCCGAGGTACTATTCACGGGGTACTATTCATGGGGTACTATTCACCCGGGGTACTATTCATAATAAAAATTGATTTCTTTTCTGTCCAAATTATTTTTGATACAATATTATTCTTGGATTTTACTCCATAAAGCAGTATCATGTTGATAATTTGGACATTCTTGAACTCTGAATAAATTAAATCATAAATCTTTAAAATTTATCTTTACTCTCATTTAATTGAATTCTTATATCATTGTTATCATCCTCATGCTTATATTATGATGAAAGCTATCTTTGGCCCATAGTACATAGATGGACTGTTGATTTGTATGATTATAATCAAGAATTATGTATTGGTATAATCATGACCTGTAATGTTATAAATGATGTGGTAAAAGTCCTCATTGGCCCGTAGTGCATTAATGGACAGTTGTTAGCATGATCATGACCACTGGTGATAATAACGAATATCCTTATCCCGTAGTGCATGGATAATTCGATGATGTGGATTATTTATTAAGCTGTGTTACAGCGATAAAATATTGATGATGAACTTTTAAATCATAGAAGATAGTAGATATCATGCTCTACTTGACTCTTCTAATGGATTGCTTGTTCCGCTGCAGTTAAACTTGTTGTCTATTGTATTCTATCAGTTTTACACTGTTGAAGGCTAAGATAATTTATTCTGCATTATCTTAGTCATAATATTCTATACTAGGCTAGTTGAGCTCACCATTTGCTTTCATTGCTCTCTTCAAGAAATGAGAATATAACATGGACTAGTCGAGAAATAGAGTGATGGTCCGAGATGGTGGCTATAGTAGTCCTCACTATTCTATAAAATAGTATGATAATAATTGTAATGAGGACTCCATTTGAGTTTGGATATTGTCTATGAGACAATATTCGTGTTAAAACTCTCAGCTACGTTTTTGTCGTATTGTATAAATGAAGTTCGTATTTAAATTATGTACCGTGTATTTGACGACTCAGAATGGATTGTGTATACCTATTTTGGGGGCGTCATAGTCGACGATTTGAAAATATTGATTTTTACAGAGCCACCAATTGGTAGGAGTGAAATTGTTGTACCAACTCAACCGAGTTTATGAAAAGTTTTGCAAAAAGGCCCAATTACTAGACTCTGTTTAACAGGCCTTGAAAACCGAGATTCACAGAGTTTGGGGCCTTGCTTAAGTGGGGGGAAGGTGTTAGGTACCCCCAACTTCCGTGAAAATACGGTTACTGCGTCTGTTCAATTCCTTAATTTATTTGAAATATGTGTGTGTGTGTGTGTGTGTTGCAGTTAATTGGGCCTAAGTGTGTTATTTGGAAGTAGTGATATGCCTCTTTTGCACCTATATATAAAGTATTTGACTTGTATAAAAGTCCAATTTTAATACAAGACATAAAATGATGTTTTGAAAACAAGTTTTCAAACCCTTATGCTCACATAGTAATTGAGGTCTTTGATACTTCTATTTTATTCCGTATTCGGCTTATTTTGATTTTATTTTCGAGATGTGAAGCATCTTCGACAAAAAAAATATACATATAAGTGTCGGACCCCTTATAAGCATGAAAGCCATCCCAAGTATGTCCGAGCATCACACACATGATTTGCAAGCTAGCTGTACAGCTGAAAAGGGTCCATCATGGGGACCAGATCTAGATCTGTCAGCTAGATCTTAGATCCCGTGGCTCCTAAGCTCACATAATATCATATGAATAGCTTGCACAACAAATATATTGAAATAAAATAGATATTTAATCTAACCATCAGTTAAATCCTTGCATGCGCATAGCCAAAGCTTCCAGCTTCCTCTAGATACATATCTAGGGTCGCGAAGTTGCTTAATATTTACAAAACTAAAAAGAAAATTAGATTTAAATAGCTCTTAGCTATTCTAGCTCAACGGTTCCAGTTTCATAATCTTTGAACCGATTAAGAGTTAGATATAACTAGATTTAGGTAAATCTAGTCCACAAATTTAAAGATTACAGCTTTACATGGAATAAATAGTTAAAACTGATATTTAATCACAATAATCAATTTATATATAGAGAGAGAGTAAAGCAGATAATAGCTTCAGATTAAGAAAAATCTTACAGTGTGTAGCGAGGAAGGTTTTAAACTGCTTTTGAAGCTTGAAAACTCAATTTTTATAGGTTAAAACTTGATATGTTATAAAATATGTGCATACAAGTGTTTACAAAGAAGAATATCGAAGTTTGGAACACTGTAGGAGGGGTTGAGAGCTGAAATGGGCGGAATTCCCTCTTTTTTTCTCTTTTTTCTCTTCTTTTTTGCTGATGGGGGATTTTATTTATAAACCAAAGTAGCCGCGGATCTACCCACAGCTGACCCTGTGACGCCCCCAAATCCGGGTCTCTTCCAACCCAACATATGGTGCTATACGATGCTACAGTTCACACAAACATTAATTTGAAATGCCTCAAAAGAACGAATATGTCTTACATATATTCCAAAATAATATTACAATTCCCCAGGTTCTTTATAACCGTTACATTTGTTCTTGTCATAATATCAAATATTATCATTACAAACCTATACTATTACATAGGTAATCTATAGGTTTGTCTTAGCCTTCCCTTTATCCTTGTCGAATCCTTTGGTCCGTTCGTTCTACGCTGCATTCATATGGTTTAAGCAAGAGTGAGCATAACAAGATCAGCAAGTACAACAATTTCTTTTAAACAACATGCTTGAAACATAGGAATCGTATATCTTCAATAACTGGATAATAGTTACGAAGTACTATCAATAATTCAAAATAGCATTTCTTCGCCTTCAAAATATTTTACAATAACAATATTCAGTAAAATATCAATTCTGGTCCAATACCATGAGCATTTCATAATTTCTTTGAAAAGGACAACCCGACACTAAGTCTGTAAGTTTGGCATAACTTACGAGCACTTCTAGGTGATCAGCCTATAGTACTCTATGTTGATCAACACTACATCTTTTAAACGTATGTACGTTTAAGTTTTGGCAACCTCGTGTGCCCATCGAATAATCGATGAAAAATACATTTGTTTATTCATACTCAGGCTTACCTTGAATCCGTACCAAACAATTGGCGTAGGATAGCGTTAACAATTCTATATTGAAAGACTTGTAAATAAATCAATCAACTTTTCAAGATTAGTCTAGCCGAGGTAAAACTGGCATTGACCCTTTAATAAAATAATTCATGCATCTCATAACATAAATCACAGAAAACTTGGCTAACACGAAGGTTAGACAAGCGTTTAAGAAAAACTTGTCTTCAGCGTCTGCTACAGTATAATTACTTTTTTTTTGAGTCTTTACGGTCTCTACAACACATAACCACATAACATACCACATTTGGTTATGAATGAACATACATGGTTCCTAATGAATCTTACCCTTCTTCTAAATCTAATCATGTATTAGATTTGTTATTATTGGTTCTGGCTTGCCGTTATTATTTACATCATTCTTACCAACTTCGTTCTCTTCTATAACTTAACTGAAATTATTTCATTAATACAACTCATTTCGAGTTAATTATCCTTCCTCACGGCTTACTAACGTTCTTACATTATTAATCGAAACTCGATCGTCAATGGTTAAGTACACTTATTGCAAACCGTTCGCGTTCACATAATATTCATCAACATTTAGTTGTAACTCGCAACATTATTGCCGTCATCGAAAAATGTTATGTTAAGTTAATTAATTCATTATCAATTAACTATCTTTCCTTTCGTATTCTTAATCGTACTTACTTACTTAACGAAACTCGTTTCAAGTACTTATCTGCCTTTACGGCTTATTATCGTTCATCACTTCAGTATTAATAAGTTATGTTCAATTAATCTTTCTTTCAACCTTTAGTGTATTACTTAAGGTTTAAACATTTTAAACCATGTCATGTTAGGGTTTAGTTCATTACTAATTAATTACTGTTCTTATTTCACTTATAAACTTTCCTTACTATGAATTCCTTAAGGTTGGTGCTGCGGCGCCAGCTTCCTCTTTTTAAGTCGCGTTGCGGCGCAAGACTTCAGTAGCTCACAGCCTTTTGTGGCGCTGCGACGTGACTTACTTTTCCTTGACTGGCACCGCGGCGCCAGTACTCAGCACCAGAAAATTTTTGACAGTTAACTTTTTATGTGAGATTCCCGGGCTCATAACTCCTTCGTTATAAGTCTGAATTGGCTCGTTCAAGAGTCTACGGTTCACAAATTACATACTCTACGTGTTCATACAAGAATTTATCAATTTCGAACCCGTTAACTCAAAATTCACCTTTTAGTTCATTTTAACGAAAACGATAAACGTTCGTGAACGTTCAACGCTCGTTTCTTCGTTTTAAGTCAAAATTCGGTCATTTTCGAGTCCGCAACTCTAGAATGCCAAATGAGACTATTCTCCATTGAAAACCAATGTTCCCGAGCTTAATATCAAAATTTGACTTCCATTTCGAGAATTTCACGAATTCGATGATTACTGTCCAAACTTGTGAATTCCGCCTAAACTTCGTTTCTTATGATTTGTTCTTCGTTTCAAATGGATTCATTCCGTCATACTAACATCTTGACATACATATTACATTAACTTATTTTCATGATAAGTTATTACTTATTCTTCATGAGTATATAACTTATAAAAGTATAAACTACTTATGATTTTCATTTCTTGCTTATCTTACCATATGACTTATTCACGGCTTAAGTCTTTTGATTAATCATTCCTACTCCTTCTTAGCATACATGTTCTACCACTACTCACTTCTCTAACAATGAAAGAGAAAGAGAATCATGGTTGGGATTGCTTACCCTTGATGTTCTCTTGCTAATCCTTCTTCTTGTTTCTTGAAATATAAAATCTAGCTTTTGTAGCTTTTTCTCTCTAACCAATAAGCACCTTATAAGTTCTAAAGTGTTGGATGAAATAAACAACCAACGAAAGAAATCCAAGCTTGCTATTTATAGGATTGCTAAAGTTAAGGCATAAGGGTCATTAATCCATCCACCTCCTTAATCACCTCCTTACTATTCCTTTTCTTAGTTATTAAGTTAACTTGCTCACCACAACACTTGGCCATTAAGTCTACTTGGTTACCGCACTTACTTAGCCATTAAGTAACTTGCTCATCACTTTTATCATTTGCTTGCGCATCACATTCCTTAGCCATTAAGTTTACTTAACTTATCCTTTGCTTAACCCTTAAGTCTACTTGCTCATCACACTTGTTTCTTGGCCACCAAGATCACCCATGTGATCATGGGTTGCCCCATGGATCCTCCTAATCCATTGGATACTTACTTTGGGCTTTACATTTAATTAGCTTAACTAACTTAAATTACACTTTTTGGGCTTGCATTAATCCACATTGGATTATACATTACAAATATTTGGGCTTTAACATTAATTCGTATTGGGCTTTATTATTATCTCAATTGGACATTACAATTCCCTACACCATCCTACAAGTCCATTACATTTGACTTAAAGCTTTATAACGTATAATCTACGTATTAATCTCGTATTCTCACTCGTATACTTATTCATTATATACGACATACAATCATTTATGCATACTCGTATAATACATCGTATCATACTAGTATTTATGACCTCGTACAATACCTACGTATTATACGATTATCGCTTAATTCATTATACGCATTTAAATTCCTTCTCGAAAATCACTTTCCCTAACCGTTAGATTTTAAGTCCGCAAGCGAAAAACTGCGTTTTCCATAACTGAAATATTATTGGATATTTCATCTTACCTTGATATTCTATTGTTATGTATTTCTCGGAAGTTCAAAAATAATTTCCGAGCATAAATGCGTGAATAGTATTTTTTCGAAAAATTTCTCGGAAAGCTTTTATTTTCGTCTTGGAAATTTAAACACTTTAATTCTACCACGCAGCCAAAATACTACGACGTTCCGACATTGTTAGGTTATAGAACAACCTTCATCTTATTATCACATATAATATAATTTTATTCATTATTAAATCAAAAAAAATTATTTTACATTTTGCTCAATTTTTTGGGGCATTACAGACCCAGGTGGGCCCGGTCCCGTGGGTCCCGTTATCTCGAAGTACGTGCACTCGAACCAATGCGCCGTCTGCTCGAATCTTCATAACTTTCAATCCGGGAATCCGATGGAGGTGTGCTATACCTTTCCGAAAAGCCCTTTTCGAGAGCTACACAATTACATGGGATTTGACCTTTTCTGATTTCGAGAAGATGGGTCCATGACCAGATCTTCAAGTTTTCGTAGTCTCTTCGTTGAGCTGTCTTGTGATGTTTTCACTCGGGATTGCTGTTATAGTTCTGTGTGACCTTCATGGCAGTGATTTGGGCTGAAGTGATGTTGAGTTGGCAAAATTACTAATTTTTTCCTCCGGGTTGTCTCCGGGTTTGATGCAGTTGTAGCTGTGTTTTCTTAGGATTGTCTCCGAGATTGGACTGTTATTGACTTTTGTCAGTCATCACGGTTGTCTCTGAGGTTGGTTTGTTGTTTTCTGGAGTTGTCACCGGGGTTTTATCTTGATCTCCCGGGGTTGTCACCAGGGTTTGACTTGATCTCTTGGTGTTGTCTCCGGGGTTTGAATTGATCTCCCGGGGGTTTGAATTGATCTCCCCGGATTGTCATCGAGGTTTGAATTGATTTTTCGGGGTTGTCACCGGGGCTTGATTTGATGATTTTAATTTTAAAGGTTGTCTCTGGAAGATAACAAATAATTCTAATTTTAATAACAAAAATACAAAATTTTGAGTCTCTACGCACCCCAAGTATCTAGGACCTCCAGGTCATTGTTATAGGGACTCAAAGACGTCAGTTGAATCTTATAGTCACAATGTGTAGTTACCATTAGCAGGTGTAAAATCTTATTGACTTTTGTAATCTATTGGGCATTTGAAAATTAGATGTGGTAAATTACTATAGTAAAACTTTTATTTAGGAATAGAATTGAGATCAAATTATTTGTATTTTAATTAAAAAATTATTATTAAATAGAGGTATTGATATAAAATATTTTTTGAACACCCAAAAATATCTACTTTAACAAAAATATCAATAAGAACTCCCTAATAATTATTGTTCAAAAAATATTTATGCAAAATAGTCTTTTATAGGAAATGTAATCTTTTATAGAAAAATATAGTCCTTTATAAGAAATGTAGTCTTTTACAGAAAAATGTAGTTCTTTATAGGAAATGTAGTCTTTTATAGAAAATAAAGTCTTTTTAAAATATTGTCTCTCTCATATATATATATATATATATATATATATATATATATATATGAAATTATTACTATATAGAGGTATAGTTTCTTAATACGGGACTTAAGTATATAACATATTACAATTCGTTATTTCTATTTATAATTGGCCTAAATTGGGACCAATTTTTTTTATAATATTATAAAAATTATTGCTATATAAAATATTCATAAATAAGAATTTTACTGTATCAAGTATAATGGTTGGGGCGGCATTATCGTGCCAAAACACCTACGCGAATTATGGAAACATAGCTTCTAGTTAGAACATTTTGCCGACAATTAGTAGCAAATACTTGTTCCTAAAAGTCTTTCATTAGAGAAGCTTCAATACCAGATAGTTATGGGCAGGTTACATGAGTCATATCATCTTCTTTATCTCGTTTTTTTTTATATAAAAGAGATCAGATTGTATAAAAAGTCATAAGAATAGAGGTTGGTCCACTCCAATTTCATAACATTGGAGGTAACAATATGATACCATAGAAATACACAAAGAAAATAATTTGTTTTCAACTGTCAAACAAAAGTTGATAAATCGCGCTCGACTGACATGGGTTTAGTAAATATAAATAAATTAGGGACATGAGTTGTAATTTAAAATTTATTATATTCAAAATTAAGGATAATATGAGAATTATAAAAAATATTATTTATTTTAATTTTTTTTCGTCCAAATCAGGCTAATTTTGGACCAAAAATTTTGACAGGAAAAGTAACTAAGTTTTTTATATATTTTTTTTCTTTTCCGTTTATTAAAAAACTTAGAAACATAAGAATTAAAAAAAAAACTTAAATTTTTCGTATATTTTTTTTTCTGTCAATTTTAAAACTAAACAGAGTGTAATAGCCGAACTCACCCTAAATCATTTTAAACAAGTCAATGCCCAGCAACCCAAATATGATTTGAGTTTTTTTTTATAAATTTACTAAAACTATTTGTATTTTCAAAGTATTGGAAATAAATCAATAAAACACCAAAACAAAATTTTGATATTGCCACCCACTACCCATACTAGTCCTCTTTCTTACTTGTATTCATTCCTAAATAAATACCCCCAAACCCACTCTCTTCTTTCCTCGGTCTTACTCCTCCCATTCCTCTCTCCTTTCTCTCTCTTACATGTATTCTCCCAGCAAGACACTGCCATGGGAAATTAATTTGAATTTATTAGCTCTCTTCTTTTACGTACCCTTTTGTCTTTAGATTCTCTCCTCTTCCTCTCTCTCTATATCTATATCTATATCTATTTTCAATTGGGGTGCTATCAGAACAGTATGTTAACAATGCAGCTTTTGAAGAAAAATTAATTCTTCTTCCGAAAGGTAGATCAAAAAAGGCTTCTTCCATTTGATCAAGGTTGGTTTTTCTCTCCTTTTCATTTTTTCTCTTATGATCTCAAATTCCCATTTCATTTGTTTACTCTAAGCTTTAATATACAATTTCCATTTCATATAAAAGATACAATTAATTTTTGACCAAATCCCAGGAGCTTAAATGACCCATATATAAGACAATTAGTCTTCATCATTTCACTGATTGATGAATTAAACCAGATTAATTATTTCTGTCCTGCATTCTCTCTCCCTCTCTCTATATATGCATGTATAATTTGTATATTAGAAAAGACATACATACACTAGCGTCTGAATCTGTGCAAGCCATGAAGTCAGTTTTTGTATATATTTTAGGACCAATAATTTGTATATATTGTTCTATTCTGTTCTTATTCTTGCCTATTTTTGTATTTTAGCACCTCCGTTTATTTATTTATTTGGGTAAAAGCTCTTTCTTCTTCCTGTTATAGATCTTAGATCAGTGCAAGCCATGAAGCCAACGGGTGGAATAGATTTTACTCCATCTGTTCAAAAGAAAATTCCCATCTGCCATTTTTTTTTAATTTTTTACAAAAAAGTTTATTTTATGAATTGTAATATAAAATAATTTAAATATTTTCAAATTTGTCGTTATAATTTTTTTATGATACCGCTACGACTGTTAAAAATATATATAAATTTAAGAATAAAAATATATTATTAACATTTATAAATAAAATTATTTTTGTTAAATAAAAGGATTTTTTTGAATTTTCTTAATTAATCCTGCTATATTTATAGACTTTTTAGCATGCCCATTAAATAATTGCTAGTTTTGAAACAATTATTATCCTTGTGGACTAAAACATGTGGATATATTTTTTAGTTTTTATTTTACATATAAGGAGTCAAACTCCTTTAATCTTTTGCTGAAAAGCTGCTTTGATTACGTCAAGGGTATTTAAATCTGAATCCACATAATTAAAATTGTTTTCAAGTGTGACTAATGGCGTTTTATCACTTTATTTATTTAAGGCTTATTTAGAAAGCTCCCATACCTTTATGAACTTGGAGCTTCAGTCAGTCCCACCACTTTTAGGGGCTGATTATTATTTTTATTTTTAAATTAAAAATTATTTTTTCATTATGTTTTTTCAAATTCAAATTTAGAAAGTCAGACCAATTAGTCAGTGGAGACAGGAAAAATGAAAAAAATATAAAATGTAAACCTAGCTGTAACTGGGTACACTAAAATTATGTTGTATTAATTATTAGCCTAGTCCTAGTGTAGTACTGTCCTATAGTTTTGTCTTGCTTTGGTTCCACTTACTTAATTATTTTTAAAAATTGAATAGTGAAGTAAGAAATAAACCACACTATTTACATTTAGAAATAAGGTAGCTCGCTAATCACTTTTTATAGTTTTTATTTTACATTGGTGTGGAAATAAAATGCATAATCCAATTTGGTTAAAAATCGGATTTAACTGTGATTGCAGTACTAGTTGAAGATATGGTAAATTGAAATGGACTATCAAAAAACTAATTACTGAGCCATACGGTAAAATTGGTTAAATTTACACAATGAATCATTTTTTATTTTAAATAGTATTTTGGTATCAAATACTTTTTATATTTTAGGATTTAACACTTTCGAACACAATTTCATTATATGTTATATTAGAAAAAGATGTTATAAATACTTATTAATTATCTGTAATACATTTTTAATAATATTTATGATATCATAAATTTCAATAAAGTTGGATTAGTAACTCATCTATTCCATAAATTTTACGTTCGGTCAGTGGTCCGGTGCCTTACTTATATTGTAGTTCTTGTTAAAACAAAAAGAAAAGGATAAGTTGCTTAACCTTTAAATTTAAATTTAAATTTTGATATTGAATTTAAATTTGAATTCATGAATGTTTATCTTAAAGTGATAAATCTTAATGGGTAGGTAAGTAGCCTTTCTTCTGAGTTGTTTAAGTTCTAAGAACAAAAATATGACTACAAAATGCAGAAATATAACAAACTGTAGTCTAAGACTAGACATGGGTAAGTTTCAATCACTTTTAATTAAGAATAATTTATATAACTTTTTAATTTTAATCTTATATACTTTCTTCCCTATTAACTTTTATTTTTGTTTATTTTGTCTTCTGTTTTTTGATGACTAGTCTTATTATAAAGGGGTAGGAGAAATTTTAAGGGTTTCATTGTTGAAGTTGTGTCACTATTAAAATGTTTAAATTCACCCCCTTTACTTTTACTCTATCAATTCCTTATTACTTTTTTTTTATCTATTATTTATTTATTTACACAAGTAGTGTGTGCATATCCTATTACTAGTATATATAAAAGGACTCATATTGGGACAGAAAAAACAAAAAGGGGAAATAGGAGTAATAGGACACGCAAAAACAAAAATGGAAAACTCTTTTGGGTTATTGAATTTGTTTCGTTAAATCCTTATTTGGGTGATTTCTAATTTAAAATTTGTTGGAAATGGGTTTGACAAAATAAATATTAAAGTATTTTGAGGCTTAATTTAATGTGGGATCCACACTACGGAAATGTCGATTCTATGCACCAATGTGTTCTCCTTCGCGAGGAGTATAATGTGGTATACTTATTTGTTCAAATCCATTAAGAATTGAATGAGAAAATTGACTCCAAAGTCACCTACTTAAAATGTTGTAAATTGTAAAAGTCTCACATAAGGCATTAGAGAGAAAAATGAAAAATTTATATATTGGATGTTTGCTCAATGGAAAGGGCCCCAAGGGGCACCCCACTTTTGTGAGAGGGAGAGGATCTAGCTAAGGTTTGGTTCGAACTCCCGCGCGCCACCGCCGTCCGGACGGGCTGAGGTCGAGTATAATTTTTTGGACAAAATCTGTTTACTTCATTATCATCATACTACGTCGTTTTGACGAATGGATTTTGTTTAATTTATTATTGTCATACTACGTCGTTTTGACGAACTGCGCGCCAACGATCATATCTTAACTGTTAAGTCACGAATTTTTCCTATAAATATTCTATCTGGGAGCGCATTAAAATATAAGTTTTTCCCGTTTGCTTTGTAATATATATATTTCCTTCCCGTTTCTGCAGTTTGTTTGCAGTGCATACATTCCAGTGTTCTTCTTTCATTCCCAGAATCATAACATTATCATATCATCACAGTAAGGTTCGAGTACATAACATAGAAATTGTGTTCGACGAATTCTTAATTTCGAAGTGCTGCCAATTAAGAGTTGGAATTCGTTTTATCTTGAAAAGCAATTATTCAACAGATCCTTTAGCACTACTGAGGCAATAAATTTGCTTTAAAAAAACTTTATGAATTCAAAAGACTCGGATTTATCGGTCTTGTATATTTAGAATCTGATTTCGTCATGTAAGTACAATAAACTTTCTTAATTCTGTTTTGTTTAAACTAAGTTTGATATTGAATATTATATAAATTATATATATACAGAATAACAGAATTTGTATGATTTTATTTAATTTAATACAATTATAAATAAATAATATTTGCATTCCAAATTTTTAGGTTTGTGTTTCTTGGTAGAACAATGTTTGCATCCTTTTTAAGTTTTAACTTTGCAGCGGAGCAAGTATCCCTTTCTTTATAAATATAGTAAATTATCTAAAAATTATTATTAATTAAAATAATTATTTCTTCACACTTATATGTATTCACATCAATTTTATTTTATTTTTTGTGCTAATTGACATTTTAAAATCAAATTGGACTTTTAGTTTTTATTTTTAAGCAATTGAGGCAAGTGAAAAGTGTATTTTTTTTTTCATTGATGTATCATGATAACATGTTTCTTCTTTTTTAATTTTAAATATATATGTTTTCTGATATTTTTGTAACATCAGATTATAAGTATAGCAAGATCGCAAGAATGATGATCATGAGAAGAAGACTAGCTTGCTGTACCAGGGACAGAGAGATTAGCCTTGATTTTGATCAAGAAAGTAAGTCCTCCTCCTCCCTCTCTCTCCCTATATATATATATATATATATATATAATAAAATATAAATAATTTTGAATTTTTCGTTCACTCAATAAATTATCTAGGCCGTTTAAAGTTTGGATAAATTTTACTATCCATACAGTGTCGGAGGCACGGGATACAGCTAATATATATATATATATATATTTGATCTACCGTAATTTATGCTTGATAAAAGTCAATCTCACCTGCCCAACTTTGACCGGACCCTTTACTAATATATACCTAACACATGGTTAAGATAATAAATATTCTGCTGCAAAATAAAATGCTCCTTCGTCCCAAAATATGGTTTTCTATAATTACACCTGGTATTATTTTGCCATATTATCTTTTAAATATTACTCCCTCTATTCCAAAAAAATATCTCAAATAATTTTTCACATATTTTAAGAAAACTAACATTAGACAGAAAAGTATAAATAAATTCTCAATTTACTCATAATGAATTTCATGTGTAAGTTATCTAAAGATTATCTATTTGTTCTAAAATTAATGGACTTTACTTAATTATTTTAATGGTAAAATAGATTTTATACAACATTTTGCCTCTTTATAGGATACTTTTTTTAATCCGGGTAAATTTTAGACTAAAACTTATTATTGTGAAAAAATAATAATTATGGACATTGTTTTTAGACAATTTCTATGAGAACCTAAATACGCAAAAAAATAAAAAATAAAAAATAAAAAAAGAAAAATAGGAGAAAAGATCAAGCATCAAATGAGATCCTTTGTTTTGTAACGGAGGTAGTATGCCGAAATTGGGCATATAAATATGTTGTCTATAAATGCAAAATTTAGCTACAGGCATATCCATGACTTGAATTGTCAGGGATGCAGTGATGAGTGGACCCTACCAATTCTTTTGAATTGCTTATTATGACGAGGGATCCGGTTAGTACGGAATGAATTTTATGGTCACTTTATGTTCAATAGAGTGTTGATATATAGGCGGGATCATAAGTGAATTTACCATGAAGTTCATTTCATGCTAACCACTCTCTGTAACAAGTGTCAGAGGGTTAAAATCGGGTTAAACAGTAACTCTGAAATTTTACCTTGGTCTGGTTGTCGCCCAAAATCAGTCAACTACTCCCTCATTGTGCACCGTCAGCAGTCTTCTTGACAATCTTTTGGAAGGGGAAGCGGAAAATTCTTGTTTTTTAGTGGGGAAGTGATTGTGATTTCTCAATAGTCCATCCACGGAAATTGCATGGTTCTCATTAATGATTTTGGACTGACAGAAATGGTGGGCCTTTTTTCTAGTCTATGTTATGCAGATTTGGACGGATTGTTTGGCTCAACACGGTATTTTGAATAGTCTTATTTAAATATTTTTTAATTTTATTAAATTTTTACACTAACATAAAGTATTTAGTATTTATATTTTTGTTCAATTGTCCGAGTGTTGGACACAGATAATTTAAAATAAAATTAAAGAATAAAATGAAGAGTTTGTGTAACATAATTTCTAGTACAATGGAGTACTGTGTCCGTTTCAGAATAACTGTTCAGTTTTGATTATTTTAATCAAATTGATTATTTTAAAAATTAATAATTAAACACAAAAATATATATTTTAAATTATAAAAATTGGAATTGATAATAAATTATATGTAGTTTGTTAGTGTTAATCCCTCCACATATATTTTAGATACAAAATTTTTAAAAATAATTAATTCGACCCAAAAAAAAAATCATAACTGGACATTGATCTTGGGATGGAGGATTGGAGGGAGTATTACTTAGAACTTCCACTCTCAAGTCTCATCCCATGTCATGAAAAAATACTCTGTTATCAGCCTGGTGATACAGCGGTGTATTTAATTCTTTTATGGTGTATTTAATTCTTTTATTATTACGTGATAAGAGAAAAAAATAATCGCATAATGAAATGGATAAACACAGTATTACACGTTAACATATTATTGACGCAATGATGCGTGGATGTTAAGGTGATGGCGAATATTATTTCATTTCATAGAGTGACTAGGTGTAGACACAGAAGTCACTTTCTGGATGACTTCCTTTTCTAAAGTTATTTTGTATTTGGATTTGGACCATCTCCTGTCATGGGATATATTCTCTCTCTTTAGTTTTACTCTAAATTTAGCTTTATGAGGTCCAGCACATTTCATATCACATTTAAAGGCGAAATATATCAGCATTTTTGTACATAATGCTTACACAATGCTAGTTAGTCATAATAATCAGTTGATATATATTATTGAGCTCTTGCGAAACCTATATATATATATATATATATATATATTATTGAGCTCTTGCGAAACCTATATATATATATATATATATTATTTTTCCTCTGTCTAAAAAGACGAGTAAAATATAAATTGCATACATATTATGAAAAAGTAAAAGTAGAAGAAATAGAGAATTTTTTTTAAATTTATCCTTAATATCCCTTGTTGGAAAAAGTACGCCTAAAAATAATCTCAATCCCAGGAATTACTTTTCCGTCTTTGTGCAATTAAATATGAAATCAACAAAACCAATTATGGGAACAAAAAAAATAAATAATCATCCACAAACAAGATACCAAATTTACGTGGAAAACTCTCTAAAACCAAAAGGTTAAAATCACGGGTCAAACTCCGAATCTCCACTATATCACTAATAATGGGCTTACAATAATCCTCCCAAGTTTTTGCCCTAAAACTTGAGATTACACTATAAATTAAGAGAATACAAATTTACCATTAATTAGGTTGAGAAACCTAATTAACTTCACCACCCAAAAAATACCCTAAGTAATAAAGTCTTTAAGCTTTAAATTGAACGGAGATGATGGCGGATACCTACGAACAACAAACTGTAATTCTCTCAATTTATTCTTTTGGTATCTTCTTGCTACCAAGCTTATCTCATAGCCTTATTTATAGTCCTAATCCATTCTTATTATGGATTAGAAACAATTTATTCTCCTAATCAAATTATGGATCACGTCTCTTTGTATTGGTCACCAACCAATCTAACAAGTAAATTCTTTTTCAACTTGGATTCCAATAGCATATTTACTAATTAGTAAGCTCCTCTTAATTTAATTCCAACTTGGTTTCCTTTTATGGGTGAGGACCTATATCCAACAATCTCTCCCTCCGAACCCATGAGAGGAGGGATCACCAACCACAATTCCTTACTCAGAGTTAATTCCAACGAAATCTTGGCTCAACTCAAGCTTCTTGAAATTTTCAACTATCTTCATGTCCGACTTTGTCTCGTTGGCATAACTACGAGCTATCACTTTTCTTCTTCACTTTTGGTATCCATTTAAAGCGAAGAGCTTTCCTCTAGTATCAGAGCTCATGGTTCGATGGGCCAAAGTATCAGGTTGCTCTGATACCAATTTGTAGTGAAATTGTACGATCCATCCCATATCAATTCATCACCAATGCAGCGCACACCTGTGTAGATTGGCCCAATAAGCATGTTGTACCACCTCCTTACCTAAAAGGTTAACCTATTAGGTTGGGGCTCCACAATACTTATTAACCCATCTACACTTTTGAATTTATCCAATGTGGGATTCATGTGAAATATTTCAACAATCTCCACTTTTCTTTAAGTTCTTCAAGAGCTCTGCTCGACTCTAATACTACTTCACCACGCCTGAGGAAAACGTGGGAGTATAACCTTTGCTCCTTGTGAACCCTTCACCTTGAGTAATTTTTCCAGAGCCATCCTGAGCCCGCTCCACTCGACTCAACCTTGCTCCTTGTGAACCCTTCACCCCCCTGAGCAATTTTTCCAGAACCATTCTGAGCCCGCTCCACTTGACTCAAATCATCTTGTACTCCACCTGATTCAACTCTATTTGCTCCACCGTGCGGATTCGCGGCCTGCGAATACTCCACCCCGGAGTGTCATCCTGATACCTAGGCCCATCGAACCATGAGCTTTGATACCACTGTTGGGAAAAGTATGCCTAAAAATATTTTCAATCCCAAGAATTACTTTTCCGTCTTTGTGCAACTAAATATAAAATCAACAAAATCAATTATGGGAACGAAAATAACAAATAATCATCCACAAGCAAGATACCAAATTTACGTGGAAAACTCTCTAAAACGAAGAGGTAAAAATCACGGGTCAAACTCTGAATCTCCACTATATCACTAATAATTGGCTTACAATAATCCTCCCTAGTTTCATGCCCTAAAACTTGAGATTACACAATAAATTAAGAGAATACAAATTTACCATTAATTAGGTTGAGAAACCTAATTAATTTCACCACCCAAAAAAATACCACAAGTAATAAAGTTTTCAAGCTTTAAATTGAACGGAGATGACGGCGGATACCTACGAATAACAAACTGTAATTTTCTCAATTTATTCTTTTGGTATCTTCTTGTTACCAAGCTTATCTCATGTGTAAAAGAAGACTAGCTAGGGGTGCTCATCGGTAAAAAATCGAATCAGTACCGAACCGAAAAAATCGAAAAATTAAGAAGCGGTACCGGTACCGAATAATCGATTTCGGTACCGGTTCGGTACAAAGTCGGTACTGGTTTTTTCGGTTCGGTTTTCGGTTATACCACAATACTTAAATAATTCTTTTTTTTATATTAACAAATTTTTTAAAACTAAGAAATGAGACTAATAAATTACATTCTTACAAATACTAATTACAATTGTTAGCCTAAGAGTATTTAACTATCATAGTTGTAGTAAATAGTAATTATAGGCTCACCCAAAAGATCATGACTAAAAGTACTATTGTTAACAACTTAATTCTTTATATAATGATACAACTTTATATAATGATACAACTTGCTCCTTGTGAACCCTTCACCCCCCTGAGCAATTTTTCCAGAACCATTCTGAGCCCGCTCCACTTGACTCAAATCATCTTGTACTTCACCTGATTCAACTCTATTTGCTCCACCGTGCGGATTCGCGGCCTGCGAATACTCCACACCGGAGTGTCATCCTGATACCTAGGCCCATCGAACCATGAGCATTGATACCACTGTTGGGAAAAGTATGCCTAAAAATATTTTCAATCCCAAGAATTACTTTTCCGTCTTTGTGCAATTAAATATAAAATCAACAAAATCAATTATGGGAACGAAAATAACAAATAACCATCCACAAGCAAGATATCAAATTTACGTGGAAAACTCTCTAAAACGAAGAGGTAAAAATCACGGGTCAAACTCTGAATCTCCACTATATCACTAATAATTGACATACAATAATCCTCCCTAGTTTCATGCCCTAAAACTTGAGATTACACAATAAATTAAGAGAATACAAATTTACTATTAATTAGGTTGAGAAACCTAATTAATTTCACCACCCAAAAAAACACCACAAGTAATAAAGTTTTCAAGCTTTAAATTGAACGGAGATGACGGCGGATACCTACAAACAATAAATTGTAATTTTCTCAATTTATTCTTTTGGTATCTTCTTGTTACCAAGCTTATCTCATGTGTAAAAGAAGAATAGCTAGGGGTGCTCATCGGTAAAAAACCGAACCAGTATCGAACTGAAAAAATCGAAAAATTAAGAAGCGGTACCGGTACCGAATAATCGATTTCGGTACCGGTTCGGTATAAAGTCGGTACCGGTTTTTTCGGTTCAGTTTTCGATTAAACCGCAATACTTAAATAATTCTTTTTTTTATATTAACAAATTTTTTAAAACTAAGAAATGAGACTAGTAAATTGCATTCTTACAAATACTAATTACAATTGTTAGCCTAAGAGTATTTAACTATCATAGTTGTAGTAAATAGTAATTATAGGCTCACCCAAAAGATCATGACTAAAAGTACTATTGTTAACAACTTAATTCTTTATATAATGATACAACTTTTGAAGAAAATATAATGATACAACTATTGAAGAAAATAGTTAAAACTGCATGTGATCCAACTTTAATTAATTACTAATTCCTAGACTGTCAGGTTATATTTTCAAGGGAGATATCACTATATATATATATATATATATATATATATATATATATATATATACTCGCAGATAATAAACCTAAAAAAGTTAGGTGATGTTTTATAATTTCATCTGGATCAAGTTATTTCTTATAAACTCATTTTTACAGTATCATAGTATATCTCTACTATATATGGCTACCATCCGACCAAAGGTTCGGTGGTAATTTGTGTGTATATGAAGATATGAAGTCACATGCCATGCAGTGCTGCACGCACATGAGAATGCCAAGAACATGAATAGGAGAATTATGAGATACACTACTATTGATTATGTGACAGTCCCAAATCTGGGTTCTAAATTACCACGGATCTGGTACAATCAGTCTACAACTATTGCGGAAGATATAAACATAAATTGTTTATACAATACATTTGCATACTATTCTCCAAGGTCGAGTAACCTTAACTTATACACAATTCATAACTTGACTAACACATAACATTATTATCATGCAATACTATTACAAATCTAATCACACACATTAACTTTAAGCTGGAACTGCCTTTAACCTTTCCTTGTATCCGACGCATTCGTCTTAATCTGCAATGTTTATCATGATATAGCAAGGGTGAGCATGAAGGTTGCCCAGTAAGTTTAAGTTCAATAATTTAACTATATATCATGATGGAAAGAATCTGAATAATAAGCTAACTATAATTCAACACTATAGTTGTGAATTAGCACGAGCAAACTTTTGACTGAACAAGTATTAAACATGAACAAATATATCTGGACCGAATGGTAATGAAAGTGATCAGCCTTTAATATCTGACTTATACATGCAATATGTACATAGTACAATTTTACAATGGCAATCAGCAATGTTTATCCATAAGCATATCTGAATGAAACAACTCTAAGTAGAATTAAGTAAAACTTGTTTGAACCGTTGATTACCGCTGTGCAATTTAATAAGCTTTGTCTGAACTTAATATATAAATAATATCGATTGATAAGTTAGAATAATATCATCATAGTATTTAAAATAACCTAAACATATTATCACATAATCCTATCCGTTTATAACACACAAAACTTAATCTCAAGTCAAACTTTTACAGTCTGAGTTTAGTTCGACACAATTCTGACATTCCGATGGTCTAGTCGGATAAATATCGAGTTTAAGTTCAATTAAACTCTGTCTAAACACTTAACCATTATCTAAGATAATTTATTATCAGTCAAAATATTTTTCGTAAGCTCGTAATAATTTTTAGATAATTATTATCATTTATCGTGAATTTTCAATCATTACAAACGTATTTATACGAATTAAATACCACATAATCCCTTTATCATTAATATTTATTTATTATCAAATATTAATGAAAATCATCACATAATATTATAATATATTTATAATATATCAAAGTATTTTTAATACCTTAAAATCATATTTATATGATTTTTAAACAATTAAATTCTTTATCCGATAATTGCTATTAATATTAAAAACGTTCGAGCCCAGGTCGCAGTAGCCCTAACACTGACCGGAGATCGCCAGTCAACACCGTAAAAGCCCTAGATTTATTCGAGAAAAAGGCATCATTAGCAGCAGTTTGAGATCCAACAGAGATGCTCATAAAAGCCCTAGATTTATCCATATTTCTCAAACCAAAACCTCGAATTCCATGCTTGAAACCGTGAAACAAACCGAATTAAAGCTCCTCAACGATTCTAAAGCTTCAAAAATGGCGAGATTTTGAGGAGAAATCGAAGTTGTGAGCAACATTAGCAACTCCCGATTCTCTACAAACATCGCCAGCGACGGCGGCATCGACACACTAGACTTAGACGAACTGGACAGGTCGATGTTTCCTCCTTTCAGAATCGCAGTCATCAAATCGAACGGAGACACAATCAAAGAACAGATAGCTAATGAGAAGGAAAACTGAAAGAGAGAAGGAACGAAGAGAGGAAACTGAAGAGAGGGAACGAAAAAATAAAAGCGAGAGAAGGAAACTGAAGAGAGGGAACAAAGTGTCGAGCACGGAGAGAATTCTTTCCACTAGGGTTTCACAAAAGAGGACTTAGGGTTTATGAAGGAGACAGTGTTGTTCATCCTCTGTCCGAAGAACACAATTTTTAAGTGCTTTTGGGTTTGATTGTTTGAGCGAGAAGAGATAGGGTTTGCTCCAAGAGCGTGAATTTGAGCTGCTGCAAGAGAGAAGAAAGTAGATCTAAACTATCGTCCTTCTAATTTCAAAATTTAAGTTCCGCGTTTTTATTTTTGCTCCGTGTTTTTGTAGATAGATAACGTTTTGTTTTTAAAAACGTTATCTATTTAAAATAAAAAATTACCCTTATAAAATACATAATGTTTTTTCATATGTATCTACAAAAACGTTGTAAAAAAAATACTACAACGTTTTTATAAAAAACGCTGTCTTTTAAGCGTTGTCTATTTAGTACTTTGTACTAGTGTATTTAATATATTTAGTAAATAAATTAATTATCATTAATATTATTTTATTAGTGAAATTCATCACATAATATTAAAAGTTATTGAAAATAACTTAAAATATTTTCTAACACCATAATATATTTTTAAATAATTTTTCATGTATTAAAATTATTTTTAAATAATTTATTTAATATTATAATTAAATAAATTAAATGCCATTTATATTTCAAAAATATTAAATATTGATGAAATATACTCAAAATAATTAAAAACTAATTTTCAGACTTTAAAATAATTTTTAGGAATTTATTTTGTATTTTTAATAATTAAAAATTATTTATTTCAATTTATTTATTAAAATAAATCATTTTCCGAAATTAAGTGTCACTAAAGGGCCCTATAGCGACAGAACCGTCGCTATAGGTGTTCTTGAGCATGTTCTTGGCCAAACCTAGAATTTATATCAGTGTTCGAGGTTGGTGGTTTGACCATCATTTGATCTATGATCCTAAGTTTTTCTGGCCTGGATAAAGTGTTGATGATGTAGAATGCATGTAATACTACAACTAGAAACTAATTCCCTAGCAAAACTATATCAGATCTGATCATTATAAGCCTCACAAAAGCATGTCAAAGGTTGTTCTTCATTTCTGGGTTTTCCAGAAATGAAGAACAGTTCAAGTGACTACTTTTCGATTCTTTCAACATGCATCCAAAGCTTGTTTTGTGTGATATTAAGGTTCACATTTGTAGTGGAGATATCATTGTACAATTATATAACCTTAGATTATCATAAAAACAATAATTCAAAGAGATCTAGACGGTTAAAGTAGTGGTCAAGAACTGGGTCATGATTTTTCTGGGTTTTCCAGAAAATTTAAAAGACTGATGGTCAACTCAAGTTTGACCACTTAAATCTTGGGTTCAGTTATGGATTTGTGTAATCTAGAAACATGAATATGTAGTATCTATACCAGTCTACAAGGTTAAAACAATAACATGACCTAACAATCAAAGAGAAGCACGATCAAGGACCTGCAAGTACATTGTCAGGCAAGATCTGGGTTTCTGGGTTACCCAGAAACCCATTTTTGTGGCTGGTCAACGCAGTTTGACTGCTTATTACAGGAAATCTAGACCTGATCCAACCCTGATTCAAGTTGAAGAATAAAGACCACATAACATACTACAAGTACAAACATTTAAAACACTAAAACCATTAACAGACACTGATCTATGAAGCTTGACATTTGCTTGTCAGACGATGCTATAAAATTTTTCCAGATTTAAGAAATCTTCAATTTCGAGCACTTCAATGTTATGGATCCACGTCCTAGCAACCCAGATCATCAAGTGACACCCTCTAACATAATTTTAAACAACAAATAACAAAATCTAACATCAATTCATAAGATTTTGAAATTTTAGTGTGTATACCATTTTTAGCTTTGATCCTTGAATTTGACTTTGATGATGTGATATTGTCAAGTGAAGGACTGATATTGACTCATCTTATCTCACTCTCTCACTCTAAATTTCGAAGTTGGAAGAGAGAGAAGGTCAAGGTTACTTTTCTAAGTAAAGTAAGAGATGTTTCTTACTTTCTTAATTATAAAACTTTGATGCAATGTATATGGCTGAGCTAGATGGCTGATTGATGTGATTTGTAGCACAAAGCTAGGGGTAGGGGTGGTTCACCAAATCTTTTAGGGCTTGATCTACAAGTAACATAATAAATAATGCACTAAGGACAAAAATGTCATTTGATTTCCAATTTTAATGGCAACTTGGTCTTTTGATCCAACCCTTAGGGTTTAGGGTTTGAACCCTTGGGATTTAGGGTTTGAACCCTTAGGTTTTAAAAAAAATAATTCTAGAATTTCCAAATTAGGTTTTCAAAATCGAAAATTAATATTTCTAAATTATAATTAGAATTTTCTAATTATATTAAAATTTCCTAATCATAATTTAAATCTTGCTAATTAGGATTAGTATTTCCTAATTAAAATTGCTAATTTATAAATTAGGGTCACAATGATATACCCAAGAATTAGGGTTTTAAATAGTAAAATAATCTTTCTAATTTAGAAATTAGGTTTCCTAATTAGATTAGAGTTTTTTAATTACTAATAACTTGAAAATTAGGATTAATGTTTCTTAATTAACATTAAAATTATTAAATTAACAATTAAGTTTTCCCTAATTATAAATTAAGGTTTCTAATCCAGAATTTAGGGTTTTCTAAAAAAATTAATTAGGGTTATCCCTAATTAAATATAATTAATAACGTTTAAACCTTATACTAGCATTTTCATTTCCAAATTAAGGTTTCAACTTCCGAATTAGGGTTTCAGATTCTCGATACTGAAATTAGGGTTTTCAGAACCGATTTTAGGGTTTCTTATAAATCGTACAAATTTTCTTACTGAACGTTGACGTTCTTAATATAATATTAGGGTTTGCCACTGATATACGTTATCTGGTCAACCCTTGACCCTTAACCACATACTGAACACATAAATGACCATATACACAGAACATATTCACGTATACACTTAATCCTGAATAATTCACCTAAATCCTTCACAGAATTTTGAAATCCTCAAAATTTCTTTCCAAAAATATCAAACGCATACACTTATTTTCTGTCTAGGTTTATTATTTAACCTTAATTCAATATTTTAAGAATTTATAAATATTCAAATTCTCGTGTTGTCACAGATTAATTAGAAAGCTACCCAGCTAGATCTCAAAAACATAAATAATTATAGTATCATTGTCAACTTTTCGTTTTTTTTTTCGATTTTTCGGTATTTACCGAATTCAAAATTTTCATTACCGCTACCGGTACCGAAAAGTATAAAAAATTCAAAAAACTGGTACCGAAAAAATTGAAACCGAAAAAAATTGGTACCGCTGGTACTGGTTTCAACCAGTTCGGTAAAAAATCGAAAAAACCGAATTTTTTGAGCACCCCTAATCATAGCCTTATTTATAGTACTTTTCCTAATCCATTCCTGTTATGAATTAGAAACAATTTATTTTCCTAATCAAATTAAGGATCACGTCTCCTTGTCTTGGTCACCAACCAATCTAACAAATAAATCCTTTTTCAACTTGAATTCCAATTGTACATTTACTAATTAGTAAGCTTCCCTTAATTTAATTTCAACTTGAATTCCTTTCATAGGTGAGGACCTATACCCAACATCCATAAGATTATATAAACTGATGAGTATTTTTAATTATTTTGTACTAATAGACCCCAATAATTGACTTAATTATTCTCCACTTTATGTACTTTATCTCTTCTTTTTTTAAAAAAAAAAATTTGTACCTTTAATCGTCATTTTGAGGATAATATAGTAACATTTTTGGTACCGGTAGAGGTAATGAACTTTTTGAATTTGGTAAAAATTGAAATACCAAAATAATCGAAATTTAATAATATAATAATTAATTGTTAATGTTTTGTAGTTTTATATATTAAATATTTTTTTTATACATTAATAATTTCTATATAATAGTAGTTTTATTAATTTTTTTATATATATTAATAATGTTTTGTAGTTTTATTTTATATATTAATTATTATTATTAGTTAATGATTTCTTAGTTTTAAAAAAAATTGTCAATATATATATATATAATATTTAATTATTATTAATAATTATATATAACACCATGTGGTATAACCGAAAATCGAACCCAAAAAATGGGTACCGATTTTGTACCGAACCGGTACTGAAATCAGTAATTCAGTACCGATTCCGGTTCTTACTTTTTCGGTAATTTCGGATCGGTACCGGTTCGGTTTTTTTTACCGATGAGCACCCCTAAATAGATACATTATTCTAAGTACTCCATCCGTTTCTTAATATAAGTCGTTTTATAATTGTGCACAAGTATTAAGGAAATGATTTTATAGTATTAAATATAGGCTTAAATATAAATTAATATCCTAAACTATAGGTCATATTCCACTTCGGTGATCCACTTTTCAATTTTGTCAATTAGATGATTAAACTATTAATTTTTTCCACTTCTATTTAATTCCATCTGCCACGTCAGAAATTGCTGACGTGGCTCTTTGGGTAGGCCATTGCTGAGCTGATGTGTAATTAAAAAAAATAGTATTTTAATGTTTGATTACACATTTATTATATCTGAAAGGGCAAATTCGCCAAACCACTTTATATTATACATTAATACTAATAAAAAACAACAAAAGCTAAAATCATCTGAAATCCTCTTCATCTTCATCTGCTACCCATCTTAAAAAATCCACTATCTTCCTGCTAAAATCTACCATCTCCGATCAAAAAACTTCAAAATCACCACTGACTAGAAAACTCAACTACCATTACCTTCTGAAAACTCAACCATCCACCACTTGAAAACCCTATCCCCATAAAATCACATCTCTCAACCTTAGTTATTAAACGAAAATCAAATCGCCGATATCATATACATATGCATATACATATTCTTGTGCTCAATCGCCGATATCAGAAAATCAAATCATCTCAGATTGGGAAAAGAAAAAAGGAAGAAAAGAAGAAGAAACGAGGTACTGATATATATATATATATATATATATATACATATAGTGATATATATGTATGTATATAAATACAAATTTGTAATACTACAGTAATGGAAGAAAAAGATACAGAGCTCTTCTCTTGAGTCATAAGTCACAGTGAACCATCTGTTCTTAGGCCAATTCAAACCCTAACTCTCCGATCCTGAAATCCTGACCTAGCTCACTCCATCCTCCAAACAATCGTTAATGGCGGTAGATTCAACTCGTTGCTCTGGTTCCCCTCCTGTCCTTCTCGAGCTCACATCACCTACTTCTCCACTCTCGAGCTCCTCCAATTCGACGACCCCGTCGCAGTTGACCGCCATATTTATTTTTCTTGTGTAATTATATGTTTGTATAGTCAATTTGAGGTATTGAAAATCATCTTTGTCTGCTTGATTTGGGTATATATGGCTTTGATTTGAGGAATATAGGATTTTGATTTTTTTTTCAAATATCGAGTATGTAAGAGGTGTTGATAGTGGCTTTGGATGGCGATGTATGGAGTTAGGGTTCTGTTTTCGTTGAAATTGTTTGATAGATCCGAGTTTGGGTTTTTTTTTGTTTAAATTTAGTTCAAATTAATATAAAATGTTATATTACTCTTTTACCCTTTCATGTCAATAAAATAATTTAAAAAGTAGTCTTCTATTAATACATAAGCATTGCATTGCCACGTGGTGATGCCATGTCATCAATTTATGACATGGCATGTTCAATTAGACTGAAATGGAAAAAATTGATAGTTTAATGATCTGATTGAAAAAATTGAAAGGTAGATCACTGAAGTGGAATATGACCTATAGTTTAGGGTAATAATTTATATTTAAGCCTCAAATATAATATCAATTGTCTATATTGCCCTTGTATTGAAAAAAGATAATGTTATTTATTGGGCAAAAAATAATGAGAACCAAAGTTATATTTATTACTTGGGATAATATTGAAAACTAAACAATTAATGCTTACTTGAAATTGTCAAACGACTTATATTGAGGAACAAAAATAATTTTTTAAAAGGACTTAAATTAAGAAATGGAGGGAGTATCTTTTTAGTACTCCCACCGTCCCAGATAAAAGTGTTGGTTGACTTTTTTCGCATATTAAGAAAGATGATAAAATGACAAAATTGTCAATATTTAAATTATCATTTAATTGCATAGTTTTCTGCACATTACTAGTGATATTCCATAAATATGCATACAGAATAGAAATATAATAATTAATAATAAGAGTATTATATGTAAATTATTGTGACAAATAGATCATTTAAGGTAAGTATACATTTAACTTGGGACTACCTAAAATAGTAATAAAGACTTTTATCCTGGGACGGACGGAGTAATATATTTTGTGCAAGAATATCTATTCATCCATAAACTTTACCCTTTCCTATAAACTGCGTGTAAGAATATTTTGTAGGAATTTTAGTTGAGAAATTTCTAGACATATTTTGTAAGTAATTTTAGTTGAGAGATTTCTAGATGTAATTGATTGAAAATAATTGCTTAGAGCTTTACATGTGTCTGAATAAATTTAGTTTTTGTTCCACCCAAAATCCTAAACACCATGTTTCTGTTGGACAAAAAAAAAAAAAATAAAAAAATCTTAATTTATAATGTAAAAGTACATAATAGAAAAATCAGGAAGGAACTTTCATAATGTGAGAGAGACCTTGTGAAAATATCGGTAGTTATTTGTAGAAATAACAATTCCCTAGAAGATTCTAAGTATTGATTCCTTGTAGCAGATAACAAGGAAAGGAGTACAGATTAGTTGTCCAAAATTCTGTCTCATGAACAAAATTTCACATATTTCACAAAACTTGATATTTGTATCGATGCCTCTTCGTTGGATTGCGGCAGAGGGAAGAAAACACTATTCAGTCACTTTATAAAGTTAAAGAGAATGGATTAAAATCTCTCCGAAGATTTTTTATTTTTTTCCTTCCGCAAAAAGACCACTAATTTAGGGATTGAAGGCATGATAATTTCACATATTTCACAAAACTTGATATAGTTAACAATTATATTGATTGATCATTGTTATTATGCCTCTTTGTGAAATGTGACATCAGTATTACACATTAACGTGACCGAAAGAGTATTATCATATGGGTACAAATATGAAATTTTGTGATGTGAAGTTTTGTTCATAGGAGTATTTATTGGGTTAGAGCATTAACAACAGTTTTCCTAATTAACTCTTTATCCCCAATTTTGAAGAATGCATTAACAAATCATTATCCAACAGCTTCCTTATCCTTGTTTGACTCTCTATTTTAATCCCTATATAGGATTTTATTCCCCAGAATGAGGGAGTCAAAAGATCATTCTCTATATATACAAAATGACAGTTCACACCATTATTTAAGTGGACAACTTATCAATCATACACATCTTGACATTTTTTTACTACTTTATTTTTAAATTATAAACTTAATATTGACTTATATTTTAAAAATTAATTTCAAACATATTCAAATTTAAAACTGATATAAATTTATTTAATTTATGTCAATATAATTATAAATATTATAAATGTAATAATAATTATAAAATTTATTATTTTCAAATTTTAAATGAATCATATTAAATTTAAATTTAAAAATATCACAAATTAACTTTTTAAAAGTTAATATTAATCTTATGTACATTTGCAACTACAATCCATTCAATACTCACTTCATAAATTACTTAAAAATATAAAATAAAATAAACATTATTTTACAGTGAAATATACTTGATAAATTATACTCTCTCTTTTATAAATTATAAGATTATTATTAATTTGATATTTTGGCTATTGGAAATTTTAACTTTTAACTTTTAATTTTTAAATTTCATTATTTAAGGAATCAATATAAGGAATTTGTTAGGTACATAGTGAAAAAATTGAATCTCTATTTTGCAAATGACCCAATAACACTGCAGAGTAGGGATAAAGATAAGGAAACTGTTACGAATGCTCTTACAGTTTTGACTGGGAAGAAGACACAATCTTGATATGGAAAGAGCAATTGGGGTGAGAAAAAAATAAGTGTCCTTTTTTAGTTGGGTTTTCTATTTGTTATTTAAAAGTATCAGAAAAATTTACCACAATAATCTCATTATTGCGATAGCAGATGAGACATAGGACATAGTTTGGGACAGTTGATCTGGACTTGAAAGGAAAGATCACTTGTAAATAATCTTGCGAATGTTATACATTTCTAAGAGGGAAAGGTAATATACTTGATTAAAAGAGTCTGTGTAATTCTATGTATGTGCACACCTAGAGGTGGGGGGGGGGTGAATATGTGTTTAAGCTAAAAGTGATTAATGGTGAAATCTTTTTGAAATTTTCTGCTTTAGTGTCTGCTTTAACTTATGTTCTTCATTTATTATTATCAGACAGCTAGACATGTCTGCTTTAGTGTCTGGATAGTATAACTTCAAGCCGTGTGATGAACAAAAATGTGCAGAACGTGAATGGCAGTTAAAGAGATAAACAGAAGTAAAAATCACACCAAAATTTTTACGTGGTTCATCCCCTATCCTCTAATCTAGTGGCCTAATTCACGTCCAATCCCAACTAGGATTGGAGACTCTTTTTATTATGATTCAAACGTCAATACAAAAAATAAGTTCTTGTTACAAAGACGCTTCAATTCTGATGTTGGACACCAATGCCCTTTTGCACCTCTGCATCTGTTCTCACCTCTGAGACCTTTGAAGCTTCCTTTGAACAGACCCACTAAACTCTAGAAACTCTAGACCACCAAAGCTAACAGTTGCTTGTTTTTCGGATTACAACAATGGTGATTCCAATGAAATATCAATTTTCTAGCCTAAGAATAACAGGACACTGATTGCTAGAAAGACTATTAGAAAGCTATAAGAATTAAGAAGAATGAATTGCTGCTTTCCAATCCTTGGGTCACTTTATAACCGATCATGATGAAGCTTTATATAAGATGAAGGCCAACGACTATGAAATAATTGTTAGCAAGAAATCAGATGATTTAAATCCCATAATTAAAGCTACTAATATTGACCAACGGATATAAACAGAAGATAGAATAGGAAACATATATCACAGTCGGTATACCCCAGGATTTTAGCAATTAATGAGACCAATAGATTTGGTAAATCAAGGATATAATAAGAGTCCAATGGAAATAAAATAAGTTGCCATACAAGATTAGTCCAGTTGGATCACTTAATTCTAACAAGCTGATTTATCCAAGATCTATATATATATATATATATATATATATATATATATATATATATATATATATATATATAACGAGAATAATATATTCAATAGCACAAATGATTAGTCTAATTGGAAATTCATGATTCTAACAAACTGATTTATCCAAGATATATATATTCCTTGACAACTATAAAAAATCCCACAATATCAGGAGTTATAAATATTAATCTATATCCAAACTTGATTAAAGGAGATTGACAGGATTTGTTAAAGATCTGTTAATACCCGTTTCCTTAATAGATGAACATTTTAAAACCAAACAGATTTCTTAGAATACCAACCTTCCTTAATAAACTTTAATTCAAATTTGAAATGATTTTAAACCATTCCAACTTACCAAAAGAAGGAAATCAGCAACAAGTATTCATGCAAATATAAGCAACAAGTATTCATGCAAATATAAGCTGTAATATAAATAATCATAACCCATGCATATTATAATATTATAAACCATTTATAAACCATAATCCATGCATATTTAATAATAGTATAACAAACTATAAACTATGCACACGTCTAATATATTTAAATTAGTCATCATTCAAAACATCATAAAATCAAAAACTAACACTATGGAACCCAACGTTACTGCTAACAAAAAGGAAAAAAAAAGGTATGCAGTCTTGTATCTTGTGCATAAAGAATTGCACTTATTCACATGATGTACATCTATTTAATGCACTAGTCACAAGGTTGCCTATCATGTTTTTGTATCAGACCTTGATCCCCTTTTTAGAATTATGAAAGGGTACCAATTTAAGACTCTTAAATAAAACTTATCGGAGAAAAGTGGCCACATTATGTGAACGTAGTTACTTAGCTTATAAATTTAAGTATATCTAAACATACCGATGCAGCAGCATCAACTAGTGTTTTTCCAGGAGACTAGACATTTTTTTAGTCCCAAGCTATGTTACACGGACGTGGCAACCAGTATCAGGATCCTTAAAAGGACAAGACATAGACACGCCTAGTTTTAGAACATTTTAGTTCATTTTTCAGTAAACTGCCGTGTCAGGCACCCATACCCATGTCGTATCGACACAAATACTTCTTTATTTAGAAGAGTTCATGTAACATAGGTCCCAAGCAAACGCACACTATAGTTCCCCTATGGACTATGTGAATACATTATAATATTTTGGCTAAATGGAATGATTGTTTTCTCTTCTTATGAGCTAATGAATTTGAATCAATCAGGAATAATGACATATGATGGGCTTGAGAGCTGTATTCTCAACAGTCACTCTTATGAGAATGAAAGTGGAACAAGCAGGGAAGATGGATGTGTTAGTGGCTCTCTAGATGAAGACTCCTCGAGCTGTTCTTCTAGCAATAACGCGTCTGGATCTTTCGCTTCGCACTGGACAATGATGAAGAGACACGAGCAAGGACTAGATGAGTGGGAGCTCGCGGATAGCCCCCAACATTTTTATGTTAAAGAGAAACCGGCTTATGACATTCAGGTTTTGGATGTGGAAACAATGAAAGAAAGGTTTTCAAAGCTATTGCTTGGCGAAGATATTACAGGAGGATGCAAGGGTGTTTCCACTGCTTTAGCATTGTCCAATGCCATAAGTAATCTTGCAGGTAAAACTTTAAATTTCCTTTCAATCTGACTTTGTTTATTTCCTTCAAATAACTGCGCATGGAAAAGATAATCGTGTTTTCTGTCGGTGTTTTTGACGCAGATTTTAAGATGAAACACATTTATACATTAAAATTTGTGCCCTAGTCTTAATGTAATCCGCTCGGATTTAAAATGAAAATACAATACCCTAAAATCCTTGCATTGGTCTAAACTACTAATGATGTTGGATCAAAATGCTTTAATATATCCTCAAGGATCATGATCCTTGTTCATGTAATGTTTCTTTTGTTTACACAACGCTATCACGCTATGTTTAGCAGCTCAATTCCAAATTTTGGAATTAGAACTGAAAACACATTTATAATTTCATAACTGTGAATTCCAATTCTAAGTCTTGAAATTGAGTTGTCAACCATAGCTTCAAGTTCATTGCCTTCTTTCCAAAACTTGAAATGCTCAAAATGGATTTGCAGCATCAGTTTTTGGGGAGCTTTGGAAATTGGAACCACTATCAGAGGAAAGGAAGAATAGATGGCGAAGAGAAATGGACTGGTTGCTCTCCCCTACCAACTATATGATTGAGTTGGTTCCGGCTAAGCATCATGGTACAAATGGCCAGACCCTGGAGGTACATCCAATTTGTTCAAGAATCTTAAAAAAAATACTTTCTATGTTCCAAAATATAAGATCATTATTGACTTTTTGAAAAATTGACATAAATTCATTTAATTTTAGTCAATACAATGATAAAAATTGTAAACTCTCTAAAAACTACTACCAATTAAGAGATTTATTTTTTCATAAATTTTAATAAATCATAATTATTTTGAGTTTGAAATTATCTCAAATTGACCTTCAGTAATGATCTTATAATTTAGAATGGGGGGAGTACTAGTGTAATGCTTACTCTTTACTGTACTAATAATCCCCGTTGGAGCAGATAATGATACCGAAAGCTCGTGCTGACATTCATATGAATCTTCCAGCACTTCAGAAGTTAGACTCCATGCTTATTGTAAGTCTCATTTCACTTTCATCAAAATCAACCGGATTGCTTATGTGTTGATTTGAAGTCTTGATACATTTTTGAATATCAAACTGCCAGGAGACGCTGGATTCAATGATTAACACTGAATTTTGGTACGTGGAAGGAGGTAGTCGAGCAGAAGGAAGGAGCAGTAGTGCTAGACAAAGCAAAAGATGGTGGCTCCCCTCACCACAAGTGCCCATAGCAGGGCTCTCGGACGCTGAGAGAAAGAAATTGTTATACCAAGGTGAAGTGATATACCAAGTATTCAAGGCTGCTAAATCCATCAACGAATATGTCTTGCTTGAGATGCCCGTTCCAGACGTTATTCGGGAGGCACTTCCCAAGGCAAGCAACCTTTCTTTCCTGGAGTTTGTATTAAATTATTTACATGGACTCTTCAGCAGAGGGCGAAGTACTCGTGTCAACACAAATAGACATGGGTGTGGGTGTGGCAAGTTTTCGCTCCAAAATAGTGATACTAGATACTCGTCCCATAACGTTTCACACAAATTAAAAAAAATGAACTAGAGTAGAGAAAAGAGAATAAATAAACACACCTCAATTTTACCCAAATAGATCCTACATAAGTACAATATAATTCTTTTCGTTTCCTAAAAGTAATTGACCTTACTTGAATACTTTTAAGAGTAAAATAGTCTTCATACAGTAATTTGAATTTGAATTGTATACTTTAGACATATTTTTGGGGAGAAATATTTTTGTGCTTTAGACATCTTTTGTGGCACGGAGGGAGTATGTTCTAGAAACAGAGAGTCTAGTGCCAAGCACTTCAACACATTTGACAAGGATATTGAGTCCGTGTAACAAATTAGGTTAGGATGAAGTTGTCACACTCTTGACTACCGCCGTGAAATTCTTTAACTTTTTGTTACATTTGTACTGGCCAACAAATTGGACGCTAGAGTGCAACATTTACTACAATGAACGTAATAAAAGTTATAGAACTTCATAGTGTTCAAAAGTGTGCAACTTCACCCTAATCAGATCCCTGTATAACATATTAAGGGCTTGTTCGTTTATATGGTAGCGATAGCGGTTGCAGCTGTAGCAGTGTTTGAAAAGTTATGATTCTGTTCGTTTACTATCAACTTCTGTTGTTGAAATTATAATTCTTATTCGGCAAGAATTAGAACGGTTGCGGCTGAAATAATGCAAAATGACTAAAAAGGACATAATTTGTTATATAGTGTAGATATGATAATAAATTAATTATGTAATTATATAAAAATTATAGTTTTTGCAAAGAAAATTAATATAGCATGTAATATTATTTTTCATTTTTTATCATTATTATTATATAATAATTATAATTAATTTATTAATATAACTAAATTAGTCATAATAATAGTTTAATTTATTTTTTAAAGGTTTCACCCCCAAACCAAGTATTGAGTTATTTAAATCTTAAAATTTATTAAAGTTAATTATATGGACAAGCACTAATCAAGATTGATTTTTTGGGTAAGCCCAAATCCAAATGGAGAGTCTATTTTTTATATATTCTTTATCATCATTTCTCTATTCTATCATAATTATTGATGACGTTTTAACACATTTTAAAGCTAGAGCATGAAATGAAGAAATGAAATGCTGAAATAAAATGGAGAGGATCCTAATCCAGCCATACAAGCCTTTTCTTTTCCTTTTGCTTTTCTGTGCAACATTTTGTACTCTCTCCTCTGTTTTCTCTCGCCATTTTCATCCATGGCCAGACTCAACCTATCTTCCCCAAATCAAATGCGTTACATCCAATTAATTTATTCTTTTTTTTCCCAAATCAAACCTATTTTTTGTCGTATCAATTTTTGAATGACACAATTTAAGGTCTATCCTCGATCAAAATCAACCGGGGTACGCAGGGATAGGCTACTGAAATTGGGGACAAATAAGGTAAGTAAACTTGTTTTGGTATTGCATTTGGATGAGCAAAATGCAACCTAGTGAATTTGGTGCCTTGCGTTTTGATGCGTTTTGACCTACAAACGCTGTCCAAACGTTGGCTGCTGCGGTCGATTTGTTTGCTGAACAATCATTGTAACTGCTTTTGGAGACCAAACACTCCAAACGCTGCGTTTGTGCAGCAACCGAACAAAGCACAAAGACATTTTAATAAAATTGTGAAAACTTAACTTATAGTTTTTCAGTGTCAGTTTGAACAAACTTGATTTTCTTAAAACCTGTCAATTCAATAGAATCTATTTACATCAGCTGAAATTTTGCATAACAGACATTGCTGCCTTTTCCTTCCCCATGGTTTCAATTTTTTCTTCGTGTTTACAGTCTGGAAAGACGAGCCTCGGGGAAGATCTTTACAGGAACATAAATGCAGAATCTCCCTCAGCAGAGGAAATGCTTCATTCCCTCAATTTAGAATCTGAGCACAGGGCCCTTGAAGTCATTAACAAGTTGGAAGCTGCAGCATTTACTTGGAAAGAGAGAATATCAGAGCAAAATAGTAATAAATCTCCAGTCCAAACATCATGGTCTTCATGAAGGATTCAATATCCGAGATGGATAAACTGGAGTTTTTATTGAACCAAGCCACAAGTCTTGTACAGAAAATCAAAACCAGATTTCCAAACCTTCCTCAAACATTCCTCGACGTTACAAAAGTCCAATATGGCAAGGTAAGTATAATCTCTGGAGAGCGTTTGTGTTTTCTTTCGAGTAGTTATAATTTGGAAATATGTTTGTTTTCATTTCAGTCTTCATATCAATGGCATTATTTTTAGGGGTGGCAATTTGCGTAAGACGACAAAAACATGACATATAATAAGAGGGTTAATGTTGAGTCTAAATAGTTGCCGTGTTATTAGTGGGTCAACACATTTAGCGTGAAATTTAAATGAGTTGGACATGTGTTATAAACTGGTTGACATCTTTAACACGATTAAAACTATTTTATTTAAAATAATTAGATAATAAATATAATATGTCATTACAATTTGCCTTAGATATTAAGTTTTAGCATTTAAACTTATTTAAGCATTTTATCATGTATTTGGTTAATAAAACCTTTTTTATCTAAAAAAATTAATTTGTGTATTAAATGTTTTACATGGGTTAATATGTTTAAATAAACATGTTAAAGTTAGTGTTGAGAATATTAATATTATGTGGGTCATGTTAACATCGTCCTATTTAATGAAATTGCCTAATGTGTACAGATTTACCTAACTAGACATGAATTGGAGCCCAAGTTATATTATAGGGAAAAAGTAATTTTTATTCTAAATATTTTTTTGTGAATGTCTATAGGATGTTGGCCATTCAATTCTAGAGGCATATTCTCGGGTTCTTGGGAACTTGGCATTCAGCATACTCTCTAGGATAGGAGACATTCTGCAGGAAGAAATTCTAAATAGTCCCAATTCACCAGCAGCAAAATGCAACTTTCCAGTAGTAAACCTGAACAAAAGCTTGGATCACAGGACACCAAGTCTACGTGTACGACACTCTCTCATTGATCAGATGAATATTGTAGACAGGCATTTTCGTGAACCAAACACAGTCAAGTACTCCGAGCTTGAATTCTCAGGCGAAGAAGCTAAAACGACTTCGGTGATGGCCACACCTGGGCGGAGCAGAGTATGGTGCATAGGCAGGGAGGCTTGTAGCAACCTGTCTCCTAAAAATTCGCCATGATGTTTGATTATTGTTGACGTCGGGATTTTTATTTTGTCCCTTTTTGTTTCTTGTCTTTTGGTGTTCTCATTTTTAGGTGAGATTTGTTTGAAAAAGCAAGTTTGAAAAGGTCCGATATGTATATGTCCACGATTTGAATGTTAGAGTCGTCAGTTAGTATATTTAAATGGTTACACCAACTCAACCGAGAAAAGGTTTGCACAAAGACATAGTTGTTTGACATTGTTTAACTGGTCTGACAAACCGAAATTCGTTAGGGTCCGGGGGCTTGATTAAGCAGACGGAAGGTGTTAGGCACCCTCGACTTCTGTGATAACACGGTTACCGTCACTTTTCATTAACTTTTATCTGTGAATGTGTGTGTGTAAGTTAGGTCTATGTACAGTTATTTAGAAGAAGTGCTATGCCTCATTTGCACACCTATATATAAAGGGTTTGATTTTTGTATAAAAGTTAAATTTTAACAAGATATAGCAATGAAGTTTTGTAAAAATATTTTTCAAACTCTTATGCTCAATAGTAATTGAGGCATTTGATACTTCTATTTTATTATGTTCGGCTTGATTGCTTTTATTTTCGAGATGTGAGACATCTTCGAGAAAATAAGATACATAGTAGTGCCGAACTCTTTGGGGGCATGAGAGTCATTTAAGGATATCCAGACACCGTAGATAATCTAAAAGCTGGTTGCAGTTGTAAAATGTTCATTACAGGAACCGAATTTAGATTCAGAAGCTGAATCTGTGATCACATGATTTTTAGGTTCACATGAAAAAGCAATATATACAAAAGCTAAAAAAAGAACACAACTCGACTCTCAACGTTAGTGATATATATATATATATATATAGAAGTAGTAGAAAGCTTAAAAATCTAAAAAATCTTATAATGGGGCTGTCAAGAAGATTTCAGATAACTTTTGACGCCTGAAAACTTGGTTTCCATCGGTTAACCTTCAGTATGTTACAAAACACGATCTTACAAGTGTTTGGAAAGAAGAATCAATCAGTTTAGAGCACTCTAGCAGGGGTTACAGGCTGAAATGGATAAAGTTTTCTCTTCCTTTTCTTTTTTTTTTCAAATGAGCTGCCAAGAGCTCATATTTAAAGACCAGATGGCCGCGGGTCAACCAGTGGCAGCAGCGGGTCTACTTGCGGTTGCCCGGGCTGTCCCGGGCCATGCGGGTCTCGTCGTCTCGAAGTATGTGTACTTTGGCTACGCGTTGTTCACTCGAACCTTCATAACTTTCAATCCGGGCATCCGATAAAGGAGTGATGTACCTTTTCAGAATGTTGTTGTCGAGAGCTACACAATGACATGGGATTAGAGGTTGTACGAAGCCGAGAAGATGGGTCCATGACCAGATCTCCAAGTCTTCAAAGTCTATCCGGTGTGCTGTCTTGTGCAGTAGTCACTCGAGATTTGAGCTATGGTTCTTGTGGGACACCTTGGTACGCAGTGTGGATTGAATTGTGTTGAGACGACGTGAATATGATGTTGAGGTGGAAAATGACAATTTTTCCCCCACCGGGGTTATCTCCGGCTTTTGCGCAGAGGTAGCAGTCATTTCTCAGGGTTATCTCCGAGATTGGGCTGCTGTGGATGCTGAATGTCCTCAGGGTTATCTCTGAGGTGTGCTTGACATCTCGGGGTTATCTCCGGGGTTGAACTGAGTATTCCGGGGTTATCTCCGGGGTTGAAACTAACTCTTCCGGGGTTATCTTCGGAACTTGAACTGGATCCCTTGGAGTTATCTCCGAGATAGGAACTGGATCTCCTGGGGTTATCTCGGTGATTGAAATCGAGTCTCTTGGGGTTTTCTCACTTTTTGGGGTTGTCTCTGGGGTTGAAACTGAGATGACTTCCAGGGTTATCTCTAGAAGACGATTATGCCTTCCTGCAGGGTTAGTAACAGGAATGCAAATTTTTGAGTGTCTACAAATGCTTCTCTTTATCATATTTATGCAATGCAATAACATGGATAGGATAATGATCACTAGACATTTGAAATGTGACAAGATAATCATGATGCAAATGCAATGCAGCATGATGCGAATGTAATGCTGTATGATGTTCGTTGGAATGATTTCCAATGGGATGTGATAACTGCCATGCTCCCGCCGCTTCTGTTTGGGGATGGAGTTGTCAATGATGACCCTGTTGAACTGCTTGGATGTCTACTCGACCGGTAGTTTCTAAAGCTCTTATCACAAGAATCTCCATGATGCAAGGTTGGGGTTATTACCAGCGGTTTGAACCGTCCATCAGTGCTATTTGAGCCTGATTTGCCAACAAGTCGTAGAGATGTCTTCAAAATCTTTGGAATGGAGGTTTCTCCACGATTGAGACAACATGATGTTGACATTGGGGTTATCACCAAAGTCCTTAATCCTCTATGCAGGCTTTCCACTGAAGATGCTCTTCTCATGTGTGAGTGACTCTTTGGGGAATCGCGTTTTGATCGATGAGGATCTGTATAACAAATTTCATCATCGGTCCTCCCCGATGAGGATGATTTCCCACGGTTTGTGTCGTCCAGTTTCTCTGAAGCATCGTTGGAGTTACTGCCAACAGTTTGTAATGTCAGTGCTGTATGACCCTAGTTGAGACGGCTTTCAACGACTGGAATCATCGGATCACCTCCAATGCTTTGCTGGAGTTATTGCCAATGGCTGCTAATTTCAGGGTTGCCCGACCCTCATCGAAATGGCTTTCAACGGCTAAGGATGTATGAAATCTCCAATGGGGATGGATTTCTGACGAGATGTATGCTTTTTTATTGCAATTACATTCCCAGGTTGATGGCATCGGACCTTCGCGATGCGTTGACAAGGGAAGCCTTCAATAGCTTTGATTATCGGCTTTATGAACCCTGTGTCTGGGCGAATACAAAACGATTAATATGTAGACCTACAGTTTGGTCTCTGAAAATTAGGATTTCAGGCTATTCCACTTAATTGCGTAGCATCTTTTTCTTGATTTGACTTTTCAGCTTGTTGGACCTCCTTTGCAACTCAAATTTGATCAAGCCGAAGGGGGTGGGGACCACCCAGGGTAGCCACATGTGACGCCCCCAAATTCGAGTATCTTCTAACCCGACAATTGGTGCTAAACGGTGCTACCGTTCACACATTTATTCAATTGAAATACCTCAAAAGAGTGAAAATGTCTTCTATATATTTCAAAACAATATTACCATTCCTAGGTTCTTTATAACCATTACATGTTTGCTTGTCATAATATCAAATAATTACAACATTACAACTATACTATTACAAAGGAAATCTACTGATTCGCCTTAGCCTTCCCTTTTTCTTTACTTGATGCTTCGGTCCGTTCGGTCTTAGCTGCATTCATATGGTTTAAGCAAAAATGAGCATAACTAGCTCAGCAAGTATGACAATTTCATTTAACAATATGCTTGAAATATACAAATCGTATATCTTCAATAACTGAACAATAGTTATGAAGTACTATCGATAATTCAAAATAGCCTTTCTCTTTTTTTTAAAACGTTTCCCAATGAACAATACTCATTTAAACATCAATATCGGTCCAAGACCTTGAGCATTTCATTCTTTGTTTGAAAATGACAACCCGACACCAAGTTCGTAAGTCCGACATTTCTTATGAGCACGTCTAGGTGATCAATCTATAGTACTCGATGTTGTACAACATTACTTTCTTTAAACGTATGTACGTTTAAGGTTTGGCAACCACACGTGCCTGTCGTTTGATCCACACACGAAACATCCGTGGTTTTTCTTCAGACTTGGACAGTTAGGCGAAATGTGCCCCTCCTGTCCACAGTTGTAACATACGACTTTCCTTTTGAGATAGACTCCTATATGAGTCTTCCCGTAGTTCTTGTATGCCTCTATCCTCCTCTTAGGATCCCCTTGCTTCGCTCTGGTATTCCCAAAGTTAAATCCCTTCCTCTTCTGGCCTTCGCCACTACCACTGGCTCCCTCGATTTTTACTCCCCCGTCTACCTTTTCCTTGTTCTTCTTCTCCTTGTGGTATTGGCTTAGAGCCTCGTTACCACCTTCAGCAATTATTGCCTTCTCCAGTATGGTCCCAAAAGAACTTTGGAACATAAAAATTTGGCTATAGAGCCAGGGTTTCAAGCCCTGCTCAAACCTCTTAGCCTTCCTCACCTCGGTGTCCACCTGATGTGGAGCAAATCACGCCAATTCATTGAATTTGACAGCGTATTAGGGAACTGTCATTTCCCTTTGTTTCAACTCCAGAAACCGCATCTCCATCCTCTCCTGCATACCCGTGGGAAAGTAGTTCTCGAAGAAAATCTCCTTGAACCGCGTCCACGTAAGATTTTCTATTTCGGTCCTAGCCTGGTTCGCCTCCCACCAGAAATTGGCCTCTCCCTTCATCATATAGGTGGGAAAAGCAACCTTTTGCCCCTCGTCGATATTTGCAATAACAAATGCCTTCTCTATCTCCTTCACCCACGTTTGGGCTTCTATGGGGTCCGTAGTTTCTTTGAACTCCGGCGGACCGACACTCTTAAAATCCTTAAAAGTAGTAGCTCGCACTATTGCAGGATTTACGGGTATATTAGCCCCGTTCCTATTAAAAGTGGTCGTTAAAAGATTAACGAACTCTTGCATTGGGTTAACTGGACCTCCCTCCGGTTGAATAACATTAGCATCTTGATTTCTTTGTCTCCTTCTTGGCGGCATTTTGCTGTTAAGATAAACAACACGTCATTATTACTTTCTTCTTGTTAGTTAGTTATTATTCGTGATTAAACAATAACTTCAACTCATTACACAATGTGTTCCATAAAAAGGCTTATATTGATTTGTTTCTTATAGTATAATACTACATCGTTCACATTACACAACCTTAGCTGATTACATTCCTATCCCGCAATTACTTTCCAAAAATTGGGATTTACAAAAGACTACCCTTTGATATACAAAAAAGGGTTTTACGTCACTACTAGATACATCATATGTATATATCCAACTCTATTCTAGCTACCACTAGGTTACATCTGCCTTATGACATTATCAAAATCTGTGTTGGCCAGACTGGCAATAATATCTCGGCTGATAGTATGCCGAGTCTGCCCTGCCTCTATTGGATACCCAGTTAACTGTTGCTGAAAATCCGCATGAGAATTCCTATGAATATAGGACATTCTCCCTATCTTTTGCTTCTTAACCTTTAGCTCCTGCCCGAGCTCAAAGGTTTCTTGTTTCAGCTCGTGGACCTTGTCCTTCGCCAAAACACGTTCATCGTGCTCTTCCTCCCACATATTCTCCATACTTTTCTTATCTTCCAGGATTTCCTGGACTTCTTCCTTCAATTCCCTAACCTCCTTTCCCAGCTGAATATTTCTATCCAATTAGGCCATGAACAGTGTTTTCATTGCCTCCCTAGGAGCCACCTCCTCTTCAGGTGTTACGGTGTTAAAAGATGCCACCTCTACCTCCTCCTCCGACATGCCATCGAACATAGACATGAGGTCTAAGCTTTCAGAGCCTCCAGACTCAATTACCACCACTTCCGGCTCTTCTGCTATAGAGTTCGGTAAGATCTCTATTTGATTCGCCGACTCTTCACTTACTACATGTATATCCCTATACATTTCATTTTCTCCTGACATCTACAACAAAATAATTTAGTTTGATTAGTACACGCCATTAGAATAATAAAAACACATATATATAATGCATTTTTAGGGTTAACTTCATCTTTTACTTCTTTAACTTTTCTTAAGGTTATGACTTAAGGTTCTTTTCCCCCCTTAAGTTTTATAACCTAATGCTTTGATACCAACCTGTGACACTCCTAAATTCAGGTATCTTCCAACCCGACAATTGGTGCTACACGGTGCTACAGTTCACACATTCATTCAATTAAAATACCTCAAAAGAGTGAAAATGTCTTTTATATATTCTAAAATAATATTACTATTCCCAGGTTCTTTATAACCATTACATGTTTGCTTGTCATAATATCAAATAATTACAACATTACAACTATATTATTACAAAGGAAATCTACTGATTCGCCTTAGCCTTCCCTTTATCTTTACTAGATGCTTCGGTCCGTTCGGTCTTAGCTGCATTCATATGGTTCAAGCAAAAATGAGCATAACTAGCTCAACAAGTATGACAATTTCATTTAACAATATGCTTGAAACATACAAATCGTATATCTTCAATAACTGAACAATAGTTATGAAGTACTATCGATAATTCAAAATAGCACTTCTCTTTTCTTTAAAACGTTTTCCAATGAACAATATTCATTTAAACATCAATATCGGTCCAAGACCTTGAGCATTTCATTCTTTCTTTGAAAAGGACAACCCGACACTAAGTCCATAAGTTCGTCATTTCTTATGAGCACGTCTAGGTGATCAGCCTATAGTACTCTATGTTGTACAACACTACTTTCTTTAAACGTATGTACGTTTAAGGTTTGGCAACCTCACGTGCCTGTCGTTTGACGACAAAACATTTGTTTAGCATACTCAGTCTTCTTTTGAAAACTATACTAACATAGTTTGGCAAAGCATTGACAACAATTCGATAGATTATAAGAAATACAAAGAAACATCTTAAGTTTAGCCGAAGGAATTGGCTTCGACTTCATCATACATCAATTCATGCGTAAGGTATATGAATTACAAAGCTTGTCCAAAGAATTCAGACAAGGGTCAGAATACTCGCCTTTAGCGTTTTCTACAGTTTTAATACTTTTCCTTTGAGTCTTTAAGGTCTCTATAATACATGATCACATAACATACCATATTAGGTTATATATAATCAAGTAAGTTTACTACTATATCTTACCCTTCTTCTCAATCTTATCATGCCTTATATTATTTAACATTGTTTCTTATGTTTACGTAATCGTTCATCAACCTTTAGTTGAGTTCTAATCATCTTTAAGGATGTCATTTCAAGTTAATCAAAGATTTACTTCATAGTTAATTAGCTTCCTTCCTTCTTTATACACTTAGTCAATCTTCTTTGCCTCTTCTCTAGTACTGGCGCTGCGGCGCCAGCTTCCTATACACAACTCGCGCTACGACGCAGTTCATCAATGCCTATGGTCCGGACTCGCTGCGGCGTGAGTCCCTTTGTTAATTGTCGTGCTACGGCGCCACTCTTCAGTGGCTGATGGTCAAGTTTGGCACTGCGGCACCATCCTTTAAGCCTTGGGCAGCGCTGCGGCGCCGGCCCTGTGCCACTGATAGCTTTGGTAGATAATTTCTTATGTGAGATTCCCGGGCTCATAACTTCTTCGTTATAAGTCCGAATTGGCTTGTTCAAAAGACGTTAGCTCACAAATTACATGCTCTAAGTGTTCATGCAAGAATTTTCAATTTTTGAATCTTTTAACTTGGTATTAACTGATTAGTTCATTATAACGAAAACGATAAACGTTCGTGAAAATTCAAAGCTCGTTTCTTCATTCTAAATCGGAACTTGGTCATTTTTGAGTCCGTAACTCTAGAATGCCAATTGAGACTAATCTCCATCGAAAACCAACGTTTTCCAGTTCAATGTCAAAATTTGACTTCCATTCCGAGAATTTCACGATTTCGACGATTATCATCTAATCTCGTAAATTCTGCCATAACTTCGTTACTTAAGATTTTTACACCGTTTTAAATGGATTCATTACATCATACTAACATCCTAACCAAACATATTTCATTATGTATACATGCTAAATTCTTTCATGTTCTTCATGAGTTCATAGCTTCCATTATTGTGCTTATCTTACAACATGACTTATTAAAGCTTAAGTCCTTTGATTAGTCATTCTCATTACTTCTTAGCATACAAGTTCTACCACTACTCACTTCTCTAACAATTGAAGAGAGGGAGAATCATGGTTTAAGATCATTACCTTTGATGATCAACTTTGATATACTTCTTGCATCTTGGATTATGAAGTCTAGCTTTTCTTACTTTTTCTCTCTACTCAATAAGTTATAAGTTGTTGGTGGAAAGTTTAACAAGTGAATAAACAATCTAGCAAGCTTCTATATATAGAAAACACAAAGTGAGGGCATAATAGCCATTTAGGCCCTTCCACCTCCTTAATCCACCTACTTAACCACCTCCTTACTATTCCTACACTTGGGCTTGTATAATTCCTACCTAATCTTACAAGTCCAATACATTTGGCTTAAAGCCTTATAACGTATAGTTTACGTATTCTTCTCATATTCTAACTCGTATACTTATTTATAATATACAACATACCATTATTCATACATACTCGTATGATACTTCATATCATACGTATATTCATTACCTCGTACAATACTTACGTACCACACGATCATCGTTTATTCATTAACGCTTTACTTTCATTAACGTTCTCAAATTTAGTACGCAGACAAAAAACTGCGTTTGTCATACTTGAATTATTATTACATAATCCATCCTCCCTTATTATTCTCTCGTTTTGTATTTCTCAGAAGTTCAAAAATAATTCCCGAGCAAAAATCCGTGAATAGTATTTTTCGGAAAATTCCTCGAAAAACTTTTATTTTCTTCTTGGAAATTCAAACACTATAATTTCTTTATGTAGCCAAAATAGTACAACATTCCGACATAATTAGGTTATAGAACAACCCTCATCTTACTAACACGTAATAATAACATATATTATAATTTTATTTATTATTTAATTAAATAAAATTATTTTATAATAAATCTAAATTTTTCGGTCGTTACACCACATGTAGACCCGCGGCTGCCGCGAGTAGACCCGCGGCTGCCCGTGGACTATATCTTACTTGCCTAAGTCATTTTCAAGTTGAAGCCGTATAGAGAATCCGAGATTTCTTCTTTAGATCTACTGAGTTCAGGCTATATTCTGCAAAATTCGTCACCGTACAATCGTTCTGCACTATCATGGTAACGTTTACATGTTTTCTTTTCCATTTTTGACCGTTGGAAAGTGAGATATCATACAGAATGCTTCAAAACGCATAGTAGTGAATATGCATGCTGTGACGCCCCCAAATTCGGGTATCTTCCAACCCGATATATGGTGCTACACGATGCTACAGTTCACACAAACATTCATTTGAAATGTCTCCAAAGAACGAATATGTCTTACATATATTCCAAAACAATATTACCATTCCCCAGGTTCTTTATAATCGTTACATTTGTTCTTGTCATAATATCAAATATTATCATTACAAACCTATACTATTACATAAGTAATCTACAGGTTCGCCTTAGCCTTCCCTTTATCCTTGTCGGATCCTTTGGTCCGTTTGGTCTACGCTGCATTCATATGGTTCAAGCAAGAGTGAGCATAAACAGCTCAGCAAGTACAACAATTTCTTTTAAACGACATGCTTGAAACATAGGAATCGTATATCTTCAATAACTGGATAATAGTTACGAAGTAATATCAATAATTTAAAATAAAATTTCTTTTCCTTCAAAACATTTTACAATAACAATATTCGGTAAAACATGAATTATGGTCTAAGACCATGAGCATTTCTGTGATGCCCCCAAAATAGGTATAAATCACACATCTTGAGTCGTCAGATACAAGATACAGAATTCAAATACAACTTAATAATACAACTGTCGTGTACAATATGACAAAACATAAACTGTGAGTTTGAATACAAATATTATCTACTAGAGAGTATCCATACTCAAAAGGAGTCCTCATTACATTTATTAACACACTATTACATAGAATAGTGAGGACTACTAACTAATACTATCATTTGGACCATCATTCCGTTCCCCGACTTGCCCCAGCTACGTTCTCATTTCCTGAAGAGAACAGTGAAAGAAATGGTGAGCTCAACTAGCCCAGTAAGAAATATTATGACTAAGATAATGCAGAATAAATTATCATTAGCCTTCAACAATGTTAAACTGATAAAATATAATAGACATCAAGTTTAACTGTAGCGGAACAAGTAATCCATTAAAAGAGTCAAGTAGAAAATAAAATCTACTATCTTTTATGATTTAAAAGGTTTTTCAACACTGTTATCACTGGGACTCAACTTAATAAAATAATCCACATCATCGAATCACCCCTGCACTACGGCCAAGGATATTCGTGTATTCATTAATGGTCATGATCATGCCAACAACTGTCCATCAATGCACTATGGACCAATGAGGACTTTTACCACATCATTTGTAACGTTACGGTCATGATTATATCGAATAATCCTTGGTCATAATCATACCAAGTCCATCTATGCACTACAGGCCACAGATGACTTTTAACATTTTATAAACATGAGGATGATGACAATGATATAAGAATTCAATAAAACAAGTTCAAGAATTAATTTATCCAAGAATTAACAACGTCCAAATTGTCAACATGATATTGCTTTGTGGAGTAAAATTCAAGAATGCTTAGAAGAATATTTTCATGAAAAGATACTGGATGAACCGCAATTATTAAGGATATTCCACTAATTTCATGGAGTATAGAAGTCAAAACTTAACCAACTGAGTATAATAAAGAATGGAATAACAACAGAAATCACCCGGCATGCGATAGACCGCACAGACAGGTTATTCCAACAGAATAATAAATAATGGAACCAGGTCCGGCATAAACGCACGGACAGGATATTCCGACAGAATAATAAATAATGGAACCAGGTCCGGCGTAAACGCACAGACAGGATATTCCGACAGAATAATAAATAATGGAACCAGGTCCGGTGTAAAACACACAGACAAGATGTTCCAATAGAATAATAATAAAAACGGAACCAGGTCCGGTGTAAAACACATAGACAGGATGTTCCAACAGAATAATAATAAAAACAGAACCATGTCTGGTGTAAAACACACAGACAGGATGTTCCAACAGAATAATAGAAGAATGTCACCAAGTATAGAGTAGACCGCGTATACAGGTTATTCCAACAGAATAATAAAAAATGGAATAACAACAGTTCTCTTCATGAATAAGAAAGAATAACACCCCTTACCGTTTTAAAGAAGAACTGAAATAAGGAAGTAGTTAAGTAGCAGAATACTTTTCTTTTCTCTCTCTATAGTTTCTCTCTCTAGAGTTCAGTGAATTCGTAAGAAATAATGAAGGAATGAGCTACTATTTATAGAAAAATGGAATGCATAGTAACTAATCCATGAACGGTCCAGATTGATTACTTTAATCTGACGGTCCATATTTAAAGAAAAATCTTTTAAATAAAATATAATATATTCTATTTATAGAATAACTTTAATAAAGTATTCTGTTTTATATAAAAAGATGTTTCTATTTTATTACGTTAATAATACGAATAAAACAAAACTTCATTATCGCTAAATAATTCATATTATTAACTGACAATAATTGAATCAAACTGAGTGACTTCTTACATAAGCATTAAAATCAATACCGTGTGTTACTATGCAACCACACGTATTACTGTACTTTTACTACCGAGTAGTTCAACAGTAACAATGGAAAAACTTCCGTCGTTATTTTTAATAAAATATTTTTGTCGTTTTTTTAATCCGACAATAATTCCGTTGTGGGGTCCACCAATGATTGTGCCATTGTACGAATATTCCTTGTTAAAACGAATATTCCCCGACCAATCGAATATTATATAACAACTTGCGTACTTTGTAAAATTTATAAATATTACCCACAACTATAACATTATATCAAATTAACTCCATAATATTTAAAAATGATATTTATAGAAAATTCATCTTTATTTATAAAAGTTGGGGTCTTACAACCTCCCCTTCTTATGAAATTTTGCCCTCAAAATTAGGGTACGTACCTGGTATGTCGAAGAGGTAAGGATACCTTGATTTCATTTCAGATTCTAACTCCCAAGTCATTTCCTCAACATCGTGATTTCTCCACAAAACTTTGACTTGAGGTATAATCTTGGAACGTAGAATATGTTCCTTCTTATCCAAGATTTGAACCGGAACTTCTTCATACGTCAAATCCTCCGCTATTTCATCCGGTTCTAACTCAATAATGTGGTTCGGGTCTTCCACATATTTACGTAACATGGATATGTGAAAAACGTTATGAACACGAGACATATTTGGCGGTAAAGCGAGTCTATAAGCCACAGTTCTTACTTGATCGAGGATTAAAAATGGACCGATGAATCGAGGATTGAGCTTTCCTCTCTTTCCAAATCTCGTAACTCCTTTCCATGGAGCAACATGTAAGAACACATGATCTCCTATATCAAATTCCACGTCCTTTCGATGAAGATCAGCATAACTCTTTTGTCGATCTTGTGAGGTTTTTATACGTTGTCGGATCGTTTGAATCTTTTCTGTAGTCATACGTACCAACTTCGGTCCCAACAACGTTGCTTCACCCACCTCATCCCAGCATACTGAAGAACGACATTTTCTTCCATACAATGCTTCGAATGGAGCCATGCCAATACTTGCTTGATAACTGTTGTTGTAGAAAAACTCCACCAATGGTAAGAACTTGTCCAAACTTCCCTTAAAATCAAGGACACAGAGTCTTAATATATCTTCAAGAGTTTGAATAGTCCTCTCTGATTGTCCGTCCGTCTGAGGATGATATGCTGAACTAAATCGTAAATTCGTGCCCATAGCTTTTTGTAAACTAACCCAAAATTGTGAAGTGAATCTTGGGTCTCGGTCAGAAACTATGGATACTGACATACCATGCAGTCTTACAATCTCGTTTATGTACATACGAGCAAGACGTTCAAGTGTATAAGTTTCTCGTATCGGTAAGAAATGAGCAGACTTGGTCAATCTATCAACAATGACCCAAATCGCATCAATACCTTGAGAAACCCTAGGAAGACCGGTAACGAAATCTATGGTAATGTGCTCCCACTTCTATTTTGGAATTTCAAGTGGTTGCAATGGACCTTTTGGTACTTGATGCTCCGCTTTGACTCGTTGACAAGTTAGACACCTTGAGATAAACAGCGCTATCTCTCTCTTCATATTGCTCCACCAAAATGTATGACGAAGATCATGATACATTTTGGTACTTCCAGGATGGATTACAAACGGTGTGTTGTGCGCCTCCATCATAATTTCATACTTTAAATCAGGGTTGTTAGGAACACAAAGTCTGGAGTTGACTCGAAGTATTCCTTCTTCATCGATTCTTGCTTCCGGCATAGCACCTTCTTGCACTTTCTTCCTCATACGCATCAGCTCCAGGTCTGTAGCTTGAGCAACTTTAACTTTATCGATTAAAGTCGGTTCTACTCGTATATTCACCATCATCACATGGGTCCCTAGAGTCTTTAACTCTATCTCCATCTTTTGCAAATCACATAAAATGGGCCTTTGTATTGACAATATCGCACTCGTACTTGCATATGATCTTTTACTCAATGCGTCAGCTACCACGTTCGCTTTTCCAGGATGGTATTGAATGGTATAATCATAATCTTTCAACAGTTCAAGTCAACGTCGTTGTCGCATGTTGAGTTCCTTTTGAGTGAAGAAATATTTGAGGCTTTTATGATCCGTAAAGATCTCCACCTTCTCCCTATACAAATAATGCCTCCAAATTTTAAGTGCAAAGACAACAGCTGCCAACTCTAGATCATGAGTAGGATAATTCCTCTCATATTCCTTGAGTTGTCTTGATGCATAGGCTATGACTTTTCCATGTTGTATGAGAACGCATCCCAACCCTTTGCTCGAAGCATCACTATAGATGACAAATTCCTCCGAGCCAGATGGTATTGTTAGAACAGGTGCTGAAATGAGTCTCCTCTTGAGTTCTTGAACACTCTTCTCACATTCTTCGCTCCAACCGAACTTTATATCTTTCCGAGTCAGCTGAGTTAATGGAGTAGCAATTCGAGAAAATCCTTCCACGTTTCTCCGATAATAACCAGCTAAACCAAGAAAGCTACGTACTTCGGTCACTGATTTAGGTTGCTCCCAGCTTTGAATAGCTTCAATCTTTGTCGGGTCAATAGATATTCCATGTCTTGATACCACGTGCCCAAGGAATGCTACTTCCTCAAGCCAGAACTTGCATTTCTTCAACTTGGCATAAAGCTTGTATTCACGAAGCTTTTAGAGTATCAGCCTCAAGTGTTGCTCATGATCTTCACGACTTTTGGAATAAATAAGGATGTCATCAATAAAGACGACCACAAAGTGATCCAAATATTCCTTGAATACCCGGTTCATCATATTCATGAAGGCAGCAGGAGCATTAGTCAATCCAAAGGACATGACTAGGAATTCATAATGCCTGTACCGAGTTCTGAAAGCCGTCTTTGGAATATCATCAGTTCTAACCTTCAGCTGATGATATCCAGAACGAAGATCGATCTTTAAAAAGAATTGTGCTCCTTGCAACTGGTCAAACAGGTCATCAATATGTGGCAATGGGTACCTGTTTTTGATGGTGACATGATTCAACTCCAGATAATCAATACAAAGTCGCATACTTCCATCTTTCTTCTTCATGAATAGAACAGGAGCACCCCAAGGAGAAGTACTAGGACGAATAAAGCCAATGTCTAACAATTTCTGCAGTTGGATCTTTAACTCATGAAGTTCAATAGGAGCCATTCGATATGGGGCTTTAGAAATGGGTTTTGTACCGGGTTCAAGGTCGATACAAAATTCAATTTCACGCTCTGGGGGTAGGCCAGGAAGTTCTTCAGGGAATACGTCAGGGAATTTATTAACAATAGAAATATCATTCAAAACTGACGTATTTTTGTTTAGATCCGTGACATGAGCTAAGAAAGCTTGACATCCGTTTTTCAATAAACGAATAGCTTTATGGCTTGAGATGACAGCGATTGATTTTAATGGTTTGGTTGCTTGAATTCTCATAATAGGTCGATTAGGAATATGAAAGCTAACACCCTTACGAAAACAATCAATTTTTGCATGATGAGTAGTTAACCAATCAATCCCTAGAATCACGTCAAATGCAAGTATTTTTAATGAAATAAGATCGACAGGTAATGTGTGGGTACCAACTTGAGCCAAACAAGACTTATAAACCGTGGATGTAATGAAGGTTTCTCGCAATGGAGTTTCAACAGATAAGTCAAAGTCTAATTTCTCCGGAATCAAATTTAATCGATGAGCGCAAGTAGGAGAAATAAAAGAATGGGTAGAACTGGTATCAAATAAAATATAGAGTTCGTTAGAGTTTATGATAAGCTTACCCGTGATGACCTCATTCGGGTTCCTTACTTTCTGGGAGGTCACAACAAACGCTCTCCCTTGCACTACCGGTTATGACTTTTTTGGGACGACCTTTGGTGTCTCCATCTTGGCTGAACTTGTTTTTGGTAAACGACAAAATCGAGCTAAATGACCTTCTCTTCCACAATCATAACATGCTTTAGACGGCATCGCGCAGTTTGGACTGATGTGCCCCTCCCCTCCGCATTTGAAACATATGATAGCATTTGAAACATATGCTATTAATTCTATTGGACTTTCATATTAAATCATATTGGACTTGTACATCCCACATAATCCACAAGTCTATTCACAAATGGCTTAAAGCCTTATAACATATACTCTACGAATAATTCTCGTATTCTAACTCATATACCTATTCATCATATACGATATACCATCACTCATACATACTCGTATAATACTTCGTATCATACTCGTATTCTCTACCTCGTACAATACCTACGTATTATACGATCATCGCTTTATTTTATTAATCACATTTAAATTCTTTCTCGTAAATCACTTTCCTTAAACGTTAGGTTTTAAGTCCGCAGGCGAAAAACTGTATTTTTCGTAACTGAAATATTATTGGATATTCCATCTCACCTCGATATTCTATCGTTACGTATTTCTCAGAAGTTCGAAAATAATTCCCGAGCAGAAATGCGTGAATAGTATTTTTTGAAAAATTTCTCGGAAAGTTTTTATTTTCGTCTTGGAAATTTAAACACTTTAATTCTATCACGTAGCCAAAATACTACGACGTTCTGACATGTCTAGGTCATAGAACGACCTTCAATTAGCTTACTCCCATAAATAATCAATTAAATTCATTTAATCCTTATAATCAAATAAAAATTTAATTCTCCTAAAAATCCGATTTTCTGGGGCGTTACACATGATCATATGACTTGATAAAAATTATTCAACATAGTAAATGTTAGTATTTTACCATGATGAACGTATTAATGTGAAAAAAATTAACTTTTGAAACAGTCAATTTGACACCTTTTTCTGCTATTTTTTTCATCCTATTTGAGGACAAATGAGCAAAGGTTTTGATGCAAAGTAATCCTGGTAATTAGGCTACTTTATGGATTTTGACTTTGATGTTTTTCATGCATATAGGATGTTTATGACTTTGAGTTGGTGTGCTCCTGAATGGCCACCTAGTCATGCCTTCGTGCATGTGGATAGTCCTTTTTTACAAATGAGACTCTGGCGAGTTTTTTTCATGAATCTAGGCATTAAATGAACATGCATTTTTAACTCTACTATAGACGTATGTTAAAGTAATATATACATGCATATAGCCATGAACTGCATTTTATAAGCTCTAGGTTAGAATTCACCACACCCTTTCTGAGGTGATTTGGACACTTTTGTCCATATATATGGATCCACACCAGCCGAGTAGCTCTCGTAGGACCTCTTCAGGTGTGAGGAAGAGAGCTTCAGATGTGCCTTGGCCTCGCCCAACCCGACAGCCTCGTCAGTTGACGGAGTTAGTGATTCGTCCTATCCGGGTTGAGAGACCGGATGTTGAGGACGAGGAGGAGGATGTATCTGTTGCGGATCCTGCTCCTTCTTCCATTCCTCGTAGAGAGCTTCCAGCTATAAATGTGACGATTCCAGAGCTTCTGGATGATTTGAGTCGTCACCCCTCGATCTATCTCCAAGTAAACAAGGTAAAAGCCGTGCTGATCTTCCTTTTCCCATTTGTGGGGGGCAAGGGTTCCCGGCTTTACGCAGTCTAGAGGGAACTGGTTCAACATACATTCTTTATACCAAACTTTTCATCCAGAGTACCGAGAGGTGGTGCATGTTTGGGGCTTTGAGGCTTTTTTCTCCATCCTCCCCCGTTGTTGTCCCTATGGTTATCTTAGGGCCCTGTCTGAGTCCTGGGTTCACCAGACTCAGTCTCTCCATTTACTAGATTGTGAGGTGATGATGACACCGATGGATTGACGATTCATCACTGAGAGGGAGTTTTGTAGGGCTAGTGCCTTTGGTGGCTGATATTTTATCGACTGCCATCAGATCCTTGTTAGGAGTCCCGACTATGGCGCTTAAGAGCATGACACTCCATACTGGTCCCTTGAGTGTAGATGCCGTGCGTGGTTCTTTGACTGAGCCATTGCCCGATGATCGGAGGGTTAGAGATCACATCCTTCGGCGATTATTCCTAATTATCCTCAGGGGTTGTTTCCTGGCTGATAACTCTTTAACGGTGTCATTCTCTTTAGTCAGCGCCACTCGGGAGGTGGACCGTATTGGAGAGTTTGATTGGGGTACCTACACCTTTACCTACTTCCTCAGGGGGATGCGCCTACACTCAGAGGGCGTGACGGAGGTTTGGTTAGGGTTCTACCCATTCTTACTGGTGAATGTTTTCTCTTTTGATTTCCCTTGTTCAGGTTGCCAGTTTGACCGACTGCATATATTTGATCTTGTATTGGCAATTTTGAGCCTACGAGAGGCTCCAATGTCTTCGCCCCGTTAGCCTGTTAGGTTTAGACACCTATCCATAGGGATGACGATGGCATCACTCCACTTTGGCAGAGGTTCCTGTAGCTGAGGGTTTCACCCATTCGCGCCTACAGTTGGAGTTATTGATAGCTGATTTCATTACATGGGTTCCTTACTCTGATGACCACTTGATAGTTGGCTTCGAGGGTGGTTTCCCGACTTGTTTCGAGTATGTATTGTCCACCCGTCAGATTCCTCTCCTTACAAACAGAGGTTGGGAACTCTATTTAGGAGAGCGTGCTATTAGGAGCACCATATGAGAGATTCGCATTCTGATCTTTCCTCCTGCCAGGCATCGTTGGCCTTTGTTGCAGCCTATCACTGAGGTCCCATTGATGGGTGTGGATGGCTTTACTTTGTTAGAGTGACATTTCACTCAGGAGGCTTTTTACCGCTGGTGGTTCCCTCGCACCATTGGAGCTCAAACTCGTGCCACACAGTTTATGGCAGATATGGTTCCTGTCTCCGTCATGATGACGGATTAGATTGCATGCGTCTGAGAGCATACTCAACTAGCGCTGATTGATAGTTTGACCCAGCAGTTGGACCGAGAACATTTCTTTATTCGGCATTTGGGCAGAGATCCTTACAAGGCGGATACTTTTGATCCTTCCAGCTCTGGGGCTAGCCCTTCAGGTGGCCCATATTCAGATGGTTTTGCTGGCACAGATCCTCCGTTGTATCAGCCTGATATCCCTACTAGCAGAGATTCAGTGACTCAGGAGGAGTTGCATCAGATGGACAGGTTGGATGATGTGGACATCAACACCATTAACTTCTTATGATGCATTTCTCGTAATATCTTTTGATAGGTCTTTGTTAGATATTGGGTGGTTGTGCCCCAGTTCTCGTTATATCTTTTGATAGGCCTCTGTTAGTTGTTGTGTGGTTGTAGGGGTATAAGCCGAGCCAAGTAGCTCGATACTCGATTCGAGATTGGCTCGAAAATATAATCCAAAGTTCGAATTCAAAGTTGATCCGAGTCGAATCTGATCCATACTCATTTTTTGTTTAATGATACACGAGTCGAATTCGAGCATACCAGTGTTCGCTCAGATTAGGGTTCGAGTATTTCATTTTTTTTCAAACCATACTCGATACCTGCTCGATGGATCATATTAGAATATTGGTCTGATCAATGCTAGTAAGCTAAATATGTCATATTTGTATCAATCTTTATAATTTATAAAGTGTAGTATGAAATTTTATAAAATTGTACTTGAATAAATCAATGAATTGAATGTCAATTTATATTACATTCTTTGTAATTTCTATACATAAATAAAAGTGAAAAAATTTTATATATAAATATTAGTTAAGTAGCAAATTTAGTATGTAGTGGTTCAGTTTTAAGTGAAATGGTTCATATTCGAAAATCAATTTGAAGGCTCGTGAGTAACTCACTTTGTAAACGAGTCGAGTACTTATAAGCCGAGTAGGTCCGAGTAATGATTCGAGTTAAATCTGGCATAAAATTATAAATCCTTAATCGAATCCGAGTCGCATTTGAGCTCAATTTTTTCGAGTCGAACCAAATCTGAGCATTAAGGTGTTCACTGAGATTTGACTCGTTTACACCCCTAGGCGGTTGTGCCCCATTTTCCTATTTTTTCAGTTGTATACAGAGATGATGTAGTTAGATGATGATGTACTTAGGAATGTATGTATACTGTTTTTCATTCCCTACATCATATTGTCATATGTTGTTTATTATGCATGCATTATGTTATGGACATGCATTTCCAGAGATGAGTTTAGCATTGACCCTTGGATGGTCTTATGGCACGGCTCCACAAATTTCTTCATCCACTGTTAGCCGGATTGAGCATACCCCACCAGTGTTGGTGGCATCTTCTTTGAGATTGTGGTATGATAGTTTGCCTTCCCTAGATCGGGTGATAGTTGATCAACTGTTGAGACACTCCATGACCCTCCTGATGTTTCAGGTTCCACCGGGCTTTATAGAGGGCATACTGGAGCATTGGGTACCATATAGGCAGGTATTCAGATTTGATACCCAGGAGTTAACTCTTACATTAGAGGAGTATGAGTGTCTTACAGACTTGCCATTGGATAGGCCTTGTGCTCAGATGGCTGTCGGTGACATGAGCTGGTAGATTATGACCTTAACAGGCTTTAGGCACAGAGTTGCCCTGGACGAGATTTCCTCTGGGCATGCGGTGTCCATGAGTTTCTTGATTGAAATATTTGGGTCATTGGACAGCTATCTGCGATACTCTGGGGGACTTCACCATTTCTGAGGGTGGTTGGCATGTCGCCCGTGTAGACATACTCTTGATGTGTATAGTGGCTTATCTGTACATGCAGTTGTATATGGACCACCTAGATATCGGCGTGATCATGGTAGTCCGTGCTCTTCGGGAGGGACATACCATCTTACTGATGATTCTGGTAGAGACCTTGAGGTCGGCCACGTGTTGCCATACCCATTATGTGGGGATGTTTGTAGGCAGTTCGGTCTTGTTGTACGTGTGGTTTATGACACACTTGAGACCGATTGGCACTTTCAGGTGCCATGTGTATTATTTTTCCCACGAGATAGCCATGTCATACTCCTTTCAGCCGACTAAGTGTACAGACACAACTTCTTGGTCAGCTTTTTTGTCAGGGATCGAGGACCCGTTTGATATTTTGCCATGTTCAGGGCTCAGCTCTGTGACACCCCCAAATTCGGGTACTTCATTTCCACCGAATCTGGTGCTCACTATCAAAATAATTACATCTAACTACCCATAATAAAGGATAAAACATTAAATAACTTAAACAATAATCTTTCCCATTAAAGGGTTACATCATCTCATAAACAATCCCAGGTAATCTAACCTTAAATTATTACATCAGTCTGCGAAATACATCATAAAATAAAATAAGTCTTATAACATTATGCATTTAAATAAACTTTAAATAATTCTTCAACACTTGGACATCTTGCCCTTTCCTTTGCTAGTAGATGGCTTATCACCTCTTTCGACTTTAGCTGCATTTGTTAATTGCAAGAGTGAGCAAACAATTACTCACTGATATAAAGAGTAGTAATAGCAACATGAGAATAAACAACGAATGCTAGACAATAATGAACTTATTATACGAATCAAAAATAGAAAACAAGTTTAAACTTTAATATCTGAGGGTCTTAAGACCACGAACTATGTCCCTGGTGATAAGGTATTACTACCCCAACCTTAACAGTCATTTAGACTATACAGACCCTGCTTAACGTACTTAGGGGGATCAGCCCTTTGTACCATGTATTGTGCACAAAAATCTAAACGTTACACGTACATAATCCGCTATGTTAGGGTTGTTCGTCTCAGTTTGGATTTAGAACTTTCGCACTAAAGAAAGTTTAGTTTGGAACTAGCTTATCAGTGTTTCTAGAATTTTAGAACATTATTCAATTATAGATTAGTTTAATCAATAGGAGTTTGCGTACTACATGAAGATTTAATACAAGAATGTAAAACTAAACAAGGCTATCAAAGTCAAAGATCAGATATCAACAATATATATTTGGATAAACATGATACATATGCAAAATACTATATTCAAAGAATTAGAACAATCTCCTTTGAATCAATGTATTAGAACAATATACGCTTTGAATGATAATAACAAGTAATGAGAATGTGAACTCAGTCGATGTAAAAAATTAGGTTACAAGAGCTTATTCAGTCATATATAAGAATAGAATTAATAGTCTTGCTCAATAAAAGTTTAGGATAAGCAACTTGCTCAATGCAAAAAGATAAGGTTTAGAAACTTGCCTTGTATGTAAGCTATACAAGTGTAAAATAATCTCTAATTACCCTACATATATCATTGAAATCGCAACAACAATTAGTTGTATGAACATTAGCTTTAAGGGTTTAAACCATCATTTAGGTTATAACCCTAACCTAGCACCTAACCATGTAGGTTAACATACTTAATGAATCTGAAATCTCATTACGATCCAACATAACTTAATCGTTTATCTCTAACCTTGAAAACATCACATTTGGTTTCATTTTATAACTTATTTAAATAATTATTTAAAATCTTCACACTTCGCATTACAACACATTGCAATCTGATATTATAGTTTATATTATGTCTTAACATCATTAACATGCATGCTCAACCAACATAAGTCCATTACACATGACCTGCAAATAAGCAGACTTCACTGCCTCAGACCAGAGTATAGCGCAGCTGCGCTTGGGACTGGCGCAGCTGCGCTGTTTTTAGCCTTGGCACCAGCGCAGCTGCGCTGGTGCACAGATAGAGGCAGAGACGGCTATGAACAGTAGCCAACTTTAGCCCAACAAACTCGAATTTCACCTACAAAACAATGAAATTCACATATACAATAAATATAAAACTATTATAAACATGATTGCTAACATATTCATCAACATAGAACAATTTAACAACAACTTTAACTAATTTAATTCCTTGAATTTCATATTTTCATACAAAACTCTATTTTTTTTAAATTCTACATAGAAATCATCACTGTGATTTCAATTCCTCACCAAATCACTTCGTTCAAGTTACATTATTTTCGTTTCTTAATGAACTAGCATACACAAGCTTCAATTTACAGTTTAGCATACGAATTGGCCACTAAAATTGGTACTTTTACAAGACATAGGAGAAAACATATACTGTCATACCGTTCTTCCTTTTTAAACTGTAATTCGCATACAAATCCTTATCTAAACATAACCTCTAGCATCATAAACACGTATAATCACATTTACCAGCTATATATATCATCAATTCAACAAATTGATTTCATAGAACATAAGAAAATCTTGCCGTGAAACACACATACATGTATATATACATATAATATTAAAGTTATGAATAATACCTTCAATTAACTTGTAAATCCTCTTTGTTAAACACTGAAGTTGCTTAGATTTTCTCTCAATCTCGCAAGTTCTATCAAGTTTCTCTCTGTATTTCTCTTAGGCTTAGCAACTAGAATGCGTAAACCAACTAATAATCAAGCGTAAGAAGAAAATTGATACACCTTAATACGTCTACTAATTACAATATCAGTTAAATAATGAAAAGACGTCAGTTGAATAAGCCAAAGGTCACAAGGCCCTGTTTGGCTAACCACAATATTCCTTTACTAGATTATTTTTATATTATTTTTATTATATGGTTTCATGTCACACCACTAAATTAATTTAATTACCTCATACTTATAATTATAATAATTATAATTCCCATTGTAATATACTTAATAAATCTTTACATATCGAATTTAATTAATAAATTAGAAACATCACTTTATTTAATTTACTTATTTTCTTTAATATTTAAACAATTCATTTAATTTAATTATTTTCTTACATATTAAGCAATTGATTTAATTTTCATTATTTCCTTAAATTAAATTCTTCAAATAAAATTTGCATTATTCAATTTAATTAACATCAACCAATTTAGTTACTAAATTAATTCACTATAATTCATAAATTATTTATTTTTTCAATAAATAAATTATTTAAATTATTTATTTTATTAATAAATATTTAAATTAAATTACAAATTTCTCGATCGTTACATCCTTCCCTCCTTAAAAGGATTCTGTCCCCAGAATCACAACTCGAAAAACTCATTCGTCACAAGATCTCCCTATAGCTTTATCACTCATGCAGCTGGCATGTATTATCTTCCCCTAGCCTGTTTGAGGGGTGTGACCACATATCATCCGCTGGCTGTTATGGCATAGTTTGACCAGTTTCAGGATATTCATCCCTTTGACGGGGCAGTGGGTCAGTGATTTTCATCTCGGCTTCTGTCAGTAGAGGATTTGTCAAGGATTTATGCCTGTTGGACTCGGCGTGAGAAGACTGACTTTTCGACTAGCCATCCAGGTCGCTCTCTAGAGTATTCTGCATGGTTGGAGGTAAAGATTGCATCGGCTAGGGTTGTATCCTCAGAGCCAGGTATTAATTCTGATGATGGGGAGCCTTTGGAGTACCTTGATTCTCCCATCGAGGATGAGCTGTTTATTGGTTTGTTAGCAGCTCTGGTTGATTCCCCCAGTATTCCTGCTGCCGTGACTCCACATTCTGCAGAGTATTTAGAGTAGAGTTTACATCTGATGACGTTTGAGAGGGATCAGGCTAGGGTCTTGATGTTGACAGCTCTTTCCGATAGAGATGCCGCTCTGGTTGAGAGAGATGATGCTCTAGCTCACAGAGATACCGCTATTGTTGAGCGGGATGAGGCTCGATCATCTAGGGATGTAGTTGTTGCTGAGCGGAATGAGGCTCTGTGTAATGACCCCAAAATTCATATAATTTAATTCTCGACTTCGGTCGTTAACAATACATTCAACCTCTAATTTTACATCATTAAACGACAATACAACCATTGAAATTTGCAGAATACTTAAGATTTTCTATTACAATTAAAATTTCCTATTTACAAACTATTCTCGTTCCCAGAACTTTCAACCTTTACATCTCAGAATCATTTTAATACTACAAGAGTGTACATTGCAAAACGATATTACAATTCAACATTAATACATTATTCGGAACCTTAAACATGGTTCAAATAATAATAACTCAGCCAAAGTATATAAATCTTCAAGTATCACATCTGATTCATATATTTCAAGTAGCACATAACTTTACCTTAAATCTTTAACCTGTAAAAGTGGTTATTTGCAAGGTTGAGCTCGACAGCCCAGTAAAATCTAACAGTTTTCATGCATCACATAGCATATAATAACATGCTCGATATACATCTCATAAACATTGGACTAACATAACATACATGATGTAGTTCATATAATAAGTACAAAGATTGAGTTCCTTACTTAATTAACATTCATTACTCAATCAACGTAGTCATAAATTGACTTTAACATTTCATACTTTCAACATTAATATAACACACCATGCTATTTGCAATAAAGATTTCAAATAGTTCATCATCAAATTCACATAGCAAATAGGAATTGAAAGACTTACCTTGATCGTTGTTTACCAATAACAGTTTAACAGCTTACAATTATCTGTACTTCACGTGCCCTACACAATTATATAATCATACACATCAACTATTAGTCTCATAGCAACGCATAGTAATTTTAATGTAAACTCTACTCCACATCTCATAATCCTTCTTGTTAATTAGCACACAATGTTCAATTAGATTGTGTTAACTTTTTGACTTATGTAATATTCGAGATTCATTCAAGTGTTTAAGTCTTGCTAGGAATACTTATGGGTTTTATATTAAACTCATTCATATCCTATAATGTTCATTAACACTTATCACGGCGTTTCGACGTTCATTCGTCAAACGCCCGAATCGTCTCTCTTGTGTGTGCTTAGTATGCTTATACAACTTATCTAATACATCATTAAATTTACTAATATTCATGTTTTATAACTTAGAATAACATCTTTTATCGTCAGTAGCACTACTTTTGCATATGTGCATTTTCGACGCCCTACGATTGCCTCCTAATACATATTAGTCTCACAAATAACCATTTTGACTCCTGTTCCCGACCTCAAATTCAAAAACTTAAAAAACGAAAGTTGTAGGTCTATTCGTCCTCGTTCCGGATCAGCTTGAATCACCTCAATCGGAGTTCGTATGAAAAAGGTATGGCTATTTTACTACAGGAGGTCAAAACAATCTGACCCAGACTACTATTCCGGTGCCGCGGCACGAGAACTAAGTCAGGAAGTGGCGCTGCGGTGCAAAAGTGGCGCTAATTTTGGAGCTGCGGTGCGGAGTTCTGGGCTACGGCTCTGATTTTTTGGCGCTGAGGCGCCGAAACTTACAGAAACCGTACACGAAGAACACAACACATCAATTCTTAGCGGTTTAATGGCTTCTAGCAGCTAAATTAACATATATAATTTATGTAAATCACTCATAACATTAACAAGAATACATATATTAATATAGCACAACTTAAACAATAATTGAAGAGAAGTTAAATCCTTGAAACACTATTTTGAAACAAAACTCTATTGTTGACGTTGTTTTACAAAGTTTAACACTGTAAACCACAATTATCCATCAAATTCATTCATTTGAACTACGTTCTCAATAAATTCTTACCCAATTAACATACACAAGGTTCAATTTCACAATTTCACAATTAACATATATAAGACCCCGAATTTTATGAAATAAAAGTATTCAATTTTTCTTATAATTACAATTCAGTAAATGGTTAAATTGATAAAAAATTAAAGTTATGGGTGAAATGTGAAATTTTTTTCAAAATACGCAAGTGGTTATAAAATATTCATTGTTGTCGAGGAATATTCGTTTAGTCGTGGAATATTCTTTCTGTTGGGGAATATTCGTACGACGGCACAACTATTTATGGGCCCTATAACGGAAAACGGTCGGATGAAGATAACGACAAAAAATTGAGTTTTTATAATTAACGGCGTAGTTGTTACCGTTAACACTGTTGGAATACCCGGTGGTTAAAATACAGTAATACGCGTTATTGCACAGTAGCACACGTTATTGCACAGTATTTTTGAAATTATTGATTCTTACGTAAGAAGGCACTACTCAATAATTGTTACAGTAATTAATGTTCAATATTTTATTTTATTGATTCAATAATTGCTACGTTAAAATTTTATATTATTGTTGTTCAATAATTGTCACTACACAGTATTTCCCATTATCAGATCAATAATTCATATTATTTGAATAATATTATTAGATAATATTATTGGCAATGTCTAGAAAGTTCTGTCTAAGGAGAGGTTTGGTAATCTAATTGCGCGCCAGTAAGGAAAAATCCTTATTGGAAAGCCCCCTCTTTCTTGGGAACGGCCTGGTTGTCATAAATGTGATTCTGTAATATTATTTGTGAATAATTAATTATTGATTCTTATGATAAGGAAATATTTATTTTATGTGGATATAAATGAGGGATATATTTTTGTGGTTAAAAATGAAGGAGTTAATGTTGAGGTTTTTATCAGTATTTTTGTCGGAATGGAGGTATTAAAAATTAGGATTTTTGAGATATTTTGCGGGGATTATAATTTTTAATCCGACCGTTGGATCGTGGTAATTTTTGGATATGTTATACATATATAAGTTGAGTATATGTCCACAAATTTTGAACCGTTAAAAATGAACGTATGATTTGTTATGAATTTTACGAGATGACTGGTTCAGAAATTGTTGAATTTTCGGAGTTCATCATTTTGGTGGAAAATTCTAGAATTAGTGGGCCCCACTCTTAGTTGGTGAAGAAATGTGCTGAGATTTTTATTCAAATGTGGTGGGTGGGAATAGTAACAGGTAAAGCCATCAGGTTGCAGGTTAAGTTTGCTTCGGCGTGCTAACATTTTCCTATAAAATAGAGGGCTAAGTTAGAATTAAAAATCACACCAGAAACATAAGCTTTCTCTCTTTCTCTCTCTATATTATGAAGCATATTTTGTGAGTATTTAGATACTTTGAGAGTTGCTATTCAGTGCAAGTTTCCTTCAGCTTTGCATTCCAGTCAGCAATACTGTACTTTTGAGGTAAGGGATAGTAAGGGATTTTAAGGGTTATTATATTTTTCAGTTCGTAATTCTTTTGACCTTCAGAAAATTTTGAAAAAATTTGAAATGATATTTTGATGAGTTTTCTTGATTGTGTCCAAAAATAGTGATTTTTGGATGTATAGATTAAGAGTTGTTAATTTTATGAGAAAAGACTATTTGAAAAGTAACCACTTATAAGTCCTTGTGGTTAACTCCAAAATTGATAAAATTTTTATTGGAAGTATATCTATATAATATCAGTATACTCTGTGAATTTCAGAATTTTTGGATAAAAGTACAATTTATGATAAATGTCTAAATATTCGGCGGTTTTGGCCATATGAAAAATAGTAAATGAATTTTAAAAATTCCAAGAAAAATATTTGTTCAATATAGGACTATATTCTGCAAAATTCCAAAAAAGAAATATTTTTGGGACTGATTTGGTATTTTTCATGAAAATGGTCTAGTTATGAGTAAATGAATTAAATATGTTACGTGAAGTAAGAAAATTAGAAAATATGATTATATGGCTTGAGAATCTTATATGAGGTATATGCAGATTTTTGATGAGGGTTTTGGTTATTGATGATGAAATCGTAAGAGTTGGCATTTTATGATGATTAAATGCATTAATTAGTAAAGTGTAAACAATTTAAATAAATTGTTTATAAGCTTAAGAAATATTATTCTTTCAATATCATTATACCGAAATATTAGTATGTATATTATTGTAGAAATTTTACCTTTTTCATGTCGGAGTTACTATTCATGAGTTACTATTCACGAATTACTATTCATGAGTTACTATTCACGAGTTACTATTCATGACAAAATTGGTTTTTTTTTTTTAACCAAATTATAGTTGATTTATGAATATTACTCTGGATATTAAAACTATGTATTAATTATATTGATTTTATTATCATATATAACATTTTTATAACCCCGATGTTGAATTTCTCTTTCACTTGAGTGTAAAGATGGGTAAATTATTGGTATGATCGTGACTGAGGAATATCTTTGGCCTGTAGTGCAAAGATGAATTGTTAACTGGTATGATCATGACCATTGAATTTATAATTGAATATCTTTAGCTTAAGTGTAAAGATGAATTGATTAACATGGTTATAATTATTGTTTATATAAATTCTGAAATGATTATATATTTATTTGAGATATTAATATATTTGGCCTGTAGTGAAAATATGAACTGTTGATGAATATCTTTGGCCTGTAGTGCAAAGATGAACTGTTGTTGAATATCTTTGGTCTGTAGTGCAAAGATGGTCTGTTGATGAATATATTTGGCCTGTAGTGCAAAGATGAACTGTTGTTGAATATCTTTGGCCGTAGTGCAAAGATGAATTTATTAGTATGATTATGAACATGAATTGTGATTTGGTATAACCATGATCTTTGATATTTCAGGTAAAGACAGGTGATGAAAATATTCTTCGTCCTGGGTGCGAAGAAAAATTTAGAATCACAATTATGATTATGAGTTATTCATATAATTGTGGAAAGGAACTGTTGAGTGATGTTACAGGGATAAAACATTGTTGGTGAATTTTTAACATGGAGAAGATAATAGACTTTATGGTCTATTTGACTCTTCTAATGGATTGCTCGTTCCGCTGCAACTATGGTTGAAATTTTTATCATCTACCATATGTTCTAAATCTCTGATTTAATTCTGTTGAAGGCTATAGATAACTTATTTATCTTTAGTCATGATATTCTTTATTGGGCTAGTTATGCTCACCCTTCTGTTTTACAATTCTTTTCAGGTAATAAGAGTGTATCTGGGTCGAGCGGGGGTAACAGGGGAATAGAACAGTAGTCATCATTTAGTAGTTATATTTGGTGAATCATCTAGGGTGAAGCAAACCCAACGTTGGAAGGGTGTTTTGCCACTATCATACAAGATATCTAATGACATACAACCTCGTGTCATCATAAGACAGGATTGTGCTCATCCACTTGCTGAGTATATCTACGAGCACTACCTATATAATCTTGGTGTTTGTTTGAAGTATAATTCTCAATTAGAGACAGTGGAGATAATGATATGTCAAGAGAAGACTTACCATTGGAAAGAATATGATAATAATCTTCTCATTTTTCTTTGGGGTCTATTGGGTCAACCAAGGATAATTCTGTGGCCATATGATATCTATCATAACCTACACGCATGGCCTCCCATATACGAAGGTTTCCTTGAGCACTTCCCAAAGATTCTAATTTCTAAAACAGTTTTTGACTATACCTTTATGTAAGGTATCATTGTGAGGTGCTGTCCACGATTGGGACATGAGTCACATTTGGTATATATTTGTATCCAAACTCACAGCATGTGTTGTTGTATTTTGCACGACAATTATTGTAATAAAGTTGTAGTTATTTTCTGTACCTTGTATTTGGTGACTTAGAATAGGTTGGATGGAATGGACCTGTTTTGGGGTTGTCACAACATATACTAATTTTGTTATCTTACAAAACATGTTCATGCATATATTGTAACTGTAAAACTCTTTTTGACATAATTCATACAATCACATACATGTATATGCTCATTATACCATCACCTATATATATATATATATATATATATATATATATATATATATATATATATATATATATGATAGTTATCCTACTACAACCACTTATACACATGTTTTCATTACCCATTATAAAAAGATGGATTACAGACAATTTCAGAAACACACAGAATTAGAAATTATAGCGTAAAACATATATGTTAAGGCTATGTACATACCTTTTGTTGCTTAGGAAAATACTTGTTAATCACTGAGAATAGCTTTGACGAACTCAGAACTTTCTCTCTCAGGCTCTCTCAAACTATCTCTGTACTTTTCTTCTCTGAAAACCTTTTCTTTTCTTTTTCTCTGTAACTTTTTCTTAGGCTTAGGTTTACACTATACGTAAAACTTAAAACAAAACCAACGTACGAATTTAAAACGTTTAAAACCGACGCTATACGTGATATACTAATAAGTTATCAGTTACATAAATAATATATATTATTTATTTAATTTATATTATTAATAATTCAAAATTCAAAAATCCAAAAGTCATAAGGCTCCGTTTGGCAAAACTCTTTAAAAATTAAAGACTTAATATATTTAAGCCTTGTTTGGCAAAACTAAATTAATCTCCTTTAATTTATTTTAATAACTCCTTTATAGTATAGTTATTTGTCACACTTTATTTAATTAAGTTTTCATACTTAATTTAATTAATTCTAATAACAATTTATTGAATAAATCATTTAATTATTATAAACTCTCTAACTTAATTATTAAATTAAATTAGAATACTATCTCATAATAATTAATTTTCTTAACTCATTAATTATTTATTAAACAAATAATTAACCAAATCAAATCAATTAAACAAATATTTATTCAACGATAAACACATCTATTAAATATTTATATAATTTAATAAATATTTAAATTTTTTTTAATTAAAATACTGGATTGTTACATCCTTCTCTCCTTACAAGGATTCCGTCCTCGGAATCAAAGAAACCTCCTTTACTCGGTTTTCACCAAATCTCTTTTCAAAAATTTATCATTGATTATCTTCAATACATTACCTTAATATAGATTTTATATTTCCTACTACATTCATTACTTCAACAAATTTTAGGTTTTATTTCATAACTTTCACTTGAACTCAATTATATTTTGAGTATTATATATTCTTTAACCCATTCATTTCTTTTTCTACGGATCGTTATCAGAAACACTAGGGATATTACATTCACACTTTCTTCTAAGAATTTCGTCCTCGAATTTTTTTTATCTATTAATCCTTATTCATTCAATCTATCAAAATAGATTTTACGTTAATACTTTATTCATTCATTGGATTCTACAACCAAATTTTTTCTCTAAGGATCTTTCTAAGATCATCATATTCCTCATCTCTTCCTCTTCTAAGAGTTTCACATTTCTCTTCTTTCTGGAGTTTCAATTCTTTCTTGAAATTATTATGTTTTGCTTAATTTTCTCATCCTTTTCACTTTCACCTTTCAGAATAATAAGAATCTTCCACAATTGCTGAATAATTGGGAAGCGATATGAATAACAAGAATTTAAAAGATTCCAAAATCATGCTGAGGGGTCATAAGACCTTGAACTACGTCCATGGTTATAAGTACTCTTTCAACTTAAACCTTAACAATCATTAGAATATAGGGACTCCCGTACTTAGGGTGTTAAGCCCTTCGTACGATGTATTGTGCACAAACATTTAAACGCTATGCGTATGTCTATAGTTATAAGTAATCTTTCAACTTAAAATTTAACAGTCATAAGACTATAGGGACTCCTCGTACTTAGGGGGATCAACCCTTTGTACAATTTATTGTGCACAAACATCTTAACGCTTTCGCGTAATCCCCTATAAAATGGTTGTTCATCTCAACTTTTCAACATCTGAATCCGCACCAAAATAATTTGGTTTGGCATAACTTCTCAAGAAATACTTGAATTTCATAAACATTTGTCTAGCTGAATCAAATAGCTTAGACTCATACCAATAATTCGAATATATCGAAACATATCTGGCCAAATTCAATTGGTAATAATTTATCTTTAAAATTCTGAAAATCATTCTATGACGTCATGATACCGCACTGTATTTACAGTCCGTTTGAGGATTCTGTCATTTTGTGACTTTGTCATACTACATCATACCATAGTGGGCTGACGATCCTTAGATCACCTCCAACGCTAAGTAATATTGCATTGATGACTCCATCGTTTTTATCATAGCTGCACCAGGTTCCATGATGCATTGATGATATAAAAATATATTTTGATATATTTCAAATCATTTTTGTCTAGCCGAATCAATTAGCATAGACATACGAATAATAGTATTATTTTTAAAACTCATTGGTTTCATCATTTGATCCAATGTTTTTCAAAAAATAGAAGTGCAACATCAACACGAAGTTAATAAATTTCGAAAGTCTAGCATAGCTAGTAGATTTAGAATATTCAGGTTTCCATTAACTTCAATTTTTACTCCATTACTTCATTACTTAACCAATTCCTTTTTATTTCTAGCACCACCAATACTCTTACACTAAATATTCTTGTATTTCACCTTACAATCTTCCTAAACCCCCAATATAATTCATCAAACTTACTACACATTGGAAGTTCAGGAACTTGCCACAATAATATGAGTTTAAAAACTTATCCTAGTCAAACCATAGGCGTCCTGTGACGACCCGAAAATTCGGATCATCCAGAATTTAGGTTTAAAGAATTAGTTATTAATAAAAGGAATTTTTATTAATATTATTATGTGCTATGTGTTTATTAATCGTTCTATAACCTAGGATGATTATAAGTCGGGAGGATTCTGGCTAAGAGCTAGATTGAACGAATAGGAATTTTCAAGACGAAAATGAGATTTTTCCGGGAATAAAATATTTTTCAGGGAAAAAGACGAAATAGGCACTATTCATCAGTTTCTGCTCGGAGATTTATTTTGAAATTCCGAGAAGTTAATGATTACATATAATTTTGAGACGTGATGGAATATTCAATAATATTTCAGTTATGGCAAAAACGAAGTTTTCACCTGCGGACTCAAAACCTAAGGGTTAGGGAAAGTGAGTTCCGAGAATACGAGAATGAGATGCGTAAAATATGATTTAGTCTTAAAGGCTAAGTAAGGGATAAGTTAAGTAATAGCTAAGTAAACTTAATAATTAAGTAAAGTGCTTATGCTTAATGGCTAAGTAAAGTGGTTATAAGTAATGAGTAAGCAAACTTAAGGGCTAAGTAAACTTAAGTGTTAAGTAAACTTAAGGAGTAAGTTAACTTAGTCCTTAAGTAATGAATAGTAAGGAGGTTAAGGGGGTGAAATGACTATTTTGCCCTAGCTTTGGAAAATCTATAAATAGGAAGCTAGATTTCATTTAAATGAGATTTTGAAAATCCTACACTAGAGAGAGAGAGAGAGAGAGAGGATTCGGATGGAGAGGGAGGAGGAAGAGCTTGAGCATGAATGATCGGATCGAAAGTGATCGTGAAATAGAAAAGCTTGCGAATCGTCGGTTTTGTCTAGCGGAAGAAAAATAAAGAAGAGAGGTAACTTAAAACCTAGTCGAATTTAATTTCTCTTTAAGTCCTATATGTTAATAACATAACTTAATGAGAATAAGAAGTAAATAATGTTAGGAATGATTTCATATGGTTGAAATCATTTCGAAAAGAAGAAATAAGAATTTGAAGTTTAGTAAATAAATTTCTTAAGGAAGTATAAGATTTGTAATGAATTAGAAAGAATCGAGTGGATTATTTGAATAAGTAGGTGAAATAAGTAAGGAATGGTGTTCTATAACATCAAATTCCAATAAAAAGTGAAATCGTAATCCAAAATATCGATTAAAATGAAGAACGGACGAAGAACACGAAGAACACGCGAAAAACACGAAGAACGTTGTTGATGGACAAATTTAAAACCATCATAGTTTAATTATTGTTGATGGACAAGTTTAAAACCATCGCGTATAAGTTAGATGCTTGTTGCTTGGTTAGGAATGGTAGAAACGTTCATGAAGAACGGATTAAAACGTTGTTATAACGAAGTTATGGCAAAATTTCGTAAAAGACGAACAAGAATTAGAAAGTTAGTAAATGAACCCGAACATGTAGGGTTTCATAAGGAAGTAAGAGAACATAGAAAACGTGAGTCATAGACTCAAGAACTAACGAGTTCCGAGTTCGGATGACCGAATTACGGACGAACAACCGAAGAGCGTTAAAAGCGTCAAAATAAACGAAGGGTGAAGATCAAGCCAATTGAATGGCACGTTAACAGATTCAGAATGAAGTTCTGTCTGAGGGGTATTGAAGTACTTAAGATAAGGAAGAGAATGGCTTTAGAACAACCTCGTTCCGAATTATAACGAATAAGTTATGAGATCGGGAAGTAAACGTCTCAGAACAATTAAAGACTTAGAAAAAAATTTCAAGAATTAGGGCCAGAACAGAGTGCCAAGTACTGCTAACTCGCGCCGCGGTGCGAGAGTTAATGAGGAGAGTGGCGCTGCAGCGCTGGTGTGAAGGAAAAGCCAGAGAAGAGCTTTTAATTGCTCAACTCTTGGGAGAAACGTAAGGGAAGATAAAGAACATAATGTCCATCTAATGTAACACTTAATCTAGTGAATTAAACTTGTAGTAAAGATTGAACGGAAAGATTCAACATACTTAAAAGATAAAGGATATAAGCGCGGGTTACGTAACCCATGTCCGGGGACCGTAGTCACGATGAACGAACGTAAGGGATTGCTATGGTTGTGATTCCTTAAACGTTGAGTGACGAGGGTAATGAATAACATTTTGATGTTATGTCATGATAATGAGATATAAGTGTGAAGCGTATAGACGCTGTGAACGCAACATTGTTGCGATGGACGCTTGGTCTTAGCATACGACAATCGGTATGGCTTCGACACTAAGAACGAGTAATGAACATTGGGTTCATGTAATGGATAACGAAAGTATTAAATAAGATATGAATTATCGAGAAAGCCATAATGAAGCCATAATGAACAGTAATAAGATTAATGAAAGCTGAATATGAGTCAGATAAGAATGAAAAACATCAAAGATGATGAACATTCTGAGTAAGACATCTCCGTATGTCATGAAGCCGTAAACTGGTAAAGGAAGTTAGACCCGCAAGCTTAAATTTTAAGAACGCAAACCCTAAGAAGTAAAGTTAAGTAAACCAATGCGTAAGTTCAATATATAACTAATTGGTGTTTATGTTTTCTCCTTATGTGGTATATAAGAATTGGATTGAGCAGTTCAGCGTAAGCTATAGCTAGGCGTAAGGCAAGTTTCCTAACTTCATTCATATTTTAATTGAATGCTAGTTTCTTAAACTTCTCAAATGTCAAACTTGAGAAGTCTTGTCTATGTGCATAATTGCGATGTATGTACGAGGTGGTAATATGTATGAGGCCTTGTGCCATAATTTGAACACTTCGGTGTTTCTATGATATGAACTGTTCTATGATTGACTGTTCAATATAAGAATGCTCTGTTTATGCATGAACCGTTATTGTTAAGTCTGTGCTAATGATTCTAGCCAGATAGGATGTGTATGAAAAAGGTAGAGGAATGAAAGTATTTTAAAGTGAAAATAACAGATGTTTTAAGATGATAGAAATTGGGACTATTCCTATTATTCAAGCTGCTTCATAACCTTTGTTCGGTTGTCGAAGTTCTGAAGAAATGTTTAAACTCTTGAAGTTGTTTGTTCAACTGTTATGACTTGCTGGACAATTGAATGCTCACACTTGCTTTTAAATGAAAAATATTTTCAGCGAACAAGGTTAGAAGAACTTAAGGATCCCGTAAAGATCAAGCTGACGGTATCCAGATGAAGTGCCATTCAGAATGTGAATGAGCAAGAAGATCAAGTGAAGACTTGTAATATAGAAAGATGAAATTGAATTATAGACTAACTTAATGAACTATTATGTATCCTTGGTGGTAGATAAAAGTCACTCTTGTAAGATGAAATGAATAATATATTTATCATTATTTGTAATGAAAGAGGTTATAAGGTTTTCAGAACCTGGGATTTGAGAGTGTATGTTGTTATATTTCAGTATATAATGATGTAGGTTGGATGAATGATGTACTCGTGACGTACGAAATCCGGGTGTGAAGATAGACCGAATTTCGGGGCGTTACACGTCCATTCGCTGAGGGGTTCAAAACATACCATATTATTATGAGTCACGAACTTATCATATGCATTAGTTTTAAGAACTCGCACCTAACCCTAATAATATCTAACTGATCTTAATAATTTCTAACTATCAAATATACACATGAGAAAAGAATAACCTTTTCGCCACATATACATTGATAGCACGACACCAGCATTCTAATGATTATCAATACGATAAACTGAGTGCAATCACAAAACCCTCGCCCATATAAAGGTTTGTACAACTCAGCCACCATATGGGTCCTCAATTAAAATCCCACCTAACTCTGTCTTGCTTATAACTTGCTCTTTGCTCGATACGAATTCCTCGTATCACATTATCTATAACTCCTCATGAGTTTATCTTGTACTATTTCATAGTACATCATCTTTATAGTATCAAGCTATAATTATTCAAACATTACAGACCATCTTCTTTTTATAACTTAAACAGATCACGTCGTGATCTTATTCTATAATCACCTCCCTTAAAATTCTTTTCTTAACTAGTGATCATTTTGTTTTACGATCCTCTTTCTTTTTTTTTTTCATCATTTACGATTTCATTTCTGCTTTTAATCTTACAGACTTTGTCTATTCATCATTATTCGTTATCTTGGCTATTGGAGTTATGAAACTCCCATTTCTTATCTTTATGTCTCTTCAAGATTCTTCTTTGAATTCTCTTGTTTATATAACACTTCTTCCTTTAAGAATTTCTAACTTCATTTACATTGCTCAACATTTCATTCGAGTTCAACATTTTCATCATACGTATCCATTTTCTATACTTGGTACACATCGAGTCTCTAATAGTTTCAATATGGTACGCTGAGTGGTTTCCCACAAACAATCAACAAACTAGGTTCTGAGTTACTAGTTCGTATATACCTCCACTCTATGAAGGAATCGTTTAGCCCAGATACTGTAACGACCCCAAAATTTATACAATTTAATTCTCGACTTCGGTCGCTAACAAAACATCTAACTTCTGATTTTACATCATTATTCGATGCTAAACTTTACATAATGCGGAATAATTCATCAACCATGATTAAGACTCATGAGATGTATTAAATGTTTTATGATGTATAGTTTTATATTGAGTTGTAAAGCTAGACAGCCCAACAGAATCTAACAGTTTTCATGCAACACGTAGCATATAATAACATGCTCAACATATATCTCTTAAACATTGAACTATCATAACATACATGCTACAGTTCATATAACAAGCATAAAGATTGAGTTCCTTACTCAATTAGCATGCTTTACTCAATCAATGTAGTCATAAGTTGACTTTAACGTTTCATGCTTTCAACATAAATATAACACATCATGCATTAAGCAATAATGATTTAAAATAGTTAATCATTATGTTCACATAGCAAATAGGAACTGAAAGACTTGCCTGATTCGTAGTTTATGAACTACGACTTAACTACTTATCGCTTATCTGCACTTCGTGTATTTCTACACAGTTATATCATTATTCACATTAACTATTAGACATATAGTAACGCATAGTAGCTATAATGTAAACTTTACTTTACATCTCATAACCCTTCTTATTAATCAATACACAATGTACTAACATCATTTTTCCAACATAACACTCATTTCTAGTTAAACTTGTTATTTCGGTACAAGTCTTATATTACCATTTACATTTTAGAAATTCCAAGTGTTGACTTCACAACACTTGCCTAACATTCATTGTGTATACTAAGTTATCACATAACACGTTTGTAACTTACTAATCATTCTCATAACTTTGAATTTATCAATTACATAACACGGTTCTATTTTAACCTTCTTACTACATGTGTGACACATTAACATAACCTTAGACCAAGTGCTAATGCTACTCAAAATCTGTAGTAGCAGTAGAAGTCTCTACCTCAGATCAGTGTATGGCGCAGTTGCGCCATATACAGACTTGGAACTGGCGCAGCTGCACAGTTTTTAGCCTTGGCACCAGTGCAGTTGCGCTGGTGCACAGACAGAAACAGAAACAACATGAACAGTAGTCATTTTTAGCCCAACTAACACGAATTTCACCCACAAAATAGTGAAATTAACACGTACAAATGATATAGAACTATCACAAACATGTTTGCTAACATATTCCTCAATATAGAACAATTTAACAGCCATTATACTAGTTTAATTTCTCAAATTCCATATTTTTCATATGAAAACTCCATTTTTGAGTTCCTTTACAAAACTCATCACTGTGATTTCAATTCTTCACCAAATCACTTCGTTCAAACTACGTTTTCTTCGTTTCTTAATGAACTAACATAATCAAGACTCAATTTGCCGATTAACATACAAATTGACCACTAAAATTGGCACTTTTACAAACCATATGAAAATATACATAAAAACATACACTGTTAATTATCTTTCCTACTTTTAACTGTAATTAGCATACAATTTCTTGTTTATATACTGTAAAGTCCCCAACTCGGGTACTTGAAACCCGAACTCGGTGCTTTACGATACCATTTCTATGAGCGAAAATATTACTAATAATAATAACAATAATATGAATATCAAACTTATCTTACATTTATCAGAGTTTAATCCCCAGTACGCAACCTTTACTACATTCTTTACATGATCTATAATACATAACATTATCTTAATACAATATAACTATTACAAAAGATACCATTAAACATATTCTGTTTGCTTTCCTTTTCACTTGTTCTTGTCTGAACCTTCGGGTTGATCATGCCTAGCTGAAAATATTTAAATTTAAAGCAAGAATGAGCATTTGGGTGCCCAATAAGTAATAACAATTATAAATATAATTAACTAAAAGAAATAAATGTTTTCTTTATACATCACTTCTACAACGAATTCATAGTTATGAAGTAAACTGAACCGATAATAATAACATAACAATTCTATCTCAAATTTTTGAAACTACGTAATGACTATATATGGAGTTTAATTGACATACTATGAACATTGTTTTTAATTTTCGAATAGGTTTAACAGAACTTCATCTGCAAACCGTCATAACTTACGGGCACGAGGTTGTACTTCCCATGTACCCTGTATTGATCAATATTGCATGCAAGAACGATAGGATCGTTCACTCTGTCCGCCTTGGGCGTATAAAAGTTTTCCCGTGATCGGGATGTTCATACTTAGTCTGGAATCCTAACCAAAATAATTTGATTGGATACAAAAAGGTTTTAACATATTCAACAATATTCCTGAATCTGTGTCTAGCTCGGTCAAATAGCTTAGACGGCTTTATATATATATATATATATATATATATATATATATATATATATATATATATATATATATCAACATGTGATTAAATACAATGATTATCAAGTGGGGACATTTGTATAACCATATATAAAAATTAACGAACAGAATATACATATGAGTTACCATATACTAACATGTTGATAAACAATGATCGGATATAGAATATATCACAATAGGGTTAATAATATAGCATAATAATAATATAATTCTGAAACTGCTTACTCATGTCCATTGCATAAAGGAAATACAAAGGTAAGATACTTGCCTGATGCGCTGCTTACAATTCGCAACTTAGTTTTATCTTTTATATCACGACCTATCATTAATCAGATCATTCGTTCGATTAGAACAATATACTATAACACATAGTACTGCATTTCATAGTCAGCACATAACCTAACCACAGCATCACACATGTTCCACAACCATTGAATCACCAATAAACACATATCTAATCAAATTATCTAAGTCCAGATCAATTTTTGAAACATGTCGGTGTATCGACGACTTTATCAAGTAATTATCGAGTCTAAGACTCTATCATGTAATTCCACATCTGTAAGTATCAGCCATATTATTTTTAAATGACTTATAATATTTTTTAAAACATTTATTATAATTTATCACGAATTTTCAAACATCGAAATCATTATTAAATGATTTAAATATTAAACAATTCTATCATCATCAATATTTAATTAATACAAAACTATTAATGAAATCATTGCCAAAATATTAAGGTTATTTATAATAACTCAAAATATTTTTAAAGTATTAATATTACCCGTAAATGATTTTTAAAATAATTAAAATCATTTTTAAATAATTACCATTCATATTAAAATATTACTACATTATCTATCAAAATATTAAAAGTCATTAATTATCACTTAAAATATTTTTAATTCATTAATATCCTTATTAAATGATTTCTAAATAAATAAAACCATTTTAAAACTATTTATTTAATATAATTATTAAATAAACTTAATATCATTTATTATTAACTTAATATCATTAATATTAATTTATTAATGAAATTATCATTTAAATATTAAAAGTTATATTTTATAACTTAAAATATCTTTAAACACTTTATTTTTATTTTAAATGATTTTTATAATATAAAAATTATTTTTAAACTAATTTATTTAATATAATTATTAAATAATTCTAATATCATTAATAGTAAATAATTAATGAAATTTACCTTTAAATATTGAAAGTTATATTTTATAACTTAAAATATTTTTAAACTATTTATTTTCATTTAAAATGATTTTTCTAATATTAAAATCATTTTTAAACTAATTTATTTAATATAAGTATTAAATAAATCTAATATTATTAATATTAATTTATTAATATTTTTCATGACAAAATATCAAAAGTTATATTTTATAACTTAAAATATTTTTATAACCTTTATATAATTTTTATATAATTTTTAAATCATTAATTCTATTTTTTATCATTTATTTAATATATTTATTAAATAACTTAAATATCATTAATATTAATTTATTAATGAAATTTCATCACAAAATATTATAAGTTATCAAAAATAACTTAAAAATATTTTTAAACACTTTATTCTTATTTAAAATAATTTTTATAACATTAAAATCATTTTTCTCCAATTTATTTAATACACTAATTAAATAAATTAAATATCATTAATATTCAAATAATTATAAATATTAATGAAAAATATCTCAAATAATTAAAAGTTATTTTTCATAATTTAAAATAATTTTTAAATCCATTTTTGTAATTTTTAGAATTTATTTTCTATTTTTAATCATTTTTTAGAAATTCAGAAAATAAAAATAATAGAAACCGTCGCTATAGGCTATAGCGACACATTTCTGTCGCGATAGGTATTCTTGAGGCTCAAGAACACTGATAGTTAGTGTTCATGGTGCCTACTTTGACCGTCAGTATCTTGCTGGTTAAATTGTTTTTGGGTAAGGTCTTGTAATGGTCTTGTAGTAGGGTTGTAACACTATACAATACAACAACTAACATGGTCATACAACATAAGAACGAGGAGATCTGTCCCTTCATACTCTCTGTCAGAGCTTTCTGGGTTTTCTGGGTTACCCAGAAACCCAGTCAGCCTCGAGGGTCCAATTTGAGGCTCAATTTTTTTTAGGTTCTGGTCATTAACAAGTTATTTTTATAGTTCAAGCTTATAGTCTACATGACAAGGTACACATACCATGCATCAGATCAATCAAACTACAACATAATCGTAAGCTAGCATCCGGTCAAACCTTGTCAGAGAGGCTGTTCATCCTCTTTTCTGAAAATTCCAGAAATGCAAAATCAGTGCAAGTGGCCTACTTTGACCACTTGCTACAATCGATCTGTTGATTGTTTATGGGACCTTAATGCATATTTATATAGTACAAACAACAAGCTACACTTTAATTACAACAACAACAACAAAAAATATAACAACTGACAGATACATGAGCGTAAATATGTTGTCAGACACTGAAATCAGTTTCTGGGTTACCCAGATTCATACTCGGTCATGGTCGGTCAACCGACTTTGACCGATTATAACATGAAATATAGACATTAAACAATTGTAAATCCACTTCCAGGTCAAAGACAATATAACAAGCTATAGAGCTAAAACATTAAATATCAAAAATCATGAACAAGGAAAGATCTAGAGCCACTGACATTCGTTGTCAGACGAAAATGTTAAACTTTCCCAGAATTTTAAAAACTTCAAATTCGAGCACTTTGATGTTATGGATCTAACATCTAGTAACCCAGATCATCATTATACACCATAAATAACATGTTTTAACACAGAATCATAACATCTAACAACCGATTAGTGGTCAGATTTTCAAGTAGGGTTCATACCTTTACTTTGATCAATCTTGATCTTAGGGTTCTGATTTGATATAGATGTTAGTGGGACTCTGTTTGGGACTGGTCTAGCTATTAATTTCATGGGTCTTGAGCTTGAGAGCATTTGGTAGAGTGTTTGTGCAAAATGAGTTAACAAATGACCTTTTCTCTCTCCTTAATCTTATATAGATGTTAGATACAATGAATTGGCTGAGTGTATGGGCTGGTATGTATGTATATTTCAGTCACAAGGAAGTCAAGGGTTGGTAACCAACTAAATCATTAGCCAAAATTGCAAGTTAGCCTCAATTATTCACTAAAGGGCAAAATGGTCATTTGTCTTTCCAATTTAATGGCACATAGGTCATTTGGCAAACACTTAGGATTTGACCCTTAGGGTTTAACCCTAAGGTCCCACCAATAATAATTATTTTTTTAGGATTTCTTAATAGGCCAAAAATAGAATTTAAGATTTTTTTTTATTACAAATTAGGTTTTTCTAACATAGTTTAGGTTTCTAATAATATAAATTATGAACATTAGTTTTAAGGTTCACAAATTAGCAATTAGGGTTTATAATCTAAATATTAAGGTTTCTAGAAATTAATATTTTTAAATATTAATTAGGGTTTACCTAATTAATCATAAAATTCTATAACATACCTTAATAACACGATTATTTAACAGTCTCGAACTCATAATTGAGTTTCAAATTAGGGTTTCAAATTAGAAATTAGGGTTTCTAGCTAATTAGGGTTTCCTAATTTAGAAAATTAGGTTTTTCCTAGCTAATATAAAAAAAATATGTATAATACCTGCCATTAGACACATTATCACAGCATCACGACTACATAATGACTTAACCAAATTTTAAAGTCGTAATTGACTTTCGAATTAGGGTTTATCAGTAATTCTAGGGTTTTAACGCGAAATACCATAATTGACCAATTATTGTCAATATACACAAACAGTACATAATTATATCACTAAAAAATCAAAATATAATTAATATTATATTATTATTCTTATTCCTTGATAAAAATCCAAAATTAGGTTTTGAATTCTATATCTGATTTATTATTCCAATATAACATTATTAATCAAGTTAAACAAAATGATTAACTTAATTAATCTAACATAAACTCATTTAATAAAATAAATAATCATTATAATAATTCTAAAAATTATTTCATATATTATTTAAATAATATAATTATATTTTCATGGAAAATAAATAATAAAAACATTTCCACCATACAATTAATTATTAAAAGAATATAATTTATAATAATCAATAATTCTAAAATAAAATTATTTGTAAACATTCATGTAATAAATATATTTTTATTTATTACATAATTACATAAACACATTATCTTGCACAAATCCTCATTCTTAAAAAAAAATTTATACGCAAAATTTCTGATTTAATTATATAGAAAATATTGGGTTGTTACATATACAAACTAGAACCTCACCAACATGAATAATCACCACAATACATTTGTATAGCAACAATTCAAAAATATGAAATTCACAGAGGATAGAAAATACATGACGTATAACATATTAGAATATATATGTATATGTAATACTAAAATTATGAAATTACCTTCAATTTTCTTGAACAATCTTTGCTAACCAACTGAAATTGTTGTGAAAATTCTTAGACTCCTCTCCAATTCTCTCTCGATTATCTATAAACCTTCCTCTCAGACTTAGCCAAGTATGCGTAAAGAAAACTGATATGGCCAAGCATAAAAATAAAACTGATAACCTTAATACGCATACTAATTGTAATATCAGTTACATAATAAACGTACATATTATAAATATATTATATTTATTATTTAATTTATATTATTATAATTCAAAATTTAAAAATTCAAAAGCCATAAGGCTTTGTTTGGCAAAAAGTCTTTAAAATAAAGACTTAATATATTTAAACCTTGTTTGGCAAAAACTAAATTAAACTCTCTTAATTTATTTTAATAAAAAATTTAGTTTATAATTTATAATCACATATTATTTATTTGGATTTTCATATCCAGTAATAATCAAATAAATTAATTATACATACTATAATTAAAATAAATATTCCACTTAAACAACTATCATAAAATTATAATCTCATTATAATTTTTATTTAATAACTTATCATACCATATTAAATTATTAAATTAAAACAACAATATAATATCTCATGTTATATTACAACTCTCTAAATTATAAATCAGTTTAATTTAGAATATTATCTAGTCATAAATATTTACTAATAATAACCACATCAATAAAATATTTATTTCATTTAATAATATTTTAAATTATAATTACTAAAATCTTGGATTGTCACATTCTTCCCTCCTTACAAAGATTCTGTCCCCAGAATCAAAAATACAGATTAAACAAATAACTCAAGTACTATTAAACCTCACTTTTCCAATATATGAATATATATTTCTCTTCACACCAGATAACATATTTCAAAATATATAGCACGTATATATACATACTCAAACATCTTATAATAAGAATTTTAATTATTAAATTCCTATTTTAATAACTTATAAAAATTCAGGTTGTCACAGATACCATACATCAACTATTAAAGAGTATAATTGTACCATACTTAACTATAACTTTTTATTCTTAACTTCTTTATCATTCTCTTTTTTATAGTCATTGTCTATTTATTATCACCTTACATCCTTATTATTGGAGTTGGGTAACCCCAAATTCATATTTCTTATAACTCTGCGAGATTCTTCTTTGAATCCTCTTACGCATATTTTAATCCCTTCTTTATAAAATTTTAAATTAATTCTTATTGTTCAAACTTTATTTGAACTTATTCGTTCATTATCTTCATCTCTCTTCTCTAAGGTTATAGCCTAAGGTACTCCTACCTAAGGTTTCTAACCTATCAGCTTTGATACCAACTGTAATGACCCCAAAATTCATACAATTTAATTCTCAACTTCGGTCGTTAACATTACATTCAACCTCTAATTTTACATCATTAAACGACAATACAACCATTGAAATTTGAGGAATACATAAGATTTTCTATTACAATTAAAATTTCCTATTTACAAACTATTCTCGTTCCTAGAACTTTCAACCTTTACATCTAAACATCTTAGAATCATTTTAATACTACAAGAGTTTACATCGCAAAACGATATTACAATTTAACATTAATACATTATTCAGAACCTTAAACATGGTTCAAATAATAATAACTCGGCCAAAGTATATAAATCTTCAAGTATCACATCTGATTCATATCTTTCAAGTAGCACATAACTTCACCTTAAATCTTTAACCTGCAAAAGTGATTATTTGCAAGGTTAAGCTCAACAGCACAGCAAAATCTAACAGTTTTCATGCATCACATAGCACATAATAACATGCTCGATATACATCTCATAAACATTAGACTAATATAACATACATGTTGTAGTTCATATAATAAGTACAAAGATTGAGTTCCTTACTCAATTAACATTCATTACTTAATCAACGTAGTCATAAATTGACTTTAACATTTCATACTGTCAACATTAATATAACACACCATGCTATTTGTAATAAAAATTTCAAACAGTTCATCATCAAATTCACATAGCAAATAGGAACTGAAAGACTTGCCTTGATCGTTGTTTACCAATAACAGTTTAATAGCTTACAGTTATCTGCAGTTCACATGCCGTACACAATTATATAATCATACACATCAACTATTAGTCACATAGCAACGCATAGTAATTGTAATGTAAACTCTACTCCATATCTCATAATCCTTCCTGTTAATTAGCACAAAATGTTCAATTAGATTGTGTTAACTTTTTGACTTATGTAATATTCGAGATTCATTCAAGTGTTTAAGTCTTGCTAGGAATACTTATGGGGTTTATATTAAACTCATTCCATATCTAATAATGTTCATTAACACTTGTCACGTCGTTTCGATGTTCATTCGTCAAACGCCCGAATCGTCTCTCTTGTGTGTGCTTAGTATGCTTATACAAATTATCTAATACATCATTAAATTTACTAATATTTATGTTTTATAACTTAGGACAACATCTTTTATCGTCAGGAGCACTACATTTGCATATGTGCATTCCTGACGCCCTCCGATTGCCTCCTAATACATATCAGTCCCAAAAATGACCATTTTGACCCCTGTTCCCTACCTCAAATTGAAAAACGTAAAGCACAAAAGTTGTAGGTCTATTCGTCTTCGTTCTGTATCATCTTGAATCACCTCAATCGGAGTTCATATGAAAATGTTATGGTCGTTTTACTACAGAAGGTCAAAACTGTCTGGCCCAGACTACTATTTCGGCGCCGCGTCGCGAGAACTAAGTCAGGCAGTGGCGCTGTAGCGAAAAATTGGCGCTGTGGCGCTGATTTTGGCGCTGCGGCGTGGAGTTCTGGGCTGTGGCTCTGATTTTTGGCGCTAATGCGTTGAAACTTACAGATACCGTACACAAAGAACAGAACACATCAATTCTTAACGGTTTACTAGCTTCTAGTAGCTAAATTAACATATATAATTTATGTAAATCACACATAACATTAACAAGCATACATATACTAATTTAGCACAACTTAAATAATAATTTAAGAGAAGTTAAATCCTTGAAACACTATTTTAAAACAAAACTCCATTGTTGACGTTGTTTTACAAAGTTTAACACTGTAAACCACAATTATCCATCAAATTCATTCCTTCGAACTACGTTCTCATTAAATTATTACCCAATTAACATATACTAATTTTGTTATCTTATAAAATATGTTCATGCATATATTGTAACTGTAAAACTCTTTTTGACATAATTCATACAATCACATACATGTATATGCTCATTATACCATCACCTATATATATATATATATATATATATATATATATATATATATATATATATATATATATATATATATATATGATAGTTATCCTACTACAACCACTTATACACATGATTTCATCACCCATTATAAAAAGATGGATTACAGACAATTTCAGAAACACATAGAATTAGAAATTATAGCGTAAAGCATATATGTTAAGGTTATGTACATACTTTTTGTTGCTTAGGAAAATACTTGTTAATCACTGAGAATAGCTTTGACAAACTCAGAACTTTCTCTCTCAGGCTCTCTCAAACTATCTCTGTACTTTTTTTCTCTGAAAACCTTTTCTTTTCTTTTTCTTTGTAACTTTTTCTTAGGCTTAGGTTTACACTATACATAAAACTTAAAACAAAACCAATGCACGAATTTAAAACGTTTAAAACCGACGCAATACTTAATATACTAATAAGTTATCAGTTACATAAATAATACATATTATTTATTTAATTTATATTATTAATAATTCAAAATTTAAAAATCCAAAAGCCATTAGGCTCCGTTTGGCAAAACTCTTTAAAAATTATAGACTTCATATATTTAAGCATTGTTTGGCAAAACTAAATTAAGATCCTTTAATTTATTTTAATAACTCCTTTATAGTATAGTTATTTGTCATACTTTATTTAATTAAGTTTTCATACTTAATTTAATTAATTCTAATAACAATTTATTGAATAAATCATTTAATTATTATAAACTCTCTAACTTAATTATTAAATTAAATTAGAATACTATCTCATAATAATTAATTTTCTTAACTCATTAATTATTTATTAAACAAATAATTAACCAAATCAAATCAAATTAAATCAAATTAATTAAACAAATATTTATCCAATGATAAATAAATCCATTAAATATTTATATAATTCAATAAATATTTAAAAAAATTATAATTAAAATTTTGGATTATTATACTCTAGCTACCCGAGATGCTGCCACTACAGATAGTACTGCATTGAGATCTCATACTGCTGACATTATTATAGAGATGAGTGCACTCATTGATGAGCATGATAGCACCATGCAGATGGCCGTAGATCTCCTGGCTTGTGTGGATACCCTAGGGCAGGAGCTCATAGATATACCTCCATCTACTAAAAGGGATGCCATGTTAGACTTGATGGCTCGTTTATCCACTAGTTTGTAGATTAGCTTTAATTTTCTTGCATAGACTAGGTTAGCTATTTTTGTCATGTACAGGATACATTGTATATATCAAACAGTATTATATGGCAAGAAAATATGTTTTGTTTCACTTCCCTTTTAGATATGCCTTATTACTTGCTTGATAGTTGCCTATTCCCCAGGACTTGTGATCTTGATGGATTTTGAACTCCTCCTTGATGGATGGACATTGAGATGTCTCAGGATATTTCAAAATGTATCGTTGATCTTTGTATTCCCTTACCCTTTGGTGTCTTGGGATTGATTTCTGAATATGGTTGTGGAGAGGATTTTGGCTTTCCTCTCTGAGGTTGACCTTACCATAGATGGTCGTCGGTACTCCCGTGTATGGAAGAGACAGGTAGTTGCATCTCTTATGGATTGGTGTTTCTCTTGGAGGATTTAACCGCAATATAGATGGTCGCTAGTTTTTCTCCCATTTGTATAGGAAGACCAGGTAGTTCTATCCGTATGGTCTAAGCCGATGAGGTGTGGTTTAATCGCCCCACAGATGGTCACCGATGTATTCTCGTGTATTGGGGAGATCAGGTAGTTCCATCTCTTATGATTTGGTTGGAAAGTTGAAGGATGATCCTAGTACCATTAACAGGCTTTTGCGTTTTTGTAAGGGTGAGACCGCACCGTGAATGACTGCCTACGTACTCCCATTGATGAGGAGAGATCAGGTCTGTGTATTTCTAACCTAGCGTGAGAAGGTTGAAAGTTGACAAAGTTGAAGGGTGTAAATTTTTTTTGTAGTTAGACCACACCATAGAAGGTTGCCTACGTACTCCCGTGTATTGGGGAGATCAGGTCTGCGTCGTTCGTCCCTGATGGGTTGAAAAGGTTGAAAGTTGTATGTAGTGAAGAGGTTTTTGTTTTTATTTTTGTAAAGGTTAGATTGGACCATAAATGGTTGCCTACGTACTCCCGTGTATTTGGGAGATCAGGTCTGTGTAGTTTGTCCCTGATGAGACAAACTGATGTGGTGAGAAAGGTTTTGAAAACCTTAATTGAATGATGGATTTGATGATCCAGAACCAGGATGCTAGTTTATAGGTAACTTTAGACATAATACCGTTCACGGTGTCCGAGTTGATGAGTTGGGAAAATTCCTCACCATCCATTTCTTGCAATCTGAGGGTTCCTCCTGTCAATACTTCCTTGACAATAAACGGGCCTTCCCAGTATGGGGCGAATTTTCCTTTAGATTGATCTTGGTTGTCAAGGACCTTCTTCATGACCAAGTCAGTTTCTTTGAACTATCGTAGCCAGACTTTCTTATTGTAGAATCGAGCGATCCTCTGTTGGTATAATTGACCATAGAAGATGGCTGTGGCCCGCCTTCATCTATCAAAGACAATTGGTGATACCGATCTTATAACCATTGGTCTTCATCCATCTGAGCATCTATCAACACTCAGGGATTCCATTTCCAGCTCTATAAGGAGCACTGCTTCCATGCCATAGGTTAATGAGTAGGGGGTTGCCCAAGTGGAAGTGCGCATTGACGTTCTATAGGCTAATAGAGTCAGAGGCAACAAGTCAGGCCATCCTGTGTGATTGGCGGACATCTTTTGCATTATCTTTTTGATATTCTTATTAGCCTTTTCAACAAGACCATTCATCTTTGGACGATACTTGACGGAGTTGAGATGCTTGATGTGGAATTTACTATATAATTCCTCCATCACTTGGTTGTTGAGATTTTTGGCATTGTCTGATACAATCACCTCTGGTTGTCCGTATCGACAAATGACATTATTTCTGATGAAACCAATGATCACCTCTTTAGTAACTCTGGGGGATGAGGCTGCTTCTACCCACTTGGTGAAGTAGTTGATCATGGTGAAGATAAACCGATGACCATTGCTGGCTTTGGGCTCGATTCGGCCGATCATGTCCATTCCCCGCATTAAGAAGGGCCAGGGTGAACTCATATTGTGGAGCTACCTTGGAGGGGCGTGGATAGCATTCCCTTGAATTTGGTATTGATATCATCTATTGACGTGGTCATCACAGTCAGATTTGAGAGAAAACCAGTAATGCCCTGTTCTTAAGATTTGTTTGACAAGAAGAGGACCGCTCATGTGTGGGCCGCATACTCCACCATGGATTTCATCCATGAGCCTCTGATCTTGGTCTTTGTCTAAACATCTTTAAAGACCTAGTCCCACATCTCTTTTGTAGAGTGCGTCTCCGCTCAGATAGAATTTTATGTCCATTCTATGAATCCGCTTTCTTTCAGCTTGACTTGCCCAGTGGGCGTAGATCCATCTCATAAGTACTCCTTGATAGACTGATACTAAGGGGGTTGGATGAGAGGCAGCTCATCCAATACTTCTTCGATGTAATTTCTGTAGGCTGGGGCCTTTTGGCAGGCAAATGTGATATTTTTAGTGCTTCCCCTTTCAGGTATGTTGATCAAGGTGGCCAAAGTTGCTAGTGCATCAGCAAAGTCATTCTTATTTCGAGGAATGTGGAGGAAGGATATTTCTTCAAACTTTGAAGCCATCTGGATAACTTGCCTTAGCCGATGGTAAGGCAACAATTATGATTCCTTAGTGTGATAGACCCCGGTGGTTTGTCTGATTACCAGTTCGTAATCTCCAAAGACAGTTAACCATTTTACGCCCATGAATTGGACTAGCTTCAACCCCATTATACAACCGTCGTACTCACCTATGTTGTTGGTGTTGACAAACTGCAATTTGATGGCAACGAGATACTGCTCTCCCAAAATAGATACCAAAACTTCTCCAGCTCCGACACCTTCCATGTTTATAGCTCCATCAAAATACATCCTCAATGATTGGGCTGTATTGTCCTGATGCTGTCGCTGAATTGTCATTACCTTTTTATCGGGGAAATATGTTTCCAAGGGTTTGAAATCCCAGGATGGTGTTGCGGCCAGTTGATCCACAATTCCTTGACCTTTGATAGACTTTTGGGTCACGTAGATGATGTCAAATTCCTGGAGGATCAATGCTATTTGGACAGTCAATAATTCAACATAGGTTTGCTGAACACGTACTTGAGAGGATCCATACGGGATATGAGATGGGTTGTATGACCATGGAGATAATGCTGTAATCTCATGGAAGCCCATGCTAAAGCACAACAAGTCTTCTTAATCAAGGTATACTTATGCTCACTGATGCTGAATCTTTTGCTGAGGTAATAGATATCTCTTTCTTGGCCTCTATCATCTTTTTGTCCTAGCATGCAGCCCATGACATTGTCATTGATTGACAGGTACATAAATTGGGGAACGTCATCCTTGGGAGGTACCAAGACAAGAGCTTTGACTAGTTACTCTTTGACGGAAAGGAAGGCTTTTTGACACTCTTCGTTCCATTTTTTGGAGGAGTTCTTTCTTAACAACTTGAGGATGGGCTCACAGGTTGTTGTGAGTTGAGAGATGAATCGGCTGATGAAGTTGATTCTTCCCAAAAATTCCCGTTGTTCCCTCTCTGTCTGGGGTACGGGCATCTCAGTAATGGCTTGGATTTTTTGCAGGATCTAGCTCAATGCCTTTGTGGCTTACTTGAAATCCCATTAACTTGCTTGACTTGACGTCGAAGGCGCACTTGGCTGGATTTAGCTTTAAGTTATACTTACGCAACCAGCTGAAGATCTTTTTGAGATGGTCTATGTGGTCTTCTTCCTTTCGGGATTTGAAAATGATGTCATCGACATAGACTTCTATTTCTTTGTGCATTAAATCATGGAAAAGAGCCATCATGGCTCGCTGATAGGCAGCTCTGGCATTGATGAGGCCGAATGATAGCTGTTTATAGCAAAAGGTTCCCTAAGGAGTGATGAATGCTGTCTTCTCTCGGTCCTCTTCAACAACCATGATTTGGTGATACCCATCAAAGATGTCTACAAAGGAGTATATGCCATACTGAGCTGTATTGTCAATGAGTATGTGGATAAATGGTAACACGAAGTTGTCTTTGAGACAAGCTTTGTTTAAATCCTTGTAATCCACACATACTCGAACTTTTCCTCCAGGTTTAGGTACGAGAACTATGTTTGATAGCCACTCAGGGTATGTTGATACCATGACAATGCTGGCTTGAAATTGTTTCACAATTTCTTCCTTACCTTTCAAACTCAACTCAGGTTTTAATCGCGTGAGTTTCTGTTTGATTGGCTTGAATGCCTCTTTAATGGGAAGGCGATGAATGACGATATTTGTGGACAAACCGATCATGTCTTCATGAGACCATGCAAACACATCCTGGAATTGGGTTAATAACACAACCATGTCATTCTTTTGGCTGGGGGTAAGGTCCATACTAATTTGGATCTAATTGGGATTTTCTGAGGTTCCACGGTTGAAAGAGGTGGTTTGATCAAGGTTTGGCTTGGGTTTGTCTTCAACCCAGTCTTTGATCTCCTCAGGCACCTCATAATCCTCTTTCTCAATCTCCATTAAGTCAGAGTTCAACTTTACATCAAAGTTGCAGTCCTTGTGAGGAATTGGCACTCCATCAGCAAGTTTAGACAAATCTAACTCTGGAGTCCTGAAACAAAATGCTTTCACTTAATATATGAAATTGTTTGATCATACAGAGTGTTAGCATGGCATGACAAAAATAACTGCTAATACTATGCAACAAAAATAAGCAGTTATTGCTATTTACAGGGCAGAGGGATTTTATGCCCTTTTTACCCTTTTCGGCAAATGCAAGGAGTGCTGCTCCAATTGCTGATGGTCAATTCCTGGTGGATAGCTGCGATAAAGGGGTGATTATCATCTTCCTCATCTTGAATGATGACCATGATGTTTGGACAATCATCATCTGGGATGTCCCTGTTCATACCCTTTGTATGTATCAAGACGTACATCTTTGACAACCCACTTTTTATGTCTTGTTTGCACCTTTGATTCCTTTCCTCAATAACTGGGTCTGGAATTAGGAATTCTTTCCTGCTAGCCGATCTTGGCTTAGGAAACAACATACCCGCCACAGAGACAGGAATTTTCCTTAGAGGCCGTATAGAATCTGTATCTATAGGTTTAGGCAATATCATTATAGATGAAGGGATTGGTGTATGCTTGTGCGGGTTCCTGTGACTTGACCCAGAGGAGTAGCCTAGTCTGGCCTTCCCTGTTTGGCTGGGAATTTGAATTGGGCATTTAATTCCTTGCTGATTCTTTTTTAACCCTTGTCCTGGTTGGAAACCCAAGGATATCATCTCTTGACTGGCCAACATTACCTTGGTAGAAACTATGGGTTTCAAAGCTAGAGCCCTGATGGGTTGATAGTGAGTGTTGCTCACCTCAAGGGCTTGGAAGCTGATAGACTCAACTTCTTCATTGAAACTAATTAGAGATGTATCACTTTGGACAGGATACTCTAGTTCAACATTGACAATGACTAGATTAATGTTGATGAAATACTTGAGTTGTTGATAAAGAGTGGATGGGACGGCTCCCGCCATATGGATCTAAGGTCTTCCCAATAGTAAATTATATCCTATAATGATTTTGAGCACTTGAAAGGATATTTAGAAGGTATGTGGACCGATTTCCATTGGTAATTCAATCTCTCCGACAACATTTCGCCGAGTTCTATCAAAGGCTTTGATGATTATGTGGCTGTTTCGAATTTGGTTGAGATTGATCTTCATTCTTTCCAATGTGGCATAGGGGCAGATGTTTAAGGATGATCCTCCATCTATTAGCACTCCTCCAACCACATATCGGAAGACATCACTGCTATGTGCAGTGGTTTGCAATGACCCATCCCTTCGGGAGGTATATCATCATCAGTGAAGGATATCAGATTGCTATTGAAGATGTGATCTACCAGATGATGAAACTTTTCAACATCCATTGTCTTTGGCAAGTGGGCTTCTTCTAATATCTTTATTAAGACCTTCCGATGATCTTCTGAAGAGAATACGAAGTCCAAAATAGATATCTATTGAGGCACTTCTTTCGAGCTTTGCACCACCTTGGCTTCATTATGTCTCATTTTACGGAGGAATTCTTCGATTTTCTCCTTGGGCACTTTCCCTTTAGATCTGATGACTGGCTTCATCACTCGTTGAGGGAGATATAGCGGATTTTCTTTGGATACCGTAGTAGTGGTGTTAGATGTTGATCCTTTAACCTCTCCATAGTTCCATGGGACTTTCTTAAGGCTGATGATAGGATATTGTGGCCTGAATGGAAATATGAGTAGTTCTGGTACAACCACTTTCAAAGGGTTTTCAACTCCTTTGAGCTTTATGGGTTGATAAGGGGTGTTGCAGCTAGGTCTCCCTCAGAGGATATGACTGCTATGATTTCCCTCCATCTTTGTGATCCTAGAGGAAATGTACTTCCACTTTCAAGTGATACGGTGTCATTGTCTGCCATTTGTAGGTCACCGCTGTCAATCATATTTTGGATAAGATGACAAAGTGCCCAGCATTCTTCAGTGTTGTGACCATGAGAATGGGAGTGGTATTGATAGACTCCAATAGCATCAAATCTTTTTGAGCGCAGATTGACTGGAGGTAGCAGTGTTGTAATCTTTCCTTCATTGATCAACATCTGCAAGATTTCTTCCATCGGTTGGCCTAAATAGGTGAACTCCCTTTTATTGGCAAAGTCCCGACGGGCTTGGGCTCTTGCTTTTCTTGCAAGCTTTTCCTCCAAGGTGTCACTCTCTTGGGTCTGTAGTTGAGTCTTTGTGATAAGGGAGAGGAGACTAGCATGCTCCTGACTGAACAACTGCCTTGTGACTTGGTGTTGATGTATCACCAGTTCTGCCAGTTCATTTACCTGTTCATCAATAGACTTCAACTCCCGTTCCATCATGAGCTGGAACTCTGAATAATCCCACTTGTCGGAATTATCTTTGCTGGTTTAGGGAGAACCACCCACGTATTTGAGGTACTTGGAGCTCTCTCAACTGCCTCTATTGATCATTTGACATCCTTTTCCTTGTGTTGAGGGAGAGGGTTATCTTGAACATGTGGCTGTTCGGGTTTTATCACCACGATTTCACCACTATCTATTAAGTCCTGGATCTTATGCTTAAGGGCCCAACGATCTTAAGTGTCGTGGCCTGGAGCTTTAAAATGGTAAGCACACTTCTTGCTTGTATTGAAGCCCTTTCCACTTGGATTAGCTGGTGGAAGGAGATAAGTGATTTTCTTATGAGCTGTTAGAAGTTTGAAAATATTTTCGAGTGAGTCCCCTAAGGGTGTGAACACTCTTGAACGTCTGACTTCTCCACACTTTGGCAAGGGAGGATTTGATGATTGTGCTTGAAAAGGGGAATAGTGTGACAACCCCAAAATAGGTCCATTCCACCCTACCCATTCTGAGTCGTTAAATACATGGTACAGAAAACAACTACAACTTTATTACAACAATTGTCGTGCAAAATACAACAACACATATGCTGTGAGTTTGGATACAAATATATACCAAATGTGACATTGGACACCATCATGTATCAGCACCTCACAAAGGTACCTTACATAAAGGTACAGTCAAAAACTGTTTTAGAAACTAGAATCTTTGGGAAGTGCTCAAGGAAACCTTCGTACATGGGAGGCCATACTTCTAGGTTATGATAGATATCATATGGCCACAGAATTATCCTTGGTTGACCAAATAGACCCCAAAGAAAAACAAGAAGATTACTATCATATTCTTCCCAATGGTGAGTCTTCTCTTGACTTATCATTATCTCCACTATCTCTAATTGAGAATTATACTTCAAACAAACACCAAGATTATATAGGTAGTGCTCGTAGATATACTCAGCAAGTGGATGAGCACAACCCTGTCTTATGATGACACGAGGTTGTATGTCATTAGACATCTTGTATGATAGTGACGAAACACCCTTCCAACGTTGGGTTCGCCTCACCCTATTTTCTTCACCAAATATAACTACTAAATGATGACCACCGTTCTATTCCCTTGTTACCCCCGCTCGACCTAGCTACACTCTTATTACCTGAAAGGAATTGTGAAACAAAAGGGTGAGCATAACTAGCCCAGTAAAGAATATCATGACTAAAGAATAATAAATTATCAATAGTCTTCATCAGTAATAAATCAGAGATTTAGAACATATGGTAGATGATAAAAATTTCAACCATAGTTGCAGCGGAACGAGCAATCCATTAGAAGAGTCAAATAGACCATAAAGTCTATTATCTTCTCCATGCTAAAAATTTACCAACAATGTTTTATCCCTGTAACATCACTCAACAGTTCCTTTCCACAATTATATGAATAACTCATAATCATAATTATGATTCTAAATTTTTCTTCGCACCCAGGACGAAGAATATTTTCATCACCTGTCTTTACCTGAAACATCAAAGATCATGGTTATACCAAATCACAGTTCCTGTTCATAATCATACTAATAAATCCATCTTTGCACTACGGCCAAAGATATTCAACAACAATTCATCTTTGCACTACAGGCCAAATATATTCATCAACAGACCATCTTTGCACTACAGACCAAAGATATTCAACAACAGTTCATCTTTGCACTACAGGCCAAAGATATTCATCAACAGTTCATATTTGCACTACAGGCCAAATATATTAATATCTCAAATAAATATATAATCATTTCAGAATTTATATAAACAATAATTATAACAATGTTAATCAATTCATCTTTACACTTATGCTAAAGATATTCAATTATAAATTCAAAGGTCATGATCATACCAGTTAACAATTCATCTTTGCACTACAGGCCAAAGATATTCCTCAGTCACAATCATACCAATAATTTATCCATCTTTACACTCAAGTGAAAGAGAAATTCAACATCAGGGTTATAAAAATGTTATATATGATAATAAAATCAATATAATTAATACATAGTTTTAATCTCTAGAGTAATATTCATAAATCAACTATAATTTGGTTAGAAAAAAAGAAACCAATTTTGTCGTGAATAGTAACTCGTGAATAGTAACTCATGAATAGTAACCTCGACATGAAAAAGGTAGAATTTCTACAATAATATACATACTAATATTTCGGTATAATGATATTGAAAGAATAATATTTCTTAAGCTTATAAACAATTTATTTAAATTGTTTACACTTTACTAATTAATGCATTTAATCATCATAAAATGCCAACTCTTATGATTTCATCATCAATAACCAAAACCCTCATAAAAAAATCTGCATATACCTCATATATGATTCTCAAGCCATAAAATCATATTTTCTAATTTTCTTACTTCACATAACATATTTAATTTATTTACTCATAACTAAACCATTTTCATGAAAAATACCAAACCAGTCCCAAAAATATTTCTTTTCTGGAATTTTGCAGAATATAGTCCTATATTGAACATATATTTTTCTTGGAATTTTTAAAATTCATTTACTATTTTTCATATGGCCAAAACCGTCGAATATTTAGACATTTATCATAAATTGTACTTTTATCTAAAAATTCCGAAATTCGCAAAGTATACTGATATTATATAGATATACTTCCAATAAAAATTTTATCAGTTTTGAAGTTAACCACAAGGAGTTATAAGCGGTTACTTTTCAAATAGTCTTTTCTCATAAAATTAACAACTCTTAATCTATACATCCAAAAATCACCATTTTTGGACACAATCAAGAAAACTCATCAAAATATAATTTCAAATTTTTTCAGAATTTTCTGAAGGTCAAAAGAATTACCAACTGAAAAATATAATAACCTTTAAAATCCCTTACCATCCCTTACCTCAAAAGTGCAGTATTTCTGACTGGAATGCAAAGCTGAAAGAAACTTGCACTGAATAACAACTCTCAAAGTATCTAAACACTCACAAAATACACTCAATAATCTAGAGAGAGAAAGAGAGAAAACTTATGAATTCTGGTGTATTTTTCAATTCTAACTTAGCCCTCTATTTATAGGAAAATGTTAGCACGCCGAAGCAGACTTAACCTGCAACCTGATGGATTTACCTGCTACTATTCTCACCCACAACATTTGAATAAAAAACTCAGCACATTTCTTCACCAACCAAGAGTGGGGCCCACCAATTCTAGAATTTTTTACCAAAATAATTAACTCCGAAAATTCAACAATTTCTGAACCAGTCATCTCGTAAAATTCATAACAAATTATACGTTCATTTTTAACTGTTCAAAATTTGTGGACATATACTCAACTTATATATGTATAATATATCCAAATATTACCACGATCCAACGGTCGGATTAAAAATTATAACCCTCACAAAATATCTCATAAACCCTAATTTAATTTTCAATACCTCCGTTCCGACAAAAATACAGGTAAAACACCTCAACATTAACTCCTTCATTTTTAACCACAAAAATATATCCCTCATTTATATCCACATAAAATAAATATTTCCTTATCATATGAATCAATAATTAATTATTCACAAATAATATTACAGAATCACATTTATGACAACCAGGCCGTTCCCAGGAAAGAGGGGGCTTTCTAATAAGGATTTATCCTTATTAGCGCACAATTAGGTGACCAAACCTCTCCTTAGATAGAACTTTCTAGACATTTTCAAAAATGTTATCTAATAATATTATTCAAATAATATGAATTATTGATCTGATAATGGGAAATACTATGCAGTGACAATTATTGAACAACAATAATATAAAATTTCAACGTAGCAATTATTGAATCAATAAAATAAAATATTGAACAGTAATTACTGTAATAATTATTGAGTAGTGCCTTCTTACGTAAGAATTAATAATTTCAAAAATACTGTACAATACCGTGTGCTACTGTGCAATAATGCGTATTACTGTATTTTAACCATCGGGTATTTCAACAGTATTAACGGTAACAACTACGCCGTTATTTGTAAAAACTCAAATTTATCATTTTCTTCATCCGACAGTTATTCGTTATGGGGCCCATAAATAGTTGCGCCGTCGTACGAATATTCCCCGACAGAAAGAATATTCCACGACCAAACGAATATTCTCCGACAACAATGATTATTTTATAACCACTTGCTTATTTTGAAAAAAAATTCACATTTCACCCATAACTTTAAACTTTTATCAATTTAACCATTTACTGAATAGTAATTATAAGAAAAATTGAATACTTTTATTTCATAAAATTCGGGGTCTTACAATCTCCACTCCTTATGAAATTTCGTCCCCGAAATTTACGTACCTGGTATTTCGAAGAGTTGAGAATACCTTGCTTCCATTTCAGATTCTATCTCTCAGATCATCATGATTTCTCTATTGCTCATCTCCTATGATAACTTCATTTGGGTTCCTCATTTGTTGGGAAGTCATGACAAACGCCATCCCTCGAACTACTCGGCTTTGACTTGTCTGGAGCAGCATTTGGCGTCATCATTACCGTTAGAATATACTTTTCTATAGGACATATTCCTCCCTCAACTGCCTCTTCGTACTCCACATTCATGATCTGAATCATCAATCTTCGATCCATATCGGATTCAGGTTGACCGCTATGTACAGGGTAATTCAAAACTCGATGTTGGGTTCTCTCAATTGCTTTCCAAAAAAAGAAATTCATATCATCTATTTTAGCCTTCTTAGATCGAACATCTCTTTTCACAATATCCACGTGTCGTGCGGTTTTTGCCCATGCATCACTTATTCTCACTCGTTCAGTTTTTTCTTCTTTCAGTTTAGATTCTATTTTTATCATCTTATACTCTGCCAAAGAATGCTTCTGTTCAAGCATCACATATCGGGTAACACAAGCTTGAATTGTTGCATCCTTTTGTTTCACGACCGCCTGTCGTTCTTCTGCCTGCTCTTGTAACTCATGAATACGATTTTGAAATTCTATATTTTGATCATATAATACCTCTAATAAACTCTCCTCAGGTACTTCTTCTTCCTCTTCTTCCTCAGTCTCAGCTGTTACCTCTGCGACTATCTCGGGTGTAACTATCAATTCTTCACTCACCACATGGATATCTCTAATTCCTTCTTCGTCTGACATCACATTGTCACGGTTAGTGATTAGAGGTATCCCCACAGTCTCATTCACTCCATTGTTAGCATTCTCAGCTGCCATTCTCAAATACTGCCATAAAACAAGGGTTAATTAAACAAATTAACATATCACATAATATCCCGATATTATGACTGACCAACAAATAAGCTTAGGTAGGACACACTAGCGAATGATTTACTCATCTCTTCCCTCCTAGTTGTATTTCCCGATCTCCGCCAGAGATCATATCCCTAAGCTCTGATACCACCGGTGACAACCCCAAAATAGGTCCATTCCACCCTACCCATTCTGAGTCGTTAAATACATGGTACAGAAAACAACTACAACTTTATTACAACAATTGTCGTGCAAAATACAACAACACATATGCTGTGAGTTTGGATACAAATATATACCAAATGTGACATTGGACACCATCATGTATCAGCACCTCACAAAGGTACCTTACATAAAGGTACAGTCAAAAACTGTTTTAGAAACTAGAATCTTTGGGAAGTGCTCAAGGAAACCTTCGTACATGGGAGGCCATACTTCTAGGTTATGATAGATATCATATGGCCACAGAATTATCCTTGGTTGACCAAATAGACCCCAAAGAAAAACAAGAAGATTACTATCATATTCTTCCCAATGGTGAGTCTTCTCTTGACTTATCATTATCTCCACTGTCTCTAATTGAGAATTATACTTCAAACAAACACCAAGATTATATAGGTAGTGCTCGTAGATATACTCAGCAAGTGGATGAGCACAACCCTGTCTTATGATGACACGAGGTTGTATGTCATTGGACATCTTGTATGATAGTGACGAAACACCCTTCCAACGTTGGGTTCGCCTCACCCTATTTTCTTCACCAAATATAACTACTAAATGATGACCACCGTTCTATTCCCTTGTTACCCCCGCTCGACCCAGCTACACTCTTATTACCTGAAAGGAATTGTGAAACAAAAGGGTGAGCACAACTAGCCCAGTAAAGAATATCATGACTAAAGAATAATAAATTATCAATAGTCTTCATCAGTAATAAATCAGAGATTTAGAATATATGGTAGATGATAAAAATTTCAACCATAGTTGCAGCGGAAAGAGCAATCCATTAGAAGAGTCAAATAGACCATAAAGTCTATTATCTTCTCCATGTTAAAAATTCACCAACAATGTTTTATCCCTGTAACATCACTCAACAGTTCCTTTCCACAATTATATGAATAACTCATAATCATAATTGTGATTCTAAATTTTTCTTCGCACCCAGGACGAAGAATATTTTCATCACCTGTCTTTACCTGAAACATCAAAGATCATGGTTATACCAAATCACAGTTCCTGTTCATAATCGTACTAATAAATCCATCTTTGCACTACAGCCAAAGATATTCAACAACAGTTCATATTTGCACTACAGGCCAAATATATTCATCAACATATCATCTTTGTACTACAGACCAAAGATATTCAACAACAGTTCATCTTTACACTACATGCCAAAGATATTCATCAACAGTTCATATTTGCACTACAGGCCAAATATATTAATATCTCAAATAAATATATAATCATTTCAGAATTTATATAAACAATAATTATAACCATGTTAATCAATTCATCTTTACACTTATGCTAAAGATATTCAATTATAAATTCAATGGTCATGATCATACCAGTTAACAATTCATCTTTGCACTACAGGCCAAAGATATTTCTCAGTCACGATCATACCAATAATTTACCCATCTTTACACTCAAGTGAAAGAGAAATTCAACATCAGGGTTATAAAAATATTATATATGATAATAAAATCAATATAATTAATACATAGTTTTAATCTCCAGAGTAATATTCATAAATCAACTATAATTTGGTTAGAAAAAAAGAAACTAATTTTGTCGTGAATAGTAACTCGTGAATAGTAACTCATGAGTAGTAATTCGTGAATAGTAACTCATGAATAGTAACTCGTGAATAGTAACTCATGAATAGTAACTCCGACATGAAAAAGGTAGAATTTCTACAATAATATACATACTAATATTTCGGTATAATGATATTGAAAGAATAATATTTCTTAAGCTTATAAACAATTTATTTAAATTGTTTACACTTTACTAATTAATGCATTTAATCATCATAAAATGCCAACTCTTACAATTTCATCATCAATAACCAAAACCCTTATCAAAAATTTGCATATACCTCATATATGATTCTCAAGCCATAAAATCATATTTTCTAATTTTTCTTACTTCACATAACATATTTAATTCATTTACTCATAACTAGACCATTTTCATGAAAAATACCAAATCAGTCCCAAAAATATTTCTTTTCTGAAATTTTGCAGAATATAGTCCTATATTGAACATATATTTTTCTTGGAATTTTTAAAATTCATTTACTATTTTTCATATGGCCAAAACCGCCGAATATTTAGACATTTATCATAAATTTTACTTTTATCCAAAAATTCCAAAATTCACAGAGTATACTGATATTATATAGATATACTTCCAATAAAAATTTAATCAATTTTGGAGTTAACCACAAGGAGTTATAAGCGGTTACTTTTCAAATAGTCTTTTCTCATAAAATTAACAACTCTTAATCTATACATCCAAAAATCACCATTTTTGGACACAATCAAGAAAACTCATCAAAATATAATTTCAAATTTTTTCAGAATTTTCTGAAGGTCAGAAGAATTACGAACTGAAAAATATAATAACCTTTAAAATCCCTTACCTCAAAAGTGCAGTATTTCTGACTGGAATGCAAAGCTGAAAGAAACTTGCACTGAATAGCAACTCTCAAAGTATCTAAATACTCACAAAATACACTCAATAATCTAGAGAGAGAAAGAGAGAAAACTTATGAATTCTGATGTATTTTTCAATTCTAACTTAGCCCTTTATTTATAGGAAAATGTTAGCACGCCGAAGCAGACTTAACCTGCAACCTGATGGCTTTACCTGCTACTATTCCCACCCACCACATTTGAATAAAAATCTCAGCACATTTCTTCATTAACCAAGAGTGGGGCCCACCAATTCGAGAATTTTCTACCAAAATGATTAACTCCGAAAATTCAACAATTTCTGAACCAGTCATCTCGTAAAATTCATAACAAATTATACGTTCATTTTTAACGGTTCAAAATTTGTGGACATATACTTAACTTATATATGTATAACATATCTAAATATTACCACGATCCAACGGTCGGATTAAAAATTATAACCCTCGCAAAATATCTCAAAAACCCTAATTTAATTTTCAATACCTCCGTTCCGACAAAAATACAGATAAAACACCTCAACATTAACTCCTTCATTTTTAACCACAAAAATATATCCCTCATTTATATCCACATAAAATAAATATTTCCTTATCATATGAATCAATAATTAATTATTCACAGATAATATTACAGAATCACATTTATGATAACTAGGCCGTTCCTAGGAAAGAGGGGGCTTTACAATAAGGATTTATCCTTATTGGCGCGCAATTAGGTGACCAAACCTTTCCTTAGACATAACTTTCTAGACATTGTCAATAATGTTATCTAATAATATTATTCAAATAATATGAATTATTGATCTGATAATGAGAAATACTATGCAGTGACAATTATTGAACAACAATAATATGAAATTTCAACGTAGCAATTATTGAATCAATAAAATAAAATATTAAACAGTAATTACAATAACAATTATTGAGTAGTGCCTTCTTACGTAAGAATTAATAATTTTAAAAATACTGTACAATATCGTGTGCTACTGTGCAATAACACGTATTACTGTATTTTAACCATCGGGTATTTCAACAGTATTAACGGTAACAACTACGCCGTTATTTGTAAAAACTCAAATTTGTCGTTTTCTTCATCCGACAGTTATTCGTTATGGGGCCCACAAATAGCTGCGTCGTCGTACGAATATTCCCCGACAGAAAGAATATTCCACGACCAAACGAATATTCCCCGACAACAATGATTATTTTATAACCACTTGCTTATTTTGAAAAAAAATTCACATTTCACCCATAACTTTAAACTTTTATCAATTTAACCATTTACTGAATAGTAATTATAAGAAAAATTGAATACTTTGATTTCATAAAATTCGGGGTCTTACAAATAGTTTCTCCTTTGTATATGCAAGTTTTGATTCCCTTTCTAATTTTATCCTTGCAATATCAAGGAAAAATCCTCTTCTTTCTTCTTATGGACCCTCCGGGGGTTGTTCCCATTACTTACAGATAGGATATGCTCAGGCACGACTTTTAAAGCGGTGAGGTCTTCAATCTTCTCAGATTTCAACCCCATTTCTGCCATTCTCCGTGCTTAATCATTTTTGAGAATGGTTTTCCTATTCCAGCTATGACCCTCTCATAAAATGAAGTTTTTTGAATATCTATGAAGGTCATCACCATCTCAGTCTCTGTCATGGATGGGATTACTTGAGAAGACAGACGCCTCCATATTTGGGCATACTCTCTGAATGACTCATTGACTTGCTTCTTAACTTTGGTAATTTGATACCTGTCTGGAGTCATCTGAGTTTGAAAACTGTACTGACTGAGGAAAGCATGGGCTAACTCCTCCTAGCAGTGAATTTTGGAGTTATCCAATCTGGTGTACCATGCCCTGGCTTCTCCAGTTAGACTTTTATGAAATAGCTGCATTCTCAGCTTTTCATTCTCGACGTAGAATCCAAGCTCTCCAATGAACATTTTTAAGTGGGTGTAAGGATATCCCAATCCATCATATTTCTCAAAATCGGGAGTCTTGAATTTCTCCGGGTAATGAACCCCGATGAAGATGCAAAGGTCTGAATAGGAAACACTTCCGTGCATTCCAATCCCTTTGATGGACCGAATGGTCTCTTCCATTTGTAGAGCCTTCTTCAGAATATCACCGGTGTCTTGATATTTTTTAAGATGGGTGATTTTAGGGGTTTTGTTGGACTTCTCAGTCTGAGACTCAGGTACTAGGACTTCACTGTCCGGACCCTGGTTTCCTCTATGTGTAGAGACTTCTATTTAAATGGGTATTTGTGACCCTGAGTTGATTTGTTTAGTTCTTTCAGGAGAACAACCAACTCTGTTATTTAATTCCTTAATCATTCAAACTCCTTGCGAGAGACAGGAGTAGGATCAAGCTGGGCACTTGTAGCCATGTTTGACTGTGGGCTTAATACCTTTTTAGACTTTGAACAGGTAACGAGACCAATCGTTCCCCCCTGGAAAAAGACTATATAGTTTAGTTTGGGAAAACGGGGAAATGTTACATGCCATGTAATGTGTCCATTTTTTTAGGAGTGTTTTAATGTTCTCCTGCAAAACGGATGTCAGTCATTTTGATGACAAGATAACATGACAGGTGATATGAAAAAGGAATGCATATTTACACACTCCTTTATATTTTCTATTACATTGAGATTGACATTGAAATGTAATTACAAGTAATTGAAATTACAGGTAATTGAAATGGGAAGGTATGAAGAGACTTCCCTCTGCGTTTGGTTTATCAGAGGCTGACCTATCTTAGGCTACTCTCGCGGCTTTTCGGCATGAAGGTCCCCAGATCATTATAATTTACTAGATGGGAAATTAACCCAATCTTTCAACTGGAGCGAATCTGGGTGGTGCCTTTCCTGAGCCTCGCAGAATTAGTCTTCCTTGAGTCCAATAATCAAACACCGGCGGGTTAGCCTCCTGGTGGAGGAATCACACAACATATATTCACATACATTGCATCTCACCGTATAGAAATGATGACATGCGCGAAGCACTAATATCACATGCATATATGGTGCGAAGCACTAAAGTGCAGTAAATAAAGCATTAGTATACATCCATTCAATGTAAATGCAGTATTCACACATAAGCAGATAAAAGCTTTTGAAAAGTTTGAATAATGGCTTAAGCCCTCTTACTGGAGTCCCCAGCAGAATCGCCTCCTGTCGACGTCGGGATTTTATTTGTCCCTTTCTGTTTCTTGTCTTTTGGTGTTCTCATTTTTAGGTGAGATTTATTTGAAAAAACAAGTTTGAAAAGGTCCGACATATATACGTCGACGATTTGACTATTATAGAGTCGCCAATTGGTATTTTTAAATGGTTGCACTAACTCAACCGAGAAACGGTTTGCACAAAGACCTAGTGGCTTGACACTATTTAATTGGTCTGAGAAACTGAAATTCGTTAGGGTCAAGGGGCTTGATTAAAAGGAGAGAAGGTGTTAGGCACTCCCCGACTTCCGTGATAACATGGTTACCGCCACTTTTCATTAACTTTTATCTGTGAATGTGTGTGCGAGAGTTAGGTCTATGTGCAGTTATTTGGAAGTAGTGCTATGCCTCGTTTGCACCTATATACAAAGGGTTTGACTTTTGTATAAAAGTTCAATTTTAACAAGATATAGCAATGAAGTTTTGTAAAACAGGTTTTTCAAACCCTTATGTTCAATAGTAATTGAGGCCTGTGATACTTCCATTTTATTATGTTCGGCTTGATTGCTTTTATTTTCGAGATGCGAGGCATCTTCGAGAAAATAAGATACATAGCAGTGCCAAACTCCTTGTGGGCATGAGAACCATCTAAGGATATCCAGACACCGTAGATAGTTTACAAGCTGGCTGCAGCTGTAAAATGTCCATCACGGGAACCAAAACTAGATTCAGAAGCTAAATCTGTGATCACATAATTCCTAGGCTCACATGAAAAAGCAATATGTACAAAAGCTAGAAAAGAACTAAATTTGAGTAAATCTAAACCATTCTAGCTTCAACGGTTCCAATTTAGTCACTTTGAACCGGTTAAAGTTAGAAGTAGCCAGATTGAGGCAAATCTAGCCCGCAGGCTGAAAGATTAAATATCTACATTATAAAAGCAGTTAAAGGAGATATTTATATAAAAGCGACATATATATATATATATATATATATATATATATATATATATATATATATATATAAAAGCTATAAACGTATCGGATATTATATCCAAGCTCAATCGAATCTAAGTTTGATGATATATATAAGTATATATATATATAAAAGTAGTAAACGTACCGGGTATTCTATACAAGCTCATTTGAGTTTGAGTTCGATAGTATATATATATATATATATATATATATATATATATATATATATATATATATATATATATATATATAAGCTATAAACGTATCGGATATTATATTCAAGCTCAATCGAATCTAAGTTTGATGATATATATAAGTATGTATATATATAAAAGTAGTAAACGTACCGGGTATTCTATACAAGCTCATTTGAGTTCGAGTTCGATAGTATATATATATATATATATATATATATATATATATATATATATATATATATATATATATATATATATAAGCAGTAGAAAGCTTAAAAATCTAAAAAATCTTATAGTGTGCCAAGAAGACTTCAGATAGCTTTTGACGCCTGAAAACTCAGTTTTCATCAGTTAAACTTCAGTATGTTATAAAACACAAGCTTATAAGTATTTGAAAAGAAGAATCACTCAGTTTAGAGCACTCTAGCAGGGGTTCCAATCTAAAATGGATAGAGTTTTCTCTCCTTTTTCCATTTTTTTCAAATGAGCTGCCAAGAGCTTATATTTAAAGACTAGATGACCGCGGGTCAGCCCGTGGTAGTCGTGGGACTACCTGCGGCTGCCCGGGCTACCCCAGGCCGTGCGGTTCCTGTCATGTTGAAGTACGTGCACTTAGGCTACGCGCTGTTCGCTTGAACCTTCATAACTTTCAATCCGGGCATTCAATAAAGGAGTGTTGTACCTTTTCGAAATGCTGTTGTCGAGAGCTACACAATGACATGGGATTAGAGGTTATACGAATACGGGAAGATGGTTCCATAACAAAATATCTAAGTCTTCAAAGTCTATTCAGTGTGCTGTCTTGTGAAGTAGTCACTCGTGATTTAAGCTTTGGTTCTTGTGGGACACCTTGGTATGCAATATGGATTGAATTGTGTTGAGACGACGTGAATGTGATGTTGAGGTGGAAAAATGACGATTTTCCCCCACCAAGGTTATCTCCGGCTTTTGCGCAAGTGTAGCAGTCGTTTCTCAGGGTTATCTCCGAGATTGGGCTGTTGTGGATGCTGAATGTCCTCAGGGTTATCTCTGAGGTGTGCTTGACCTACCGGGGTTATCTTTGGTGTTGAACTGAGTATCCCAGGTTTATCTCCGGTATTAAAACTGGCTCTTTCGAGGTTATCTCCGGAACTTGAACTGGATCCCTCGGGGTTATCTCCGAGGTTGGAACTGGATCTCCCGGGGTTATCTCTAGGATTGAAACTGAGTCTCTCGGGGTTATCTCCGAGATTGAAAACTGGACTTCCCGAGGTTGTCTCCGGGGTTGAAACTGAGATGACTTCCAGGGTTATCTGTGGAAGACAATTTTGCCTTCCTGTAGGGTTAGTAACACGAATGCAAAATTTCGAGTGTCTACAAATATATTTTGTAAATATCCATTATATATTTTAATGAAATACAACAATTTTGTTTGATTTTCTATAATTAGATGGGAAAATACTTAGCTGTCACACAATTTTTGCAAGTAAAGAGTTAGCATCCGGAAGCCAAATTAGCAAAATAAAAATCTAGTCTAGGGGAATTCCAAATTTTAGTGGGGACAAACAACAGAAAATTAGCAAAAAAATACCAACAACTAGGCTTGGTAAAATATGGATTTAGTTAGTTATGGTTTTCATAATATGGATTATGGGTTCATTACGAACTAAAATCACATTATCCATTTGAAATATAGATAATGTAGTTTGGGCCCATATGATTATGATTCTAATCCAGCTCAACCCATATTTTTTTCCTTCTTAGCTAAGGACTTCTTCATAATCCATATAGCCAGTCATAGCCAAGCATTTACGAAATTCGAAACGGATAATGTTTAGTATCACATCAAACATTTTTGGTGTTTGCGAAATTAGAAAGCAAATTGGACACGAAATATTAATATACAATGAAAGAATCTCATTTACGAAAATTAAAAATTTTATGGATACATTTTTCTTCTATGTTTAGACTTAAAAAAATTATAACTGAGCAGTATAAATGTATAAATAATAGTAGTGAAATTGTATCTGCCGACGTCAGGAAATTTTTTGATTTTCTTGTTCTCTACCCTTTGTGTTTTTGCTATATCGATTGATTTATTGAAGGGTGAGTTTTTAGGAAAAGACCAACATGAATGTCAACGAACTTGAAAATATTAAGTTTAATGATTAATTTTGATGATTGGGCTGAATGAGACAGAGTTGCCAATTGGTATGAATTCAAAAGGATGTAACAACTCATCCGGGTTTTGAAAGTTTTTGCAATATAACCTAATATGTGACTCCATAACATTGGTTTAGAAACCCGAGATTCATAGAGTTTGGGGGCTTGCTTAAGCGGGGGGAAGGTGTTAGGCACCCTCCGACTTCTGTGAAAACACAATTACCGCATCTTATTGATTTTCTATGCATAAAATGTGTGTGTTTGTGTGTTTTAATTTATTCTAAGACTCATTTTGAGTTATTTAAAAGTAGTCGTGTACCTCTTTGGACCTATGCTCGAAGGATTTGATTTAACAAAAAGTTCATTTTAGACAAAAGTATAATGAAATGACGTTTTAGAAAATAAGAATTTTCAAATCCTTTATCAAATAGGAATTGGGATCCTTTGATACTTCTGATTATTATTCCTTAAGTCTATGATGATGTTTCGAAAGTAGTGTTGTACCTCTTTGGACTTATGCACAAAGGATTTGATTTATATAAAAGTTTACTTTTAGAACATAATATATATCAATGATGTTTTGGAAAACAAGGTTTTCAAATACTTCATTAAATAGGAATCGAGGTCCTTTTATACTTCCATTTATTAATCCTAAGTATCTATCCCCAAATTGCTTTATTCTTTATGAAAGCTCTCTGCAGCTTTGATTTGAAAATCGTTTTGAGTGATAATGCATGCAAGAAAAGCACCAAAAATGGTCGAATCATTATTGGGCATGAAAGCCATCTCGATGAACTCAAACACCCACAATTATAATTTTCACTATCATGGGATCTTAAATCTGACTTCATGGGATGAACCTCTCAAACTCATCTTAAGATCCAATATTACATGTATAATGATTTTGCGTTATTTAAACATTACATAATAAACTAAAGTCCATCGTGGGAATCTAGTCGAGATCTGGTTGTTAGATCTCGACCTCGGTGTTCCTAGGCTCACATTATTATACTTAAACACATATATACAACACATCCTAAACCCGAGATTAGGTGATTCATCGGTTGGAATCCCTATCATGAGCCATTAGAACCCCTCACCTCTAGATATAGATCTAGGGCTCTACAGAGTGATCAGAACTAACTAAAAGCATTAAAATGACTAGATTTACCATATATCTAAGCCGATCTATCATATAGGTTAGGGCTTCAAGCTCTATAACCAGTTAAAGGGCTTCAAGAAATCGGCAAAGGAGTACATCACGTACTGTGTCGTATTGTCTATCAAAATATGGATGAACAACACTGGGAAGTCATCTTTTAGGATGGCTTTGTTAAGATCTCGATAATCTACACAAACTCTCACCTTTCCACCAGACTTCGGCACTGGGACCACATTGAACAACCACTTTGGGTAGGTGACACAATAATGATACCTACTTTGAATTGTTTGATGATTTCTTCTTTGACCTTCAGGCTCCATTCTGGTTTCAACTGTCTTAGCTTATGCTTCATTGGTTTGAACCCTTCTTTAACTGGTAATCGATGGACGACTATGTCTTTGGATAAGCCGATCATGTCTTCATGAGACCAAGCAAAAACATCCTTGAGTTGGGTTAGTAGGTTGACTAATTCTTTTTCTTGGCTAGAGTGGAGGTTGGTTTCGATATGTAGCTCTTTAGGATGTTCACAGGTTCCAATGTTTATGGTTATGGTTTACTCAAGGTTGGGTTTGGGTTTATCTTCGTCCCATCCTTTAATTTCCTTAGGTACCTCTTCATCGTCCACCTCTTCTTGCTCGATTCAAATTCGAACTCTATATCAAAATCGTAGTCATTATTCGAATTTGATAAGTCATGGATAGGGATAGAAATACTCAAATTTGGAACTTGAGAAGAAAACTTGATAGCTTAATATATATAGAACAGTTGTCAATTACAAAAGGGTTCAGCAGTTAATATGACAAAAGGCAATAACAAGTTGCAAATAAAATAGAGCAGACTGAAATGAAAAGGCTAAGCTCCCTGCTAACGGATCATTTTTCACTTTTTACCATTTCTGAACGATCTGAGGGGTGATCATCCAATTACTGGTAATCAGATTTTTGGGGATGGCCGAGATAGAGGCGTTGATGGAGTCATTGTTGTCTTTGAGGATGACTGGCTCAGAACTAGACCTGAGATCCACCTTTGGGATGCACACATTCTTCCAGTTAATGACAGGGAGACTGGGTTGATCGTTGAGTGGACCCGCCCCATATGAATCCTTCGAAACACCTTCGGTTAAGCAAAATTTTATAGGAATCGCAGCTGGATCTTCTCTACAAACTTCTTATTTTTGGCCTTCCTAGCCGCATCTTCGAGAGGTTCTTCATCATTGGTTTCCTTCTCTCTACTCTGATTGACTTGGGGTATCAAGAGGTTCGAGACACTGGCGGGGACCTTCTTCAACGACTCCTTAAATCCTACTTTAGTGAGGTTCGACCTGAGGGGAGTTATCCGGTGGATAGGCATATGCATATGGGAATTACGGTGTTTGAAACCACTGAGGTAGCCCAATCCAGCTCTTCCTAACTACGTTAGTATATGAATTAGGTTTTTTTATCCCCTAGCTATTCCGACCTAGCACTTGACCTATCCGATGTCATCGGGTGAGCATCTTTTGACCTATCGCCATCACTTCTGGGGATATCTAGGGTCTCAATACTACAAACATATAGAGTGGTATTGTGGAGTGCTTACTTCGAAGGCTTAAAAGCTTGCAGGCTCAATGCTCTCATTCAAGCTAATCACGGGCATATCTCTCGAAAGATGAATCGGATATTCGGGATCGACGTTGACAGTGACTAAGTTGCCGTTGATAATATACTTTAATTATTGGTGCAGAGTGGACGAAACGACTCCAGCCATATAAATCCATGGTCGCCCTAGCAACATGTTATATCCAGTATTAATATTTAATACTTGGAAGGATATCCAGTATAAATCCATGGTCCCCCACCTTATCCCTCTGTGACCCATCAAAAGCTCAAATCACCACATGGCTATCTCGGATCCTTTTTGGGTTGATATTCATCGTCTCCATGGTATCATGAGGGCAGATGTTCAAGGCCGATCCCCCATAAATGAGTACTCCTCTGATCATATACCCTGATGATATAACTACGATACGCAATGGTTTGCGATGACCAGTTCCTTCGGCTGGTATATCATCGTCAGTAAAGGATATTATGTTACTGTCCAGTACGTGGCTGATTAAGTGCTGGAATTACCCAATATCAATGGTTTTGGGCAGGTGGGCCTCCTCCAACACTTGGATTAGAATTTTGCGGTGGTCTTTAGAGGCTAACACCAGCTCCAGGATGGAGATTTGGGGTGGTGCCTCTTTCATCTGCTTCATTGTTCTTGCTTCGTTGTGCCCCACTTTGTTGAGGAAATCTATGACCTTTCCTATGGGCACTTTTCCCGTTGTTTTGGTCATTGGCTTCATTATTCGCCCAGGAGGTATAACAAATTATCTTTTGGCAGGACTGCAGTATAATTAGTCTCTGACCTTATGCCTTCTCTATAATTTCATGGAACCTTTTTCAGACTAAAAATGGAGATCTGCAACCGAGGAGTTAACATTAATGGCTTTGGAGCAACTATTTCCACTAGAGTCTTCTTCCCTTCATCAGATAATACTCGAATATTTATTATCACCTCGAAATTCCCTTCAACGCAAATGATAACTTCCACCATTTCTTCCGAACTTCCCATCCTTCGATGGTACATTATCTCTTCATCAAGGGAGATTTTAGCATCATTTATCATTTATAGCTAGCTAGATTCGATCATGTTCTGAATTAAGTGGCGTAGAGCCCAACATTCCTCGGTGGCATGCCCAAGGGCGTTTGAATGATAGAGACATGTGTGACGCCCCAAAAATAGGTATACATCACCCATTCTGAGTCGCCGAATACATGGTACAGAAACAAATACAACTTCATTATAATAATTGTCGTGCAAAATACGACAACACAATTACTGTGAGTTTAAATACAAATATTATCTTCTAGACAATATCCACACTCAAATAAGTCCTCATTACAATTATTCAAACATTATTTTACAGAAATAGTGAGGACTGCTAAAACTTCTTTCTAGAATCATCACTCCATACCCCGACTAGATCCTGCTATGTTCTCACCTCCTGAGAAGAAAAATGGAACAAAAAGGAAAAGGGTGAGCTCAACTAGCCCAGTAAAGAATATTATGACTAAGATAATATACAACAAATTATCATTAGTATTCAACAGGGAAAAATATGATAGAATATAATCGACAACAAGTTTTAGATCAACAACTACAGCGGAAATAGCAAACCATTAGAAGAGTCAAGTAGAGAATGAATTCTACTATCTTCTAAGATTTAAAAGTCCATCATCAATATTTTATCCCTGTAACATCAATTAATAATCATCTTTAACCAAATATTCAACTTTGCACTATATGCCAAAGATATTCATTTGTATCACCAGTCAATCATGTTCATCTCAACACCTGTTCATCTTTGCACTACATGCCATAGATATTTATCAGGTAATCGTACATCTTTGCACTACAGGCCAAAGATATTCAGTAATATCATCATTTAGGACTGAGGATGATGAAAAGTATCTTAAAGAAAACGAATCCAGTGAGATAGAAGGACAAATAGTAGGGATTCGTATAACAGTTTATCCAAGATCAATAATACTTCATAATAACCAATTGTGAAGCAGAATTCAAAAATAAAGATCAAAACATGGATACAATCAAAGATAGTAACCATAATAGACATCTTGGATAAAAAGGGAAAATTTTATTTTTTGGTGAATAGTGCCGTATTCGTGAATAGTGCCGTATACGTGAATAGTGCCGTATACGTAAATAGTAACTCCGACACAAAAAGTTCTAAATTTGATAAAAAAACTCATATCAATATTTTAGCATAATGATATTGAAGAAAATAATATCATTTTAAGAAGAAAATAATATCCCTTACCACAAAATATCAGTACTTCTGGTCGGAATACCGGTATAAGGCTGAAAGAAACTTGCTCTGATGAATAGAAACTCTCAAAGTATCTAAATACTCATAAAATACACTCAATAATCTAGAGAGAGAAAGAGAGAAAACTTGTTTCTGGTGTGATTTTCAATTCTAACTTAGCCCTCTATTTATAGGAAAATGTTAGCACGCCGAAGCAGACTTAACCTGCAACCTGATGGCTTTACCTGCTACTATTCAAGCCTACCACATTTGAATAAAAATCTCAGCATATTTCTTCACCAACCAAGAGTGGGGCCCACCAATTCTAGAATTTTCCACCGAAATGATAAACTCCGAAAATTCAACAATTTCTGAACCAGTCATCTCGTAAAATTCATAATAAATCATACGTTCATTTTTAACGGTTCAAAATTTGTGGACATATACTCAACTTATATATGTATAACATATCCAAAAATTACCACGATCCAACGGTCGGATTAAAAATTATAACCCCCGCAAAATATCTCAAAAACCCTGATTTTTAATACCTCCATTCCGACAAAAATACTGATAAAAACCTCAACATTAACTCCTTCATTTTTAACCACAAAAATATATCCCTCATTTATATCCACATAAAATAAATATTTCCTTATCATATGAATCAATAATTAATTATTCACAAACAATATTACAGAATCATATTTATGACAACCAGGCCGTTCCCAAGAAAGAGGGGGCTTTCCAATAAGAATTTCTCCTTACTGGCGCGCAATTAGATGACCAAACCTCTCCTTAGACAGAACTTTCTAGACATTGCCAATAATGTTATCTAATAATATTATTCAAATAATATGAATTATTGATCTGATAATGGGAAATACTATGCAGTGACAATTATTGAAACAACAATAATATAAAATATCAATGCAGCAATTATTGAATCAATAAAATAAAATATTGAACAGTAACTACTGTAACAATTATTGGGTAGTGCCTTCATTCGTAAGAATCAATAATTGGTGCAATACCGTGTGCTACTGTATTTTAACCACCAGGTATTCCAACAGTATTAACGGTAACAACTACGCCGTTAATTATAAACAACTTATACTTGTCGTTTTCTTCATCCAATCGCTTTTCGTTATGGGGCCCACACAAGGCTGCGCCGTCGTACGAATATTCCCCGACAGCAAGAATATTCCACGACCAAACAAATATTCACCGACCAAAAATGAATATTTTATAACCACTTGCTTATTTGAAATATTTGCGCATTTTACCCATAACTAACCACATTAATCAAATCAACCCTTTCTATTTCAAAATAATAAATAGAGGAAATTTAATTTTATTTATTAATAAGTTGGGGTCTTACAACCTCCCCTCCTTATGAAATTTCGTCCTCGAAATTGACGTACGTACCTGGTTTTTCGAAAAGGTGAGGATACCTCGCTTTCATTTCTGATTCCAACTCCCAGGTCATTTCTTCAATAGCATGGTTTCTCCACAAAACCTTAACTTGTGGTATAACCTTCGTGCGTAGAACATGCTCTTTCCTATCCAAGATCTTAACAGGTACCTCCTCGTACGTTAAATCTTCGGCTATCTCGTCTGGTTCTAACTCAATTATGTGGTTTGGGTCTTTCACATATTTACAAAGCACAGATATGTGAAAAACATTATGAACACGAGACATGCTTGGAGGTAATGCGAGTCTATAGGCCACATTTCCTATTCGGTCAAGAATCTCAAATGGACCGACAAATCGTGGATTGAGCTTTCCTCTCTTCCCAAATCTTGTAACTCCTTTCCATGGTGCAACACGTAATAATACATGATCCCCAATATTAAATTCTACATCCTTTCGATGAAGATCCGCATAACTATTTTGTCGATCCTGTGCCGTTTGTATACGTTGTCGAATTGTTTGGATCTTCTCTGTAGTTATGCGTACCAATTCTGGTCCCAACAATGTTGCTTCACCCACCTCGTCCCAACATACTGGAGAACGACACTTTCGTCCATATAAGGTTTCAAATGGAGCCATACCTATACTTGCCTGATAATTGTTGTTGTAGGAGAATTCCACCAGTGGCAAGTACTTATCCCAACTTCCTTTGAAATTTAGAACACAGAGTCTTAATAGATCTTCAAGGGTTTGAATAGTGATCTCTGATTGCCCGTACGTTTGAGGATGGTATGCTGAACTAAATCGTAAATCCGTGCCGATAGCTTTCTGCAAGCTAACCCAAAATCGTGAAGTGAATCTTGGGTCACGATCCGAAACTATGGATACTGGCATGCCATGCAATCTCACAATCTCATTCACGTATATACTAGCAAGACGTTCAAGGGAATAAGTCTCACGTATAGGCAAGAAATGGGCAGACTTAGTTAATCTATCAACAATGACCCAAATCGCATCTATGCTTTGAGAAACCTTGGGAAGATCTGTAACGAAATCCATGGTAATGTGTTCCCACTTCCATTTCGGGATCTCAAGTGGTTGCAATGGACCCTTTGGCACTTGATGCTCCGCCTTTACACGTTGACAAGTTAAACACCTCGAGATAAACTCCGCAATCTCTCTTTTCATATTGCTCCACCAAAATATATGTCGAAGATCGTGATACATTTTGGTACTCCCAGGATGGATTGCAAACGGTGTGTTGTGTGCCTCCATCATTATTCCATGCTTCAAGTCGAAATTGTTAGGAACACAAAGTCTGGAGTTGACTCGAAGTATTCCTTCTTCATCGATTATTGCCTCTGGAATAGCACCTTCTTGCACTTTCTTTTTCATACGCATCAGCTCTATGTCCGTAGCTTGAGCGACTTTAACTTTATCAATTAAAGTCGGTTCTACTCTTATATTTGATATCATCATGTGGATACTTGGAGCCTTCATCTCTATCTCCATCCTTTGCAAATCATACAAAATGAGCCTTTGTGTTAACACCATTGCACTCGTACCCGCGTATGATCTTCTACTCAATGCGTCAGCTACTACGTTCGCTTTTCCAAGATGATATTGGATGGTATGATCGTAATCTTTCAACCGCTCAAGCCAATGTCGTTGCCGCATGTTGAGTTCCTTTTGGGTGAAGAAATATTTGAGGCTTTTATGATCCGTATAGATCTTCACTTTCTCCCCATACAGGTAGTGTCTCCAAATCTTCAACGCGAAAACGACTGCTGCCAACTCCAAATCATGAGTAGGATAATTCCTCTCATATTCTTTGAGTTGTCGCGAGGCATAGGCTATGACTTTCCCATGTTGTATGAGAACACAGCCTAACCTTTTGCCTGAAGCATCGCTGTAGATAACAAATCCATCCGAACCAGATGGTATTGTCAGAATAGGTGCCGAAATAAGTCTCCTCTTGAGTTCTTGAAAACTCTTCTCACAATCCTCGCTCCAACCGAATTTTGTATCCTTCCGAGTCAGCTGAGTTAACGGAGTAGCGATTCTAGAAAATCCTTCCACGAATCTCCGATAATACCCAGTTAAGCCCAGAAAGCTACGTACTTCGGTCACCGACTTCGGTTGCTCCCAACTTTGTATGGCTTCAATCTTCGCCGGGTCGACAGATACTCCATGTTTTGACACCACGTGCCCAAGGAATGCTACTTCCTCAAGCCAGAACTCGCATTTCTTCAATTTGGCATATAACTTGTTTTCACGAAGCCTTTGCAGTACCAGCTTCAAATGGCGCTCATAACCTTCACGACTTTTGGAATAGATGAGGATGTCATCAATAAAGATAACAACGAACTGATCTAAATATTCTTTGAATACACGGTTCATCATATCCATGAAAGCAGCAGGAGCATTAGTCAATCCAAAAGACATGACTAAGAATTCATAATGCCCTTACCGAGTTTTGAAGACAGTTTTTGGAATATCCTCAGTTTTAATCTTCAGCTGATGATATCCAGAACGAAGATCGATCTTTAAAAAGAATTGTGCTCCTTTCAACTGGTCAAACAGGTCATCAATGCGAGGTAGCGGATACCTATTCTTGATGGTGACATGGTTCAATTCCCTATAGTTGATATAAAGTCGCATACTCTCGTCTTTCTTCTTTACGAATAAAACAGGAGCACCCTAAGGAGATGTACTAGGATGAATAAAACCGATGTCCAACAACTCCTGTAGTTGAACCTTTAACTCCTGAAGTTCAATATGAGCCATTCGATATGGGGTTTTAGAAATGGGCTTTGTACCAGGTTCAAGATCAATAAAGAATTCAACTTCACGTTCTGGGGGTAGACCGGGAAGTTCTTCAGGAAATACGTCAGGAAATTCACTAACTACAGAAATATTATTAAAATCTGACATTTTTTGTTCAAGTTCATAACATGGGCTATGAAAGCTTGACATCCGTTCTTCAATAAACGAATGGCTTTATGGCTTGATATGACAGTGATTGATTTTAGTGGTTTGGTTGCTTGAATTCGCATAACAGGTTGGTGAGGAATATAAAAACTAACAACCTTACGAAAATAATCAATTTTGGCATGATGAGTAGTTAACCAATCAATTCCTAAAATCACATCAAAAATAAGTATCTTTAAAGAGATAAGGTCAACAGGTAATGTGATTGTGCCAACTTGGATTAAGTAAGATTTATAAACTGTAGATGTAATGAAAGTTTCTCCTAACGGAGTCTCCACAGATAGGTCAAAGTCTAATTTCTCCGGAGTCAAGTTTAAACGTTGAGCACAAGCAGGAGAGATAAAAGAGTGGGTAGAACCGGTATCTAATAAGGTATAAACTTCGTAAGAGTTTATGATTAGCTTACCCGTGTTCACCTCGTTTGAGTTCCTCGCGTTTGGGGCAGTCACGACAAACGCCCTTCCAGGAACCACCGACTTTGACTTGTCCGGAACAGCCTTCGGAGTCACTATCCCCGTTAAACTTGGTATCACAACAAGACAATCTTTAGCTATATGACCTTCCTTTCCACAGTTATAACATACCTTGAACTGTTGTGGGCAGTTTGGGCTGATGTGTCCCTCCTTCCCGCATTTGTAACAAACGACCGGTGCTCGTTCTCCTCCCCTAAAAGCAGTAGATGTTTGTTCTGACGTCTTCACGTTATCATTGTTGTACCTTCTCTTCTTGAAATCTCCTCCCGACTCGCTCCTTCTATTATCACGGCCACGATTACCACTAGAGTGGTTACCGCTTTTGTCCGAATGTTTTCCTCCCTATTGGTTTTCATTGCTTCGATGACTGCCGCCATCGGTATGACCCTGGTTATGGTCCCTCGGTTACACATACTCATTATCTCGCTCTAATAATTGAGCCCTGTTTACAACATCTGAATATAAAGAAAATTTATGAGAGATAAGATATTGCCGAATCTCGGGTTTTAGACCTCTCAGAAACATCCTTGTCATTCGTTCCTCATTTTCGACCAAATGAGGTGCAAACCTAGATAACTCTGCAAACTTCTCCTCGTACTGGGACACCGTTATGTTGTTTTGTTCCAGTCTGATAAACTCCACCTCCTTCATATGACGAATACTTTCAGGAAAGTACTTGTCATTGAACAGTTTCTGAAATGTTTCCCAGGACATGTTGAGTGCGTCAGGCTGGGTACGTTTCACAGACTCCCACCAGTAGTCTGCCTCACCGCGGAACATAAAGGTGGCGAATGGAACCTTTTGTTCCTCCGTACATCCCAAGACATCGAATATCTTGGTAATTTGCTTGACCCACGTTTCCGCCATGATCGGATCCGACTTTCCCTTAAATTTTGGTGGTCCCAATTCTTTGAACTGCTTGGCTGTGACAAACCGCGCGTTGTTATCATTTTCACCCGTATTCTGCACACGAGTCTCCCTCGTCTGATTTTGCATGAACTGCAAAAAGCTCCTAAATATTCCATCATTCATAGTTTGGCCGGTAACGTTGTTTACAGGAGGAATATTGCCTTCCTGTTACACGTTCCCCTGGGTGGTGATCAAAGGTGTCTCCACGGTCTGATTTACTCCATTATTAACATTCTCAGCTGCCATTCTTAAATACTGCCATAAAATAAGGGTTAATAGTCATGTCGTATATTATCCCTATACTCTGACCGACCAAATAAACACCAAATAAACTTAGTCAGGTCATACTAGCGAAGGAATTTCCCATCTCTCCGCTCCTAGTTCTTGTCTCACATCTCAGCCATGGATCATATCCCTAAGCTCTGATACCAACAGTGACGCCTCCAAAATAGGTATACATCACCCATTCTGAGTCGCCGAATACATGGTACAGAAACAAATATAACTTCATTATAATAATTGTCGTGCAAAATACGACAACACAATTACTTTGAGTTTAAATAAAAATATTGTCTTCTAGACAATATCCACACTCAAATAAGTTCTCATTACAATTATTCAAATACTATTTTACAGAAATAGTGAGGACTGCTAAAACTTCTTTCTAGAACCATCACTCCATACCCCGACTAGATCCTGCTATGTTCTCACCTCTTGAGAAGAAAAATGGAATAAAAAGGAAAAGGGTGAGCTCAACTAGCCCAGTAAAGAATATTATGACTAAGATAATATACAACAAATTATCATTAGTATTCAACAGGGAAAAATCTGATATAATATAATCGACAACAAGTTTTAGATCAACAACTGCAGCGGAAACAGCAAACCATTAGAAGAGTCAAGTAGAGAATGAATTCTACTATCTTCTAAGATTTAAAAGTCCATCATCAATATTTTTTCCCTGTAACATCAATTAATAATTATCTTTAACCAAATATTCATCTTTGCACTACAGGCCAAAGATATTCATTTGTATCACCAGTCAATCATGTTTATCTCAACACCTGTTCATCTTTGCACTACATGCCATAGATATTCATCAGGTAATCGTACATCTTTGCACTACAGGCCAAAAATATTCAGTAATATCATCATTTAGGACTGAGGATGATGAAAAGTATCTTAAAGAAAACGAATCCAGTGAGATAGAAGGACAAATAGTAGGGATTCGTATAACAATTTATCCAAGATCAATAATACTTCATAATAACCAATTGTGAAGCAGAATTCAAAAATAAAGATCAAAATATGGATAAAATCAAAGAAAGTAACCATAATAGACATCTTGGATAAAAAGGAAAAATTTTATTTTTCGGTGAATAGTGCCGTATTCGTGAATAGTGCCGTATACGTGAATAGTAACTCCGACACAAAAAGTTTCAAATTTGATAAAAAAACTCAAATCAATATTTTAGCATAATGATATTGAAGAAAATAATATCATTTTAAGAAGAAAATAATATCCCTTACCACAAAATATCAGTACTTCTGGTCGGAATACCGGTATAAGGTTGAAAGAAACTTGCTCTGATAAATAGAAACTCTCACAGTATCTAAATACTCACAAAATACACTCAATAATCTAGAGAGAGAAAGAGAGAAAACTTGTTTCTGATGTGATTTTCAATTCTAACTTAGCCCTCTATTTATAGAAAAATGTTAGCACGCCGAAGCAGACTTAACCTGTAACCTGATGGCTTTACCTGCTACTATTCATGCCTACCACATTTGAATAAAAATCTCAACACATTTCTTCACCAACTAAGAGTGGGGCCCACCAATTCTAGAATTTTTCACCAAAATGATAAACTCCAAAAATTCAACAATTTCTGAACCAGTCATCTCGTAAAATTCATAATAAATCATACGTTCATTTTTAACGGTTCAAAATTTGTGGACATATACTCAACTTATATATGTATAACATATCCAAAAATTACCACGATCCAACGGTCGGAATAAAAATTATAATCCCTGCAAAATATCTCAAAAACCCTGATTTTTAATACATCCATTCCGACAAGAATACTGATAAAAACCTCAGCATTAACTCCTTCATATTTAACCACAAAAATATATCCCTCATTTATATCCACATAAAATAAATATTTTCTTATCATATGAATCAATAATTAATTATTCATAAATAATATTACAAAATCATATTTATGACAACCAGGCCGTTCCCAGGAAAGAGAGGGCTTTCCAATAAGAATTTCTCCTTACTGGCGCGCAATTAGATGACCAAACCTCTCCTTAGACAGAACTTTCTAGACATTGCCAATAATGTTATCTAATAATATTATTCAAATAATATGAATTATTGATCTGATAATGGGAAATACTGTGCAATGACAATTATTGAAACAACAATAATATAAAATATCAATGCAGCAATTATTGAATCAATAAAATAAAATATTGAACATTAACTACTATAACAATTATTGAGTAGTGCCTTCTTTCGTAAGAATCAATAATTGGTGCAATACCGTGTGCTACTGTATTTTAACCACCAGGTATTCTAACAGTATTAATGGTAACAACTACGCCGTTAATTATTATCAACTTATACTTGTCGTTTTCTTCATCCAATCGTTTTCCGTTATGGGGCCCACCCAAGGCTGCGCCGTCGTATGAATATTCCCCGACAGCAAGAATATTCCACGACCAAACGAATATTCACCGACCAAAAATAAATATTTTATAACCACTTGCTTATTTGAAATATTTGCGCATTTTACCCATAACTAACACATTAATCAAATCAACCCTTTCTATTTCAAAATAATAAATAGAGAAAATTTAATTTCATTTATTAATAAGTTGGGGTCTTACAACATGTCTTACTAGGGTCAAAACATTTTGATCGAGGATCTGGGGGTAGTGAGAACTCCGTGATCTTTTCTTCATCGATCAACATCTGCAGAATTTCTTCCCTAGATTGCCCCAAAGGAGTAAACTTTTGTTTAGCTGCAAATTCTCGACGGAGGTGAAATCTAGATCCCCTAGCCATCTTTTCTGTCCATCTGCTCTGATCTTGGAGACAAATCTAATATCTCTTTGGAATTAGGACAACCTTAGGTGATTTGATACTGAATTGCCCTCGAAGAACTTGGTCGATCAGCTATCGAGTCACTTGATACTGGTATACGATTAGGTCGACTAATTAGACTACTTGTACCTTGATTAAGGCCAAGTTTTGTCCCATCGTATATCTGCCCTCCGAGTAACCCCACATTGTGCAATCATCCATAGCGCGAGTTCCACCTAATTTCCTCAGGTATTTACGGTTTTCTCGACTTCCTGCACCGATCATGTTGACTCCCTCTGCATTATGCTGAGGTAAGGGGTTGTTATTAACATTTGGCTGCTCCGGCGCTTTCACCACAATTTCCCCACTATCAATATTATCCTGAATCTTATGCTTTAAGGTTCAACAATCCTGAGTGTCATGCCCCGATGCTCCAGAGTGATAAGCACATCTCTTACTAAGATCATATTTTCTTCCTTTAGGATCATCAGTTGGAGCGAGGTCAGTGATCTTTTTCTGTGCAACCAATAGTGCCAACACATTTTCCAATGAGTTTCCCATGGGAGTGAACACCCTCCTAAGCCTGGTTTCCCCGACTCTCGGTGTCATAGGATTTCTGGAGTTTGCCTGTGTCTAGAATGCAGGATAATTGCCTTGCTTCTGTATAGGTGGGTTATTACTCTTATTCATTGATGTCCCTTGCAATATTAAGGAGACATCTTCTTTCTTCTTTTTATGTGTCCTTTTGGGAGTGCTCGAGTAGTTTCCCGATTGTATATGCTCTGCCACTACCTCCAAGGAGCTGAGGTCTTTGATTTTTCTGAACTTCAAACCCATTTTTGCCATTTCCCCATGTTTTTTCATTTTAGAGATAGATTTGCCTATTCTTGCCAGGACTCTTTCATAATAGGGTGCTTCTTGGATATCAATGAAAGTCATTGCCATCTTAGCTTCATCCATTGAACGACTAACTTGGGTTGCCACGCCTGCACCTCTGCGCATACTCCCTGAACGATTCATTGCTCAGTTTCTTAACTTTGGTCACTTGGTACCGATCATGGGTCATTTGGGATTAGAAGCTATACTGGTTGAGGAATGCATGAGCTAAATCTTTCCAACCATGTACCTTGGAATTATCAATCCGGGCGTACCAAGTTCGGGCTTCACCAGTAAGGCTCTTTTGGAATAACTGCATTCAGAGGCTCTCATCCTCTATAATACCCTAACTTTTATGAATAAAGAATATTTTTCTCTAAATATCATTTTGAATATTATGGTGTGGATTTGATATAATGTTATAGTTGTGGGTAATATTTATAAATTTTACAAAGTAAGCAAGTTGTTATAAAATATTCATTTGGTTTGGAAATATTCTTTTTGTCGAAGAATATTCGTACGATGACATAATCATTGGTGGACCCCATAATAGAATTATTGTCGGAGTTAGAAAATGACAAAATTATCTTTTTATAAAAATAATGGCGAAAGTTTTACCGTTAACTGTTGAAATACCCGGTGGTAAAAGTACAATAATACGCGTGGTTGAATAGTAGCACACGGTATTGATTATTGATGCTTACGTAAGAAGCCACTCAGTTATACTCAATTATTGCTACAGTAATTGCTGTATAGTATCTCATATTATTAATTCAATTATTATCACAGTATCATCTGTATAATATTTTATATTATTAAATCAATAATTGAGACGATAAAGTTATTCATATTATTATTTACAATATTAACGATGTCTAGAAAGTTCTGTCGAGGAGAGGTTTGGTCACCTAATTGCGCGCCAATAGGGAGAAATCCTTATCGAAAAGCCTCCTCTTTCCTAGGAATGATCTGGTTGTTAAATATTGTGAGTTATAATATTAGTGTTGAATAATTGTTGGAAGATTAAAAATGTGTTGATTAAAGATAAAATGATTTGTGGTAATATTTATTCAATCTTTGATATAAATAAAAAGTCTGTTATGAGACGTTTGTGGTAAGTTTGGTTTATTCTATGGGGGCCAATATGTCATCATCTAAGAGTCACTTTCGCCAATAGTAATTACCTTTACCAGACGTCAAACTAGTTGCCATTTTATATTACAGGCGTCGAACCAATTGTCATTTCACATTACAGGCGTCGAACCAATTCTCGTTTCACATTACAGACGTCGAACCAATTGTCGTTTCACATTATAGGCATCGAACCACTTGTTATTTTACATTACAGGCGTCAAACCACTATTCTTTTCACATCACCAGTCGTCAAACCACTTGCCTTTCAACATTGCAAGGGCTAAGCTAGAAAGCATCTATAAATAGAAGCTTAATTCTTCTTTCATTCTCACCAATTCACTACGACTCACAAGAGAATTCTATAGAGAGAGAGAGAAGCAGAGAGAAAAAAGAAGAGTATTCTGTTACTACACTACTTCAGTATTCAATCTCCTACTAAGGTAAGGGGTATTATTTCTTTCATATTCGTAAGGGATATTATTTTTGCTCTATAATCGTATGAAATAATATTTTCTTCCATACTCTGTAGTATGTAAGTAATATTATTTTGTTTCAGATTCTGAATTCTACACTCATGTTGTTAAGTATTGCTTTTATACTCTTTGAAATTAGTAGAATATCCTTGAAATTTGCACTTAATCTAGTATCGTTTCACAAGGATATTTTCTGAACATTCTTGTTAAAGTTTAATCTTTTCATGCTGGAGTACTATTCACGGGGTACTATTTACAAAGTACTATTCACGGGGTACTATTCATGATAAAAGTTAGTTTCTTTTCTGTCTAAATTATTTTTGATACAATATTATTCTTGAATTTTACTCCACAAAGTAGTATCATGTTGGCAATGTGGACATTATTAAATTCTGGATAAGTTGAATTATAAATCTTTAACATTTATCCTTACTCTCCTTTAATTGAATTCTTATATCATTGTCATCATCCTCATGCTTATATTATGATGAAAGTCATCTGTGGTCCGTAGTGTATAGATGGATTTGGTATGATTATGACCAGGAATTATTCAGTATAATCATGACCGTAATGTTACAGATGATGTGGTAAAAGTCATCATTGGCCCGTAGTGTATTGATGGACAGTTGTTGGTATGATCATGACCATTGGTGATACTAATGAATATCCTTGACCCGTAGTACTGGGATGATTCGATGATGTGGATTATTTATTAAGCTGAGTCTCAGCGATAAAACTGTTGATAAACTTTTTAAATCATAGAAGATAGTAGATATCATACTCTACTTGACTCTTCTAATGGATTGCTTGTTCCGCGACTCAGAATGTGTGATGTAAACCTATTTTGGGGGCGTCACAGTTGGTATCAAAGCTTAGGGATATGATCCCTGGCTAAGATGTGAGACTAGAACTAGAGGGTAGAGGCGAGAAAATCCTTCGCTAGTATGACCTACCGAAGTTTATTTGTTATTTAATTAGTCGGTCATAATATAGGGATAATATGTGACATGTCAATTAACCCTTGTTTTGTGACAGTGTTTGAAAATGACATCTGAAAATATCGAGTTAAGCAATAGAGCACATGAGACTGTTGAGTCACCACTGATTAATACCCATGATAATGTGCATCAGGAAGACAATAATCCTCAGGTGAACAACAACACTGACCAAATGGCGAAAGATGGAATGTTTAGGATCTTTCTGCAATTCGTGCAATATCAGGCAAGAGAAACTCCTATTCAAAATGCAGGTAGAAACACTGACAACTCTCGAATGGTCACCGCTAAGCAGTTCAAGGAGCTGGGTCCACCAAAGTTTGTGGGAGAGCCAAAAACCACTTAAGGCGGAGGCGTGGATAAAGCAGATCACCAAGATATTTGATGTCTTGGGATGCTCCGAGGAGCAAAAGGTTCCCTTTGCCACCTTTATGTTGCGAGGAGAGGCAGATTACTGGTGGAAATCTGTAAAACATGCCCAACCTGCTGCACTGAAGATGTCTTGGGAGAAGTTCCAAGAACTGTTCAATGACAAGTACATTCCAAAAATTATTCGTCACATGAAGGAGGTAAAGTTCATCAAGCTAGAGCAAAATAATATGACTGTGTCACAGTACGAAGCTAAGTTTGCCCAGTCATCCCGGTTTGCGCCCCAGTTGGTTGATAATGAGGAGAGAATGACGTGGATGTTTCTTAAAGGTTTGAAACCTGAGATACGTCAATACATAATTCCTCACAAACTGTGTTTGTATTCAGATGTTGTAAATAGGGCTCAGTTATTGGAACGTGATAATGAGTCAACACAACCAAGAGATAACAGTCGACGAATCGATAATACTAGTGGTAGCAGTCATCGAAGCGGTGATAACAAACGTAGAGGGAATCAACATGTCAGAAATGGTAACCACTTTGGTGATAATCATGGCCAAGGTAATAGAAGTGGAAATTTCAAGAAGATGAAATTCAATAATGATGGAAAGACGTCAGTGCCAACACCTGTTGTTAAGGAAGGAGAACGGCCGCCGGTCGTATGTTACAAATGCGGAGGGGAAGGACACATCAGTCCAAACTGTACGCAGCAGTCCAAAGTATATTACAATTATGTAAGAGCAGGTCACCTAGCCTAATTTTGTTGTGCACCAAAGTCAAGTCCAGCTGGGATGGAGGCATCAAAGGCCGTTCCAAAAAAGACAAAACTGGTAGTTCAAGGGAGAGCGTTTGTCGTAACCTCCCAAAAAGTGAAGAATCCGAATGAGGTGATCACGAGTAAGCTAATCATAAACTCTAGCGAAGTTTATACCTTATTGGATACCGGTTCTACCTATTCTTTTATTTCTCTTACTTGCGCTCAACGTTTAAATAACTCCGGAGAAATTAGACTTTGATTTATCTGTTGAAACTCCGTTGGGAGAAACCTTCATTACATCCACTGTTTATAAGTCTTGTTTGATTCAAATCGGTAACCGCACGTTACCTGTCGATCTTATCTCTTTGAAAATGCTTGCATTTGATGTGATTTTAGGAATTGAATGGTTAACTACTCATCATGCTAAAATCGATTGTTTTCATAAGGTTGTTTGCTTTTATATTCTTAACCAACCTATTATGCGAATTCAAGCAACCAAACCACTAAAGTCAATCACTGTCATATCAAGCCATAAAGCTATTCGTTTATTGAAAAATGGATGTCAAGCTTTCTTAGCCCATGTTACAGATTTAAATAAAAATACGTCAGATTTGAATAATACTTCTATTATTAATAAATTTCCTGACGTATTACCTGAAGAACTTTCTGGTCTACCCCAGAGCGTGAAATCGAGTTTTGTATTGATCTTGAACCATGTACAAAACCCATTTCCAAAGCCTCATATCGAACGGCTCCTATTGAACTTCAGGAGTTAAAAACCTAATTGCAAGAATTGTTAGACATCGGTTTCATTCGTCCTAGTATGTCTCCTTGGGGTGCTCCTGTTCTATTCGTAAAGAAGAAAGATGGAAGTATGCGACTGTGTATTGACTATCGAGAGTTTAATCATGTCACCGTAAAAAATAGGTATCCATTACCTCGAATTGATGACCTGTTTGACCAGTTGCAAGGTGCTAAATTCTTTTCAAAGATCGATCTTCGTTCCGGATATCATCAGTTAAAAGTTAAAACTGAAGACATTCCAAAGACTGCTTTTAGAACTCGGTACGAGCATTACGAATTCATAGTCATGTCTTTTGGATTGACAACCACATAAGCAACATAAACAACATAAACATAAATATTACAACCTTTAAATTTTACTATTTCTCTTATTTCCTTTTCTTTTGACATTCATAGCGAAATTCTTCACTGTGAATTCGTTTTACAACCAAAACAGTTGGTTCTAATTACATTGTTTTCGTTTCTTCATGTATTTTCACAATCCAGAGCCAATTTATACATTATACAAAGAATTAAACATTAATGTTACTTTAAACTAAGCCATATTCATATATTTTCATACCAATTCACTGTAATATTAATTCCTTCACAAAATACATACATAACACGAATTAATTTACTATACTCATATATAAACTTATGAAAATAACTTTATGACAATCAATTTATCATATAAAAACTATATACAACCAATAATTCAACCTTCACAAAGTTTTTACAGAGAATTTTAGAGAAGAATACAATTATAACTTTTGAAAAAATAAAAGAGTTAAGATGATACCTTAGTTTTAGAAGATGATGACTATTCAAGCTTTCTTTTCCCGAATTCTTTTCTCAAATTCTCTAGTCTTCTTTTAATTCTCTCTAACTTTTTCTCTGCAACTTTCTTCTTCTCCTCTTTTTCTTCTTCTGAGTTCTTTCTATCTAACTCTAACTTACGTACTAACAATATAACGTATAATAATAATATAGGTATTAATTATATAATATAAATATACCAATTAACTGACATCAATTATCTTATTTTTGAAAACCAAAAGATATAAGGCTTGTTTAGCTAACTACCTTAAAAATTAATCAATTAATCCTTATACCTTGTTTGGTAAAATATATTTAAATTAAAGACTTAATATGCATTAAGCATTGTTTGGCAAAAACTGAATTAACCTCCTTTAAGTTATTTTAATAGCTTCTTTATAGTATAGTCTATGGTCACACTTTATTTAATTAAATTTTAATATTCAATTTAATCAATTCTAATAACAATTTATTAAATTAATGTATCACATAAATCAATACAACATCATTATAATTTTCTTTATAATTATAATTTTATTTAATCAACTAACACATCATTTTAATTACAAATTCAAATTAAAATATCATTATAATAATTCATTTAATCATTATAAACTCTCTAACTTAATTTATTAATTTAAATTAAAATATTATCTTATTATAATCAATTTTTCTTAACTCATAAATTATTTATTTATCAAATAAATAATCAAATCAAATCCAATTAAAAAAATACAAATATTTATTCAATAATAAACACATCCATTAAATATTTATATAATTAAATAAATATTTAAAAATTACAATTAAAAATTCTGGATTGTTACAGATCTAAAGTTTAGAATTTTTTTATTTTATTTTTTTTGTTTTTTTTAAAATAACTATTTTTTTTTAATATTTTATGAAACTGAAATTTTTTCATAATACAAAAAGGTCCGCAGTTTAACAAAATGCGGGAGTCAGGACCTGATCTGCTCCCTATATATAATGTGTATATATATATATATATATATATATATATATATATATATATATATATATATAGCAAAATTGGGATAACTTTCTACCGAAAATTTTGAAAAATATGTAAGTGCGGGTCCATATAATAAGCCAAATTTATAATAAATACTTCTTAAAATCCCCTCTATTTATCTCAATTCACTTGGCTTCACTAAACACATTTTTAATAATATTTTTTCATCATTAATATTATAACTCACAATATTAACAACCAGATCATTTCCAAGAAAAAGGGGGCTTTCCGATAAGGACTTCTCCATATTAACGTGCAATTAGGTGACCAAACCTCTTTCATCGACAAAACTTTCTAGACATTGTTAAGAATGTAAATAATAATATGAATAACTTTGTCGTCTCAATTATTGATTTAATAATATAAAATATCGTGCAGATGATACTGTGACAATAATTGAATCAATAATGTGAGATACTATGCAGCAATTAGTGTGGCAATAATTGAATAAAACTGAGTGACTTCTCACGTAAGCATCAATAATCAAATATACTGTACAATACCGTGTGCTACTATGCAACCACGCGTATTACTGTACTTTTATCACGTGGTATTTCAACAGTTAACAGTAAAACTTTTGCCGTTATTTTTATAAAAAGTTATTTCTGTCATTTTCTAACTCAAACAGTAATTCTATTGTGGGGTCCACCAATGATTAAGTCGTCGTACGAATATTCCCTGATAAAACGAATATTTTATGACAACTTGCATACTTTGTAAAATTTGTAAATATTATCCACAACTATAACATTATATCAAATCTACACCTTATAATTCAAAATAACATTTAGATAAAATTAATCTTTATTCATAAAAGTTGGGATCTTACAACCTCCCCTACTTATGAAATTTCGTCCTCGAAATTAGTGTACGTACCTGGTATGACGAAGAGGTGAGGATACCTTATTTTCATTTCAGATTCTAACTCCCAGGTCATTTCCTCAATATCGTGGTTTCTCCACAAACCTTTGCCTTAAGGTATAACCTTTGAGCGTAGAATATGTTCCTTCTTATCTAAGATTTTAACAGGTACCTCTTCATATGTTAAATCTTCCGCTATCTCGTCTGGTTCTAATTCAATAATGTGGTTCGGGTCCTCCATATATTTACGTAACATAGATATATGAAAAACGTTATGAACACGAGACATACTTGGCGGTAAGGCGAGTCTATAGGCCACAGTTCCTACTCGATCGAGGATTTCAAATGGGCCAATGAATCGAGGATTGAGCTTTTCTCTCTTTCCAAATCTCGTATCTCCCTTTCATGGAGCAACACGTAACAACACATGATCTCCAACATTGAATTCCACGTCCCTTCGATGAAGATCAACATAACTCTTTTGTCGATCTTGTGAGGATTTTATACGTTGTCGGATCATTTAAATATTTTTCGTAGTCATGCGTACCAATTTCGGTCCCAACAACATTGCTTCACCCACCTCGTCCCAGCATACTGGATAATGACACTTGCGTCCAAACAACGCCTCAAATGGAGCCATGCCTATACTTGCTTAATAACTGTTGTTGTAGGAGAATTTCACTAATGGTAAGAACTTGTCCCAACTTCCTTTGAAGTCTAAGACACAGAGTCTTAATAGATCTTCAAGAGTTTGAATAGTCCTCTCCGACTGCCAGTCCGTATGAGGATGATATGTCAAACTGAATCGTAAATCCGTGCCCATAGCTTTTTGCAAACTAACCCAAAATCGTGAAGTGAATCTTGGGTCTCGATCAGAAACTATGGATACTGGCATACCATGCAGTCTTACAATCTCATTTATGTATATACGAGCAAGACGTTCAAGTGAATAAGTTTCTCGTATAGGTAAGAAATGAGCAGACTTGGTTAATCTATCAACAATGACCCAAATTGCATCTATGTCTTGAGAAACCTTGGGAAGACCAGTAACGAAATCCATGGTAATGTGCTCCCACTTTCATTTTGGAATTTCAAGTGGTTGCAATGGACCTTTTGGCACTTGATGCTCTGCCTTGACACGTTGACAAGTTAAACACCTTGAGATAAACTCCGTGATCTCTCTCTTCATATTGCTCCACCAAAGTGTATGTCGAAGATCACGATACATTTTGGTACTTCCAGGATGGATTGCAAACGGTGTGTTGTGTGTCTCCATCATAATTGTATACTTCAAATCAGAGTCGTTAGGAACACAAAGTCTAGAGTTGACTTGAAGTATTCCTTCTTCATTGATTCTTCCTTCTGGAATAACACCTTTTTATACTTTCTTCTTCATACGCATCAGCTCCGGGTCTGTAGCTTGAGCAGCTTTAACTTTATCGATTAAAGTCGGTTCTACTCGTATATTTGACATCATCACGTGAGTCCCTGGAGTATTTAAATCTATCTCCATTCTTTGTAAGTCATACACAATGGGCCTTTGCGTTGATAATATCACACTCGTACCCACATATGATCTTCTACTCAACGCGTCAGCTACCACGTTCACTTTTCCAGGATGGTATTGAATGGTATGATCGTAATCTTTCAACAGCTCGAGCCAACGTCGTTATCGCATGTTAAGCTTCTTTTGGATGAAGAAATATTTGAGGCTTTTATGATCTGTATAGATCTCCACTTTCTCTCCATACAGGTAATGCCTCCAGATCTTTAGTGCAAAAAGACTGCTGCCAACTCTAGATTATGAGTAGGATAATTCCTCTTATATTCTTTGAGTTATCACGAGGCATATACTATGACTTTCCCATGTTGCATGAGAACACATCCTAACCCTCTGCTTAAAGCATCACTGTAGATGACAAATCCCTTCGAACCAGATGGTGTTGTCAGAACAGGTGGTGAAATGAGTCTCCTCTTGAGTTCTTAAAAACTCTTCTCATATTCCTCGCTCCAAACGAATTTTCTATCTTTTTGAGTCAGCTGAGTTAATGGAGTAGCAATTCGAGAAAATCCTTCCACGAATCTCCGATAATAACCAGCTAAGCCTAGAAAACTACGTACTTCGGTCACTGACTTAGGTTACTCCCAGCTTTGTATTGCTTTAATCTTCACTGGGTCAACAGATATTTTGTGATTCGATATCACGTGCCCAAGGAATGTTACTTCCTCAAGCCAGAACTCGCATTTCTTCAACTTGGCATATAACTTATTTTCACGATGCTTTTTGATTATCAGCCTCAAGTGTTGCTCATGATCTTCACGGCTTTTGGAGTATATGAGGATGTCATCAATAAAGACAACAACAAAATGATCCAAATATTCCTTGTATACTCGGTTCATCACATTTATGAAGGCAACATGAGCATTAGTTAATCCAAAAGACATGACTAGAAATTCGTAATTCCCGTACCGAGTTCTGAAAGTCGTCTTTGGAATGTCATCAGTTTTAATCTTTAACTGGTGATATTCGGACCGAAGATCGATCTTTGAAAAGAATTTGGCGCCTTGTAACTGGTCAAACAGGTCATCAATACGAGGTAACGGGTACCTATTTTTTACGGTGGCATGATTCAACTCCCAATAATTAATGCAAAGTCGCATACTCTCATCTTTCTTCTTTATGAATAGAACAGAAGCACCCCAAGGAGACGTACTAGGACGAATAAAACCTATGTCTAACAATTCTTGCAGTTAGGTTTTTAACTCCTGAAGTTCAATTAGAGCCATTCAGTATGGGGTTTTAGAAATGGGTTTTGTACCGGGTTTAAGGTCAATACAAAACTCGATTTCACGCTCTAGGGGTAGGCCAAGAAGTTCTTCAGGGAATACGTCAGGAAATTTATTAACAATAGAAATATCATTCAAATCTGACGTATTTTTATTTAAATTCGTGACATGGGCTAAGAAAGATTGACATCCGTTTTTTAATAAATGAATAACTTTATGGCTTGATATGACAGTGATTGACTTTAGTGGTTTGGTTGCTTGAATTTGCATAATAGGTTGGTTAGGAATATGAAAGCTAACAACCTTACGAAAAAATTAATTTTAGCATGATGAGTAGTTAACCAATCAATCCCTAAAATCACATCAAATGCAAGTATTTTCAAAGAGATAAGATCGTCAGGTAACGTGAGGGTGCCGATTTGAATCAAACAAGATTTATAAATAGTGGTTGTAATGAAGGTTTCTCCCAACGGAGTTTCAACAGATAAGTCAAAGTCTAATTTTTCTGGAGTCAAAATTAAACATTGAGCGCAAGTAGGTGAAATAAAAGAATGGGTAGAACCGGTATCAAATAAGGTATAGACTTCACAAGAGTTTATGATTAGCTTACCCGTGATAACTTCATTCGGGTTCCTCACTTTTTGAGAGGTCACGATAAACGCTCTCCCTTAAACTACCGGCTTTGACTTGTCTGGGACAGCCTTTGGTGTCTCCATCCCAGCTGGACTTGATTTCATTACACGACAAAATCGGGCTAGGTGACCTTATTTTTTGCAATTATAACACGCTTTGGGTTGCTGCGTGCAGTTTGTACTGATATGTCCCTCCTGTCCTCATTTGTAGCATACGACCGATGGTCGTTCTCCTTCCTTAACAACAGGTGCTGGTGCTATTGTCTTTCTATTATTATTGAACCTTCTCTTCTTGAAATTTCCACTTCTATTATCTTGGCCAGGATTACCACTGAAGTGGTTACCATTTTTGGCATGATGATTTCCTCCATGTTTGTTGTCACCGCTTCGATGACTGCTACCACTGGTATTATCATTTTACCGGCTGCTATCTCTTGGTTGGGTTGACTCATTATCGCGCTCCAATAACTGAGCCTTATTCACAACATCTAAATACAAGAAACGTTTATGAGAAATGAGGTATTGACGTATTTCAGGTTTCAAACCTCTTAGAAACATTCGCGTCATACGCTCCTCATTATCAACCAAAGGGATGCAAACCAGGACAACTCGGTAAACTTAGCATCGTATTGCGATACGGTCATATTATTTTGTTCCAGCTTGATAAATTCTACCTCCTTCATGTGACGAATACTTTCAGGAAAGTACTTGTCGTTGAACAGTTCTTGGAATTTCTCCCAAGACATCTTCAGTGCGGCAGGTTGAGTACACTTTACATATTCCCACCAATGATCTGCCTTTCCTTGCAATATGAAGGTGGCAAAGGGAACCTTTTGCTCCTCGAAGCATCCCATGACATCAAATATCTTGGTGATTTGCTTAATCCACGTCTCTGCCTTTAGTGCTTCTGGCTTTCCCAAAAACTCCGGTGGTCCCAGCTCCTTGAATTGCTTAGCAGTGACCATCCGTGAGTTGCCAGTGTTTCCACATGCATGGTCTTTCTCTCCTGATGTTGCATAAATTGTAGAAAGCTCCTAAACATCCCATCGTTCATCATTTGATTGATGTTGTTGTTTACCTGAGGATTATTGCCTTCCTGATGCACATTATCCTGGTTATTGATCATTGGTGACTTAACGGTCTCATGTGCTCCATTGCTTATATCAACATTTTCAGATGTCATTTTCAAACACTGCCACAAAACAAGGGTTAATTGACATGTCACATATTATCCCTATATTCTGACCGACCAATTAAATAACAAATAAGCTTTGGTAGATCATACTAGTGAATGATTTACCCATCTCTACCCTCCTAGTTCTAGCCTCAAATCTCAGTCAGGGATCATATCCCTAAGCTTTGATACCAACTGTGACTCCCCCAAAATAAGTATACACAATCCATTCTGAGTCGCCAAATACATGGTATATAATTTAAATACAAACTTCATTTATACAATACGACAAAAACGTAGCTGAGAGTTTTAACACAAATATTGTCTCATAGACAATATCCAAACTCAAATGGAGTCCTCATTACAATTATTATCACATTATTTTATAGAATAGTGATGACTACTATAGCCACCATCTCTGACCATCACTCCATTCCCCGACTAGTCCTTGTTGTATTCTCATTTCTTGAAGAGAACAATGAATACAAAGGGTGTGCTTAACTAGCCCAGTAAAGAATATTATGACTAAGATAATGCAGAATAAATTATCTTAGCCTTTAACAGTGTAAAACTGATAGAATATAATAGACAAGAAGTTTAACTACATCAGAACAAGCAATCCATTAGAAGAGTCAAGTAGAGTATGATATCTACTATCTTCTATGATTTAAAAGTTTATCATCAATATTTTATTGCTGTAACATAGCTCAATAAATAATCCACATCATCGAATTATCCATGCACTATGGGCCAAAGATATTCATTAGTATCACTTCCACGAATCATCCATGCACTACGGGCCAAGGATATTCGTTATTATCACTAGTGGTCATGATCATGCTAACAACTGTCCATCAATGCACTACGGGCCAATGATGACTTTTACCACATCATTTATAACATTATAGGTCATGATTATACCGATACATAATTCATGGTCATAATCATACCAATCAACAGTCCATCTATGTACTACGGGCCAAAGATGACTTTCATCACAATATAAGCATGAGGATGATGACAATGATATAAGAATTTAATTAAATGAGAGCAAGGATACATTTTAAAGATTTATAATTCAATTTATCTAAAGTTCAAGAATGTCCAAATTGTCAACATGATACTGCTTTGTGGAATAAAATTCAAGAATAATATTGTATCAAAAATAATCTGGGCAGAAAAGAAATTACTTTTTGTCATGAATAGTACCTTAAGTGAATAATACCTGAGTGAATAGTATCCCATAAATAGTACTTTGAGAATAGTATCCCGTGAATAGTACACCGACATGAAAAGATTAAAAATTAACAAGATTGTACAGAATAATATTTTCGTGAAAAGATACTAAATGAAACGCAAATTTCAAGGATATTCTACTAATTTCGAGGAGTATAGAAGCAATACTTATCAACATGAGTGTAGAATTAGGAATATGAAATGAAATAATATTACTTACATACTACAGAGTATGGAAGAAAATATTATTTTTTACGAATGCGGAACAAAATAATATCCCTTACCTTAAAAGGAGAGTATTTCTGACTGGTAGAGCGGGGATATTCTTGAAGAAAACTTATACTTTTTCTACACTCAAAGCTTCCTTAAACTTAAAAGAAATACGCTCAATATTATAGAAGAAGAATTCTCTAATTCTGGTGTGATTTTCAATTCTAAACTAAGCATCCTATTTATAGGAAAATGACATGATATTATTTGAATTAAAAAATCACGGGTGAACAGTAATTGAAAATCATGGACGTTCAGCTGAAACTTTTTTTTAAAAATTGATTTTATTATGCTGCACTATGCAACACTATACAACACTATGCAAGTACTATGCAGTACTATGCAAATAATAAAATATAATATATTCTATTTTATATAAATAAATAAATATATATATATATATATATATATATATATATATATATATATATATATATATATATATATATATATATATATATATATATATATAAACAAAACTGAGATAACTTTCTACCAACGATTTTGAAAAATAGGTAAGTAGGGGTTATAATAAGCTAAATTTACAACAAATGCTTCATAAAAACCTCTTTATTTATCTGAATTCACTTGGCTTCAATAAACACATTTTTAATAATATTTTTCATCATTAATATTATAACTCACAATATTAACAACCAGATCATTCACAGGAAAGAGGGGGCTTTCCGATAAGGACTTCTCCTTATTGGCGCACAATTAGGTGACCAAACCCTTTTCATCGATAGAACTTTCTAGACATTGTCAATAATAAAAATAATAATATGAATAACTTTGTCGTCTCAATTATTAATTTAATAATATAAAATATTTTGTAGATGATACTGTGACAATAATTAAATTAATAATGTGAGATACTATACAGCAATTACTATGACAATAATTGAATAAAACTGAGTGACTTCTCACGTAAGCATCAATAATCAAAGATAATGTACAATATCGTGTGCTACTATGCAACCACTCATATTACTGTACTTTTATCACCGGGTATTTCAACAGTTACTTTTGCCGTTATTTTTATAAAAGTTATTTCTGTCATTTTCTAATTCTGAAAGTAATTCCGTTGTGAGGTCCACCAATGATTATGCCGTCATACGAATATTCCCTGATAAAATGAATATTCTATAACAACTTGCATACTTTGCAAAATTTGTAAATATTACCCACAACTATAACATTATATCAAATCCACACCTTATAATTCAAAATAACATTTAGAGAAAATTAATCTTTATTCATAAAAGTTGGGGTCTTACATCGACATTTCATGTCAGACTCTTTTGTCAATTTCACCCTTTCAAACAAAATTCGAACCACATAGAAAACATAAAAGGGTAAGAAATATTTAAAAGAGAAATTCTAAAAAAGGAAAATTTTCTCGACGTCAACAGGTGGTGACTCCACTGGGGACAGTAGAGGGCTTAAGCCGCAAATGAAAAACTTTTCAAAATTCCCTTTCTTGCATGTGTGTGAATGCTGTCTTTACATTAAATGGATGAGAATGAATGCTCTATTTACTGCACTTTAGTGCCTCGCAAAAATATCTGCACTTTATATTAGTTCCTCGCATAATGTCATCATGCCATACGGTGAGACACGATATATGTGAATGTATGTTGTGCGATTCCTCCATCAGGAGGCGAACCCATTGGTGTTTGATTACTGGACTCAACAGAGAATAATCTCGCGAGGCTCATGAAAGGCACCACTCAGATCCATTCCAATTAAAAGATCAGATTAACTTTCCATCTAGTAAATTGCGATGATCTGGGAACCTTTTTGCCAAAAAGCCGCGAGAGTAGCCTAAGATAGGTCAGCATCTGATAAACCAAACGTGAAGGGGAGTCTCTTCATGCCTTTCCCTTTCAATTCCATGTAAATTTCGATTAAGTGTAAATTATAATTCCATATAAATACAAAGAAAAAAAAAGAAAAGAAAAATGTAAATATGCATTCCATTCCCTACCAAAACCTATCATGTTATCCTGTCATCAAAACAACTGACATCTTTTTTGCAGGAAAACATTTAAAAACCCCTAAAACACATAGCATGTAGATTATTAGTGTTTACCAAGACTAAACTACATAATCCTTTTTTAGGGAAACAATTGGTCCCGTTACCCTATTAAAGTCTAAAAAGGCACTAAACCCATCTCCAGACATGGCAACAATTGCCCAACTTGAACCTGCCTTTGTTTCTCGAGAGGAGTTCAATGGATTAAGAAACCCGATAGCAGAATTAGCTGTCTTTTTGAAAGAACAAAACAAAAAGACTCAGGATCAACAAATACCCACTCAAACAAAAACCTCTACAAAAAGAGGAAGCCAGGGTACTGACAGAAAGAAAAGGAAGCACATATACCTGAACCTCAAATCCATGAAAAGTCCAATAAAACCCCTGAAATCACCAATCTTAAAGAAGATCAAGAAACTAGTGATATTCGAAAGAAAGTTTAGCAAATGGAAGAAACTATCCGGTCAATCAAAGGGACTGGAGCGTATGGGAGTGTGACTTACTCTGACCTCTGTATCTGTCCAGGGGCCCGTTACCCAGACAAGTTTAAAACTCCAGATTTTGAGAAATATGATGGATTGGGGTATCCTTACACTCATTTAAAAGTGTTCATTGGAGAACTTGAATCTTATGCCAAAGATGAGAAACTAAGGATGCAGTTGTTTCAGAAAAGTCTGACTAGAGAGGCTAGAGCCTGGTACGCCAGACTGGGTAATTCTAAAATCCATAATTGGGAAGAACTAACCCATGCTTTTCTAGACCAATACTGCTTCCAATCACAAATGGCTCTAGATAGATATCAAATCACCAAAGTTAAGAAGCAAAGTCGTGAATATGCCCAACAGTGGAGACGCTAGGATGCCCAACTCATTCCATCAATGACAGAAATAGAAATGGTAATGACATTCATTGATATACAGAAAGCTCCATTTTATGAGAGGGTCCTAGCAGGTATAGGAAAACCATTCTCAAAAATGATTAAACAAGGAGAAATGGCTGAAATGGGGTTGAAGTCTGGAAATATTAAAGATATTAATGCTTTAGAAGCCGTGGTTAAGCACATTCAAGCTGGAAATTATGGGAATAACCCTCGGAGGGTTCATAAAAAGAAAGAAGAGGATGTATCCTTGGTACTGAAAGGACAAACTAAGAGAGGAAATCAAAACTTGCCCATCCAAAGGAAAACTTATTCCCCTTTTCAAGCATTTGCACAATCCTCAAATCCTCTATTGCAAAAAGTTGGAGAAGTCAGACGTTGAAGAGTGTTCACACCCTTAGGGGATTCATTGGAAAATATACTGAAGCTCCTGACAGCACAAAAGAAGATTGTCCAACTCCTTCCCCCAACTAATCAAGGAATTTTGACTCAAGCAAGAAATGTGCTTATCATTCTGAAGCTCCAAGTCATGATACCCAAAATTGCTGGTCTCTCAAACACAAAATCCAAGATATGATAGACAGTAGGAAAATTGTGGTGACTACATAAGAACAACCACATGTTCTAGACAATCCTCTACCTCAACATAAGGAAGAGAATGTCAATATGATCAGTATGGGAAATGGAGAAGGTTTTAAATACCTCTAATATGTAGGGGACTCCTCTCAAGTAAACAAAGATAGATCTGGCGGCTGGGAGTATTCAGGAAGTCAATTCCTGATAGAACGGAAAGTAAAGTCTATCAAAGAACAGGTTGGTCAACTGGCAGAACTGATAATACATCAGCACTAAATAACTCAACAACTGATCAGTCAGGGGCAAACAAATCTACTCTCCATCATAACAAAGGATCAACAATGATTCCAAGAGAATGAAAATTGGGAAGAAAAACTTGCAAGAAAGTTAGGTCCCAGGATCGTCGAGAATATGCGGATAAAAGAAAATTCACTCCTTTAGGTCAACCGATGGAAGTGATCCTACAGATGGTTATCAATGAAGGGAAGATCATAGAACTGTTACCCCCAATCAATCCCCATAACAAGAGATTTGATACTATCGGGACATGCCAATATCACTCCAACACTCTTGGCTATAGTACAGATAGTTATTGGACACTCCGTCACCTGATCCAGAATATGATCGACAGTAGTGACATGCAAAGGGTGAATAATGATAATACCTTACTTGAAGAAGAGGAGATATTCCCTCCTAGAACATAGAGATGGAAGGAAGTTATTGCAGTCATATCCTCTGAAGGACACTTACCTGCAACACCTCTTATAATCCAAGGAATAAAGGTTAAAGGAGTAAAGAAACCTTTGAAAGTGGCTATTCCTGAGCCTCTGATATTGCCATTCAGACTATAATATCCTATAATCAGCTTGAAAAGAGTCCTCTAGAACTATGGAAAATATGAGGGGTCAACTTCAAATTGAACTGCTGCTATATTGAAGGAAAACTCGTTATATCTACCTCAGAGAGTAATGAAATCAGTCATCAAATCCACGGGAAGAGTGCCCGAGGAAAAAATTAAAGAATTTCTCAATAAGATGGGACATAAGGAAGCCAAAGTGGTGAAAAGATTAAAAAAGCACCCCGAAAGATATCGATTCTAGATTTGGTTTTGTCTTCAGAAGATCATCACAAGGTCTTAGTGAAAGTACTAGAAGAAGCACACTTGCCGATGACGATAGATACCGATAAGTTTCCTCATTTGATAGATCACATTTTCATCAGTAGTGTGATTTCTTTCACTGATGTGACATACCATCAGAAGGGACGGGTCATTACAAGTCATTGCACATAGTAGTGATGTCCTCAGGATATGTAGTAGGAGGTGTGTTGATAGATGGAGGATCGTCCTTGCACATCTGTCTGTATGACACGTTGGAAAGAATGAAGATTAATCCAAAGCGAATCCAAACTAGTCATGTAATCATAAGGGCCTTTGATGGATCTCGGCTAGATATTATAGGAGAAATTAAACTTCTAGTGGAAATCGGTCCACATACCTTCTACATATCCTTTCAAGTGTTGAATATCATCACAGGGTATAATTTATTATTGGGAAGACCATAGATCCATATGGAAGGAGCAGTTCCGTCCACCCTTCATCAACAAGTTAAGTACATCATTAATGGCAATCTGGTAACTATCAATGCTAAACTAGAATATCCTGTCCAAAGTGATATGTCTGTGATTAGTCTCAATAAGTGAGTTGAGCCTATCAATTTTCAAGCCCTTGAGGTGAGCGACACTCAGTATCAACCTATTGGGGCCCCAACTTCAAAGCCCAGAGTTTCTACTAAACTGATTTTGGCTAGTCAAGAAATGATATCCTTGGGTTTCTAGCATAAGCAAGGGTTAGAGAAGAATCAACAAGGAATCAGAAGTCCAGTTCAAATTCCTAGCCAGACAGGGAAGGCTGGATTAGGCTATTCATTTGGATCATACCACCAAAACCCGTACAAGCATCCACCGATTCCTTCCTTTATCATTCTGCTACCAAACCTTAAGGATGCAAGATTTGTGAAGCCTATGAGGAAAATTCCTGTGGTTGTATCAGGAATTCTAATTCCTAAGGTTAATCTAGCCAATGAAAATAAAATCCAGACTCCTATTCAGGAAAACAAGGAAATGAATGAAAGGTTCCTACAAGAAGTGCAAGACAAATTGACAAAGATGCATTTTCTGGCACATACTAAGGGTATGAATGAGGATATCCTAGATGATGACTATTCAGAAAATCAAATCCTGATCCCTCGCATAAACAGGGCTAAGGAGAACCGATCAAAGAAAAGTACTAGGCCTGATATGAATTCAGCCATGGCCATCATCAAAGAGGAGGAGGACATCAACCATCCCTTCATCACAGCTGTCAACAAAGACTTGACTCTGGACAAGTGGAGCAACAGTCCTTGCATCTGTCGAAAAGGGTAAAAAGGGCATAAAATCCATCTGCCCTTAAATGTAGATATTATTGACTGCTTACTTTTATTGCATAGTATTAGCAGTTACTTTTTCATGATTTTGCTAACGCTTTGTATGATCAAAAATTCTCATATATTACGTGAAAATAGTTTGTTTTCAGGACTCTAGAGTTGAATTTGTCTAGCCTTGCTGATGAAATGCCAAATTTCCATAATGACTACAACTTTGATGTAGAGTTGGACTTTAACTTGATGGGGATTGAGCAAGAGGAGATAAAGGAATATGAGTTGCCTGAGGAGATAAAAGAATGGGTTGAAGATAAATCCAAGCCAAACCATGATCAAACCACCATTGTCAATATCGAAACCTCAGAAAACCCTAAAGAAATTGAGATAGGCATGTACCTTACCCCAAACAAAAGAAAGGACCTGATTGCTCTACTAACTCAGTTTTAGGATGTGTTTGTATGGTCACATGATGACATGATTAGTTTCTCTATTGATATTATCATTCATCGACTGCCCATTAAAGAAGGATTTGAACCAGTCAAGTAGAAGCTTAGGAGACTAAAACCTAAGTGGAGTCTGAAAGTCAAAGAAGAAATTGTTAAACAATTCAAAGCTGATATCATCATGGTATCAACCTACCCTGAGTGGTTGTCCAATATAGTTCCTGTGCCTAAGGCAGGGGGAAAGGTACGAGTAAGCGTGGATTACTGGGTTTTGAACAAAGCTTGTCTCAAGGATAACTTTCTAGTACCTTTTATCCACATACTAATAGATAACACGGCGCAGTATGACATGTATTCTTTTGTTGATTGCTTCACTGGGTATCATAAGATCATGGTTGCTGAAGAGGTTAGGGAGAAAACATCCTTCATTACCCTATGGGGAACCTTTTGTTACAGACGATTATCTTTCGGCCTTATTAATGCCGGTGCCACTTATCAGTGAGCCATGATGGCCCATTTTCATGATATGATGCACAAAGAGATAGAGGTCTACGTGGATGATATCATCATAAAATCCTGAAAGGAAGATGACCATATCAACCATCTCAAAAATCTTTTTAACCAATTGCACAAAAATAACCTAAAGCTAAATCCGACCAAATGTGCCTTTGGTGTCAAATCAGGAAAGTTATTGGAATTTCTAGTAAGCAACAGAGGCATTGAATTGAATCCCGCCAAAATTAAAGTAATCATCGAGATGCCTAAACCCCGAACAGAAAAGAAAATACGGGGATTTCTGGGGAGAATTAATTTCATCAGCAGATTCATCTCTCAACTCACAACAACTTGTGAGCCCATCTTTAAGCTATTAAGGAAAAATTCCTCATTGAAGTGGAATGAAGAGTGTCAAAAAACTTTTCTTTCCATCAAGAAGAAGTTGTAGTTTGTCCGATCGTGGAAATTATATTTTGATGGAGCCGTAAACATGGAAGGTGCTGGAGCAAAGGCAGTTCTCGTATCTCTTACAGGAGAATAATATCCTATGACCATCAAGTTGTAGTTTGTCAACACAAACAATACGACTGAGTATGAAGGTTGTATAATGGGATTGAAACTGGCCCAATCCATGGATATCAAACGATTATTGGTCTTTGGGGATTTCGAGTTGGTCATCAAGCAAACCATCGGGGCATATCACACCAAAGAATTTCATTTGTTATCTTACCATCGGCAGGTTATCAAGATGGCTATGGAGTTCGAAGAAATATTCTTCATTCACATCCCTCAAAATAGAAATGATTTTGTGGATGCACTAGCAACCCTGACTTTCTTAATCAACATGTCTGAAAGTTTAGATATCCCAGATATCAAGTTTCTAAGCTAAAAAGCACCAGCCTATGGAAATTACATTGGAGAAGTATCGGATGAACTGCCTCCCATCAAAAAGCCCTGGTATCATAACATCAAAGAATATATTCGAGATAGATCTACATCCGCTGTTGGGATTGTATATAGCGCGATTACATAATCAAATCATATAAAAGAGTGCAGAAGCGCGAAAAATTGGAATTTTAAATTTTCATACAATCTCATACCATGATCATGCTTTATGCTTAATTATCAATATAAACGAAGAAGAAGAAGAAGAAGATCAGAATCTTACCCTTGTAAATTCAAGCTTCCATAGGTACGAGTTCAAGTCCTAGTTCTTCACGATATCCTTGAATCTCTGGAATTGATTCCTTCCTTTGATCAATGTTAGCCACCCAAGTGTTTGGCCTCTAGAGGTGATCCACCAAGGAAGAAGGATTATTCAAGAAGGAGGGTGGTTGGCTAAACCCAAATTTTTTCTATCTCTGTAGAAAAAAGAGTACTCTCCAATAATTAAAATTACGTCTACTGATATCTAGCATAAGACTCCTCTTATATAGATATTAGTTAACCTTTCTAATCTAATTAGAAATAGGGTTTTATTTAATTAATTAAATTCTTTTAATTAATTAAGCTCCCTAATCTTATTTGGGATAATTAATTAAACTCTTTTAATTAATTAAGCTCCTAATCTTATTAGGGATAATTAATTAAACTCTTTTAATTAATGTGACTCCTAATCTTATTAGGAATAAATGAGAGTACTTATATTAAATTAATTCCCAAACTTCTTTAGACATTAAAATAATAATAATTGTAATATTATTAATAAGACTCCTCTTATTAATTTATATTTAATATTTTTAAAATATTAAATAATAAATATTAAGCTATTTAATTTATTCTATCACCATAGATTAAATTAAAAATATTTAACATATTATTACGATTATGCCATTAACTTCTTAAATAATTATTCTTCCTTTTATGGTGTGACCCTTTAAGTTCTCTATATTAAACTGGTAGTGAATAAATCAATTAGAACAATTCTAATTTCATTTAAATAAATAGATTAAACAATTAATTTATTTAAATAAATAATATTTATTCTACAATAAGGATAAACTTCCTTAGTGATCAACGACTTTCCAGATATTATATATTTCAACATTAATCATAAAAGAATCTTTGAGTAAATAGTTTCCGTATAATTCAATCCTTGCACCATACAATGTCCCAATTAAATATAAGACATGACATTACTGTCAAGCTTTATTTTATTTAATTATATGTATTTCGATTCTTAAATGCACAACTCCAGATGGATGCAAATTAAAAACTCCTTTCTAATTTCATTCCACCTTGGCCAAGGATTCCTGAGTTGTCATTTATCGAATCACATATGACATTTCTCTTCTTTTACTATAAGTAGTAGATTCTTTATTGATCATTCATTATCTCCATAAATAACTTATTACACCTAAGCATACCCTTTGATATACCCTAAGGGTCTTAAGGAATAAGTCAAAGTATAATTCATTATACACAAGATACTATAATGATCTCAAGTCTAAGAATCACTTGTACTACTATCACTACAAGAATTCTTATTGATAGGTAAATAAAATTCTATTAGGTATTCCTTAGCGAGTCACGTTCACTGAACTTATTCTCCAATAAGCACCTAAATACTTGCTTTAGTGTCTCCACACAAATGATCATACACTAGTACAAAACAGTAAATAGACAACACTTAAACAACATCGTTTTTATAAAAAACATTATGGTATTTTTTTTCACAACATTTTTTAAAAAACGTTGTGAATACATATGAAAAAATATTATCTATTTATAAGGAAAATTTTTAGTTTTAAATAGATAACGTTTTTAAAAAAAAACGTTATCTATGTCAAAAACACGGAACTTAAAATAAATTGCCCGGAGCTTAAATCTTTATCAATTTAAAGAGTCTGCTTTTCTTTTTTAATATTTCATTCGTGTTTTCTTGCTCTTGTACGCATCCTTCTTCGTCAAATCAGCCCTCGTGTCTCTTCCTTCTTTCTCATCCCTCCGCCTTCGCCCTCTCGTTTTCGTCGCCGCCAACATGGTAACCTTCTTTCACATAATCAATTTCTCTTTTAAATTCTAGGGTTTATTTTGTTATGTATAGTAGTATCTGTATGTATGTCTAAAAGCATATTAGGATTTTATTTATTTAATATTAGGGTTTTATTAAATTGTTCTCTTCTATTCTGGGATAAATAGGGATAACGGGAGTTCCAATGGAAGTGATGGGATTGATGCTGGGTGAATTCGTAGATGAGTATACAGTTCGTGTGGTGGATGTGTTTGCGATGCCACAAAGTGGTACTAGTGTTAGTGTTGAAGCCGTCGATCATGTTTTTCAGACTAATATGTTGGATATGCTGAAGCAAACGGGGAGGTAATCAGTCTTTTTGATTTTGTCTTGTTTGATTATTATTGTCTGTTGTAGCTTTACTTTTGAACAATCTATGTGTGTATAGACTAGGTTTTGAATTATAAATAGTTTGATTTAGCTATTTTTCGTGGAGGAGTATATTATATATGTAGTTATCTGTTCAATTATGAAAATTTAAGGGACAAGAGTAAGTATGATATGTCTTGCCTCATTGTTATCTATATCTTTATTTTTTTTTGAGTTCCTTGACCGAAATTTTGGCAGTTTGAGAGGTTAATGAAAACGAGGATGAAAGGTTAAGTTAGTTCTGGAATATGAGATTATAAGAATAGCTTAATTAAGCTTATTTAAGGAATCAAAGATAGGAAGCTCTAGCTATTTTAATAGTTTAGAACTGAATATTATATGTAGGTGATGAGAAGTACCCAGTTTTACAGATTAGATCTTAAATTCTAGAATGGAAGTCTGTCTTAACATGTAACAAGAAAGAATTCACAATTCTATAGAATGGTGTCATGTACATAAATAGAAAAGAGGCCAAGTAATTATAGCTCTGTATGTGTATGAAAGTTTTAAATTGTTTAAACTTTTAAATTGCATAAATAACTTAGCATTTGTCCTGGAAACAGTTCCTGATGTTGTGGCAGTGTCAATAGTTTGATGTTGTGGTAGTGTCAATTGTTGGATGTGAAACCAGAGGATGTTGTTCATATTGGTGATGATCGTTGAAATGATATATGGGGTGCAAGAGATGCAGGTTGTGATGCTTGGCTCTGGGGAAGTGATGTCCATTCGTTTAAGAAGGTATTTTGTATTTTGTAGAATGGAAGTCTGTCTTAATTTTTATTCAAACATAACATCAGAGGTAAGTTCAAAGTTTTAGTATACTTCATTTTATGCATTTACTATTTATCTATCCAGAAGAACAAAGAATTAGACGCGTTTGTGTTTAATTTTACAATTGAATTATTTTTATTGTGACATTTTGCGTTGAAGTGGTGAGGCAGAGCATATTGAATGGAGTAAGATCCAGACTCCAACCAATGAGGTGATGGTGCCTTACGACATTTTGGGTCCTGTGCCTGAAGGTAGTTATGGATTCTTCTACTGGAAAGTTATCATTGTTTTAAATTATATTCAGAAGCTATATGCAGTTACTGTAACAAAAATTGGTGATTAATTATAAGTTGTTAGTCCAATCAAACTAAGTATATCCTTATAAAGTGGTAAAACTGTAATGATCTGAATTGGTGCAGATCCTGCTGAAACCAAGAAGCTTTTGGACAAACTTGTGGTGTTGAAGCTTAATGGAGGATTGGGGACAACAATGGGTTGTACTGGGCCTAAGTATGCATTTACCTGCTTTACAACATAGCTTAATAGTCCTTCATACGACTAAATTATACAAAAACTTACTTTATAGTCTTTTATAGGACTGGATTAGACAGAGATTATATGATTAAGTGCTACTCTTTTAAAGCTTTCTGTTGCTACTGTACTGTGCTGCTAACCATTGTTGCTTGCTGCTGTCTAGATTTGACAGCTCATGTTATTTTGCCTTCTTCGGTGCTTAAGGTTGTAAGATGTCTAGGATTAATATGGACGTCACTTTGCTCTAATTATTTTTTTATATATTTTAATTCTTATCTAGGCTCTTCTCTTCATCTGAGTATCATCTGGCACCTAAAAGTCTATCTCTAAATGTGGCACCCATATATTGGAGCTACTAACAGGAAATAAGGCTGTGGACAATGAAGCTAATTTGCATCAGCTGGTATCGTCTCGTATAGTTGCAATGTTATTTTCCTTCTTTAATATCTGATTAGTTACAATAGATAAAGTTTGTTTTTGAGGTTTAATTGAAGTTGATAGGCTATGTACTAATCAATGAAAGTGCTTACAACTTGGTTTTATGCTTTTCAGATATTGTTGAAGGCGGATGATAATACAGTGATGAAGGCTGTGGATCCTGAGGTTTCTGTTACATGCATGGATATATCCAACGTTAGAAAGACCTTTCAACTTGCCTTGCTATGCACAAAGCGAACCCTTCCGAGCGACCCACAATGCATGAAGTTGCAAGGGTTTTAGTTTCCTTATTTCCAGCTTCACTGCCAAAAACTTGTCCTCCAAAAACTATAGACTATTCACAATTTGTGATGGGAAAAGGATAACCTCAATTACAAACACAGCAGTTGCAAGTACAACCTGACAATGTTTCCTCTGATGCCCAGTGGTTTGTTAGATTTCGAGTACTTGTATCAAGTAACACACTAAGTTTCTTGGGTTGCTAAGTTTTGACTACCAAAAAAGGATTTAATCTCTGAAGTCTAGTATATGGTTGGAGACTTTTAATGAGATTTTTTGGTGGAAAGGATGTATACATTTAGATAGTAAGTGAATTTGAGATGTATGGATAGTTTGGTATTATTGGGATGTAAACGTATTGTATGGTATTAATATTCTTTGTAATTGGTATATTTTGAATTTGAGATGTATGGATAGTAATATTATTTGTAATTGGTATATTTTGAATGTTTGATACATTTTGGCTTTAAATAGATGACACCTTCTAAACGTTGTACAAATGTGTCTAAACGTTGTCTGATGTATCAAATTATAACATTTTAAGCCAAAAAGCGTTGTGGAATCATACCATCTACAACGTTTTCAAGCATCCAATGATTTCTGGAAAATAAATATACAACGTTTTTAAGAAAAAAAAACGTTGTGTAATGTGTCAAACCACAACGTTTTAAAAACGTTGTATAAAGGTGTCAAATAGACAACATCCTTAAATACGATTTTTCTGTAACGTTTTTTACGCGTTATCTATTTATTGTTTTGTAGTAGTGATAAGATCAATCATTCTCATCCAATGAGCAAGCAACATATGTACCAATATATCCGGATTCACTAATTCTCTTTTTAGTAATCCAACGATTGGCAACAATTTTAGTTTTAAGCTATCTAAGAATTTAGATCCCATTAGCATAATCTCATCATGATTCTAAAAGCATTGCTTAAAACTATGAGTTTATTACATATTATTTGTAAGACCCCAACTTTTATGAATAAAGTTGACTTTTTCTCTAAATATCATTTTTGAATATTAAGGTTTCAATTTGTTATATTGTTATAGTTGTAAGTAATATTTACAAATTTTGCAAAGTAAGCAAGTTGTTATAAAATATTTGTTTGGTCGGGGAATATTCGTTTTATCAGGGAATATTCGTATGATGACACAATCATTAGTGGACCCCACAACGGAATTACTGTCGGAGTTAGAAAAAGACAGAAATAACTTTTTATGAAAATAACGACAAAAGTTTTACCGTTAACTGTTGAAATACTCGGTGATAGAAGTACAGTAATATGTGTGGTTGCATAGTAGCACAAGATATTGTACAATATATTTGATTATTGATGCTTACGTGAGAAGTCACTCAGTTTTATTCAATAATTGCCACAATAATTGCTGCATAGTATCTCACGTTATTGATTCAATTATTGTCACAATATTTTATATTATTAAATTAATAATTGAGACGACAAAGTTATTTATATTATTATTTGCATTATTGACGATGTCTAGAAAGTTCTGTCGAGGAAAGGGGGTTGGTCACCTAATTACGCGCCAATAAGGAGAAATTCTTCTTGGAAAGCCACCTCTTTCTTAGGAATGATATGGTTGTTAATATTGTGAGTTATAATATTAATGATGAATGTTATTAAAAATATGTTTTGAGAAGCCAAGTTAATTGAGATAAATATATTTAATTTTTATGAAGTATTTGTTGTAAGTATTTGTTGCATAGTACTGTATAGTGTTACATAGTACTGCATAGTGTGTGCATAGTGCTGCATAGTAAAATTAAAATTTTTAAAAGTTTTTCATTGGTTGAGCGCCCGTGATTCCTAAACTGTTCCCTCGTGCTTTTCTAAATTCAAATAGTGCCTTGCCATTCTCCTATAAATAGGATGCTTTGTTTAGAATTGAAAATCACACTAGAATCAGAGAATTATTCTTCTATAATATTGAGCGTATTTCTTTTAAGTTTAAGGAAGCTTTGAGCGTAGAAAACAGTATAAGTTTTCTTCAAGAATATCCCCGCCCTACCAGTCAGAAATACTCTCCTTTTAAGGTAAGGGGTATTATTTATTTTATATTCGCTTACGATATTATTTTTCGTATTCGTAAGGAATTTTGTTTTCGTTCAATATTCGTAAAGAATATTATTTTCGTTCAATATTCGTAAGGAATATTATCTTCGTTCAATATTCGTAGGAATATTGTTTTCATTCAGCAGTTGTAAGGGATATTATTTTTGTTCAATATTCGTAAGAAATAGTATTTTCTTCCATACTCTGTAGTATATAAGTAATATTATTTCGTTTCAGATTCTGAATTCTACACTCATTTTGTTAAGTATTGCTTCTATACTCTTTAAAATTAATAGAATATCCTTGAAATTTGTGCTTCATCTAGTATCATTTCACAATGATATTTTTCTGAACATTATTGTTAAATTTTAATCTTTTTATGCTGGGGTACTATTCACAAGGTACTATTCACGAAGTACTATTCATGGGGTACTATTCACCCGAAAAATTGATTTCTTTTTCGTCTAAATTATTTTTGGTACATGAATATTATTCTTGAATTTTACTCCACAAAGTAGTTGTCATGTTGACAATTTGGATATTTTTAAACTTTGGATAAATTAAAAATCTTTAATATTTATCCTTGATTTCGTTTGATTGATGCTTATATCATTGTCATCATCCTCATGCTTCTATTAAAATAAAAGTCATCTTTGGCCCGTAGTGCATAGATGGACTGTTGATTGGTATGATTATGACTATGTATCGATATAATCATGACCATTGGTGATAATACGAATATCCTTAGCCTGTAGTGCATGGAGGATTAGTGGATGTGATAATAATGAATATCCTTGGCCCATAGTGCATGGATAATTTAGTGATGTGGATTATTTATTGAGCTGAGTCTCAGCGATAAAATTGATAATAAACTTTTAAATTATAGAAGATAGTAGATATCATGCTCTACTTGACTCTTCAAATGGATTATTTGTTCTGCTGTAGTTAAACTTGTTATCTATTGTATTCTATCAGTTTAACATTGTTGAAGGCTAACGATAATTTATTCTGCATCATCTTAGTCATAATATTCTTTACTGGGCTAGTTGAGCTCACCCTTTGCTTTCATTGTTCTCTTTAGGAAATGAGAATATAGCTGAGACTAGTCGGGGAATGGAGTGACGGTCCAGATGGTTGATTTAGTAGTCCTCACTATTCTGTGAAATAGTGTAATAATATTTGTAATGAGGACTTCATTTGAGTTTGGATATTGTCTATGAGATAATATTCATGTTAAAACTCTCAGCTTATGTTACACGATAGTTGTATAATTAAGTTTGTATTTGTATTATGTACCATGTAATTGGCGACTCAGAATGGGTGATGTATACCTATTTTAGAGGAGCCACAGTTGGTATCAAAGCTTAGGTATATGATCCCTGGCTGAGATTTGAGACTAGAACTAGGAGGGGAGAGACGGGTAAATCCTTCGCTACTATGACCTACCTAATCTTATTTGCTATTTAATTGGTCGATCAGAATATAGGGATAATATGTGGCATGCCAATTAACCCTTGTTTTGTGGCAGTATTTGAAAATGACATCTGAAAATCAAGAGATGAACTCATATAGAGTTTTAAGTGATGAATCGAGGAGATTCATTTAAAGAATAAATATTGGAGTATAATATTTTGTTATAACAAAGATTTTATTGGAGAGTGGTAATTAAGTTATTAAACTTGATTGTAGGATGTCAGGCGAAGAAGAAATTAGAGATATCCATGTGGTGAGTGAAGAATTAATAGTTGCACCCGAGCTAGTCGCAGAGGTAACAGCTGAGAGTGAGGAAGAATAGGAACCTGAGAAGGATTTATTAGGAGAACTTTATGATCGAAATGTAGAATTGCAAAATCGTATTCATTAGTTAGAAGAGCAAGCTGAAGAACGACATGCAGTCGTGGAGTAAAAGGATGTAATAATTCAAAATTGTGTTACCCGATATGTGATGCTTGAACAGAAGCACTCTTTGGCAAAGTATAAGATAATAAAGTTAGAATCTGAGAATTCAAATGTTAAGGATCAGCTGAAAGAAGAAACAACTGAACGAGTGAGAATGAAGGATGCATGGGTAAAAGCCGTAAGACTCATTGATATTGTGGAAAGAGAAGTCCGATCCAAGAAGGCTAAAATAGATGATATGTATTTCTCTTTTTGGACAACAATTGGGAGAACCCAACATCGAGTTTTGAATTATCTTATACATTGCGGTCAACCCTAATTCGATATAGATCGAAGATTAATGATTCAAATCATGGATCAGGAGTACGATGAAGCGGTTGAGGGTGGAATATGCTCTATAGCAAAAGTCAATTCCAGCAGTAATGATGACACCAAAGGCTGTCCCGGACAAGCCAAAGTCGGTGGTTCAAGTGAGCGCTTTTCGTAACTTCCCAAAAAGTGAGGAACCCAAACGAAGTTATCACGGGTAAGCTAATCATAAACTCTTATGAAGTCTATGTCTTATTTGATAACCGGTTCTACCCATTGTTTTATTTCTACTACTTGTGCTCAACATTTAAATTTAACTCAAGAGAAATTAGACTTTGACTTATCTGTTGAAACTCCGTTGGGAGAAACCTTTATTACATCCACTGTTTATAAATCTTGTTTGATTCAAATCGGCACCCTCACGTTACTTGTCGATCTTATCTCTTTGAAAATACTTGCATTTGATATAATTTTAGGGATTGATCGGTTAACTACTCATCATACTAAAATTAATTGTTTTCGTAAGGTTATTAGCTTTCATGTTCCTAACCAACCTATTATGTGAATTCAAGTAACCAAAACACTAAAGTTAATCACTGTCATATCAAGCCATAAAGCCATTCGTTTATTGAAAAACGGATGTTAAGCTTTCTTAGCCCATATCACGGATTTAAATAAAAATACGTCAGATTTGAATAATATTTCTATTGTTAATAAATTTCCTGACGTATTCGCCGAAGAACTTCCTGGCCTACCCCTAGAGCGTGAAATTGAGTTTTGTATTAACCTTGAACCCGGTACAAAACCCATTTCCAAAGAGCCATATCGAATGGCTTCTATTGAACTTTAGGAGTTAAAAACCTAACTGCAGGAATTGTTAGACATCGGTTTCATTCGTCCTAATACGTCTCCTTGGGGTGCTCCTGTTCTATTCCTAAAGAAGAAAGATGGAAGTATACGACTTTGTATTGACTACCGGGAGTTGAATCATGTCACCATAAAAAATAGGTACCCGTTACCTCGCATTGATGACCTGTTTGACTAGTTACAGCAAGGTGCCAAATTCTTTTCAAAGATCGATCTTTGTTTCGGATATCATCAGTTAAAGATTAAAACTGATGACATTTCAAAGACTGCTTTTAGAACTCGGTACGGAGATTACAAATTCCTATTCATATCTTTAGGATTGACTAATACTCCTGCTGCCTTCATGGATATGATGAACCGAGTATTCAATGAATATTTGGATCATTTTGTGGTTGTCTTTATTGATGACATCCTCATATACTCCAGAAGCCGTGAAGATTATGAGCAACACTTGAGGCTGATACTCCAAAAGCTTCGTGAAAACAAGCTATAAGCCAAGTTGAAGAAATGCGAGTTGTGGCTTGAGGAAGTTGTATTCCTTGGGCACGTGATATCGAATCACGAAATATCTATTGACCCAACAAAGATTGAAGCAATTCAAAGCTGGGAGCAACCTATATCAGTAACCGAAGTACGTAGCTTTCTAGGCTTAGCTGGTTATTATTGGAGATTTGTGGAAGGATTTTCTTGAATCGGTACTCTGTTAACTCAGTTAACTCAAAAAGATACAAAATTCGGTTTGAACGAGGAATGTGAGAAGAGTTTTCAAGAACTCAAGAGAAGACTCATTTTAGCACCTGTTATGACAATACCATCTGGTTTGGAGGGATTTATCATTTACAACGATGCTTCAGGCAGAGGGTTAGGATGTGTTCTCATGCAACATGGAAAAGTCATAACATATGCCTCGTGAAAACTCAAAGAATATGAGAGAAATTATCCTACTCATGATCTAGAGTTGGCACCAGTCATTTTCGTGCTTAAAATCTGGAGGCATTACCTGTATGGGGAGAAGGTGGAGATCTATACAGATCATAAAAGCCTCAAATATTTCTTCACCCAAAAAGAACTCAACATGCAGCAACGGCGTTGGCTCGAGCTGTTGAAAGATTACGATCATACCATTCAATACCATCTTGAAAAAGCTAATGTAGTAGCTGACGCATTGAGTAGAAGATCATATGTGGGTACTAGTGAGATATTGTCAATGTAAAGGTCCATTTTGTATGACGTACAAATAATAGAGATAGAGTTAAAGACTTCGGGGACCCACGCGATGATATCAAATATACGAGTAGAACCGACTTTAATTTATAAAGTTAAAGCTGCTCAAGCTACAGACCCGGAGCTGATGTGTATGAAGAAGAAAGTGTAAGAAGGTGTTATTCTGGAAGAAAGAATCGATCAAGAAAGAATACTTCGAGTCAACTCCAGACTTTGTGTTCCTAACGACTCTAATTTGAAGTATAAAATCATGATGAAGGCACACAACACACCGTTTTCAATCCATCCTGGGAGTACCAAAATATATATGATCTTCGATATACATTTTGGTGGAGCAATATGAAGAGAGAGATAGTGAAGTTTATCTCAAGGTTTAACTTATCAACGTGTCAAGGTGGAGCATCAAGTTCTAAAAGGTTCATTGTAACCACTTGAAATTCCAGAATGGAAGTGGGAGCACATTACCATGGATTTCGTTACTGATCTTCCCAAGGTTTCTTAAGGCATGGATGCAATTTGGGTCATTATTGATAGATTAACCAAGTCTGCTCATTTCTTACCTATATGAGAAACTTATTCACTTGAATGTCTTGTTCATATATATATAAATGAGATTATAAGACTACATGGTATACCGGTATCCATAGTTTCTGGTCGAGATCCAAGATTTACTTCACAATTTTGGGTCAGTTTGCGGAAAGCTATGGGCACGGATTTACGATTCAATTCAATATATCATCCTCAAACGGACGAGCAGTTGGAGAGGACTATTCAAACTCTTGAAGATCTATTAAGACTCTGTGTCCTAGACTTCAAAGGAAGTTGGGACAAGTTCTTGTCATTAGTGAAATTCTCCTACAACAATAGTTATCAACCAAGTATATACATGGCTCCATTTGAGGCGTTATATGGACGCAAGGGTCGTTCTCCAGTATGCTGAGACGAGCTGGGTGAAGTAACGTTGTTGGGACTGGAATTGGTACGCATGACAACAGAAAAGATTCAAATGATCTGACAACGTATAAAAACCTCACAAGATCGACAAAAGAGTTATGCTGATCTTCATTGAAGGTATGTGGAATTCAATGTTAGAGATCATGTGTTATTATGTGTTGCTCTATGGAAAGGAGTTACGAGATTTGGAAAGAGAGGAAAGCTCAATCCTTGATTCATTGGCTCATTTGAAATCCTCAATCGAGTAGGAACTGTGACTTATAGACTCGCCTTACAGCCAATTATGTCTCGTGTTCATAAAGTTTTTCACATATCTATGTTACGTAAATATGTGAAAGACCCGAACCACATTATTGAGTTAGAACCAGACGAGATAGCAGAAGATTTAACGTATGAAGAGGTGCCTATTAAAATCTTGGATAAGAAGGAACATATTTTACGCCCCAAGGTTATACCTCAAGTCAAAATTTTGTGGAGAAACCACAATATTGAGGAAATGACATGGGAGTTATAATCTAAAATAAAATCAAGATATCCTCACCTCTTCGTCACACCAGGTACGTACACCAATTTCGAGGACGAAATTTCATAAGAATGGAAGGTTGTAAGACACCAACTTTTATGAATAAAGATGAATTTTTCTCTAAATATCATTTTTGAATATTAAGGTGTGAATTTGCTATAATGTTATAGTTGTGGGTAATATTTACAAATTTTGTAAAGTAAGCAAGTTGTTATAAAATATCCGTTTGGTCGGAAAATATTAGTTTAATCAGGGAATATGCGTACGATGACACAATCATTGGTGGACCCCACAACAGAATTACTATCAGAGTTAGAAAATGACAGAAATAACTTTTTATGAAAATAACGGCAAAAACTTTTTCGTTAACTGTTGAAATACCTGGTGATAAAAGTACAATAATACGTGTGGTTGCATAGTAGCACACGGTATTGTACAGTATCTTTGATTATTGATGCTTACGTGAGAAGTCACTCAGTTTTATTCAATTATTGCCACAGTAATTACTGCATAGTATCTCACTTTATTGATTCAATTATTGACACAATATTTTATATTATTAAATCAATAATTGAGACGATAAAGTTATTCATATTATTATTTACATTATTGACGATGTCTAGAAAGTTCTGTCGAGGAAAGGGGGTTGGTCACCTAATTACGCGCCAATAAGGAGAAATCCTTATCAGAAAGCCCCCTCTTTCCTGGGAATGATATAGTTGTTAATATTGTGAGTTATAATATTAATGATGAATGTTATTAAAAATGTGTTTTGAGAAGCCAAGTGAATTGAGATAAATAGATAGAATTTTTATGAAGTATTTGTTGTAAGTTTGGCTTATTACATGGATCCCCCACTTAACCATATTTCAAAATCGTCGGTAGAAGTTATCTCAATTTTTCTTATTACTTATATATATATATATATATATATATATATATTATAAATTTTGTTTTTTTATATAAAATAGAATATATTATATTTTATTTGCATAGTACTACATAGTGCATCATAGTAAAATCAAATTTTTTAAAAGTTTTTCGTCAGTTGAGCACCCGTGATTCCTACACTGCTCACCCGTGATTTTCTAAATTAAAATAGTGCCCTGCCATTCTCCTATAAATAGGATGCTTAGTTTAGAATTAAAAATCACACCAGAATCAGAGAATTCTTCTTCTATAATATTTAGCATATTTCTTTTGAGTTTAAGGAAGTTTTAAGTGTAGAAAATAGTATAAGTTTTCTTCAAGAATATCCCCACCCTACCAGTCAGAAATACTCTCCTTTTAAGGTAAGAGGTATTATTTATTTCATATTCGCTTACGATATTATTTTTTGTATTCGTAAGGAATTTTATTTTCGTTCAATATTCGTAAGGAATATTATTTTTGTTCAATATTCGTAAGGAATATTATCTTCGTTAAATATTTGTAGGAATATTTTTTTCGTTCAGCAGTTGTAAGAGATATTATTTTTGTTCAATATTCGTAAGAAATAATATTTTCTTCCATACTCTGTAGTATTTAAGTAATATTATTTCGTTTCAGATTCTGAATTCTACACTCATTTTGTTAAGTATTGCTTCTATACTCCTTGAAATTAGTAGAATATCCTAGAAATTTACGCTTCATCTAGTATCGTTTCATAAGTATATTTTTTTGAACATTCTTATTAAAATTTAATCTTTTCATGCCGGAGTACTATTCACAGAATACTATTCACAAAGTACTATTTACGGGGTACTATTCACCTAGAAAATTGATTTCTTTTCTGTCCAAATTTTTTTTGATACATGAATATTATTCTTGAATTTTACTCCACAAATTAGTTGTCATGTTGACAATTTGAACATTTTTAAACTTTGAATAAATTAAAAATCTTTAATATTTATCCTTGATTTCGTTTGATTGATGCTTATATCATTGTCATCATCCTCATGCTTATATTGAGATAAAAGTCATCTTTGGCCCGTAGTGCATAGATGGACTGTTGATTGGTATCATTATGACTATGTATCGGTATAATCATGACCATTGGTGATAATACGAATATCCTTGGCCCGTAGTGCATGGATGATTCGTGGATGTGATAATAGTGAATATCCTTGGCCCGTAGTGCATGGATAATTCAGTGATGTGGATTATTTAGTGAGATGAGTCTCAACGATTAATATGATGATAAACTTTTAAAACATAGAAGATAGCAGATATCATGCTCTACTTGACTCTTCTAATGGATTGTTTGTTCTGCTGCAGTTAAACTTGTTGTCTATTGTATTCTATCAGTTTAACACTGTTGAAGGCTAGCAATAATTTATTCTGCATTATCTTAGTCATAATATTCTTTATTAAGCTAGTTGAGCTCACCCTTTACTTTCATTATTCTCTTTAGAAATTGAGAATATAGTTGGGACTAGTCAGGGAATGGAGTGACGGTCCAGATGGTTGCTTTAGTAGTCCTTACTATTCTGTGAAATAGTGTAATAATAATTGTAATGAGGACTTCATTTGAGTTTGGATATTGTCTAGGAGACAATATTCGTGTTAAAATTCTCAGCTTATGTTACACGACAGTTGTATAATTAAGTTTGTATTTGTATTCTGTACCATGTATTTGGCAACTCAGAATGGGCGATGTATACCTATTTTGGGGGCGCGACATTATTAAATAACATCGTGTAGATAAATTAAATACCTTTAATAAATGAATATTTTTATTAATAAATGAATAAGATTGTTTTCAAAGTGTATATTTTATCATCATACATAATTGGCTTGTATGCATACTGCTTTCAATCTCTCACTTGCACTAAAGCCAATCGCCATGGTATCTCATACCCATCTTCTATAAGTGACGATCAAACTACTGTTGTGTTAACGCTTTAGTAAATGGATCTGCAATGTTGTCTTGAGAGTCCACATGCTATAGGGTGACTTTTCCCCTTTCAATGATCTCTCTGATCAAATGATATCGTCGCAACATGTGTTTGAATTTCTGATAAGACCTGGGTTCCTTAGCCTGCGCAACAGCACCAGTGTTGTCACAGTATAAGAGCACTACACATAATCTCCTTTGCAGCTTCACTCGTAGCTATGTACTTTTCCTCTGTCACTGAATCAACAATTGTTTACTGCTTGGAACTCTTCTAGCTCACTGCGCCACCATTTAAGGTAAACACATACCCCAAAACAGATGTACTGTCATCTTGTCCATTTGAAAACTTGAGTCTGTGTAGCCCTCGAGTTTCAATTCAGACCTACCGTAGACAAGAAATACATCCTTAGTTCTTCGTAAGTACTTTAGGATATCTATCACTGCCTTCTAGTGCTCTTCTCTAGGATTCAACTAATATCTGCTTGTTACATTAAGTGTATGAGCGACATCCGGTCTAGTACATATCATACTGTACATGATAGATCCTATTGCTGAAGCATAAGGAATCTTACTCATACGGTCTCTCTCCTTAGGTGTCTTTGGGGTCTGTTTCTTGGAGAGAGATATTCCATGGCTCATCGGCTTGAGACCTCTCTTGGAATCTTCCATGCTAAACTTCTTTAGCATCGATTCAATGTAAGTTACTTGGGACAAGCTAAGCATCCTTTTAGATCTATCTCTATAGATCTTTATCCCCAAAATATAAGATGCTTCACCTAAGTCCTAATGGAGAAGTGTTTAGATAACCAAATATATTCGATTTGAGCATATGAATATCATTCGCTAATAGTAATATATAATCAACATATAATACAAGGAATTAAATAAAGCTCCCACTAACCTTCTTCTACACATATGGTTCATCCTCATTTTTGATAAAATCAAACTCTTGGATTATCTCATCAAAATGGATGTTCCATCTACAAGAAGCTTGCTTCAATCCATAAATGGATCGTTGCAGCTTACATACTTGATTTATTCCAATCGTCGAAACAAATCCCTTTGGTTGTGTCATATACACATCCTTCTCAAGTTTCCTATTGAGAAAGGCCATTTTTACGTCCATCTACCAGATTTCGTAGTTGTAGTAAGCTGCAATTGCAAGCAAAATTTGAATAGATTTGAGTATCGCTACTGGTGAGAAGGTTTCGTCATAGTCAACTCCTTGGCTTTCTTTGAAACTTTTGCAACTAGTCGGGCCTTATAGGTTTGTACCTTGCCATCTGCTCCAGTCTTTCTTTTAAAAACTCAGTTACACCCAATAAGCTTAATGCCTTCAGGTGGTGAAACCAAAGTCCATACTTGGTTTTCATACATGGAGTCCATCTCGAATTTCGTGGCTTTTAGCCACTTCTCTGAGTTTTAACTACTCATAGCCTGTTCGTAATTTAATGGATCATCATCATTTATGATGCATACCTCATCGTCATCCTCTATGATGAATCCATACCTATCAGGTATTTTCGGTACTCTCTAGATTTATGAATAGGGTGTGGTACAATAGATTCTTCCACTTGGTTAGGTACCTGACTTTGATCCGAAGTATTTTGTGGTTCTTAAACTTCTTCAAGATATATTTTACTCCCACTGACCCCTTTAAGGATAAACTCCTTTTCCAAGAAGGCAACATATTTCGCAATAAACACCTTTTGATCAGTTGGATGATAAAAATAATACCTTGTTGACCCCTTAGAAGGCTGTGTATAGTTTGGACTGATGTATCCCTCATCTCCGCATCTGTAACATTTAATTGGTGATCGTTCTCCTTCCCTAGAAACGGGTGTTGGTGCTGCTGTAGATGTCTTTCCGTTATCATTGTTGAATCTTCTCTTTTTAAAGTTGTTTCCACTTGGTTCACCTCTCCTATTAACTAGGCATTAATTACCACCAAAGTGGTTACCATTTTTGGCATGATAATTTCATCCACGCTAGTTATCACTGCTTCGATGACTGTTGCCACTGGTACAACTATTATCGTGTTGTCGGTTATTGTCTTTTGGTTGAACTGTCTCATTATCTTGCTCCAATAATTGAGCCCTATTCACAACATCTGAATACAAACAAAGTTTATGAGAAATGAGGTATTGACTAATTTTAGGTTTCAAACCTCTCAAAAATATTCGTGTCAATCGTTCCTCATTATCCACCAAATGGGATGCAAACCGGGATAATTCTGCAAACTTGGCCTCGTATTGTGATACAATCATATTGTTCTGTTCTAGTTTGACGTGGTAGGATTCTTAGGATGATGATAGTGTACTGCTATGAAGCTTATCTAACTATATATTTTGTCTTTATTAGTTAATTTGTAAGTTGATTCCTATGTTTTCTTAAATTAAGATAAAAAATCGTAGTTACATCTTCATAAATTGATTTTAATTTGACAAAATGGCTAGCAACATTTTTAATTAATTAAATTAAATTAAGATGTTAGTGATAGTCATTAATAATATTTTTGACTTTTTTAGTTAGTTAGTTATTTTTTACATCTTTGTCCTTATAATTCCATATAATAGTTTAAATAAAATATAAAATGAGTTTTTTATTTAACACATCAGCATTGACTTGCCACGTGTTCAATTCATATCATCAATTTGTGATGTGGCAATTCAATTGAACCATAGTGGAAAAAATTAAAAGTTTAATAATTTGATTGACAAAATTGAAAGGTCGATCACCGAAGTGGAATATGACCTATAGTTTAGGGTAGTAATTTATATTTAAGCCTTCTTTATTATAATATCAAATCCATCCATATCTAATATAGAAATTAAAATAATATTTCTTATGATTATTGGAATAAAATAACAATTATTTAAAGTAATGGACTTGCCCGTAGGCAGTACTAAACAATAAGTCCCTACAACTAATGCAACAACTTTTGCTCCATTTCCCATTCGTAGGATGACCTCATCCTTGTTCAGCTTTCTACTTCTGACCAGTCCCTGCATATTGTTACATATATGAGAACTACAGCCGGTATCTAATATCCAAGTAGAAGTTTGACTTTTAGAAAAATTAATTTCAATCATAAACAAACCTTGATTAGGAGTCGAAGCTTCTCCAAGCTTCTTCTACTTTTTTCTCTGCAAGGAAATCCTTGCAGTTCCTCTTCTAGTTACCCGACTTGTTGCAATGGAAGCATATTCCATTCCTAGCTGGATCAGGTTTCTTATGATAATTCATTTTTGCCTTACCCTTAGCCTTTTTGTATTTCTTCTTTTTAGAAGATACCTTAGGCCTCTTCCTTTTTTTGGAAGAATTATCCACCATTAAGACATGGTTCTTCTTGGATGAGAAGTGACCTTCAGCAATTTTCAACATGTTAAGTAACTCAGGCAAGCTGACGTCCAACTTATTCATGTAAAAATTCACAACAAATTGTGAGAAGGTGTCAAGGAGTGACTGCAAGACTAAATCTTGACTCAACTCCCCATCCATGACGAACCCAAGCTATCCAAGACGTTCAATCAGATTGATCATTTTTAGGACATGAGTCTGAATAGCAGTGCCCTCGGTCATCCAAGATCGGAAGAGCTCCTTAGATATCTCATATCTAGTAGTCCTACTTTGCTCACCATACAACTCTTAGAGGTGCATCAGTATAGTAGGAGCATCCATAGTTTCATGCTGACTCTGAATCTCGTTACTCATGAATACGAGCATGATGCATTAAGCCACATATGCATCATCATGCCTCATATTAAAAATAGCAATCTCTTCCTCAGAGGCTGTTTCTGCAACATTTGTAGGGACATACAAATTTAGGACATAAGAAATCCTTTCAGTAGTGAGAACAATTTTCAGATTCCTTAACCAATCTGTATAATTTGGTCTAGTCAGTTTGTTAGCATCTAATATGCTACACAGTGAAATTAGTGAGTGTGACATTTTCAAAAAATTTCATGTGAAAAAATAATATTTTAGCAAACTTTCATTTAATTAATTTTACCAAAATAAATTAGGTCTTGTTTTAAATTGGTATCTCCCACTATTTTCTTCAAACTATATTACTCTCATTTATATAGTTCGGCTAAATCCAATTAAAAATTTGCTAGTGAGAATAAGAATCTCATTTCAAATGTATGTAGCCGTGTGTAACATAACAAACTATATATAAATAAATAGGTAGACAACTCTTATCAATTACATCAATATGTAAATCCTTTTATTTTGCCTCTTAGAATATTATGATCAAGTGCGACACATCTGAATCATAATTATCCAAGTTAAGTCCAGCCTAACACTTCCATATATTCAAAAAGAAAGACATTGTCCTTGTGCGACACAACAAAACAACATTGTTTGATTTCTTTATAAGTATCAAATGTGATAAAATAACATCTCAAAAAAAAATTAATATAAGCCTTGTGCGACACAACAAACTTATAGTAATTTTTTTGATACTCTATTATTTTTATCATTCTAAAAGGCGACGTTTGATATTCCAAATATTTTTGAACGTTTTAGACTTAATATAATTTTTTTTGAGGGGTTTGTTATTATTTGTCTCATCTTGTTTAGCGCGCGCGCGCACACACACACACACATATATGTATATATATATATATATATATATATATATATATATATATATATATATATATATATAGTATAAGTATACATATAGAATACTATATTATACTCGGATTGATTATGAATTTTTTTCTAGTTTAGTTCATTAGAGCCACAAAATGAACCAAAAGGTCAAACCATAGGGTGCAAGAATTAAATTTAAACAAACTATTACATTTAAACTCAGGCTCCATATGGATCTTCAAGCGCTCCTTGGTCTCCAATTCTTCAAAATTTTAATACTAACTATTCCTATTACAAAACTATTTATAAAAATAGAAATCTTGATTAGTAGTCAGGGGGAAGTACATAGGAGGGGGATATAATTTACATTGAGAAAAATTAGAGAAGACGAGGTACGCAGAGCCTATTTAAGAAAACACATACATTCAACTAAAGTAGAATCCAATCACATTAGTCAATAGTCCATAATTAATCTCATTTATTATAATACATATCATCATATGCATTAATAAATAAACATCCATCTCATAAATAATAAAACCATTCCATATATGCATCGATATCATTTAATGGGTAAAAGTTTGCTAATATTTAGTTTTTAAAACAAAATATATTCTTTTATTTTAATCAAAAACCCAATCCAAATTAAACTCTTTAATTTTTTTAGCAATCTGAAATCGTATTTCAGATAAAAATATATTTATTTTAAACTTTTATCAATTAAAAAAAAACCATTTACTTCAATTGATGAAAAATAAAAATTTTTAAAATTACATAGTGGCGCGACTGCGCCCAGAATGAACTAGGACGTGGTGCGGTCGCTCCGCTCTGCGTTTTTAGTTTCTGCAGACAGGCGCGACCGAGCCCAGAATGAATTGGGGCTAGGCGAGGTAGCGACGCGTAGCAGAAACAGAAAACCTCATTTTTTGCCCAGAAAATTCGATTCAATCACATATCAATTCATACATGGAATCATAAAATCGACAATTAGCACAAAGTTTGGCTCTGATACTGCTGTTGGCATTATATATAGCGCGATTACATAATCAAATTATATAAAATAATGCAAAAACATGATAAATTGGAATTTAAAATTTTCATATAATCCCATGCCATGATCATGCTTTGTGCTTAATTATCAATATAAATGAAAAAGAAAAAGATCAGAATTATACCCTTGAAGATTCGAGCTTCCTCATGTACAAATTTAACTCCTAGTCCTTTGTGGTCTCCTTAAATACGTAGGATTGGATTTCTTTCTTTTATTAACGTTAGCCACCCAAGCGTTTAGCCTCTAGAGGTGATCCACCAAGGAAGAACAAAAACTCAAGAAGAAGGGTATTTGACTAAACCCTAGTTTTTCTTATCTCAAATAGAAAAGGTGTACTCTCCCAACTCTTGGAATAAAGTGCGTAACTTATGTCATCCTCTCTCCATAAAAAGACTTTCTTATTTATAGATATGGAGAACCCTCCTAAACTATTTAGGAATAGGGTTTTATTTAATTAATTAACTCCTCTAATTAATTAGGCTTCCTAATCTCATTAGGAATAATTAATTGAATCTTTTAATTAATTAGCCTGATAATTTTAATAGAAATAAAGTAGAGTACTTGTATTAATTAATTCTCAAACACCTTTAGGAATTAACTTAATAATAATAGTAATAACAACAATAATAATAAGACTCCTCTTATTAATTTATATTTAATATTTCTAAAATATTAAGCTATTTAATTTATTCTATCACCAAAAATTAAATTAAATACATTTAACTTATTATTACGATTATGCCATTTACTTCTTAAATAAATATTATTCCTTTTATGGTGTGACCCTTTAGGTTCTCCATCTTAAATCGATTGTGAATAAATTATGTAGAACAATTATAATCTTATTTAAATAAATAAATTAAACAATTAATTTATTTAAATAAATAATATTTATTCTACAATAAGGATAAGCCTCTTTAGCGATTAACAACTTTTCAGATAATATAGATTTCAACATTAATCATAAAAGAACCTTTGAGTGAATAGTTACCTTTGATTAAATAGTTACTATACAATTCAATCCTTCTACTTATTTTATTTAATTATATGTATTTCGATTCCCAAATGCACAACTCCGAATAAATGCAACTTAGAAACTCCTTTATAATTTCATTCCACCTTGGCCAAGGTTTCCTGGGTTGTCATTTATCGAATCAAATAGGACATATCTCTTCTTTTACTAGAAGCGGTAGATTCTTTATTGACCATTCATTATCTCCATATATAACTTATTACACCCAAACATAACATTTGATATACCCTAACGGTCTTAAAGAATAAGTCAAAGTATAATTCTTTATGTAATGAATGACAAAATCGAATTATAATGTAAATTAACTTTATTTATTTATATTGAATAAAATTATATTATATGTTTATTATCACGAGTAAGCAAGTTGAAAGTTGTTCTATAAATTAGAAAGGTTGTATGATCGTAGGATTCTGGCTACGTGCTAGAAATAAAGTGTATAAATTTCCAAGACGAAAATAAAAGCGTTTCAAAAAATTATCCGAAAAACACTATTCATCCATTTCTGTTTGGGAATTATTTTTGAATTTTTGGAAAATACATAACGATAGAATTATGAGGAAAGATGGATTATCTAATAATAATCCAGTTATGATAAATGCAGTTTTTCGCCTGCGTACTCAATTCGAGAATGTTGGAGAAAGTGAATATTTGAATAAGTAATGATTATGTATAATAAGAACGTTATTATACGGGAAAGAATACGAGTATAATACAAGGTATTGTACAAGTATATACGAAGGATAATACTGTGACGCTCCCAAATTCTGACCTCCACTTGGTCACCCGAATTCGGTTCGTCACGTTCTCATGGAATCACCATAATAACTAAAATTACACATTCACAATGAAAGATCTAATTTAGAATAATGTACAACGATTTATTATAATTATTCCCCCAAGTCTCGCAACCTACAGTGCTTAATAGATTACATAACAATATCGAATAAAGACTTATTACATAATCCTACTTAAGCTTAAACATAGTCTGGAAATAGTCTTAAAACAACATAATAGATTAAACATAAAAGGGACAAGCTAATCGGTACCCTTGCCCTTGCCCTTGTCTGCTCCAGAGACACCTCCCTGTTCTTCCTTAACTGAAAGGTTTTAATTAAGCAAGGATGAGCAAAAATTGCTCGGCAAGTAATATACAACAAGGGTGTAGGATATAATATCACAAGGTTTGAAATATCGAAGTGTCATTTCTAGGACAGTTCAAAGTTTCAGAATAATATCATGAGTAATGAATATCAGTAATTCTTGTAATAAGAACGACAATTCAATATAAATCAAATGATATATATGAATTTAACGACTATCAAGGTATCCGACTGGATAACAATTATACTGAGCAGTCATGAAGGACTATTAAACATCTACTAGAATTACCAATATTGAATTGATAACCCAAAAGAACAAGTATTATAGATGATCAGTCTATAATACTCCACGTTATGCATAACACCACAGTAATAATATATTCATGAATTGGGGTTTCTAACAACATATAATCCCCTTACCATAAGGGTTGTTCAACTCAGTTTTTAGATTTTCGCACTAATCAATTGGTTTGGACAGTTTTATAAACATGCATATAGTCTATCTGAATCAAATGGAACCGACTCTTTCATAATATTTAAGAACAATACTGTTGAGTGGGTTTTATACCCGCAAATTAGTCCCCTTTGTTGTTTATATTTTTGCCTATTTTAAATCTTTTAAGTAGCTTTTCTATGTTTATAATTGCAAATTGGTCTAGCTTTCTTGGCAATTTTCCCAGCATTGGCACCGCAGCGCTAGGATCTCGCGCCCCAGCGCTAGGATCTCGCGCCCCAGCGCCAGGTGCTCGCGCCCCAGTGCCAATGCAGGCAAAGCTTCTCTCTTCTTGCGCTTCGCTTGGCCTACACCTTGCGCCCCGGCGCCATGACCAGTGCCATGCTCGCGCCATAGTGCCATTAACGGCACCCTAGCGCCCCATGTCGCGCTCCGGCGCCACTTGTTCATCTTTTGCTCGCGCCGTAGCGCGACCTCTAGTGCCAAAAATTTAATAACCTAGAAGCAAGAGGTGGGGGTATAAAAAGAAGGCGAAGCCGCCTGCATTGAGGATGGAATATCAGACAATATCAAGGAGATCTTAGGGTAGCTTAGACTAGGAATTACTTTTCTGTCATTCTAGAAGAGAAAGAATCTATACTTCAAGGAAGAAAAGTTATTGCATCCGACCATACCTCTTTTGCACAGTGAAGAGAAGATTTGGAGACAGAACATTTCTTTACAGGAGTTTTCTTATTTCAAATCTCCCATTTATTTGTGTATTACGAATTATGGTGAATGTATTAAATATGTGTGTTAGTACCATAGTTATGAACTAACTCCATCATTAGGATTGCAATGTAACCTTTTGTTTAGCTTGATCAACTTTCTCTCCTTTTTTATATAATGAATCATTTTGGAATGGGTTGTTATATTTTGTATTTAATGACTGATTGCTTGACAGAGTTTTTGGTATTGATAATAATGGATATTGACAAATGAATGTTATTATCTAGGTTTAAATACAACAACACCTGTTATGACCATACCTATGGAATGTGTGCATAATATGCTCATAGGGTAGACATATCTCTATGTGCTGTGTATGACCTTGAGACTTAGCTTAATGACCTTGACCGAGTTATTGTCACCAATAGACATATTGTGTTTTAGCCGGTTAGGGATGTGCATTTGACCTTCGGCAGAAGCTTACGCGTAATTACTTTTCTCGGTTGACCATTCCTTGATTCGTTTGTAACGTGGAGAGTTAGGTGATTAGGCGACGCATTAGGGGAGTTGTAATCCTATCTAGACTTCCTAGCACAACCATTTCTCTTGTCTTTCAGTTTTAAGCATATAGTTTAACCAACATCGTAATTTACTTGTTTAGATAAGATTAGTAGCGACTTTACCTTAGTAGTTGTTTTCCTTTAAGACTTTGTCCTCGTGGGTTCGACACTTTACTTCCTTATATTACTTGTGGACCGCGTATGCTTGCGCGCGATTTGGCAATAGCCAAATCGATCAACAAATTTTTGGCGCCGTTGTCGGGGGCTTAGTTTTATTTGTTATCCAATATTAACACTAAGTCATTACAAATCTTAATTTAAACTGATTCTTCTGTTTAACTTTCTTTTCAGGGAGTCTTTGCTGTTTATGCCACCTCGAAGGGGACGGAACATAATACATCTCTATCCTGAGGTTGACAGAACATATAGAAGACCGTGAAGAGAAAACTCTCGGGACAGACCTACTCCTATCAGAATGGCTGAGGAACTTCATAAATCTCTAAGGGAGTATGTCATGCCTCAAATCAACGATATCCAGGCGAGCATTCTAAGGCCCGCCATCCAAGCTAACAATTTTGAGATCAAACCGGGCACCATTCAAATGTGCACCAATATTCTGTTTGGGGGACTACCGAATGATGATCCCAATGATCACTTGATAAACTTTGTGGAGATTTGCGATACATTCAAAACCAACGGGGTGTCTGACGATGCCATCAGACTACGGTTGTTTCCATTCACTTTGAAGGACAAGGCAAAGAGCTGGCTGCACTCACTTCCGCCAGGCTCCATCACCACATGGGCTGACTTGGCCCAAAAGATCGTGGCAAAGTTCTTTCCACCCGCCAAAACCGCACGGCTCAGGCATGAAATTACCTCATTCATCCAGTTCGATTCAGAATCTTTATATGACTCGTGGGAGCGATTCAAGGGCCTTCTATGGAAATGCCCTCACCATGGATTGCCAGAATGGCTTCTGTGAGAACCCAAAATTTCACATAATTTAAAATTTTTGAATAATTTTTTTTAATGAAAGTATTTGAATCATATAAGTGTATATGATAATTAAGCTAGATAGTTAAACTAAGAAGTATACTTAATCATTTTCAAGGAAGAGTAATGAAAGTTATGTAAGAAATTAACATAGCTTGAATGTTAGCCTTGATTACTAAATTAAAAGAATTTACAATCCTTAAGTAATTGATTATTGATATGAGTATGTATGTGTTTATAACTTATTAAGTCAATTTGTGATAATAAGTTAATAAACTAGGAGAAATATGTTAGGACATATGTGAATTAAGTACGTGATCGCGTAAATATGTATTTTATAATGTGTGTACATTTATTCTGTAAAGAGATGAAGAATAAAGTTATGTAACCTAATGCATATGTTAGGTATGATAATTAAATAACCTAATGGGTTATGATTTAAGAGAATGATAGTATATAAAAGCATTTACTAATCCTTAGAGATTTATTTTATACGTCTCTATTAATTAATTTTATAACCTAGGAATATCAAGTCTAATTGGGTTATGAAAATTAAAGATATGTGAGAAAGGAATTAAATTACTAATGTGTGTAAGGAGACCCTAACTAAATGATTAGGGTATGATCAAGATTAAAATATGAGACTAATATGATATTAAGGCCCAAAGAATTTATTTGTGGCCCAAGTGTTTATTTGAGCAAGAGGCTTGTGGCTATTTGATTTAATAGCAATTAAATTATTGAGTTAGCCCAATATTTAATATAAAGGGCAAGTTTAGTGATGACCCAATTTATTTGGTGGAGGTGCCCAATCTCATTTTAATTAGTAGGCAAATGAATAAGAAAGTGCAAGCCCAAAAAGAAATAAAAAGGGAGCCGAAACTTGATCCAATTATAAGGAGGGGTATTATTGTCATTATATAAGCATAAAGGGAAACCAAACTTGGACAAAAATTTAGCCACATGGCAGGACATCTTAGGGAGAGAAAAGGAAGCATGTGATGTAATGATTATCCTACTTTAGTGGGTGAACAACTTGGATTAGGTGTCATCCATTTAATGGAAACAACACATTTAGTTAATCTTGCAAGAAACAATTTATATGAGAGAGAGAGAGAAGTCAAGGATGTGGTGTAATGATTTCATTTTACTAACTCACACCAACTCTTCACATGTGTCAAGTTTCTATTAAACCAACACTTATAACCAATCTTGCAAGAAGTATTTTGCTAAGGCTACAAGCAACCACCAATGACTAGGAGAGAGAAGAATGAGAGATCTTGAAAGATTATATACATACATATATTATATTTTTTCCCATTATAAATACCTCATTTAATTATCTAGAAAAAGTTTTTCTTTACTTTTAACTCCTAGATCGCTAAGAACAAAACAAAGAGAGAGAGAGAGAGAGAGAGACCAAAGAGAGAGTTCGGTCAAGAGAGAAGAAGAGAGAGAGGGAGAGTTTTGTAAGTTTTCAAGTTCCATAATCTAGGTATTAGAAAGAAGAAGAAGAGGAATCAAGAGAAGGTATAAGAAATCCCTACTTTTATAGTTTAATTTCTCTTTGTGATGATTTGAGTTTTAATTTTTGTAAAATTATGATCTTGAGGTTTAAAACCTTAGATCTTGGTGTTTAAAAGTGTTTTATGTTTAGATCCAACTCTTTTGTAGTTCAAAAGTTGAATCTAAACTAAGAAATATGAGTTATGTTTTTCAAAAGATTGAAAATAAAATTTTGCTTTGCTTTTGTTGTGTTTGATCTTGTGTTTGTTAATTATTTGGTGAATTAAACCATGGATCATGTTAGATCCATGAGTATATGAGTTATTTTGAGTTAATATGATGAGTTATGTTAGTTTTATGAGAGATCGTGAAAGTTTTCATACAAAACATAAAGAGTTGAAAAATAGATTTTTGAGAAAACAAAGTATGATATGGAAATGACCACATCTCTCATTCTACTTTGAATTTTTGAGTGTTGTCAATTTCTGGAGTTAGATATATGGGCTTCTAATATATTCAAGTGGAATCACTAAAAAATGATTTATAGATTTTCATGTGGAATGATTTTGGTAAAGGATGAAAAATAAGAAAATGCTTAAAAAGCTGCTGCCCAAAATATTGGAAGGGCTGTTTTGGCCACTTATTTAATGAAATAAAATCCGGCCTTTTGGGGGATGAAAATATATGGGATAAAGTAAGTTGTGTCCAAAAATGAGCTCATTCCGACTTAAAATGAGCAAGTTATGACTATTTTAATTTTTGCGTTTTCTCGATGAAAATCGTAATAACCGGAGTTGTATAACTCCGATAGCCTTGAAATTTAAACTGTAAGCTCACGTTAACATGTGTAATATTCCGCCAAGAGTTGGGAATTTTTGGAGTTAAGTACGAGGTATCTAATTTCTTAAGGAATTAACTAGAAATTGATTTTTGAAAAATACTTGAGGGAGTTGAAAAATTCCAGAAAAATACTTTTTGTGTATGGAATATATGTATATATGATTGGCCAAAAGATTAGAAAAAAATAAGCTGATTTCATATTTTCGTGAATAGTGTATTTCAGCTTCCCGAAATGAACATTTCAGGTTGCTGAAAAGGGAAACTGAAATGTCAGGAAGTGAAGTCAGTTTTGTTTTAGCTTGCTGAAATAGAAACTGAAATGATATATTAAGTCTACTTAGTTCATAAATAGTTTGTCAAGTTATATTACGAACTTATAAATGAACGAGTAAGTGTTAAGTCTAAGATATTATAGTGTACTCACTAATGATAGGTTATGTGATTTCATGTTAAATTTCTATGAGTAAGATATGTGATGCTAATTAAGAGATCGATTTTATCAACGATAGGTCTTACAAAAGAAGTTAACTTAAATTGCGTAGTAGTAGTCAACGAATCAGGCAAGTTCCTAACTCAACTTGAGTTACTATTTTTCAATTATTGTAGTGAATAATTATTGATAGCTATTCACATCATTAATGATTATTGTAATTCGCACGTAGTGCAATTGATTCTTATTCTATTATTTGAATTGTTTATAAATCATGTCTCAGCTAATTGTTTTGGCAAGACTAATATTTGTTAAAGCATGAAATGTTCTATTTATTATGAACTGAATTATTATTGGAAGATCTATGCCATTGGTTTCGGCTAGATTAGTATTGTTATTAATTATTGAAATCATAGTATTTCTTTGAAAGTAATCCAAGCCATATTGTTGTGGTACGGACTCGTGATGTAAGACTGAGATGAACAAATTTTAATGTCGTAAATCGACCTATGAGCTATTATTGAGTATTATGCATAATATAGGGTACAAAGGAGTTGGCCACTCCAGGTACTTGCAGAAGAGTATAGTTTAGTTTTTATAACTAATTTATATTCTCGTGGAATAATTTAGTTTTAATAACTAAATGATTCCTCTAGTAGTTCATGATCCTTTTGTGATCACTCAGCATGAAATCTGGGTATATCCTACTTTATTGAATATTGTTGCAGTATTGTTAATTCTTATTATTCAATTGAATATTATTGAATCTTTGAAAGAATTTTACTCTTTCATCTTTGATATGTTATTCAGTATGAAATGGGAGAAAGTTTATTATTGAGATTGAATTATTATTCAGCTACTTCGAAATCTTTTGATTATTGTTGAAGTTCTAAAGAAGCTAGACTCTTCTATTCATGATATATATCATTTGTTGTATATTTTAACTTGTTGGGCAAACTCGTTGCTCACTCTTGCTTAAATAAAATATTTCAGTTAATGCCGATGTAGCAGAAGGTTCTAATAGGGACAAAGGCAAAGGCAAGGCTCAAGAGTAGTTAATGTCAACTTTTAATAGTTATGTTTTATTATGTAATTAAGTATGTAGACCTTTTGATTATATAAGGGTAAGTAAGTTATGCTAAGGTTAGTTAACATGGGATACTGTTATAAGTTGTATTAAGGAATATTATGAATGATGTTTTTCATTAATGAATGAGTAGTTAGATGTGTTATATATGATGGATCGTGAGCACCAAATCTGAGGTTAGGGAACCCGAATTTGGGGATGTCACAAGTTGGTATCAAAGCTGTAGGTTATAAACCTTAGGTCGGGGGGTGGGGGAAGCCTTAGGAATATAACCATAAATAGGATAGACAAAAATCGTTTAGAGTTCTAAGTGATGGATTAGGAAAATTCATCAATAGTAAGATATGGGGACACTCAGTGTTTATGGATTATGTTTGATAGTGATGTACTAATGAACTTATTTAAAATTGCTGACAGGATGTCAGGAGATGATAAGTTGGTTATGAAAGTGTTAGCAGCTGCACCAATGCCATTAGCCGAGGTGCCAGCTCAGAGTGAGTCAGTTGAGGAAGTTTTAAGAGACGAACCTGCGATAAATCTAGCAAGCGATCATGACGAGTACCCCGAGATGGAGCTGGATGAAGAGGAAGAAGTATATTCCAAAGAAACTAAGGTGGAGCTAGAAATAAAGATCAAAGATGGGGAAGAAGGCAAAGTAGCAATCGAAGAAGGTCAAGCATCTGCGGAAGTTCAAGATTTAAGGACTAAAGTACTTCTCCTGGAGGGATTATGGAAGACAGAAAGAGCATTACGCGAGATGACAGAAGAGCAACATAATCTGAAGGCACAAGTCGATAGAATGAGGGTTAAGGGTAATGTATCATCTAAAGATATAAGTAAGGAAAAGAAGGGTAATAAAAGGAAAAAGAACAACGATAGTGACAACAACTCAGAGAATTCGCATTCAAAGGAGAAACACGCATGTGGAAAGTATGGAAAGAACCATTCGAGGGAATGTATGTGGGATAAGAATGTGTGTTATAATTATGGTCAAGAAGGACATCTATTACCAAATTGTCCTAAACCAAAGAAAGGAGGATGTTTTGCATGTGGTGGAATGGGTCATAGGGTTAAGACTTGTCTAAAAAGAAGACAAATGGAGGAAGTGGACGGAAGAATGATTAAGTGTTAGGAGTATAATCTTTTGGAGTATAATATTCGCTTTGGTATGAATATCAAGATAATTTTTTTATGTCTCAACTTTTTGTGTAAAGTTGTAGTAATGAATCCCGACCTTTGTCACACGGGGATAATAATTGTTTGTAGTAGTTTGCACTATGTACCGAAAAGTACTATGTACTATTTGCATGAATGTAAATGCAATGATATGATTATATGTTTGAATAAGTAATTAAATTATGAGAATTAAATTATTAAGATGATTATCTGAAGAATATGATAATTTAGTAAGCTGGATTAAATAATCCAGGAAGCTAAAATTGGTTTAAGTTTAAAATTTTGACTACTATTAATAAGATGTTGCATAAAGACAAAGTATTAATGTAAGTCTGTAATTCATTAGATAACGCCAAGACGACAAAATCGTAACCAAAGGGAGGAACGGTCTGTGAATAATGAAGGAGATCAAGCTGATCCAATGCAGAACTTCACAGACATGCTAGCTCAAGCTATGCAAACTAGATCCCCGGTAGCAAGAAATCGACCAGCTAATCAATTAGCTAACTTTAAAGACTTTAAGGCCGTAGGACCGTCGAAATTCAAGGGAACCATTGACCCTATAGAAGCCCAAACATGGGTAAATGAGATGGAGAAAGCTTTTGTTATTTCTAGAGTAGCGGAGGAGCAAAAGACAGATTTTGCTACCTATTTGATGAAGGGTGAGGCGAATTACTGGTGGGAGACAAACAAAGCTAGAGCTGGTGCAACAGTAGTAACTTGGACAAGGTTTAAGGAGTTATTTTTCAAAAATTATTTCTCAGAAAGTATGCAAGCAAGAATGGAAGTAAACTTTTTGGAGTTGAAGCAGGAGAATATGTCGGTTGCAGAATACGCCGCCAAATTCAACGAACTAGCGAGATTTGCTCCGCATCGGGTGGACACTGAAGTAAGAAATGCGCGAAGGTTTGAAAATGGACTGAAGCCAGGGATATATAGCAAGGTAGCTATGTTGCAGATTAAGACATTTTCGTCCCTGTTGGAAAAAGCAATCATCGCCGAAGGAGGAAGTGAAGCTGTGTCAAGGTATCATCAAGAGAAGAAGAAAAAGACAAATGAAGGAGGTAACAGTGGAGGAAGTAACTATAATAAGCGTAAGTGGAAGGACAGTACTGAATCTGGAGACAAGTCAGGAGATAATAGGAAGAAAGGTGAGGCATGTGCAAATTGCGGTAAAAAGCATCAGGGAGTATGTTTGAAGGGAAAAGGAGTGTGTTTTAACTGTGGACAAGAGGGACACATCTCTCCAAATTGTCCAAGTCCAAAGAAGATACCATGTTGTTTTTCATGTGGATCGCTAGATCATCAAATTCGTAACTGTCCAAAGAAGGATACAGAAAGGGGAAGCAACAATAGAGGAAACAGTAGTGGAACACTGGCGATCAAAGGACCTGCTCAGCCGGGAAGACTGACAGCGCGAACGTTCAACATGACATTGCAAGATGCAGTAGCTGCCCGGGAGGTGGTGACAGGTAATGATTTAGTTGAATAAATGAATTACGCGAGAAATATTGGGTAGATATAGATGTGAATGGTTTTCTTTTATAGATCCCAAGTCACAAGTTAGTATATGAAACACAAATTATTATTGTGTTGATATAAATGAATTGATGATAAAACTTTAAAAGATATTAGAGAGTAAGAAAGCGGTGATTCCGAGGACGGAATCCTTATAAGGAGGGGAGAATGTGAGAACCCAGAATTTCACATAATTTAAAATTTTTGAATAATTTTTTTTAATGAAAGTATTTGAATCATATAAGTGTATATGATAATTAAGCTAGATAGTTAAACTAAGAAGTATACTTAATCATTTTCAAGGAAGAGTAATGAAAGTTATGTAAGAAATTAACATAGCTTGAATGTTAGCCTTGATTACTAAATTAAAAGGATTTACAATCCTTAAGTAATTGATTATTGATATGAGTATGTATGTGTTTATAACTTATTAAGTCAATTTGTGATAATAAGTTAATAAACTAGGAGAAATATGTTAGGACATATGTGAATTAAGTACGTGATCGCGTAAATATGTATTTTATAATGTGTGTACATTTATTCTGTAAAGAGATGAAGAATAAAGTTATGTAACCTAATGCATTTGTTAAGTATGATAATTAAATAACCTAATGGGTTATGATTTAAGAGAATGATAGTATATAAAAGCATATACTAATCCTTAGAGATTTATTTTATACGTCTCTATTAATTAATTTTATAACCTAGGAATAGCAAGTCTAATTGGGTTATGAAAATTAAAGATATGTGAGTAAGGAATTAAATTACTAATGTGTGTAAGGAGACCCTAACTAAATGATTAGAGTATGATCAAGATTAAAATATGGGACTAATATGATATTAAGGCCCAAAGAATTTATTTGTGGCCCACGTGTTTATTTGAGCAAGAGGCTTGTGGCTATTTGATTTAATAGCAATTAAATTATTGAGTTAGCCCAATATTTAATATAAAGGGCAAGTTTAGTGATGACCCAATTTATTTGGTGGAGGAGCCAATCTCATTTTAATTAGTAGGCAAAGGAATAAGAAAGTGCAAGTCCAAAAAGAAATAAAAAGGGAGCCCAAGCTTAACCCAATTATAAGGAGGGGTATTATTGTCATTATATAAGCATAAAAGGAAACCAAACTTGGACAAAAATTTAGCCACATGGCCGGACATCTTAGGGAGAGAAAAGGAAGCATGTGATGTAATGATTATCCTACTTTAGTGGGTGAACAACTTGGATTAGGTGTCATCCATTTAATGAAAACAACACATTTAGTTAATCTTGCAAGAAACAATTTATATGAGAGAGAGAGAAGTCAAGGATGTGGTGTAATGATTTCATTTTACTAACTCACACCAACTCTTCACATGTGTCAAGTTTCTATTAAACCAACACTTATAACCAATCTTGCAAGCAACATTTTGCTAAAGCTACAAGCAACCACCAATGACTAAGAGAGAGAAGAATGAGAGATCTTGGAAGATTATATACATACATATATTATATTTTTCCTCATTATAAATACCTCATTTAATTATCTAGCAAAAGTTTTTCTTTACTTTTAACTCCTAGAGAGCTAAGAACAAAACAGAGAGAGAGAGAGAGAGCAAAGAGAGAGTTCGGTCAAGAGAGAAGAAGAGAGAGAGGGAGAGTTTTGTAAGTTTCCAAGTTCTATAATCTAGGTATTAGAAAGAAAAAGAAGAGGAATCAAGAGAAGGTATAAGAAATCCCTACTTTTATAGTTTAATTTCTCTTTGTGATGATTTGAGTTTTGATTTTTGTAAAATTATGATCTTGAGGTTTAAAACCTTAGATCTTGGTGTTTAAAAGTGTTTTATGTTTAGATCCAACTCTTTTGTAGTTCAAAAGTTGAAGCTAAACTAAGAAATATGAGTTAGGTTTTTCAAAAGATTGAAAATAAAATTTTGCTTTGCTTTTGTTGTGTTTGGTCTTGTGTTTGTTGATTATTTGGTGAATTAAACCATGGATCATGTTAGATCCATCAGTATATGAGTTATTTTGAGTTAATATGATGAGTTATGTTAGTTTTATGAGAGATCATGAAAGTTTTCATACAAAACATAAAGAGTTGAAAAACAGATTTTTGAGAAAATAAAGTATGATATGGAAATAACCACATCTCTCATTCTACTTTGAATTTTTGAGTGTGGTTAATTTCTGGAGTTAGATATATGAGTCTTCTAATATATCCAAGTGGAATCACTGAAAAAGGATTTGTAGATTTTCGTGTGGAATGATTTTGGTAAAGGATGAAAAATAAGAAAATGCTTAAAAAGCTGCTGCCCAAAATATTGGAAGGGCTGTTTTCGCCACTTATTTAATGAAATAAAATACGGCCTTTTGGGGGATGAAAATATATGGGATAAAGTAGGTTGTGTCCAAAAATGAGCTCATTCTGACTTAAAATGAACAAGTTATGACTATTTCAATTTTTGCGTTATCCCGACAAAAATTACTATAACCGGAGTTGTATAACTCCGATGGCCTTGAAATTTAAACTGTAAGCTCACGTTAACATGTGTAAGATCCCGCCAAGAGTTGGGAATTTTTGGAGTTAAGTACGAGGTAGCTAATTTCTTAAGGAATTAACTAGAAATTGATTTTTGAAAAATACTTGAGGGAGTTGAAAAATTCCAGAAAAATACTTTTTGTGTATGGAATATATGTATATATGATTGGCCAAAAGATTAGAAAAAAATAAGTTGATTTCATATTTTCATGAATAGTGTATTTCAGCTTCCCGAAATGAACATTTCTGGTTGCTGAAAAGGGAAACTGAAATGTCAGGAAGTGAAGTCAGTTTTGTTTTAGCTTGCTGAAATAGAAACTGAAATGATATATTAAGTCTACTTAGTTCATAAATAGTTTGTCAAGTTATATTACGAACTTATAAATGAACAAGTAAGTGTTAAGTCTAAGATATTATAGTGTACTCACTAAGGATAAGTTATGTGATTTCATGTTAAATTGCTATGAGTAAGATATGTGATGCTAATTAAGAGATCGATTTTATCAATGACATGTCTTACAAAAGAAGTTAACTTAAATTGCGTAGCAGTAGTCAACGAATCTGGCAAGTTCCTAACTCAACTTGAGTTACTATTTTTCAAGCATTGTAGTGAAAAATTATTGATAGTTATTCACATCTATAATGATTATTGTAATTCGTACGTAGTGCAATTGATTCTTATTATATTATTTGAATTGTTTATAAATCATGTCTCAGCTAATTGTTTTGGGAGACTAATATTTGTTAAAGCATGAAATGTTCTATTTATTATGAACTGAATTATTATTGGAAGATCTATGCCATTGGTTTCGGCTAGATTAGTGTTGTTATTAATTATTGAAATCATAGTATTTATTTGAAAGTAATCCAAGCCATATTGTTGTGGTACGGACTCGTGATGTAAGACTGAGATGAACAAATTTTAATGTCGTAAAACGACCTATGCGCTATTATTGAGTATTATGCATAATATAGGGTACAAAGGAGTTGGCCACTCCAGGTACTTGCAGAAGAGTATAGTTTAGTTTTTATAACTAATTTATATTCTTGTGGAATAATATAGTTTTAATAACTAAATGATTCCTCTAGTAGTTCATGATCCTTTTGTGATCACTCAGCATGAAATCTGGGTATATTCCACTTTATTGAATATTGTTGCAGTATTGTTAATTCTTATTATTCAATTGAATATTATTGAATCTTTGAAAGAATTTTACTCTTTCATCTTTGATATGTTATTCAGTATGAAATGGGAGAAAATTTTATTATTGAGATTGAATTATTATTCAGCTACTTCGAAATCTTTTGATTATTGTTGAAGTTCTAAAGATGCTAGACTCTTCTATTCATGATATATATCATTTGTTGTATATTTTAACTTGCTGGGCAAACTCGTTGCTCACTCTTGCTTAAATAAAATATTTCAGTTAATGCCGTTGTAGCTGAAGGTTCTAATAGGGACAAAGGCAAAGGCAAGGCTCAAGAGTAGTTAATGTCAACTTTTAATAGTTATGTTTTATTATGTAATTAAGTATGTAAACCTTTTGATTATATAAGGGTAAGTAAGTTATGCTAAGGTTAGTTAACCTGGGATAGTGTTATAAGTTGTATTAAGGAATATTATGAATGATGTTTTTCATTAATGAATGAGTAGTTAGATGTGTTATGTATGATGGATCGTGAGCACCAAACCCGATGTTAGGGAACCCGAATTTGGGGGCGTCATAGCTTCCTATCCAGACCTTTTATAATGGGCTATCCGGACCTACTCGTTCGAGTATTGATGCCGCTTCTAGAGGGGCATTCATGTCTAAACATCACACAGCGGGGTATGAACTAGTGGAAACAATGGCGGCCAATAATTATCAATGGCCAAATGATAGGCAAGCCCCTAGGAGAGCAGCGGGGGTATATGAGGTTGACTCGTTCACATCATTAGCAGCTCAGGTTGCAGCACTAACGAAACGGCTAGATACCATGGAAGTATCAGTAGTGCTGAATGTGCAGAGTGTAGCAATCTAGAGTGAATTGTGTCAAGGGAGCCACTCTACTGATCAATGCGCGATATGCCCTGAGTCAGTTCAATTTGTTTCCAACTACGGGTGGTAACAAAATACAAATCTTCCCACTCATTACCACCCGGGGTTAAGAAATCATCCAAACTTCTCATGGAGCAATAACAACAATAACAGTAACAATCGAAATCAACCATAACCTTCATCTGCCAGGTCGAACTATGCTAACCCCCCTGGGTTCCCATCTCAGAATTAGTTCACCCCACAGCATCAGAACACTCACAATCAATTCCACCAACCACCTCCTCAATAGGAGAAGAAACCAAGTTTAGAAGATCTCCTGTCAAAGTACATAGCCCAGAATGAAACTCGAAGCAACAATCAAGAGGCTTCCATTAGAAATCTTGAAGTATAGATGGGACAATTGGCTTCTGCCTTAAACAGTCGTTCACAAGGCACATTGCCTAGTGGCACTGATGTCAACCCGAAATGGGAAGGCAAGGAACAGTGTAAAGTAGTGACCCTTAGAAGTGGGAGAACTACTAAGGAACAAAGTGGAGAGAGTGCTCCTGTGGAAGAATTAGTGACTGAAAAGGAACCTCCAGTGGTGGAGAATACTGAGACATTAGCGGGTGAAGGAAGTAGACAAGATAGCCCTTCAACACCATCTGCTCCTGTGAGCATGGTCAATCAGCCTCTCCCTCAGTTACCTTTCCCCCAGCAGTTGCAGAAACAGAAGCTGGATAAGCAGTTTTCCAAATTCTTGGAGGTGTTCAAAAGACTGCACATTAATATTCCAGTCACGGAGGCATTGGAGGGAATACCTAGTTATGTCAAGTTTATGAAGGACATTCTGTCCAAGAAGTGAAAGATGGGAGATTACGAAACTGTGGCACTGACAGAGGAGTGTAGTGCCATCCTTCAAATCAAGCTTCCACCAAAGCTAAAAGATCCGGGGAGCTTTACAATTCTGTGCACTATTGGGGACCAGTTTATTTGCAAAGCTCTTTGTGATTTAGGGGCTAGCATCAACTTGATGCCTCTCTCTATTTATAAGAAGCTGGGCCTAAATGAAGCCAAGCCTACAAGCGTCACTTTGCAATTGGCTGACAGGTCTCTGACATACCCGAAGGGAATTATGGAGGATGTGCTAGTGAAGGTTGATAAGTTCATATTTTTAACGGATTTCATAGTCCTTGACTGTGAGGAGGATAGGGAGGTCCCGATAATATTGGGAAGGCCGTTCTTAGCAACTGGGAGGACCCTGATCGATGTCAAAAAAGGGGAGTTAACAATGAGAGTTCATGATCAGGAAGTGACATTCAATGTCTTCCGATCAATGAAGTATCCTAATACACCTGAGGATTGCTTCCAGTTTTAATACAATTGATAAGTCAGTGAAGGGGGTATTCTCAGAAACTTGCATTCAAGACCCTCTAGAAGCTACATTAACTGGGGCTAGTACTACGGAAGAGCCCTCATATGTGGAATGTGCCTTGTGGCTCAATGAACCTTAAAGATCGAAGCAATTCCACCGACAGTTCGAGTCTCTGAATGATAATGAGGCATCTACTTCCAAGGCTCAGCCGTCAATCATCGAGCCTCCGGTCCTTGATCTTAAACCTTTGCCTGCTCACCTGAGGTATGCTTATTTAGGAAATTCATCTTCATTACCTGTGATAATTTCTGCTTCTCTAACCAAGTATCAAGAAGAAAAGTTGTTGCTTGTGCTCAAGAAGTACAAAACAACCTTGGGGTGGTCTATTGCCGATATAAAAGGGATCAGCCCGACTCTATGCATGCATAAAATCCTGTTAGAGGAAGGCTCAAAGCCATCTATAGAGCATCAGAGGAGGCTAAATCCCATTATGAAAGAGGTCGTCCGGAAAGAGATCATTAAGTTGCTAGATGCGGGCATTATCTACCCTATCTCTGATAGCCTGTGGGTTAGCCTAATCCAGTGTGTGCCCAAGAAAGGCAGGATGACAGTTGTATACAATGAGAACAACGAACTGATTCCCACCAGGACAATGACCGGGTGGAGAGTGTGCATGGATTACAGGAAACTCAACAAATCGACCTGTAAGGATCACTTTCCCCTTCCTTTCATTGATCAAATGCTTGTCCGGTTGGCTGGGCACCAATTTTATTGCTTGCTTGATGGGTACTCGGGGTACAATCAGATTTCTATTGCTCCTGAAGATCAGGAGAAAACGACGTTCACATGCCCATATGGGACTTTTGCCTTTCAGAAAATATCGTTTGGCCTATGTAATGCTCCTGCAACATTTCAGCGGTGTATGATGTCAATCTTCTCTGACATGGTTGAAAAGACCTTGGAGGTCTTCATGGATGACTTCTCGGTATTTGGAAGCTCGTTTGATAATTGCTTAACAAATCTGACTGTCGTTCTCCACCGATGTGTCGAAACCAACCTGGTGCTTAATTGGGAGAAGTGTCACTTCATGGTTGAAGAGGGCATTATTTTGGGCCATTGGGTTTCTATAGGCGGAATTGAGGTTGATAAAGAAAGATAGATGTGATCAATAACCTGCCACTGCTCACCTCACTGAAAGGGGTAAGGAGTTTTCTTGGGCATGCCGGGTTGTACAGAAGGTTTATCCAGGACTTCTCACGAAATACCAAACCATTGTGCACTCTATTGGAAAAGGACATGCCTTTTCAATTTGATGAGGCCTGCTTGAGTACCTTTGAGTTATTAAAGAAAAGACTTGTCACGGCACCTATTGTGATAGCTCCAGACTGGACTTACCCTTTTGAGCTAATGTGCGATGCCAGCGACTTTGCAATCGGGGCAGTGTTGGGCCAGAGAAGGGAGAAGGTTTTCCACACAATTTACTATGTCGGCAAGACATTAACTGATGCTTAGTTAAATTATACCACCATTGAGAAGGAGCTGCTGGCAGTAGTCTATTCTTTTGACAAGTTTCGTTCCTATCTCATTGGAACAAAGGTGATTGTATACACCGATCACTCGGCAATCAAGTATTTGATAGAAAAGAAGGATGCTAAGCCGAGATTGATACGGTGGGTTCTGCTTCTCCAGGAGTTTGATTTGGAAATCTGAGATAAGAAGAGGACAAAAAATCAAGTTACCGATCACTTGTCAAGATTGGAAAACACCACGCCCTCGGGAGATGCCGACAAAGCCATAAATGACTTCTTCCCGGACGAGCAACTTTTTGTTGTAAATGGTAAAGTTTCGTGGTATGCGGACTTCGCCAATTACGTCGCGTGCCAAGTGCTTCCCCAAAATCTGAGTTATCAACAAAAGAAGAAATTCCAAGCAGATGCTAAGCAATATCTGTGGGATGAACCCTTCTTGTTCAAGCAATGTTCTGATCAGATTCTGCGAAGATGTTTACCGGAAGAAGAAATTAAAGGTGTGCTACATCACTGCCATTCTTCAAACTATAGAGGTCATTTTGGAGGCCAACGAACTGCAACTAAAGTGCTTCAGTCGGGATTTTACGGGCCCACCCTATTCAAAGATGCACACACATACGTTTTACACTGCGACAGATGCCAAAGGGTGGGCACTATATCAAGACGGCATGAGCTACCACTGCAGAATATTTTGGAGGTGGAATTATTTGATGTATGGGGCATTGACTTTATGGGTCCATTCTCGTCCTCTTTCAACAATCTCTACATCCTTGTGGTAGTGGATTATGTCTCAAAGTGGGTGGAAGCAGTCGATTTGCCGACAAATGATGCTAAGGTGGTGCTTAAGTTCCTTAAGAAGAATATTTTCACCCATTTTGGAACACCTCGGGCTATCATTAGCGATGAAGGGTTGCACTTTTTTAACAAATATTTTGAAGCCCTTCTAGACAAGTATCGGGTGACTCATAACATTGCCACTACTTACCACCCACAGACCAGCGGTCAAGCTGAAATATCAAATCGAGAAGTGAAACGAATCTTGGAAAAGATTGTAAACCCAAATCGTAAGGACTGGTCTAAGAAGCTTGATGATGCATTGTGGGCCTACGGCACAACTTATAAAACACCTATCGAAATGTCTTCGTATAGGCTTGTCTATGGTAAGGCATGCCATCTTCCAGTTGAATTGGAGCACAACGCTTATTGGGCTATTCAGAAGCTCAACTTTGATCTTGAGGCAGCCGGCGAAAAGCGACTGCTGCAACTGAATGAATTAGATGAGTTTCGTCTGCAAGCATATGAAAATGCTAAGTTATACAAGGAGAAGACCAAGAGGTGGCATGACAAGAAAATCCTTGATAGACACTTTAAACCGGGCCAGAAGGTTCTTCTTTTAAATTCCCGACTAAAGTTATTTCTGGCAAAGCTTAAGTCCCGATGGTCGGGCCCCTTTACAATTGCCAAGGTTTATCCTTATGGGTGAAAGAGGTTGAGGACCCAAATTTTGACACAACCTTCAAAGTCAATGGGTAAAGATTAAAACATTACTAGGGCGACGAAGTCGATCGGCAGAACATCTCCATTACATTGGGAGACCCGGTGTAAGACGGGAAGCAGTCAAGCCGATGACTCTAAATCAAGCGCTTGATGGCAGGCATCCCCATCTCAGTATTAACCAAATTATTTTTATCCTTATTGCCTAAGTCTCATTTTGATTTTCCAGCTAGTGTCTGTAGTGTAGTTTTTAGTATAGTGGTGGTCTGTCAGTTTGTTTTTGTTTCTCAGCAGTTAGATTTGAAATTCCTGTCTGTACTGTTTGTTTTTGTTATGCATGTTATTAGTTTCTGCTTCAGGTTGTCCTTAGCTAGAGCTTATCAATATTGTGTTAGTTCTGATTTCTGATATATAGTGCTTGTTTGTGCAGGATTTTGTCCAGCTTAGAAATTCTTAGAGTGGCACCCCAGCGCCATGTATGACGCCCCAGTGCCGATTATGGCACCCCAACGCTTCTTCCTCGCGCCCCAGCGCCAAAGCTAACCAAAGCTTCTGTCGAGTCGCGCCCCATTCAAACGGACTCTCGCGCCCCGGCGTCACTGCAGCGCCGATTATGGCGCCCAAGCGCCATGGGGGTTTGCTTCCGCGCCCCGATGCCCTGCCCCGCGCCTCGGCGCCGATAGCGTGTTTTGTGATTAAAGCGAGGCGTTTCACTTAAAATTGTAGCATAACTCCCCTCCTTCATATCAGTTCCATCATATCAATTCCAAGCGACACCTCTCCTTTTCCAGACGCCTTCTCCACTCCCAGAGCCGTTAGACAGCCCTACCGTCGGTAGTTTATGACCGTTCGTTCTCGTCATCTTTAAAAGCCGAGCATAGCCAAGCAAAAAGGTATAGCTTATCTTCCGTAATCTTCTACACCTAAATTATGGCTTCAAAGCGTCCGAGAACTAGCATCGGCTCCCTTCCTCCATCCTCCTCCCGAAGCCACATTACCCCTTGGGATCCTGTAAAATTCCCTTTTGAGGAGGCTTATAAGCGCTACACCCAAAATTTTAAGTCACGTAGTCTGGTGCCCGAGCGTGGCCTTAGGCCCGATGATAAACTAGATGGCCAGATGAATGCCATGATTAGTGCAATGAAGTGGGTGCACTTCACAAAACCGCTGGAATCCGCTGTGGTAGCGGTGGTCGGGGAGTTTTACGCTAATGCCATACTAGATGGCCCACCGGCAGTGCCTGCGAGGGGGAAGTTGATCCCTTTCGATGTCAAAGCCATCAATGCAGTGAATGGAACTCCAAATTTCGACAAGCGTGACTATAGGGAGAATGGAATTTTGATTTACACATCTGATGAAATTATTAGCAAGCTTTGTAAGCCTGGGACAACATGGAAAACGAATGAATTCACCGGCGAACGCACGTCTTTTCCTTCACAGGCGTATAGTCGTTATGGTAAGGCTTGGTATGCCTTCATCTGTGCTAATATCCAGCCTACGCGCCATGTGAGTGATGTTACTCGGGAAAGGGCGACGTTTCTCTATGCCATTGTGTTGTGATTGAAGATTGATGTGGGGTCTTTGATAAATGAATCCATCAAAAAGGCTATCAAGAGCAAGGACATGTCCGGCCTTCCCCACCCATCTCTTATTACCTGTCTCTGCAAAAGGGCGGGTGTTCAGTGGGAGGCGGAAGATGTCACCCTCCCGCCAATGTCGGTTATTGATCATCAGCTTATTAGTCGCTATGCTGTCTGGGATGGCGTACCCTCGCATCCCCGCGGCGAGGGATTTTTACCAGCACTTCAACCACCGCCATCAGATGATCCCCCGCCATCCACCGAGGCATGAACTTCTACTCAGGCGCCAATTCCCCATTCGGCTGTTGCCATTGATTCTGGAGCCCTTGCACAGATTATGAACAGCCTCAACTTTTTACACTGCAAAGTTGACACGACCGCCCAGTGGCTGAGCCAGGTCCACCATTACCATGCTGAGTTCGCGGACACACTAGCTAATATTCATGCTGCTCAAGGTGGCGAGGATGCAGACTTCATGCCTTTCCCATTCCCGGGGCCTCCAATCTTTGCACCGTATCCGCCATAATTTTTGCCGTCTGCTGATGAGGTACGCACGACCGAGCCAGTAAATGTGGATGATGTTAAGGGCGACGATGAGGATGATTTTGGTTTGTTTGGTACTGATGAAGACTTTGGTCTTGATGGTGCGGGCGGTGATGACGATGGTTAGTGAGGGCACTGGCCAATTTACCAGTTTGGGGGAGACTTCCTTCTATTTATTTATATATGAATTGCATTAGTCTAGTAGTATTTGAACTGCTGAAGTTTAAGTTTATTTATGTTTATTTTGTGTGAGGGTTTGAGTGGAGCTTTTGGGCTGGATAGCCCTGACTACTTATTAAATATGTTTTATATATGTGATTATTGTTGTGGGTAAGTCTTTGCTTATGGTAAAGTCTTATTTTAGATGCATGTCTTGCTTAGTAGTTTGTGAATTTATATATGAATGCATGCTCGAATAAGTCAGATTTTATTTTGTGGATAGCCATTCTTTTTGGGGTTTACACGGATTAATTGGTATACTTGATGCCTGATGGCTTTACCCAGTTTAAGGGTATTATATTTTTTGATTACCCCTTTCCCCGTTCATTATCTGTTCATATGTTGGGTGAGGGTTCTATATAGCTTTTAGGTTTTGTTGGTGGCTAATGAAAAGTGCCAAATGATTATATTTTTGTCTCTCAGAGTTGTGTCAAGCTTTTGTGACTTAGGGGCGCGTTAATTGGTGGAGTCGAGATTGTGATAGATCCGTTCCTTCTAGCAAGCACTTTTCAATTATCTTATCTAGTTATGTGTGACGCCCCCAAATCCGAGTTCTCAACCTCGGGTTTGGTGCTCACTATCCATCATCAACATAAGCATTCTATATACTATTGCGGAATAATAAACATACGTTGTTCATTATAATAAAGTCTTATACAATACCCAAGGTCTATTACCTTAACATAAACATACCTTACTTAAGTTACATAAAGTAACACAAAAGGTTTACATAAACATCAAACATAGTATTTCATGATACTTAAACATTTATAATAACTATTCTTGGACCTTTCCCTTGCCCTTGTCCTTCTTACTTGAACTCTCTGGCTTAACTGAAATAAATGTCATGATATAGCAAGGGTAAGCAACTAATTTGCTTAGCAAGTTGAAGTAAAAGAAGATATATCATAATTAGCAAGAAATTTATCATTCAATGTTCAACAATAGAAATTAATTTCGAAAGAACATGAATTAAGTCTTGGCAACCGAATATTCGAACAATTGAATAACAGATACTGAGTGCCCATAATGACCGTGAACATATGCTAATGTTGTCAATATTTAAACTGCTCCTTTTAATAAGTTTTGGTAATCAAGGGGATCAGCTTTTCATACCCAGTGTATTATGCATAAACACTTAATGTACGAGCAATAATTGTTTTCCAATAATGCTTTAATCAAATTGTTCTTTTTCTCAGTCTGGAGTCCTTACCAAATCAATTGGTAAAGAACAGCTTTTAACAACATATTTGATTAAACAAATTTAAACATACTTGATCTAGCTGATACAATGAGCATAGATCCATATCTTAAATAGTTCATGAATAAAAAAACTTTAACCAATTCACAGTTCAATAATAATAGAACAAGAATTTAATTGTACTAAGTGCGAGCATCAATAATCAATATGGATGTGAATAATAAACAATAATTATTTACTAACGTGCTTTGAAAAGAATAACTCAAGTTTGAGTTAGAGAACTTGCCTCGACTGCGATCTACTGCTACACAATTTAATTAAATCTCTTTATTGTAAAGGCCTATCATTGTTAAGATTGATATTACAATCAGCATATAATACTTTATATCATAATACAATTACTCTATCAGCAATTTACTTAACCACATAATCAATTACCTGAAAACATCTTTATTACTATCATTCTTTGATAATATTTTAATTACGTTATCATATTCCTTATGATATAACAATTAATCTTTCCTTTTATTAGCTCTTCCTTATAATCTAGTAAGCTGAATACTAACATCATAGTCTAAATTATTCAAACATGCAATCCAGCCACCTGGATTGGCTAATTCAACAAACTGGATTCAACAAACTTTCAATCCAGCAAGTCTGGATTCCAAATCCTGCAATCCAGCAAGCTTGGATTCTAAATCTTTCAATCCAGCAAACTGGATTCAACATTTTTTTCCAATCCAGCAAGCTGGATTCCATAACTCCTTTACGAAAATACCAAATCAACTTATTATTTTTCTATCCTTTGGTCATACTTATATACATGTATTTTATACATAAAAAGTATTTTTCCGTAATTTTCCATTTTCTTTTACTATTTTTCAAAAATCATACATGTTATAGAACTCCGGTTATAGCAATTTTCGTCCGAAAAACCTAAATATTGAAATGGTCTTAACTTGGTCATTTTAAGTCGGAATGAGCTCATTTTTGGACAGCAGCTACCTTATAACATATATTTTCATTTCCCAAAAGGCCAGAATTTATTCCATAATTTAAGTGGCCGAAACTGCCCTTGCAAAATTTTGGGCAGACTCCTTTTTGGGATTTTTAGCTTTTACCTACTTTGCTAAAATCAGTCCATACGGAAATCCACAACTCCTTTTTACGTGATTCTACTTGGGTTTGAAAGATAACTCATCATATTACTCTCCCAAATTTTTTCAAAATTTTTAAATGCCAGAAAAATGACAAAAATACCCCTTGCATTGACTATTTAAAAATAGTTTATTTTTCATTCAAAAGACCAAACTGTTTTTGCTAAAACAGTTGCTACCACTTGTGTATTCAACATTTTTGAATGCTACCACTTGGTTTTAGTAGTTAACTTACATATCTAGCACCCCTCTTTGATAGATCACAAAAAGAAGGTGTAGATCAAAAACGGTAGTCGATCAAAGGAAGTGAAAAAAAACTAGAGTTTTCTAACAAAACAAAACTAGTCTCTCTTCTATCTTTTTGATTTACTTTCTAACACTCAAATATGTTAGATCCATGCATGAAACCATATAAAACAAGTAGATAGAGGGTTTTAGACCTCTAGATCATAAACTTTAGATCTCCAAAATCAAACAAAATAAAAAAAATAAGTTAGATTAGTTTTCACCTTGATTTTTGGGCACACTTTCTTTCTCTTCCAAAGTAGAAGATGAACTTATAGAGCATAAATGGTGGATCTCTTCCCTCTTTCTCTCTTCCACCCCACTGAAATCTATCTCTCTCTATTTCTCTCTTTAACTTTGCTTGGTTAGTAGAAAGAAATAAAAGAAATAGAAACTAAATTTTTGTTGTAGTAAAAAAAATGTATAGATACAAGATATGTATGTAAAGATATTTCCCATCTTCTTATCTCTTTCTCTCTCATTAATCATAACCCTTTTACCTACTAGATTAAATGGAAGTGGTGGCTTCATAACAAGAATGACACCTAGCTAAGTTGGTGAGATATCTTTAGAAAAATGTGGCTTAAATGATGACATGCTCCCACCTTTTTTCTCCACTTACATGGCCGGCTATGTGGCCATTAAATCCTCCAAATTTGGTTTTCCTTTAATGTATTATCTAGTATACTAAATGTCTAAAGAGCCCCTCCTCAATTGGATTTTAATTTGGGCTATTATTTTCATCTTTTGGGCTTTCAATTAACTTATTTGGGCTATGGAAAATTAACATATTCCAATGCCTTTCCATTTTATCATACCCTAATTATTTAATTAGGGTTTCCATTTCACACCTTTAAAATTTAATTCATTACTCTTGTACCTTAAATTTTATAACCCAATTAGACTTGCTCAAATTAAGTTATAAAATCAATAAATTGAGATAGTAAAATATATCTCTTACATTTTAAATATTATACTCCCACACCATAACCCTTAGGTTATTTAAATTTCCATACCTAATGTATAATTAGGTTATGAAACCTTTCCTTTTTAAATTTCTTTCCTTCATATCACTAAACACATAGTCACAATTACAAACCACATAATTATATTACTTCCTAATCATCCCATACTTATTACGAAGTTTTCGATATCATTAATATATCTATTTACAAAGTGACTTAGAAATCTTGGCTATTACATTCTCCCCTCCTTATACGAATGTATAACCTTATTTCTTAATCTCTGCTCCTTCCGATCCAAAATTCCTATAGGGATTTCTTCGTATGATAAGTCCCTTTCGACTTGAATCGGCTCATACGATATCACATGCTTGTAATCCGGGTTGTACGGACGCAACACTGACACATGAAACACATTGTGAATATGTTCCAGTTCAGGAGGTAGAGCTACTTCATATGGCACTTCCCCTATCTTCTTTAGTATTTCGAACGGTCCAATAAACCTTGGACTTAGTTTACCTTTCTTCCCAAATCTTATCTTCCCTTTTCAAGGAGACACCTTCAGAAATACGTAGCTTCCCACTTCGAAATCTATTTTCTTGCGATGAATATCTGTGTACTTCTTTTGTCGATCCTGAGCTGCTACCAATCGAGCTCTTATCACTTTAATGACCTCCACAGTCTGCTGAACCAATTCTGGCCCCAACAATCTTCTTTCACCTACCTCGTCCCAACATAAGGGCATTCTGTACTTTCTCCCATATAGGGCTTCATACGGTGGCATACCAATGCTTGCATGATAACTATTGTTATACGCAAACTCCACCAATGGAAGATGATCCTCCCAACTTCCCTTGAAATCCATCACACAGGCTCTGAGCATGTCTTCTAATGTTTAAATCGTTCTCTCGCTTTGCCCATCAGTCTGTGGATGATACGCAGTACTCAACCTTAATTGTGTCCCCATTCTTTTTTGCAGACTCCTCCAAAAGTTTGACGTGAAGCGTGGATCTCAATCAGACACGATTGATACTGGCACTCCATGTCTCGAAATAATTTCCTTGATATACAATTTTGCTAGCTGATCCAAATTATACCTAATCTTGATCGGCAAAAAGTGTGCTGACTTTGTAAGAGGGTCGACAATTACCCATATAGCATCGTAACCCTTTTGTGTTGCTGGAAGTCCTACCACAAAATCCATCGTGACGTGCTCCCATTTCCATTCCAGAATTTCCAACGGCTGTAATAGTCCACTTTGTCGTTGATGTTCTACCTTGACTCTTTGACAAGTTAAACAGCGGCTGACGCATTCAACAACCTCTCTCTCTTCACGTTTGGCCACCAATAATGTTGACGCAAATCTTGATACATCTTCGTGCTTCCTGGGTGTATTGAGTATATCGTATTGTGCGCTTCTTGAAGAATCTCTTCTCGTAACTCTGGTACTGCAGGCACCCAAATTCTTCCTTTAAATCTCAGCAATCCAGTGCCGTCGATCTTATACTTCAGCTTTTCGCCTTCAGCCAACCGCTTCTTTATGTTGCCACATTCTTCATCATTCCCTTGTGATTCTTTCACCTTGTCAAATAAAGTTGGACTTGCTTCCATTTCTATTATGTTATCCGAATTCTTCAGATTTTTCACCTCCAACTCCATTTTCTCCATTTCTCTTACTAACTCTTCCTAGTCTGTTAATACAAATAATTTTTCTTGGCTCTTTCTACTTAAAGCATCTGCCACTACATTAGCCTTGCCCGGATGATATAGAATATCACAATCATAGTCCTTGATTAATTCTAACCATCTCCTCTGCCTCATGTTTAACTCCTTTTGTGTAAAGATGTACTTCAGACTCTTGTGATCTGTGTATATCTCACACTTTTCTTCGTAGAGATAATGTCTCCAAAGCTTAAGGGCAAATACTACCGCAGTCAACTCAAGGTCATGGGTAGGGTATCCCTTCTCATAATCTTTTAACTGTCGTGATGCGTACACAATGACTTTACCATTCTGCATTAATACGCAACCTAGTCCTTTGTGTGATGCGTCACTGTACACTGTAAAACCTCCCGTACTATCTGGTAAAGATAACACAGGTGCTTCACTCAGTCGCTTCTTCAATTTCTGAAAACTTTATTCACACTTTTCCGTCTATACATACTTAACAGTCTTCCTTGTCAGATTAGTTAATGGCGTCGCTATCTTCGAGAAATCCTAAATAAACCTTCGGTAATATCCTGTCAATCCCAAGAAACTTCTAATCTCTGTCGGTGTTTTCGGTTGTCCCCAATTTTTCACCGCTTCTACTTTTGCTGGATCAACAGAAATTCCCTCGTTATCGATGACATGCCCCAGAAATTGAACTCTTTTCAACCAGAACTCACACTTTGAAAATTTAGCATATAACTTCTCTTTCCTTAAGGTTTCCAACACAATTTGTAGATGTTCGGGATGCTCCTCTTCAGTCTTCGAATAAACCAAAATGTCATCAATGAACACCACCATAAATTTATCCAAATACGATTTAAATACTCTGTTCATCAAGTCCATAAAAGCTGCTGGCGCATTCGTCAGTCCAAATAACATCACTAAGAACTCATAATGACCGTAACGAGTTCTAAATGCTGTCTTTGGTACATCTTCTGTTCTCACCTTCAACTGATGATAACCAGTTCTCAGGTCAATCTTCGAAAAACATCTCGCTCCTCTAAGTTGATGAAACAGATCGTCTATTCTCGGTAACGGATATTTGTTCTTGATTGTCACCTTATTTAACTCTCTATAATCCCTACACAACCTCATCTAACCATCCATTTTCTTTACAAACAACACCGGTGCTCCCCACGGAGATACACTAGGTTGAATGTACTTCTTATCCAACAACTCTTGTAGCTGGATCATCAACTCTTTCATTTCTACCAGAGCCATTCTATATGGTGCTTTCGATATCGGCGCTGTCCCCGGTACTAAATCAATTACAAACTCTATTTCCCTGTCTGGAGGAAGTCCCGGAAGTTCTTCTGGAAAGACATCCCCAAATTCATTAACTATAGGTATTTGCCCCATGTCCGAATTCATAACCTGTGTATCCACTACATGAGCCAAATAACCTTCACAGCCTTTTCGTAACATTCTCCTTGCCTGCATCATCGTCAGACAACTTGTTTGCCTTGGCGACTTGCTACCATAAAATACAACCTTAGACTTATCTGGTGTCTTAAGCTGTATACTCTTTTTCTGGCAATCTATAACTGCCTCATAGTTAAACAACCAATCCATCCCTAATATAACATCAAATTCTCCTAAGCGTATCGGGATTAAATTCACGCTTAACTTATGTCCCCTTATATCCACACCACAGTTGTTATGGATAAACTCTACAGGGATCACTTCTTTATTTGCAACATCTATATTCATTGGGTTCTTTAACTTTTCAAATGGTAAGTTTAATCTTCTTGCAAATTTAGCAGACACAAAAGAACAGGTAGCTCTCGAATCAAATAATACGTAGGTATTTATATTATTGATCAGAATAATACCTGACACCACCTCCTTTGATGTAATTGCGTCTTGCACAGTCATGTTGAACGTTCGGGCTGTCGGCTTGCTCTGCTGCGTTGGCCCTCCAATAGTTAAATTTGTTGAACTGCTCTTGTTTCCACTTCCTCCATCTGTATTCTTCTTCAATGGAAAATCCTTAAATCGGTGTCCCGTTCCTCCACAAGAAAAACAACCACCTTTCTTCGGCTTAGGACAATTTGGTGAAATATGTCCTTCTTGACCACAATTATAACAGACGTTTTGCCCTTTCATACACTCTCCAGAGTGATTCTTTCCACACTTTGAACAAGCTACCTTCTTCTACTGAGTATTCCCTTGTTGCGCTCCTGATTCATTGTCACTGTTATTCCACTTACGTTTCTTGCTGTTACTGCCACCACTGTTCGCACCTTGATGACCACCTTCAATTTTCTTTTTATTCTTTTCTCGGTTGAATCTAGAAACTGCCTCACTACTACCTTCTGCAATGATGGCTTTTTCTAACAGTGTTGAGAATGTAGCAATTTGCAACACTGCAACTTTGCTGTGAATCCATGGCTTCAGCCCATTTTCAAACCTATGCTCCTTTCGTAGTTCTGTATCCACCTGATGAGGTGCGAATCTGGCTAGCTCATTAAATTTTGCTGCATATTCGACAACTGACATGTTTTCTTGCTTTAATTCAAGAAACTGCACTTCCATTCTGGCTTGCATGGCCTCCGAGAAATAACTTTCTAAGAATAACTCCTTAAACCTGATCCATGTCACTACCTCTGTTCCGGCTCTAGCTTGGTTCGTCTCCCACCAGTAATTAGCCTCACCTTTCATCAAGTAGGTAGCAAAAGCCGTCTTTTGCTCTTCGGCTACCCTAGCTATGATAAAGGCATTTTCCATCTCTTTCACCCATGTTTGAGCTGCTATGGGGTCTGTAGTTTCGTTGAATTCTGGTGGTCCTACAGCTTTAAAATCTTTAAAATTTGCCAATCTATTATTCGCTTGCCCCCTTGCTGCAGGTATATGAGTTCGCATAGCTTGAGCTATCATATCAGCGAAGTTCTGCATTGGGTCATCTTGATTCCTTTCATTGTTCACAGAACGTTCCTCCCTCTGGTTACGATTTTGACGTCTTGGCGGCATTATATGATTAAACAAAACCTTAATTTATTACATTGAGTTTAATTATATGATATATTTTCTAAGTGTTTAAAATATAACATGTAATTTAAACTCTAACAATCATATCATCATAATGTTGTATTATCGAATTCAACCTGCTAAATGGACTAATTCAGCTTGCTGAATTAACGTATTCATCTTACTAAATTCACATATTCAGCTTACTGAATTACACATTCAGCTTGTTGAATTAACATATCCAGCTTGCTGAATAACACATTTAGCTTGCTGAATTAACATATCCAGCTTGCTGAATAACACATTCAGCTTGCTGAATTAACATATTCGATTTACTAAATTTTTTTCAAACAGATAACTTCTCATTTTAATTCTTAATACTTTTCTATTTGATCCAACATGTAATTATAATAATGCATTTATATTCATATACCAAATTTTAGAGTCATACATTTACATACTTGGCATATTTTTATAAACGTTAACTATCCCATTTTTTTAAACATCAAAAGATGGGATCTACCAAAAGACATACTCCCCTATTCACATAAGATGGGGATACATTATATTTACATACTACCTCGCACCTACTGAGGTTTACATCAAACATACAACCCTAATAATCTAAAGGGGTACTACTGCATCTATAAACAATAGAAAGCTATTAAACTATCACTACGCGTCTGGAGAGGGTGCGCCTGAATGCTCCTACTCTGGTGGAAAGAGTCCATCCATAAGTCGACGTCTAACAGCTCGACTCGACTCGCCTATCTCAAAGGATCTCCCCACTCCTACTTGGGGACCAGTATATGTTGCATCTAAAGCCTGTCCCAAGGACTGCATCCTAACCCGTACAACCTCTGCCTCAACGTCTAACTGATCTACTCTTCTTGCTGCTCATACCCAAGCATCCTCAACTCAGATCCTGTCAACGATCTCTAAGTCAAACCTCAGGTGTAACGCCTGATGCTCTATAGTCAATATCGCAAACTTATTCTGCTCTTGTTCTAATATCTCTCTCAGCTCAGCATTCTTGGCAACCATATGAGTAGCCAAGGTCGTCTGCTCCTACAACTGTATCTTCATCTCAGCAAGCTCATTTTGAGCTTGATATGCCAGTTCCTTATATTGAGTTTTAGTAAACTGATGAGTGGCATTCTCCTGCTCTAACTCTGTCACTCTATTCTCCAGTGCCATGTTATTTTCAAACAAAACCTCCATCACATCCTCATCATAGTCCTCATCCCCTACAGGCTCCTGAACAGGGACCACCTGATCCTGCTCTACTGAATGACTCTCCTGTCTCTCCTCTGACATCCTACGATCACAAACAATAAACAACATCAGTACCACAATAAAATATATTCATTGATAAAATGAAATGATATTTTATTAAGTACACTATATACTAGATGAATCTCCCCAATCAACCTCTTAGCATACTCTATACGAGTTTTCTTCTAAGGTTGTAACCTAAGTTTCGCATCCTAAATTTTATAACCTACAGCTCTGATACCAACCTGTGACGCCCCCAAATTCGAGTTCTCAACCCCAGGTTTGGTGCTCACTATCCATCATCAACATAAGCATTCTATATACTATTGCGGAATAATAAACATACGTTGTTCATTATAATAAATTCTTATACAATACCCCAAGGTCTATTACCTTAACATAAACATACATTACTTAAGTTACATAAAGTAACACAAAAGGTTAACATAAACATCAAACATAGTATTTCATGATACTTAAACATTTAATAACTATTCTTGGACCTTTCCCTTGCCCTTGTCCTTCTTACTTGAACTCTCTGGCTTAACTGAAATAAATGTCATGATATATCAAGGGTAAGCAACTAATTTACTTAACAAGTTTAAGTAAAAGAAGATACATTATGATTAGCAAGAAATTTATTGTTCAATGTTCAACAATAGAAATTAATTTCGAAAGAACATGAATTAAGTCTTGGCAACTGAATATTCGAATAATTGAATAACAGATACTGAGTGGTCATAATGACCATGAACATATGCTAAGGTTGTCAGTATTTAAACTGGTCCTTTTAATAAGTTTTGATAATCAAGGGGATCAGCCTTTTATACCCGGTGTATTATGCATAAACACTTAATGTACGAGCAATAATTGTTTTTCAATAATGCTTTAATCAGATTGTTCTTTTTCTCAATCTTGAGTCCTTACCAAATCAATTGGTAAAGAACAGCTTTTAACAACATATTTGATTAAACAAATTTAAACATACTTGATCTAGCTGATACAATGAGCATAGATCCATATCTTAAATAGTTAATGAATAAAAGAACTTTAACCAATTCACAGTTCAATAATAATAGAACAGGAATTTAATTGTACTAAGTACGAGCATCAATAATTAATATGGATGTGAATAATAAACAATAATTATTCACTAACATGCTTTGAAAAGAATAACTCAAGTTTGTGTTAGAGAACTTGCCTCAACTCCGATCTACTGCTACGCAATTTAATTAAATCTCTTTATTGTAAAGGCTTATTATTGTTAAGATTGATCTTACAATCAGCATATAATACTTTATATCATAATACAATTACTCTATCAGCAATTTACTTAATCACATAATCAATTACCTGAAAACATCTTTATTACTATCATTCTTTGATAATATTTTAATTACGTTATCATATTCCTTATGATATAACACTTAATCTTTCCTTTTATTAGCTCTTCCTTATAATCTAGTAAGCTGAATACTAACATCATAGTCTAAATTATTCAAACATGCAATCTAGCCACCTGGATTGGCTAATTCAACAAACTGGATTCAACAAACTTTCAATCCAGCAAGTCTGGATTCCAAATCCTGCAATCCAGAAAGCCTGGATTCTAAATCTTTCAATCCAGCAAACTAGATTCAACATTTTTTTCCAATCCAGCAAGCTGGATTCCATAACTCCTTTACGAAAATACCAAATCAACTTATTATTTTTCTATCCTTTGGCCATACTTATATACATGTATTTTATACATAAAAAGTATTTTTCCGTAATTTTTCAATTTCTTTTACTATTTTTTCAAAAATCATACATGTTATAGAACTCCGGTTATAGCGATTTTCGTCCGAAAAACTTAAATATTGAAATGGTCATAACTTGGCCATTTTCAGTCGGAATGAACTCATTTTTGGACAGCAGCTACCTTATAACATATATTTTCATTTCTTAAAAGGCCGGAATTTATTCCATAATTTAAGTGGCCGAAACTGCTCTTGCAAAATTTTGGACAGACTCCTTTTTGGGATTTTTAGCTTTTACCTACTTTGTTAAAATCAGTCCATACGGAAATCTACAACTCCTTTTTAGGTGATTCCACTTGGGTTTGAAAGATAACTCATCATATTACTCTCCCAAAGTTTTCCAAAATTTTTAAATGCCAGAAAAATGACAAAAATACCCTTTGCATTGACTGTCTAAAAATAGTTTATTTTTCTTTCAAAAGACCAAACTATTTTTACTAAAACAGTTGCTACCACTTGTGTATTCAACATTTTTGAATGCTACCACTTGGGTTTAGTAGTTAACTTACATATCTAGCACCCCTCTTTGACGGATCACAAAAAGAAGGTGTTGATCAAAAACGGTAGTCGATCAAAGGAAGTGAAAAAAACTAGAGTTTTGTAACAAAACAAAACTAGTCTCTCTTCTATCCTTTTGATTTACTTTCTAACACTCAAATATGTTAGATCCATGCATGAAACCATATAAAACAAGTAGATAGAGGGTTGTAGACCTCTAGATCATAAACTTTAGATTTTCAAAATCAAACAAAATAAAAAAAATAAGTTAGATTAGTTTTCACCTTAATTTTTGGGCACACTTTCTTTCTCTTCCAAAGTAGAAGATGAACTTATAGAGCATAAATGGTGGATCACCTCCCTCTTTCTCTCTTCCACCCCACCGAAATTTATCTCTCTCTATTTCTCTCTCTAACTTTGCTTGGTTAGTAGAAAAAAATAAAAGAAATAGAAACTAAATTTTTGTTGTAGTAAAAAAAATGTATAGATACAAGATATGTATGTAAAGATATTTCCCATCTTCTTATCTCTTTCTCTCTCCTTAATCATAACCCTTTTACCTACTAGATTAAATGGAAGTGGTGGCTTCATAACAAGAATGACACCTAGCTAAGTTGGTGAGATATCTTTAGAAAAATGTGGCTTAAATGATGACATGCTCCCACCTTTTTTCTCCACTTACATGGCCGGCTATGTGGCCATTAAATCCCCCAAATTTGGTTTTCTTTTAATGTATTATCTAGTATACTAAATGTCTAAAGAGCCCCTCCTCAATTGGATTTTAATTTGGGCTATTATTTTCATCTTTTGGGCTTTCAATTAACTTATTTGGGCTATGGAAAATTAACATATTCCAATGCCTTTCCATTTTATCATACCCTAATTATTTAATTAGGGTTTCCATTTCACACCTTTGGAATTTAATTCATTACTCTTGTACCTTAAATTTTATAACCCAATTAGACTTGCTCAAATTAAGTTATAAAATCAATAAATTGAGATAGTAAAATATATCACTTACATTTTAAATATTATACTCCCACACCATAACCCTTAGGTTATTTAAATTTCCATACCTAATGTATAATTAGGTTATGAAACCTTTCCTTTTTAAATTTCTTTCTTTCATATCACTAAACACATAGTCACAATTACAAACCACATAATTATATTACTTCCTAATCATCTCATACTTATTACCAAGTTTTCGATATCACTAATATATCCATTTACAAAGTGACTTAGAAATCTTGTCTATTACATTATGTGTCCAGGTTTAGGTCCTGTGTTGATTGGTTTGAAAGTTTGGCCAATGTTATAACTCTGCTAATGACAAGGTAATAAAAGTTGTAGGCAATTTCACAAGTTTGGGTCCAGGGTTCTATTAAATTTTAGCCTTGCGGTGGGTTGAGATGGAGCGTAAAACGCACTCGCCCATAAACGCAAATCTATCGTAAGTGCTGCGGTGGGTCGAGATGGAGCATAAAACGCACTCGCCCCATAAGCGCAGTCTTGCCAGTTGGAGCATAAAATGCAGGCGCCCAATATGTCAGAGCCTTGTGATCCTTACTTGTTTTGCGTCTTGTTTTTCATGCTTGTTAATTGTACGAGTTACAGTATAGCCTATTGGTTTTCGCAATCAACTATGTGATCTTTATTTTGATTATGGCTAGCTAGGATAATTGGTTGCACACACACATCGCTAGGTTTGATTACAGTCTCATTCTTGCTGATTTTTCATTAAGCCCTCATTCACTTCGATTTTTATCCAATTCTCTGAGAGGATCTATATTTGGTACTTAGAAGCTTTGATATTAGGCTATAGGGTTAGTCTTCTCTCGTAGGATTGACTAGCTGATAGTTTGGTTGAGGGCACCCAAAAGCTTAAGTTTGGGGGTATTTGTTGAGTGGGTTTTATACCCGCAAATTAGTCCATTTGTTGCTTAGATTTTTGCCTATTTTAAATCTTTTATGTAGGTTTTCTATGTTTATAATTGCAGATTGGTCGAGATTTCTTGGCAATTTTCCGTGCACTGGCGCCGCAACGCTAGGATCTCGCGCCCCAGTGCCAGGATCTCGCGCCCCAACGCCAGGTGCTCGCGCCCCAGCGCCAATGCAGGCAAAGCTTCTATCGTCTTGCACTTCGCTTGGCCTACACCTCGTGCCCCGGCGCCATGACCAGTGGCATGCTCACGCCATAGCGCCATTAACAGTGCCCCGACGCCACTTGTTCATCTTTTGCTCGCGCCATAGCGCGACCTCCGGTGCCAAACATTTAATAACCTAGAAGCAAGAGGTGGGGGTATAAAAAGAAGGTGAAGCCGCCTGTATTGAGGATGGAATATCAGACAATATCAAGGAGATCTTAGGGTAGCTTAGACTAGGAATTACTTTTCTATCATTCTGGAAGAGAAAGAATCTGTACTTCAAGGAAGAAAAGTTATTGCATCTGACCATACCTCTTTTGCACAATGAAGAGAAGATTTGGAGACAGAACATTTCTTTACAGGAGTTTTCTTATTCCAAATCTCTCATTTATTTGTGTATTACGAATTATGGTGAATGTATTAAATATGTGTGTTAGTACCATAGTTATGAACTAACTCCATTACTAGGATTGCAATGTAACCTTTTGTTTAGCTTGATCAACTTTCTCTCTTTTTTTATATAATGAATCATTTTGGAATGGGTTGTTGTATTTTGTATTTAATGACTGATTGCTTGACAGAGTTTTTGGTATTGATAATAATGGATATTGACAAATGAATGTTATTATCTAATTTTAAATACAGCAACACCTGTTATGACCATGCCTATGGAATGTGTGCATAATATGCTCATAGGGTAGACATATCTCTATGTGCTGTGTGTGACCTTGGGACTTAGCTTAATGACCTTGACCGAGTTATTGTCACCAATAGACATATTGTGTTTTAGCCGGTTAGGGATGTGCATTTGACCTTCGGCAGAAGCTTATGCGTAATTACTTTTCTCGGTTGACCATTCCTTGATTCATTTGTAATGTGGAGAGTTAGGTGATTAGGCGACGCATTAGGGGAGTTGTAATCCTATCTAGACTTCCTAGCACAACCATTTCTCTTGTCTTTCAGTTTTAATCATATAGCTTAACCAACATCGTAATTTACTTGTTTAGATAAGATTAGTAGCGACTTTACCTTAGTATTTGTTTTCCTTTAAGACTTTGTCCTTGTGGGTTCGACACTTTACTTACTTATATTACTTGTGGACCACGTATGCTTGCGAGCGATTTGGCAATAGCCAAATCGACCAACAAATACCAAGTTCATTAAGAATAATAGTTTTCACACGGGTTTAAGCATAATGGTTCATTTGAACGAGAAATCAATATAACTTGTATTCAAAGAGGTAAGCTTATTATATTCGTCGAATAAAGAATGCAAAGATACTTGCACAATAAGTGTAGGGTTCGGATACTTGCTCAATGTAATAAGATAGGTTTAAAAACTTGCCTTACGCGTAGTTTATCCTCGTTTAGGAATTCAACACTTTCGAATCCTATTTATAATATATTATATGTTCAAGATGTTCATTAATTAACATAGTCTTTAATCAAGCTTGTCATGATACAAGTATGCAAGTATGATACAAAATTAGTTTATAAGTCATCACAAATACAATGACATCTTGATTTCTTGAAGATATTCTTTGGACTTAACATCCGGAAGTTATGATCAACACTTGACCCTATCACTTAGCATGCTTCTTAACACATTAACTAGCACATTAGTCATATAAGATAAGTTAAAGTAATCATGTAGGCATGCTTCAAACATCAGACCAAAAATAGAATCGACATGTGACTGCTGCACGGCGCAGCTGCGCCATGTCTAGGCCTAGGGACGGCGCAGCTGCGCTGTCCCCTGGCCAGACCAGGACTGAGCTGTTGCCTTGTAGTTTCTGCCCCATTCTAACATACCACTATACTTATAGTTTAACATGCATGCTAGAAGCTTTCACATACCACATTACTATTCTTGTACTCATTTTTACATGTTCTTTAATTTATGACTTTCTATGGAATTTTAAAGCTTAACACGTCATACAACCACTAAGTCTATCATGCTTGTTCTCTAACATACAAGATAGTCATATAATTCATATTAGACATACTTGTGAGTATTCATAACACATATATGGACTTTGTACCACTTTCGTTGAAAACATGCTTCGTTTATGCTTCCTTGAAATGTGATACACAAGTATGGTGTATTTACGTTTATGCTACATGAATGAGTCTAAGAGTATCACCAACATGCTTATAAAGGTCAGATTCTATCTTTCAAGATAGTTGTCAAAATTTATGTTCCAAAGGTCACTAGTAGGTTTAACATGTTCATTCTTGCTTGCTAATCATATAAACATAATCTAAAGGTTTATTCATGCATTTCTAAGCCATACTCACATGCTTTCAAAGTCAAAATATAAACCATGTAGAAATCATGTATGTTAGCTCACTAGGCTAAGCTTCTCATTGCAAATATTTCTAAGATAAGACTTAATAAGTTTGATCATTCTCAAAGGAACCCTATATACTACAACATGCTCATCTATGTGCAAAATCAGTCATGTATAGCTTACTAGGTTCACAATTTGTAGAACATGATCTTTAACATAGATTGTTTTCAAAACTTAATCCAAATCTCCATGTAAACCATACGCCTTCGTTAATCATGCAAGTCTAGTCTAAACGTGCTCATATTAGGTTAACCTATCCATATATACATTATACACTTGCTCACAGGCTAGCTTGAGTCAAAACAACTAGCTAATATTGATCAAATTTAAAAATAGACTGCTCAACTGAATTCAGCAACCGACGCAGCTACGCTACGCCTCAATACAAATGTGGCGCAGTTGCGCCGTGCCTGGTTCAGGAGCAGAAGCAGTCTGCTTCGGCAGAACTCCAACCCAACCTCAAAAATTACTCATGATTTCGATTTTAAACCATCATATATCAGTTGCATCATACTCATATGGCCAAATAACAACTATATGGACATTACCCAACCTCATTAACATACAATTACATGAATTCAAGAATTTGAAATTATAAGAACTCAAGACTCCATTTGTATAGAGAATGAAAAGGAAAGCAAGGAAAGGGGACTATACCTCTGCAAATGTGAAAAGAACTTTCTCCAAATGAACTTCTAAGCTCTAGATTACTTGAATGCCCTCAACTCTCACTTATCAAATTCTCAGACAAATCTCAGCAACAAGAATGAAGAAGCACATCTGCTATTTATAGAGGAACACAAATCCAGACATTACATTTTCCCATTGAATCAAACTCATGTGTTAAAGGATTGCATGAAGGTTATGGAGGAGTTGTTAGATTGGTTGTTAGAACTCATCATAATTACCACTCCATCATGATCATGAGCTAGAGAGTTGGAAGAAGAAATAGGCTTAGCCTTTTTGGAAGAATACGTATTTTAGCTTTGAGTTACTATTCATGTACTTGGTGACTCTCATTTTGGCACAAGAGAGCTCTCAATATTTCATGTTATCTAGGCTTGGTTTGGTTTATTTAAGTCCCATAATGTAACCTTAATGTACAATTGTTACCATATTAGGAATTTTAGGGATAAATTATACACTCACATCATATTGCCACATAGATAATGTATTTATAACATATAGTTCTAATATGCTTACTCACATTGCCTCATACAATATAGTTTTATAAAAACTTAATATATAGTCACACAATGCCACACTACACTATATAATATAGTTGTATTATTACTCATATGCACATAACTGTCAATATAATATTATTATATTACTAACTTACTTATTTATGTTAAATAAATAAATCATGCACTTCCTTAATTAATCCAACAATTGATTAATGTATTTATGGATTTCCATAATCATTATTCATCTTTATAATATATTGCAATTAATAGTAATCACACATTATTAGTTAATTACTAAGAATTCAATATTCTACCACAATTAATTAATATTAATTAATGGATTAACAATTTCATTATTGGACATAACTTACTTTAATTCATGGTTTATCAATGTCACCCATAGCACATAAATGTTCCATTTAATTTCCAAGGTAGAATAATTAATTTTTCTCCAACTGACTCCTGGCGCAGCTACGCCAGTTTGTACTACTGGGATGGCGCAGCTGCGCCGTGCCCTGACAGTGCCAAGACTGGTGTAGCTTCTGCCCTTGCCAGTTTTCAACGCTAACTCGTTTTATACAACATGAAATGATGTCCACAAAATTGTTACTACAAGTCTACGAGCGTATTGATTACCTATATAAAATCTCATGATCATACACGATTAATCTTCCTAATTCCCAGTTTAACTTACTTAGTGAATTTTCTCGTTTCGCACTATGCCACACAAGGCATTTCACACTTCTCATTGCCAATTCACATTTCTTAATACACATTGATGTAATATGAATCAATTATATCAACCGACTCATAAAATAATAACACTTATTTTCACATAATAGTATTTTCATTAATATATTTATTTAATAATATGTGGAAATTCTCGGGTATTATAAATACGACGTATAATATGAATATTATACGAACTATTATATGAGAAGAATACGAGAATTATACGCTAAGAGTACAAACTATTCTTAATGGAATAATAAAGATTGAATTTGAACTTTGGAAAGCCCAAATGAAAGATGAGTGAGGCCCAATGACAAACTTAATCAAGGCCCAAAGATAATTTAATTCAAGCCCGAGGTTAGGCCCGAATTGAATTAAACCTAAGCCTGAACCAAGAACCGAACTCGTGGGTCGAACTGTTGGATCACTGGGTGGGTAATAACCCATGGAACAACCCATAGGGGGACCCACAACCCCATGTGGCCGCCCATAGTGGCCATGAGGTGGCCAAGCTTCTTTAAGAAGCTTTGTTAGGGAGGTGGAATAGTAAGGAGGTACAACTTTTGACCATTTTGCCCCCACTTTGCAAATTCTATAAATAGAGAGCTTAAGTCTTAATTTGTTGTTTGTTCAATCATCCAACACCTAGAACATTCTATTAAGAGAGAAGAGAAAGCTATTTCAAGTAATCAAAGAAGAGAAGAACTAATTTGATCATCTAACTCAAGAACACGAAGAACATAAAAGTTAAAACTTTTAAACCAACCTTTTAATCTATTTTCTTGTAAAAATTTGATAGAGAAGTGAAAGTTGGTTATGTATGCATACTCCGAAGAATAAGGATGGCTATTAGCGGACTTAAATATTAATAACCATGTATCAAGTGAAATCATAATCGAATGATTAAGAACGTAATGAAGGAAACGTGAAAACTTGGTGCATGTTGTTGACGAACAAGTTTAAAACTATCGTGTATAGTATTAGATGCTATATACTTAGTTAGGTTTATAGATGTTTGAATAATATAATGAATCCATTTTGAACGATGTAAAAATCTCGTATAACAAAGTTATGGCAAAAATTCTAAGAAAAGGCGTTAATCGTTGAAATCATAGTTAACTAGGATTTCTAAACAAAAATGAAATGTTAATAACGAATCTAGAAAACTAGGGTTTCATGAACATATTGAAGACCATGAAATTTATGAGTCATAGACTCAAGAACTGACTTCAGACATAATATGAGCGAATTGCGGATGAACGAGCGATGAGCGCTTAAGAATGTTAAACGAACGAATAATGAAAATTTAATCAAGTGGAAGCGTCGTTAACGGATTCAAAAAATTATTTTGTTTGGGGGAAATCTTAGTATAAATAATAAGTAAGAAATTAGCTTTTGAACGAACCAATTCCGAGCTATGACGAACAAGTTACGAACTTGGGAAATGATTGGATTGAGAAATTGAATTTTTTTTCAAAGGGATAAGGGAGGTGCTGCAACACCGCCCAGTGAAGAAATTGGGGCGCTGCAGCGCCAGCACCAGATCCCAGCTGCTAATAATATGCATTGCAACATAAGACATAACAAAGAGACACGGCGCCACAGCGCTAGTCTTAGACTAAAGGCAGAGAAGAATAATTATGAACATAAAAGAAATGTAATTTAATTGAAGGTGAATTATGACCTTAATTAAGTTTAAAGTAATATCTTAAATGATGATTAAAACCTTAAGTTTAACAATTAGAAGTTAACTAAAGGTTACGAGAATGTAAAAACAGAATATGTCTTACAATACAGGGTCCTGTATTTAGTATTACGACACACCACATTTGCATCAAATGAATGTTTGAGATTAATTAGAATGTAATTACTTAAACATTGAACGAATATGGTTACTTATAACAATAAAATGTTATAAAGCCATAATGAACGTTAAATAACCTAACGAATGTTAGTAAGTTAACAAACCGGATAGTTTATACTAAGAAGAAGAAGAAGATAGGTTAATGGCAATACTTATTGATTGATATGTGAGCTAACATGGTATATTATATGATTATGTCATGTAGAACCTATAAAGACCTAAAAGGAAAGTGAATTCGCGCTAGAAGACACATGAGACAAGTTTTCAAAACCCTTTTCTATACTTTATATTGGACAAGCTTTATAATTCATGTATGATATGCATGAACTGAATTAAAGAAGGAGTCGAGGCCATTTACTTCGGCTAGACTAGACTTAAAGTATTTTGTGGATTTCCTTATCATCTTTAAAAATATTTGTGTTATTGTTATCTTATGCCAATTGCTTTGGTAAAGATTCAAATGTAAGACTGAGTATGAATAAACAAACGTTTTGTCATAAATCAACTGGCACATGAGTTTTCCAAAACTTAAACGTGATACGTTTAATGTAGTAGTGTTGTACAACATAGAGTACTATAGGCTGATCACCTAGACGTACTCGTACGAAATGTCGGACTTACAAACTTAGTGTCGGGTTGTCCTTTTCAAAGAAAGAATGAAATGCTCATAGGCTTTGACCAATAAAGGTATAATTGATGTTGTTCATCGTTAAACATTTTAAAGATAAGATAAGTGCTATTTTGATTTATTCATATTACTTCATAACTATTGGTTCAATTATAGAAGATATTCTCATATGATTCTTGCCCGTTGTTCTATTATAATTGTGCTACTTGCTAAGCTAGTTATGCTCACCCTTGCTTGAACCATATGATTGCAGTTAAAAATGAACGGATCGAAGGATCCAGTAAGGACAAAGGCAAGGCCAAGGCGGATAAGTAGTTATCCTTGTAATAGAATAGTATTACTTTTGTACTAATTGGATACTATGACAAAGAACATTTGTAATGGTTACAAAGAACTTGGGAAGAGACTAATTATTATGTAATATATAATAAGCATATCCACTATATTGATGTAATTCAATTGAATGTATGTGTAGACTGTAGTATTGTGTAGCACCATATATCGGGTTGGAAGATACCCAAATTTGGGGTCGTCACACATTATACGCAAGATACTGTGATGATCTTAAGTATAATGATCACTTGTACTACTATCACTTCAAGAATTCCTATTGACAGTCAAGTAAAACTCCATTAAGTATTCCTTAGCGAGCCACATTCAGCGAACTTATTCTCCAGTAAGAACCTACATACTTGCTTTAGTGTCTCCACACAAATGATCATGAGATCAATCATCTTCATCCAATGAGCAACCAACATATGTACCAATTTATCCGGATTCACTAATTCCCTTTTTAGTAATCCATCGATTGGGAATATTTTAGTTTTTAAGCTATCTAAGAATTTTGATCTCATTAGGATGATCTTATCATGATTCTAAAATCATGACTTTAAACTATGAGTTTAACATATATTATTAAAACAACACCATGTAGATAATTAAATGTCATTAGTAAATAAATAGTTTTATTAATAAATGAATAAGATTGTTTACAAAGTATATGCTTTATCATCATACATGATTGGCTTGTATGTATACTACTTTCAGCACATTACCCATAAAACAGGTATAGTCATTCTTCCTTTCTTTATCTTTACATTCTTACTTTGCTTTTGAAAGCATTATTTTACAAACACACTACCTTTACAAAAAGGTATTTTACTACTTAACACTTAACTTCCATATTGATTAAATCAATAATTTCTCAATTTACATTCTTTCTATATCCTAGTACAGTTTCTCAAACATAATATATGTTATGAGCTTAGTAACTTAACACAATAATTTAAGTTTGGAAACCTATTATAGAAATACGTTGTCTAAGAACAAGTCAGGAACTGACCGTACGGTTAGAGGCTTAAAACATACAATACAACTATGAATCATAAACTTAGCACGAGTTTCAAGAACTCACATTTAATCTTAATCTTTTCTAACTATCAAATATATTGATGAGAAAAAGTCACCTTTTCATGATGTATATATCGATAGTGCTGTCGACATCGGGAAATATTCCTCAATTCCTTATCCTTTATGTTTTCTATGTGGTTTAATTTATCTTTCTTTAAAGGGTAAAATTTTAGGAAGAGATCGACATATAATGTCGACGATTTGAAAAGTTTGATTTTAATTGATTGGGCCGAATTAAATATTGCTGATAGTTGGTGTGAGTTAAATGGTTGTACCAACTCAACCAGAGTTTTGAAAGGTTTTACAATATGGCCCAATATATGACTCCATTTAATTTGTCTTGAAAATCAAAATTCATAGAGTTCAGGGGCTTGCTTAAGCGAGAGGAAGGTTTTAGGCACCCCCCGCCTTTCTTGAAACACGGTTATCGCGTCTTTTTAATTCCCTAAGCATGTGGAATGTGTGTGTGTGCGTGTGATGCAGATAAAAGTGCTCAAAGTGAGTTATTTGAAAGTAGTGCTATGCCTCTTTTGGACCTATATACAAAGGGTTTAACTTATTGAAAAGTTTAATTTTAAGCAAAGAATATGAAAGTGATGTTTTGAAAATAGGTTTTCAAACCCTTATGCTCAAATAAGAATTGAGGCCTTTGATATTTCCATTTTATTTCGTATTCAGGTTGATTTGATTTTATTCAGTATGCGAAGCATCTTTGATAGTATATATAAATATATATTTAAGTGTCGGACTTCTTATGGACATGAAAGCCATCAAAGTAAGCCCAAACACTTCATGCATGATTTCACTATTTCGGGGCCTTAAACCCGCATAATCGTTTTAAGGCCCTGGATTTACAAGTACAAAAATTTGCAAGCTAGATTTACAACTGAAAAATGTCCATCATTGGAACCAGATCTAGATTCATTAATTGAATCGTAGATTCTATAGTTCCTAGGCACACAAGATACCACATAAATAGTTTGCATAACAAATATACAGAAATAAAGCATATATTTACTTTTAGACATCGCAAAATAAAAGATTTATTAGTCAAATCATTGTATACGCGTACCCAAAGCTTTCAGTGTCCTCTAGATACAGATCTAGGGCCACGTGGTTACTAAATACTTACAAAAAATTAGAAAGAAAACTAGATCTGTATAGATCTTAGCAATTCTAGCTTTCAGGTTCAAGTTTCACAACTTTTAAACCAGTGAAAAGCTAGATCTGGCTAAGATCTAGTACATATCTAGTCAGTAAAGCCTAAATATCGACTATTTACAAGAAATGAATTGGTAAACTTCAGATATGACTAATATAAGTTACTAAATATATATATATATATATATATATATATATATATATATATATATATATATATATATATAGCACTTATATATATATATAAATTAGAGTAAGCAAAAGCAGCAGATCTGGCGAAATCTTATAGTATTACGCGAGAATGGCTATCGAATAGCTTTTGGCGCCTTAAAACTCATTTCCCACAGGATAAAATTTGATATGTTGTAGTATATATGTGTATGAGTGTTTACAAAGAAGTTTTACAGAAATCGGAGTAAGATAAAAGCTCCATTTAGCTCTCATAGCCACTTTTTCTCTCTTTTGGACCCTCTCTTTCTCTCTTTCTTTCATTCAATGAGTTGGGGAGAGGGGGTATTTATAAACCCGATATGCTGCGAGTCTACCTACGGTAGCTGCGGGCCTACCTGCGATAGCCGCAGGTTTACCTGTGGGTGGGCCTGGTGGGCCCCGCTGTCTCAAAGTACGTACACTCCAACCAATAAACAATCTGCTTGAACATTCATAACTTGTAATCTGGAAATCCGATGGAGGCGTACTATACCTTTTTGGAAAGATCTTTTCGAGACATACGTAATGACACGGGGCTTGAACTTTTCTAAATCCGGGAAGATGGGTCCATGACCAGATCTTCAAGTATTCGTAGTCAGTCTGTTGAGTTGTTTGGCACAGTTTTCACTCGGGATTGCTGTGATGGTTTTGTATGACCTTATTCGTAGTAATTTGGTCAGTTTTGTTGTTGAGTTTGCAAAATTAACCCTTTTCTATTCTGGATTGGTTTCTGGGCTTGATGTGTTACAACTGTCTTCCTTTAGGGTTATCTCTAGGGTTTGTCTGTTATTTACTTCTGTCCGTCCTTCGGGTTGTCTTTGAGGTTGATTTGATATTTTCCTAGGGCTTTCTCCAGGGTTTGGTTTGATGATATCTCGGGGCTATCTCTGGGGTTCTAGTTTGATGATTTCTTGGGGCTGTCTCTGGGGGTTTAGTTTGATGATTTTCCGGGGCTGTCTCCGGGGGTTTGGTTTGATGATTTCTCAGGGTTGTCTCCGGGGGTTTGGTTTGATGATGTAGACTTCTAGGGTTATTTATGGAAGATAAAATACAGTTTTGCCCTTCTTTATGGTTAGTAACAAGGATGCAAAATTTCAAGTTTCTATAGATGCCCCTCTTTATCATGTTTATGAAATGCAATGGAATGAACACGATAAAGATAGCTAGACACTGGAAATATGATAAATGCAAATGTAATGCAATGTATGGTATGATATGCTATTAATTTCATATACTTCTGTGGGGTTAGCTGCCACAAGTTGTATCAATGACCATTCCCTACTTTCTGCTAGGGATAACTATTATGGCTGATACCATCAGAGTTTCCCTAAGTTCACATTGGAGTTGTTACCAATGCTCTCTTTCCTATATACAAATTCTTGTTTTACCTCTGCTGGGGATATTCCTCTTTTTATGAGTAACCTCATTGGGGATTCCCGATGCTTATCCTGATGATAGTATGCACCAGTTTGCATTATTAGATCCTTCTCGACGCTATGCTAGTATTGTCAACAACTGTTTGGATTTCTATCCAGTTGATGCCAGTGTTTCTGCTGAGGGTAGAGCTTTCCATGATCACTTATCACAGAATCCTCCAGATGCCTACTCGAACGGTAGTTTCCAAAGGTTGACCATCACCGAACTTTCTTGATGCCTACTCTAATGGTAGTTTACAAAGGTTGATCATCACTGAACTTTCTCGATACCTACTCGAACGGTAGTTTACAAAGGTTGATCATCACCGAACTTTCTCGATGCCTACTCGAACGTTAGTCTCCAAAGTTTGATCACCACCGAACCTTTTCGGTGCCTACTTGAATTATAGTTTACAACAGTCTTAACATCACCGAACCTTCTCGGTGCTTCAGGTGGAGATTTCTCTATAACAGATTCCATCATCCGTCCTTTCCGATGAAGATAGTTTTCCATGGTTGTCTTCACTAGGTTTTCCTGATGCTACGTTGGAGTTGTCACCAACAGTTTGGAATATCGGATTCTCTAGCCTTTTTTGAAGCAGTTCTTAACGACTTACACCACCGGACCTTTCCCTATGCTACGCCGGGTTGATGCCAACGGTTAGCAGTATCAGATACTTTGATCTTCGCTGAAGTAGTTCTCAATGACTTACACCACCGGACCTTTCTCGATGCTACGCTGGGTCGATGCCAATGGTTAGCAGTATCAGATACTTTGATATTCGCTGAAGTAGTTTTCAACAGCTTATATCACTGGACCTTTCCCCGATGCTACACTGGAGCTGTCGCCAATGGTTTGAATCACCGGATCCCTCTTTGATGCTACATTAGAGCTGTCACCAATGGTATACAGAAAATTTTAAGACATCTAAAGTTTGACGTCCCGTTTCAGGGTTTCAAGCACTTTTTGCTAAATTGAATAGAACCTTTTTTCCTGATTTAACTTTTTTGATTTAGGGGACTCCGCTGTAACTCAAATTTGATCAAGCCGGAGGGGTTGGGATTTAAACCTCCCCTGGCCCTTCAAAAGTCATTTTTAACTTGAAAGCCTCTAAAAAATCTGAACCTTCTAGCTCAAATCTACTCAATTCAGACTGCTTTTCACGAAATCTATCACCATTCAATCGTTCTGCACAACTCTAGTAACATTTACATCCTTTCTTTTCAAGTTTTGACCATTAGAATGTTAGATTTCATGTAGTGTGGGTTTAAACACAATGTATCAACTATGTATGTATAGATGACTTAATAAAAATGAACAGACTTAGTAAATGATTGTATTTTACCATTCTGAACATTTGGATGTGAAAAAAACTAATTTCTGAGACAGTCATTTTACACTCATTTTTGCTAGCTTATTCATCCTATTTGAGGACAAGTAAGCTTGGATTTTCATAAAAAGTGCACATAGAAATTTAGCTGCAATTGTGTCTTACTTTTGATGTTTAACATTTATATTTTGATATTGGGTTGGTGTGCTACTGATTGGCCACCTAATCATGCCTATGTGCATATGAATAGTCCATTTTATAAAGGAGACTCTGGTGAAATTTTTTCACGAGTCTGGACATTTAATGTACATGCAAATTTAACTCTACTAGGGATGTATGTTAAACTAATGCAAGTTTTATCACATAGACTATGCATGATGCAATGATTTGAATTTAATAGCTTAAAATTTGAAACATACCCCACCTTTTCTGAGGTAATTTGGAGATTTTGTTCAGGTCATGGATTCAGATAGTCCTAATAGTTCTAGCTCTCGTAGGGTTTCATCTGGTGTGAGGAGGATAACTTTTACTGTTCCTTTGCCTCGTCCAGCCCGGCAGCCTCACCGGTTGACTAAGTCAGTGATTCGTCTTATTCAGGTTGATAGGACGGATACTATATACGAGGAGGAGGAAGTTCCTATTGAGGACCCCGCTCTTTCTTTTTCTACCCCACATCGGGATCTTCTCGCTATTAATGTGATGATTTTCAATCTTCTGAATGATTTGAGATGTCACCCGTCAAACTATGTTCACGCGAACGAGGTAATAGAAGCTTTCATTTTTACCTTTCTTCTTTCTCCACTTTTGGGATAAAGGTTTAATTTTGACTTGAAATTGATGCAGGTTCCCAGCTTCACTTAACCCAGAAATTATTCTTTATACCGAACCCTTCATCCGGAGTATCAGGAGATCGTCCACTCTTGGGACTTCCAGGCTTTCTTTTCTATTCCTCCCCGTTGTTGCCTCAAGATTTATCTGAGAGCTTTATCTGAGCGCTAGTTTCACCAGACTTAGTCTCTCCATTTATTGGACTGTGAGGTGATGATGACACCGATGGATTGACGGTTCATCACTAGATTGGAGTTTACAGGGGAGCCGGTGCCTTTAGTGGCTAACATTTCACCAGCTGCAGTTCGATCCCTATTAGGAGTTCCTCATTCGGCCCTGAAGGGTCGGGCTGTCTGTTCTGGCCCTTTGAGCATTGATGCTTCGAGTGGAGCTTTGTCCGAGCCTCTACCTGCTGATCAGAGGGATAGAGATCGCATTCTTTGGCGATTGTTCTTGATCGTCATTAGGGGTTGTTTCCTAGCGGACAACTCTTCAACGGCCTCTTTTGCTCTTGTCTGCGCTACTCGTGATGTAGACAACATCAGAGACTTTAACTAGGGCTCATTCACCTTCGTCTGTTTCCTTCGAGGGATACACTTACGCTCAGAGGGTGTGACAGAGGCTTGGCTAGGCTTTTCCCCATTTTTGCTGGTAAGTAATTTCCCCGGCTCGGGTTAACGGTATGATAACATTTAATCTTTGCATTTTTAGTTTTGGGCATATATGAGGCTCCCTTGCTTATGCCCAATTACTACTTTAGGTCTAGAGATCTACCCGCGGGGACAACGCTGACATTATTCTACTTTGGCAGAGGTCCATGTGGCGGAAGGGTTTACTCATTCTCGTTTACAGTTGGAGTTGTTGACTTTCGATGTCGTCACATGGGTTCCTTACACCCCAGATCATCTGACAGTTGGTTTCAAGGATAGTTTTTTGACCGGGGCAGAGTATGCATTATCTAATCGTTCAATTCCCTTCTTGACCGAGGGAGGCTGGGAGCTCTACTTGGGAGAGCTTGCTATTAGGAGCACTACATGGGAGATTCGTATTCCATATCTTCCTCCTGCTAGATGCCATTAGTCTTTATCTCAACCGGTCACAGAGATTCCCTGATGGGTTTAGATGGCTTTACTTTATCATATGGTTCTTTCACTCAAGATGCCTTTTATCACTGGTGGACTCCTCGTACCATTGCGGCTAAGACCCGAGCCACTTAGTTCCTGGCGGACATGGTTCTCGGGTCTGTGATGATGACAGATTGGATTGCCTATGTTAAACAGCCTACTCATTTGGAGCAGATTGCTAGCCTGACCCAGAGATTGGACTGGGCACATTTTTTTATTAGGCATCTGGGCCGAGATCCATCAGAGGTAGATTCTTTTGATCCATCCAGCTCTGGCGTTGATCCCTCAGGTGATCCATATTCTGACAGTTTCACTGGAGTAGATCCCCCTCTATATCGACCTGATATTCCCTCTGGTAGAGATACGGTGACTCAGGAGGAGTTACAGCACGTTTATCGGTTGGATGATGTAGATATCATAGATTTCTTTAGATAGGCTCGTGTTATCTCTTTTGATAGGCCTCTGTTAGATATTGGGTGGATGTACCTTATTTCCCTGTACTTTTTATTTTCAGTTGTAGATAGAGATGATGTATTTAATCTTTATTAGATGATGCATTTAGAAATATATGTATAATGCTTTCATTTATTGCATCATACTGTCATTTATCATGATATATGCATTATATGCCATTGATATGCATGTATATTATTGAGTTTAGCATTGACCCCTAGATGGTTTCATGATATGGTTCTACAGATGTCTTTATCCATTGTTGTAATAACGTGATATTTTCTATATATTTAAATAAAAAAATTTGCGTATAATTTTTTTTATTTATTTATTTAAAAGGTTGGAATATGTACAAGATAAAGCGTATGTATTTATGTGATAAATAAAAATATATTTATTACATAAATAATTACAAATAATTTTATTTTAGAATTATGGATCATTATAAAGTATATTCTTATAATAATTAATTTATAGTAGAAATATTTTTATTATTTATTTTCTATGAAAATATGATTATATATTATTTCAATAATATATGAAATGATTATTATAATTATTATAATTACTATTTTATTATATGAACTTTAGTTCAGATTATTTAAGTTAATTATTTTAACTTAATTAATAATGGTATTTATGAAAGATATATCAAATATGGAATCCAAATCCTAATTCTGGATTTGGAATAAGTAATGAGAATAATAATATTATATTAATTATATTTTAGTGCTATAAATATGTACTGTATGTGTGGACCGATAATGGTTGGCCAATTATGGTATGATAGTAGAAAACCCTAGCATTGCTTTGATAAACCCTAATATGAAAGTAAAATAAGATTTTAAAATTTGTTAAGTCACTGTGTTATGAGATATATGATTTGTATTGTAGGTGTTAATGCTAATTATGAAAAACCCTAATTAGTAATTAAAAACCCTAATTATTAACTAAAACCCTAATTTAATAATTAGAAACCCTAACTACTAACCTAGAACCCTAATTAACAAATTGGAAGCCCTAATTGCTAAATTAGCAATCTTAATTATAATTTGTAAAGCTTAAACCTAATTTTCATGTTCTAGGTAATTAAGAAACTAAGTATGATTACGAAACTCTAATTTTCATTTTTTAGAAGCTAAGTTTTCATTTTAAACCCTAAATTGCAAAATCCTAGAATCAATGTACAAAAACCATAGGGTTAAACCCTAAGTATTAGACAAATGACCAAAGTGCCATTAAAATCACAAGCCGAATGACCAAACTACCCCTTTTGCATTATTTATGAAATAACTTGTAGATTTGGCTATAACTTTAGTTGGTAACTAACCCTTGACTTACTCATGTAATAAAATCTCAAGCACATCAGCTACATCATCAGCCAATTCATTGCAACATGTAATATATATAGAATAAGTGAGAGAAAGTTCATAAAATTGGTTCATTAGTGTTCTAACACTCAACCTACTCTCTCTCTCATCAAACCTCCGAAATTATCTAGCATATCAGTCCCATATCCAGTCCCTAGTTCATCCACTAACAAATCAGAAGCCTTAGATTCATGTTTTGCTCAAGAAAGGTATAAAACCCTAACTCAGAATCTGACCCTTAATGATGTGTTAGATGTTATGATTTATTGTTAAAACATGTTGTTTATAGTGTAAATAGATGATCTGGGTTGCTAGATGTTAGATCCAAAACACCTAGAGGCTCGGATTTGATGTTTTACAAAATCTAGAAATCTGGAAAATGAAGTCAGACAACCGAATGTCAGACCTCATAGATCTCGTTCTGTTTATAGTTTTTGTGTTTTAAATGTTTGTATTAGTAGTATGATGTAACGAGTATGATCTGGAACTGGAATCAGGGTCGGATCATGCATAGATTGTAAGTTATTAGTGGTCAAAGGCCGTTGACCAGCCATGACTGGACAATTCTGGGTAACCCAGAAACTGCCCAGAACGGCCTGATAAGGTTTTCCTAGATCGAGAGATCTATCAGGTGTTACGTTATTTGTTTGTGTTGTAATAACTAAGTTGTAGTATGTTATGTGCACTATGGATACATGCCTTTAGATCACTTATACGGCGAATAGGACCAAAGTAGTGGATGGTCAAATTGAAAGTAGTATGCACACAAGCCAATCATGTTTGATGATAAAGCATATACTTTGTAACAATCTTATTCATTTATTAATAAAAAGTATTAATTTATTAAAGGCTTTTAATTATCTACGTGATGCTGTTTTATAGTATGTGATAAACCCATAGTTTTAAGCAATGCTTTTAGAATAATGATGATGATCATTCTAATAAGATTTAAATTCTCAGAAAGCTTAAAATTAAAATAGTTCCCAATCGTTGGATTACTAAATTGGAGATTAGTGAATCCGGATAGATTGGTACATACGTTGCTTGCTCATTGGATGAGGATGATTGATCTCATGATCATTTGTGTAGAGACACTAAAGCAAGTATGTAGTTACTTATTAGAGAATAAGTTCACTGAACGTGGCTCGCTAAGGAATACCTAATGAAGTTTTACTTGCCTGTCAATAGGAATTCCTGTAGTGATAGTAGTACAAGTGATCTTTGGACTTGAGATCTTCATAGTATCTTGTGTATGATGAGTTATACTTTGACTTATTCCTTAAGACCCTTAGGGTATATCAAAGGATATGCTTGGGTATAATAAGTTGTACATGGAGATAATGTATGATCAATAAAGAATCTACCGCTTCTAGTAAAAGAAAAGAAATGTCCTATGTGATTCGATAAATGACAACCCAGTAGTCCTTGGCCAAGGCAGAATGAAATTAGAAAGGAGTTTCTAATTTGTATTATTTGAAGTTGTGCATTTAAGAGTCGAAATACATATAATTAAATAAAATAAGACTTGACAGTAATTCCATGTCTTATATTTAATTGGGACATTGTATGGTGGAAGGATTGAATTGTGCAGTAACTATTTACTCAAAGGTTCTTTTATGATTAATGTTGAAATCTATATTATCTGAAAAGTCGTTGATCGCTAGGGAGGCTTGTCCCTATTGTAGAATAAATATTATTTATTTAAATAAATTAGTTGTTTAATTTATTTATTTAAATAAGATTAGAATTGTTCTAATTGATTTATTCACAACCGGTTTAATATGGAGAACCTAAAGGGTCACACCATAAAAGGAAGAATAATTTTTTAAGAAGTTAATGGCATAATCGTAATAATAAGTTAAGTATATTTAATTTAATCTATGGTGATAGAATAAATTAAATAGCTTAATATTTACTATTTAATATTTTAAAAATATTAAATATAAATTAATAAGAGGAGTCTTATTATTTTTATTATTTAATTCCTAAAGGAGTTTGGGAATTAATTAATAAAAGTACTCTCATATATTCTTAATAAGATTAGGAGGTAAATTAATTAAAAGATTTTAATTAATTATCCCTAATAAGATTGGGAGCATAATTAATTAAAGGAATTTAATTAATTAAAATAAAACTCAATTCTTTAAATGTTAAGGAGGGTTGCATACATCTATAAATAAGAGGAGTCTTATTATGGGTGAAGTAGTTGTTGACTTTTTAACAACATACGTAATTCTAATAGTTGGAGAGTACGCTCCTTTTCTATGAGATAGAAAAACTAGGGTTTTGCCAAATACTCATCTTCTTGAATTTTTCTTCTTCCTTGGTGGATCACCTCTAGAGACCAAACACTTGGGTGGCTAACGTTGATTAAAGGAAGGAACCAAACCCGGTGGATTTAAGTTGAACGCGAAAAGGATTGGAGGTGAACTTGTACCTGAGGAAGCTCGGATCTTCAAGGGTATGATTCTTGTTCTTTCTTTTTCGTTTAATAAATAATTGTGCATAAAGGGAGATCCGGGTATATGGTTTGTAAAATTTTAAAACTCTGATTTTACACGTTTCCGCTTATTTTATGCAATTTAATTGCGTTCATGAATATTACAAACCTAACAGTGGTATCAGAGCTAAACCTTTATGTAAATTATTAATTATTTTAATTTGATATGTATATTGATATGTGTTTAGAACAATTTAATTGGGCATAATTTTGTTGCATAAAATTTATTTAAAAAAATCGTCAATTCGCAAAGCCTGTTTAAACCGCGAACTGATTTCAGATTTTTGTTCCATGTGAGTTATGATTACCTTTTGTAATTCCTACTCACTTTACATGAACTTGGTTTTACATATATATTATGTTATTAATAAGATTTAACAGGATTACATATACTTGAATCATGATCATCCTGTATAATCACGTGTTATGAAATCATTTGTTTTCTTATGATTACTTATATATATATATATATATATATATATATATATATATATATATATATTAATCATAATTATTTTATTATTAAAATAAAAATTTATTTTAATCTTAAAATAAAAAGTTTATTTTAATTTTAAAATAAATAGATTATTTTAATTTTAAAATTAGATTTCATGCTAACTAATTAGAGTTGGAATTGGATTCCATGATAACTAATTAGAGTTGAAATAGGATTCCATGTTTCCTTAAATAAAAGAGTTTATTTAGATATGAAATAAGATTTCATATTATTCAAAATAAAAGAGTTTATTTGTGAATAGGAAAGAGAATCCTAATTTCCTTAAATAAAGGAGTTTATTTATATTTAAAATAAGATTTCATATTATTCAAAATAAAAGAGTTTATTTGTGAATATGAAAGAGAATCCTAATTTTCTTAAATAAAGGACTTTATTTAGATATGAAATAAGATTTCATATTATTCAAAATAAAGAGTTTATTTGTGAATATGAAAGAGAATCCGTGTTTCCTTTAATAAAGGAGTTTTTTTTTACATAGAATTGGATTCCATAATTAATTAAAATAAAGGAGTTTATTTTAATTAAAGATTTTGATTAAAATAAAATAGTTTATTTTATTCAAAATTGGATAAATTAAAATAAAATAGTTTTATTTTGATTTAAATTTGGATTAAAATAAAGGAGTTTATTTTAATTCAAAATTAGATTTTATACTAACTAAATTTGTCCATTAAATGATATCAATATATATATATTGAATGTTTATTATTTATGAGATGAATGTTATTTATTGATGCATATGGTGATGTGTATGATAATAAATGGGATTGATTATGGACTATTGACCAATGTAATTGGATTTTATTTTAGTTGGATGCATGAAATTGGTTTTATTAAATGGGGTCTGCGTACCTCATCTTCTCTAATTTTTTTTTAATGTAAATTCTAACTCCCTCCTATGTACTTCCCCTTGACTGCTGATCAAGATTTCTATTTATTTTAAAATAGTTTTGTAATAGGAATAGTTAGAATTAATTTTGATGAATTGGAGCTCAAGGAGCAAGGAGCGCTAGAAGACCCGTTTGTAATGGAGCCCGGGTTTAAATGTAATAGTTATATTTAAATATTAATTCTTGCACCCCTAGGGTTTGACCTTTTGATACACTTGGTGGCTCTAGTGAACCAAACTAGAATAAAAATCCATAATCAATCTAGGTAGAATATAGTATTCTATACGTGCATGCTTATACAATATATACATACATACATACATATATATATATATATATATATATATATATATATATATATATATATATATATTATGCAAACATGCTTCGCATGTTAATTAATATGACGCGTATTTTATATATATATGTGCATGCGCGCTAAACAAGATGAGACAAATTAATAACAAACCCCTCAAATATTTTATATTAAGTTGTAACGTTCAAAGATATTTAGAATATTGAACGTCACCTTTTAGCATGGTAAAACAATAGAGTATTAAATATTTAATATGAGTTTGTTGTGCACACACAAGGCAAGTATTAAATATTTAAAATGTTATTTTATCACATTTAATGCTTATAAATAGACTGAACAATGCTATTTTGTTGTGCACACACAAGGACAGTATTTTTCTTTCCAATATATGGAAGTGCTAGGTATAACTTAACTTAGAACATTTTAGTTCGGATGTAAACACACTTGACCATTATGATCTAAGAGGCAAAATACAAGGAGTTAAATAGTTGATAGAATTGACAAGAGTTGTCTACCTATTTATTTATATATAGTTTGTTGTGCACACACAAGGTTATATACATTAGAAATGGGATTCTTATTCTCACTAGCAAATCTTTAATTAGATATTACCGAACTACATAAGTGAGGGTAATATAATTTGATGAAAATAGTGGGAGATACCAATTTAAAATAAGACATAATTTATTTTGGTAATTAATAAAAGAATGTATGCTAAAATATTGTTAATTACAAATTCATTTACAGAATTTTACAATGTCTACATTACTATCACTGCGAAGCATATTAGATATCATTTAACCGGATCGTAATAAACGGATTGGTTAAGAAAATTGAGAAAAGTTCTCACGGCTGAAAAGCTATCTTATGTCCTTAATACGCCTATCACTGCAATGGTTGCAGATAATGCCTCTGAGGAAGAGATTGCTACTTTTAGAAAGTGGCAACATGATGCACAGTTGGCTCAATGCATCATGCTCGCATCCATAAGTAACGAGCTTCAGCGTCAACATGAAACTATGGATGCTCTTACTATATTCCTGCACATCAAGTAGTTGATGGCGAAGAAAGTAGGACTGATAGATATCAGATATCTAAGGAGCTCTTCTGATCTAGATTGACCGATGACACTACAATACAGATAAAAGTCCTTAACATTATCAATTTTATTGATCAATTAGGATAACATGTTTTGTCATGAATAGAGAGTTGAGCCAAGATTTGATCTTACACTCACTCCCAGACTCCTTTCACAATTGTTGTGAATTTTTCATATAAACAAGCTAGATATCAGCCTCGCTGATTTGCTTAACATGTTGAAAAATGTTGAGAGTCACTTTCCAACCAAGAAAGACCAAGTCTTACTGGTAGGGGCCAAATAATCTTCTAAAAAGAAGAACGATTCTAAGAAGGTAAATAGAAAGGCAAAAACAAAGGATAATAAGAACAAAACTGATACGGATAGCAAATGAGTTTGCTTCCACTACAATAAGCCATGACACTGGAAAAGAAACTGCGAGAAACATCTTATAGAGCTAACCAGAAGAAGCTTAGTGAAGTTTCGGTTACAAATATAATTTTGTTCATGATTTAAAATAAATTTTTCTTGAAGTCAAGGTTCTACTTGGATATTAGATACCGACTTTGGTTATCATAAATATAGATTTATGAAGGTACCAAGCAGAAGTAGAAAGCTAAACACAGATAAGTAATCCTATGTGTGGGAAATGAAGTAAAGGTTGCTACATTAGCTATAGAAACTTATAGTTTAGCAATACCTACGGGCAAATCTATTAATTATGTCAATAAGTTGTTATTGTATTCCAGTTCTTGTTAGAAACATTATTTCTATTTTGTTGTTGGACAATGAAATATTTGGTATTATATTTAAGAACAAGTTTTGTTTTATTTATAATAATAATATTTTGTATAGAACTGGAATATTACTTAATGGATTTTGTATACTTGACTTACGTGAAAATAATTTTGCATATTGAATAAATTAGTATAAGAAAAGGAGATGATCATTCAAAGAGTTGAATGTGTGTATTTGCTGAAATACAAGTGTGAATTATTTGAAAGGTTCAAAGAATTCAGAAGTAAAACAAATTGGCAAAGTATTAGGATTCTTTGATTAGATCAAGGAATAAATACTTGTGCAATAAGTTTCTAGATCATCTCAAATGATTTTCTTATAATGGACGCCTCCTGATATGCAATAATTGATTGATGTAACTGAAAGGAAAAATTATACCTTGTTGGACATGGTACGGTCCATAATGATTTTACCAACATTCCAGTATCCTTCTGGGGTCATGTCCTAGAAATGGCTGCATATATACGAAGAAGGTAACCTCAAAATTCGGCCCCAAGACTCCATAAAAATTATGGACAGGGAGGTTTCCTAATCTTAAGTATGTTAAGATAAGGGTTGTCCAACTTATGTGAAAAGGTTTCAAAAGGATAAGCATGGGACAAAATTTGACAAGTACAGATTTGTGGGACATCCTAAAGTAAGTTAAGGGTATATGTTCTATAATCCTACTTACCGAAAGGTGTTTGTTGCGAAATATGCTGCCTTCTAAGATAAAGATGTTTATCATTGAAGAGGCTAATGGGAGGATAATAGATCATGAAGAGTTCAAGAACCATAAAATACTATAAGTCAAATAAGAGGAACCTGTAGACAGACCTATTATACCATAACCGAATTGTAAATCTGGAATAGTACCAACGATACCTGGGAGGTATGGATTCATCATAGATGATGATGATGAGGTACACATCATAGAAGATGATAATCCAGTTACATACGATGAGGTAAGAGTTGTAGACACTCAGAGAAATGGATTGAAGCAAGATTCTCAAATATGGAACATTCGTTTTGATGAGACAATCAAAAGAGTTTGATTTTATCAAAAACAAGAATGAACCTAGTGTGTACAAAAGGGTCAGTGGGAGCGTCGTGACATTCCTAGTATTATATGTTGATATACTACGGATAAGGAATGACATACCAATGCTACAATCAGAAAAGATAAAGTTGTCTAAACATTCCTCCATGAATGATTTGGGAAAAGTATCTTAATTTAGGGTACAAATCTATATAGATAGATTTAATAGGATGCTTGACTTAACCCAAGGAACGTATATTCATTTGATGCTAAAGTCGTTTAGCATGGCAAACTCCATGGGATGTCTCATGTTGATGAGCCCTGGAGTGTATCTCTCTTAATAGTCCCCATCACTACTACAAAATTGTAAATAGACAACGCGAAAAAAACATTGTGGTTTCAGTCAGAAAAACGTCGTGGTTAAGGGTGTTGTCTATTTGACACCCTTACACAATATTTTTAAAACGTTGTAGTTAAACACAATACACAACATTTTTTAGGAAAAAACGTTGCATTTTTGTTTTCCAACAATTATCAGATGCTTAAAAACATTGTAGAAGGTATGATTCCAGAACGTTTTTTGGATAAAAATGTTGTTATTTAGTATATCAGACAACGTTTTTTAAACGTTGTAGATAAAAAAGAAAAAAGAAAAAAAAAAGATGTGGTTCACCTATAGTACCAATGCACCTGCAATATGCTAATGCCATGATATATAGCCAAAATGTATCAACCATTCAAAATACATCCTAATAATACTATTCGTTTACAGTTTCAAATTACTACATCCACAAAATATATACCAAAATATCCATATATACATCTCAAATTCACTTTTCAATCTATAAAATAAACAAAAATAAACCAAACTATTCATAAAATTAAGCTACTACCTAAGCATGTGCAAAAAAGCCTAGGCAAACCAGCATCAATAATGACTTGGCCTGTAACTTCAAAATGACAAACTCTGGCCTGAAGATGCAAAAGGCAAACCTGCAGTCAGCACTTTGGCATAATTAAAACTTAGAACTGATGTAGGCAACTCGTGTTCAACACCAACTACAGCAGCTTTAGTACATTGGGGATGAGAAACTATAGCAGATTCAACTTCTGCAGTGCTGATACGATGCCCACTGTGTATGTTCCAGAATGAATAAAGAATTAAAGGAGCGAAATCTTGAAAAATCTTCAAAATTTACATCATGCCGGTCAATCGCCTTGAGAATTTGCTAGTTTTTTTTAGCTTATGTGAGGATATCATGGAGGATATATAATTTGGTCCATCTAATATAATTACTTGAGTAGAATATAAATTCTTAAAAATGCATTGTTATCAACTCCAAAAAATCATATATATGCATGTAGGAACATAACTTCTGTGTTGGATAAGTAGAAGGTACCTGACATTGATAACATCATCAACTCTCCCAGTGAGCCAGTGGTACCCATCCTTGTCTCTGAAGCAAATATTTAATTCTTGTTACCCTTCTCATCAACTATGACAGGCTGCAGTCATAATAAAGAACAAGATAATGAAGTAGAAGTAGAAAATAAGAATGACGATGGTACTATAATTCTATCATGTCCAAAGCAGTTTCAGAAAATAAGCCTGCATCAAGTACCTGTTAGGAACGGTTCAATCATGGAGGAGCTATATAACATTTATTAGTGTGACAACTGTTAGGAACAGTACTGGGGTTAACATCCAACTATCCAAGTTACATCAGCTAGAAATCAGCCGCAATGGTGATACTTCATTGTGGTCCACATAAATATTAAGGTGATAAAATTTCTCTGTTTAAAATCTTCTTTAAATCAATGTATATCCATTAAACATAAAAGAACAAACATATATGATGAATAGAACGACAAATTCCAAATTCCTCCATCAAGATAACAAGCAACACTGTCACAATAGTGGAACACATTATTTTGAAAACCAAACCACATACCTGACAGCTATAATCACTAAAGTTTGGCTCCATCAGTAAGGGCACACCCATGCAGTCCTTCATGAAATTCTGAAATAACAATCGTGCAAAAAAACTAATATCTGCCACTCATGTATGATTCAAGTAAAATATCTCATTTCTTTTAAAATTTCAAGGTTCTTGTCTAAAAATGAAAGTTTAAAACGACAAATTTAGTATATATGTCCTGATATAAAATTTATAACAACTAAAAATTATTTGGGTAGTCTAGCTTGCAAGGTTGATTATAGAACCTTGTGTAGTCTAGTTACCTATGTGTAAACTCCAGCAAAACCACTTAAAAATGCCATGACCTGCAAAAATATTACTTACTATTACATTAAAAAAAATATCCAACTCAGACTCACAAAAATATTTCTTACTATTGCCATATTTTTGATCTTACTTACATTGGCTAAAGACTCTCTGACGGCTAACGTGCAGATCTGCAAGAAGATAATCCAAACAATAAGATTTCTACTTGGACAAATAAAATCAAATGAAAAGTATTTGTACAAGAAATGCAATATTAACGGATATCAAAGATAAGATGAGACAGTCAACTGAGAATTAGACGCATGAGAACATACCAATCCTTCTGACATCACATCTCTTAGTTTTTCAGGTTTCACGTTAGTGATAAGTACCACATGGCAGTTCTGTAAAGGTAAATAAGAGCAAAAACAACTGATAAAGTAATATATCCTGATCATGGTATTGTGATAAACTGAATGTACAATAGGAGGCTGTTTACAAGAGTAAAATTGTGACTCCAAACTAAAGAAAATGATAAGTAACTAACTAAATATTCATACCGTCAACTGATCTGGACTGCAATGTTTGGCCAGACCACTGACTACCTGTCGCAATTTAGCCTCTCCAACATCTATCTCCTCAACCAGCAAACTGCAGTATATGTTGAGGAACATGAAAAAGGCTATATCAGACATACACAATCCACATACGTTGTTGAGAAAGTGTCACATATTGGAAACCTGTGGTTTACCCTAATGTGGTGATTGGAAAATAGTTCACTAGAAAAAAACAAGCACCAAAGGAGGGGGGAGAGAAGTTAGCAAAACAGAAGAAGGAAAAAAATAATTGTACCTGTCAGCAGATGGATGCTTCCATGCTTTGCGAACAAGGCCAACCTGTATTTTCAATAAACTAACAGTAACTACTTTATCCTTCTCATCTACTACTTTTTCAGGCACGTTCTTCTTCTCTGCAGCAGTTTCTTTCTTCTCCACAACAACTCCATTATCTCCTGCAACCTTACAATTTACAGGAAAATAATTCCAAGGATACAACAATATCTGAGTCTAGCTACATTGTAACAAAATGGTGCTTTAGGCTAAAAAGAAAATCATAGAAGTAAGCAATCAAAGTTAACATCTTCTAACTTTCTACGTCACAGTTCCAGGTCTTTCAATTTCATAAAATTTCCAAGTAAAAAAAATTTCTAACCAGTAAACAAGTAAATTAAAAGCAGGAAACCAAGTCCAAATCCAATATAAATGGGCAACCCTAAGTCAATAAACATATCCATACGATTACAAAAGAGATCCAACAAAACAATCACATCTTTAATTTTTAGCTTTACAGTTTTTGAGGAAGTGCCAAATGTAAGGGGATCAATGTTCAATTCAAAAGCCCTAGAGTAACACCAGCTACCACGGATCTGACAATTCCCTTAGAACAATCTATTTCGATGCACGAGTTCTACAAATTTCAACACTTGCAAGCAAACACAACATATACAAATACATATACGAAAAATATGTAAGAGAAATTAGATAAACTCAAAAAAATAATTACGGAGTAGAAATGAAAGAAGTGCGATGAACATAAGCTCTGCTGAATCGAAACTACTCCATGAAATCCAGATAAACAGAAGAGAAAAATGATAAAATTAATGTTGAAAATTTAGTGTTTATATGAATTTAGAGAGAGAAAAGGAGGAGAGAGAAAATCGAAGATATAATACCTCCTCCGATAGGGGTATTGCAGAATTGAAACCAAAAGATGACCCAAAGAAGAAGAGTTACTCGTCATTGTTGAAGGTATGAAAGTAGGCAAAACTCACTGGAACTGTGCATACCTCGTCAAATTTTGAACCTTATTCCTTGTTTGAAAGAAGAAATGGCCTGCGGTGTAACAACCCCAAAATAGGTCCATTCCATCCAACCTATTCTGAGTCGCCAAATACATGGTACAGAAAACAACTACAACTTTATTACAACAATTGTCGTGCAAAATACAACACCACATATGCTGTGAGTTTGAATACAAATATATACCAAATGTGACTCATGTTCCAACCGTGGACATCACCTCACAATAACACCTTACATAAAGGTATAGTCAAAAACTGTTTTAGAAATTAGAATCTTTGGGAAGTGCTCAAGGAAACCTTCGTACATGGGAGGCCACGCGTCTAGGTTATGATAGATATCATATGGCCACAGAATTATCCTTGGTTGACCCAATAGACCCCAAAGAAAAACGAGAAGATTACTATCATATTCTTCCCAATGGTGAGTCTTCTCTTGACTTATCATTATCTCCACTGTCTCTAATTGAGAATTATACTTCAAACAAACACCAAGATTATATAGGTAGTGCCCATAGATATACTCAGCAAGTGGATGAGCACAACCCTGTCCTATGATGACACGAGGTTGTATGTCATTAGACATCTTGTATGATAGTGACAAAACACCCTTCCAACGTTGGGTTCGCCTCACCCTATTTTCTTCACCAAATATAACTACTAAATGATGACCACCGTTTTATTCCCTTGTTACCCCCGCTCGACCCAGCTACACTCTTATTACCTGAAAGGAATTGTGAAGCAAAAGGGTGAGCACAACTAGCTCAGTAAAGAATATCATGACTAAAGATAATTCAATTATCAATAGCCTTCATCAACAATAAATCAGAGATTTAGAACATATGGTAAATGATAAAAATTTCAACCATAGTTGCAGCGGAACGAGCAATCCATTAGAAGAGTCAAATAGACTATAAAGTCTATTATCTTCTCCATGTTAAAAATTCACCAACAATGTTTTATCCATGTAATATCACTCAACAGTTCCTTTCCACAATCATATGAATAACTCATAATCATAATTGTGACTATAAATTTTTCTTCGCACCCAGGTCGAAGAATATTTTCATCACCTGTCTTTACCTGAAACATCAAAGATCATGGTTATACCAAATCACAATTCCTATTTATAATCATACTAACAAATCCATCTTTGCACTACGGGCCAAAGATATTCATCAACAAACCATCTTTGCACTACGGGCCAAAGATATTCAACAACAGTTCATCTTTGCACTACAGGCCAAAGATATTCATCAACAGGCCATCTTTGCACTACATGCCAAAGATATTCATCAACAATTCATATTTGCACTACAGGCCAAATATATTCATATCTCAAAGAAATATATAATCATTTCAGAATTTATATAAACAATAATTATAACCATGTTGATCAATTCACCTTTGCACTTAAGCTTAAGATATTCAATTATAAATTCAATGGTCATGATCATATCAGTCACAATTCAACTTTGCACTACAGGCCAAAGAGAACCCTAGTCATGATCATACCAATAATCTACCCATCTTTACACTCCAGTGAAAGAGAATTTCAACATCAGGGTTATAAAAATGTTATATATGATGATAAAAATAATATGATCAACATATAGTTTTAATCTTAAGAGTAATATTCGTAACTCATGAATAGTAACCCCGACACAAAAGATAAAAATTCTACAATAAAATTCATACCAATATTTCGGTATAATGATATTGAAAGAATAACAGTACTTGAATTTATAAATAATTTATTTTAATTGTTTACACTTTACTAATTAATGCATTTAATCATCATAAAATGCCAACTCTTACAATTTCATCATCAATAACCAAAACCCTCATCAAAAATCTGCATATACCTCATATAGGATTCTCAAGCCATAAAATCCTATTTTCCAATTTTCTTTCTTCACAAAACATATTTAATTCATTTACTCATAACTAGACCATTTTCATGAAAAATACCAAATCAGTTCCAAAAATATTTCTTTTCTGGGATTTAGCATAATATAGTCCCATAGTGAACATATATTTTTCTCAGAATTTTTAAAAGTCATTTACTATTTTTCATATGGCCAAAATAGCCGAATATTTAGACATTTATCAAAAATTGTACTTTTGTCTAAAAATTCTGAAATTTACAGAGTATACTTCTATCATATACATGTACTCCCAATAAAAAATTCATCAATTTTGGAGTTAACCACAAGGAATTATAAGCTGTTACTTTTAAAATAGTTTTTTCTCATAAAATTCATAACTCTCAATCTATACATCCAAAAATCACCATTTTTGGACACAATCAAGAAAACTCATCAAAATATCATTTCAAATTTTTCCAGAATTTTTGAAGGTCAGAAAAATTACGAAACTGAAAAACATAACAACCCTTAAAATCCCTTACTATCCCTTACTATCCCTTACCTCAAAAGAGCAGTACTTCTGATCGGTAAAAGGCTGAAGGAAACTTGCACTGATGAATAGAAACTCACAGAGTATCTAAATACTCACAAAATACACTCAATAATCTAGAGAGAGAAAGAGAGAAAACTTGTTTCTGGTGTGATTTTCAATTCTAACTTAGCCCTCTATTTATAGGAAAATTTTGGTAGGTTTGACCTGCAACTTGATGGCTTTACCTGCTACTATTCCCACCCACCACATTTGAAATATAATTCAGCACATTTCTTCACCAACCACAAGTGGGGCCCACCAATTCTAGAATTTTCCACCAAAAATGATTTATAACCTGATTTCCGAATCAGCCACCTCTTAAAATTCATAACAAATCATACGTTCATTTTTAACGGTTCAAAATTTATGGACATATACTCAACTTATATATGTATAACATATCCAAAAATTACCACGATCCAACGGTCGGATTAAAAATTATAACCCCCGCAAAATATCTCAAAAATCCTGATTTTTAATACCTCCATTCCGACAAAAATACGGATAAAAACCTCAACATTAACTCCTTCATTTTTAACCACAAAAATATATCTCTCATTTATATCCACATAAAATAAATATTTCCTTATCATATGAATCAATAATTAATTATTCACAAATAATATTACAGAATCACATTTATGACAACCAGGCCGTTCCCAGGAAAGAGGGGGCTTTCCAATAAGGATTTCTCCTTACTGGCGCGCAATTAGATGACCAAACCTCTCCTTAGACAGAACTTTCTAGACATTGCCAATAATGCTATCTAATAATACTATTCAAATAATATGAATTATTGATCTGATAATGGGAAATACTGTGCAACAACAATTATTGAACAACAATAATATAAAATTTCAACGTAGCAATTATTGAATCAATAAAATAAAATATTGAACAGTAATTACTGTAACAATTATTGAGTAGTGCCTTCTTACGTAAGAATCAATAATTTCAAAAATATTATGCAATACCGTGTGCTACTGTGCAATAACGCGTATTACTGTATTTTAACCACCGGGTATTCCAACAGTGTTAACGGTAACAACTACGCCGTTATTTGTAAAAACTCAAATTTGTCATTTTCTTCATCCGACAGTTATTCGTTATGGGGCCCACAAATAGCTGCGCCGTCGTACGAATATTCCCCGACAGAAAGAATATTCCACGACCAAACGAATATTCCCCGACAATAATGAATATTTTATATATCACCCTTAACTTTAACATTTATCAATTTAACCATTCACTGAATAGAAAAATTGAATACTTTTATTTCATAAAATTCGGGGTCTTACAATCTCCCCTTCCTTATGAAATTTCGTCCCCGAAATTTACGTACCTGGTATTTCAAAGAGTTGAGAATACCTTGCTTTCATTTCAGATTCCATCTTCCTTATCATCATGATTTCTCCATTGCTCATCTTCTGTATTTCAGATATCTTTCTAGAATACAGCTTCAAAACAAGGGTTAATTTAACAAATTAACATATCACATAATATCCCGATATTATGACTGACCAACAAATAAGCTTAGGTAGGACACACTAGCGAAGGATTTACTCATCTCTCCCCTCCTAGTTCTATTTCCCGATCTCCGCCAAAGATCATATCCCTAAGCTCTGATACCAAATGTAACAACCCCAAAATAGGTCCATTCCATCCAACCTATTCTGAGTCGCCAAATACATGGTACAGAAAACAACTACAACTTTATTACAACAATTGTCGTGCAAAATACAACAACACATATGCTGTGAGTTTGGATACAAATATATACCAAATGTGACTCATGTTCCAACCGTGGACATCACCTCACAATAACACCTTACATAAAGGTATAGTCAAAAACTGTTTTAGAAATTAGAATCTTTGGGAAGTGCTCAAGGAAACCTTCGTACATGGGAGGCCACGCGTCTAGGTTATGATAGATATCATATGGCCACAGAATTATCCTTGGTTGACCCAATAGACCCCAAAGAAAAACGAGAAGATTACTATCATATTCTTCCCAATGGTGAGTCTTCTCTTGACTTATCATTATCTCCACTGTCTCTAATTGAGAATTATACTTCAAACAAACACCAAGATTATATAGGTAGTGCCCATAGATATACTCAGCAAGTGGATGAGCACAACCCTGTCTTATGATGACACGAGGTTGTATGTCATTAGACATCTTGTATGATAGTGACAAAACACCCTTCCAACGTTGGGTTCGCCTCACCCTATTTTCTTCACCAAATATAACTACTAAATGATGACCACCGTTCTATTCCCTTGTTACCCCCGCTCGACCCAGCTACACTCTTATTACCTGAAAGGAATTGTGAAGCAAAAGGGTGAGCACAACTAGCTCAGTAAAGAATATCATGACTAAAGATAATTCAATTATCAATAGCCTTCATCAACAATAAATCAGAGATTTAGAACATATGGTAAATGATAAAAATTTCAACCATAGTTGCAGCGGAACGAGCAATCCATTAGAAGAGTCAAATAGACTATAAAGTCTATTATCTTCTCCATGTTAAAAATCCACCAACAATGTTTTATCCATGTAACATCACTCAACAGTTCCTTTCCACAATCATATGAATAACTCATAATCATAATTGTGACTATAAATTTTTCTTCGCACCCAGGACGAAGAATATTTTCATCACCTGTCTTTACCTGAAACATCAAAGATCATGGTTATACCAAATCACAATTCCTGTTTATAATCATACTAACAAATCCATCTTTGCACTACGGGCCAAAGATATTCATCAACAAACCATCTTTGCACTACGGGCCAAAGATATTCAACAACAGTTCATCTTTGCACTACAGGCCAAAGATATTCATCAACAGGCCATCTTTGCACTACATGCCAAAGATATTCATCAACAATTCATATTTGCACTACAGGCCAAATATATTCATATCTCAAAGAAATATATAATCATTTCAGAATTTATATAAACAATAATTATAACCATGTTGATCAATTCACCTTTGCACTTAAGCTTAAGATATTCAATTATAAATTCAATGGTCATGATCATACCAGTCACAATTCAACTTTGCACTACAGGCCAAAGAGAACCCTAGTCATGATCATACCAATAATCTACCCATCTTTACACTCCAGTGAAAGAGAATTTCAACATCAGGGTTATAAAAATGTTATATATGATGATAAAAATAATATGATCAACATATAGTTTTAATCTCAAGAGTAATATTCGTAACTCATGAATAGTAACCCCGACACAAAAGATAGAAATTCTACAATAAAATTCATACCAATATTTCGGTATAATGATATTGAAAGAATAACATTACTTAAATTTATAAACAATTTATTTTAATTGTTTACACTTTACTAATTAATGCATTTAATCATCATAAAATGCCAACTCTTACAATTTCATCATCAATAACCAAAACCCTCATCAAAAATCTGCATATACCTCATATAGGATTCTCAAGCCATAAAATCCTATTTTCCAATTTTCTTTCTTCACAAAACATATTTAATTCATTTACTCATAACTAGACCATTTTCATGAAAAATACCAAATCAGTTCCAAAAATATTTCTTTTCTGGGATTTAGCATAATATAGTCCCATAGTGAACATATATTTTTCTCAGAATTTTTAAAAGTCATTTACTATTTTTCATATGGCCAAAATAGCCGAATATTTAGACATTTATCAAAAATTGTACTTTTGTCTAAAAATTCTGAAATTTACAGAGTATACTTCTATCATATACATGTACTCCCAATAAAAATTTCATCAATTTTGGAGTTAACCACAAGGAATTATAAGCTGTTACTTTTAAAATAGTCTTTTCTCATAAAATTCATAACTCTCAATCTATACATCCAAAAATCACCATTTTTGGACACAATCAAGAAAACTCATCAAAATATCATTTCAAATTTTTCCAGAATTTTTGAAGATCAGAAAAATTACGAAACTGAAAAACATAACAACCCTTAAAATCCCTTACTATCCCTTACTATCCCTTACCTCAAAAGAGCAGTACTTCTGATCGGTAAAAGGCTGAAGGAAACTTGCACTGATGAATAGAAACTCACAAGTATCTAAATACTCACAAAATACACTCAATAATATAGAGAGAGAAAGAGAGAAAGCTTATGTTTCTGGTGTGATTTTCAATTCTAACTTAGCCCTCTATTTATAGGAAAATTTTGGTAGGTTTGACCTGCAACCTGATGGCTTTACCTGCTACTATTCCCACCCACCACATTTGAAATATAATTCAGCACATTTCTTCACCAACCACAAGTGGGGCCCACCAATTCTAGAATTTTCCACCAAAAATGATTTATAACCTGATTTCTGAATCAGTCATCTCTTAAAATTCATAACAAATCATACGTTCATTTTTAACGGTTCAAAATTTGTGGACATATACTCAACTTATATATGTATAACATATCCAAAAATTACCACGATCCAACGGTCGGATTAAAAATTATAACCCCCGCAAAATATCTCAAAAACCCTGATTTTTAATACCTCCATTCCGACAAAAATACGGATAAAAACCTCAACATTAACTCCTTCATTTTTAACCACAAAAATATATCCCTCATTTATATCCACATAAAATAAATATTTCCTTATCATATGAATCAATAATTAATTATTCACAAATAATATTACAGAATCACATTTATGACAACCAGGCCGTTCCCAGGAAAGAGGGGGCTTTCCAATAAGGATTTCTCCTTACTGGCGCGCAATTAGATGACCAAACCTCTCCTTAGACAGAACTTTCTAGACATTGCCAATAATGCTATCTAATAATATTATTCAAATAATATGAATTATTGATCTGATAATGGGAAATACTGTGCAGCAACAATTATTGAACAACAATAATATAAAATTTCAACGTAGCAATTATTGAATCAATAAAATAAAATATTGAACAGTAATTACTGTAACAATTATTGAGTAGTGCCTTCTTACGTAAGAATCAATAATTTCAAAAATACTATGCAATACCGTGTGCTACTGTGCAATAACGCGTATTACTGTATTTTAACCACCGGGTATTCCAACAGTGTTAACGGTAACAACTACGCCGTTATTTGTAAAAACTCAAATTTGTCGTTTTCTTCACCCGACAGTTATTCGTTATGGGGCCCACAAATAGCTGCGCCGTCGTACGAATATTCCCCGACAGAAAGAATATTCCACGACCAAACGAATATTCCCCGACAAATAATGAATATTTTATATATCACCCTTAACTTTAACATTTATCAATTTAACCATTTACTGAATAGAAAAATTGAATACTTTTATTTCATAAAATTCGGGGTCTTACAATCTCCCCTCCTTATGAAATTTCGTCCCCGAAATTTACGTACCTGGTATTTCAAAGAGTTGAGAATACCTTGCTTTCATTTCAGATTTCATCTTCCTTGTCATCATGATTTCTCCATTGCTCATCTCCTGTATTTCAGATATCATTCTAGAATACAGCTTCAAAACAAGGGTTAATTGAACAAATTAACATATCACATAATATCCCGATATTATGACTGACCAACAAATAAGCTTAGGTAGGACACACTAGCGAAGGATTTACTCATCTCTCCCCTCCTAGTTCTATTTCCCGATCTCCGCCAAAGATCATATCCCTAAGCTCTGATACCAAATGTAACAACCCCAAAATAGGTCCATTCCATCCAACCTATTCTGAGTCGCCAAATACATGGTACAGAAAATAACTACAACTTTATTACAACAATTGTCGTGCAAAATACAACACCACATATGCTGTGAGTTTGGATACAAATATATACCAAATGTGACTCATGTTCCAACCGTGGACATCACCTCACAATAACACCTTACATAAAGGTATAGTCAAAAACTGTTTTAGAAATTAGAATCTTTGGGAAGTGCTCAAGGAAACCTTCGTACATGGGAGGCCATGCGTCTAGGTTATGATAGATATCATATGGCCACAGAATTATCCTTGGTTGACCCAATAGACCCCAAAGAAAAACGAGAAGATTACTATCATATTCTTCCCAATGGTGAGTCTTCTCTTGACTTATCATTATCTCCACTGTCTCTAATTGAGAATTATACTTCAAACAAACACCAAGATTATATAGGTAGTGCCCATAGATATACTCAGCAAGTGGATGAGCACAACCCTGTCTTATGATGACACGAGGTTGTATGTCATTAGACATCTTGTATGATAGTGACAAAACACCCTTCCAACGTTGGGTTCGCCTCACCCTATTTTCTTCACCAAATATAACTACTAAATGATGACCACCGTTCTATTCCCTTGTTACCCCCGCTCGACCCAGCTACACTCTTATTACCTGAAAGGAATTGTGAAGCAAAAGGGTGAGCACAACTAGCTCAGTAAAGAATATCATGACTAAAGATAATTCAATTATCAATAGCCTTCATCAACAATAAATCAGAGATTTAGAACATATGGTAAATGATAAAAATTTCAACCATAGTTGCAGCGGAACGAGCAATCCATTAGAAGAGTCAAATAGACTATAAAGTCTATTATCTTCTCCATGTTAAAAATCCACCAACAATGTTTTATCCATGTAACATCACTCAACAGTTCCTTTCCACAATCATATGAATAACTCATAATCATAATTGTGACTATAAATTTTTCTTCGCACCCAGGACGAAGAATATTTTCATCACCTGTCTTTACCTGAAACATCAAAGATCATGGTTATACCAAATCACAATTCCTGTTTATAATCATACTAACAAATCCATCTTTGCACTACGGGCCAAAGATATTCATCAACAAACCATCTTTGCACTACGGGCCAAAGATATTCAACAACAGTTCATCTTTGCACTACAGGCCAAAGATATTCATCAACAGGCCATCTTTGCACTACATGCCAAAGATATTCATCAACAATTCATATTTGCACTACAGGCCAAATATATTCATATCTCAAAGAAATATATAATCATTTCAGAATTTATATAAACAATAATTATAACCATGTTGATCAATTCACCTTTGCACTTAAGCTTAAGATATTCAATTATAAATTCAATGGTCATGATCATACCAGTCACAATTCAACTTTGCACTACAGGCCAAAGAGAACCCTAGTCATGATCATACCAATAATCTACCCATCTTTACACTCCAGTGAAAGAGAATTTCAACATCAGGGTTATAAAAATGTTATATATGATGATAAAAATAATATGATCAACATATAGTTTTAATCTTAAGAGTAATATTCGTAACTCATGAATAGTAACCCCGACACAAAAGATAAAAATTCTACAATAAAATTCATACCAATATTTCGGTATAATGATATTGAAAGAATAACATTACTTAAATTTATAAACAATTTATTTTAATTGTTTACACTTTACTAATTAATGCATTTAATCATCATAAAATGCCAACTCTTACAATTTCATCATCAATAACCAAAACCCTCATCAAAAATCTGCATATACCTCATATAGGATTCTCAAGCCATAAAATCCTATTTTCCAATTTTCTTTCTTCACAAAACATATTTAATTCATTTACTCATAACTAGACCATTTTCATGAAAAATACCAAATCAGTTCCAAAAATATTTCTTTTCTGGGATTTAGCATAATATAGTCCCATAGTGAACATATATTTTTCTCAGAATTTTTAAAAGTCATTTACTATTTTTCATATGGCCAAAATAGCCGAATATTTAGACATTTATCAAAAATTGTACTTTTGTCTAAAAATTCTGAAATTTACAGAGTATACTTCTATCATATACATGTACTCCCAATAAAAATTTCATCAATTTTGGAGTTAACCACAAGGAATTATAAGCTGTTACTTTTAAAATAGTTTTTTCTCATAAAATTCATAACTCTCAATCTATACATCCAAAAATCACCATTTTTGGACACAATCAAGAAAACTCATCAAAATATCATTTCAAATTTTTCCAGAATTTTTGAAGGTCAGAAAAATTACGAAACTGAAAAACATAACAACCCTTAAAATCCCTTACTATCCCTTACTATCCCTTACCTCAAAAGAGCAGTACTTCTGATCGGTAAAAGGCTGAAGGAAACTTGCACTGATGAATAGAAACTCACAGAGTATCTAAATACTCACAAAATACACTCAATAATCTAGAGAGAGAAAGAGAGAAAACTTGTTTCTGGTGTGATTTTCAATTCTAACTTAGCCCTCTATTTATAGGAAAATTTTGGTAGGTTTGACCTGCAACCTGATGGCTTTACCTGCTACTATTCCCACCCACCACATTTGAAATATAATTCAGCACATTTCTTCACCAACCACAAGTGGGGCCCACCAATTCTAGAATTTTCACCAAAAATGATTTATAACCTGATTTCCGAATCAGCCACCTCTTAAAATTCATAACAAATCATACGTTCATTTTTAACGGTTCAAAATTTATGGACATATACTCAACTTATATATGTATAACATATCCAAAAATTACCACGATCCAACGGTCGGATTAAAAATTATAACCCCCGCAAAATATCTCAAAAATCCTGATTTTTAATACCTCCATTCCGACAAAAATACGGATAAAAACCTCAACATTAACTCCTTCATTTTTAACCACAAAAATATATCTCTCATTTATATCCACATAAAATAAATATTTCCTTATCATATGAATCAATAATTAATTATTCACAAATAATATTACAGAATCACATTTATGACAACCAGGTCGTTCCCAGGAAAGAGGGGGCTTTCCACTAAGGATTTCTCCTTACTGGCGCGCAATTAGATGACCAAACCTCTCCTTAGACAGAACTTTCTAGACATTTCCAATAATGCTATCTAATAATACTATTCAAATAATATGAATTATTGATCTGATAATGGGAAATACTGTGCAACAACAATTATTGAACAACAATAATATAAAATTTCAACGTAGCAATTATTGAATCAATAAAATAAAATATTGAACAGTAATTACTGTAACAATTATTGAGTAGTGCCTTCTTACGTAAGAATCAATAATTTCAAAAATATTATGCAATACCGTGTGCTACTGTGCAATAACGCGTATTACTGTATTTTAACCACCGGCTATTCCAACAGTGTTAACGGTAACAACTACGCCGTTATTTGTAAAAACTCAAATTTGTCATTTTCTTCATCCGACAGTTATTCGTTATGGGGCCCACAAATAGCTGCGCCGTCGTACGAATATTCCCCGACAGAAAGAATATTCCACGACCAAACGAATATTCCCCGACAATAATGAATATTTTATATATCACCCTTAACTTTAACATTTATCAATTTAACCATTTACTGAATAGAAAAATTGAATACTTTTATTTCATAAAATTCGGGGTCTTACATGCGGCTTTAGAGTACGAAGGGGAGAAGCTCAATAATGCAAAATCTCTGAGCAAAACGATGTCTGTCCTTTTCGCTTCATCTCCTTCAAAGAAGCACCCCAAATCAGAAGCAAGCTTAGAGAGGTTCAGGAAATCTAGGCAAACCCTAGCTTTTGTTTTCCAGATGGAACGAAAAGAGGCTAAACAGAGAGATAAGAAACGAAGACACTCGGTGACAAATGAGAGAGTGAAAAGTTTTTATGAGGCCCCCAAAATTAGATATACATCACCCATTTTGAGTCGCCAGATAAATGGTATAAAATTCAAATACAACTTCATTTATACAACTGTTGAGCTGTCGTATAGAATACGACCACAGTTAACTATGAGTTTTAATACAAATGTATGTAACTCTCATGGTACCTCGACCACAACCTTACAATGATACTTTACATAAAAGTATAGTTAAAAACTGTTTTAGAAATTAAAATCTTTGGGAAGTGCTCAAGGAAACCTTCGTACATGGGAGACCATGCGTCTAGGTTATGATAGATATCATATGTCCATAGAATTATCCTTGGTTGACCCAAAAGTCCCCAAAGAAAAATAAGAAGATTACTATCATCTTCTTTCCAATGGTGAGTCTTCTCTTGACATATAAATATCTTCGTTGTCTCCAAGTGAAAATTATGTTTCAAATAAACTCCAAGATCATACAGGTAGTGCTCGTAGATATATTTAGCAAGTGGATGCACAATCATGTCTGATGTGAACACGAGGTTGTATGTCATTAGACATCTTGTATGATAGTGGCAAAACACCCTTCCAAAGTTGGGTTCGCCTCACCCTATTTGATTCACCAAATATAACTACTAAATAATGTATAGAATACAACACACTTTTCTATACTATTTAGGCAGAACCTCCACAGCTAGAGACCACCGTTCTATTCCCCTCTTATCCCCACTCGATTCGGCAACACTCTTATTACCTGAAAGGAATTGTGAAGTAGAAAGGGTGAGCATAACTAGCCCAGTTAAGAATATCATGACTAAAACCAATTTATCCCATCAATAGCCTTCATCATTAATAAATCAGAGATTTAGAACGTATGGTAGATGATAAAAGTTTTTAACCATAGTTGCAGCGAAACGAGCAATCCATTAGAAGAGTCAAATAGATCATAAGGTCTATTATCTTCTATATGTTAGAAGTCCACCAATAATGTTTTATCCATGTAACATCAATCAACAATTCCTGTCCACGATCATGTGAATAACTTATAATCACAATTGTGATTCTAAATTCCTCTTCGCACATAGGACGAAGATAATTTTCATCACATGTCTTCACCGTAAAATAAACTTGATATCGGAGTAGTGAAGTATCAGAATACTTTTCTTCTTTCTCTTTATAGTTTCTTTCTCTAGAGTTTCAGTGAATTCGTAAGAAATAGTGAAGGAATGAGCTTCTATTTATAGAAAAATGGACTGCATAGTAACAAATTCATGAACGGTCCAGATTGAATTACTTTTAATCGGACTGTCCATATTAAAAGTAAAATTTTTTAAATAAAATATAATATATTCTATTTATAATCTAATAAAACGAATAACTTTATAAAAAATTTTACTATGCAAATACTATGCAGGCACTATACAAATACTATGCATAATAAAATATAATATATTCTAATTATTGTCTAATAAAACAGATAACTTTATAAAAGTATTCTATTTTATATAAAAAGATTTTACTATTAGCCTAATAAAATGAATAACTTTATAAAAGTATTCTGTTTTATATAAAAAAATTTTCTATTTTATTACATTAATAATACTAATAAAATAAAACTGAGTGACTTCTCATGTAAGCATCAATAATCAATACCGTATGCTACTATACAATCACGCGTATTACTGTACTTTTAACATCGGGTGTTTCAACAGTTAACGGTAAAATTTCCGTCATTATTTTCATAAAAATATTTTTGTCGTTTACTCAATCCGACAATAATTCTGTTGTGGGGTCCACCAATGATTGTACCATCGTGCGAATATTTCTCGACAAAAAGAATATTCCTCGACTAATCGAATATTTCCCGACACAACGAATATTTTATATCAACTTGCTTACTTTGCAAAAAAAAATTCACATATTACCCTTAACTTTAAACTTTTATCAATGTAACTATTTACCAAAATAGAAAAATTGAATACTTTTATTTCATAAAATTCGGGGTCTCACTGTTTTCATTTAATCGCTTTTTTTAGCTCTGTGTTTTTGTTCATAGACAACGTTTTTTAAAAAAAATGTTATCTAGTTAAAACCAAAAAAATGCCCTTTTAAATAGATAACGTTTTTGCATATATATCTACAACGTTTTTTTAAAAAACGTTGTAAAAAAAATACCACAATATTTTTATAAAAAACGTTGTGGTTTAAGCGTTGTCTATTTACTATTTTGTAGTAGTGCATAGACTCATAAAAGAGAGATCGCATGAGTAACTATTATGTATGCAATAAAATATACGAGACCTGATGTTGATCGGTCATATTCTGGAGAAGATCATTGTAAGATAGTGAAAAAAATCTTAAAGTACTTAACTGACACTAAGGATGTGATTAAAATTTATAGTGGGTCTAAATTAAAACTGGAGGGCTTAACAGACTCAAGTTTTTCAGACAGACCAAGATGATAAAAAATCCACTTTAAGGTAATGTGTTACCTTGAATAGTGGTGCAGTGAATTGGAAAGGTTCCAAACAACAAAGAGTGGCTGGTTTAGTGATAAAGACAAAGTATATAGCTATAAATGAAGCTGCAAGTTGATTGTTTGGATGAAAAGTTCATTACAGAACTAGGAATAGTTCCTAAGTCTCATCTTGGATCTAAACATGTGTTGTGGCACTTCACTTGATTATAGGAATCATTGAAAGATGGAAAATCACTATAGAGATGGTGGACTCTCAAGAACAACATTACATATCCATTAACTAAAGCTTATCCAACAGCAGGATAATCATCACTTAGAGAAGAAGGGTATGAGATACCATGGCAATTGACTTTAGTGCAAGTGGGAGATTGAAAGTAGTACGCACACAAGCCAATCATGTTTGATGATAAAGCATATACTTTGTAACAATCTTATTCATTTATTAATAAAAAGTATTAATTTATTAAAGGCTTTTAATTATCTACATGATGATGTTTTATAATATGCGATAAACACATAGTTTTAAGTAATGCTTTTAGAATAATGATGATGATCATTCTAATGAGATCTAAATTCTTAGAAAGCTTAAAATTAAAATAGTTTCCAATCGTTGGATTACTAAATTGGGGATTAGTTTTAAGCAATGCTTTTAGAATAATGATGATGATCATTCTAATAAGATTTAAATTCTCAGAAAGCTTAAAATTAAAATAGTTCCCAATCGTTGGATTACTAAATTGGGGATTAGTGAATCTGAATAGACTGGTACATACGTTGCTTGCTCATTGGATGAGGATGATTGATCTCATAATCATTTGTGTAGAGACACTAAAGCAAGTATGTAGGTGCTTATTAGAGAATAAGTTCACTAAACGTGGCTCGCTAATGAATACCTAATGGAGTTTTACTTGTCTGTCAATAGGAATTCTTGTAGTGATAGTAGTACAAGTGATCCTTGGACTTGAGATCTTCATAGTATCTTGTGTATGATGAGTTATACTTTGACTTATTCCTTAAGACCCTTAGGGTATATCAAAGGGTATACTTGGTTATAATAAGTTGTATATGGAGATAATGTATGATCAATAAAGAATCTACCGCTTCTAGTAAAAGAAGAGAAATGTCCTATGTGATTCGATAAATGACAACCCAGTAGTCCTTGGCCAAGGCATAATGAAATTAGAAAGGAGGTTCTAATTTTCATTATTTGGAGTTATGCATTTAAGAGTCGAAATACATATAATTAAATAAAATAAGACTTGACAGTAATTCCATGTCTTATATTTAATTGGGACATTGTATAGTGGAAGGATTGAATTGTATGGTAACTATTTACTCAGAGGTTCTTTTATGATTAATGTTGAAATCTATATTATCTGGAAAGTCGCTGATCGCTAGGGAGGCTTATCCCAATTGTAGAATAAATATTATTTATTTAAATAAATTAGTTGTTTAATTTATTTATTTAAATAAGATTAGAATTGTTCTAATTGATTTATTCACAACCGGTTTATTATGGAGAACCTAAAGGGTCTAGAAGAATAATTATTTAAGAAGTTAATGACATAATCGTAATAATAAGTTAAGTATATTTAATTTAATATATGGTGCTAGAATAAATTAAATAGCTTAATATTTATTATTTAATATTTTGAAAATATTAAATATAAATTAATAAGTGGAGTCTTATTATTATTATTACTATTATTATTATTTAATTCCTAAAGGAGTTTGGTAATTAATTAATAAAAGTACTCTCATATATTCCTAATAAGATTAGGAGGTAAATTAATTAAAAGATTTTAATTAATTATCCCTAATAAGATTGGGAGCATAATTAATTAAAATAAAACCTAATTCCTTAATTGTTAAGGAGGGTTGCCTACATCTATAAATAAGAAGAGTCTTATTATGGGTGAAGTGGTTGTTGACTTTTTAACAACATACGTAATTCTAATAGTTGGAGACTACGCTCTTTTTCTATGAGATAAAAAAACTAGAGTTTTGTCAAATACTCATCTTCTTAAATTTTTCTTTTTTCTTGGTGGATCACCTCTAGAGGCCAAACACTTGGGTGACTAACGTTGATTAAAGGAAGAAACCAAACCCGGTGGATTCAAGTTGAATGCGAAAAGGATTAGAGGTGAACTTGTACCTGAGGAAGCTCAGATCGTCAAGGGTATGATTCTTGTTCTTTCTTTTTCGTTTAATTAATAATTGTGCATAAAGGGAGATCCAGGTATATTGTTTGTAAAATTTTAAAACTCCGATTTTCCCCATTTTCTCTTATTTTATGCAATTTGATTGAGTTCATGAATATTATAAACCTAACACAAACTAGCATGAAGGATCACGATTACTGTTTTCTGGGTAACCCATAAAAATTAAGACTGTTATCTCTGACAAGGTTTGACTGGATGCTAAATTATGATTCTGATGTTGTTTGACTAATCTGATTAACGATAGTTGTACCTTGTCATGTGGACTGCAACCCTGAACCATTAGAACACATTAAAAATTACCAGAACCCTAAGATTAATGAGCCTCAAAATGCCTACTCGGAGCTGACTGGGTTTCTAGGTAACCTAGAAAACCCAGAAAGCTCTGACAACGGGTTTGAGGGTCTAGATCTTCATGATACATTATTGTTTGACTTAGATGATAGTTGATTTATGTAGTATTACATAATTACTACATGATCAATGTTTAAAATTTCCCAAAGCATGCTTAGGCTGTGAATTAAAGACTGTCGAACGAGACCTCTTGCTAACTGGTTGTTAGTGTTCTTGAGCCTCTAGAACACCAACCGCGACAGAAACCGTTGCTAAAGTCTTTAGCGACGGATTTAATTATTTTAATTTTCTAATTTCCAAAAAATATATAAAAATAGAAATAAATTTCTAAAAATTCATTAAAAATAGAAAATAATTTCTGAAAATTACAAAAAAAAAATTAAAAATAATTTTAAGTTATAAAAATTAACTTTTAATAATTTTGCATATTTTTCATAAATATTAGTATTTATTTGAATATTATTGATATTTAATTTATTTAATAAATGCATTACATAAATTAATTAAAAATAATTTTATTATATTAAAAATTATTTTAAATGATAATAAGGTATTTAATAATATTTTAAGTTATAAAACATAACTTTTAATATTTTAAGATAAAATTTATTAATAATTTAATATTAATGATATTAAATTTATTTAATAATTATATTAAATAAATAAGATTAAAAATAGTTTTATTAATTTAAAAAGGATATAAATGGTTTAAAAATATTTTTAAGTTATAATAAATGATTTTTAATATTTTGATAAATAGTACATTAATATTTAAATATTAATGGTAATCATTTAAAAATGATTTTAAATGTTTAAAAATTATTTAAGGGTAATAAAAATGTTTTTAAAATATTTTGAGTTATTATAAATAACTTTAATATTTTGGTAATGGTTTTATTAATGGTTTAATATTATTTAAATATTTATGATAATATAATTATTTAATATTTAAATCACTTAATAATGATCCAGTGTTTGAAAAATCATGATAAATTATAATTATTATTTAAAAATTATTATAAGTCTATGAAAAATAATACGACTGATATTTAAAATATCTAAACTAATATTGAACTACAGGATAGAGTTTTAGACTTAATAATTACCCGATAAAGCCGTTGGTACATCAAAATATTTTAGAAATTGATCTGGACTTAGATAGTTTGGCTAGATACGTGTTTATTTATGATCTAATGATTGATATAACTATGTGTTAATGTGATTAGGCTATGTGCTGACTGTAAATAGTAGTACTATGTGTTCTGATATGTATTTCTAATCGATAAAATGATTTTATTAATGATAGGTCTCGATATAAAGGATAAAACTAAGTTGCGTAACTGTAAGCAGCAGACTAGACAAGTATCTAACCCTTTGTATTTACTTTATGCAATGGACATGTGTAAGCCATTTTCAGAACTATATTGTTATTATTATTGTTCATGTATCTATACTTTTGTACACATGCCAGTACTTGAATTATATCCGATCATTGGTTATCAATTCAGTATTATTGTACAATCCAGATATATATTCTGTTCGTTAATTTCTAAAATTTGTTAGACAAGTGACCTCACTTAGATAATCATTGTATTTAATCACATGTTGATACATACTTATTGGCTTCCAGTATGTATATGTTAATTAAAAGTTGTGTGACGGCCCCGAATCCAGTTCCCAAATCACCTCGAATCCGGTTCGATCATTCTATCACTATTACTATATTTGCGAAAGATATAAACATAAATTGTTTATACATTAAACTTACACACTATTTCCCAAGGTCGAGTAACCTTAACTTAATGCATATTTCATAACTTTTCTAACGTATAACATTATTAACATACAATACTTATACAATTTAGATGCACACCTATCCTAACGCTGGAACTGTCTTTAACCTTTCCTTGTATCTGACGCGTTCGCCTTAATCTGCAATGTTTTATCATGATATAGCAAGGGTGAGCATGAAAGTTGCCCAACAAGTTTAAGTACAACAATATAACGATATATCATGATTGAAGAGTTTGAATAATAAGCTGACTATAATCAACAATATAATTGTGAACTAGCAGGAACAAGTTTATGACTGAACAAGTATATAACATGAACAAATATTTCTGAACCGAAGGGTAATGAAGGTGATCAGCCTTTCATACCTGACTTATACATGCAATATGTACAGAGTACAATTATACATAGCAATCAGCAATGATTAACCATAAGCTTATCCGAACAAAACACTCTTAGTAGAGTTAAATAAATACAAACTTGCCTGAACCGTTGATTACCGCAACGCAATTTATAATGCTTTATCCGAAGACCTAATATTAGTAATATAGATCTCCAATATTAGAATAATATCATCATAATATAATACTATTATATATATAAATATACATAGAATAACCTAAACACATAACACATAACACGTAATTCTATCAATCTATAACCCACATAAGACTCGGTGTCAAGTCAAACTATTACAGTTTGAGTTGAACCCGACACAAATCTGACATCCCGACGGTCTAGTCGGACAATTATCGAGTTTAAGTTCAATTAAACTCTGCCTAAACACTTAATAATTATCTCAGATAATTTTATTTTCAGTCAAAATATTTTTCACAGACTTGTAATAATTTTTAAATAATTATTACCAGTTATCCTAATTTTTCAATCATTAAAAACGTATTTAAATAAATTAAATATCACTTAATTCTTTTATCATTAATATCTATTTATTATCAAATATTAATGAAAATCATCACATAATTTTATAATATATTTATAATATTACAAAGTATTTTTAATACCTTAAAATCATATTTATATGATTTTTAAACACTTAAATCCATTATCCGATAATTGCATTTAATATTAAAATATTAATATTTTCATGACAAAATATCAAAAGTTATATTTTATAACTTAAAATATTTTTCTAACACTTAAATCATTTTTATATGATTTATAAATCATTTATTCTATTTTTCCATAATTTATTTAATATATTTATTTAATAAATTAATTATCATTAATATTGATTTATTAATGAATTTCATCACAAAATATCAAAAGTCATTGAAAATAACTTAAAATATTTTATTATACCATAATATTATTTTTTATGATTTTTCATGAATTAAAATTATTTTTAAATCATTTATTTAATATTATAAATAAATAAATTAAATACCATTTATATTCCAAAAATATTAAATATTTATGAAATATACCAAAAATAATTAAAAACTATTTTTCAGAATTTAAAATAATTTTTCAGAATTTATTTAGTATTTTTAGTAATTAAAATCTATTTATTTTAATTAATTTAATAATTTTCGGAAATTAGAAATTAAAACTTTCACTAAAGGACCCTCTAGCGACAAAACCGTCGCTATAGGTGTTCTTGAGGTTGTTCTTGAGCTGCCCAGAAAACCATGTCAAAGATCGAGGGGCTTGGTTTGACCGGTTCTAATTTCTTAGTTAATGAGTTTCTGGGCTTGTACTATGGTTAGATCTGAAGTACTAATGTAATACTAGATTTACCAACATGTTACATGGCCATACAACATCAGATCATAGAGATCTGAGTCTCCAAATATTCTGACAACGTGTTCTTCGTTTTTTCTGGAATTTCCAGAATTAAAGGTACCTATTTTGAATCCTTAAAGCTTAGCTTCCTAGACTCGGTTTGTGTGATATAATGATACAAGTCTACAGTACACATGTCATAGAACATAACTATATCAACATATCAGTGAAACAACTTCGCCATATCCAGATTTAATCCGGTCAAACGGGGTAAGAAACGTTGTTCATACTCTTTCTGGGTTTTCCAGAAATGCAAATTCAGTTCGAGTGGCCAACTTTGACAAGCTTCTATGTTCGATATATTGACGGTTTAGATGATCTAAAGACATGGATCACGAGTACATCTTACAAGCTACAAGTTTGTTACAACAACATCAACCAAAACACAAAAGAACTGTCAGATTTAGCACGGTCAAAGTTCTGACAGAAATCTCGTTCTTAAGAAATCTGGGTTTTCCAGATTTCTACTTAAGCTGGTGGTCAATGCAGGTTTGACTGACAATTTCTGTGATTCTGATCATGAAATGAGAGTTTTATAAGCATGAGCATGAAGCCTAAATGTCATTCTACAGTTTTATAACACAAACTTGGCCAGATCGATTACAGACGGAAGATCAGAGACCATCAAAATATTGTTAGGCGTTTCTGGAATTCGGGGTTTGCCCAGAAACAAACTTTCGTGACTAGTCAACGCGGTTTGACCGCTTATATCTTTCGATCTACACATGCTCTGGACTTGATTCAAGTTTCAGATCAAAGACCAACTAACATACTACAAGTATAAACATTTAAAACACTAAACACATTAACATACAACGATCTATGACCTCTGACATTTGCTTGTCAGACGTCATTTAGAAATTTTTCTAGATCTTAGAAAATGCTTGATTCGTGCATCTAAGTGTTATGGATCCATGATCCAACAACCAAGATCTCTAATTGACACCTTAATACACATATCTAACCAATCAATTACAACTTTTAACAACAAAACATAAGATTTTAAAAATTAGAGTTCTTTACCACTTTGAAGCTTGATTCTTGATTCTGACTCGTGGGATCTGATATAGGAGAGGTAAAGGATGTTCTTGGCTTTCCATAACACTTAGTTCCTCTCAAAATTTTCGGATGAAAGAGAGAGAGAAAACTTGGCTAGTTGAAAAAATGAAGTAAGCCACTTTTCTAGATTTTCTTGCTTTTAATCCCAAGATGCAATGTATATTGCTGGCATAGATGGCTGGTAATTGAGATATAGGCACATGCTAGGCTAGGGTTTTGGTCACCAACCAAGATTATAACAAGATTTATACTCCAACCTATTAAAGAATGCAATAAGGGCACATCGGTCATTTTCCATTTAATTTTAATGTCATTTTGGATATTGTCCCAAACCCTTAGGGTTTAGGGTTTGGCTAGGGTTTAGGGTTGGAGAAAAAATTAGGGTTTACAATTTAATTTCTAAAATTTCCAATTTAGGTTATCAAAATTAGAAAATTAATATTTCTAAATTATAATTAGAATTTTCTAATTATATTCAAATTTCATAATCACAAATTAAATCTTGCTAATTAGGATTAATAATACCTAATTAAAATTGATAATTACGCAATTAGGGTCAAAATTGTTCATTAATGTTTATAACCCACAAATTAGGGTTTCTAATAGAAAATTAATTTTTCTAAAATAGAAATTAGATTTCGCAATTAGATTAATGTTTTCTAATTACTAACAACTTGAAAATTAGGATTAATATTTCCTAATTAACATTAAAATTATTAAATCAACAATTTTATTTTCCCTAATTATAAATTAGGGTTCCTAAACCAGAAATTAAGGTTTTCAAAAAAAAAGAAGTAACATTAGGGTTTTGCTAATTAATTAAGCGTTACCCTAATTAATATTATAATTTTTTACACTTACGCCACTAAGTTCTCGATTTAGGGTTTCATGCACCGAATTAGGATTTCAGATTCCCAGAACTGAAATTAGGGTTTTTAGAACCGGTTTATAGGGTTTCTTGTTAATCGTTAGGGTTTTCTAACCGAACGTTGGCGTTCTTAATATATACCTAAGGTTTGTTACAGATATCAATTATCTGGTCAACCCTTGACCCTTAACCACATATTGTACACATATACACATAACATAATCACGTTTTCCTTAATCTTGAATAATTCACTTAAATCCTTCACAGAATTTTGAAATCCTCAAAATTACATCTTAAAAATATCAAACGCATACACTTATTTTCTATCTAGGTTCTAATTTTGAACCTTAAATCAAATAATAAAAATTTAAAAAAAATTCAAAATTCTCGGGTTGTCACAAGTTGTCTAAGCAATTTGACTCGGCTAGACATAGATTTAAAGATAACGTTGAGATATGTCTTAGCTAATTATTCTGGCTAGACGAATAATTGTTAGAACTTGAAAGGTTCGAGAAAAGAACTCAATTATTATTGACAGGTCGATGCCAATTGTTTCGGCTAGATCGAAAAAACGATTAGATATTGAAATCATAGAATTTTGTTCTTATAATTTAAATTCTGATTGTAAGACTAAGAAGAATAACCTTTATTACAAAGGGACGCTATTAGTCGTATATTCGGCCATTGCGCGCGTTTATATGAGGGCCCCGAATCCAGGTCCTAAATCACCTTGGATCTGGTTCGATCATTCTATACAACTATTACTATTTGCGAAAGATATAAACATAAATTGTTTATACAATACATATACTCACTATTCCTCAAGGTCGAGTAACCTTAACTTAATACACATTTCATAACTTTCTAACATATAGCATTATTAACATACAATACTTATACAATTTAGATGCACACATATCCTAACGCTGGAACTGTCTTTAACCTTTCCTTGTATCCGACGCATTCGCCTTAATCTGCAATGGTTTATCATGATATAGCAAGGGTGAGCATGAAAGTTGCCCAGCAAGTTTAAGTACAACAATATAACGATATATCATGATTGAAGAGTTTTAATAATAAGCTGGTTATAATTCAACAATATAATTGTGAACTAGCAGGAACAAGTTTATGACTGAACAAGTATATAACCTGAACAAATATTTCTGAACCGAAGGGTAATGAAGGTGATCAGCCTTTCATACCTGACGTATACATGCAATATGTATAGAGTACAATTCATGGTAACCAGCAATGATTAACTATAAGCTTATATGAATGAAACAACTTTTTAGTAGAGTTAAGTAAAACAAACTTGCCTGAACCGTTGATTACCGCAACGTAATTTATAGCGCTTTATCCGAAGACCTAATATTAGTAATATAGATATCCAATATTAGAATAATATCATCACAATATAATACTATTATATATAAAGACATACATAGAATAACCTAAACACATAGCACATAACCCTATCAGATCTATTCAGCACATAAAACTTAGTATCAAGTCAGACTATTTAAGTCTAAGTTGAAACCAACACAATTCTAACATCCTGGCGGTCTAGTCGGACCTTTATCGAGTTTAAGTTCAATTAAACTCTGCCTAAACACTTAACAATTATCTCAGATAATTTTATTAACAGTCGAAATAATTTTATAAGTCTCATAACAATTTTCACATAATTATTAGCATTTATCATACATTTTAAATCATTAAAAACGTATTTAAATGAATTAAATACCACATAATTTCTTTATCATTAATATTTATTTATTATCAAATATTAATGAAATACATGTCATAATATTATAATATATTTATAATATCACAAAGTATTTTTAATACCTTAAAATCACCTTTATATGATTTTTAAACCGTTAAATCCATTATCCGATAATTGCTATTAATATTAAAATATTAATATTTTCATGATAAAATATCAAAAGTTATATTTTATAACTCAAAATATTTTTATAACACCTAAATCATTTTCATATGATTTATAAAGCATTAATTCTATTTTTTCTTAATTTATTTAATATATTTATTAAATAAATTAATTATCATTAATATTGATTAATTAATGAAATTCATCAAAAAATATTAAAAGTTAGTGAAAATAACTTAGAATATTTTATTATACCATAAAATTATTTTTCATGATTTTTCATGCATTTAAAATTATTTTTAAATCATTTATTTAATATTATAATTAAATAAATTAAATACCTTTTATATTCCAAAAATATTAAATATTTATGAAATATACTCTAAATAATTAAAAACTATTTTTCAGAATTTAAAATAATTTTTCAAAATTTATTTTGTATTTTTAATAATTAAAAACCATTTTTTTATATTTTTAATTAATTTCTGGAAAATAGAAAATAAAATTGTCACTAAAGGGCCCTATAGCGACAGAACCGTCGCTATAGGTGTTCTTGGTGTTCTTGATACCTGCCCAGATCTTCAAGTTAGTGGACAAGCTAGGTGGTTTGACCACAAATGAATCTGGGTTCCGGTCGATTTCTGGTCTTATAATGTTTCTGGTTATGTAGTATAAGTGTAATACTACAATAACGAACAAGTACCATAGCCATAACATGACTAAATTGCAAGATCTAAGCTTCAGAAAAGTCTGACATCGCTGTTCTTCATTTCTGGGTTTTCCAGAAAATGAAGAACAGACGATGGTCCCCTCTCCCGATCCTTATAACTTGAGTTCTAAGTTTTGTTTGTGTAAAGTAATGGATGTATCCTGTAGTGGAGATGTCAGGCTTCATTTATATAACAACAAATCATCATAACAACAACAGATGCACACGATTCAAGCCGGTCAAACTAGGGGTCAGGACACGGTTCTTGAAGATCTGGGTTTTCCCAGAATCTTCATCAGGTCATACGGTCAACGGTCGTTTGACCATCATTAACTACGAATCCGTTAAGGATCTGAGTAATATAAGAGCATATATGTGTAGTCCATATGTCCAGCTACAACATCAAACTAACATCATATCATAAACCATTACCAGAAGCAAGATCAAGGGCCTAGAAAATCACTGTCAGATTTTTGGAAATTTTCTGGGCTGCCCAGAAAGCATAGCCGTGGTCGGTCAACGCCTTTTGACCGCTTGTATCATACAATCTACACTTGCTATGACCTTGATTCAAGTTTCAGAACAAAGACCACATGGCATACTATAGATTCATAACATAAAACACCATAAAAATCTAACACAGAAGAATCTAGAGGCTCTGACAGTTGCTTGTCAGACCTTATTTTCCAACTTTTCCAGATTTGATAAAACTTTAATTTCGAGCATCTAACTGATATAGATCTGAGTTTTGACAACTCAGATCATCAAATGACACTCTAATACACAACTCTAACCAACAAACAGCAACATTAAACATCAAATCAAAAGATTTCTAGGTTTAGGGTTTTATACCTTTTGAGCTTTGATTTTTGATTCTGATCTTAATGATCTGTTCATGGCTTGTTATGGACTGATACTAGCTTATCTTATCTCACTTTCTCACTCTATATTTCGAAAATTTTGGAGAGAGAAAGTCTTGGGAGAAAAAATGAGAATAAAAGTGGTCCATTTTCTCTCTTAATCTATTTATTTGCTACCAATGAAATGAAATGGGCTGGCAAGTGGCTGATATAATGTGCTATAAGTGACATGCTATGGCTTAGGGTTGGTGAGCAGCTCACTAGGACAACTCTTGCAAGCAACCTTCAATTATTCAACAAAGGGCATAATAGTCATTTCACATTTAATTTTTATTCTAGAATAGTCATTTTGGATAATTGACCAAACCCTTAGGGTTTAGGGTTTGGGAAAATTTACGATTTAGGGTTTAACCATTAATTTTGCAATTTAATTTTTAACATTTTCGAATTTCGGTTTTCAAAAATAGAAAATTAATATTTCTAAATTATAGTTAGAATTTTTTAATTATATTAAAATTTCTTAATCACTAATTAAATCTTGCTAATTAGGATTAGTATTTCCTAATTATAATCGCTAACTACGTAATTAGGATCAATATCACAGATTAGGGTTTACAACCCAAAATTAGGGTTTCTAATAGAAAAATAATTTTCTAATTTAGAAATTAAATTTCCTAATTAGATTAGAGTTTTCTAATAAATCATAACTTGAAAATTAGAATTAATATGTCCTAATTAACATTAAAACTATTTAATTAACACTTAGGTTTTTCCCTATTTATAAATTAGGGTTTCAAATCCGTAATTAGAGTTTTCAAAATGTGTCATTAGGGTTTGCTAATTAATTAAGTGTTACCCTAATTAATATTATAATTAATAACACTTATGCAATATAATAATCATTTAAATTCCCAGATTAGGGTTTCATGCACCGAATTAGGGTTTTGGATTCCCAGAACTGAAATTAAGGTTTCCAGAACCTGTTTTAGGGTTTCTTGTAATTTGCTAGAGTTTTCTAACCGAACGTTGACGTTCTTAATATATACCTAGGGTTTGTTACAGATATCAATTATCTGGTCAACCCTTGACCCTTAACCACATACTGTACACATATACACAGAACATATTTATCTATTTCATTAATCTTGAATAATTCACCTAAATTATTCACAGAATTTTGAAATCCTCAAAATTCCATCCTAAAAATATCAAACGCATACACTATTTTTTTTGTCTAGGTTCTAATTTTGAACCTTAAATCAATAAATAAAATTTTTAAAAATACTCAAAATTCTCGGGTTGTCACAGTTTAAGTATTATGCATAGTATATGGTATAATGAAGCTGATCACTTATTATACTTACAGAGGGGTATTACTTAATCTTTATGGTTATCTGATACACATGGGTATATCGAAGCAAATCTTTGATAGTTACTCGAGAATTAAGTTCAACATCCTTAGGGATCACTCAGCATAAACTCTAGAAAATATTCTACTTTGTTATTGTGTAGAATTAATTCTTGTTATTCAGTTGAATATCAAAAATCAAAAACAAAGTTCATAGTCTGTTGATTGCTCTCCATTTATAGTCAGTACGTAGTTTTAAAATTTGAGATAGATTTGATATATTGTTATTATTTGTTCAGCTTACTTCACAACTATTGATTCGTTATAGAAGTGTCATTCATAGAAAATATTTACTTCTTTCAGCTAATGTTTATTGTTTGCTATTACTTGCTAGGCAATCAAATTCTCATTCTTGCTTTAAATGTAAATGTTTTTAGCTAAGCGTGATCAACTTGAAGGTTCAGGCAGAAACAAGGGAAAAGGAAAGAAAACAGAATAAACTAATGGTATCTTATGTAATAGTTAGACTTTATTAAAACTTTGACATTTATTATCTATCATGTAGTGAAATGTAGTAAAGGTCGCGTACCTGGGACTAGAAAACTCTGATATATGTAAATTAAGTTTGATATTTATATTATCGTTATTATTTCACTCAAAGAAATGGTATCGTGAAGCACCGAATTCGGGTTCCAAGTACATGAATTTGGGGGCATCACAATTGTTACCCATATTGAGCACAACCCGGCCACCTTAATAGCCTCATCTTTGAGGTATTGATATGATTGTTTTCCTCATTTGGAACGAATGACCATTGATCATATGCTCAGATACTTCATAACCTTCCTGACCTTCAAGGTTCTAGTGGGTTTTGCAGAGGGGATGCTATCATTTTTTATTCTTGAGATGTAGGTCTTTACATTCGGGACCCATGAGTTGACTACTACATTGGAGGAGTACGGGCACATTACAAATTTTCACTAGACATGCCCTGCACTAGAGTGGCTGTTGGTGAGTTTAGACAGTAGTTCATGAAATTGACAAGTTTATGTCGTACAATCGTCTTGGACGAGATCACCTCAGGACATGTTATATCTCTGGATTTCTTGATTGATCATTTCTGGTCGACAGATAGCTATTCGGTATACTCAGGAGATTTCACCATTTCTGAGGTTAAGTGGCGCATTGCCCGAGTTGATACTTTTTTGATGTACATTATAGCCTATTTGTACATATCGCTCTACATGGATCACCTGGACATTGGCTTGATCACTGTAGTGAGTGCTCTGAGGGAGGGTCATACCATCCTTCCTATGATTCTAGCAGAGACCTTGATGTTTGCCACATTGTGCCATACCCATCCTATTAAGTTTTTCAGAGGCAGTGCCGTATTGTTATACGTCTGGTTCATGATGCATTTGAGACTGATTGGCACTTTCAAACACCACGTGTACTACTTTACACGCGAGATAGCCATGTCTTATTCCTTCCGATCGGCTGATTATATAGATGCAACATCTTGGATTATTTTCCTGACTTTGATTGAGGGTCCTTTTGCCATCCTGCCTTGTTCAGGATTCAGTTCCCCTTAAAGTTTTGTTGCATTTGCCATGGGTATGGACTTCTTGCCTTTGGCTGGTTTGAGAAGGATGAGTACATATCATCCATTGGCTGTCATAGGATAGTTTGATCAGCTCCAAGATGTACACACTTTTGATGGAGCTTCAGGTCAGCGATCATCAGCCTTGCCTTTGTCAAAGGATGATTTAGCCAGAGTTTATGATCATTGGACCCATCAAGAGAGGGATGATTTTTTAGATAGTCATTCAGGTCTCTCCATAAAGTATTCTGCATGGCTAGAAGTAGACATTGCATCAGCTATGGTTGTTTATTTAGAGCCTAGCACTGATTCGGATGAGGAGGAGCCTATTGAGGATCCTGTTTCTCCCATAGAGGATGAGCTGTTTGCTGGTTTGACAACAACTTTGGTTATTGACATTCATAGCTCTTCAGCTGCTGCTGGCCCCACCTTCTGTAGAGTCTTTAGAGAAGATGATATAGCTTCTGACCTTTGAAAGGGATCAGGCTAAGGCATTAGTGTTGACAACCCTATCTGGCCGGGACGCTGCTTTTGTTAAGGGGGATGAGGCCTGAGCTACCGGGGATGCTTTTGTTGCTAATAGTACTGCTCTCAGATCATATACGGAGGGCATTGTCATAGATATGAGTGCATTTATAGATGATCATGGCAGTACTTTGCATATGGCAGTAGATCTGTTAGCTCGTATTAAGACTACAGGACAGAAGCTCAGAGATGCACCTTTATTTTAAAAGAGGGATGCGATGTTAGATTTGATGTCTCATTTAACTACGGGTTTATAGAATAGCTTTCATTTTCCTGCATAGACTAGGTTAGCCATTTTTGCCATTTAGAGGATACATTGAATATATTAAACAGTATTATATGGTAAGGAAATATATTTTGATTCACTTCCCTTTTGCATATGTTTTGATCTTTCCTCGATGATGGCCACTTTCATTGTGACTTGCTGTCTTAATGTATCACGAGCTCTTTCTTGATTGGTTGACATTGAGATGTCGGAGGGTCTCTTGGAATGGCTCGTTGATCCTGGAGGCTTTATAGGATATGGGTTTTATATATAGTTTGGTGTCTTGAAATTGGTATTTAATTGGGTATTTGAGATTATAGGTAAAGTGCTTTGGCCTTTTTTTTAAAGGTTAGACCGCACCATAGTTGGCTGCCGTGGATGAAAGGAGATCAGGTCTTTAGTAGTTCAAGCTTGGCTTAAGCAGTTTTAAAATTGTTTATTTGGGTTTGAGTAGGTGTTTTGGGTTTTTGTTTGCTTTGACCGCACCATAAATGACTGCCTACGTACTCCCATTGATGGAGGTAGATCAGGTCTTTTGTAGTTCAGGCCCAGCAGTAAAGACCTGAATTGCTTCGATCTGATTTTTTTCTTCTTTTTTTTTCATAAGACCAGGATGGCAGTTTGTAGGTGATTTAGGCATAACACCTTTTCACGGTGTCTGAATTGATGAGCTGAGGGAATTCTTCCCCATCCATTTCTTGCAATCGGAGGGCTCCTCCTGACAATACTTCCTCGACAATGAAAGGGCCTTCCCAATTTGGGGAGAATTTTCCTTTGGTTTCATCTTAATTGGAGATGATCTTCTTCAACACCAAGTCATTTTTTTTGAATTGCCTAATCTGGACCTTCTTGTTATGAACTTAGCAATCCTCTGCTAATATAACTGACCATGGAAGATGGATGTCGCCTTTTTCTTATCTGTCAAAGATAATTGATGATACCGCTCTTGCATCCATTGGTTTTCTTCCATTTGAGTGTCTACCAATACTCTTAATGATTCCATTTCAACTTCTATGGGGAGTACTAATTCCATGCCATAGACTAATGAGTAGGGGGTAGTCCCAATAGAAGTGCGCATTAAAGTTCTGTAGGCTAACAGAGTCAGAGACAATAAGTCAAGCCATCCTTTGTGATTGGAGGACATTTTCTACATGATATTTTTGATATTTTTGTTGGCTACTTCAACAGTGCCATTCATCTTGGGACAATAGATGACGGAATTAAGATGTTTAATGTGGAACTTACTTCATAATTCTTTCATCATCTGATTGTTCAGATTCTTAGCATTGTCTGATACGATCACCTCCAGTTGTCTGTATCGACATATTACATTATTTCTGATGAAACCAATGATTACCTCCTTGGTGACTTTGGGAAAAAAGGCAACTTTAAACCATTTAGTGAAGTAATCAATCAAGGTGAAGATAAACCGATGACCATTACTGGCTTTGGGCTCTATTGGTCCAATCACGTCCATCACCCACATGGCAAAGGGCCATGGAGAAATCATGTTGTGCATTTCGTTTGGAGGAGCGTGGATGACATTTCCATAGACTTGGCATTGATAACATCTCTTGACGTGATCGTCACAATCTGCTTTGAGAGATATCCAGTAATGCCCCGTTTTCAATACCTTTTTGGCAAGTAAAGGACCACTTATAAGTGGACCACATACTCCACCATGGATTTCATACATAAGTCTTTGGGCTTGATCTTTGTCTAGGAAGCTTAGAAGGCCTATTCCAGCATCCCTTTTGTAAAGTGCATCTGCACTTAAATAGAATTTCATGGACATCTTGTGGATCCACTTTCTTTCAGCTTGACTTGCCCCATCGGGCGTAGATCCGTCCCAAAGATATTCTTTGATATCCTGGTACCAAGGCTGTTTGATGGGACGTATTTCATCAGATACTTCTCCAATGTAATTTCCATAGGCTGGTGCCATCTGACTTATGAATTTGATATCAGGAATTCCTCTCCTTGCAGACATGTTGATTAAGGACTCCAAGGTCGCTAGTGTATCTGTGAAATCATTTCGATTTTGAGGAATGTGGATGATGGCTATTTCTTCAAAATCCATTGCCATCTTGATAACCTGCCGATGATAGGGCAGCAAATGCAATTCTTTGGTGTGATATGCCCTAGTGGGTTGTTTAACAACCAATTTAGAATCTCCAAATAATGTTAACTGTTTGATACACATGGATTGGGCCAGTTTTAACCCCATTATGCAGCCTTCATACTCGGCTGTATTATTGGTGTTAACAAACTATAGTTTGATGGCCATAGGATACTGTTCTCCCGTAATAGATACAAGAAGTATCCCTGCTCTTGCACCTTCCATGTTTACAACCCCGTCGAAGTACAGTTTCTAGAATTGGCATGTGTCTTCTAGATGGTTTTGCTGAATTGTCATTATCCCATCATCTAGGAAATAAGTTTCCAAGGGTTCAAAATTCTCTGATGGTGCTTCGGCCAATTGATTAGCAATTCCTTGACTTTTGAGTCACATAGATGATGTCGAATTGCTGGAGGATTAATTGCCATTTGGACAATCGACAATTTAATATGGGCTTGTTGAATACGTACTTCAGAGGTTCTGTGTGAGATATGAGATAAATTATGTGACCATGGAGATAATGTTGTAACCTCATGGAGGCCCGTGCTAAAGCACATCAGGTCTTTTCAATCAAAGTGTATTTTTGTTCACAATTGCTGAATCTTTTGTTGAGGTAATAGATAGCTCTTTCCTTGCCTCTATTATCTTTCTTCCTCAACATGCAGCCCATAGCGCTCGCGTTGACTAATATGTACATGAATAGGGGAATCTTGTCCCTTGGAGGTACCAATATAGGAGCTTCAATCAACTTCTTCTTGATGGGGAGGAAGGCTTTTTGACAGTCTTCATTCCATTTTTCAGAGGAATTTTTCCTCAACATCTTGAAGATAGGTTCACAAGTTGCAGTTAGTTGAGAGATGAATCTGCTTATGAAATTGATTTTCCCAAGAAATCCTTGTATCTCCTTCTCTATTTAGGGTACAAGCATCTCAGTGATGGCTTTAATCTTGGCGAGATCCAGCTCAATGCCTCTGTTACTTACCAAAATTCCTAATAACTTACCAAATTTGACACCGAAAGCACACTTGACTGGGTTCAGCTTCAAGTTGTATTTGCAAAGCATATTGAATAATTTTTTGAGACGGTTGATGTGGTCATCCTCCTTTCTGGATTTGACGATGATATCATCCACGTATACCTCTATCTCCTTATGCATCATGTCATGAAAAAGGGACATCATAGCTCGCTGATATGTTTGATAAGGCCAAAAGATAATCGCCTATAATAAAAGGTTCCCCAAGGGGTGATAAAGGCTGTTTTCTCCCTATCTTCTTTGGCAACCATGATTTGATGATATCCGGCGAAGCAGTCGACAAATGAGTACATGCCATATTGCTTCTTGTTGTCTATTAGTATGTGGATGAAAGGTACTGGGAAGTCATCTTGGAGACATGCTTTGTTTAAGTACCGGTAATCCACACATACTCGTACCTTCCCTCCGAACTTAGGCATAGGAACTATATTGGACAACCATCCAGGATAGATTGATACCATGATAATGCTTGCTTTGAATTGCTTGACAATTTCTTCTTTAACCTTCAGGCTCCACTCAGGTTTTAGTCTCCTGAGTTTATGTTTAACTGGTTTGAACCCTTATTTAATTAATGAGTAGTCTATGAATGACAATATCAGTAGACAAGGCGATCATGTCTTCATGTGACCATGTAAACACATCCTTGAACTGAGCTAGGAGGTCAATCAGACCTTTTATTTGGTTTGGGGTGAGGTCGTTGCCTATTTGGATTTCTTTAGGATTTTCTGAGGTTCCAATATTGATAGTGGTGATTTGATCGAGGTTTAGTTTGGGTTTGTCTTCAACCCATTATTTGATCTCCTCAGGCATCTCATAGTCATCTATCTCTTCTTGATCAATCCCCATCAAGTCAAAGTTCAGCTCTATATCAAAGTTGTAGTTACTGCTGAGACTTAGCAATTCATCAGCAAGGTTAAACAAATCCAACCTTGGAGTTCTGAAAATAAAATGCTTTCACTTAATATATGCAACTGTTTAATTGTTGAAGTCGGAAAAAATTTCATTTTTTTGGAATTCCTTTTTTGACCCTTTATGTTTTTTATGTGTTGAAATTTATTTGAAAAGGCATGTTTGAAAAGAGTCCGACACAAAATGTCGATGATTTGAAAATTCAGAGTCGCCAGTAGGTAGTAGTGAAATGGTTGTACTAACTCAACCAAATTTGAAAAGGTTAACATAAAAGACCAATTATTGGACTCTGTTTAACAGGCCTTGGAAACCGAGATTCATAGAGTTCGAGGGCTTGATTAAGCAGGGGAAGGTGTTAGGCACCCCCCCGACTTTCGTGAAAACACGGTTACCACGTCTTTTCAATTCTCTAATTTATTTGAAGTGTGTGTGATTAATTGGGCCTAAGTGCATTATTTAGAAGTAGTGTTATGCCTCGTTTGCACCTATATACAAAGGGTTTGACTTGTATACAAGTTTAATTTTAAGTAATATATGCAGAAATGATGTTTTGAAAATAAGTTTTCAAACCCTTATGCTCACATAGTAATTGAGGCCTTTGATACTTCCATTTTATTCTGTATTCGGCTTGATTTGATTTTATTCTCGAGATACAAATCATCTTCGACAAAATAATATACGTGTGAAGCCCCCAAAATAGGTATACATCACCCATTCTGAGTCGCCAAATACATGGTACAGAAATAAATACAACTTCATTAATACAATTATCGTGCAAAATACGACAACACATACACTGTAAGTTTAAATACAAATATTGTCTAATAGACAGTATTCAAACTCAAAAGGAGTCCTCATTACAATTATTGATACACTATTTTACAAAAATAGTGAGGACTGCTAAAACAACTTTCTAGAACCATCACTCCATACCCCAGCTAGTTCCTGCTATGTTCTCACCTCCTGAGAAGAAAAATGGAACAAAAAGAAAAAAGAGTGAGCTCAACTAGCCAAGTAAATAATATTATGACTAGGATAATATACAACAAATTATCATTAGTCTTCAACAGGGAAAAATCTGATAGAATATAATATACAACAAGTTTTAGATCAACAACTGCAGCGAAAACAACAATCCATTAGAAGAGTCAAGTAGAGAATGAATCCCACTATCTTCTAAGATTTAAAAGTCCATCATCAATATTTTATCCCTGTAACATCAATCAATATACATTTTGAATCAAATATTCATCTTTGCACTACATGCCAAAGATATTCATTTGTATAACCAGTTGGTCATGTTCATCTCAACACCTGTTCATCTTTGCACTACGGGCCAAAGATATTCATCAGTTAATCATTCATCTTTGCACTACATGCCAAAGATATTCATCAAGTATCATCATTAAGGACTGAGGATGATGAAAAATATTTTAGAGAACGAATCTAGTAAGATAAAATGACAAAGATTAGAGATTCGTACTTTAGATAATTCAAGTTTAAAAATACTCCCTAATAAGCTATAATGGAGTAAAATTCAAGAATAAAGATCAAAACATGGATACAATCAAAGATAGTAACCATAATAAACATCTGGGACAAAGAAGAGAAAATTTCATTTTTCGGTGAATAGTACCGTATTTGTGAATAATGCCGTATATGTGAATAGTTTCGTATACGTGAATAGTAATCCTGACACAAAAAGGTAGAAATTCTACAATAAAATTTATATCAATATATCAGCATAATGATATTTAAGAAAATAATATCATTTACGAAGAAAATAACATCACTTAACTCAAAATAACAGTACTTCTGATCGGAATATCGGATGTAAAGTTGAAGAAAACTTGCACTGAATAGTAACTCTCAAAGTATCTAAATACTCACAAAAATACGCTCGATAATATAGAGAGAAAGAAAACTTGGTTCTGGTGTGATTTTCAATTCTAACCTAAGCGCCTATTTATAGAAAAATGCTAGAACGCCAAAGAAGACTAAATTAATAAAATAATAATATTATTTTTCTTCCTTCTACGCATGTCAGCCATCTATGACCAGCCATTACATTTGAAAATTTCCAGCACTTATTTTTTAAAAAAACAAAAGTGGGTCCCACCCATAATTTCAATAAAAATATTTAATTTTTGAAACTTCAATAATTCATAACATATAGCCCATTTATCAGAAAAATACGAATTTTATGTCTATTCCATAGGAAATCGAATTCTCTACAACTTTGTAGCTTTAAGTTTTTCTAAATTCTAAACAAAAAATATCTGAAATCTATATACGGATGATTTTTAATACCTCCATACCGATAAAATACTGATAAAACATCTCAGCATTAATTTCTTCATTTATATCCACACAAAATAAATATTTCCCTATCCATCCACATAGAATAAATATTTTCTTATCATATAAATTAATAATTAATTATTCATAAATAATATTACAGAATCACAATTATGTCAACCATGTCGTTCTCAGGAAAGTTGGGGCTTTCCGATAAGGATTTCTCCTTACTGGCGCATAATTAGGTGACCAAACCTCTCCTTAGACAGAACTTCCTTAGACATTGCCAATAATACTATCTAATAATATTATTCAAATAATATGAATTATTGATCTGATAATGGAAAATACTGTGCAGTGACAATTATTGAAACAACAATAATATAAAATATCAACGCAACAATTATTGAACCAATAAAATAAAATATTGAATAGTAATTACTGTAACAATTATTGAGTAGTGCCTTCTTACGTAAGAATCAATAATTCAAAAATACTATGCAATACCGTGTGCTACTGTGCAACAACGCGTATTACTGTATTTTAACCACCGGGTATTCCAACAGTGTTAACGGTAACAATTTCACCGTTATTTATAAAAACTCAAACTTGTCATTTTCTTCATCTGACCATTTTTCGTTATGGGGCCCACAAATGGCTGCCCCGTCGTACGAATATTCCCCAACAGTAAGAATATTCCACGAGCAAACGAATACTCCCCAACAACAGTGAATGATTTATAACCACTTGCTTATTTTGTAAAATTTACACATTTCACCCATAACCACAACATTATATCAAATTAACTCCTTATTATTTCAAGATAATAAATAGAGAAAATTTAATTTTATTTATAATAAGTTGGGGTATTACAACATCCCCTCCTTATGAAATTTCGTCCTCGAAATTGATGTACGTACCTGGTGTTTCGAAAAAGTGAGGGTACCTCGCTTTCATTTTCGATTCCAACTCCCAAGTCATTTTCTCAATAGCATGGTTCCTCCACAAAACTTTAACTTGTGGTATAAATTTGGTGTGTAGCACATGCTCTTTCCTATCCAAAATCTTAACAGGTACCTCCTCGTACGTTAAATCTTCTCGTCTGCTACTAACTCAATAATGTGGTTTAGGTCTTTCACATATTTACGAAGCACATATACGTGAGAAACATTATGAACACGAGACATGTTTGGAGGTAATGCGAGTCTATAGGCCACATTTCCTATTCGGTCAAGAATTTCAAATGGACCAACAAATCGTGGATTAAGCTTTCCTCTCTTCCCAAATCTTGTAACTCCCTTCCATGGTGCAACACGTAACAATACATGATCCCCAATATTAAATTTCACGTCCTTTCGATGAAGATCCGCATAACTCTTTTGTTGATCCTGTGCCGTTTGTATACGTTGTCGAATCGTTTGGATCTTTTCTGTAGTCATACGTACCAACTCTGGTCCCAACAATGTTGCTTCATCCACCTCATCCCAACATACTAGAGAGCGACACTTTCGTCCATATAATGCTTCGAATGGAGCCACGCCTATACTTGCCTGATAACTGTTGTTGTAGGAGAATTCCACCAATGGCAAGTACTTATCCCAACTTCCTTTGAAATCTAGGACACAAAGTCTTAATAGATCTTCAAGAGTTTGAATAGTCCTTTTTGATTGCCCATCCGTTTGAGGATGGTATGCCAAACTGAATCGTAAATCCATGCCCATAGCTTTCTGCAAGCTAACCCAAAATTATGAAGTTAATCTTGGGTCACGATCTGAAACAATGGATACTGGCATGCCATGCAATCTCACAATCTTATTTACGTACATACGAGTAAGATGTTCAAGGGAATTAGTCTCACATATAGGCAAGAAATGAGCAGACTTGGTTAATCTATCAACAATAACCCAAATCGCATCTATGCCTTGAGAAACTTTGGGAAGACCCGTAACGAAATCCATGGTAATGTGTTCCCACTTCCATTTCGAAAACTCAAATGGTTGCAACGGACCCTTTGGCACTTGATGCTCCGCCTTTACACGTTGACAAGTTGAACACCTTGAGATAAACTCCGCGATCTCTCTCTTCATATTACTCCACCAAAATGTATGTCAAAGATCATGATACATTTTGGTACTCCCATGATGGATTGCAAATGGTGTGTTGTGTGCCTCCATCATGATTCTATGCTTCAAGTCAGAATCGTTAGGAACGCAAAATCTGGAGTTGACTCGAAGTATTCCTTCTTCATCGATTCCTGCTTCTGGAATAGCACCTTCTTGCACTTTCTTCTTCATACGCATCAGCCCCAGGTCCGTAGCTTGAGCAGCTTTAACTTTATCGATTAAAGTCGGTTCTACTCGTATGTTTGATATCCTCACGTGGGTACTTGGAGCCTTTACTCTATCTCCATCCTTTGTAAGTCGTACAAAATGGGTCTTTGCGTTAACAACATCGCACTCATACCCGCATACGATCTTTTACTCAATGCGTCAGCTACAACGTTTGCTTTTCCAGGATGATATTGAATGATATGGTCGTAATCTCGTTGCCGCATGTTGAGTCCCTTTTGGGTGAAGAAATATTTGTGGCTTTTATGATCCGTATAAATCTCCACTTTCTCCCTATACAGGTAGTGCCTCCAGATTTTCAACGCGCAAACGACTGCTGCTAACTCTAGATCATGAGTAGGATAATTCCTCTCATATTCTTTGAGTTATCGCGAGGCATAGGCTATGACTTTTCCATGTTACATGAGAACACATCCTAACCCTTTGCCTGAAGCATCGCTGTAGATAACAAATCCATCCGAACCAGATGGTATTGTCAGAAAAGGTGGCAAAGATATTCATTTGTATCACCAGTTGGTCATGTTCATCTCAACACCTGTTCATCTTTGCACTACGGGCCAAAGATATTCATCAGTTAATCATTCATCTTTGCACTATAGGCCAAAGATATTCATCAAGTATCATCATTAAGGGCTGAGGATAATGAAAAATATTTTAGAGAACGAATCTAGTATGATAAAAGGACAAATATTAGATATTCGTATTTTGGATAATTCAAGTTTAAAAATACTCCATAATAAACCATAATGGAGTAAAATTCAAGAATGAAGATCAAAATATGGATACAATCAAAGATAGTAACCATAATAGACATCTGGGATAAAGAAGAGAAAATTTTATTTTTCGGTGAATAGTATCGTATTTGTGAATAGTTTCGTATACGTGAATATTAACCCCGACATAAAAAGGTTGAAATTCTACAATAAAATTCATATCAATATTTCAGCATAATGATATTGAAGAAAATAATATCATTTATGAAGAAAATAACATCCCTTGCATCAAAATAATAGTACTTCTGATCGGAATATCGGATGTAAAGTCGAAAGAAACTTGCACTGAATAGTAACTCTCAAAGTATCTAAATACTCACAAAAATACGCTCGATAATATACAGAGAAAGAAAACTTGGTTCTAGTGTGATTTTCAATCATAACCTAAGCGCCTATTTATAGGAAAATTCTAGAACGCCAAAGGAGACTAAATTAATAAAATAATAATATTATTTTTCTTCCTTCTATGCATGCCAGTCATCCAAGACCAGCCATCACATTTGAAAAATTTCTGGCACATGTTTTCAAAAAAAATAAAAGTGGGTCCCATTCATAATTTAAATAAAAACATTTAATTTTTGAAACTTCAATAATTTATAATACATAGCCCTTTTATCAAAAAAATACGAATTTTATATCCATTCCATAGGAAATCAAATTCTCTACAACTTTGTAGCTTTAAGTTTTTCCAAATTCCAAACAGAAAATGTTTGAAATCCACATACGGATGATTTTTAATACCTCCATACCGACAAAATACTGATAAAATACCTCAGCATTAATTCTTTCATTTATATCCGCATAAAATAAATATTTTCCTATCCATCCACATAGAATAAATATTTTTTATCATATAAATCAATAATTAATTATTCATAAATAATATTATAGAATCATAATTATGACAATCAGGTCGTTCCCAAGAAAGAGGGGGCTTTCCGATAAGAATTTCTCCTTACTAGCGCTTACTTAGGTGACCAAACCTCTCCTTAGATAGAACTTCCTTAGACATTGCCAATAATGCTATCTAATAATATTATTAAAATAATATGAATTATTGATCTGATAATAGAAAATACTGTGCAATGACAATTATTGAAACAACAATAATATAAAATATCAACGCAACAATTATTGAACCAATAAAATAAAATATTAAACAATAATTACTATAACAATTATTGAGTAGTGCCTTCTTACGTAAGAATCAATAATTCAAAAATACTGTGCAATACCATGTGCTACTGTGCAACCATGCGCATTACTGTATTTTATCCACCGGGTATTCCAACAGTGTTAACGGTAACAATTTCGTCGTTATTTATAAAAATTCAAACTTATCGTTTTCTTTATCCTACTATTTTTCGTTATGGGGCCCACAAATGGCTGTGCCGTCGTACGAATATTCCCCAACAGTAAGAATATTCCATGACCAAACGAATATTCTCCGACAACAATGAATATTTTATAACCACTTGCTTATTTTGCAAAATTTGCACATTTCACCCATAACCACAACTTTATATCAAATTAACTCCTTATTATTTCAAGATAATGAATAGATGAAATTCAATTTTTTTTATAATAAGTTGGGGTCTTACAATACGTATAAGTATCGGGCTCCTTATGGGCATGAAAATTATCGAAGGATGTCCAAACACAACAAATATGATTTACAAGCTAACTGTACAATGAAAAAGGTCCATCATGGGAACCAGATCTAGATCCGTCAGCTGGATCTTAGATCCTGTGGCTCCTAAGCTCACATAATATCATATGAATAGCCTTCATAATGTGGATACTGAAATAAAATAGATATTTAATCTAAACGACACAAAACTAAGGATTCATTAGTTAAATCCGTGTATGCGCATAGCCAAGCTTCTCGTTCCCTCTAGATACAGATCTAGGGTCATGTGGTTGCTTAATATACAAAACAACTAGAAAGAAAACTGGATTTAAATAAATCTTAGCCATTCTAGCTCAACGGTTGCAGTTTTACAACTTTTGAACCGGTTAAAAGTTAGATATAGCTAATTTAGATACATCTAGTCCACAGATTTAAATATTATGGATTTACATTGAATAAACAATTAGAACATATATTTAAACACAGTAAACAATATATATATATATATATATATATATATATATATATATATATATATATATATATATATATATAAGCAACAAAAGGCCACCGATTAGCAATCCAGGTCTAACAGGTAAATATAAATATAAATATATATGATTATATATATAATAATTTAGTAAAATCCGAGTTTGAATGAACAGGTTGCGGGTATATATATATATATATATATATATATATATATATATATATATATATATGAAAGCAAGTAAAAGCCACAGATAGTCGATCCAGGCTCAACTCTTCGGTTAAAGTCTATATATATATACGGTCTAGATCTTAAGCGAACCCCTTATCTAACATACCTTGCATACCCCCCTTTAAGCGACGAACCGGGCGATAGTTCGGTCCGTCGCTATATATAGAACAGTTGTCTTAGCTTTTAGCGACGGACAACATATAGCGATGGACAACATATAATGATAAATTGAACGTATAGCGACGGACCGAACCGTCGCCCGGTCCGTCGCTAAAGGGGGTATGCAAGGTATGTTAAATAAAGAGTGAGCTTAAGATCCAGACTATATATATATATATATATATATATATATATATATATATATATATATATATATATATATTAAAGCAAGAGAAAGCTTCAAATCTGAAAAAATCTTACAGTGTGCTGCAAAGAAGGCTTTAGACCGCTTTTGAAGATTGAAAACTCTATTTTCACCTGTTAAAATTTGATATGTCATAGTATATATGTATTCAAGTGTTTAAAAAGAAGAATATTAAAGTGTGGAACACTATAGGAGGGATTAAGAGCTGAAATGGACATAGTTTTCTCTCTTTTTCTCCTTTTGTTTTTCTTTTTTGACTGATGGGGGGTCTTATTTATAGACTAAGTAGTCGCGGGTCTACCCCGCGGTAACTATGGGTCTACCTACAGCTGGCTGGGTGGGCCCGAGCCCCGTGGATCCTGTTGTCTCAAAGTACGTGCACCCAGGCCAATACACTATCTGCTCGAACATTCATAACTTTTAATACGGGAATTCGATGGAGGAGTGCTATACCTTTCTGGAAATACCTTAACGAGAGCTACACAATGACATGAGATTTGATATTTTACAAATTCGGGAAGATGGATTCATGACAAGATATTCGAGTCTTAGCAGTCCATCCGTTGAGCTGCCTTATGTTGTTTTCACTCGGGATTGATGTTATGGTTTTGCATAACTTCTTTTGCAATGATTTGGGCTAAATTAATGTTGAGTTGGCAAAATTACTATTTTACCCCTCCCAGGTTGGTTCTGGACTTGATATAGTTGTAACCGTCTTTTCTCAGGGTTGTCTCCGAGATTGGACTGATGTTGACTTCTGTCAATCCCCAGGATTGTCTCTGAGGTTGGTTTAATTTTTTGGGGTTGTCTTCGGGCTTTGAACATAATCTCCCGGGTTGTCTTTGAGGTTGGATTTGATGATTTTACTTCTAGGATTGTCTGTAGAAGATAAAAGACGATTCTGCCCTCCTACATGGTTAGTAACAGGAATGCAAAATTTCGAGTGTCTACAGATACCCCTCTTTATCATATTTATGCAATGTAATGGCATGAACAAGATAAAGATTACTAGACACTTGAAAGTCGAAAAGATTAAATAATGTCATGCAATGCAACATTATATGATGTTATGGATGCTGGATGTTTTTGGTTGGAATTATTTCCAACGGTATACTATCACTGACTGCTCCCGCCGTTTTTGCTGGGGATGAAATTGTGAATGATGGTCTCCATTGAACCGCTTTGATGCCTAATCGAACGGTAGTTTACAAAGCTTTCATCATTGGATCTTTCCCGATGCTACGCTGGGATTGTCGCCAATGGCTTGAAATGTCCATCAGTGCTATTGAGACTGATTCGATGACAAGTTTGCAGATATGCTTTCAGGATCCCTACTGAGGAGGTTTTCATATGGCTGAGACTATTGGATTTTGACGTTGAGGTTATCACTAATGTTCTATATCTTTAGATGTCCTTTTTGACTTTATTTTCGCCAAAGATGTTCCTCTCTTTTGCGAGTGACTCTCTGGGATTATTGATGTTTATCCTGCTGATAACTTTCTTTGGTTACCATCATTGAATTCTTCATGCCGTTACACTGGGATTATCACCACCGCCCCGACTTTCTATCAGGTTATGAGTGGAATTTATACCCGCGAATCGGATATTTTATGACTTAAATAGTTGTCTGTTCACATAGACTTTATATAGTTTTATATGATTATAGTGTTATTATGCTTAATCGATGCAATGCAGGGCTTATCAGGTGTTTTCTAGCAATTAGGGGCAAATTGGTAATATTTCTCATGCTTGCGCCGCGGCGCCAATGCCAAGCTTATTGGCCACGCTGCAGTGCCACCCTCATGGGCCAGCTGACATCACCATAGCGCCGCAGCGCCAATGATTCTATGTAGACTCGCGCCGCAGCGCGAGCTCCGTGTTTTCCAAACACACGTGGCGCTGCAGCGCCAACCACAGCTTATTTGGCCGCACCGCGGCGCCAGGTCCGATTCCCAGACAACTAATGCCTTGGTTTGACCTAGAAAAGGAAGGGAGGAGATATAGAATAGGAGGAGCTCTACATTTCTCTCTCTCTCTCAAATGTTTAACATATAGCTTACCTTAGATTAGTTTTTTCTCTTTTCTTTTGTACTTTCTCTTTCTAGTTCTTAGTTGATGTCTGTAAATATAGATTAGGTAGATTAGGGAGAAGTTTGACATTTCTTTGGAGCACAAGAGCAACGAGCGATACGGATTGGAAAGCTTGAAAGGAGTGGAATGCGTGGGGATTGAAGGGGCTTTAACATAGTTTCTTCTATCCATTTATTTCCTCTAATTTTGTATTCTATAAATGTTGTCTTATTTGCTACTTATATTTGGTTTATTAACTATGAACTAAATATTGGCTCTAAGGTTATAATGGATCCCTTTGTTATTTAAATTGACTGTCTTTATCTCTTTGGTTGGCACCATATGATTTGGTTTAATATATTTGTGCTTTATGATTCTCGCTAAGACATTAGTGATGATTTTGGTAATTTGCATGATATCGACAGAAGAATTATAGATTTACACCTAAATATATTGGCATGTGATTGTGGGTTTCGACTGCATAAGTTGTGCATAGAATAGACATATCTTTGTGCGCCACGTACGACCTCAATGAGAACGTATGCTTAAATCCTTGTTATGATGAATTCACATAGACATATGTAGGATTGCATCTAGCTTGGGTGTTCTTTTCTGTTCTATTCCCTTTAGGGTGGATCTAGAGAGGATATATTTGTGCATACCTTGACAAAGGTGCATAGGCACCTATGTGTTCTTGATCGACAAATTGTCGTGACCATTAAGACCAAAGAGAGAAAGGGTAGCTAGTTTGATGAAACATAACACGCCAGGTGTTCGACAGAATGCCTGTGTGGGGGTGAAGTTGTGACCTTAGCTTGTTATTCCTTAGATTTCCATTCGTTATCCATTTACTTACTTTGTTAATTAGTATAATTAGATTAATCACACTTCCATTTACTGCTGTTCGAATAAGACTTTAGCGATTAACAAACGGTACTTGGTAAATATTAGTCATAGTTCCTCGTGGGTATGACACGCTTCTTATCACTGTATTACTTGTTAGACTGCGTATACTTGCGCGTGTTTAGTTATCGGTATTCTGACCAACATTGATGCCGATTGCTCCACTAAAGATAAAATTTTTATTGCTTGCTTTCACAGCATCCTCACAATACTTACTCAAACGGTAATTTTGTGAAGGTTGACCATCACCGACTTTCCTCAGTGCCTACTTGAATAGTAGTTTACAACGGTCCGGAAATAACTGAACCTTCGCGGTGCCTTGGCTGGGGATTTATAATAGATTCCATCATCGGTCCTCCCTGAGGAAGACATGCCTGATATCTCTGATAGGGATATCTTTTTAATGAATTTTACCATAGAATGAACTTGGACGTTTTGAAGCATTCAAGACCCATGGTTCATAACACCGGACCTTCTCAATATTTTGACAAGGGCCATTTTCAATAACCTCTATCATCGGCTTTCTGAACCCCACCTCTAGGTTAATACCAATGACTTACATGTAGATAAGAAGTTTTGTATATGAATTCAGTGTTTCGAGCCCTTTTCGCTCAATTGCGTAGCACCTTTTTCCCTGATTTAACTTTTTCGCTTCCGGGAACTTTGTTATAACTAAAATTTGATCAAGCCGGAGGGGGTGGGGACCACCCTGGGTGGCCGCAGGTAGACCTACAACCGCCGACCCGCGGTTCCCATCGGGTATATTTATTCCATCCCTTCTCTTTCATAAGGCATTTTCAAGTTGAACCAAATAGAAAATCCAAAATTTTGTGACGCCCCCAAATCTGGGTTCTCTAACCTCAGGTTTAGTGCTCACGATTCATCATCCTCGTAAGCATTCTATAAGTTATTGTGGAATAATAAGCATACATAGTTCATTAAAATAAAGTCTTACACATAATTCCCAAGGTCTAATTAACCTTAACTTATACATACCTTTAATATTACAAAAGATTTACATAAATAATTACATCAAGTTATATAATAAATAAACATTCTCATTAGACTATTCTTGGACCTTTTCCTTGCCCTTGTCCTTCTTGGACGTCTCTGGCTTAGCTGAAATAAATGTCATGATATAGCAAGAGTAAGCAACTAATTAGCTTAACAAGTTTATAAACAAGGGAGATATATCATTATTAGAAAGAAATTTAGCTTTCAATGTTCAACAACATAATTTAAATATAAAAGAATAAGAATTAAGAATCAATAATTGGATATTCGAATAATTGAATATTAGATACTGAGTGGTCTAGAATAACCATGAATATATACTAAGGTTGTCAGTATTTAAACTGGTCCATTTAGTAAGTTTTGGTAATCGAGGGGATCAACCTCTCATACCCGGTGAATTATGCATAAACACTCAATAGTCGAGTAACAATTGTTTTCCAATATAATGCTTTAGTAAAAATTTTATTTTTCTCAATCTAGAGTCATTACCAAATCAATTGGTTAAGAACAACTTTTAAAACGTATTTGATTCAATCAAATTTAATCATGTTTTATCTAGCAGATACAACTTGCATAGATCTATCTCATAAATAGTTCATGAATGAAAGAACTTTAAATGGATTCACAGTTTAATAATAATAGAACATGACTTTAATTGCACAAAGTGTGATTAACAATAATCATTAATGATGTGAATAATCATCAATAATTATTCACTGACATACTTTGGAAAATATTAACTCAAGTTGAGTTAGGAAAATTGCCTCGATAGCGGTCTATTGCTACGCAATTTAATTTATCCAGTTAAACGATCTAATATATCTTCCTTCAAAAGACCTATCATTGATCTTTCAATTAGCATCTCATATATGTACACATGACATTAGATTATCTAACATTTAATTTAAATATTAGACATTACATTAAATCCTTAATAATATTATCATACCTTAATAATATTACTATCAAATAATAATCATCTTAAACTCATTTAATCTTAATAATATTTTCTAGTATTATTACTCAATTAATAATACTTTAATCATTTACTAATATTATTAATCACTTAATAATATTTTAATCATCTTCTAATATTATTAACCTTTTAATAATGTTTTAAATCATTGCTAATATTATCAATTATTTAATAATATTTTAATCATTTAATAATATTTTATCCCTTTACTAATATTATTAACCATTTAATAATATTTTAATTTTCTACTAATATTGTAAGACCCCAACTTTTTATGAATAAAGATTTAATTTTCTCTAAATATTATTTTGAATAATAAGGTGTTGATTTGATATAATGCTATAGTTATGGGTGATATGTGCAAATTTTGTAAAGTAAGCAAGTTGTCAAAAATTATTCGTTATGGTCGGAGAATATTCTTTTTGTCGGGAAATAGTTGTACGACGGCGCAATCATTGGTGGACCACATAAATGAATAATTATCGGATATAGAAAGCGACAGAAATAACCTTTTTATAAAAAATAACGGTAAAACTTTTACCGTTAACTGTTGAAATACCCGGTGATAAAAGTACAGTAATACGCGTGGTTGCACAGTAGCATACGATATTGGAAAATATCTCTGATTATTGATTCTTACGTAAGAAGTCACTCAGTTTTATTCAATAATTGTCATAGTAGTTGCTAGATAGTATATCATTTTATTGATTCAATTATTGTCACAGTATCATATGCAAAATATTTTATATTATTAAATCAAAAATTGACACGACACAATTATTCATATTATTATTTACATTATTGATAATGTCTAGAAAGTTCTGTCGAGGAAAGAGGTTTGCTTATATAATTGCGCGCCAATAAGGATAAATCCTTATCGAAAAGCCCCCTCTTTCCTAGGAATGATCTGGTTGTCAATATTGTGAGCTTATAATATTAATTATGAATAATTATTATTTGGTAGATATTGGTTCAATTTTGATATAAATGAAGGAATTTTTAGCATGAAACATTTGTTGAAAGTTTGACATATTTTTTTGTGGAATCACAATTATTTTCTTTGATAAAATATTCATTCAAATATATTATTATAATATTACATTATAATAGTATAATGTGATAATGTAATAATATAATTTTTATAATTTAGATGGTAATATTATTATAATAATATATAATTTTTAACATGTGAATAAAAGTGGAATAAAGGTTATCATTTTGATTTTGAAATTTTCTTTTCAAAACTTTTGTGCACTTATTCTTTCCTAATTCATCTCCTGCAATGAATTCTTTTGTTTGCCAAAATTGTGGGCCCTCAACCATTGAAAAATGAGGAAGTTAGGCATTGAGAAGAAAAGAAGAAAGTTAGGCTGCTTTGTTTAATATTTCCTCTGTGCTGCACTATAAAAAGGGGGTAGCCCTCCTTCCTAAACACACTATCACAATATCAAAAATTCTTATTCTATAATATTATAAGTATTTCTCTTGAGTATGAGAATACTTTGAGTGTAGCTTTTAGTGTAAGATTTTATCAAGATGATATCTGATATTCCAAGTCAGATCTAGTTTCTACTAAGGTTACATATATTATTTATTTCATATTCGTAAAGGATATTATTTTTCTCGTAAAGAATGTTATTTTCTTTCAATACTCGTAAGGGGTATCATTTTCTTTCATACTCCATATTATGTAAGTGATATTATTTTATTTCATATTCCTAAATTTAAACTTACTATGGTAAGTATTACTTCTATAATTCTTGAAATAATTAGAAATTCCTTAAGTTTTGCGCTTCGTCTAATATCATTTCACTGGAATATTGGTCTGAACTTTCTTATTAAATTTTAATCTTTTCATGTTTGGGTACTATTCGTACAGTACTATTCATGGGTACTATTCATGAGTATAAGTACTGTTCACAACATAATTTAATTTTCTCTTTTGTCAAAATTATTTTTGATACATGAATATCATTCTTGAATTTTACTCCACAATTAGTTATCATGTTGACAATTTGGACATTTTGAACTCTGGATTAATTAAATTATAAATCTCTAATATTTATCCTTGATTTCACTTGATAGATTGTGGTGAAAGTTATCTTTGGCCCATAGTACAAAGATGGACTGTTAATTAGTATGATTATGACCAGAAATTGTGTATTGATATAATCATGACCATAATGTTACAGCTAAAGGTTTGTGGTGAAAGTCCTCTTTGGCCGTAGTGCATAAATGGACAGATGTATGACATGATCATGACCACCAGTGATGCAAACGAATATCCTTGGCCTATAGCGCATGGATAATTTGTTAATTTGAAACATTTATTGATTGGTGTTACATGGATAAAATATTGATGATGGACTTTTAAATCATAGAAGATAGTGGACATCATGCTCTACTTGACTCTTCTAATGGATTATTTATTCCGCTACAATTGTTGATCTAAAACTTGTTGTCTATTATATTCTATCAGATTTTCACTGTTGAGGACTAAGGATAATCTGTTTTTCATTATCTTAGTCATAATATTCTTTACTGGGCTCGTTGAGCTCACCCTTTTCCTTTTAGTTCCATTGTTCTTCTCAAGAGGTGCGAATGTAGCTGAGACAAGTCGGGGAGTAGAGTAAAGATCCAAGATGGTTATTATAGTAGTCCTCACTATTTTAATATAATGTGACAATAATTGTAATGAGGACTTTATTTGAGTTTAGATATTGTCTACAAGACTATTTGTATTAAAACTCACAACTTATATTTTAACGTATTTTGCATGACAATTAATAATTGTATAAATGAAGGTTATATTTGAATTTTATACCATGTATTTGGCGACTCATAATAGGTTGTGTGGACCTATTTTTGGGGCGTCACGGTTGGTATCAGAGCCATAAGTAAAGAACCCCAAGCCTCTCGCTGGTGACTCCTTTGTGTGGGATGCACCGAAGCCAGACTCTTCGTAGGGGACGCCGTGAATAATGGTGGCAAGCTGATAGGTATCACTATGAGGTGCTATCCAAGGTTGGGATCTGAGTCACAGTTGGTATCAGAGCTTAGGGATATGATCTCTGGTAGATATCTGGGAATAGAACTAGGAGGAAAAAGACGAGTAAAACCTTCGCTAGTGTATCCTACCTAAGCCTATTTGGTATTTAATTGGTTGGTCAGAATATAGGGATAATATCTGGCATGTCAATTTCTTTTATTAATCCTTGTTTCGTGGCAGTATTTGAGAATGACATCTGAAAATTTTAAGATAAGCAATGGAGCATATGAGACTGTTGAGACACCGCCAATCAATAACCAGGATAATGTGCATCAGGAAGGCAGTAATCCTCCTGTAAATAACAACATAACGATGAACGATGGGATGTTTAGGAGCTTTCTACAATTTATGCAACACCAAACGGGAGAGACTCATATTCAAAATGTAGGTGGGAACAATGGTAACTCACGGCTGGTCACTGCTATGCAATTCAAGGAGTTGGGACCGCTAGAGTTTGTGGGAAAGCCAAAGCCACTTAAGGCAGAAGCATGGATTAAGTATATCACTAAGATATTTGATGTCTTGGGATGTATAATGGAGCAAAAGGTTCCCTTCACCACCTTTATGTTGCATGGAGAGGCAGATTACTAGTGGGAATCTGTAAAACGTACTCATTTTTCCGCACTTAAGATGTCTTGGGAGTAGTTCCAGGAATTGTTCAACGACAAGTATTTTCCAGAAAATATTCGTCATATGAAGGAGGTGGAATTCATCAAAATGGAACAAAATAATATAACTATATCACAATACGAGGCCAAGTTTGCGGAGTTTTCTTGGTTTGCATCCCATTTAGTGGATAATAAGGAGCGAATGACATGAATGTTTCTGAGAGGTTTGAAACCAAAAATTCGTCAATATCTCATTTCTCATAAACTTTATTTGTATTCAGATGTTGTGAATATGGCTCAATTATTGGAGCGAGATAATGAGACTTTTCAACCAAAAGACAACGACGAACAACACGATAATAATGGTACTGATGGCAACGACCATCAGAACAATGATAACCATCGTGGAGGAAATTATCATGCTAGAAATGGTAACCAATTCGGTGGTAATCATGGCCAATATAATAGGAGAGGTGAACTAAGTGAGAACAACTTTAAGAAGAGAAAATTCAACAATGACAACGGAAAGATATCGGCAGCAGCACCAGTACCCATTTCTAAGGAAGGAGAACGACCACCGGTTGTATGCTACAAATGCGGACATGAGGGACATATCAGTCCAAACTGTACACAGCAACCCAAAGTGTGTTACAATTGTGAAAAGGAAGGCCACTTGACTCGATTTTGTCATGCAGCGAAGTCAAGTCTAGCTGGGATGGTGACACCAAAGGCTGTCCCAGACAAGTTGTGATGCCCCCATATTCGGACCGCCACTTGGTCACTCGAATTCGGTTCATCGTGTTCTCATGGAAACACCATAATAACTAAAATCATACATTCGCAACGAAAAATCTAATTTAGAATAATATACATGGTTTTATTATAATTATTCTCCCAAGTCTTGCAACCTACAATGCTTAATAGAATACATAATAATATCGAATAAAGACTTATTACATAATTCTACTTAAGCTTAAACATAATCTGAAACTATGGAAGAGACAATGCGTGATGCAGTCGAAAGCATGTTACAATTATGGAAGAGAAGGTCACCTAGCCCAATTTTGTCGTTTATCGAGGACAAGTTCAGCTGGGATGGAGGCACCAAAGGCCGTCCTAGAAAAGTCAAAGCCGGTAGTGCAAGGGAGAGCGTTTGTCGTGACCTCCCAAAAAGCAAGGAACCCGAACGAGGTCATCACGGGTAAGCTTATCATAAACTCTAGCGAAGTATATACCTTATTTGATACCGGTTCTACCCATTCTTTTATTTCTCCTACTTGCGCTCAACGTTTAAATTTGACTGCGAAGAAATTGGACTTTGACTTATCGGTTGAAACTCCGTTGGGAGAAACCTTCATTACATCCACGGTTTATAAGTCTTGTTTGATTCAAATCAGTAACCGCACATTACCTATCGATCTTATTTCTTTGAAAATACTTGCATTTGATGTGATTTTAGGGATTGATTGGTTAACTATTCATCATGCTAAAATTGATTATTTTCGTAAGGTTATTAGCTTTCATATTCCTAACCAACCTATTATGCGAATTCAAGCAACCAAACCACTAAAATTAATCACTGTCATATCAAGCCATAAAGCTATTCATTTATTAAAAAATGGATGTCAAGCTTTCTTAGCTCATCTCACGGATCTAAAAAAAAATACATCAGTTTTAAATGATATTTTTATTATTAATAAATTTTCTGACGTATTCCCTGAAGAACTTCCTGGCCTACCCCCAGAGCGTGAAATTAAATTTTGTATCGACTTTGAACCCGGTACAAAATCCATTTCCAAAGCCCCATATCGAATGACTCCTATTGAACTTCAGGAGTTAAAGACAGAACTGCAGGAATTATTAGACATCGGTTTTATTCGCCCTAGTACGTCTCCTTGGGGTGCTCCTGTTCTATTCGTGAAGAAGAAAGATGGAAGTATGCGACTTTGTATTAATTATCAGGAGTTGAATCATGTCACCATCAAAAATAGGTACCCTTTGCCTCGCATTAATGACCTGTTTGACTAGTTGCAAGGAGCCAAATTCTTTTCAAAGATTGATCTTTGTTCTGGATATCATCAGTTGAAGATTAAAACTGATGACATTCCGAAGACTGCTTTCAGAACTAGGTACGAGTATTATGAATTCCTAGTCATGTCTTTTCGATTGACTAATGCTCCTGCTGCCTTCATAGATATGATGAACCGAGTATTCGAGGAATATTTGGATCACTTTGTGGTCGTCTTTATTGATGACATCCTCATATATTCTAAAAGTAGTGAAGATCATGAGCAACACTTGAGGCTGATACTCCAAAAGCTTCGTGAAAATAAGTTATATGCCAAGTTAAAGAAATTTGAGTTCTGGCTTGAGGAAGTTGCATTCCTTGGGCATGTGATATGAAATCATGGAATATCTGTTGACCCAACAAAGATTGAAGCAATTCAAAGTTGGGAGCAACCAAAGTCAGTGACCAAAGTACGTAGCTTTCACGGCTTAGCTGGTTATTATCGGAGATTCGTGGAAGGATTTTCTCGAATCGCTACTCCATTAACTCAGCTGACTCGAAAAGATACAAAGTTCGGTTAGAGCGAGGAATGTGAGAAGAGTTTTCAAGAACTCAAGGGAAGACTCATTTCAGTACCTGTTCTAACAATACCATCTGGCTCGGAGGGATTTGTCATCTACAGTGATGCTTCAGGCAAAGAGTTAGGATATGTTCTCATGCAACATAGAAAAGTCATAGCATATGTCTCGCGACAACTCAAAGAATATGAGAGGAATTATCCTACTCATGATATAGAGTTGGCAGTAGTCGTTTTTGCGCTTAAGATTTGGAGGTATTACCCGTATGAAGAGAAGGTGGAGATCTATACGGATCATAAAAGCCTCAAATATTTCTTCACTCAAAAGGAACTCAATATGCGGCAACGACGATGGCTTGAACTGTTGAAAGATTACGATCATACTATCTAATACCATCCTGGAAAAGCGAACGTGGTAGCTGACGCATTAAGTCGAAGGTCATATGCGGGTACGAGTGCGATATTGTCAATGCAAAGAACCATTTTATATGACTTATAGAGGATGGAGATAGAGTTAAAAACTCCAAGGACCTATGTGATGATGGCAAATATACGAGTAGAACTGACTTTAATCGATAAAGTTAAAGCTGCTCAAGCTACAGACCTGGAGCTGATGCGTATGAGGAAGAAGTGAAAGAAGGTGCTATTCCGTAAGCAAGAATTTATGAAGAAGGAATACTTTGAGTCAAGTCCAGACTTTGAGTTCTTAACGATTCTGACTTGAAGTATAAAATCATGATGGAGGCGCACAACACACCATTTGCAATCCATCCTGGGAGTATCAAAATGTATCGTGATCTTTGACATACATTTTGGTGGAGCAATATGAAGAGAGAGATAGCGGGATTTATCTCAATGTGTCTAACTTGTCAACGAGTCAAGGCAGAGCATCAAGTGCCAAAAGGATTATTACAACCACTTAAAATTCCAGATTGGAAGTGGGAGCACTTTACCATGGATTTCGTTACTGGTCTTCCCAGGGTTTCTCAAGGCATAGATGCGATTTGGGTCATTGTTGATAGATTAACCAAGTCTGCTCATTTGTTACCGATACGAGAAACTTATACACTTGAATGTCTTGCTAGTATGTACATAAATAAGATTGTAAGATTGCATGGTATGCTAGTATCCATAGTTTCTAATCGAGACCCAAGATTTAGTTCAAGATTTTGGGTTAGTTTGCAAAAAGCTATAGGCACGGATTTACGATTTAGTTTGATATATCATCCTCAAACGGACGGGCAGTCGAAAGGAATATTCAAACTCTTAAAGATTTATTAAGACTCTGTGTCCTTGACTTCAAGGGAAGTTGAGACAAGTTCTTACCATTGGTGGAGTTTTCTTACAACAATAGTTATCAAGCAAGTATTGACATGGCTCCATTTGAGGCGTTGTATGAATGAAAGTGTCGTTCTCCAGTATGCTGGGATGAGGTGGGTGAAGCAACGTTATTGGGACCGGAGTTGGTACGTATGACTACGAAAAAAATTCAAACGATCCGACAACGTATAAAAACCTCACAAGTTCGACAAAAGAGTTATACTGATCTTCATCGAAAGGACGTGGAATTCAATATTGGAGATCATGTATTGTTACGTGTTGCTCCATGAAAAGGAGTTACGAGATTTGGAAAGAGAGGAAAGCTCAATCCTCGATTCATTGGCCCATTTTTAATCCTCGAGCGAGTAGAAACTATAGCCTATAGACTCGCCTTACCGCCAAGTATGTCTCGTGTTCATAACATTTTTCACATATCTATCTTACGTAAATATGTGAAAGACCCGAACCACATTATTGAGTTAGAACCAGACGAGATAGAGGAAGATTTAACGTATGAAGAGTCATCTGTTAAAATCTTGGATAAGAAGGATCATGTTCTACGCTCCAAGGTTATACCTCAAGTCAAAGTTTTGTGGAGAAACCACGATGTGGAGGAAATGACTTGGGAGTTAGAATCTGAGATAAAGTCAAGGTATCTTCATCTCTTCGACATACCAGGTATGTACCCTAATTTCGAGGACGAAATTTCATAAGAAGGGGAGGTTGTAAGACCCCAACTTTTATGAATAAAGAATAATTTTCTCGAAATATATTTTTGAATATTATGGTGTGGATTTGATATAATGTTATAGTTGTGGGTAATATTTACACATTTTGCAAAGTAAGCAAGTGGTTATATAATATTCGATTTGTCGAAAAATATTCGTTTTAATAGGAAATATTCGTACGACGGCACAATCATTGGTAGACCCCACAACGGAAGTATTGTTGTAGTTAGAAAATGGCAGAATTATCTTTTTATAAAAATAACGGCGGATGTGTTACCGTTAAAACTGTTGAACTACCCGATAGTAAAAGTACAGTAATACGCGTGGTTGTATAGTAGCACACGATATTGATTATTGATGCTTATGTGAGAAGTCACTCAGTTATACTCAATTATTACTACAGTAATTGATGCATCATATCTCTCATATTATTGATTCAATTATTGTCACAGTATCATCTACATATAATATGATATATTATTAAATCAATAATTGAGACGACAAAAGTTATTCATATTATTATTTACAATATTGACAATGTCTAGAAGTTCTGTCAAGGAGAGGTTTGGTCACCTAATTGTGCGCCAATAAGGAGAAATCCTTATCGGAAAGCCCCCTCTTTTCTAGGAACGACCTGGTTGTTAAATATTGTGAATTATAATATTAATGATGAATAAGTTCGTGTTGAATAAAGATGAAATTGATAGTTCCATTGTGTGGAAATTATTAGTGTTAGTAGAAATCGATATTTATTTCGATAATAATTGATGTTAGAGTACTATTCACGGGTTACTATTCACAGGTTACTATTTACCCAATTACTATTCACTCTAGTATTGTTCACTCATGTATTTGGGATACTTTTCGTGTCAGGGTACTATTCACGAGATACTATTCCTAAAGTACTATTCACGGGATACTAGTCACCTGAAAAATATATTTCTTTTCGGTCCAAATCATTTTTGAGTACAAAATTATTCCATGAGAAGGTGTGATAATTTTTCAGACAGTTGGTTGAAATTATAATAGTAAATCAATATGGATCGTTGGTTTAAAGTTTTAATAGTAACTTGTCCCTTCAGTTTTCTAAGATTTACTTGTCCCTTCGGTTTTCCAAGAGTTACTTGTCTCGTCGGTGTTTCAAGAGTTAATTACCCCTTCGCAAATAGTAGTTATCTCTTCAATATTGCCAGGAGTCATTTTGACCCTTCGTTAAGATCAAGAGCTACTTTCAGTTCTTCTATAAATAGAAGCTCATTCCTTCATTATTTCTTACGAATTCGCTAAAACTCTAGAGAGAGAAACTATAGAGAGAAAGAAGAAAAGTATTCTACTACTTCACTACTTCAGTATTCAATTTTTCTAAGGTAAGGGATATTATTTGTTGTACTCGTAAGGGATATTATTTCTTTCGTATTCATGAAGAGAGCTTCTTTTACTCCACTCTTTATTATTATGTTGAAATAACATGTCGATGCGATATACCGCATACATGGTGAAATTCTTCTGTTATTCCATTGTTTATTATTATGTTGGAATAACCTGTTTATACGAAGTACCACATACATGGTGAAATTTTTCTGTTATTCCATTCTTTATTATTCTTTTGGAATAATATGTCTGTGCGGTCTATCGCATGTCTGGTGAATTCTGTTGATATTCCATTCTTTATTATTCTATTGGAATATCTTGTCTGTACGGATTACGCATGACCTGGTTCCATTCTTTATTATTCTGTTGGAATAACCTGTCTATATGGATTACGACATGCATGGTGAATGATCCTTCGTATTCATTCCTTATTAAATTGTGAAAATGATCTGTCTGCGTGGATTATCGCATGGCGGACGAAAATCCATTTGCAGTTTCATATATTCTATTATACTCAGTTGGTTAAAGCTTTGGCTTCTATACTCCATGAAATTAGTGGAATATACTTGATATTTGCGCTTCATCCAGTATCTTTTCATGAAAATATTCTTCTGAGCATTCTTGAATTTTACTCTACAAAGCAGTATCATGTTGACAATTTGGACATTTTTGGTTCCTGGATAAATTAATTTATAAATCTTTAAAATTTATTCTTGAACTTGTTTTATTAAATTATTATGTCATTGTCATCATCCTCATGCTTATATTGTGAGGAAAGTCATCTTTGGCTTACGTCCATAGATGAACTTGGTATGATTATGACCAAGGATTATTCGGTATAATCATGACCGTAATGTGATAAATGATGTTATAAAAGTCCTCATTAGCCTGTAGTTCATTGGTGGACAGTTGTTGGTATGATTATGACTAGTGATTATTCGGTATAGTCATGACCATTGATGATTACATGAATATCCTTGGCCGTGGAGCAGGGATGATTCGATTTTATTTATTAAGCTGAGTCTCAGCGATAAAGTTGATGAAAAACTTTTTAAACCATAGAAGATAGTAGATTTTATACTTTATTTGTCTCTTCTAATGGATTGCTTATTCCGCTGCAGTTTTTGATCTAAAACTTGTTGTCTATTATATTCTATCAGTTATTATACTGTTGAAGGCTAATGATAACTTATTCTGCATTATCTTAGTCATAATATTTCTTACTGGGCTAGTTGAGCTCACCCTTTTGCTTTCATTATTATCTTTAGGAAATGAGAACGTAGCTGGGACTAGTCGGGGAACAGAGTGGTGATCCTAGATGGTGCATTAGTAGTCCTCACTATTATGTGAAATAGTGTGATAATAAATATAATGAGGACTCCATTGAGTGTGGATATTGTCTAGATGACAATATTTGTATTAAACCTCACAACCTATGTTTTATCATATTTTACACGACTGTTGTATAATTAGTTTATATTTGTATTCAGTACCTTGTATCTAGCGACCCAAGATGGGTGATGTATACCTATTTTGGGGGCGTCACATTGCATACTTTGCAAAATTTATAAATATTACCCACAACTATAACATTATATTAAATCCACACCATAATATTCAAAAATATATTTCGAGAAAAAATTAATCTTTATTCATAAAAGTTGGGGTCTTACAAATATCATTCTTGAATTTTACTCCACAATTAGTTATCATGTTGATAATTTGGACATTTTTGAACTCTGGATTAATTGAAATATAAATCTCTAATATTTATCCTTGATCTCACTTGATTGATTCTTTATATCATTGTCATCATCCTCATGCTTATATTATGATGAAAGTCATCTTTGGTCCGTAGTGCATAGATGGATTGTTGATTGGTATGATTATGACCAAGAATTGGATATTGGTATAATCATAACCTGTAATGTTATAGACAAATGATGTGATGAAAGTCCTCTTTGGCCCGTAGTGCATAGATGGACAGTTGTTTGACATTATCATGACCACTGGTGATACTAACGAATATCCTTGGCCAGTAGTGTATGGATAATTCGTTGATGTGAAATATTTATTGATTGTTGTTACCGGGATAAAATATTGACGATGGACTTTTAAATCATAGAAGATATTAGACTTTACGCTCTACTTGAGTCTTCTAATGGATTACTTATTTCGTTGTAGTTGTTGATCTAAAACTTGTTGTCTATTGTATTCTATCAGATTTTTCCCTATTGAGGACTAAGGATAATTTGTTCTACATTATCTTAGTCATAATATTCTTTACTGGACTAGTTGAGCTCACCCTTTTCCTTTTGGTTCCATTGTTCTTCTTAGGAGGTAAAAATGTAGCTGGGATTAGTCGGGGAGTGGAGTAATGGTCTAAGATGGTTATTATAGTAGTTCTCACTATTTTGTAAAATAGTGTAACAATATTTGTAATGGGGACTTTATTTTAGTTTGGATATTTTCTACGAGATAATATTTGTATTGAAACTCAGCTATTGTATTGTCTTATTTTGCACGATAGTTGTATAAATGAAGGTTATATTTGAATTCTGTATCATGTATTTGGCGACTCATAATGAGTTGTGTGGACCTATTTTGGGGGCGTCACAGTTGGTATCAAAGCTTAGGGATATGATCTCTGGCAAAGATCTGAGGCTAGAACTAGGAGGGGAGAGACGAGTAAATCCTTCACTAGTGTGTCCTACCTAAACTTATTTGTTATTTAATTGGTCGGTCAAAATTTAGGGACAATATGTGGCATGTCAATTTCTTTAATTAACCCTTATTTTGTGGCAGTATTTAAGAATGACATCTGAAAATCAAGAGATGAACTCATATATAGTTTTAAGTGATGAATCGAGGAGATTCATTTAAAGAATAAATATTGAAGTATAATATCTTGTTATAACAAAAATTTTTATTGGGGAGTACTAATTAAGTTATTAAACTTGATTGTAGGATGTCAGGCGAAGAAGAAATTAGAGATATCCATGTGATGAGTGAAGAATTAATAGTTGCACCCGAGCTAGTCGCAGAGGTAGCACCTAAGAGTGAGGAAGAAGAGGAACCTGAGGAGGATTTATTAGGAAAATTTTATGATCGAAATATATAACCATAAAATCGTATTTATGAGTTAGAAGAGCATGGTGAAGAATGGCAGGTAGTCGTGGAACAAAGGGATGCAACAATTCAAGATATTTCTACCCGATATGCGATGCTTGAACAGAAGCTCTCTTTGACAGAGTATATGATAATTGAGCAGAAATCTGAGATTTCAAATGTAAAAGATCATCTAAAAGAAGAAACAACTTAACGAGTGAGAATGGAGGAAGCATGGGTAAAAGCCGCACGACGCGTTGATATTGTAGAAAGAGAAGTCCGATCAAAGAATGCTAAAATTAATGATATGTATTTCTCTTTTTGGACAACAATTGGGAGAACCCAACATCGAGTTTTGAATTACCCTGTACAGAGCGGTATACCCCAATTTAATATGGGTCGAAGATTAATGATTTAGATCATGGATCAGGAGTGCAACGAAGCAGTTGAAGGTGGAATATGCCCTATATCAAAGTCAATTCCAGCGGTAATGATGACACCTAAGGCTGTCCCGGACAAGTTAAAGCCGGTGGATCAAGGGAGAGCGTTTGTCATGACTTCCCAAAAAATGAGAAACCCGAACGAAGTTATCATGGGTAAGCTAATCATAAATTCTTGCAAAGTCTATACCTTATTAGATACCGGTTCTACCCATTCTTTTATTTCACCTACTTGTACTCAACGTTTAAATTTGACTCTAGAGAAATTAGACTTTGACTTATCTATTGAAACTCCGTTGGGAGAAACCGTCATTACATCCACCATTTATAAATCTCGTTTCATTCAAATCAACACCCTCACATTACCTGTTGATTTCATATCTTTGAAAATACTTGCATTTGATGTGATTTTAGAAATCGACTAGTTAACTACTCATAATGCTAAAATTGATTATTTTTATAAGGTTGTTACCTTTCATATTCCTAACCAATCTGTTATGTGAATTCAATCAACCAAATCACTAAAGTCAATCACTGTCATACCAAGCCATAAAGCCATTCGTTTATTAAAAAATGGATGTCAAGCTTTCTTAACCCATGTCACATATTTAAACATATATACGTCAGGTTTGAATGATATTTCTATTGTTAATAAATTTCCTGACGTATTCCCCGAAGAACTTCTTGGCCTACCCCCAAAATGTGAAATCAAATTTTATATTGACCTTGAATCCGGTACAAAACCCATTTCCAAAACTCCATATCGAATGACTCCTATTAAACTTCTGGAGTTAAAAACCCAACTACAGGAGTTGGTACCCGAGCCTCTATCTGGTGACTTCCTTTGTGGAAAGCACCGAAGCCAGACTCTCCGTAGGAGACACCGTCTTTGTGCATTAGCAAATTGATAGGTGCCATTGTGAGGTGATATCCAAGGTTGGGATATGAGTCACAGTTGAGAGTAACCTAAGTCAGTAATTGAAATACGTAGCTTTTTAGGCTTAACTGGTTATTATCAGAGATTCGTGGAAGGATTTTCTCGAATCGCCACTCCATTAACTCTGCTGACTCGTAAAGATACAAAATTCAGATGGAACAAGGAATGTGAGAAGAGCTTCCAAGAACTCAAGAGGACACCCATTTCAGCACCTGTTCTGACAATACCATCATAGAAAAACGAACATAGTAGCTAACGCGTTGAGTAGAAGATCATATGCGGGTATGAGTACGATATTGTCAAACACAAAGATCCATTTCGTATGACTTACAAATGATGGAGATAGAATTAAAGACTCTAGGGACCCATATGATGATGTCAAATATACGAGTAGGACTGACTTTAATCGATAAAGTTAAAGTTGCTCAAGCTACAGACCCAGAGCTGATGAATATGAAGAAGAAGGTGTTATTCAAAAAGCAAGAATCGACGAAGAGAGGAAATCTCAACCCTCGATTCATTGGTGTATTTAAAATCCTCGACCGAGTAGGAACTGTGGCTTATAGACTCGCTTTACCGCCAAGAATGTCTTGTGTTCATAACTTTGTTCACATCTCTATGTTACATAAATATGTGGAAGACCCAAACCACATTATTGAATTAGAACCAGATGAGATAGCAGAAGATTTAACGTATGATGAGGTACCTATTAAAATCTTGGATAAGAAGAAACATATTCTACGCTCAAAGGTTATACCTCAAGTTAATGTTTTATGGAGAAACCATGATATTGAGGAAATGACCTGGGAGTTATAATATGAAATAAAAATAAGGTATCCTTACCTATTCAATATACCAGGTAAGTACACCAATTTCAAGGATGAAATTTATAAGGAGGGGGGGTTATAAGACCCCAACTTTTTATGAATAAAAATTTAATTTTCTCTAAATGTTATTTTGAATAACAAGCTGTAAATTTGATATAATGCTATAGTTTTGGGTGTTATGTGCAAATTTTGTAAAGTAAGCAAGTTGTTATAAAATATTCGTTTGGTCGGGGAATATTCTTTTTGTCCTGGAATATCCGTACGATGGAACAATCATTGATGAACCCTACATAACAACATAACTGTCGGATATAGAAAGCGACAAAAATAACCTTTTTATAAAAATAACGGCAAAACTTTTACTGTTAACTGTTGAAATACCCGGTGATAAAAGTACAGTAATACGCGTGGTTGGACAGTATCACACGGTATTGTACATTCTCTGATTATTAATGCTTACTTAAGAAGACACTCAGTTTTATTCAATTATTGTCATAATAGTTGCTGCATAATATCTCATATTATTGATTCAATTATTGTCACAATATCATCTGTACAATATTTTATATTATTAAATCAATAATTGAGATGACACAGTTATTCATATTATTATTTGCATTATTGACAATGTCTAGAAAGTTCTGTCAAGGAAGGGGTTAGGTTATTTAACTGAGCGCCAATAAGGAGAAGTCTTTATCGGAAAACCCCTTCTTTCTTGGGAATGATCTGGTTGTCAATATTGTGAGTTATAATATTAATGATGAATAATTGTTGAAAGATTAAAAATGTGTTGATTGAATATAAGTGATTTATGGTAAATATTTATTCAATTTTTGATATAAATAGAGGGGTTATCATGAAATTTTTATTGTAAGTTTGGCTTATTACATAGACCCCTACTTACTTATTTTTCAGAATCGCCAGCAGAAAGTTGTCTTGGTTTTGTTTTATTATTATTATAATAGTAATAAAATAGAAAACTTTTTATACAAAACAGAAATATTTTTATATAAAACAGAATATTTTTTATATTATATATAAAGTTATTTATTTTATTAGATTATAAATAGAATATATTATATTTTATATAAAGTTATTGTTTTATTAGAATATTTTATTGCACATTAATGAATAGTAAAAATCAGAAAATCAGCGAATTCGTCGAATTCGTTCGCCCATGATTTTTTTTCTGTTCAACCGTGAAAAATTTTAAATAGTGCCATGGCATTCTCTTATAAATAGGATGCTTAGTTAAGAAATGAAAATCACACCAGAATCAGTGAATTCTTCTTCTATAATATTGTGCGTATTTCTTTATAATATAAGGATACTTTGAGTGTAGCAAATAGTGCAAGTTTTCCTCAAGAATATCTCCGATATACCAATCAGATTTACTCTCTTACTTTGGTAAGGGGTATTATTTATTTCATATTCGTAAGAGATATTATTTTTCGTATTCGTAAGGAATATTATTTTCGTTCAATATTCGTAAGGAATATTATTTTCGTTCAATAATCGTAAGGGATATTATCTTCGTTCAATATTCGTAAGGAATATTATTTTCGTTCAATATTCATAAAGGGTATTATTTTCATTCAATAATTATATTAAATAAATTAGTTTAAAAATGATTTTAATATTATAAAATTCATTTAAAATGAAAATAAAGTGTTTAAAGATATTTTAAGTTATAAAATATAACTTTTAATATTTAACGGATAATTTCATTAATAAATTAATATTAACGATATTAATTTAATATTAATGATATTAAGTTTATTTAATAATTATACTAAATAAATAGTTTAAAAATGGTTTTATCTATTTAAAAATCATTTAAAAAGAAAATAAATGAATTAAAAATATTTTAAGTTATAATTAATGACTTTTAATATTTTTATAGATAATGCAGTAATATTTTAATATTAATGATAATTATTTAAAATTGATTTTAATAGTTTTAAAAATCATTTAAGGGTAATATTGGTACTTTAAAAATACTTTAAATTATTATAAATAACTTTAATATTTTGGCAATGGTTTCATTAATAGTTTAATATTAATTAAATATTAACGATAATAGAATTGTTTAATATTTAAATCATTTAATAATTATTCTGGTGTTTGAAAATTTATGATAAATTATAATAAATGTTTAAAAATTATTATAAGTCATTTAAAAATAATATGACTGATACTTACAGATGTTGAACTACAAGATAGAGTCTTAGACTCGATAATTACCCGATAAAGCTGTCGGTACACCGACATATTTCAGAAATTAATCTGAACTTAGATATTTTGACTGTATTAATTTTTGTTTGTGATTCAATGACTGCTGAATATGTGTAACAATGTGATTAGGTTATGTGCTGACTGTAATAAGCAGTACTATGTGTTATAGTATGTTATTCTAATCGATCAAATGATCTTATTAATGATAGGTTTCGGTATAAAAGATAAAACTAAGTTGCATAACTGTAAGCAGTAGACCAGGCAAGTATCCTACCTTTGCATTTCTTTTATGCAATGGACATGAGTAAGAAGATTCAGATTTATATTATTATTGTACTAGATTATTAACCCTATTGTCGTATATATTATATCTGATCATTGTTTATCAACATGATATTATATTATATAACTCATATATATATTCTGTTCGTTAATTTTGAAATATGGTTATACAAGTGTCCTCACTTGGATAATCATTGTATTTAATCATATGTTGATATATATATAAGTCTAAGCTATTTGATCCAGCTAGACACAGATTCAAAAATATCGTTGAATAAGTTAAAACCTTTTTGTATCCAATCAAATTGTTCCGGTTCGGATTCCAAACTAAGTATGAACATCCCGATCAAGGGAAAACTTATATGCGCCCAAGGCGAACAGAGTGAACGATCCTATCGTTCTTGCAATGTAGTATTGATCAATACAGGGTCCATGTGATGTACACCCTCGCGCCCGTAAGTTATGACGGTTTGCAGATGAAGTTCTGCTAAACCTATTCTAAATTTTAAAATAATGTTCATAGTATGTCAACTAAACCCCATATATAGTCATTATGTAGTTTCAAAAATTTGAGATAGAATTGTTACATTATTATTATCGGTTCAGTTTACTTCACAAATATAAATTCTTTGTAGAAGTGATGTACAAAGAAAATATTTATTTCTTTCAGCTAATTATATTTCTAATTGTTATTACTTGCTGGGCACCCAAATGCTCATCCTTGCTTTAAATTTAAATATTTTTAGCTAGGCATGATCAACCCGAAGGTTCAGACAAGAACAAGTGAAAAGAAAAGCAAACAGATTATGTTTAATGGTATCTTTTGTAATAGTTAGACAATATATAGATCATGATATTTATTATCTACCATGTAATATATTGTAGTAAATGTTGCGTACTTGGGATTAGACTCTGATAAATATAAGTTAAGTTTGATACTTATATTATTGTTATTATTATTAGTATTATTTTCGCTCATAGAAATGGTATCGTAAAACACCGAGCTTGGGTTTTAAGTTTCCGGATTTGGGGGCGTTACATCTACCAAGGAAGAAGAATTTTTAAGAAGAAGGGTGTATTTGTTCAAACTCTAGTTTTTCCTATTTCTATTGAAAATGGGGCGTACTCTCCAATAATTAGAATTATGTATATTTGATATCTAATATAAGACTCCTCTTATAAAGATATCAAGTAACCCTATTTAATTAATAATAAGGTATTATTTAATTGAACTACTTTAATTAAATAGGCTCCCTAATCTTATTAGGAATAATTAATTAAATTATTTAACTAATTTTGACTCCTAATCCTATTAGGAATAAATGAGAGTACTTATATTAAATTAATTTCTAAACTCTTTTAGAAATTAAAATAATAATAATTGTAATAATATTAATAGGACTCCTCTTATTAATTTATATTTAATATTTTTAAAAATATTAAATAATAAATATTAAGCTATTTAATTTATTCTATCACCATAGATTAAATTAAATATACTTAACATATTATTACGATTATGTCATTAACTCCTTAAATAATTATTCTTCCTTTTATGGTGTGACCCTTTAGGTTCTCCATATTAAACCGGTTCTGAATAAATCAATTAGAATAATTTTAATCTTATTTAAATAAATAAATTAAATGATTAATTTATTTAAATAAATAATATTTATTCTACAATAGGGATAAGCCTCCCTATCGATCAACGACTTTCTAGATAATATAGATTTCAACATTAATCATAAAAGAATCTTTGAGTAAATAGTTACCGTACAATTCATTCCTTCCACCATACAATGTCCCAATTAAATATAAGACATGAAATTACTGTCAAGTCTTATTTTATTTAATTATATGTATTTCGATTTCCAAATGCACAACTCCTAATGAATGCAAATTAGAAACAACTGTCTAATTTCATTCCACCTTGACCAAGGATTCCTGGGTTGTCATTTATCGAATCACACATGATATTTCTCTTCTTTTACTATAAGTGGTAGATCCTTTATTGATAATTCATTATCTCCATATATAACTTATTATACCCAAGCATACCCTAAAGGTATTAAGGAATAAGTCAAAGTGTAAATTATTATATACAAGATACTATGATGATCTCAAGTCTAAGGATTACTTGTACTACTATCACTATAGGAATTCCTAATGACATGGAAGTAAAACTCCATTAGGTATTCCTTAGCAAGTCACGTTCAGTGAACTTATTCTCTAATAAGCACCTACATACTTGCTTTAGTGTCTCCATACAAATGATCATGAGATCAATCATCCTCATCCAATGAGCAAGCAACATATGTACCAATCTATCCGGATTCACTAATCCCCTTTTTAGTAATCCATTGATTGGGAACATTTTAGTTTTAAGCTATCTAAGAATTTAGATCTCATTAGCATGATCTCATCATGATTCTAAAAGCATTGCTTCAAACTATGGGTTTATCACATATTATTAAAACAACACTATGCAGATAATTAAATGCCTTTAATAAATAATTCTTTTATTAATAAATAAATAAGATTGATTACAAATTATATGCTTTATCATCATACATGATTGGCTTGTATGCATACTAGATTCAGTTACGAGATTCGAAAAGAGAGGAAAGCTAAACTCTCGATTCATTAGTCCATTTGAAATCCTCGACCAAGTAGGAATTGTGGCTTATAGACTCGCCTTACCACCAAGTATGTCTCGTATTCGTAATATTTTTCACATATCTATGTTACGTAAATATGTGAAAGACCCAAACCACATTATTGAATTGGAACCAGATGAGATAGTAGAAGATTTAACAAATAAAAAAGTATCTGTTAAAATTTTGGATAAGAAGGAACATATTCTATTCTCAAAGGTTATATCTCAAGTCAAAGTTTTATGGAGAAACCACAATATTGAAGAAATAACTTGGGAGTTAGAATCTGAAATAAAAATAAGATATCCTCACCCCTTAGACATACCAGGTACGTACATTAATTTTGAGGACAAAATTTCATAAGGAGTGGAGGTTGTAAGACCCCAACTTTTTATGAATAAAGATTTAATTTTGTCTACATATTATTTTGAATAATAATGTGTTGATTTGATATAATATTATAGTTATGGGTGATATGTGCAAATTTTGCAAAGTAAGCAAGTTGTCATAAATTATTTGTTTTGGTCGGGGAATATTCTTTTTGTCGAGAAATATTCGTACGACGGCGCAATCATTGGTGGACCACATAACGGAATAACTATCGGATATAGAAAGCGACAGAAATAACCTTTTTATAAAAAACTAACGGTAAATCTTTTACCGTTAACTATTGAAATACCCAGTGATAAAAGTACAATAATACGCGTGGTTGCACAGTAGCATACGGTATTGCACAGTATCTCTTATTATTGATTCTTACGTAAGAAGTCACTCAGTTTCATTCAATAATTGTCATAGTAGTTGCTGCATAGTATCTCATATTATTGATTCAATTATTGTCACTGTATCATCTAAACAATATTTTATACTATTAAATTAATAATTGACACGACACAATTATTCATATTATTATTTGCATTATTGATAATGTCTAAAAATTTCTGTCGAGGAAAGTGGTTAGCTTATATAATTGTGCGCCAATAAGGATAAATCCTTATCGGAAAGTCCCTTATTTCCTAGGAATGATCTAGTTGTAAATATCTATGTTACATAAATATGTAGAAGACCCAAACCACATTATTGAATTAGAACCAGATGAGATAGCGGAAGATTTAACGTATGAAGAGGTACCTATTAAAATCTTGGATAAGAAGAAACGTATTCTACGCTCAAAGGTTATACCTCAAGTTAAAGTTTTATGGAGAAACCACGATATTGAGGAAATGACCTGGAGTTATAATATGAAATAAAATTAAAGTATCCTTACCTATTCGATATACCAGGTACGTACACCAATTTCAAGGATGAAATTTATAAGGAGGGGAGGTTATAAGACCCCAACTTTTTATGAATAAAGATTTAATTTTCTCTAAATGTTATTTTAAATAACAAGGTGTAATTTTGATATAATGCTATAGTTTTGGGTGTTATGTGCAAATTTTGCAAAGTAAGCAAGTTGTTATAAAATATTCGTTTGGTCGGAGAATATTCTTTTTGTCCTGGAATATCCGTACGATGGAATAATCATTGATGAACCCTACATAACAACATAACTGTCGGATATAGAAAGCGACAAAAATAACCTTTTTATAAAAATAACGGCAAAACTTTTACTGTTAACTGTTGAAATACCCGGTGATAAAAGTACAGTAATACGCGTGGTTGGACAGTATCACACGGTATTGTACATTCTCTGATTATTAATGCTTACTTAAGAAGACACTCAGTTTTATTCAATTATTGTCATAATAGTTGCTGCATAATATCTCATATTATTGATTCAATTATTGTCACAATATCATCTGTACAATATTTTATATTATTAAATCAATAATTGAGATGACACAGTTATTCATATTATTATTTGCATTATTGACAATGTCTAGAAAGTTCTGTCGAGGAAGGGGTTAGGTTATTTAACTGAGCGCCAATAAGGAGAAGTCTTTATCGGAAAGCCCCTTCTTTCGTGAGAATGATCTAGTTGTCAATATTGTGAGTTATAATATTAATGATGAATAATTGTTGAAAGATTAAAAATGTGTTGATTGAATATAAGTGATTTATGGTAAATATTTATTCAATTTTTGATATAAATAGAGGGGTTATCATGAAATTTTTATTGTAAGTTTGGCTTATTACATAGACCCCCACTTACTCATTTTTCAGAATCGCCAGCAGAAAGTTGTCTTGGTTTTGTTTTATTATTATTATAATAGTAATAAAATAGAAAACTTTTTATACAAAACAGAAATATTTTTATATAAAACAGAATACTTTTTATATTATATATAAAGTTATTTATCTTATTAGATTATAAATAGAATATATTATATTTTATATAAAGTTATTGTTTTATTAGAATATTTTATTGCACATTAATGAATAGTAAAAATCAGAAAATCAGCGAATTCGTCGAATTCGTTCGCCCATGATTTTTTTCTGTTTAACCGTGAAAAATTTTAAATAGTGCCATGACATTCTCTTATAAATAGGATGCTTAGTTAAGAAATGAAAATCACACCAGAATCAGTGAATTCTTCTTCTATAATATTGTGCGTATTTCTTTATAGTATAAGGATACTTTGAGTGTAGCAAATAGTGCAAGTTTTTCTCAAGAATATCTCCGATATACCAATCAGATTTACTCTCTTACTATGGTAAGGGGTATTATTTATTTCATATTCGTAAGAGATATTATTTTTCGTATTCGTAAGGAATATTATTTTCGTTCAATATTCGTAAGGAATATTATTTTCGTTCAATATTCGTAAGGGATATTATCTTCGTTCAATATTCGTAAGGAATATTATTTTCGTTCAATTTTCATAAAGGGTATTATTTTCATTCAATATTCGTAAGAAATATTATTTTCTTCCATACTCTATAGTATGTAAGTAATATTATTTCGTTTCATTTTCCTAAATCTACACTTATTTTGATAAGTATTGCTTCTATAATCCTTGAAATTAGTAGAATATCCTTGAGTTTTGCGCTTCATCTAGTATCGTTTCACTGGAATATTTTTTTGAACTTTCTTGTTAAATTGCAATATTTTAATTTCGGCTTACTATTCATGAGTACTATTCATATGGTATTATTCATATGAACCTATTCATGTGGTACTATTCACGATAAAATTAGTTTCTTTTCTGTCCAAATTATTTTTGATACATGAATATCATTCTTAAATTTTAATCCACAATTATTTATCATGTTGACAATTTGGACACTTTTGAACTCTGGATAAATTGAATTATAAATCTCTAATATTTATCATTGATCTCACTTGATTGATTCCTTATATCATTGTCATCATCCTCATGCTTATATGGTGATGAAAGTCATCTTTGACCCGTAGTGCATAGATGGACTGTTGATTGGTATGATTATGACTAGAAATTGTGTATTGATATAAACATGACCTGTAATGTTACAGATAAATGATGTGGTGAAAGTCCTCTTCATCCCCTTAGTGCATAAATGGACAGTTGTTTGGCACGATCATGACCACTGGTGATACTAACAAATATCATTGGCCTGTAGTGCATGGACAATTCGTTGATGTGAAATATTTATTGATTATTGTTACAGGGATAAAATAAGTTGATGGACTTTTAAATCATAGAAGATAGTAAACTTTACGCTCTACTTGACTCTTCTAATGGATTGCTTATTCCGCTGCAGTTGTTGATCTAAAATTTGTTGTCTATTGTATTCTAATAGATTTTTCCCTATTGAGGACTAATGATAATTTGTTCTATATTATCTTAGTCATAATATTCTTTACTGGGCTAGTTGAGCTCACCCTTCTCCTTTTGGTTCCATTGTTCTTCTTAGGAGGCGAGAATGTAGCTGAGACTAGTCGGGGAGTAAAGTAATGGTTAAAGATGGTTATTATAGTAGTCCTCACTATTTTGTAAAATAGTGTGACAATGATTGTAATGAGGAATTTATTTGAGTTTAGATATTTTCTACGAGATAATATTTGTATTGAAACTCAGCTATTGTATTGTCGTATTTTGTACGACATTTATATACATGAAGGTTGTATTTGAATTCTGTACCATATTTTTGGCTACTCAGAATAGGTTTTGTAAACCTATTTTAGGGGCGTCACAGAAGTTATCACGGGTATGCTAATCATAAACTCTTGCAAAGTCTATACCTTATTAGATACCGGTTCTACCCATTCTTTTATTTCATCTGCTTGTGCTCAACGTTTGAACTTGACCCTTGAGAAATTAGACTTTGACTTATCTGTTGAAACTTCGTTAGGAGAAACCTTCATTACATCCATTGTTTATAAATCTGGTTTGATTCAAATCGACACCATCACATTACCTGTTGATCTCTTCTCTTTGAAAATACTTGCATTTGATGTGATTTTAGGAATTAATTGGTTAACTACTCATCATGCTAAAATTGATTATTTTCGTAAGGTTGTTAGTTTTCATATTCCTAACCAACCTGTTATACGAATTCAAGTAACCAAACCACTAAAGTCAATCATTGTCATATCAAGCCATAAAGCTATTCGTCTGTTGAAAAACGGATGTCAAGCTTTCTTTGCACATGTCACGGATTTAAATAAAAATACGTCAGATTTGAATGATTATTATATTGTTAATAATTTTCTGACGTATTTCTCGAAGAACTTCCTAGCCTACCCCCAAAGCGTGAAATCGAATTTTGTATTGACCTTGAACCCGATACAATACCCATTTTCAAAACCCCTTATCGAATGGCTCCTATTGAACTTCAGGAGTTAAAAACCCAACTACAGGAATTGTTAGACATTGGTTTCATTCGTCCTAGTACATCACATTGGGGTGCTTCTGTTTTATTCGTAAAGAAGAAAGATGGGAGTATGCGACTTTGCATTGACTATCGGGAGTTGAACATGTCACCATCAAAAATAGGTACCCGTTACCTTGTATTGATGATCTGTTTGACCAGTTGTAAGGTTCTCAATTCTTCTCAATGATAGATCTTCATTCCGAATATCATCAGTTAATGATTAAACTGATGACATTCCAATGACTACCTTTAAAACTTGATACGGGCATTACGAATTCCTAGTCATGTCTTTTGGATTGACCAATGCCCATGTTGCCTTCATGAACATGATGAACCGAATATTCAAGAAATATTTGGATCATTTCGTGGTTGTCTTTATTGATGACATTCTAATATACTCCAAAAGCCTTAAATATTTCTTCACCCAGAACTAAATTAACATGCGCCATAGACGTTGGCTCGAGCTGTTGAAAGATTATGACCATACCATTCAATATAATCCTATAAAAGTGAACGTGGTAGCTGACGCATTGAGTAGCAGATCGTATGTGGGTATAAGTATGATATTGTTAACACAAAGACCCATTTTGTATGACTTACAAAAGATGGAGATAGAGTTAAAAACTCCAAGGACCTATGTGAAGATGGCAAATATACGAGCAAAACCGATTTTAATCGATAAAGTTAGAGCTGCTCAAGCAACCGACCCAGAGTTGGTAAGCATGACTACGCGAAAAAGATTCAAATGATCCGGCAACATATACAAACTTCACAAGATAGACAAAAGAGTTATACCGATCTTTATCGAAGGGACGTGGAATTAAATGTTGGAGATTATGTATTATTATGTGTTGCTCTATGGAAAGGAATTACTGTAAGGTTTTGTGAAAATCAAAGTAGCAATCAAATTGCAAAAATAGCGGAATCAAAGTAAAATCAGATTTTAAATTTTTTTCACAAACCAATTACCCGGATCATACTTTATGTATTATTAATTAAAACGAAGAACAAGAAGTTATGGAATCATATCCTTGTAGATACGAGTTTTCACAGGTACGAGTTCACCTCCTACTTCTCCGCGATCTCCTTGAATCTTCGGGTAGATTCCTTCCTTTTGATCAATATTAGCCACCCAAGTGTATGGCCTCTAGAGGTGATCCACTGTAATAACCCGATATTTTCTATATAATTAAATCAGAAATTTCGTGTATATATATATATATATATATATATATATATATATATATATATATATATATATATATTAAAATAAATATGAGAAATATGTGCCAAGATAATGTGTATGTATTTATGTGATGAATATAAAATATATTTATTACATGAATGATTACAATTAATTTTATTTTAGAATTTTTGATCATTATAAATTATATTCTTATAATAATTAATTTTACAGTAAAAATGTTTTTATTCATTATGTTCTATGAAAATATGATAATTATATTATTTAAATAATATATGAAATGATTAAAGCACAATTATAATAATTATTTTATTTTATTATATGCATTTATTTCAGATTAATTAAGTTATATATTGTAACTTAATTATTAATGTTATATATGAAAGATAAATCAGATATGGAATCCAAATCTTAATTTTGAATTTTGATCAATGAATGAGAATAAGAATATAATATTAATTATATTTTGATTTTTCAGTGCTATAAATATGTACTGTATGTACGTATTGTTAATGATTGGTCAATGATGGTGCAGTATTCAAAAACCCTAGTTTCGCAGTTAAACGAGAAATCAAAATTTGTTAAGTCACTGTGTTATGTGATTCTTGATGTTTATAATAAATATTAATGCTAACCAGGAAAATCCTAAGTATTATAAAACCTAAAAAAAAATATTTGTGGACCAAAATAATTGGAAACCCTAATTTAAAAACGTAGATATGAGTTTGAGAATATTGTGTAATTGTGTTATTATGTTTAAGGTTATGTATTATAGAATTAAATGTTAATTAGCGAAACCCTAATTAATATTTAGAAATCGTAATTTCTAGAAACCCTAATTTCTAAATTAGTAAACCTAATTTCTAAATTTAGAAACCCTAATTAGTAATTATAAACCCTAATTATGAATTGTAAACTTTAATTGTGAAATTAGAAGACCTTAATTTTATAATTAAACCCTATTTGATTTGAAACCCTAATTTTCAAATGGAAACCCTAATTGCTAATTTGGCATGATTCTTGATAATTAGTAAAACATAAACCTAACTATCAAGTCTATATAATTAGGAAACCTACCTAATTATGAAACCTTAAATTGTAATTTTTAGAAACTAAAAATTTTATTTTATTTTACAAACCCTAAACTAGAAATGATATAATTTTGTGCTAAACCTTAAGGTTAAACCCTAAGGGTTAAACCCTGAGGGTTTGCCAAATGACCAATGTGCCATTAAAATTCTAAGACAAAAGACCATTTTGCCCTTATTCCATAATTGAGGCTTGCTTGCAAATCTTGCTAAGATTGGAGTGGTTGACCAACTCTCACTAACCCTATGTGACTGAATTATACATGCATATCAGCCTATACACTCAGCCACTTCATTACATGACATCTATATATAGATCATGAGAGAGAAATGTCACAAAATTAGCTCATTTGTACACCAAACACCCAACTTCAGCTCTCTCTCTCTCTCTCTCAAAACCTACGAAATAATGTAATGTATCAGTTGCAAAACACAGCCCCACGAAATCCACTAACAAATCAGAAGCCAAGAAATTAGATTTGCTCATTTAAAGGTATAAATCCTAGTTGAAAATTTCGATCTCGATCCTCTGTTAGATGTTGTGTTAGAATATGTTGTTTATAGTGTTATTAAGTGATCTGGGGTTGATAGATGTTGGATCAATAACATCTATAAGCTCGGATCTAGTGTTTTTGCAAATCCGAAATTTTTTTTATGAGTCTGACAACTGAATGTCAGACCACTTTAATCTTTGCATGTTATGTATTTTTGTTGTTTGAAGGTTGCTACTTGTAGTCTGTAATGTGGTCTTTGTTATGCAACTCAAATCAAGGTTTGATGATGTCTGGATTTCATTTTACAAACGGTCAAAACCCATTAACATGGCATGACCGGCTGAATTTTGGGTAACCCAGAAAGTCTTAAGCAGCGTCTGATAAGAGTTTTGGAAGCTTTGATCTGTCAGGTGTTAAGCTTTTTGTAGATGTTAGTATAAGCAGATTGTAGTGTGCTGTATGAACTATATATTCATGCCTTATTATTCCTTATATCACAAACAGGATCGATGTAGTATGTGGTCAAAGTGGATCACTCGATCACGAAGTTGGGTTTATGAAATTTCCAGAAACCGTTAGTACAAGTATTCTGACAATGTTTGACCGAACATGATATCTTAGATTTGATGTTGTTAGCTTGATATTATGTATTAGATATGTTGTCTTATATATTGTCTACAACCTGAAAGTCTAATATCACAAAAACGTTACCAGGATTGCATGTTATAAAGATCCAAAGTAGCCAGCTGGAACTGTTCTTCATTTCTGGAAAACCCAGAAATGAAGAACATCTTCTGACATATTTTTGGAGGCTTAACTCTCTTTTGTTTTATGTTGTTGGATCGTGTTGTTTATTGGAGCTTGTAGTATTACACTATGTCTACAAGATCTGGGAATTTTCTTTCACAGAAACACCATACACTAAGATTTAATCTTAGTCAAAGTTGCTCACTTGGTCACTGACATGAAGGTTCTGGGAATGATGAAGAACACGAAGAACATCTATAGCGACGGTCTTGTCGCTATAAGCAGTCTTTAGTGACAGTTTATTTCTAAAATTAATTATTTTTATTAAATAATTAGAATAATTAGTTTTTAATTATGAAAAATACAAAATAAATTCTTAAAAATTATTTTAAAATCCAAAAATTAGTTTTTAATTATTTTGAATATATTTTATAAATATTTAATAATTTTAGAATATTAGAAGTATTTAATTTATTTAATTATAATATTAAATAAATTATTTACAAATGATTTTAATACATGAAAAAAAATCATTTAAAATTATATTATGGTATAAGAAAATAATTTAAGTTATTTTTGATAACTTTTAATATTTTGTGATGAATTTTATTAATTAATTAATATTAATGATAATTAAGTTATTTATTGAATATATTAGATAAATCATGAAAATTAGAATTAATGATTTAAAATTTATAGAAAAATGATTTAACGGTTATAAAAGTATTTTAAGTTATAAAATATAACTTTTGATATTTTGTCATGAAAAATATTAATATTTTAATATTAATGATATTAAATTTATTTAATAAATATACTAAATAAATTAGTTTAAAAATGATTTTAATATAAAAAAAATCATTTTAAATGAAAATAAATAGTTTAAAAATATTTTAAGTTATAAAATATAACTTTCAATATTTAAAGATAAATCTCATTAATTATTTACTATTAATGATATTAGAATTATTTAATAATTATATTAAATAAATTATTTTAAAAATTATTTTAATATTATAAAATTCATTTAAAATGAAAATAAAGTGTTTAAAGATATTTTAAGTTATAAAATATAACTTTTAATATTTAACGGATAATTTCATTAATAAATTAATATTAACGATATTAATTTAATATTAATGATATTAAGTTTATTTAATAATTATATTAAATAAATAATTTAAAAATGATTTTATCTATTTAAAAATCATTTAAAAAGGAAATAAATGAATTAAAAATATTTTAAGTTATAATTAATGACTTTTAATATTTTTATAGATAATGCAATAATATTTTAATATTAATGATAATTATTTAAAAATAATCTTAATAGTTTTAAAAATCATTTAAGGGTAATATTGATACTTTAAAAATACTTTGAATTGTTATAAATAACTTTAATATTTTGGCAATGATTTCATTAATAGTTTAATATTAATTAAATATTAACGATAATAGAATTGTTTAATATTTAAATCATTTAATAATGATTCTGGAGTTTGAAAATTTATAATAAATTATAATAAATGTTTAAAAATTGTTATAAATCATTTAAAAATAATATGACTGATACTTACAGATGTTGAACTACAAGATAGAGTCTTAGACTCGATAATTACCCAATAAAGCTGTCGGTACACCGATATATTTCAGAAATTAATCTGAACTTAGATATTTTGACTGTATTAGTGTTTGTTTGTGATTCAATGACTGCTAAATATGTGTAACAATGTGATTAGGTTATGTGCTGACTGTAATAAGCAGTACTATGTGTTATAGTATGTTATTCTAATCGATCAAATGATCTTATTAATGATAGGTTTCGGTATAAAAGATAAAACTAAGTTGCATAACTGTAAGCAGTAGACCAGGCAAGTATCCTACCTTTGCATTTCTTTTATGCAATGGACATGAGTAAGAAGATTCAGATTTATATTATTATTGTACTAGATTATTAACCCTATTGTCGTATATATTATATCCGATCATTGTTTATCAACATGATATTATATTATATAACTCATATATATATTCTGTTCGTTAATTTTAAAATATGGTTATACAAGTGTCCTCACTTGAGTATAAAGATACTTTGAGTGTAGCTTTTAGTGCAAGTTTTTCTCAGGATAATATCTGATATTCCAAGTCAGATCTAGTTTCTACTAAGGTAAATGATATTATTTATTTCATATTCGTAAAGGATATTATTTTTCTCGTAAAGGATATTATTTTCTTTCAATACTCGTAAGGGGTATCATTTTCTTTCATACTCCATATTATGTAAGTGGTATTATTTCATTTCATATTCCTAAATTTAAACTTATTATGGTAAGTATTGATTCTATTATTCCTGAAATGATTAAAAATTTCTTAAGTTTTGTGCTTCATCTAATATCATTTCACTGGAATATTGGTCTGAACTTTCTTATTAAATTTTAATATTTTCATGTTTGGGTACTATTCATACAGTACTATTCATGAGTACTGTTCACAACAGAATTTAATTTTCTCTTCTGTCCAAATTATTTTTGATACATAAATATCATTCTTGAATTTTACTCCACAATTAGTTATCATGTTGACAATTTGGACATTTTGACTCTGAATAAATTGAATTATAAATCTCTAATATTTATCCTCAATCTCACTTGATTGATTCTTTATATAATCGTCATCATCCTCATGCTTATATTGTGGTGAAAGTCATCTTTGGCCCGTGGTGCAAAGGTGGACTGTTGATTAGTATGATTATGACCAGAAATTATGTATTGGTATAGTCATGGCCTTAATATTATAGATAAATGTTTGTGGTGAAAGTCCTCTTTGGCCGTAGTGCATAGATGGACAGATGTATGACATGATAATGACCACTAGTGATACAAATGAATATCCTTGGCCCGTAGTTCATGGATAATTTGTTGATTTGAAACATTTATTGATTGGTGTTATAGGGATAAAATATTGATGATGGACTTTTAAATCATTAAAGATAGTAGACATCATACTCTGCTTGACTCTTCTAATGAATTGTCTGTTCCGCTGCAGTTGTTGATCTAAAACTTGTTGTCCATTCTATTTTATCAGATTTTTCACTGTTGAAGACTAAGGATAATTTGTTCTTCATTATCTTAGTCATAATATTCTTTATTGGACTAGTTGAGCTCACCCTTTTTCTTTTGGTTCTATTGTTCTTCTCAGGAGGCTAGAATGGAGCTAAGACTAGTCGGGGAGCGGAGTAAATGTCCAATATGGTTATTATAGTAGTCCTCACTATTTTAATATAATATGACTATAATTGTAATGAGGACTTTATTTGAGTTTAGATATTGTCTACAAAATAATATTTGTATTAAAACTCACAGCTTATATTTTGTTATATTTTGCACAACAATTAATAGTTGTATAAATGAAAGTTGTATTTGAATTCTGTACCATGTATTTGACGATTCATAATGGGTTGTGTGGACCTATTTTGGGGATGTCACAAATATTATTAATCATTTAATAATATTTTATTTAATTTCGAATATTATTAAACATTTAATAATATTTTAATTATCTAATAATATCTTAGTTTAAAATTAATAGCCTTTTAATAATATTTTAATCTAATATTATTAATTATAATAATAATATTTTAATTTAATATTATTAATTATTTAATAATATTTTAATCATTTCTTAATGGTTTATTCTAACATTATCAATCCTTTAATAATGTTTTAATTCAAGTTTTAATCTAAATATTGTTAATTACTTAATAATATCTTAATATAATATTATTAATCTCATAATAATTTTTATTCATTTATTAAACAAATAAATTATTTATTTTAATTGTTTACCCTTTAATAATCCTTTTATTTAATATCTCTAAAATGTCATAAATATAATATTTCATCAAAAATAACCGAACTACCCCTCAAAAATCTTATTACCTCATATCAAAGGTATTTGGTCCGAAAAATTGCCTTTTTACCGTTTTTAACACTACATTACATTTTAAACATATTTACACATAAATTAACAATTTACATGAAAAATACCAAAATAGATCCAAAATTGTTTATTTTCCAGGATTTGACAGCTTATAACTTCCTTATGAACATATATTTTTTATGGAATTTTTAAAAGTAATTTACTATTTTTAATTAGCCTAAAATAGCCGGATATTGCAACATTTTTAATAAATTGAAACTTTATCCAACAATTCTGAAACTTTCATGGTATGCTCATATCACTTACATGTAATTCTTGTAAAAATGTCATAATTTTTAGAGTTAACCACAAAGATTTATTCAAGTTTACTTTTAAAATAGTACTTTCTTATAAAATCCATAACTTTTATTCTACACATCCAAAAATAGACATCTTTAGACAGGACCTTCATAACTTATCATAGTATCATACCAAATTTTCGTAGAATTTTTAAAGCACAAAAATTGGACGAAACAGTCCCTACAAGAAACTGAATAGAAACTTTATTTTATGTTTTTCCTATTTCTTTCCATCTTGGACAGTTCCACAAGAACAACCACTATGGCTTGTAAAACTAACATTTTTAAGTGCTACCACTTTGGTTTAATAGATAACTTACATATCTAGCACCCCTCTTTGATGGATCATAAAAAGGAGTTATCGAACTCAAATGGTAGTTGATCAAAGTGAATGAAAATTACGATTTCTAGCCCCTTAAGGACATAGTTTCCTTTCCTTTCCTTTTGATTCATATTCTAACACTCAAAAATGTTTGATTCACACATGAAAAAATTAATATCATGTGAATCAAGAGGCTTTGAGTTTAGAACATAAGCTTTCCATTTCATCAAAACTGAAACAAACTAAAAGAAATAAGTTATTTTAAAAGGTTATACCTTGTTCTTCTTGCACACCTTCTTCTCCTACCAAAGTAGTTGATATAATTTTATCTCATACACAAAGCTCTCTCTCTTTTTCCCTCTCTAGACCCCTGGCCACTCTTTTCCTTTTCTTTCTCTTTTGTTTTGGTTTTACTAGCTAGGAAATGAGGAGTAAAGTGAGGTAAAAAGTGATTTTTTTTCTAAATATGAAAAGTAGATAAACTTGGTTAATATGTATAGATATATCAGGTATATCTATCTATAATCTCCCATCTCTTGCCCCCCTTCACATGTCTTTCACATGTCTAGAACATGGTTTGCACATAGTTTCTAACTAAGTGGCCAAATAAAATGGCGACACCTAATGAAGTTCACATGCTTTGCACCTCCCTTCATATGGCCTTCACATGCCACCACATGGTATTCACATGGCCTCACTTTTGTTTTGTTTTTTATAACTTAGTCAAATGACCAAAATGCCCTTTAAGTAATGGGCCACCAATTGAGCTTCCTAAATAATGTTTTGCGCTTCTAATTTCTTTAGTTTGGGCCTTATTTATAACATGATCCAATACTTATAATCCTACCCTAATCACTTAGTTAGGATTCCCATTCCACTCCTTTGGAATTTAAGTAAGTACTTATGTACATTTAATCACATAACCCAATTAGACTTGCTTAAATCAGGTTTTAAATAAATATTAACTTGAGATAATAAAATTAATCTCTTAAGTGTGTATAGATTTATATACTAATATTCTTCAATACCATAACCCTTAGGTTATTTACTAACCATACCTAATGAAAAATTAGGCCATGTAGCTTTCTCTTTAATTCACTTCATACTAAATAAATATATATACATATTTATCACTATAGATAAAATAATCATATTATTTAAATATTCACATAATTATTCACTATATGTCACAAAGATTTCAATATCATGAATATTTAATTAACATATTTATTTACAATGTGACTTAGAATTTTAAGTTATTACAAATTTCCTCTTCAGATCTATTGAGTTCGGGCTGTTTTTTAAAAAATCTGTCACCATACAAACGTTCTGCACTACCCCGGTAACGTTTACATGTTTTCTTTTCAAGTTTTGACCGTTAGAACGTTAGATTTCATATAGAATGCTTCCAAACACAATATAGTGAATATGCATGCTTATATGACTTGATAAAAATTATTTAACTTAGTAAATGCTCATATTTTACCATGTAGAACGTATTGATGTAAAAAAATTAACTTTTGAGATAGTCATTTGGCACCCTTTTTTGCTATTTTATTCATCCTATTTGAGGACAAATGAGCACAAGTTTTCAAACTAAAGCACTCATGGTAATCTGGTTGCCATAGTGGATTTAATTTTGATGTTTTTTCATGCATATGAGATGTTCATGATTTTGGGTTGGTGTGCTACTGAATGACTACCTAGTCATGCCTATGTGCATATGGACAATCCATTTTACAAAGGAGACTCTAGCAAAAAAAATTCACGAGTCTGGGCATTTAATGAACATGTAATTTTAACTCTACTTTGGATGTACGTTAACACAATACGTGTAGTAGGACTGAGATTATGCATGAAGCAATGATTTGAATTTAATAAGCTTCAAGTTTAAAACTTACCTCACCCTTTCTGAGGTGATTTAGAGACTTTGCTCAGATTATGGATCCAGATCAGGCGATTAGCTCTCGTAGAACCTCCGCAAGTGTAAGAAAGAGAGCTTCTAATGTTTCTTAGCCTCTTCTAGCCTGGCAACCTCGTCGGTTGACTGAGTCAGTTATTCGTCCTATCCGGGTTGAGAGGTCGGATGCTATAAATGAGGAGGATGATTTTCCTATTGTGGATTCTGCTCCTTCTTCTTCCATTCTCCGACAGGAGCTTCCAGCTATTAACGTGATGATTCCAGATTTTTTGGATGATTTGAGTTGTCATCCCTCGATCTACCTTCATACGAACGAGGTAATTGTCGTTTCCATCTTTCTTTTCCCACTTTTGGGCCAAGGGTTTTGATCTTGATTTGCAATTTGATTCAGGTTTTGGCTTTACTCAGCCTAGGGGAAACTGGTTTAGCATTCACTCTTTATACCAGACCCTCTATCCAGAGTACCGAAAGATTATCCATTCATGGGGCTTTCAGGCTTTTTTTTCTATTCTTCCCCGTCGTTGCCCCTGGGATTATCGAAGGGCTTTGTCTGAGCACTGGTTCCACCAGACCCATTCTCTCTATTTCCTGGATTGTAAGGCGATGATGACACTGATGAACTGTCGGTTCATTACTGGGTTCGAGTTTACAAGGGCGCTATTGCCTTTAGTGGCTGACATTTCTCTGACTTCTATTTGATCCCTTTTAGGAGTTACTGCCACGTCCCTCAAGGGTCGAACCGTTCGCTCTGCGTGACAGAGGCTTGGCTAGGCTTTTACCCATTTTACTGGTGAGTATTTTCTTTATTTTTAAAATTTTCCCTCGCTCGGGTTATCAGTTTTCATGGCTGATGATATTTTATCTTTGCATTTTCAGTTTTGGGCCTATGAGAGGCTTCCCTGTCTTCGTCCCGTTACTACATTAGGTCTGGAAACCTATCCACGGGGACGACGATGGCATCACTCCACTTTTGCAGAGGTTCCTGTAGCAGAGGGGTTTACCCATTCTCGTTTGCAGTTAGAGTTGTGACAGCCGATGTCATCACATGGGTTCCTTACTCCGAGGGCCATTTGACTATATGCTTTAATGGTGGTTTTTTGACTGGGGTCGAGTATGTATTATCCACCTGTCGGATTCCTCTCTTGACTGACAGAGGCTTTGAGCTCTATTTAGGAGAACGTGCTATCAGGAGCACCATAGGGGAGATTCGCATTCCATTATTTCCTCCTGCTAGGTAACATTGGCCTTTATCTCAGTCGATCACCGAGATTCCCCTGATAGGTTTAGATAGATTCACTTTATCAGAGGGCCCTTTTAATCAGGAGGCTTCCTACTGCTGGTGGTTCCCTCGCACCATTAGAGCTCAGACCCATGCCACATAGTTTATGGGGGATATGGTTCCTAGGTCTGTTATGATGACAAATTAGATTGCCTACGTCCGAGAGCCCACTCATATGGCACAGATTGACAGTTTGACCTAGAGGTTAGACCGGGCATTTTTTTCATCTGGCATTTGGGCAGAGATCTGTCAGAGTCATATTCTTTTAATCCATCCTGCTCTGGTGCTGGCCCTTCAGGTGGCCCATATTCTGATAGCTTTACTGGTGTAGAGCCCCTCTTTATCGACCTGACATCCCTTTTGGTAGAGATTCAGTGACTCAGGAGGAGTTACATCAGATGGATCGATTGGATGATGTGGACATCAATTATTTCTTCTGATAGATTTCTCGTTATCTCTTTTGATAGGCCTCTATTAGATATTGGGTGTTTGTGTCCCATTTCCCTGTACTTTTTAATTTCAGTTGTATACAGAGATGATATATTAGATAATGATGTAATTAGGAATGTATGTGCAATGCTTTCTATTCCTTGCATCATATTGTCATTTATCATTGTTATTTATCATGATGCATGCATTATGTCATGGATATGCATTCACAGAGGTGAGTTTAGCATTTACCTCTGGATGGTCTTATGATACGGTTCTACAGATATCTTCATCTACCGTTAGCTAGATTGAGCATACCCCACCCATACTAATAGCCTCTTCTCTGAGATCCTAGTATGGCAGTTTGTCTCCCCCAGATCGGGTGATAGTTGATCAGCTATTGAGGCATTCTATGACCCTCTTGAAGTTCTAGGTACCGTTGGGCTTTGTAGAGGGAATGATATCTTGTTGGATACCAGAGAGACATATTTTTAGATTCGATATCTATGAGTCGACTCCTACATTGGAGGACTATGAGCGTCTCACTGATATGCCCTTGGACCGGCCTTGTGCTAGGATGGTTGTCGGTGATATGAGCCGGCAGTTTATAACCTTGATGGGCTTACAACGCAGAGTTATTATGGATGAGATTACCTCAAGGCATGTGGTGTCCTTGGATTTCTTGATTGACCGATTTGGGTCACTAGACAGCTATCTACAACATTTAGGGGATTTCACCATTATTGAGGGTGAGTGGCAGGTTGCCCACGTAGATATTCTATTGATGTGCGTCGTGGCCTATTTGTATATGTCACTATGTATGGACCATCTGGACATTGGCCTGATGATAATAGTTCATGCTCTTAGGGAGGGTTATACCATCTTGCCCATTATATTGGCGGAGGCCTTGAGGTCGTCCACCTTTTGTTAAACCCATCCTGTGAAGTTTTTTAGGGGAGTGTCGTCTTGTTGTGTGTGTGGTTTATGACACATTTGAGATCGATCGACACCTTTAGACGTCATGGGTACTGCTTTACTCATGAGATAGCCATGTCTTATTCCTTTCGACTGGCTGAGTGTACATCTGTAACATTCTGGTTGGCTTTTCTATCAACAAACGATGATCCATTTTCAATCTTGCCTTGTTCAGGACTCAGCTCTCCTTGTAGCTTTATTACTCATGTAGTTGGAATAGACTATTTACCCCTGACTGGTTTGAGAGGAGTGACCACGTATCATCCACTGGCTATCATGGGACAGTTTGATCAATTTCAGGATATTCACCCTTTTAACGGGGCCTTGGGTCAGCGACTGTCAGCTCAGCTTTTTTCAACAGATGACTTGACCAAGATTTACGATTGTTGGACTTGTTGAGAGAGGACTGATTTTTATTCTAGTTATCCAGGTCGCTCTTTAGAGTATTCTGCATGGCTGGAGGCAGATATTGCATCGGTTATGGTTGTTGTCTCAGAGCCTAGTATTAATTCTGATGATGAAGAGCCCATGGAGGACCCTAATTCTCCTACCGAGGATAAGCTATTTGCTAGTTTGACAGCAGCTCTGGTCGATGATTCCCTCAGCATTCCCACCTCTACGACTTCACCTTCTGTAGAGTATTTGGAGTAGAGGTTACATCTGATGACATTTGAGAGGGATCAGGCTAGGGCTCTAATGTTGACTGCTTTTTATGGTCGAGATGCTGCTTTTATTGAGAGGGATGATGCTCCAGCTAGTAGGGGCCGCTTTTGTTGAGCGGGACGAGGTTTTAGCAGATCGAGATGCTGCTTTTGTTGAGCGGGATGAGGCTCGAGCTATCCAAGATGCTTCCACTGCAGATAGTACTGCACTTAGATCCCACACGGCTAGCATTGTGACTCCCCCAAATGTGGGTTCTCTAACCTCGGATCCAGTGCTCACGATCCATCTATAACATGCACATTCTATGTCTATCGCAGAATAATAAACATACATTGTTCATCATAATAAAGTCTTATACATAGTCCCAATGTTTATTAACCTTCACTCAAACATACCCTTAATACAATAAAGAGTTTGCATAACCAAATATCATTTAAAGTAAACTAATATATAAGCTTTCTCATTTAACTACTCTTGCACCTTCCCTTTGCCTTTGTCCTTCTTGGACGTCTCGGACTTAACTGAAATAAATATCATGATATAACAAGATTAAAAAACTAATTTAGTTAGCAAGTTTAAATACAAGGGGGATATATCATGATTAGAAAGGAATTTAGCTTTCAATGTTCAACAATAGGATATGATTGTAAAAGAGCATGAATTAATTCTTAATAATTAAATATTCGAATAATTGAATAATAGACACTTAGTGGTTTGAAATAACGATGAACATATACGAAGGTTATCAGTATTTAAACTGGTACTCTCAATAAGTTTTGGTAATCAAGGGGATCGACCTTTCATACCCGGTAACTTATGCATAAACACTCATAATCGAGCAACAATTGTTTTCCAATATCATGCTTCAATAAAATTGTCATTTTTCTCAGTCAAGAGTTCTTACCAATCCAATTGATTAATAACAGCTCTTCAAAACATATTTGATTTAACAAATTTAACATGTATAATCTAGTTGATACAACTACCATAGATCTATCTCATAAACAGTTCATGAATGAAAGAACTTAAATAAATTCACAGTTCAATAATAATAGAACAAGAATTCAATTGCACAAATTACGATTAACAATAATCATTAAGGATGTGGAGTAATCAACAATAATTATCCACTAACATGCTTCAAAAATAATAATTCGAGTTTGAGTTAGGAAACTTGCCTTGTTTACGGTCTATTGCTACGAAATTAAATTTATCCGGCTAAGCAGTTTAATCTATCTTCCTTTGGAACACCTATCATTGATCTTCCAATTAGTCATAGTATAACATTACATTATCTGATATCTAATCACATAAATATTAGATATTATATTTAATTCTTAGAACTATTATCATGCTTTGATAATATTATTATTAGATAATAATTATCTTAAACTCATTTAATATTATTAATCTTAATAATATTTTATTTACTTCTTAGTATTATTAATCAACTAATAATACTTTATTCACTTACTAATATTATTAACCTCTTAATAATAATTTAATCAATTTCTAATATTCCTACCACCTACTTTTTTTACTAATATTATTAATCATTTAATAATATCTTAATCATTAACTAATACCATTAATCATTTAATAATATTTTATCACTTTACCAATATTAATAATATTTTAATCATGTATTAATATTATTATTAATTTAATAATATTTTATTCATTTACTAATATTATTAACCTTTTAATAATATTTTATTTAATTTTGAATATTATTAAATATTTAATAATATTTTAATCATCTAATACTACTTTAATCTAAAATTATTAATTATATTAATAATATTTTAATCTAATATTATTAGTCATTTAATAATAGCTTAATCATTTATTAATGCTTTAATCTAATATTATTAATCATTTAATAACATTTTAAATTCAATCTTGATCTAAATATTATTGATTATTTAAAAATATCTTATTCTAATATTGTAATCATTTATTAAACAAATTTAATAATTTATTTTAATGGTTTACCCTTTATTAATACCTTTATTTAATCACCCTAAAAGGTCATAGATATTAGTTCACATCAAAAATTATCGAAATACCCTCCAATAATCAGTATTCAACATAACTAGGGTTTCCAAGCTCTAACATCACATTTTTACCATTTATCACATCATATACTTATTTATTTTTATTTATTCATTACATAACAATTTACAAGAAAAATATCAAAACAGTTCCAAAAATATTTCTTTTCTTGAATATGACAGAATATAATGTCTAGAGATTTCCCAAATTTTTTCAGAATTTTCCAACTTCATTTATTAATTTTAAAGAGCCTAAAACAGCCAAATCTTGCACCATATTTGATAAATCGAATTTTTCCCCATAAATCATGAAACTTTAAGGGTATGTTCTTGTTATATATATGTACTTCCGGTAAAAATTTCACCATTTTAGGAGTTACACACAATGAATTATTCATGTTTACTTTTAAAAGAGTCATTTCCTGTAAATGTCATATCTCATTCTACACATGCAAAACAGTCTATTCTTTTTCCTAAACATAGATAACTCTTCCAAGTACTGACCTGATTTTCCCCAAAATTTTTAAAATAAAAAAACTGGATGAAATTGCCCTTGGTAGCAAGGGCTAGAAATTGTCCACTAGTTTACTGTCTAGTATGAACTGTTTCGGCCCCAACAACTCTCATGGCATGAAAAATTAGTGCTTTTGAGTGTTACCACTTGGGTTTAGTAATTAACTTACATATCTAATACCACCCTTTGACGGATCGCAAATAAGAGGTGTAGATCTCAAGTTATAGGTGATCCAAGTGAAGAAAAGCTAGGGTTTTTCACCTTTTAAGAACATAAGTTCATTTTCTTCCTTTGGATCTTCATTCTAACACTCAAGAGGGTTAGATCCTTATATAAAACATAAAGATCTAAGGATTCTTGAGTCTTAGAACATAACCCCTCTATAATATTGAAAATAAACCAAAATAGAAAGGAAGAAATTAGTTTAGAGTATTATACCTTGATTTGTTGCTCTTCTTCTTCCTAAGAGATGAACTTTGGTGGAACAAAACCAAAACTCTCCTCTCTCTCACTCAAAAATTCGGCACCTCTCTCTCTATCTCTTGCCTCTCTCTTTCTTTTGTTTTGTTTAGAAGTGAAGGAAAAAGAAGGAAATGAAATGAAATGAAAAGGAAGTATTGGTGAATTAGTATGCAAAAATAGATACACACGTGTATCTATCTTATTATCCCCCATACTTCTTTTAACCATTAGGCAATTACCCTTATCTTATCTTTTAAGATTACATGTAATCTACTTTAGAGATTTTTAACCAATGAGAGTTTGACACCTAAGAGGCTTAAGAAGATAAGGAGATTAGTTACCAATTAGGGCAAATAAAATTTCACATCACAAGGCCATAAATGGCACCCCATACCTGGCCATATACCCCCTCTTTGTCCCATTTTTGTTTTATTTTTTTATGTCTAATTTGATTAATCAAATGTCCAAAAGTCCCTTAATAATTGGGCTAAATATTGGGCTACCAATTTAATTCTTTTGGGCATTCTAATTTAATTATTTGGGCCATGTGAGTAACATAGTTCATTACTTTTATTCTCTCTTACCCTAATCATTAATTTAGGATTTTTATCCCCAATCTTTTGGAATTTAAATACTTACTCATGTCCAATTAATCTTAAAACCCAAATAAACTTACTTTAATTAGGTTTAAAATAAATAGTCACCTGAGATAATAAAATTAATGTCTTAGGTTAGTATAAATTTTAAATACTAACATTTCCCAAATACCATAACCCTTAGATTATTTAATTACCACACCTAAGTTATAATTCGGTTATGTAGCTTTTCTTTTTAATTCTAATTACATAACTAGCAATTACATATATCCATGCACACAATTTATATGTATTTAGTCATAGTCTTCTATCACATAGTCATCACACATATTTAATCACTATATGCCACAAAGTTTTCAATATTAATAATATATTTACTTACATAGTGACTTACAATTCTTGGTTATTACATCTTCCCCTCCTTATAAGAATTTTGTCCCCGGAATTACACATAAGGTTACTAAAAACGATTTGGATAATTCTTCCTCATCTTTTCCTCGAGTTCCCACATAGCTTCTTCAGCATTGTGGTTCCTCCAAAGAACTTTTACAAAATGTATAACCTTATTTCTTAACTTCCGTTCTTTCCTATCTAAAATTTCTACAAGAATTTCTTCGTATGATAGGTCCTTCTCGACTTGAATTGGTTCATGCGATATCAAGTGCTTGTAGTCAGGATTATATGGTCGCAACACTGACACATGAAACACATTATGAATATGTTCCAGTTCAGGAGGTAAAGCTACCTCGTACGCCACTTCACCTATCTTCTTCAGTATCTCGAATGGTCCAATAAATCTCGAACTTAGTTTACCTTTCTTTCCAAATCTTATCTTCCCTTTCTAGGGAGATACTTTCAAAAATTCTTTGAAGTTTCTTTTCTTGTGATGCAAATCTGCATACTTCTTTTGATGGTCTTGAGCTGCTACCAGTCGAGCTCTTATCACCTTGTTGATCTCCACGGTCTGTTGCACCATTTCTGGCCCCAACAGTCTGTGTTCACCTACTTCATCCCAACATAAGAGCGCTCTGCATTTCCTCCCATACAGTGCTTCGTATGGTGGTATACTAATTCTTGCATGATAACTATTAGTATATGCAAACTCTACTAATAGAAGATGATCCCCCAGCTCCCCTTGAAGTCCATCACGCAGGCTCTGAGCATGTCTTCTAATGTTTGAATTGTTCTCTCACTTTACCCATCGGTCTGCGGATGATAAGCGGTACTCAACCGTAGTTGTGTCCCCATTCTTTCTTGAAGACTCCTCCAAAAGTTTGACGTGAAGCGCGGATCCCTATCAGACACAATTGATATCATCACTCCATGTCTCAAAATAATTTCCTTGAAGTATAATTTGGCTAACTGATCCAAACTATATCTAATCTTGATCGGAAAAACGTGTGTTGACTTTGTAAGACGATCTACAATCGCCCATATGGCGTCGTGCCCTTTTTGCGTTGCTGGAAGTCCCACCACAAAATCCATCGTGATGTGCTCCCATTTCCATTCCGGAATCTCTAATGGCTGTAATAAATCGCTCGATCGATGATGCTCTGCCTTGACTCTCTAACAAGTTAAACATCTGCTGATGCATTATGTAACGTCTCTTTTCAGGTTTGGCCACCAAAAGTGTAGACGCAAACCTTGATACATCTTCGTGCTTCCTGAGTGTATCAAGTATCTCGTACTGTGTGATTCTTTCAAAATCTCCTCTCTTAGTTCTAGTACTAAAAGGTGCCCAAATTCGTCCTTCAAATCTCAGCAAATCGGTGCCATCGATCTTGAACTTCATCTCATCGCCTTCAGCTAACCTGTGACACCACCAAATCTAGGTACTTCATTCCCACAAGACTTGGTGTTCACTATCCAATCATTCACATCTATCTACCCAAATATAATAAAAATTAAATCATAATTCCTCCCTTTAAATAGGGTTACATCATTAAATAAAAATCTTCCCAGGTTGTCTAACCTTTAAACATCATATAAGTGCAGAAATAAACTTATTACATCACATCATTAATTTTAAAGTCTATCGTCATAATATTAAATGAAATTACAAGTCTTCAGCACTTGTACATTTTTCCCTTTCCTTTACTATTTGAAGGCTCCTTAACCTTCTCAACTTTAGCTGCAATAATTATATTTATGCAAGAGTGAGCAAAACAAATGCTCACTAGATATAACAACGAATCAACAAGATAATGATAACTGCCAATGAATGGGCTCATCAAGATTGAAGAGTACTTTATCAATGATAATGAAAGACTGGAATCAAAATATGGAATATATATCTGAGGGTCATAAGACCATGAACTATGTCCATAGTTGCAAGTAATCTTTCAACTTCAACTTTAATAGTCATAAGACTATAAGGACTCATCGTACTTAGGGGGATCAACCCTTCGTACAATGTATTGTGCATAAACATTTCAACGCTAAGCGTAAATTATCCCCTATTAATAGGGTTGTTCATCTCAGTATTTAAAGTACAAGTCCGCACCAGAGAAAGTTTGGTTTGGATAAGCTTTCAAGGGTAATTTGAAGTTTAACGATCATCAACTAGAGGACTAGTTAAATCAATAGTGCTTGATAACACAATAGTTGATCAATAGTAACATAATATGGAACAATGAATAAGTGTAAGCAAACTAGCTATATTTTGAACTCATGCTTAGAAACAACTACAAGGCATAAGTATTGAATGACAGCAAATCTTGCTTGAATAATATTAAGCTAGAACTATGAATTACTGTTTATACTTTAAATAATAGCAAGCTGAAAACAAAGCTTGCTCATTATGAGAATAGTTTGTGCCAAGTAAATGAGATAAGATAATTCAACATTAGAAATTAGAATTCAAGAAAACTGCATTCATAATATCTGAATGACCATAAAGAAACTTGTCTAACAATAAACAAGTTAGAATGCGTCAATAAATATTGGAACTCAAACTTGTTCGAAAAAAGTTAACGTCATAGCTAGCTTGCTCAAATAATGATTAGGAATACAAAAGTCCGCTTAATGAATGGTTAAAGTAAGAAACTTGTTTAACGTAAATGTAGAGTTAAAGAACGTGCTCAATCAAAAGAATAAAGTTACTCAATGTAATAATAGAACTAGCTCAACGAAAGTGTAGAGTTAAAAAACTTACCTCGAGCGTAAGCTATAATATCAAACTCACGTTCACCTGCACATAGGTTTAGAACCACAATACCTATTAAATATGCTATCATATCATAACATGTACATTTCTAACTAAACTTATCATTTTAGCACAAGTCTTATGCTACTATACAAATATCAGAAATTTCAAGTGTGTTAACCCTCACAACACCTGTTTACTATTCATTACGCTTAACATGTCCCAACATGACATTTCTTAGTTTACTAATCATCTAAAACTTTGAATTTACTAACCACATACTACAACTATGTTTTAACCTTGTTGTTACGTGTTTGACATGCTAACATATCATTAGTCCAACATATAGGGGTAGAACAAAATCTGCAGCAGCAGCAGACTTCAGTGTCTATGGACAGGGTATGGCGTAGCTACGCCATACACAAGCCTGGGACCGGCGCAGCTGCGCCGTTTTTTGCCTTAGCACTGGCGCAGCTGCGCCGGTGCACAGACAGACGCAGAGACGACTGATGAACAGTAGCTGACTTTAGCCCAACAAACGCAAATTTCACCAACCAAATAGTGATAATAACATGTAAAAATGGTATAGAATTACCACAAACATGTTTGTGAACATATTCGACCAATTAAAATAATTTAACAACAATTTAGGCTAGGTTAATTTCTCAAATTCCATGTTTTTCATATATAACTCAATTTTTGATATTCATCCCAAAAGTCATCACTGTGAATTCATTACTTGGCCAAATCACTCTATTCAAATTACGCTATGCTCGTTTCTTAATGAACTAACATAATCAAGCTTCAATTTACAATTTCACATACTAATTGGCCACTAACATTGATACTTTTCATGAACATATGAAAATACATATACTGACATTTTTCTTCCTACTGTCAAACGAATTTAGCATACAAATTTCTTGTTTAAGCATAAACTTTAGCATTATTAACATGTATAATCACAATTACCAACTATATAGCAATAATTCGAAGAGATTAAATTTACAGAACATGCAATTTTGCCGTAAAACCCATATATATATATATATATATATATATATATATATATATATATATATATATATATATATATATATAATACTAAGGTTGTGAACATACCTTCAAATGGTCGAACAATCTTTGCTAAACTCACTGAAATTGTTGGAAATTGCTTAAGTTTTCTCTCTCAAATCTCTCACAGCCTCTCTGTATTTCTCAGACTTATCAAACAACTAGAATACGCATAAAAACATATAACTCCAGCCAACGCACACTTTCAAACGTCTAAAAACCGACGTCTATTAATTAACCCTTATTAAATCATCAGTTATAAATATATATTTATATTATTTATTTTATTTATATTATTTAAATTTAAAATTTTAAAATTTAAAAGCCATAAGGCTTTGTTTGGCAAAACCCTTTAATTTTTTAAAAATTAATATATTAAGCCTTGTTTGACAAAAACTAAATTAAACCCTTTTTAATTTATTTTAATAAACACTTTAGTTTATAATTTATAATCACATATTATTTATTTGGATTTCCATATCCAACATTAACTCATTAAATTAATCACATACTATATTTTAATTAAATAAATATCACAAAATTATAATTTTCATTATAACCTTATTTAATAATCTAATATACCATCTAAATTATTAAAATCATCACAACAATATAACCTCTCATGTTATATTACACTCTCTAAATTATAAACTAATTTAATTTAGAATATTATCTAATAATTTAGATTCATTAATATTTATTAACAATAACCAGATCAATAAAATATTTATTTAATCAATTTCAATAATAAACACATCAAATAAATATTTATATAATTAAATAAATATTAATATTATAATTTAAAATTTCGAATTGTTACATAACTGATTCTTGATGTTACCACATTCTTCATCATTTTCTTGTGCCTCCTTCACCTTGTCGAGTAGAGTCAGATTTACTTCCATTTCTATTACTTTATCCGAATACTTCGAATTTTTCACCTCTAACTCCATTTTCTCCATTTCTTTTACTAACTCTTCTTGCTCTGTCAAAATGAATAACTTCTCTCTGCTTTTTTCAGCTTAAAGCATCTGCTACTACATTGGCCTTCATAGAATGATAAAGAATCTCGCAATCATAGTCTTTGATCAATTCTAACCATCTCCTCTGCCTCATGTTCAACTCCTTTTGTGTAAAGATATATTTTAGACTCTTATGATCTGTGTATATCTCACACTTTTTTTCGCAGAGATAATGTCTGCAGATCTTAAGGGCAAACACTACCGCGACCAATTCCAGGTCATGGGTAGGGTATGCCTTCTCATAGTCCTTTAATTATCGTGACGCGTACACAATGACTTTACCATTTTGAATCAATACGCAACCTAGTCCCTTGTGTGACGCATCACTATAAACTGTAAAAATTCCCTTATTATTTGGTAAGGTTAACACAGGTGCTTCACTCAATTTCTTCTTTAGCTCTTGAAAACTCTGCTCACATTTCTCTGTCCACACATACTTAATCGTCTTCGTGGTAAGATTTGTCAATGGAGTCGCTATCTTTGAGAAATCTTGAATAAAGCTTCGGTAATATCCTGCCAATCCCAAGAAACTTTTGACTTCTATTGGCGTATTCTATTATCCCCAATTCTTTATCGATTCTACCTTTGCTAGATCTACCAATTCTTCCTCGTTATCGATCACATGCCGCAAAAACTGAACTCTCTTCAACCAGAATTCTGACTTTGAGAATTTCGCATATAGCTTCTCCTTAAATGCTCGGCATGATCCTCCTCAGAATAGTACTGAGAATTTTGCATATAGTACTATTCTTAAATGCTCGACATGCTCCTCCCTAATTTTTGAATACACCAGAATGTCGTCGATGAACACAACCACAAACTTGTCCATGTATTGCTTGAACACTCAGTTCATCAAGTCCATAAAAGTCATTGGCACATTTGTCAGTCCAAACGACATCACTAAGAACTCATAATGGCTGTTCCGAGTCCTAAATGTTGTCTCTGGTACATCCTCCATTCTCACCTTCAACTGATGATAACCAGTCCTCAGATCAATATTTGAAAAATATCACGCTCCTTTAAGTTGATCAAACAGATCGTCTATTCTTGGTAGCAGATATTTATTCTTGATTGTTACCTTATTCAACTCTTTATAATCCATACACAACCTCATCGATCCATCCTTCTTCTTTACAAATAACACAGGTGCTCGCCACGAAGATATACTAGGTTAGATGTACTTTTTGTCCAACAAATCTTGCAGCTAAACCATTAGCTCTTTCATTTCTACCAGACCAATCCTATACAGTGCTTTCGATATCTGCACTGTCCCCAGTACTAAATCAATCACAAATTCTATCTCTCTGTCTGGTGGAAGTCCCGACAATTCTTCAGGAAAGACATCCCCATACTCATTAACTATATGTATCTGTTCCATGTTAGAATTCACCATCAGTGTATCCACTACATGAGCCAAATAACCTTCACATCCTTTCTTTAACATTCTCCTGGCCTGCATCATTGTCAGACAACTCGTTTTTCATGGCGACTTGCTACCATAAAATATAACCTTAGACTTCTTAAATGTCTTAAGGCGTATGCTTTTCTTATGACAGTCAATAACTGCCTCATGGTTAAACAACCAATCCATTACTAGTATTACGTCAAATTCTCCTAAGCGTATCGAAATTAAATTCACGCTTAACTTATGTCCCCTTATTTCCACACAATAATTTTTATGGATAAATTCTATCGAAATCACTTCTTTGTTTGCAACTTTTATATTCATTGGATTTTCTAACTTCTTACGAGGTAAATTTAACCTTTTAGCAAATTCATCAGACACAAAAGAACATAGCTTCCAAATCAAACAACACATATGCATTTATATTATTGATCAGAATTATACCTTACACCACCTCCCTAGATGCCACTACATCTTGCACGATCAAATTGAAGGTTCTAGCTGTCGGCTTGTGGGGTTGAGTTGGTCCTCCGATGGTTAACTTGGTGTTACTACCCCTTGTGCCGTTTCCTTCGTTTCTTTCCCCCAGTAGTAGCATACATTCTTTCCCTTCATGCACTCTCCCGAGTGGATCCTTCCGCAACCTCCACACAATTTCGTTAGTTGAACGCTTCCTTGTTTTACATCTTATGCCACATCTTATTAGTGTTTGGTATGCAACACATGATTTAAACTCAAACAATCACATACTCATGATGTGATAAATTTTGTGTACTGGACTATTGAAATTTAGCTTACCGAATTAATGGATTTAGTTTGCTAAATTACCAATTGAATTTACTGAATTAAACATATTATCATATAGACAACTTACTATCTTAATTTTCCCAGAACACATAACATAATACTGCATTTTTATTCATATACCAAATCTTTGAGTCTTACACTTTATACTTGGCATATTACTATAAATGATAATATCCCATTTTAGACACAAAAGATGGGATCTACTCAAAACGATACTCTCCTACATACAAAAATGGGGATACCACCTACCTACGTACTACCTCACACCTATTGAGGGTTACATCAACATAAAACCCTATTAAACAAAAGGGGTACTAATGCATCTATCTACAACTGGTCCATAACATAACATCACAAGTTGTGAGACCCCGAATTTTATGAAATAAAAGTATTCAATTTTTCTATTTTGGTAAATAGTTAAATTGATAAAAGTTTAAAGTTAAGGGTAATATGTGAAATTTTTTTTTTTACAAAGTAAGCAAGTTGATATAAAATATTCATTGTTTCAAGGAATATTCGATTAGTCGGGGAATATTCTTTTTATCGGGGAATATCCGTACGACGGTACAATCATTGGTGGACCCCACAACGGAATTATTGTCGGATTGAGAAAACGACAAAAATATTTTTATGAAAATAACGGCGGAAGTTTTACCGTTAACTGTTGAAACACCCGGTGTTAAAAGTACAGTAATACGCGTGGTTGCATAGTAGCACACGGTATTGATTATTGATGCTTACGTGAGATGTCACTCAATTTTATTTTATTAGTATTATTAATGTAAAAACAGAAAAGCTTTTTATATAAAACAGAATACTTTTATAAAGTTATTCATTTTATTAGACTATAAATAGAATATATAATATTCTATTATGCATAGTGTTTTACATAGTAATATTTTTTTATATAAAACAGAATACTTTTATAAAGTTATTTGTTTTATTAGACAATAATTAGAATATATTATATTTTATTATGCATAGTGTTGCATAGTGCCTGCATATTATTTTGTATAGTAAAATCTTTTTATATAAAACAAAACACTTTTATAAAGTTATTCGTTTTATTAGATTATAAATAGAATATATAATATTTTATTTAAAAGATTTTGCTTTAAATATGGACCGTTCGATTAAAAGTAAATCAATTTGGACCGTTCATGAATTAGTTACTATGCAGTCCATTCTTCTATAAATAGAAGCTCATTCCTTCATTATTTCTTACGAATTCACTGAAACTCTAGACAGAGAAACTATTGAGAGAGTTATTCTTCTATAATCTTGAGCGTATTTCTTTAGAGTTTAAGAAAGCTTTGAGCATAGTGCAAGTTTTCTTCGAGTATATCCTCGCCCTACCAGTCGAAATACACTTCTTTTAGGTAAGGAATATTATTTGTTGTACTCGTAAGGGGTATTCTTTCTTTCTTATTCATGAAGAGAACTTCTATTATTCTATTCTTTATTATTCTGTTCGAATAACCTGTATACGCGGGCTACCCTATACTTGGTGAAATTCTTCTGTTATTCTATTTTTATTATTCTGTTGGAACATCCTGTCTGTGCATTTTACGCCGGACCTGGTTCCGTCTTTATTATTCTGTTGGAATATCATGTCTGTGCAAATTTTGCCTGACCTGGTTCTATTGTTTATTATTCTGTTGGGAATAACCTGTCTGTGCAGTCTATCGCATGCATGATGAATCCTCCTATTATTCCATTCTTTATTATTCTGTTGGAATAACCTGTCTATGTGGATTATCACATGCATGGTGAATGATCATTTGTATTCATTCCTTATTAAATTGTGGAAATGATCTGTCTAAGTGGATTACTGCATGGCGGCGAAAATCCATTTGCAGTTTCATATATTATATTATACTCAGTTGGTTAAAGTTTTGGCTTCTATACTCCATGATATTAGTGAAATATCCTTGATATTTGCGCTTTATCCAGTATTTTTTCATAGAAATATTCTTATGATCATTCTTGAATTTTTACTCCACAAAGCAGTATCATGTTGACAATTTGGACGTTATTGGTTCCTGGATAAATTAATTCTTGAACTTATTTTATTGAATTATTATGTCATTGTCATTATCCTCATATTTATATTATGTTAAAAGTCATCTGTGGCCTGTAGTACATAGATGGACTTGGTATGATTATGATCAGGGATTATTCGGTATAATCATGACCGTAATGTTACAAATGATGTGAAAAAGTTCTCATTGGCCCGTAGTGCATTGATGGACAGTTTTTGGTATGATTATGGCTATGGATTCTCTTCGGTCAAGGGTACAAAGATGAATTATTTTATGGTATGATCAGGACCTTTGATGAAAACACGATTATCTTTGGCCCGTAGTGCATGAATAATTGTGGTCGTGACACTAAAGAATATCATTGGCCGTAGTACATGGATGATTCGATGATGTGGATTAATTATTGAGCTGAGTCTCAGCGATGAAATATTAATTCATGGATGTGATAATAATGAATATCTTTGGCCGCAGTGCATGGATAATTCATGGATGTGATACTAACGAATATCCTTAGCCGTAGTGCATGGATAATTTGATGATGTGGATTATTTATTAAGTTGAGTCTCAACAATAAAATATTGGTTATACACTTTTAATTTGTAGAAGATAGTAGACATCATGCTCTACTTGACTCTTCTAAAATACAGTTGTATGTCTTTTGCTTGTAGTGCAGAGATGAATTGTTAATGAATATCTTGGGCCGTAGTGCAAAGATGAATTTATTAGTATGATTATGAGCAAGAATTGTGATTTGGTATAACCATAATTTTTGATGTTTCAGGTAAAGATAGGTGATGAAAATTATCTTCGTCCTCCTGGGTACGAAGAGGAATTTATAATCACAATTATGATTATGAGTTATTCATATGATTGTGCATAGGAATTGTTGATTGATGTTACAGGGATAAAACATTATTGGTGGACTTTTAACATGGAGAAGATAATAGACCTGATGGTCTATTTGACTCTTCTAATGGATTGCTCGTTCCACTGCAACTATGATTGAAAACTTTTATCATCTGCCATATGTTCTAAATCTCTGATTTATTAATGATGAAGGCTATTGATGGTGTAAATTAGCTTTAGTCATGATATTCTTTACTGGGCTAGTTGTGCTCACCCTTTCTGCTTCACAATTCCTTTCAGGTAATAAGAGTGTTGCCAGGTGGAGTGGGGATAATAGGGGAATAGAACGGTGGTCTCTAGCTGTGGAGGTTCTCCCTAAACAGTATAGAAAAGTGTGTTGTATTCTATATATCATTTAGTAGTTATATTTGGTGAATCAAATAGGGTGAGGCGAACCCAACTTTGGAAAGGTGTTTTGCCACTATCATACAAGATGACTAATGACATACAATCTCGTGTTCTCATAAGACATGGTTGTGCACATCCACTTGTTGAATATATCTACGAGCACTACCTATATGATCTTGGAGTTTATTTGAAGTATAATTTTCACTTGGAGACAACGAAGATATTTATATGTCAAGAGAAGACTCACCATTGTAAAGAAGATGATAGTAATCTTCTTGTTTTTCTTTGGGGGCTTTTGGGTCAACCAAGGATAATTCTGTAGACATATGATATCTATCATAACCTAGACGCATGACCTTCCATGTACGAAGGTTACCTTGAGCACTTCCCAAAGATTTTAATTTCTAAAACATTTTTTGACTATACTTTTATGTAAAGTATCATTGTAAGGTTGTGGTCGAGGTACCATGAGAGTTACACACATTTGTATTAAAACTCATGGTTAACTGTGGTCGTATTCTATACGACAGCTCAACAGTTGTATAAATGAAGTTGTATTTGAATTTTGTACCATATATCTGGCGACTCAGAATGGGTGATGTATACCTAATTTTGGGGGCGTCACACTGGTGGCCCTGCTGGGTCACCTGAATAGGCTCCTGGGGAAATAACCCATCCATAACCTTGCGTCGAACTGATTGACTCGACTCCCCTATCTCGATACGCGACCTCAAAGTCCCACTGCGCTGGCCCTCATATGTTGCATCTAGAGCCAGTCCTAAGGTCTCAACCGGGACCTCCATGGCCTGCAGTGTTGTCTCTAAATGGTCCACCCGCTTGGTTGACTCATAAAACGCATCATCCACGCGTATCATATTTGCAATCTCTAGATCGAACTCACTCTACATCGCCTGATGCTCTACACTCAATACTCCAAACTTTTCCTTCTTCTGCTCTAATTGCACTTGCACCTCTGATAACTCGATATGTGCCTGACTAGCAGCATCCTTATACTGCTACTCTATATACTGATGTGTCATATTGTGCTCCTCTAACTCTAAAATCCTCTGCTCCATCTCATAGTTCTTCGCTAGCAAGTCACCTATCATCTCATCCTATGAGGTATCCAGCATCACCTCTAATACAGTCTCCACCAGATCTACTGAATGACTCCCCTAACTATCTCCAGGCATCCTATAATAAAACAAGGACACAACAGCAGTACTACAATAAAATATATTCATTAGTAAAATGAAATTATATTTTATTAAGTACAATCACATACTCGATGAATTTACACAATCCATCTCCTAACATACTCTATAAGAGTTTTCTTCTAAGGTTGTAACATAGGTTTCACATTCCTAATGTTTATAATCTACATCTTTGATACCAACCTATGACGTCACCAAATCTGGGTTCTCTAACCTCGGATCCAATGCTCACGATCCATCTATAACATGCACATTCTATGTCTATCACGAAATAATAAATATACATTGTTCATCATAATAAAGTCTTATACATAGTCCCAAGGTCTATTAACCTTCACAATGTACTCTTAATACATTAAAGAGTTTGCATAACCAAATATCATTTAAAGTAAACTAATACATAAGATTTCTCATTTAACTACTCTTGCACATTCCCTTTGCCTTTGTCCTTCTTGGACGTCTCGGACTTAACTGAAATAAATGTCATGATATAGCAAGAGTAAGCAACTAATTTTGTGACGCCCCCAAAAATAGGTTTAGATAACCCATTTGGAGTTGCCAAATACATACTATAAAATTCCAATACAAACTTCCCTATTTACAACTATTAAACTGTCGTTCAAAATACAACCACACATACAGTGAGTTTGAATATAAATATTGCATCGTACATAATACGACAATATCCAAACTCAAATTAAGTCTTAATTACAGTTATTCTGTCACTATTTCACAATATAGTGAAGACTTCTATAGTAACTATCTCGAACCATTAGTTCACACTCCGACTAGTCTCAGCAGCGCTTTCATTTCCCGAGAAGAAATTGGGAACAAAAAAAGAAAAGGATGAGCTAAACTAGCCCAGTAAAGAACATTATGACTAACATAATGAGAAATAATTTATCTTTAGCCTTCAACAATGGTAAATCAGATAAAATATAATGGACAACAACTTTTTGATCAACAACTGCAGCGAAAATAACAATCCATTAAAAGAGTCAAATAGAGCATGATGTCTACTATCTTCTACGATTTAAAAGTCTGTAATCAATATTTTATCCCTATAACACCAATCAATAATTGTTTTATACCCACGAATTATCTATGCACTGCGAGCCAAAGATAATCGTTTGTATCACTAGTGGTCATGATCATGCCAAACACCTGTCCATCTATGCATTACGAGCCAAATAGGACTTTCACCACAAACCTTTATCTGTAATATCAAAGGTCATCATTATACCAATACAAAATTCGTGGTCATAATCATACCAATCAACAGTTCATCTTTGCACTACGGGCCAAAGATGACTTTCACCACAATATAAGCACAAAGATGATGACAATGATATAAAGAATGAATCAAGTGAGATCAATGATAAATATTAGAGAGTTATAATTTAATTTATCCTGAGTTCAAGAATGTCCAAATTGTCAACATGATCACCAACTGTGGAGGAAAATTCAAAAATGATATTTAAGAAGATAATTTGGACAAAGAAAAGAAACTAAATTTCATCGTGAATAGTACTTATGAATAGTATCATATGAATAGTACCCCAAATAAATAGTACCCCGACATTAAAAGATTAAAATTTAATAAGAAAGTTTAGACCAATATTCCAGTTAAATGATATTAGATGAAGTGCAAACCTTAAGGAATTTCAAATCATTTCAGGAAATATAGAAGCAATACTTACCATAGTAAGTTTAAATTTAGGTTTATGAAATGAAATAATATCACTTATATAATATGGAGTATGAAAGAAAATGATATCCGTTACGAGTATTGAAATAAAATAATATCATTTACCTTAGAAGAAACTAGATTTGACTTGGTATAACGGAAATTATTCTGAGAAAATCTTGCACTATAAACTACACTCAAAGTATTCTTATACTCAAAAGAAATACTCACAATATTATAGTAGGAACGCTTGTATATTTTGGTGTGTTTAAGATGAAGGGGTAACCTCTCTTTTATAGTGCAACTCAGAGGAAGAAAACAAATTAATCTGCCTAAGTTTTTTTTTCTTCTCTGCCTAACTTTTTTTTTCTTTCAATGCCCAACTTCCTCACATTTCTTATGGGTGAGGGCCCATGAATTAGGAAAACATGGGTTGCAAGAGAATTAAAAAGGAGACGTGCACGAAATTATTTTGAAAAAGGAATTCAAAACCAAAATGATAACCTTCATTCCACTTTTATTCACATGCTAAAAAATATATATTATTATAATAACATTACCTTTTAAATTATAAAATTACACTATTGTATTATCACATTATACTATTTTATTGCAATATTATAAGAATATATTTGAATGAATAATTTATCGAAGAAGATAATTGTGATTCCATAGAAAAATATGTCAAACTTTTAACAAATATTTCATACTAAATTCCTTCATTTATATCAAAACTGAACCAATATCCACCACATAATAATTATTCACAATAAAATTATAAGCTCATAGTATTGACAACCAGATCATTCCCAGAAAAGAGGGGGCTTTCAGATAAGAATATCTCCTTACTGGCGCGCAATTAAATAACCTAACCCATTTTTCTCGACACACTACAAAAAAATGGTGATTTTGTAACAAACAATTTTCGTTGCTAAATGTGCAAAATTTCGTTGCCAAATGTTATTTGCAACGATTTTTCGGTCGTTAGACATTTCGTTGCGCAATGAGCGTTGCTAATTGTCTAGCAACAATTTTTTTTTCTTTGCAGAAAGTAATATATTTCGCAACGAAATTTTATTTTCGTGTAAAATCAAAAATCATTTAGCAACGAAAATTTTTGTAGCAAATTTATTAAGAAATTGTTACTGAAAAATAATTTTTGTTGCAAAATACTCCTAATTGGCAACAAAAAGAATCTTTTATTTTCCAATGAAGATAAAATTCGTTGCATTTGATACACATTTGCCAACGAAGCTTTTCATTACTGAACAATATAAAAATTGTTGCCTTAATTAGTTTTCGTTGCTAATTGTGTACTTTTTGGTAACTATATTTGTTGCTAAATGTACAAAATAAACTAGTTATATATTAATTTGCAACGAAATTTTGCGTTGTCGTTGGTTTTTTATGGATAATTATGATGAATTAGCAACTATACTATTCAAAGGTGATTGTTTTTAGAGAGCAACAAAAGTTATTGTCAATTAGCAACGACACTATACGTTATCGTTTACATTTCATGTGCAACAAAATTTGTTATGATTTGCAACGATATAAATATTGCTTTTTCTTTTGTTATGTAACGAATGTCAAAATTATTTTATAAACAAAATTTTTTTTCTCAATAACCTCATAACAAATTATGACAGAAATACAAAAAAAAAACTAAAATATTATTAATTAAATAAAATCATCCGATACATGATCATTCATCATCTTTACAATCAAACTTCGTACGACTGAAAACTACAAAGCCCGTATTAGTTGACATTATCTGCCATCAAGAGGTTAACACTAGTGCTATATATGGAGAAAAAAAATCAAGAAAAGAATGTTTATAATAAGAAACAATACTTAAGCTTACACAAGAGTTTCAACCATGGTTCATCCTCCAGCTATTCTGCCAATATTAAAACAGCATCAATCACTACACTAATAAAGAGGTTAATTAATAAATTTAAAGATATAAGTAAGGAATTTACAGACCTTTGAAAATCTCTTGTCCCTCTCACGATCAAGTCATTCTACAAATGCAAGTAAAATTGTGTTCGTCCAAGTTCGCACAAATCCAGGTAACGATGTTTATTGAATTTATCAACAAGGGGAACTCATCCATATTTAAATAGTTTCACTAATTTAAATAGCAATTTGAATTTGACTCTTTTTTTTATTTAAAAAAATAAATAGGACGGAGTGAAATATTTCACTGTATAAAATTGTGTCCAAATAAATAAAAAAATTTAAATGAAAAATGATGTGTTTTGGGGGGAAAAAAAGAGGCATGCTTATTGAGTTTGTCTTAATTTTGGGCAACAATTTACTAGTCGTTGCAAAAAAATGTATTAAATATGCAACGAAAAAATTTGTTGCCAATGAATGTGGCCTATATTAGGCAACGAAATATAGCAATAGAAAAGTTTTTGTTGCCAACAATGAGGAGAAATCTCATCGGCAACAAAAAAGAAAATAGGCGGTGTGTTTTTTTTTCCCGCAAACGGTTTGGCAACAAATTTTTGCAACGACTTAAGAATTTCATTACAAAAAATGAAAGCGTTGCCCGAAAAATTGTTGCCAAATGTCTATTTTTTTGTAGTGATAGAACTTTCTAGACATTATCAATAATGCTATCTAATAATATTATTTTAATAATATGAGTTACTATGTCGTGACAATTATTGAATCAATAATATAAAATACTATTCAATTATCACTGTAGCAATTATTGCTTCAATAATATAAAAGACTGTACAATTTTTACTATTGCAATTATTGAGTAGCTTCCTACGTAAGAATCAATAATTAGATATACTGTGCAATACCGTGTGCTACTGTGCAACAACGCATATTATTGTACTTTTATCACCGTATATTTCAATAGTTAATGGTAAAAGTTCCGCCATCAATTTATGTAAAAATGTTATTTATGTTGTTTTCTATATTCGACGGTTATTCCTTTATGGAGTCCAACAATGATTGCGTCATCGTACGAATATTCTCTGACAAAAAGAATATTGTCCGATAAAATAAATATTTCCCGGCAAAACGAATATTTTCCGACAACTGTTTACTTTATATAATTTGCACATATCACCCACAACTTTAACATTTATTTAATCAACATCTTACTATTTAGAATAATATTTAGAGAAAATTAAATCTTTATTCATAAAAACTTGAGATCTTACAACCTCCCCTCCTTATAAAATTTCATCATCGAAATTGATGTACGTACCTGGTATTTCGAAGAGGTGAGGATACCTTGTTCTCATTTCAGATTCTAGCTCCTAGGTTATTTTCTCAATATCATGGTTTCTCCATAAAACTTTTACTTGAGGTATAACCTTTGAGCGTAGAATATGTTCATTCTTATCCAAGATCTTGATAGGTATCTCCTCATACGTTAAATCTTCCGCTATCTCATTTGGTTCTAATTCAATAATATGGTTCGGGTCTTTCACATATTTACGTAGCATGGATATATGAAAAATGCTATAAACACGAGACATACTTGGCGGTAAGGTGAGTCTATAATCCACTATTCTTACTCGATCGAGGATTTCAAATGGACCAATAAATCGAGGGTTGAGCAACACATAATAATACATGGTCTCCGCATTAAATTCCACGTACCTTCGTTGGAGATCAACATAAATCTTTTGTCGATCTTGTGCTGTTTGTATACGTTGTCGGATCATTTGAATCTTTTCCGTAGTCATGCGTACCAACTTTGGGCCTCTTGCTTTAGTAGCTCCAACTCTATCGACTAAAGTCGGTTCTACTCGTATATTTGTCATTATTTTCACGTGGGTCCTTGAAGTCTTTAAATCTATCTCCATCCTTTGTAAGTCATACAAAATGGGCCATTGTATTGACAATATCACACTTGTACCCGCATATGATCTTCTACTCAATGCGTCAGCTACCACGATCGCTTTTCCAAGATGGTATTGAATGGTATGGTCATAATCTTTCAATAGCTTGAGCCAACATCTTTGGCGCATGTTAAGTTCTTATTGAGTGATGAAATATTTAAGGCTCCTATGATCTGTATAAATCTCCACTTTTTCCCTATACAGGTAGTGTCTCTATATCTTTAGCGCGAAAATGACTGCTACCAACTCTAGATCATGAGTAGAATAATTTCTCTCATATTCTCTGAGTTGTCGTGAGGTATAGGCTATGACTTTTCCATGTTATATAAGAACACATCCTAAACCTCTTCCTGAAGCGTCATTGTGGATGACAAATCCCTTTAAACCTGATGTTATTGTCAGAACATGTGCTGAAATGAGTCTCCTCTTAAGTTTTTAGAAGCTCTTCTTATATTCCTTGCTCCATCTGAACTTTATATCTTTTCGAGTCAGCTGAGTTAATGGAGTGGCGATTCAAGAAAATCCTTCCACGAATCTCCAATAATAACCGGCTATGCCTAGAAAGCTACGTATTTTGGTTACTGACTTAGGTTACTCCCAACTTTGTATTACTTCAATCTTCGGTAGGTCAACTGATATTCCATGTTTCGATATCACATGCCCAAGGAATGCTACTTCCTCAAGCCAGAACTCACATTTCTTCAACTTGGCATATAGCTTATTTTCACGAAGCTTTTGGAGTATCAGCCTCAAGTGTTGCATATGATCTTCACAGTTTTTAGAGTAAATGAGGATGTCATCTATAAAGACAACCACAAAATGATCCAAATATTCTTTGAATACTCGATTCATCATATCCATAAAGGCAGCAGGAGCATTAGTTAAGCCGAAAGACATGACTAGGAAGACGTATGCTCGTATTGAGTTATGAAGGTAGTCTTCAGAATATCATCAATTTTAATCTTTAACTGATGATATCCACAACAAAAATTGATATTTGAGAAGTATTTAGCACCTTGCAACTGGTCAAACAAGTCATCAATGCGAGGTAATGAGTACCTATTTTTGATGGTGACACGGTTCAATTCTCAATAGTCAATACAAAGTCGCATACTCTCGTCTTTCTTCGTTACAAATAAAATAGGAGCACCCCAAGGAGATCTACTAGGACGTATGAAGCCGATGTCTAACAATTCCTGAAGTTGGGCTTTATACTCCTGAAGTTCAATAGGAGTCATTCGATATGGGGTTTTAGAAATGGGTTTTTTACTGGGTTCAAGGTCAATACAAAATTTGATTTCACGCTCTAGGGGTAGGCCAGGATGTTCTTCAGGAAATATGTCAAGGAATTTATGAACAACATAAATATTATTCAAATTTGACTTATTTTTATTTAAAACAGTGACATGAGCTAAGAAAGCTTAACACTCATTTTTTAATAAATGAATAGCTTTATGGCTAGAGATGACAACGATTGATTTCAACAGTTTAGTTGCTTGAATTCTCATAACAGGTTGATTAGGAATATGAAAGCTAACAATCTTACGAAAATAATCGATTTTAGCATGATGAGTAGTTAACCGGTCAATTCTTAAAATCACATCAAATGCCAGTATTTTTAAAGAGATGAGATCAATAAGTAATGTGAGGGTGCCAATTTGAATCAAGCAAGATTTTTAAACTATGGAATTAATGAAGGTTTCTCCCAATGGAGTTTCAATAGATAAATCAAAGTCTAACTTCTCAGGAGTCAAGTTCAAATGTTGAGCACAAGCAGGTGAAATAAAAGAATGGGTAGAACCAGTATCTAATAAGGTATATATTTTGAAAGAGTTTATGATTAGCTTACCTATGATAACTTCGTTCGGGTTCCTTACTTTTTGGGAAGTCATGACAAAAGCTCTCCCCTGAACCATCGACTTTGACTTATCCGTAGCCGCCTTTGGTGTCACCATTACAGCTAGACTTAACTTTGCAACAGGACAAAATTGTGCTGTGTGACCGTCTTTTTCACAACTGTAACACACCTTGGAAGGTTGTGTATAGTTTGGACTGATGTGTCCCTCCACTCCACATCTATAACATCTACCTGGTGGTCAATCTCCTTTCCTAGAAATGGGTGCTGGTGCTACTGCCGATGTCTTTCCGTTGTCATTATTGAATCTTCTCTTTTTAAAGTTGTTTCCACTTGGTTTACCTCTCCTATTATCTGGGCCATGATTACCACCGAAGTGGTTATCATTTTTGGCATGATAATTTCCTCCACGCTGGTTATCATTGCTCCGATGACCGTTACCACTGGTACGACTATTATCGTGTTGTCGGTTGTTGTCTTTTAGTTGAAAAGTCTCATTATCTCGCTCCAATAATTGAGCTATATTCACAATATTTGAATACATACAAAGTTTATAAGAAATGAAGTATTAACGAATTTCAGGTTTCAAACCTCTCAAAAACATTAATGTCATTTGTTCCTCATTATCCACCAAATGGGATGCAAACTCGGATAATTCTGCAAACTTGGCCTCGTATTGTGGTATAGTCATATTATTCTATTCTAGTTTGATGAATTCCACCTCCTTCATATAACGAATACTTTCTGGAAAATACTTGTCGTTGAATAATTCCTAGAACTTCTCTTAAGACATCTTAAGTGCTGAAAGATGAGTGCGTTTCATAGATTTCCACCAGTAATCTGCCTCTCCATGCAACATAAAGGTGGCGAAGGGAACCTTTTACTCCTCTATACATCCCAAGACATCAAATATTTTGGTGATCTACTTAATTCAAACTTTTGCCTTAAATGGCTTTGGCTTTCCCAAAAACTTTAGCAGTCCCAACTTTTTGAATTGCATAGCAGTGACCAACCGCGTGTTATCATTGTTTCCACCTGCATTTTAAACAGGAGTCTCTCTCGTTTGGTGTTGCATGAATTGTAGAAAGCTCCTAAACATCTCATCGTTCGTCATTTGGTCGGTGTTGTTGTTTATAAGAGGATTATTATCTTCTTGATGCACATTATCCTGGTTATTGATTGGCAGTGTCTCAATTGTCTCATGTGCTCTATTGCTTATCTCTAAATTTTTAGAAGTCATTCTCAAATACTGCCACAAAACAATGGTTGATTAAAGAAATTGACATGTAACATATTATCCCTATATTCCAACCGACCAATTAAATAACAAATAAGTTTAGGTGGGACATACTAGCGAAGGATTTACTCGTCTCTCCCCTCCTAGTTCTAATCCCATATCTCCACCAGAGATCATATCCCTAATCTCAGATACCAACTGTGACACCCTGAAAAATAGGTCCACACAACCCATTTTGAGTCGCTAAATACATACTACAAAATTCCAATACAAACCTCCCTATTTACAACTATTAAACTGTCGTTTAAAATACGACCACACATACTGTAAGTTTAAATACAAATATTGCATCATACATAATACGACAATATCCAAACTCAAATTAAGTATTCATTACAGTTATTCTCACACTATTTCACAACATAGTGAAGACTTCTGTAGTAACTATCTCAGACTATTACTCCACTCCCCGACTAGTCCTAGCTACATTTTCATTTCCTAAGAAGAACAAAAAAAAAAAAAAAAAGGGCGAGCTCAACTAACCTAATAAAGAACATTATGACTAACATAATGAGAAATAATTTATCTTTAGCCTTCAACAATGGTAAATTAGATAAAAAAATAATAGACAATATATTTTAGATCAATAATTGCAGCGAAAATAACAATCCATTAGAAGAGTCAAGTAAATCATGAAGTCTACTATCTTCTATGATTTTTTTATCCCTATAACACCAATCAATAATTGTTTCATATCCATAAATTATCTATGCACTATGGGCCAAAGATAATCGTTTATATCACCAGTGGTCATGATCACACCAAACACCTGTCCATCTATGCACTACGGGCCAAAGAGGACTTTAACCACAAACCTTTATCTGTAACATCAAATTCATGTTCATAATCATACCAACCAACAGTTCATCTTTGCACTACGGGCCAAAGATGACTTTCACCACAATATAAGCATGAGGATTATGACAATGATAGAAAGAATGAATCAAGTGAGATCAAGGATAAATATTAGAGAGTTATAATTTAATTTATTCTGAGTTCAAGAATGTCCAAATTGTCAACATGATCATCAACTGTGGAGGAAAATTCAAAAATGATATTTAAGAAGATAATTTGGACAAAGAAAAGAAACTAAATTTCATTGTGAATAGTACTTATGAATAGTACCATATGAATAGTACCCCGACATTAAAAGATTAAAATTTAATAAGAAAGTTTAGACCAATATTCCAGTGAAATGATATTAGATGAAGTGCAAACCTTAAGAAATTTCTAATCATTTCAGGAAATATAGAAGCAATACACATAGTAAGTTTAAATTTAGGAATATGAAATGAAATAATATCACTTATATAATATGGAGTATGAAAGAAAATGATATTCGTTACGAGTATTGAAATAAAATAATATCATTTACCTTAGAAGAAACTAGATCTGACTTGGTATAACGGATATTATCCTGAGAAAATCTTGCACTATAAACTACACTCAAAGTATTCTTATACTCAAAAGAAATACTCACAATATTGTAGTAGGAACGCTTGTATATTTTGGTGTGTTTAAGATGAAGGGGTAACCTCCCTTTTATAGTGCAACTCGGAGGAAGAAAATAAATTAATCTGCCTAAGTTTTTTTTTCTTCTCTGCCTAACTTTTTTTTCTTTCAATGCCTAACTTCCTCACATTTCTTATGGTTGAGGGCCCATGAATTAGGAAAACATGGGTTGTAAGAGAATTAAAAAGGACACGTGCACATAATTATTTTGAAAAATGAATTCAAAACCAAAATAATAACTTTCACTCCACTTTTATTCACATGCTAAAAATTATATATTATTATAATAATATTATCATTTAAATTATAAAATTATACTATTATATTATCACATTATACTATTATAATGTAATATTATAATAATATATTTGAATGAATAATTTATCGGAGAAGATAATTGTGATTACATAGAAAAATTTGTCAAACTTTCAACAAATATTTCATACTAAATTCTTTCATTTATATCAAAATTGAACCAATATCCACCACATAATAATTATTCACCATTAATTTTATAAGCTCACAATATTGACAACCAGATCCTTTTCAAGAAAGTAGGGGCTTTTCGATAAGGATTTCTCCTTATTTGTGCGTAATTAAATAACCTAACTCCCTTCCTCGACAGAACTTTCTAGACATTATCAATAATATTATCTAATACTATCATTTCAATAATATGAGTTACTGTGTTGTGACAATTATTGAATCAATAATATAAAATACTATTCAATTATCACTGTAGCAATTATTACATCAATAATATAAAAGACTGTGCAATTTTTACTATAGCAATTATTGAGTGACTTCTTACGTAAGAATCACTAATCAAAGATATTGTGTAATACTGTGTGCTACTGTATAACAACGTGTATTACTGTACTTTTATCACAGGGTATTTCAACAGTTAATGGTAAAAGTTCAGCCGTCAATTTTTATAAAAAGGTAATTTCTATCGTTTTCTATATCCGACGGTTATTCCTTTATGGAGCCCAACAATGATTGCGCCGTTGTACGAATATTCTCCGACAAAAAGTGTGATACCCCCAAAATAGGTCCACATAACCCATTCTAAGTCGCCAAATACATGGTACGAAACCAAATACAAACTTCGTTAATACAACTGTCATGTAAAATACGACAACACATATGCTGTGAGTTTTAATACAAATATTATCTTGTAGACTATATCCAAACTCAAATAAAGTCCTCATTACAATTATTGATACACTATTTTACAAAATAGTGAGGACTACTATAATAACCGTCTTGAACCATCACTCCACACCCCGACTAGTCCCAACTATATTCTCGCTTTCTACGAAGAACAATGGAATAAAAAGGAAAAGGGTGAGCTCAACTAGCCCAGTAAAGAATATTATGACTAAGATAATGTAGAACAAATTATCCTTAGTCCTCAATAGGAAAAAATCTGATAGAATATAATAGACAACAAGTTTTAGATCAACAACTGCAACAGAAATAACAATCCATTAGAAGAGTCAAGTAGAGCATGATATCTACTATCTTCCATGATTTAAAAGTCCATCATCAATATTTTATTCAGGTAACATCAATCAATAATTATTTTCAATCAACGAATTATCTATGCACTACGGGCCAAAGATAATCGTTTGTATCAACCAAGGGACACATGAATTGATGGACTCAATTAATCTTTAGTATTGTTAACATAAATTGAAACACTTTCGAAGAAGTTGGATGTTCTTGCTGTAACAATCCAGAATTTTATTTGTAATTTCAAATATTTATTGAATTAAATAAATATTTTTAATTGATGTGTTTGTTGTTAAGTAAATATTTGTTGGATTATTTATTAGTTAAATAAATAATTCATGAGTTATAAAAATTAACTTAATTGGATAAAAGAGTGATGAATTAAAGAATTAAATTTATGAGATAATACTCTAATTTAATTATATGATTTGCTATAATGTTACTTTAATTTAATTTAGTAATTAAAGTGATATGTTATTTATTAAAGAAAATTATAATAAAAATTATAATTTTGTGGTAAGTGGTTATGTGGAGAATTTATTTAATATGTTGTAAATAATTTTTATTTAATTAAGATTGGATATGGAAATTCAAATAAATAGCGTTGGACAATAAACTATAGTATAAATGAGTTATTAAAATAAATTAAAGTAGTTTTAAATAAATTTACCAAACTAGGCTTAAGGAATATTAAGTCTTTATTTTAAAGGTGTTTTGCCAAACAAAGCCTTATGGCTTTTGAATTTTAAAAAAAAAATAACAATAAAAATATATTAAATATTTTTATAACTAATACATAATTAGTATATTTTATAGTACGTCAGTTTTATACGTTTTGCTTTGGTTTATTGCGCTTCTTTTATTTTACGTAAGGTTTGGCTTTGGCTTGAGAGTAGAGGAGAGGAAGAATACAGAGAAAAGAAAAATTGAGAGAGTTTGAGAGAGGAGAAAGGTTTCCTGTGAATTCCAAAGCAATTCTCTGAGTTCTATCAAGGGTTATTCAAGCAATTGAAGGTATATTTTTAAAACCTTAATGTTCCGTATGTGAAAGCTTTATGTTCTTGAATTTTAAATTCTCTGTAAATATAACTTTAATGAATTGTTGGTATATAAATTGTTTGATTTTGTGTATATGTAATTGTAATGTTATAATTAACATCTAGACAAGATTTTGGCATATTAATTTAGATGAATTACGTTCAAAAAAGAAGAAGAAAAGAATTCGTTTTATAGTGAATATGAGTATGAATATGGCTCGTGAGAGTCAAAAATTGATAGTTGGTTTGTGGGCTAAACTGTAAATTGAGTCTTGAATATGTTAATTCATTAAGAAAAGAAAAGAATACAATTTGAATGAGTTGATTTGGTGTAGTAATGAGACTTCAGTGTTATTTTTTGCTAAAGATGTCAAAAATAAAGTTTTTGGTAAAAGTATGGAATTCAAAGACTTTAATTTGATTGTAGTTGTTGTTTAACTGTTCTAAATCAGTATAAATGTGGTGTGTAATGTTTATATGAAGTCTATGTCATTTGGCTATGTATAATTTGTTGATTAATGGATGAAATTCATGATAGTTGGACTGAACAAAGCAAATAAACTATCTGCATAATTTATGTCTTCGCACCAGCGCTGGCAAAGGCAGAACGGCGCTGCTGCGCCATACCCATAATAGAGGCAGTGAAGTCTGTTGATGGTGCAGACTTTAAAAACCCATTGCAACCTAGTCTAATGAAATGTTAATGTGATGAATATGTAATAAAGTTGCTACAACAGATTTGTATTATGTATGTTATAATTTCAAAGTTGTAAAAAAATTAGTAAGTCGTGAAAACTTACGTTGTGATTTATTAAAATCTAGAGTGGGTGAGTAAGTGTTGTAATTCTAAGACTTGTGATTGTGAAGTGTATGTGGTATTAGTGATATAAAACTTGTACTAAAATAACAAGTTCAACTAAAGTGAGATTTAACTTGGAAAGTGGATGTTAGTGTATCTAATAGATGTTGTGATTCTAATAATATGTCTAGGTGAACGTGAGTTATAAATTTTAGCTTAAGCACGAGGAAAGTTCTTTAACATTCAAAATGACTGTGCAGGATACTGTGCAATCAAAAGATGTTGTGTCATGTATTATCTCAATCAATGATATAAATGTATATGTATTATTTGATTCAGGTGCTACTTGCTCGTTTATATTTGATGAATTTGCTAAGAGGTTAGAATTGCCTAGTGAAGAGTTGAATTTCCCTTTACACATAGAAATTACGAATAAGGAGGTGATTCCTATTAAGTTCGTATATAAGAATTATAGGGTGAACATAAAGGGAAATATTATGATAGTAGATTTAATCCCGATTAAATTTGGAGAGTTTGTTGTTATATTGGGAATAGATTGGCTATTCAATTATGGAGCAATAATTGATTGCCAAAAGAAAAGTGTAAACCTTATAACTCCATCGAAGGTAGTCTTCTATGGTAGCAAATCACCTAGACAATCAAGATGTCTGACGATTATGCAGGCCGAGAAGTTGTTGAGTCAAGGCTGTGTAGGATATTTAGCTTACATAGTCGATACTCAGAAGAAGGGTGTGAAACTGGAAGAAATACCAGTGGTTATGGATTTTACGGATGTGTTTTCAGAAGATTTTCCAGGACTTCCGCCGAACAGAGAGATCGAATTCGTCATCGAATTAGCGCCAGGAACTGCTTCGATATCGAAGGCCCCGTACAGAATGGCTCTGGTAGAGATGAAGGAACTGATGGTACGACTGCAAGAGCTGCTAGATAAGAAGTACATTCAGCCAAGCGTGTCACCGTGGGGAGCACCGGTGTTATTCGTGAAAAATAAGGATGGGTCAATGCGTCTTTGCATTGATTATATGGAATTAAACAAAGTCACTATTAAGAATAAATATCTATTGTCAAGAATAGATGACTTGTTTGATCAATTGAAGGGTGGTAGATATTTCTCGAGAATAGATTTGAGAAGTGGGTATCATTAATTAAAGGTAAGGAAGGAGGATGTACCTAAGACGACATTCAGAACTCGGTATGGACACTACGAGTTTCTGATAAAATCTTTTGGTTTGACCAACACCCCTGCAGCATTCATGGATTTGATGAATAGGGTGTTTAAACCATTCCTAGATAAGTTTGTGCTGGTATTCATTGATGACATTCTGATGTACTCCAAGTCTCAAGAGGAACACGTGGAACACTTACGTTTGACGTTGGAGACGGTAAGAATGGAAAAGTTGTACGCAAAATTCTTTAAGTGTGAATTTTGGCTAGAACGTGTACAATTTCTTGGGCATGTGATTGGCAAAGATGGGATTTCAGTGGACCCATCAAAAGTCAAAGCCATAATAAATTGGGAACAACCAAGGTCTCCATCAGAGGTGAGAAGTTTCTTGAGACTGGCAGGCTATTATAGACGGTTCATACAGAACGTTTCCAAGATTACCACTCTGTTGACAAATTTGACAAGGAAATCTGTAAAATTTGTCTGGACGAAGAAGTGCAAAGAGAGTTTCCAAGACTTAAAAAAGAAGTTAAGTGTGCCACCTGTGTTGTCATTACCAGATAATATAGGAAACTTTATGGTGTATAGTGATGCATCACATAAAGGACTTGGTTGTGTGCTTATGCCAAATGACAAAGTCATTGTGTATGCATCAAGACAACTGGAGGATTATGAGAAAGGATACCCAACTTATGATTTAGAGTTGGCTGCGGTGGTATTTACTTTGAGGATATGGAGACAACATCTCTATGGAGAGAAATGTGAGATCTACACAGACCATAAGAGTCTGAAGTATATTTTCACACAAAAGAACCTAAACATGCGTCAAAGGAGATGGTTAGAATCGATAAAAGATTATGATTGCGAGATCTTTTATCATCCGGGCAAAGCAAATGTGGTTGCCGATGCTTTGAACAAAAAATGTCGGGAAAAGTTGATGATGTGAACTTCCCAGGAGGAGCTTATTTCAGCAATGGCAAGATTAGAGCTGGAAATAAATTTTCCAAAAGAAACCGATGAAAGATTATTCCGGATGAAAGTAAATCCAACTTTATTGGATAAAGTGAAGAATACTCAACTACAAGATGAAGAATGAAGAAAAATCACGGAAAGTATGGTTGAGGGTAATGAAGAGAAGTACAAGATTGATACCGAGGGTTTGCTAAGATTTGAGGGACGAATTTGGGTTACATCAGTACTGGATATTAAAGACGAAATTTTGACAGAAGCTCATAACTCAAGATACTCGATTCATCCAGGAAGTATGAAGATGTATCAAGATTTATGACGTCATTTTTTGTGGCCAAACATGAAAAGAGATGTTGCAGAATGTGTCGCGAAATGCTTAACATGTCAAAGAGTCAAAGCCGAGCATTAGAGACCAAGTGAATTACTTCAACCGTTTGAAATACCAGAATTGAAATGGGAGCATATCACAATAGATTTTGTGGTAGGTCTTCCAACTACTCAGAGAGGATACAATACGATTTGGGTGATAGTGGATAGATTAACGAAATTAGCACACTTTTTCCCAATAAAGATTAGATTTAATCTTGATCAGATGACAAAATTATACGTTAAAGAGATTGTTTCGAGACATGGAATTCCAGTGTCAATTGTGTCAGACAGAGATCCGAGATTCACATCAAACTTCTGGAAGAGACTACGGGAATGCATGGGGACACAATTGAGAATGAGTACGGCGTACCATCCTCAAACAGACGGCCAAAGCGAATGAATAATCCAAATGTTAGAAGATATGCTTAGAGCATGCATCATGGATTTCAAAGGGAGCTGGGACGATCATCTAGCATTGGAAAAATTTGCCTACAACAACAGTTACCATGCAAGCATTGACATACCACCATACGAAGCATTATATGGCAGGAAATGTAGAACTCCACTGTGCTGGGATGAAGTTGGTGAAAGTGAACTGTTAGGACCAGAACTGGTATAGCAGACCGCTGAAATTATCAAACTCATCAGAGCAAGACTGGTAGCTACTCAAGACAGACAGAAGAAGTATGCTGATCAACATAGACAAGATCGCGAATTCGACGTAGGAAGTTTCGTTTTCCTAAAAGTTTCTCCTTGGAAGGGAAAAATTCGTTTTGGTAAGAAGGGAAAATTAAGTTCGAGATTTATAGGACCCTTCGAGGTGCTGCAAAGAGTAGGTGAAGTAGCTTACGAGGTAGCTCTACCTCCAGAATCAGAACATGTTCACAATGTTTTTCACGTTTTGGTGTTACGACCGTATAAACCCGATTACAAGCATGTGATCGAATAGGAACCGTTACAATTCGATAAAAACTTGTCTTATAAAGAGGTTCCTATCCAGATAGTTGACAGAAAGGAACACGTGCTCAGGAATAAGGTGATACCTTCCGTGAAAGTGATATGGAGGAACCATAATGTCGAAAAAGCTACGTGGAAACTCGAAGACAAAGTGATGAAGAACTATCCTGAGTTGTTTGTTTAATCTGTCTTCGATTCTGGGGACAGAATCCTTGTAAGGAGGGAAGAATGTGATGAATGAATTGTTTGAATTGTGATTCTGGGGACATAATCCTTGTAAAGAGGGAAGGAAGTAACAATCCAGAATTTTATTTGTAATTTTAAATATTTATTGAATTAAATAAATATTTTTAATTGATGTGTTTGTTGTTAAGTAAATATTTGTTGGATTATTTATTAGTTAAATAAATAATTCATGAGTTATAAAAATTAACTTAATCGGATAAAAGATTGATGAATTAAAGAATTAAATTTATGAGAAAATACTCTAATTTAATTATATGATTTGCTATAATGTTACTTTAATTTAATTTAGTAATTAAAGTGCTATATTATTTATTAAAGAAAATTATAATTTTGTGGTAAGTGGTTAAGTGGAGAATTTATTTAATATGTAGTAATTAATTTTTATTTAATTAAGATTGGATATGAAAATTCAAATAAATAATGTGGGACAATAAACTATAGTATAAATGAGTTATTAAAATAAATTAAAATAGTTTTAAATGGATTTACCAAACTAGGCTTAAGGAATATTAAGTCATTATTTTAAAGGTGTTTTGCCTAACAAAGCCTTATGGCTTTTGAAATTTAAAAAATTAAAAATAAAAATATATTAAATATTTTTATAACTGATACATAATTAGTATATTTAATAGTACGTCAGTTTTATATGTTTTGGTTTGGTTTATTGCATCTGTTTTATTTTACGTAAGGTTTGGCCTTGGCTTGAGAGTAGAGGAGAAGAAGAATACAGAGAAAAGAAAAATAGAGAGTTTGAGAGAGGAGAAAGGTTTCCTGTGAATTCCAAAGCAATTCTCTGAGTTTTATCAAGGGTTATTCAAGCAATTGAAGGTATATTTTTAAAACCTTAATGTTCCGTATATGAAAGCTTTATGTTCTTGAATTTCAAATTCTCTATAAATATAACTTTGATGAATTGTTGGTATATAAAGTGTTTGATTTTGTGTATATGCAATTGTGATGTTATAATTAACATCTAGACAATAATTTGGTATATTAATTTAGATGAATTACGTTCAAAAAGAAGAAGAAAAGAAATCGTTTACAATGAATATGAGTATGAATATGGCTTGTGAGAGTCCAAAATTGATAGTTGGTTTGTGAGCTAAACTGTAAATTAAGTCTTGAATATGTTAATTCATTAAGAAACGAAAAGAATACAATTTGAATGAGTTGATTTGGTGTAGTAATGAGACTTCAGTGTTAATTTTTGCTAAGGATGTCAAAAATGAAGTTTTTGGCAAAAGTATGGAATTCAAAGGCTTTAATTTGATTGTAGTTGTTGTTTAATTATTCTAAATCAGTATATATGTGATGGGTAATGTTTATATGAAGTCTATGTCATTTGGGTATGTATAATTTACTGATTAATGGATGAAATTCGTGATAGTTGGACTGAACAGAGCAAATAAACTGTCTGCGTAGTTTCTGTTTGCGCACCAGCGCAGCTGCACTGGTGGTAAAGGCAGAAACGGCGCAGCCACGCTGGTTCCAAGGTTAAACACGGCGCAACTGCGCCATACCCAGAACAAAGGTAGGGAAGTATGTTGATGGTGCAGACTTTAAAAACCCATTGCAACCTAGTCTAATGAAATGTTAATGTGATGAGCATTTAATAAAGTTACTATAACAGATTTGTATTATGTATGTGATAATTTCAAAGTTATAAAAAAATTAGTAAGTCGTGAAAACTTATGTTGTGATTTATTAAAATCTAGATTGGGTGACTAAGTGTTGTAATTCTAAGACTTGTGATTCTGAAGTGTATGTGGTATTGGTGATATGAAACTTGTACTAAAATAACAAGTTCAACTAAAGTGAGATTTAACTTGGAAAGTGGATGTTAGTGTATCTAATAGATGTTGTGATTCTAATAATATGTGTAGGTGAACGTGAGTTGTAAATTATAGGTTACGCACGAGGCAAGTTCTTTAACCTTAAACTTTTTTTTAGCACTCTACTTTTACGGTTGTTTAAGTACTTAACCTTATTGATACATTGAGCAAGTTTTGAACTCTAATCTTTGTTGAATTACCCCAACTTGTTTATAATTAAGCAAGTTTTCCTAGTTTTACTCTATTTATAATGAATTCAAGTTCTTGAACTCGAATCTCTAATTGAGTTGTCCTATCTCATTTACTTTACACAAATTTCTAATCTTTATTGTTATATTGAGCAAGTTTCGTTCTCAGCTTAATATTCATTAATGCATGTTTAATAATTCAATTCTTTTATTCGACAATATTATAGCCTTAACTTAGTATTGTTCAAGTAAGGTTTCTTGTATTACTCAATGCATATGCTTTCTAGTTTATTTCTAAGCTTGACTTCGATAGATAGTGTTGGTTCACCTATGATTCCTAATTATTCCACATGATGTTATTATTGATCATTCGAAATGATATTGAACTTTGTTGATTCAACTAATCCTTAGTTGATGATTGTTAAACCCTAAATTACCCTTGAAGTTATCTAAACCAAACTTTCTTTGGTGCAGACTTGTACTCTAAAACTGAGAAGAACAACCCTATTATAAGGGAATTATTTACGCAATGTGTTTAGATGTTTGTGCATAATACATGGTACGAAAGGCTGATCACCCTTAGCACGGGGAGTCCCTACGATCTTATGACTGTTTAGGTTTAAGTTGAAAGATTACTTATAACCTTGGACATAGTTCGTGGTCTTGTTACCCTCGGATATATCTCATAGTTTGATTTCAGTTCTTGATTATCATTGATAGAGTATTATTCAGTTCTGTTGAGCCTATACATTGGCAGATATTATGCTATTGATATTCAATGTTTTTTCTAGTGAGCATTTATTTTGCTCACTCTTGCATATATATAATCATTGCAGCTAAGGTTGAGAAGGTCGATGAACCTACCACTAGCAAAGGGAAAGGAAAAATGAACAAGTGTTGAAGACATGTAATTTATGTAGTTTTATGATGACATACTTTATTTTAAATAATGTGATGTAACAATTTTAATTTTCTGCATTTGATGTATGTGTTAAATGTTAGATAACCTGGGAGACTTATTGATTTAATTATGTAACCCATTTAACAGAATGATTTATCGTTTAAATTTTATTATATTGGGGTAGTTAGATATGAATGAATGGAAAGTGAATACCAAGTCTTGTGGAAATGAAGTACCCAGATTTGGGGGTGTCATAGTCCAACGTATTCAAAAAATCGTAGTAATTTGTAATTATTGTGCTGGCAATCATCCGAATCATCAATGTATCGTCAAAGTTGGACCAGTACAGTATGGGGGTGATTATCTCAACAACTATGTTTATCCCAATTATCATCAAGGTTGGGGGTATCACCCAAATTCTTCATGGAGCTATAATTATGAAGACAAATACTACGCTCCAAATCTAACATACACGCCGGAATTCTCATATCCACCTCCAATGTAACAAGAAGAAAATTCAAAGTTGAAGGAATTCATGTCAAAGATCAGAGCAGACCAAGAAGAAATGATGATGAGTTAGGAGTTATGAAGCCAAAATATTAATAAACAGATGGAACAACTGATTAATCCCTCAATGAATGGTCTTCAATACATTGATTTCGAAACTCAAACAGATAATTTAAGATTAGAGGAATTGTGGTTTAAGTTCGTAGCGTCAAATGAGGAGATAATGATGAGTCAAGAGATGGCAATTCAAAATCTTCAGAATCAGATAGATCAAATGTTCAAAGCTTTGAACAACTGTCCTCAAAACCTTTTGTACTATAACATGGATATCGAGACTGATGGTGAGACCGAGCTAAATTTAAAATTGGATGAGCCACAAAATATCGAAAGAGAAGAGACAATTTGGGATAAGGCAATTGAGGACAACAAAGATCTAACTGTGAGTTCCAATGAAGTTGAGCTGATCGTGTTAGTACCCCAAGTGCCTTCTCTACCAAGGTTCAAGAATCCAGTCAGTTTTACAAAACCTTACCCGTTGGGGAGTCATGTCGTCGACAAAGATCTTTATGACATGAGAGCTAGCACAACTTTGAAGCCATGGTGGGCCGCGGAAGAGAAGATAGAAGAAGAGCCCATTGGGCTTGACAAGCCCCAAGGCTTCAATCTTATCACAAACACAACGGAGGAAAAACACTTAGTTATTCAACATTCTCAATTGGGCACTTATCTAAACAGAGCAAACTATGTGACTTCAATTCAATAGCTATCACTGTGGGGAACCTACCAAAAGCTACATTGCTCTTGATGGATGGAGGGTTCCTCAATTATCGAAGAGGAATTGGATAGCAATGACAAAAAGAAGTCCGGCTGAACGACTATAAACTAAGCGCTCGATGGGAGGCACCCCATCCAATCTTTCTCCCTCCTTGTTTAATTCTTATTAACATTTCCAATTACTTCTTCTTTTATGTTTAATTCTTCATACTTTCCATATTTAGTAGATGTTTGACAGTTGTAAGTCTTAATAATAGTTTAATTGTTTCTCCTCTCAGGTTCAATCTAATTGCTATAAGCATTCAGGATCAAACAGAAGCTAAAAAAACTGAAGCTGCCAAGGTACAGGTTAGCACGGTCGCGCCCAACTACAAGCCAAACACAGTGCTGCCGCGCCATCTCTTAGTCATAGAAAACAAACACTGCTCAATTTTTAGAATTTCAGACTCAAGCATTTAGATAGTTAGAAGTCCACACTCAGTTTCCAACTTTAGATTATCTCAAACTTATCCATTGCCTGATATACTATTGGATTATGAGGAGGCGAACGGAGATGACATTGCCACTTAGGGGAGTATTCTTTCACTTTTAATTATAATGAGGGCATTGTTCGTTTTAAATTTGGGAGGATTGTTCTTATTATTTAGGATTGCATATTTAGTATAATCATGTTGATTATATACAGTTAGTATTATTATTTTAGTTTAGTGTTTATTGCATATGTTAGCATGTTATTTAACTTATCTTAAAAAAATTTGTTTTAAATTGTTGTATTTAGCGTAGATAGGTTATATTGCATGAACCCAAGTTTTCAGTTGGTTTGAAATTCTTTTGGCCTATGACGAGATTGGAATTACACGATTTTTAAACAGTTTTGATGACTTAGGCCTGGTTGTATTGTTATAACATTATGTAAATCTTTATCTGTTTGAATCCGATGTAACCAGATTGCACTTTAGAGTAACCATTATGATTTGCACAGTGTGAAAGGTCACAAAATTGTCTTCTAGCGAGAAATGTGTGTTTTAATGAAAGAGATTTAGTAAATAGTTAGTATTGGCTAGGATTGTGCAAAAGCTTAAGTTTGGGGGAATTCATTAGGTATGCATACTGAAAAAAATAGAAAATCCTGAAAAAGAAAAAATTGTTATATGAATAAACACTTTGGCTAGTTTAGTCTTATGGCCTTTGATACTTGAGTAAGTACGCCCGCGAGGATGTCTCTACACCTAACGCCCTAAAGACTGACGGTTTGGGAGTCGTTGGTTGAAAGCTCACTAAAGGGTATCACTGAAAAGCCTAAGAGGACTAGACATTGCATAGTTAGGTGTAAAAGCAGGAAGTGCGAATATCGCCCTCATGAGTGAATAAAAGCATAATTAACCCCTTGTTGACTCTTAGCTTAGTTGTTGTGTAGTTTTGTTAAAACTTAATTTGTTTACTGTTTTTCTTGAGTTGAAACTGTATTTTCCCTCTAAGAAGCATATTATGTGAAGTATTTATTTTGTAGCAAGTTTAATGGTTGCTAAGCACACACACACTACATCAGTGATGACAAGTTTTGATTTGCAAAATAATATGCATTATGTCCTTGTTCTTGGTTGGATTCTCTGTTTGGAAATTCTGTAGTTTCTCTGAGGCAATTCTTGTGAATTTCAATCTGACTAATATTTGGATTCATTAGCATCGTAGATTAGATGGCATTTTGTTTAGGTTATTGCATTACATTATGTTGTGTTGCTTGGGGACAAGCAACGGTTTAAGTGTGGGGGTATTTGATAAGTAGTTGTTATACCTACTTATCTGGTATCGATTACTTGAATTAGTTACTTAAACTCATGTTTCTTAGTTACTTTTCATGCATTTTGTGTTCATTTTGTAGATTTTATGATTGGGAACTGTGTGAGCGACTATTGGTGTGAAAAAGCAAAGAAAAATAATTCGGACATCGTTTGGGCTTTCATGTTCATTTTATGTTCTTGGCTTGGAACTTGGATTATATTGTAGAGCTTCTTCTTAGCTTTCCAGAACATCTTGAATCATTCCAATCGGAGTTCGGATGCAAGGGTTATGACCTTTGTACCAAAGGACGTTGAACTTCAATGTTTTGGGTGGCCATTTTCACAATAGTCACTTACAACCCAATTTCAACCTTAAACCGTCCATTATTTCTCAATTCTCAAAGAATTAATGTAGTAGAACTTGTCGAGATCTTCGATTTGATAGGTGGTAGGCCCCGTAACTCCTCATGGATCAAAAGTTATTGTTGTTTTACCAGAGGACACTGCAGCAGAAAATTTAGTGCGCGACCGCGCCAATTTCTAGTTCATTTTGAGAACAGCCGCGCTATTCCCTGGTCAAAGAAAATGTTATCTACTACTTGAGCGCGCCCGCGCCCAACTCCAGGCTATTTTCAGCGCGGCCGCGCTACTTCGAAAGTTGACCAGAGTTGACTTTTTCATTAAATAGTGCAATTGGAGCGTAACTTGGGGGGGGGGGGGGTCAATTAGGGCTTATATATAGAAGACATGTCATTATATAAATAGGTATTCCACCCTTGGGGATCATTTAGATTACATATGCTCTTTTTTTTTCTTTAATTTCCTTATTAGATTTGATTAGATTAGAACCCTAGATTAGCTAAGATTTGGGAATTGAAGTAATTGAAGATCCTTGAAAGTTCAGAAGTGAAACAAGAGAAGAAACTCAAATTTGCTATTCTTAATCTCTAATTCTCTTTACTTCTATTTGTATCTTTCAATATTTAATCAATTGTGAATTATGGATTCTAGTTAAATCATGAATTAAACTCTATTTTGAGATTACTATGGATTTTGTTGTGTAGTTTACTTTAATATACTTCCTTGTTAGTCTTAATAATTGTTATTGGATTGTCTATTATGATTTGTGTTGAATTGCTTAATTGCCTAGCTATCAATTACCGTGATAATCCATATGAAATTGAGAGACAAATTATGGGTTTAGATCTGATCAAATTAGCGTGTGTTTGTGACTTTTATATGGCGATGGAATTCATGATTAGTGCCTATGATAGAGATATACTTATGCAGCGCATATAGTCAATTAAGAATGAGCTTCAACCCTCTTTAATTGTAATTCACATAGAGATATAGTGGGTTAGTTAATTAGGGTGTTCACATTCATTCTATCATCTATGGATTTAGTGTGATATGAGTATGGTACATCGAGAGATGGCTATATTTTACTTTCGTGTTCTCGACTAACAATCTGGTATAATTAATTTGGCTTAACATGAAGTGTGTCGATTTAAATGATTCAATAGGTGAAATTGTAATCTCAAGTCTTCATTATCTAGTCTCATTCTAGGGGTAGTTAGTATTAGTTAATTACATAGTTTAAATATAAAATATCAAATCAATCGTTTAAATAAGATTGAGTTGGTTTTGAGTTAGTGCTTGGTAAGCTTTATTAGTAATTTTCCATGGGAACGATACTCTACTTACTCGTTATTACTTGTTGACCGTGTATACTTGCATGCATATATTGATCGGGATTACGACCAACAATATTCGAATAATTGAATAATAGATGCTGAGTGGTTTGAAATAATCATGATCATATACAAAGGTTGCCAGCATTTAAACTGGTCCTCTCAATAAGTTTTATTAATCAAGGGGATCAACATTTCGTACCCGGTGACTTATGCATAAACACTCATAATCGAGCAACAATTGTTTTCCAATATCATGCTTCAATAAAATTGTCCTTTTTCTCAGTCAAGAATTCTTACCAATCCAATTGATTAAGAACATCTCTTCAAAACATATTTGATTTAGCAAATTTAAATGTTTGATCTAGCTGATACAACTTGTGATGCCCCCAAAATAGGTATACATCATCTATTTTGAGTCGTCAGATACATGGCACAGAATACAAATACAATCTTAAATATACAACATGAGCTGTGAGTTTTAATACAAATATTGTCTTCTAGACAATATTCAAACTCAAAATATGTCCTCAATACATTTATTATCACACTATTTTATAGAATAGTGAGGACTACTAATGCTATCATCTGGACCGTCACTCCATTCCCCGACTAGTCCCTGCTACGTTCTCATTTCCCGAAGAGAACAATGAAAGTAAAAGGGTGAGCTCAACTAGCCTAGTAAAAAATATTATGCCTAAGATAATGCAGAATAAATTATCGTTAGCTTTCAACAGTGTTAAACTGATACAATTTAACAAACATCAAGTTTAACTGCAGCGGAAAAAGCAATCCATTAAAAGAGTCAAGTAAAGAATAAAATCTACTATCTTTTATGATTTAAAAGGTTTTTCATCACTTTTATCACTAGGACTCAGCTTAATAAATAATTCACATCACCCCTGCACTACGACCAAGGATATTCATTAGTATTACAACCACAAATTATCCATGCACTACGGACCAAGGATATTCGTTTGTTTATCAATGGTCATGATCATGCCAACAACTGTCCATCAATGCACTATGGGCCAATGAGAACTTTTACCACATCATTTGAAGCATTACGATCATGATTATACTAAATAATCCCTAGTCATAATCATACCAAGTCCATCTATGAACTACAGGGCACAGATGACTTTCAACATAATACAAACATGAGGATGATAACAATGATATAAGAATTCAATAAAACAAGTTCAAGAATTAATTTATCCAGGAACCAATAATGTCCAAATTGTCAACATGATACTGCTTTGTAGAGTAAAATTTAAGAATGCTCAGAAGAATATTTTTATAGAAAGATACTGGATGAAGCGCAATTATCAAGGATATTCTACTAATTTCATGGAGTATAGAAGCCAAAGCTTTAACCAACTGAGTATAATAGAATATATGAAACTGCAAATTAATTTTTGCCTGCCATGCGGTAATCCACGTAGACAGATCATTTTCACAATTTAATAAGGAATGAATACGAATGATCCTTCACTATGCATGAGGTAATCCACATGGACATGTTTTTCCAATGGAATCATAAAGAATGTAATAACAGAAGAATTCACCATGCATGCGATAGACCGCACATACAAGTTATTCCAACAGAATAATAAATAATAAAATCAGGTCATGCGTAAACGCACAGACAGGATATTCCGACAGAATAATAAAGAATGGAATAACAACAGAATTCACCATACATGCGATAGACCGCACAGACATGTTATTCCAACAGAATAATAAATAATAGAACCAGGTCATGCGTAATCCGTACAGACAGGATATTCCAACAGAATAATAAAGAATGGAATAACAGAAGAATTTCACCATGTATGCGGTACTTCGTATATACAAGTTATTCCAACATAATAATAAAGAATGGAATAACAGAAGAATTTCACCATGTATGCAGTACTTCGCATATACAGATTATTCCAACATAATAATAAGGAATAGAATAACAGAAGAATTTCACCAAGTATAGGGTAGTCCACGTATACAGGTTATTCTATCATAATAATAAAGAATGGAATAACAGAAGTTCTCTTCATGAATACGAAAGAAATAATACCCCTTATGAGTACAACAAATAATATCCCGTACCTTAGAAGAAACTGGATATAGGAGTAGTGAAGTAGCAGAATACTTTTCTTCTTTCTCTCTATAATTTCTCTCTCTAGAGTTTCAGTGAATTCGTAAGAAATAATGAAGGAATGAGCTTCTATTTATAGGAGAATGGACTGAATAGTAACTAATTCATGAACGGTCCAGATTTATTTACTTTTAAACGGACGGTCCATATTGATTTACTATGCAGTATTAATAAAATATTCTAATAGAACAAAATCTTTTAAATATAATATAATATATTCTACTTATAATCTAATAAAACGAATAACTTTATAAAAGTATTCTGTTTTATATAAAAAGATTTTACTATGCAAACACTATACATGCACTATGCAAATACTATGCATAATAGAATATTATATATTATATTTATAGTCTAATAAAATAAATAACTTTATAAAACTATTTTGTTTTATATAAAAAGATTTTACTATGCAAATATTATGCAGACACTATGAAAATACTATGCATAATAGAATATCATATATTCTATTTATAGTCCAATAAAACAAATAACTTTATAAAAGTATTCTAGTTTATATAAAAAGTTTTCTGTTTTATTACATTTATTGTAATAATAAAACAAAACTTATCACCTTTATTATAATTCACAATATTAATCGACCAGGTCGTTCCCAGGAAAGAGGGGGCTTTCCAATAAGGATTTCTCCCTATTGGCGCGCAATTAGGTGACCAAACCTTTCCTTGGCAGAACTTTTAGACATCGTTAATATTGCAAATAATAATATGAATAACTTTGCTGTCTCAATTATTGATTTAATAACATAACATATTATACATATGCTACTATGACAATAATTGAATCAATAATATGAGAGATATGATGCAGCAATTACTGTAGCAATAATTGAGTATAACTGAGTGACTTCTTACATAAGCATCAATAATCAATACCGTGTGCTACTATGCAACCACGCGTATTACTGTACTTTTACTACCGAGTAGTTCAACAGTTTTAACGGTAACACTTTCGCCGTTATTTTTATAAAAAGATAATTCTGTCGTTTTCTTACTACGACAATACTTTCGTTGTGGGGTCCACCAACGATTATGCCGTCGTACGGATACTCCCTGTTAAAATGAATATTCCCCGACCAATCGAATATTATATAACAACTTGCGTACTTTGCAAAATTTATAAATATTACCCACAACTATAACATTATCTCAAATTCACACCATAATATTAAAAAAAATATTTCGAGAAAATTAAATCTTTATTCATAAAATTTGGGGTCTCACAATCTCCCCTCCTTATGAAATTTCGCCCTTGAAATTTCTGTACGTACCTGGTATGCATAATAGGTGAGGATACCTTGACTTCACTTCAAATTTAAACTCTTGAAGCATAACTTTTGAGTGTCGAATATAATCCTTCTTGTGACAACCCGGAAAATCGGATTGTCAAGAATTTAAGTTAAAGAATTAGTTATTAATAAAATGAATTTTTATTAATACTATTCTGTGCTATGTGTTTATTAATCGTTCTATAACCTAGAATGATTATAAATCGGGAGGATTCTGGCTACGAGCTAGAATGAACGAGTAAGAATTTTCAAGACGAAAATAAAAGTTTTTCGGGAATAAAATATTTTCGGGGAAAAAGACGAAATAGGCACTATTCACCTATTTCTGCTCGAAGATTTTTTTTAAAATTCTGAGAAGTTCTTGATTGCGTGAAATCTTAAGACGTGATGGAATATTCAATAATATTTCAGTTATGGCAAAAACGAAGTTTTCGCCTGCGGACTCAAAACCTAAGGGTTAGGGAATGTGAGTTCCGTGAATGTTATGATCGCGTATAATAATTAGGGTTATTATGCATGAGAAATACGAGTATGATACGAGTTATTATACGACTATATTACGAAGATTAGTACGACATATAATACGAATATCGTACGAACAATATACGAGGAGAATACGAGCATACGAGAATGGAATGCGTAGAATACGATTAGTCTTAATGGACTTTGTATTCATAGACTTTTGTAGAATCCAATTGGACATGGATTATGTCAAGCCCAATGATTTGTGAAGTTAAGCCCAAGTGAAGCCCAATAAGAATTAGGGTTAAAGCCCAAACCAAGAAAAGAAACCGCGGATCGAACCGATGGGGAAACAGATGGATAAAAACCATTGGGGCAACCCATGGGGTGACCCATGGGCATGTGGGCCAGCCACTTGGCCACCAAGTAAGGGTGGTGGCCAAGTTAACTTGGTGGCTAAGTTGTTAAGGAGGTGTGAATAGTAATGAGGTGGGGGCGAAATGACTATTTTGCCCTTAGCATTGGTTTTCTATAAATAGAAACCTAGAATTTCATTTTCTAGGATTTTTGAAAATCCTACCTTGAGAGAGATAGAGAGAGCTCGGTTGGGAGAGAAGAGGAAGAAATTGAGCATGAACGCTCGGATCAAAAGTGATCGTGAAATAGAAAAGCTAGCAAATCGCCGGCTTTGTCTAACGGAAGAGAAATAAAGAAGAACGGTAATCCGAAACCTAGTTTCTTCTACTATTTTCTTTAAGTTTAATATATTTAAAACATAACTTAATGAGAATAAGGAGTAAAAGATGTTAGTAATGATTTCATATGGTTGAAATCATGAGAAAATAAGAAATGAGAAATAAGAAATTTAGTTTATAAATTTCTTAAGCAAGTATAAGATTCGTGAGGATTTTGAGCGATCTGAATGAATATCATGAACGAGTAGGTGAATTAAGTAAGGAATGGTGTTCTATAACATCAAATTCCAAGAAAAAGTGAAATCGTTATCCAAAATATCGATTAAAAATGAAGAACGTGAAGAACACGCGAAGAATGCGTAGAACGTTGTTGATGGACAAATTTAAAACTATCGTAGTGTAAATGTTGTTGATGGACAAGTTTAAAGCCATCGTGTATAAGTTAGTTGCTTCTTACTTGGTTAGGAGCGTTAGAAACGTTCATGAAGAACAGATTTAAATTGAGCTATAACAAAGTTATGGCGAAATTTCGTAAAAGACGAACGAGAATTAGAAAGTTAGTAACTGAACCCGAACGTGTAGGGTTTCATAAGAATGTAAGAGAACGTATAAAACGTGAGTCATGGACTCAAGAATGAACGAATTCCGAGTTCGGATGACCGAATTACGGACGAATGAACGAAGAACGTTAAAAGCGTAAAATGAACGAAGGGCTAAGATTAAACCAATTGAATGGCATGTTAACGGATTCAGAATGAAGTTCTGTCTAAGGCATATTAAAGTATGTAAGATAAGGAAAAGAATTGCTTTGGAACGACCTCGTTCCGAGTTATAACGAAGAAGTTATGAGATCGTAAAGTAAGCATCTCAAACTTGACTTAACACTTAGAAAAAATTTTCTAGGTTTTTGTCTTGGCGCCGCAGCGCGAGAAGGGGCGCCGCAGCGTGAGAAGGTGCGCCGCAGCGCGAGATCGGCCATACACTTCTGGAGAGTGGCGCCGCAGTGCGAGAGGAAAGGAAGGGCACCGCGCCGCAGCGCCAGTGCATAGCAATGCCCAGAAATGAGATTTTTAGTTCTCAGATACTGGGGGATGTGCAAGAAAGAAGTATGAACATATAGTTCACGTAATGCAACACTTAGGAAAGTGTTTTAAACCTTTAGCAAAGGTTGAACGAAAAGATTAAATGAGAATAAAAGACAAAAAATGTAGATGCGGGTTACGGAACCGATGTCCGGGGACCGTAGTCGCGATGAACGAACGCGAGGGATTGCTATGATTGTGATTCCTTAGACGTTGAGTGATGAAGGTAATGAATAACATTCCGATGTTATGTCATGGCATTGTAAGATGAACGTAAAGCGTATAGACGCTGTGAACGGAACGTTATTGCGATGAACGATCGGTCTTAGCATACATCGAACAGTATGACTTCGACATTAAGAAAGAATAATGAACATGGGGTTCATGGGATGGATAACGATCGAAAGAAAGTAAAGCCTTAAGTAAAGGTTGAATGAGAGATTAAGAGACGAGCAACGTGAACATTGAATACGTAAACGATCCTTGTGAATCGTATTCGCGTTTGACGAACGTGCTAAGTATACCCTAGTTGTATGACTTAAACGTTGACGAAGATAGTAAGTAAGATACGAATGGTATCAAGAAAGCCATAGCAAACGGTAATAAGAGTAATGAAAGTCCGATATAAGTCGGATGAGAATGTTAGATTGAAATGTAACCGTTGAACACTTTAACCAGCGTAAGGGTTGAGTGTAAGCGAGTGTTAAACGGGCAGAACCTACACCCTGTGTATGGTTAACCGTAATGTAATGAAGAATGTTGATTAACCGTGAACGGTGAAGAAACTAAATTGGAGATAATAACGTATAACGTTAAGAAGCCGAGTTAATAAGTATAACTTGGACAATGTTCCGAGTTGAGGGAACCGGACGTTGTAAGATATGAATAAGTTCATATGAAATGTTTAACGCTATGGTCTCATAGTATTGACAATGAATGATTGTTCCGAGTATACAAAAGATTGTATGACTTAGACAATAAAGAATGATTCCTGAGGTATGACATTTAGTTGCCAGAAAGTCATAAGGAATAAGAAGTTGACTTAACGAACATTATAGTTTAATGGTTCGGATAAGTTAAGGTAAGTTAGGTTGTAGTACAATCATAACCTTTGATGGTTGACATATTGGAACTGGGCTAAACAATTCCTTCAGAGAGCGAAGGTATATACAAAACTGGAAACCGATCTAACTCACTGTGTGGGCAGTGCAGATGAGATGGGAACTTGTTTGTTGGTTGTTTGTGGGAAACCACTCAGAGTACCATATGGAATACTAGCAGAAAAGCGATGTGTGATGAGTCCTAGAGAAATATAAGAAGAAGATAAGAATGTGAATCATCAAAGATGATGAGCGTGTTGAGTAAGACATCTCAGTATGTCATAAAGCCATAATCTGGTAATGAAAGTTAGTCGCGTAAACTTAAATTACAATAGCGTGAACCTTAAGAAGTAAAGTTAAGTAAACCAATGCGTAAGTCAAGTATATGACTAATTGGTGTACTTGTTATTTCCTTATTTGTTATATAGGGTTTTGGAATAAGCATTTCAGCATAAACTGTAAGCTGTAGCTATGCGTAAGGCAAATTTCCTAACTTCATTCATATATCAAATGAATGCTAGTTTCTAAAACTTCTCAGATGTTGAACTTGAGAGGTTCTGTCTATGAGCGAATGTGTGATATTTGTACAAGGTGGTAGAACGTATGAGGCCTTGTGCCACAATTTGAACACTTCGGTGTTTCTGTGAGATGAACTGTTTTGTGATCGAACTGTTCAATACAAGTATGTTCGGTATACATGAACCGTTATTGTTAAGTCTGTGCTATTGATTCTAGCCAGACCGATTGTGCATGAAAGAAAGTAGAGAATGAAAGTATTTCAAAGTGCATGTGACTAATGTTTTAAAATGATAGGAATCAAGACTATTCCTATTATTCAAGCTGCTTCGTAACCTTTGTTCGGTTATTGAAGTTCTGAAAAATGTTTAAACTCTTGAAGTTGTTTGTTCAACTGTATGACTTGTTGGGTAATTGAATGCTCACACTTGCTTTAAATAAAAATATTTTCAGCGAACGATGTTAGAAAGAACTTAAGGATCCCGTAAAGATCAAGCTGAGCGGTATTCAGACGAAGTGCCATTTATTATATGAATGTGCGTGAAGAGCAAGTGAAGACTTGTAATATAGAATGATAGAATTAAACTATAGACTAGTTTAATGAACAGTTATGAATCCTTTGTGACGGATGAAAGTCACTCGTGTAAGATGTAAAGAATAATGTAATTATCATTATTTGTAATAAAAGAGGTTTTGTGGTTATAGAACCTGGGATTTTAGAATATATGTTATTATATTTTAGTATATAATGATGTATGATTGGTAAGAAGTATGACAGTGACGCACGGAGTCCGGGTCTGAAGGTAGACCGGATTTCGGGGCTTTACAGGTTGGTATCAGAGCTGATAGGTTATAAATCTTAGGTATGAGTACCTAAGACTATAATCATAGAGAGAATGATAAGAAGATCACCACGTGATCATAGTAAATTGTAGTAACAGATGAGCTATTAAACGATGAATGATTTATTGCTCAGGCTATGAATGAATGGTACTATAAAGTAGTACGGGAAGAAGAACTCAGATTGAGTTATAAATGGTAGTATACGAATTAAAGAAAATTCGTATTAAGTAGAGAGGAAGTTAGAAGTTGTAAAATTTCAATTGAGGACTCCTGTGATGGCTGAGTTGTATGAATCTTTGTATGGGCAGAGGTTTGTGCTCGGTGTAACAACTACTCAGTTTATTACAGTGATAATCATTGGAATTGGTCGCGCTATTAAGATGTATATGACGAGAAGGTGAATCTTTTCTCATGTATATACTTGATAGATAGAGAAGGTTAAGGTAGGTGCGAGTCTTGAAACTCATACTTATGGTAAGTTTGTGACTCATAATAGTATGGTCTGTTTTCGAATGTTTCAACAAATGGACGCCAAAGGTCTGTCTGGATGTTCTTAAACTCATATTATTGTGGAAAGTTCTTGAACCCATAATGTGTGGTAAGTTGATGGACTGTACTAAGAAATAGGAATGTTTAGACTGAAAACGAAGTATTTTCAGTAGACTTAGCATTGAAGGTGCTAGAGAAGATTAAGTATTGTCGCAGAAAGACAATGAAGGAAGATAGAGAATAGGATATTCCAAATCCTCTAGCTATGCTAGATTTCGAAGTTTATTCAAATCATGCTGAATTGTACATTTTGAAAAAGAAAAGAATTGGTTCAACTTTTTGGAACCAATGGATTTTAAAAGAGCTATGCTTTTTATGTCTATGCCAATTGTTTCGGCTAGACAGAAATTAATTTAAAATATCAAAATGAATTTTATATCATCAGTGCATTTGATGCAAGGATGGTAAAAAGATGGAGTTAATGCAATTACACCTGGTATGGAATTTGATCAGAGGATCAATAACCTGCTATGGTATGATGTATAATGACGAAGTCATAAACTGACGAAGTCCTCAACGTACTGTGAAGAGTACGGTATCATGACGTCATGAAACGTTTTGAAAAGAATTTAAAGAAGTAGTCGATGTCAAGCGAGTTGACTAGACGAATGTTTCAAGAAGTATCCAAATTTTTGGTACTAAGTCTGGGGTGAACATACCCTGAAATGGGGTTATACGTTAGGCTGATAGCCAAGTATGGAAGAGGTAGTTTACCTTCTTTGTGATTGTAAACTTACCGTGTAAGAAAGGTTTACGGCGAGAGGCTGTTTAACCTTGTAAGAGTTCATGGTCAATTTGACCCCTCAGCAAAAGAATGAAATGTTTTAAAGGAATTTTTATATTCCTAGTTATTCCTTTCGCTTCATGATTCTTGATAGGTTATGGAGGTTAGGAATGATGGAAAGATAAGAACTTCTTTGAAGAGAAGTTGAGGAGAAGGGTAAGCTAAAATTTCGAGGACGAAATTCTTTGAAGGAGGGAAGAATGTGACAACCCGAAAAATCGGATTGTCAAGAATTTAAGTTAAAGAATTAGTTATTAATAAAATGAATTTTTATTAATACTATTCTATGCTATGTGTTTATTAATCGTTCTATAACCTAGAATGATTATAAATCGGGAGGATTTTGGCTACGAGCTAGAATGAACGAGTAAGAATTTTCAAGACGAAAATAAAAGTTTTCCGGGAATAAAATATTTTCGGGAAAAAAGACGAAATAGGCACTATTCACCTATTTCTGCTCGGAGATTTTTTTTGAAATTCTGAGAAGTTCTTGATTGCGTGAAATCTTAAGACGTGATGGAATATTCAATAATATTTTAGTTATGGCAAAAAAGAAGTTTTCGCCTGCGGACTCAAAACCTAAGGGTTAGGGAATGTGAGTTCCGTGAATGTTATGACCGCGTATAATAATTAGGGTTATTATGCGTGAGAAATACGAGTATGATACGAGTTATTATACGAGTATATTACGAAGATTAGTACGACGTATAATACGAATATCGTACAAACAATATACGAGGAGAATACGAGCATACGAGAATGGAATGCGTAGAATACGATTAGTCTTAATGGACTTTGTGTTCATAGACTTTTGTATAATCCAATTGGACTTGGATTATGTCAAGCCCAATGATTTGTGAAGTTAAGCCCAAGTTAAGCCCAATAAGAATTAGGGTTAAAGCCCAAACCAAGAAAAGAAACCGCGGATCGAACCGATGGAAAAACGGATGGGTAAAAACCATTGGGGCAACCCATGAGGTGACCCATGGGCATGTGGGCCAGCCACTTGGCCACCAAGTAAGGGTGGTGGCTAAGTTGTTAAGGAGGTGTGAATTGTAAGGAGGTGGGGGCGAAATGACTATTTTGCCCTTAGCTTTGGTTTTCTATAAATAGAAACCTAGAATTTCATTTTCTAGGATTTTTGAAAATCCTACCTTGAGAGAGATAGAGAGAGCTCGGTTGGGAGAGAAGAGGAAGAAATTGAGCATGAACGCTCGGATCAAAAGTGATCGTGAAATAGAAAAGCTAGCAAATCGCCGGCTTTGTCTAACGGAAGAGAAATAAAGAAGAACGGTAATCCGAACCATAGTTTCTTCTACTATTTTCTTTAAGTTTAATATGTTTAAAACATAATTTAATGAGAATAAGGAGTAAAAGATGTTAGTAATGATTTCATATGATTGAAATCATGAGAAAATAAGAAATGAGAAATAAGAAATTTAGTTTATAAATTTCTTAAGCAAGTATAAGATTCGTGAGGATTTTGAGCTATCCGAATGAATATTATGAACGAGTAGGTGAATTAAGTAAGGAATGGTGTTCTATAACATCAAATTCCAAGAAAAAGTGAAATCGTAATCCAAAATATCGATTAAAAACGAAGAACGCGAAGAACACGCGAAGAATGCGTAGAACGTTGTTGATAGACAAATTTAAAACCATCGTAGTGTAAATGTTGTTGATTGACAAGTTTAAAACCGTCGTGTATAAGTTAGTTGCTTCTTGCTTGGTTAGGAGCGTTAGAAACGTTCATGAAGAACGGATTTAAATTGAGCTTTAACAAAGTTATGGCGAAATTTCGTAAAAGACGAACGAGAATTAGAAAGTTAGTAACTGAACCCGAACGTGTAGGGTTTCATAAGAATGTAAGAGAACGTATAAAACGTGAGTCATTGACTCAAGAATGAACGAATTCCGAGTTCGGATGACCGAATTACGGACGAACAAACGAAGAACGTTAAAAGCGTAAAATGAACGAAGGGCTAAGATTAAACCAATTGAATGGCATGTTAACGGATTCAGAATGAAGTTCTGTCTAAGGCATATTAAAGTATGTAAGATAAGGAAAAGAATTGCTTTGGAACGACCTCGTTCCGAGTTATAACGAAGAAGTTATGAGATCGTAAAGTAAGCATCTCAAACTTGACTTAACACTTAGAAAAAATTTTCTAGGTTTTTGTCTTGGCGCCGCAGCGCGAGAAGGGGCGCCGCAGCGTGAGAAGGTGCGCCGCAGCGCGAGATCGGCCATACACTTCTGGAGAGTGGCGCCGCAGTGCGAGAGGAAAGGAAGGGCACCGCGCCGCAGCGCCAGTGCATAGCAATGCCCAGAAATGAGATTTTTAGTTCTCAGATACTGGGGGATGTGCAAGAAAGAAGTATGAATATATAGTTCACGTAATGCAACACTTAGGCAAGTGTTTTAAACCTTTAGCAAAGATTGAACGAAAAGATTAAACAAGAATAAAAGATAAAGAATGTAGATGCGGGTTACGGAACCGATGTCCGGGGACCGTAGTCGCGATGAACGAACGTGAGGGATTGCTATGATTGTGATTCCTTAGACGTTGAGTGATGAAGGTAATGAATAACATTCTGATGTTATGTCATGGCATTGTAAGATGAACGTAAAGCGTATAGACGCTGTGAACGCAACGTTGTTGCGATGAACGATCGGTCTTAGCATACATCGAACAGTATGGCTTTGACATTAAGAAAGAATAATGAACATGGGGTTCATGGGATGGATAATGATCGAAAGCAAGTAAAGCCTTAAGTAAAGGTTGAATGAGAGATTAAGAGACGAGCAACGTGAACGTTGAATACGTAAACGATCATTGTGAATCGTATTCGCGTTTGGCGAACGTGCTAAGTATACCCTAGTTGTATGACTTAAACGTTGACGAAGATAGTAAGTAAGATAAGAATGGTATCAAGAAAGCCGTAGCAAACGGTAATAAGAGTAATGAAAGTCCGATATAAGTCGGATGAGAATGTTAGATTGAAATGTAACCGTTTAACACTTTAACCAGCGTAAGGGTTGAGTGTAAGCGAGTGTTAAACGGGCAGAACCTACACCCTGTGTATGGTTAACACGTAATGTAATGAAGAATGTTGATTAACCGTGAACGGTGAAGAAACTAAATTGGAGATAATAACGTATAACGTTAAGAAGCCGAGTTAATAAGTATAACTTGGACAATGTTCCGAGTTGAGGGAACCGGACGTTGTAAGATATGAATAAGTTCATATGAAATGTTTAACGCTATGGTCTCATAGTATTAACAATGAATGATTGTTCCGAGTATACAAAAGATTGTATGACTTAGACAATAAAGAATGATTCCTGAGGTATGGCATTTAGTTGCCAGAAAGCCATAAGGAATAAGAAGTTGACTTAACGAACATTATAGTTTAATGGTTCGGATAAGTTAAGGTAAGTTAGGTTGTAGTACAATCATAACCTTTGATGGTTGACATATTGGAACTGGGCTAAACAATTCCTTCAGAGAGCGAAGGTATATACAAAACTGGAAACCGATCTAACTCACTGTGTGGGCAGTGCAGATGAGATGGGAACTTGTTTGTTGGTTGTTTGTGGGAAACCACTCAGAGTACCATATGGAATACTAGCAGAAAAGCGATGTGTGATGAGTCCTAGAGAAATATAAGAAGAAGATAAGAATGTGAATCATCAAAGATGATGAGCGTGTTGAGTAAGACATCTCAGTATGTCATAAAGCCATAATCTGGTAATGAAAGTTAGTCGCGTAAACTTAAATTACAATAGCGCGAACCTTAAGAAGTAAAGTTAAGTAAACCAATGCGTAAGTCAAGTATATGACTAATTGGTGTACTTGTTATTTCCTTATTTGTTATATAGGGTTTTGGAATAAGCATTTCAGCATAAACTGTAAGCTGTAGCTATGCGTAAGGCAAATTTCCTAACTTCATTCATATATCAAATGAATGCTAGTTTCTAAAACTTCTCAGATGTTGAACTTGAGAGGTTCTGTCTATGAGCGAATGTGTGATATTTGTACAAGGTGGTAGAACGTATGAGGCCTTGTGCCACAATTTGAACACGTCGGTGTTTCTGTGAGATGAACTATTTTGTGATCAAACTGTTCAATACAAGTATGTTCGGTATACATGAACCGTTATTGTTAAGTCTGTGCTATTGATTCTAGCCAGACCGATTGTGCATGAAAGAAAGTAGAGAATGAAAGTATTTCAAAGTGCATGTGACTAATGTTTTAAAATGATAGGAATCAAGACTATTCCTATTATTTAAGCTGCTTCGTAACCTTTGTTCGGTTATTGAAGTTCTGAAAAATGTTTAAACTCTTGAAGTTGTTTGTTCAACTGTATGACTTGCTGGGCAATTGAATGCTCACACTTGCTTTAAATAAAAACATTTTTAGCGAACGATGTTAAAAAGAACTTAAGGATCCCGTAAAGATCAAGCTGAGCGGTATTCAGACGAAGTGCCATTTATTATATGAATGTGCGTGAAGAGCAAGTGAAGACTTGTAATATAGAATGATAGAATTAAACTATAGACTAGTTTAATGAACAGTTATGAATCCTTTGTGGCGGATGAAAGTCACTCGTGCAAGATGTAAAGAATAATGTAATTATCATTATTTGTAATGAAAGAGATTTTGTGGTTATAGAACCTGGGATTTTAGAATTTATGTTATTATATTTTAGTATATAATGATGTATGATTGGTAAGAAGTATGATAGTGACGCACGGAGTCCGGGTCTGAAGGTAGACCGAATTTCGGGGCGTTACACTTCTTACCCAAGATTTTAACACGTATCTCCTCATACGTTAAATCTTCTGCTATCTCGTCCAATTCCAATTCAATAATGTGGTTCGGGTCATCCACATATTTATGTAACATCGATACGTGAAAAAGAACGTTATGAACACGTGACAAACTTGGCGGTAAAACGAGTCTATAGGCCACAGTTCTTACTCGATCTAGGATTTCAAATGGGCCAATTAAATCGATGGTTGAGATTTTCTCTCTTCGTCGATTCTTGCTTCTAGAATAACGCCCTCTTGAACCTTCTTCTTCACATTCATCAGATTCAGGTGTGTAGCTTGAGCGGCTTTAACTTTATCGATTAAAGTCTATTCTACTCGTATATTCGCCATCATCACATGAGTCCCTGGAGTCTTTAACTATATCTTCATCCTTTGCAAGTCATACAAAATGGGTTTTTATGTTAACAACATCGCACTCGTAAACACATACGATCTTCTACTCAATGCGTCAGCTACCACGTTCGCTTTCCCACGATGGTATTGAAAGGTACGATCGTAATCTTTAACAGCTCGAGCCAACGTCATTGGCACATTATACGTTTATTTTGGTTGAAGAAATATTTAAGGGTTTTAGAAATGGGTTTTGTACTGGGGTCACTACAAAATTTAATTTCACGCTCTAGGGGTAGGCTAAGAAATCTTCAAGAATACGTTAGGAAATTTATTAACAATAGAAATATCATTCAAAACTATGACTCTCATCCAAGACTTGGATAGTATGTCACATTGATACCTATTAACTTGCCATCGTCATTCACAACATCCCCTACGGAAAGTCTGGCTTCTGTGCATTCCATACAAGGAAGTCAACAACGAAAGGACCAGGGCTCTTTACCTATGGATTGATATGATAATGATTGACTTTAGTGGTTTGGTTGCTTGAATTCGCATAACAGGTTGGTTAGGAATATGAAAGCTAACCACCTTACGAAAAGCTTGATGAGTAGTTAACCAATCGATTTCTAAAATCACATCAAAGGTAAGTATTTTCAAAGAGATAAGATCGACAGGTAACGTGAAAGTGTCGATTTGAATCAACAAGATTTATGAACAGTGGAGGTAACGAAGGCTTCTGCTAACGAAGTTTCAACCAATAAGTCAAAGTCTAACTTCTCCTGAGTTAAATTTAAATGTTGAGTGCAAGCAAGAGAGATAAAAGAATGGGTAGAATCGGTATCTAATAAGGTATCGACTTCTCAAGAATTTATAATTAACTAACCCGTGCTAACTTTGTTTGGGTTACTCGCTTTTTGAGAAGTCACGAAAAAACGCTCTTCCTGAAATCACCGACTTTGTTTTGTCCGTATCCGCCTTTGGTGCCACCGTCTCAGCTGGACTTGACTTTGGTGCACGATAAAATCGGGATAGGTGACCTTCTTTTCCACAATGGTAACATGCTTTGGACTGCATCGTGCAGCTTGGACTGATATGTCCCTCCCCTCGGCATTTGAAGCATACAATTGGTGGTCGTTCTCCTTCCTTGAAAACGGGTGTTGGTGCTGCTGTCTTTCCATCGTTGTTCAACATTCTCTTCATGAAATTTCCACTCCTATTATCTTGGCCATGATTACCACCGAAGTGGTTACCATTCTTGGCATGATAATTTCCCCCACGATAGTTATCATTGTTCCGATGGCCGTTGCCACCGGTATGATTATTATCGTGTTGTTATTTACCTGAGGATTATTGTCTTCCTGTTGCACATTATCCTAGGTATTGATCGTTGGTGACTCAACGGTCTCATGTGCTTTATTGCTGATCTCAACATTTTTAGATGTCATTTTCAAACACTGTCACAAAACAATGGTTAATTAACATATCACATATTATCCCTATACTCTGACCGACCAATTAAATACCAAATAAACTTAGGTATGTCATACTAGCGAAGGAATTTCCCGTCTTTCCCCTCCTAGTTCTTGTCTCATATCTCAGCCAGGGATCATATCCCTAAGCTTTGATACCAACTATGACGCCCCCAAAACAGGTATACAACACCCATCTTGGGTCGTCAGATACATGGTACATAACTCAAATACAAACTTAATTATACAACTGTCGGGTAATATACGACAAAACAAAGCTGAGAGTTTAAACAAGAATATTGCATTATAGACAGTATTCAAACTCAAATGGAGTCCTCAATACATTTATTGTCACACTATTTCATAGAATAGTTAGGACTACAAATACAACCATCTGGACCGTCACTCCGTTCCCCGACTAGTCTCTGCTACGTTCTCATTTCCTGAAGAGAACAATGAAAGTAAAAGGGTGAGCTCAACTAGCCCAGTAAAAAATATTATGACTAAGATAATGCAGAATAAATTATCGTTACCCTTCAACAGTGTTAAACTGATACAATATAACAAACATCAAGTTTAACTGTAGCGGAACAAGTAATCCATTAAAAGAGTCAAGTAGAGAATAAAATCTACTATCTTTTATGATTTAAAAGGTTTTTCATCACTTTTTTCACTGGGACTCAGCTTAATAAATAATCCACATCATCCATGCACTACGGCCAAGGATATTCATTAGTATCACAACCATAAATTATCCATGCACTACGGGCCAAGCATATTCGTGTATTCATCAATGGTCATGATCATGCCAACAACTGTCCATCAATGCACTACGGGCCAATGATGACTTTTATCACATCATTTATAACATTACGGTCATGATTATACCGAATAATCCCTGGTCATAATCATACCAAGTCCATCTATGCACTACAGGCCACAGATGACTTTCAACATAATATAAACATGAGGGTGATGACAATGATATAAGAATTCAATAAAACAAGTTCAAGAATTAATTTATCCAGGAACCAATAACGTCCAAATTGTCAACATGATACTGCTTTGTAGAGTAAAATTCAAGAATGCTCAGAAGAATATTTCCATAAAAAGATACTGGATGAAGAGCAATTATCAAGGATATTCCACTAATTTCATGGAGTATAGAAGTCAAAGCTTTAACCAACTGAGTATAATAGAATATATGAAACTCCAAATGGATTTTCGGCCGCCATGCGGTAATCCACGTAGACAGATCATTTTCACAATTTAATAAGGAATGGATACGAATGATCATTCACCATGCATGTGGTAATCCAAATGGACATGTTATTTCAACAGAATAATAAAGAATGGAATAACAGAAGAATTCACCATGCATGCGATAGACCGCACAGACATGTTATTCCAACAGAATAATAAATAATGGAACCAGATCATGCATAAACGCACAGACAGGATATTCTGATAGAATAATAAAGAATGGAATAACAACAGAATTCGCTATGCATGCGATAGACCACATAGACAGGTTATTCCAACAGAATAATAAATAATGGAACCAGGTCATGCAAAATCCGCACAGATAGAATATTCCAACAGAATAACAAAGAATGGAATAACAGAAGAATTCATCATGTATGCGGTACTTTGCATATACAGGTTATTCCAACATAATAATAAAGAATAGAATAACAGAAGAATTTCACCATGTATGCGGTACTTCATATATATAGGTTATTTTAACATAATAATAAGGAATAGAATAACAGAAAAATTTCACCAAGTATAGGGTAGTCCACGTATACGGGTTATTCCAACATAATAATAAAGAATGGAATAACAGAAGTTCTCTTCATGAATATGAAAGAAATAATACCCCTTACGAGTACAACAAATAATATCTCTTACCTTAGAAGAAACTATATATAGGAGTAGTGAAGTAACAGAATACTTTTCTTCTTTCTCTCTATAATTTCCCTCTCTAGAGTTTAAGTGAATTCATAAGAAATAATGAAGGAATGAGCTTCTATTTATAGGAGAATGGACTGAATAGTAACTAATTCATGAACGGTCCAAATTGATTTACTTTTAAACGGACGGTCCATATTGATTTACTATGCAGTATTAATAAAATATTCTAATAAAACAAAATCTATTAAATAAAATATAATATATTCTATTTATAATCTAATAAAACGAATAACTTTATAAAAGTATTATGTTTTATATAAAAAAAATTTACTATACAAACACTATGCAGGCACTATGCAAACACTATGCATAATACAATATTATATATTCTATTTATAGTCTAATAAAATAAATAACTTTATAAAAGTATTCTGTTTTATATAAAAATATTTTACTATGCAAACACTATGCAGACACTATGCAAACCCTATGCATAATAGAATATCATATATTCTATTTATAGTCTAATAAAACAAATAATTTTATAAAAGTATTCTGTTTTATATAAAAAAAAATTCTGTTTTATTATATTTATAATAATAATAAAACAAAACTAATCAAATTTATTATAATTCACAATATTATTCGACCAGGTCGTTCCCAAGAAAGAGGAGGCTTTCTAATAAGGATTTCTTCCTATTGGTGCGCAATTAGGTGACTAAACCTCTCCTTGGCAGAACTTCTAGACATTGATAATATTGCAAATAATAATATGAATAACGTTGCCGTCTCAATTATTGATTTAATAACATAACATATTATACAAATGCTACTATGACAATAATTGAATCAATAATATGAAAGATATGATACAGTAATTATTATAGCAATAATTGAGTATAACTTAGTGACTTCTTACGTAAGTATCAATAATTAATACCGTGTGCTACTATGTAACCACACGTATTACTGTACTTTTACTACCGAGTAGTTCAACAGTTTTAACGGTAACACTTTCGCCGTTATTTTTATAAAAAGATAATTATGTCATTTTCTTACTACGACAATACTTTCGTTGTGGGCTCCACCAACGATTATGCCGTCGTACGGATATTCCATGTTAAAACGAATATTCCCCGACCAATCGAATATTATATAACAACTTGCGTACTTTGTAAAATTTATAAATATTACCCACAACTATAACATTATCTCAAATCTATATCATAATATTAAAAAAAATATTTTTAAAAAATTAAATCTTTATTCATAAAATTTGGGTTCTCACACAACTAGCATAGATCTATCTCATAAATAGTTTATGAATGAAAGAACTTAAATAAATTCACAGTTCAATAATAATAGAACATGAATTTGATTGCATAAAGTGTGATTAACAATAATCATTAAGACCATATTCGGTATCTCAATAAGTATATTAAAATATACTTATAATTATCCACACTAACATGCTTCAAAAATAATAACTCGAGTTTGAGTTAGGAAACCTGCCTCGTTTGCGGTCTACTGCTACAAAATTAAATTTATTCGACTAAGCAATTTAATCTATCTTCCTTTGGAACACCTATCATTGGTCTTCCAATTAGTCATAGTATAAATAACTAATTACGTAAATAAATATTAGATATTACATTTAATTCTTAGAAATATTATCATGCTTTGATAATATTATTATTATATAACAATTATCTTAAACTTATTTAATATTATTAATCTTAATAATATTTTATTTACTTCTTAGCATTATTAATCAACTAATAATACTTTATTCCCTTACTAATATTATTAACCTCTTAATAATATTTTAATCAATTTCTAATATTCTTAACACTTACTTCTTTTACTAATATTATTAATCATTTAATAATATCACTACAAAAAAATGGGTCTTTAGCAATGATTTTTCGGGCAATGACTTTATAAGTCGTTGCTAAAAGTATATGTTTAGCAACGAAATTTGTCCTTCGTTGCAGATTGTGTCAAGCTTTCACTTTTTACAACCAAATTCATAAGTCATTGCAAAATTTCGTTGCTAATTCATTGGCAGGAAAAAATTTCGTTAGAAATTCGTTGCAAAATTTTTAACCACTTGATTTCCCGTCATCGTGGGCAATTGAAGTTTTTTTGTTGCTAAAAATGGGGCTTTAGCAACAATTTTTTAGGCAACAACTTTTTAAGTCGGTGCTAAAAGTGTATGTTTAGCAACGAAGCTTGTCCTTCGTTGCAGATTGTGTCAAGCTTTTACTTTTTGCAACGAAATTCGTAAGTCGTTGCAAAATTTGAAAATAAAATTCGTTAGAAATTCGTTAACAAATTTTTAACCACTTGATTTCTCCTCATCGTGGGCAACGAAAGTTTTTTTGTTGCTATATTTCGTTGCCTAATATGAACCATATTCATTGACAATAATTTTTATTTTCGTTGAATAATTTATACAACTTTTTACAACGACTATTAAAATATTGCCTTAAATTAAGATAATCCCAATAAGCATGTTTTTATAAGACCATATTCGGTATCTCAATAAGTATATTTTTGTCGATGAATGGTATAGGGTATCTTTCGCTGTCATAGTTCCTTCGTTGCAATCTATAATAATAAACAAATTATAAGATCAATTGAACTGAGCAAATCGTTTTATGATGGTTGTGTTATTGAAGAATCCCAAATCAATTGAACAATAAATGGGAATAATACACTTTTTGGTCACTGTACTAGGGTCCAATTTTTATTGTGGTTACCAAAACTTTTTTGTTACAATCGAATAATTGTACTCTCAAAAATTACAAAATGGTCATTATTTATAATTTTCGTCCGAAAAAATGGACGGAATGCTGACTGTGCATATTGGCTTGTTATTTTTGTTGGCGTGGCCCGTTATTGCTGACGTAGATGACAGAAATGTTTGGCTTAAAAATTTCTTTAAAGAAAATGTTGCTCACAAGTATCGAACTCCAGACTCCTCCAAACTAGAAACCTTATATTCCAACAAAAGCCACTAGACCAACTACCTATTATGCTAAAATTTATGTAACACTAATATTTAAACCACCTAACATCGTTTCTATGCATGTGAAGATAAGATAATACATTTTTTGGTCACTGTACTAGGAATTGTAATAATAATAATAATTGTAATAATAATAATAATAATAATAATAATAATAATAATAATAATAATAAATTTTAAATAATTAAAATAATAATAATATAATAATTAAAATAATAATAATAATTAAAATAATAATTATTATTATTATGGTACTAATCCTGCAAAGCCTGTCAGTATTAAGACTGGAATAAAATACAAAAGATGATATATTAAGATATAAATTTCAACATAGATTTGTCAACCATGAAATAAGTCATGCTGTTGCATGCCTGCATTTACCAATGTTAGAAACTAAAAAGTGTTCACACAAAGAATGCCAAATTTTGATTTGGCAACAATATAATTCGTTACTCAAGCATTGAACAAGTTTTAATATAACAACAAATTTTTATACATTTAGCAACAAATTTTAGTTGCTAATGACATTAAAAATATAATACTTGGCAACGAAAAATTAACCTAATAACAACGGAGAGGATATTGTTGTTAATACTAAAATAAAAGGCAACATTTTTTATCGCTGCAAATCATATCAACTTTCGTTGCACATATAAAGAAAACGACAACATATAATGTCGTTACTAATCGACGACTTTCGTTGTTATTGAAAAATAACCAGCAACAAACATTTTCGTTGCTGATTCAGCATAATGTCGTTGTCAAATAATATAATCAGCAACGAAAATCGTTGCTAAAAAGTTTATATTTCGCAACGAAAGCAAGCTTAGGCAACAATTTTCATAATTTACTGCAACGAAAATGTCGTTGCAAAATGGTGTCAATTGCAACGAAAATGCATGGTCGTTGCAAAAAAAAAAAAGTTAATTTCGTTGTCAATTATCAAGCTTTTGCAACAAAATGGGATTTTTAGCAACGAAATTTTAATTATTCTGCAATAATACATTTTGTTGCTAAAGGATCGATGTCTCTATACGAAAGCCAAATTTCGTTGCAAAATGTATTATATTTGGCAACGAAAAAAATACGTTCGTTGCGGAACAATTAGCAACTCTCATTGCGCAACGAAAGACGCAACGATAGTAAAGTCGTTGTCGAGACCCTTTTGTAACGAAATTTGATACCTTTAGCAACGAAAATCGGTTGTTGCTGAAGCTCCATTTTCTTGTAGTGTATCTTAATCATTAACTAATATCATTAATCATTTAATAATATTTTATAACTTTACCAATATTATTAACCTTTTAATAATATTTTAATTATTTATTAATATTATTATTTTTTTAATAATATTTTATTCATTTACTAATATTATTAACCTTTTAATAACATTTTATTTAATTTTAAATATTATTAATTATTTAATAATATTTAAATCATCTAATACTACTTTAATATAATATTATTAATCTTTTAATACTAATTTAATATAATATTATTAATTACATTAATCATATATCAAATATTATTTGTTATTTAATAATATCTTAATAATTTATTAATGCTTTAATCTAATATTATTAATCCTTTAATAACATTTTAAATTCAATCTTGATCCAAATACTATTGATTATTTAAAAATATCTTATTCTAATATTTTTAATATTATAATAATATTTTAATCATTTATTAAACCAGTTAAACAATTTATTTTAATGGTTTATCCTTTATTAATACATTTACTTAATAACCCTAAAAGGTCATAGATATTAGTTCACATCAAAAATTACTGACCCTCCAATAATCCGTATTTAACATAACTAGGGTTTCCAAGCTCTAACATCACATTTTTACCATTAATGACATCATATAGTTATTTATTTCCATTTATTCATTACACAACCATTTACACGACAAATACCAAAACAGTTCCATAAAAGTTTCTTTTCTGGAATATTACAAAATATAATGTCCAGAGATTTTCTAAATTTTTCTGGAATCTTCCAACTTGATTTACTATTTTTAAAGAGCCTAAAATAGCCAGATCTTGCACCATTTTCGATAAATCGAGTTTGTCCATAAATCATGACACTTTCAAGGTATGTTCTTGTTATATATATGTACTTGCAGTAAACATTTCACCATTTTAGGAGTTACACACAAAGAGTTATGCATGTTTACTTTTAAAAGAGTCCTTTCTTGTAAAGGTCATATCTCTCATTCTACACATCCAAAATAGTCCATTCTTTTCCCTAAACGTAGATAACTCTTCCAATTACCTTCCTGATTTTTCCCAAAAATTTTAAAATAAAGAAACTGGACGAAACTCCCCTTGGTAGCAAGTAGCCAGAAACTGTCTACTAGTTTATTGTTTAGTATGGACTGTTTCAGCCCTAACAGTCCTCATGGCTTGAAAAATCAGTGTTTTTGAGTGCTACCAATTGGGTTTAGTAGTTAATTTATATATCTAACACCCCCTTTGACGGATCATAAATAGGAGGTGTAGATCTTATGGGATCCCGAAATTTTGAAATGAAAGTATTTAATTTTTTTATAATTATTATTTTATTTAATAAATGGTTAAATTGAGAAAGGGTTAAAGTTAAGAGTGATATGTGAAAATTTTGTAAAGTATGCAAGTTGTTATAAAATATTTGTTTGGTCAGAGAATATTCATACGACGGCACAATCATTGGTGGACCCCACAATGGAAGTATTGTCGTAGTAAGAAAACGACAGAATTATCTTTTTATAAAAATAACGGCTAAAGTGTTACTGTTAAAACTGTTAAACTACTCGGTAGTAAAAGTACAGTAATATACGTGAATGCATAGTAGCACACGGTATTGATTATTGATGCTTACGTAAGAAGTCACTCAGTTATACTCATTTATTGATACAATAATTGCTGCATCATATCTCTCATATTATTGATTCAATTATTGTTACAGTATCATCTGCATAATATGTTATATTATTAAATCAATAATTGAGACGACAAAATTATTGATATTATTATTTGTAATATTGATAATGTCTAGAAGTTATGTCAAGGAGAGGTTAGATAATCTAATTGCGCGCCAATAGGGAGAAATTCTTATCGAAAAGCCCCCTCTTTCCTGGGAACGACCTAGTTGTTAAATATTGTGAGTTATAATATTAATGATGAATAAGTTCGTGTTAATTAAAGATGAAATTGATAGTTCTATTGTGTTGGAGTTATTAGTGTTAGTGGAAATTGAAATTTATTTCGATATTAATTGATGTCTGGGAGTTATACTGACCAATCGGGTAATTAACCGGATAAATGAGCAATTAATTGCTATTAGTTCACATGCTTATAACTATGTATTCACATGTGTGTACAATTGATTCACATGATTTACTATTAGGGGAGTTGGTGCAAGATTGATAATACTTGCATGACTGAATTAAAAATAGAGGTATAGTTGAATGTACTATACTGTAATTTGTTTTTTTCACATGTTTAGAACTATTGAGTCACATGATGTACTATTGATTCACATGATTTACTATTAGGGGAGGTGGTGCAAGTTTGATAATACTTGCCTGACTGAATTAAAAATAGAGGTATAGTTGAGTGTACTATACTGTAATTTGTTTTTTTCACATGTTTAGAACTATTGAGTCACATGATGTACTATTGATTCACATGATTTACTATTAGGGGAGGTGGTGCAAGTTTGATAATACTTGCAGGACTAAATTAAAAATAAAGGAAAAGAGGAAGGTATTATACTGTAATATTTTGAGCCCCAAAACGTGTAATTATTGAAACTATATTTTCCTATAAATAGAAGCTCATTCCTTCATTATTTTTCACCAATTCACAAAGTCTCACAAGAGCAATTATTATAGAGAGAAATTATAGAGAGAAAGAAGAAGAGAAGTTTGCTACCTCACTATTCTAGTATCTAGTTTCTTCTAAGGTTAGGGATATTATTATTATAGTAATGGGTATTATTTCTTTCGTATTTATGAAGAGAGCTATTGTTATTCCATTTTTATTATTCTGTTGGAATATCCTGTCTGTGCGTATTACGCATGACCTGGTTCCATTCTTTATTATTCTGTTAGAATATCCTGTCTATGCAGATTACGCATGACCTGGTTCTGTTATTTGTTATTCTGTTGGAATAACATGTCTGTGTGGTCTATCGCATGCATGATGAATTCTTATGTTATTCCATTCTTTATTATTCTATTGGAATAACATGTCTATGTGAATTACCGCATGCATGGTGAATGATCCTTTGTATTCATTCCTTATTAAATTGTGGAAATGATCTGTCTACGTGGATTACCGCATGGCGGATGAAAATCTATTTACAGTTTCGTATATTCTATTATACTCGTAGTGATATCATTTTTTTTGTAATCGTCATGAAATATCATTTTATTTGGTATTTTATTTATGAGTTACTATTCACGAGTTACTATCAACCCAGTTACTATTCACTCTAGTATTATTCACTCGGGTATTCGGGGCACTTTTTGTGTCTGAGTACTATTCACGAGTTACTATTCATAGGTTACTATTCACCCAAATTACTATTTATCTAGATATTATTCACTCGGGTATTTGGGGTACTTTTCATGTCGGGGTACTATTCACGAGATACTATTCCTGAATTACTATTCACGGGGTACTATTTACCCAAAAAATATATTTCTTTTCTGTCCAAATTATTTTTGGTACATGAATATTATTCTTAAATTTTACTCTACAAAGCAGTATCATGTTGACAATTTGGACGTTATTCATTTCTAGATAAATTAAATTATAAATCTTTAAAATTTATCCTTGAACTTGTTTTATTGAATTATTATGTCATTGTCATCATCCTCATGCTTATATTGTGATGAAAGTCATCTTTGGCTTACGTGCAAAGATGGACTATTGATTATTGGTTTTACAGTTGTATATCTTTGGCTTATGTGCAAAGATGGACTGTTAATTATTGGTTTTACAGTTGTATATCTTTGGCTTACATGTAAAGATGGACTGTTGATTATTGGTTTTACAGTTGTATATCTTTGGCTTACGTGCAAAGATAAACAATTGATTGTGCATAGATGAACTGTTTATTGGTATGATTATGACCAGGGATCATTCGGTATAATCATGATCTGTAATGCTATAAATGATGTGATAAAAGTCCTCATTAGCCCGTAGTGCATTGATGGACAATTATTGATATGATTATAACCAGAGATTATTCGGTATAATCATGACCATTGATGATTACATGAATATCCTTGGCCATAGTGCATGGATGATTCGATGATGTGGATTATTTATTAAGCTGAGTCTCAGCGATAAAATATTGATTATACACTTTTAATTCGTAGAAGATAGTAGATATCATGCTCTACTTGACTCTTCTAAAATACAGTTGTATATCTGTGGCCGTAGTGCAAAGATGAATTTATTAGTATGATTATGAGCAGGAATTATGATTTGGTATAACCATGATTTTTGATATTTCAGGTGAAGATAGGTGATGAAAATTATCTTCGTCCTAGGTGCGAAGAGGAATTTAGAATCACAATTATGATTACGAGTTATTCATATGATTATGGACAGGAATTATTGATTGATGTTACAGGGATAAAACATTATTGGTGGACTTTTAACATGGAGAAGATAATAGACTTGATGGTCTATTTGACTATTCTAATGGATTACTCTTTCCGCTGCAACTATGGTTGAAAAGTTTTATCAACTACCATATGTTCTAAATCTCTGATTTATTACTGATGAAGGCTATTGATGATGTAAATTATCTTTAGTTATGATATTATTTACTGGGCTAGTTGTGCTCACCCTTTTTGCTTCACAATTCCTTTAAGGTAATAAGAGTGTTGCCGGGTCGAGCGGGGATAACAAGGGAATAGAACGGTGGTCTATAGCTGTTGAGGTTCTCACTAAATAGTATGGAAATAATTCTGTTGAGAACTTTAGATAAGTGTGATGTATTGTATACGTCATTTGATATTTAATTTTGGTGAACCGAATAGGGTGAGGTGAACCCAACATTGTAAGGGTGTTTTACCACTATCATACAAGATGTCTAATGACATACAACCTCGTGTTATCATAAGACATGGCTGTACACATCCATTTGCTGAGTATATCTACGAGCACTATCTATATGATCTTGGAGTTTATTTAAAATATAATTTTCACTTGGAGACAACGGAGATAATTATATGTCAAGAGAAAACTCACCATCGAAAAAAAGATGATAGTAATCTTCTTATTTTTCTTTGGGGACTTTTGGGTCAACCAAGGATAATTATGTGGACATATGATATCTATCATAACCTAGACGCATGGCCTCCCATGTACGAAGGTTTTCTTGAGTATTTTCCAAAGATTTTAATTTCTAAAACAATTGTTGACTATACCTTTATGTAAGGTACCATTGTAAGGTCTTGTGGTCAAGGCACCATGAGAGTTATATATATTTGTATTAAAACTCACAGCTTATCTGTTGTCGTACTCTGCACGACAGTTCAACAGTTGTGTAAATGAAGTTTATATTTGATTTTTATAGTGCGATATCTGACGACCCAAGATGGGTGATGTATACCTGTTTTGGGGGCATCATAGATCTCAAGTTATGGGTGATCCAAGTGAAGAAAAGCTAGGGGTTTTCACCTTTTAAGAAGATAAGTTCATTTTCCTCCTTTGGATCTTCAGTCTAACACTCAAGAGGGTTAGATCCTTACATAAAACTTAAATATCTAAGGATTCTTGAGTCTTAGAACATAACCCCTCTATACATTGAAAATAAACCAAAATAGAAAGGAAGAAATTAGTTTAGAGTGTTATACCTTGATTTCTTTCTCTTTTTTTCCTAAGAGATGAACTTTGGTGGAACAAAAACAAAACTCTCCTCTCTCTCTCTCTATAAAATTTGGCCCCTCTCCCTCTCTTGCCTCTCTCTTTCTTTTGTTTTGTTTAGAAGTGAAGGAAAGAGAAGGAAATGAAATGAAATGAAAAGGAAGTATTGGTGAATTAGTATGCAAAAATAGATACACACATGTATCTATCTTATTATCCCCCATACTTCTTTTAACCATTAGGCAATTACCCTTATCTTATCTTCTAAGATTGCATGTAATCTACTTTAGAGATTTTTAACCAATGAGAGTTTGACACCTAAGGGGCTTAAGAAGATAAGAAGATTAGTTACCAATTAGGGAAAATAAAATTTCACATCACAAGGCCATAAATGGCACCCCATACCCGACCATATACCCCCTCTTTGTCCCATTTTTGTTTTATTTTTTTTATGACTAATTTGATTAATCAAATGTCCAAAAGTCCCTTAATAATTGGGCTAAATATTGGGCTACCAATTTAATTCTTTTGGGCATTCTAATTTAATTATTTGGGCCATGTGAGTAACATAGTTCATTACTTTTAATCTCTCTTACCCTAATTATTAATTTAGGATTTTTATCCCCAATCTTTCGGAATTTAAATACTTACTCATGACCAATTAATCTTGAAACCCAAATAAACTTACTTTAATTAGGTTTAAAATAAATAGTCACCTGAGATAATAAAATTAATATCTTAGGTTAGTATAAATTTTAAATACTAACATTTCCCAAATACCATAACCCTTAGATTATTTAATTACCACACCTAAGTTATAATTCGGTTATGTAGCTTTTCTTTTTAATTCTAATTACATAACTAGCAATTACATATATCCATGCACACGATATATATGTATTTAGTCATAGTCTTCTATCACATAGTCATCACACATATTTAATCACTATATGCCACAAAGTTTTCAATATTAATAATATATTTACTTACATAGTGACTTACAATTCTTGATTATTACAAGCATTGTCGCAGTTATGAGTGCATTCATAGATGATCATAGTAGCACTATGCAGATGGTCGTAGATCTTCTAGCTGCATGGATACCTTAGGGAAGGAGCTTATAGGTTCACCTCCATCTTCTAAGAGGGACACTATGTTGGACTTGTTGGCCCGTTTATCTACGGGTTTATAGACTAGCTTTCATTTTCCTGCATAGACTAGGTTAGCCATTTTTGTCATGCATAAGATATATATTATATATCAAACAGTATTATATGGCAAGGAAATATATTTTGATTCACTTCCATTTTAGATATGTCTTGTCACTTGCTTGATAGTTGCCATTTTCTTTATGACTTGCCATGTTGATATGTCTCAAACTTCACCTTATTGGATTGACCTTGATATGTCCTAGGATTTCTCAGAATGGGTCATTGATCTTTGGGCTTTTCTGGTTTACCAGCTTTTGGTGTCTTAGGACTGGTCTTTGGATATGGTTAGGTTTAAGCAAAGTGTTTGGCCTTCTTTTTGATGGTTTAAACACACTATAGATGAATGCCTACGTACTCCCCTAGATGAGAGATCAGGTCTTACGTAGCTTAGGCTTGATGAACTGAACGGTGTGAGAAGTGTTTGTTTAGGTTTTTGAGTTTTTTATTTGGTGTGACTGCACCATAGATGGCTGCCTACGTACTCCCATTAATGAGAGGAGATCAGGAATTTTGTAGTTCCAAGTTTGGCTTGAGCTATTGAAGAGTTGTATCTTGTGATTACTGGATCATTGAAGGGTTTTGTGATTTTTGTAGGGGTTAGACTGCACCATAGTTGGATGCCTACGTACTTCCATTGATGAGGGGAGATCAGGTCTTTCGTAGTTCCAGGTCTGTAGTGAACCTAAATTGACTTGATTGATTTGATTTGATTTTTTTCAGAACCAGGATGTTGTCTTGCAGGTGATTTCAGACATAATACCTTTTCACGGTGTCTGAATTGATAAGCTGGGGAAATTCTTTGCCATCCATTTCTTGCAGTCTGAGGGCTCCTCTCGTCAACACGTCCTTGACAATGAAAGGGCCTTCCCAGTTCGGGGCGAACTTTCCTTTAGATTGATCTTGATTAGCAAGGACTTTCTTTAATAACAAGTTATTTTCTTTAAATTGCCGAAGTCGGACTTTCTTGTTGTATGATCGAGCAATCTGTCAGGAATAGGCATGTGAATGATATTCCTATTTACATATGATTTGATTATGATATATATATGAATGAATATGCGAGTATGCTTGCATTAAGAAAAGCTGTAAAGTCTTTTGATAGATAATAGAAACATATGTACAAGGACTTAGAATGAATTGATCAAATGTGTTAGGTTGATCCTCATAAGCAAAACAGCTTTGTAAAGTCCTTGAAAAGAAATGATGTACAAGGACTATAAATATAGAAAGATCAAGCATGTTAGGTTGATCTTATGACGTACTAGATAGGCTTGTCTGATCGTCGAGCACTGCACCAGAATTGTAGTATGCCAGGAGAGTCAAGGAAAACTTGAGAGCTATAGAGGCAGAATCGTAGTCTGCAAGATAGTAGATCTCGGAGTTCGTAGACTACCAGGAGAGACGAGGAAGGATCGTAGTTTGTCGAGGAGAACTTCCTCAAGGCCGTAGTCTGCTAAGAAAGTCATGTTCAAAATCGTAGAGACAACCTGCCTACGAGCCGATCGAGCATCTGCCGAAGCCAAGTCAAGAATCGTAGACTACACCCAGAGTCGTATAGTCTACTGATGCCGAAGCCAAATCAGGATCGTAGACTACACTCGAAGTCGTAAAATCTACTGATCATATCTGAGGCAGATATCGTAGTCGAGCAAGATCAGATGAAGACAACGAGCACAAGGGTAGAAATCGTAGAGTGTCAAGATCTGATCTCAAAGTCGCAGTGTCTGCACAGCTGAAGCTAAATCGTAGATTACAGAACTAAGACTTCAACAGAAGTGCTCACAACGCCAATGAAGAATCGTAGAGCATATACGATTCTCAACAAATGAGCACTCCTAGAATATCCAAAGGAATGAAGCCTCTGGTCTAAGCTGAAATGTTACATCCAACCTGAAGGAAACCAGATAGCACTCAATGAATGGCATGCAAGCTAATTGTAGATCTGAGCATCAACCCAATCAGCTGTCAGAGTGAGTTGGGAAGCCATTCAAGATGAAGTCTTCCACAAGTTGATCAGAAGAAGACTTCAGTAACTGACTAAGGAAAGTCAGCAAGTGCAGTAGCTGTCAAGAAGACAGAAGACGATGATCTTGGAAGCAATCAGGATCTTAGTGTTTGCCACACAAAGAAGGAACTGATGGAGTATACCCAGAGATACTGGTTAGCCTCTAAAGAACAAGGCTAAAGTGATTAAGCAGTGGATCAGTCCATTGATGATAAGTGAATGGGAGATCACAAGGAGAAAGCGAGTTGGACACGCCACAAATCTAAAGTGTCTTGCTATTCAGAAGGGACCAGAGGAAGGAGTCATGCCATCAGTATCTGATATCAGTTGAGGCAAACAGAAGTGTTGAAGCACTGCACAAAAGAAGGAAGAGGTGTTCGACATTGAAGATTCAATGAACACTCTTCAAGATTGTAGTGTTGACTCTACTAGTCAATGAGTAACATTCAACAAGACACTACGATCAGGTCCAAGACGGCATGCATCAGAATCATAGAGTTCAGTCATCCGAAGATAGAAGCATTGGCAACGGTTCAATTTAAAGGTTGGTATTCGGACAAGAGCTTATTGAGAGCATCGATACAAAAGGACAACCTCTGATCAAGAAATCAGAAGGGTGAAATAAAGTCATCGACCTGCTCGAGACATCAAAGTAACATCACTGATGAGGTAGGTGAAACAATAGACTGCAATGTCAGAAAGTCAGAAAAGGGTATGTCATGTCACATCTGCAGTCTGGACTAAACAACTCGAGATCTGCGAAGCATTTCAAAGAGCTTTCAACGGCTACTTTCCAACGGGAAGATTGGGAAGGAGTATGAATCTGCTAAAGCTTCAAAGATCAAAGGTTGCCGGAGTTGCTAATTTTGGAGAGATGGTGGACTGATCTAACCAACAGAAATAGTGAGTGACCAATGAAGGTCTGAAGGCTCACTCTACGATCCACCAAGAACACTTAGAGACAATAAAAGAAAGAAGTAGAAGTGAGAGTTCTACTACAAGAAGAGTGTTTTGAACTGCCGAGAGAAAGAAGAGGATCAATGTTATCTTGATGTCCATCATGGGAAGACTCTAAGTGCCAGAGAGAAGAACCTACAGTCATCTTAGCAAGTCCATCATGAGAAGGAATCAAGTATCAAGAAAGAAGATCACCAACGCCATCATGGTGGCAAACATGGGAAAGTTTCTAAGTACCTAGCAAAAGAGCTTACAGTCATCTTCGAAACCCATCATGTGCAGCCATCAAGTATCAAGAGGAATGATCTTCAAGGCAGTTCATCAAGGGATCATCAGAAGTGGTTGAGTAACTGAAGAAGCTGAGCATCATCCAACACTCAACTGCACTTCAAGGATGATCATGCCAAGCTGCTAAGTATAGAAGATGTTCAGAGCATAAAGACATCTTAGCAGCTGAGCACCAACTCCAATAAACAAACAACTCAACAACAAGAAGCCAAGGCTTGAGGGGTCCTTATCCGGAGGGGCTAAATGAAGTTCCAAGCCTGCTAGGTTTGAAGAGTTCCTAGGGAACTAGAGAAGTCTCAAGCCTGCTGGCCTTGAAGGAATCTTAGTGATTCAGGGTGCTGCCCTTCCTTAGTGGAAATCCTGCTAGTTGAAAGTAGAAGAGTGGATTAGGAGCTTGAGTCTTTGAACCACTTCAAACACCACGTGTCTTTTAATTTATGTCATTTACATTATGTACTTTAAGTACTATAACTGATATGTATGTTTGAACTGCTTACAACCGAACTAACTCTAATAATAATGTATGTATGATTACGAATATATTAATGAAAGGGATCTTTTACTTATTCCGATGTGCTTGAAAAGATTCTTATGTTTGTCATATGCTAATTCATTAGCAATACAAAATAAACGAGAAAAGTATTTGAAATTAAAAGGATCTATTCAATCCCCCCCCCCCTTCTAGATCTATATTGTGCCTACTGGGAACTAACAATGAGTATCAAAGCTGGTTCTCATGCTATTCAAAAGCTAATCACTTTGAGTCTAATCCTAGGCACAAATATTGTTCTAAACTTAGTTTAGTAGTAAGTCACTTGTTATATGCAGATGAGCTCACACGTTAAAAATATTGTGTATAGGTAAATGTGTATATACCCCTGAAGCTGCTCAGATTGGTCCATGTTCTTGATTGCAATATCAACAAGACCAATCCTTGTCTACAGTCAATCTTGTAGTCTGAAGACCAGGCGAGAAATCTCAAGAGTCAAACATCCACTAGCTAGAAAGATGAAAATTCCATACATGCTAAGAAATGTTTATCCAGAGAAGAAAGAAGAACTTCTCAAACAATTGTCTGGCCAACCAGCAGCTGGATGTAAACCCTGTGAACTCAAGGATGTCAAAGAACTAAAGATGTTGAGATTCTCTTAGCTTGCATCTTCAAGACCACGACTGATTGATTGAAGATCAACTTGAGCAACAAGTTGTCAGGAGCAAATGAGAAACTATGCACATCAATGCCTAACCTCAGTATATCTAAGATAAATGACTATTAAGAAACTGACAGTAAAAAGGTACGGTTCATCACTAATATAAATATGTACATCATGATTACACCTCCTTATGAACTATAACAATATTCTTTCAAGGAATAATAATTTACCTAAAAAGGTGAAGAGAGAAAGTACACTGAGGGTGGAAACTCAAATGCTTACAAACTTTCTCTCTATCCAAGTTTTAGGTTGAAGATGACATCTTGAAAGAAATCTGAAATGGGTCATAAGAGCATCACATGTTAAATTAATTTTATGTGAAGTAATCTTTGCTGATGGGTTAGTATGTATGTACAAACCTATGTTCTAAGTGTTTAATAACATACATAGTATAATCAGTTCTACAAGAGTATCTTGAAGATTCATAGAAACTAATCACCTCCATGAATCAACCAGAGACAAATAAATCATAGAGTTGATTCTCACTCTATGAACATTTAAATCCTGTGAGCATAACCAAGCAAATGATGAAACCATCAAAGAAAAAGAGTGTTTTATTAAAATAGCAAATATTACACACACTCACCATCATGCATCTCAAAATGTATTATCTAAATTAGTTACATGCATGAATATGACTGTTGGTGATCAATATGATGATTATCCAAATATATGAAGAACATGGGTTTAGAAAACTAACTTAGCAGGACCCATTTAACCATTGTACCAAAAATTGAAATTTATAACCTGCAGGTACTTGGTCTATCTGGCCACACTAAGGAATGCTAAAGCAGAAGACTTCAGTCAAGAAGATTCAACTAGCAGAAGGCTTAGGACTGTTCAAAAATAATTCTGATTAAACTCCTATATGTCAAAGCCTGTTCTCGAAGACCTGCTAAGCTAATCTAAATGAAGCTCACATGGCTGCTGATCTTTATATGAAAGCAGGCTATTCAACCAAAGATGAAAAAGGGTCTTAGATGCTCAAGCATGCAAAGCTTGTCCTCAAGGAAGCTCACCAGAGGATCATCGAGCATCAAACATGAGGAACTCATTATGGGAGTAGAACTCAGCAAGCACAAACTGACAAGGAAGACTACGTTCGTAGTGTTGTCAAAGGATCGTAGAATGATCAACCCTGAAAATGTCCATTTCTACGATACAAGAAGATTTAATGATTTCAGCCAGAATGAGATATGCATGGCTTCCTTCTGCTACACATGAAGAAGAACTTATGTCTCTCTGAGAAGACAATATCAATTATGGGGGAGCAGTAATCTGATAACAGTACAGAAGCTCTAAAACATCAGAGATGTACTATGAAACAGTGTACCAGCTACAGAGTCCCAAAACTTTGTGGCTGATGAACCAAATGAAGATCCATAGTCAGTAGGAACGTCTCAAAATGTACTACTGATAACCTTTTAGCCACCCAACTCAAAGTCGTGGAGTGCCTACGATCAAACATCTGATCGTAGTGTAAGAGCAGGAGGACACCACGATTATAGCAAATGCAATTGTCTAAAGTTGGTGGAGGACCTCACCACCAGAAAAGGTCAAATGAAATATCGGTACAAATCACTTCCAAAGTACTTCATCTGGAAAACGCCTCAGGGACAAACCTGACCCTTAGCTCACTCTAAGAGGTTGGCCCTTCCTGAGCTACCTTAACCTAGAAGGATTGCTTAGTCAAGTTCATCTCAAGGACCAAGGCAGTCAATGATCGTAGAGTAAAGGTAGATGCAAACTTAACGATCGTGGAGCAACCTTAGCGATCGTAGAAGCAGACTCGACGATCATAGTTTTACGAGAGGTTACTCTAACTCATGAGGAGTTTGAAAGAACGGGACAATTGCTCAACCATTCAAATTATGATGAGATAGGTTCGAATACAATTTGGAAAGATATCATGCAAATGCATCTCAGAACTTAAGTGCCCAAGATAGCTTGGGGTACATCAGTGGTTGAGCCATGCAGTTTCAAAATGAGGAGTAATGTCAAAACCATCTACTATAGCATCTCTCAAAAGATGATCGTTGAGTCAACAAAGGAAAACGTAGAGTCCACATCTGCCTTACCATGCTACTCTACGAACCAAAAAGGTCAACGGTAAATCCACGTCAGTAATGCTTATTCTCTTAAAAGGAATATAAAACCAAAAAGGTTATGGGGAGTTACAGCTCATTACTGGACATCGTGCAACCAATGGCTAGTTGACACATCACAGCTTATGCAGAGTCAGAGGGAACTACCATAAAGACAAATTCAAAATCTGCAAACAGCTATTAGAAAATATCGAAACTCTTTCTCCCTCCCATTTTCAGACCTTATAATCCTCTTCGAAGCCAAAATTAATTAAACCTCCAGAGCCCAAATCACAATAAGCTATTTCTTATAAATCTTTCTGAATCAAATACCCATATTCCTCAAACCATTCAAATAGAAGATTGGCGAGTAATCACTGGCATTCAGCTTCGAACCAAGTCGTTTGAGAAATCTGAAAAGAAGTTCAGAGACATTCTTAAACTTGTGAAGAAAGCTGGATTCTCAGAATGTCTTGAGGCAAGCACTCGAGTGTATACTGAACTGGTTAAGGAGTTCTACTCAAATGCTTCCATAAATGCCGGAACCCTTTCAACCAAAGTTAAAGGTCAGTCTCTAAAGCTAAAATCATCCGATATCAATCTATGCTTAGGTTTTCCTGACATAGGACTGAAAAACCTTGATAAGATCGACACTGAGCAAGCAAAGGAGATTATGGGGTACCAAAGAAACCCTAGTCTGAAGGACATGAAGAAGAAGGAGTTTCCTGAGAAATTCGAGTTCCTTGATGAGATAGTGGGAAAATGTATCCTATGCAAGGATACTGCACATGACACTATGCTTGATCAGCAGTTGAAGATTATGTCTGCAATAGTTTTGAAGAAGCGAATCAACTTTGGAGCTATCTTGTTCGATCAGATCTCCAAATGGGTAGAAAAGGATGAGATAAAGAAGTCAACAGCTAGACTCCTAACTAAGGTCTTTCATGGAAAACTGCTGAGTATTGTGATAAAGAAGAAACTGGGAGGCAAAATCATGGATGATGAAGGAGAGCCTCTAAATGTTCACAAAGTAATGTCTCCTCAGCTGTTCGTAAACTGGAAGAAGAACCCAAAAGAAAATAGGAGGCTAACAACAACTGGGAGCAGAAACAAGGTCTCTATGAAGAAGAGGAAGGCGAAAGAGATGGAGAGTTCTGAATCTGTTGACTCTGTACTAGCAGCAACCACACCAGTAAGGAAGAAAACTGAGGCCCTACCAAGAAGTCTCTCCACCGGAGAAAAAGGATGAAGGAGAAAAAGTCCTGACTGCAAAAACCACTAAGAGAAGAAGAAACATACTACTTCAAGGGCCATTAAGAAAGAAAGCCCAGGTGGTAAGCATACCAGTACAAGTTCCCCAAGAAAGTCCATCTAACGAAGAAGAGGACAAAGAGTCAGAAGAAGAGAAGGAAACTGAAAGTCTTAAGTCTGAGTCCCCAAAGAACAAATCCAACAATGAAGGTGAAGCTGGATTCATGGAAGAAAATGCAGATAAATAATATGCAAGCCCTATGGCTAACTCTCAGAGTATTCACTCTGATGATGAAGAAAAGCTATAAGATAACCCAACTGCATCTCCAAATACAAATGCTCCAACTAGCCCAGACGATGGGACAAATGATGTTGATTCGAAAGAAGAAGGACCTGCCCCTGCCAATGCTGAACGTCAAGAAAGTGTCTGATGATTCAAAGACCTCAGAGTCTAAAGAGGAAGAAGAGTCTGACTCTCCTATAGCTGAACCTGTGACAACCCGAAAATTAGGTTTGTCTAGAAATTAAGTTTAAAGAATTAGTTATTAATAAAATAAATTTTTATTAATACTATTTTGTGCTATGTGTTTATTAATTGTTCTATAACATAGGATGATTATAAGTCGGGAGAATTTTGGCTACGAGCTAGACTGAACGAGTAAGAATTTTTAAGACGAAAATGAAAGTTTTTCGGGAACAAAAATATTTTCGGGGAAAAAGACGAAATAGGCGCTATTCATCCATTTCTGCTCGGAGATTTATTTTGAAATTCTGAGAAATTAATGATTACGTATAATTTTGAGACATGATGGAATATTCAATAATATTTTAGTTATGGCAAAAATGAAGTTTTCGCCTGCGGACTCAAAACCTAAGGGTTAGGAAAAGTGAGTTTCGAGAATTTAATGATCACGTATAATAATTAGGGTTATTATGCGTGAGAGATACGAGTATAATACTAGTTATTATACGAGTATAGTACGAAGATTAGTACAACGTATAATACGAATATCGTACGAACAATATACGAAGAGATTACGAGAATACGATAATACGAGAATGGAATGCGTAGAATACGATTAGTCTTAATGGACTTTGAGTTCATGGACTTTGTAGAATCCAATTGGACTTGGATTATGTTAAGGCCAACGCTTTGTGAAATCAAGCCCAAGATAGGCCCAATACGAATTAGGGTTAAGGCCCAAACCAAGAAAAGAAATCGTGGATCGAACTGATGGGTAAACGGATGGGTAAGAACCATTGGGGGAGCCCATGGGATGACCCATGGGCATGTGGGCCGGCCACTTGGCCACTAAGTAAGGGTGGAGGCCAAGTTTACTTGGTGGCTAAGTGTTGGAGGAGGTGGGAATAGTAAGGAGGTAGGGGCGAAATGACCAAATTGCCCTAAGCTTTGGTTTTCTATAAATAGGAAGCTAGATTTCATTTTTTTAGGATTTTGAAAATCCTATAACTTGAGAGAGAGAGAGATAGAGAGAGATCTCGGATGAAGAGGGAAAAGGAAGCTTTGAGCTTGAATGCTCGGATCAAAAGTGATCATGAAATAGAAAAGCTTGTAAATCGCCGACTTTGTATAATGGAAGAAGATTAAAGGAGAACGGTAATCCGAACCCTAGTTCTTCTAATATTTTTCTTTAAGTTTCTATGCTTAAAACATAGCTTAATGAGAATAGGAAGACTATATTGTTAGAAATGATTTCATATGGTTGAAATCATGAGAAAACAAGAAATAAGGAATTAGAAATTTAGTTTATAAATTTCTTAAGGAAGTATAAGATTCGTGAGGATTTTGAGCGATCCGAATGAATATTATTAACGAGTAGGTGAAATAAGTAAGGAATGGTGTTCTATAACATCAAATTCCAATAAAAAGTTGAATCGTAATCCAAAATATTGATTAAAATGAAGAACGAACGAAGAACACGAAGAACGTTGTTGATGGACAAATTTAAAACCATCGTAGTGTAATTGTTGTTGATGGACGAGTTTAAAACCATCACGTATAAGTTAGTTGCATATTGCTTGGTTAGGAACGGTAGAAACATTCATGAAGAATAGATTAAAACGTAGCTATAACGAAGTTATGGCAAAATTTCGTAAAAGACAAACGAAAATTAGAAAGTTAGTAAATGAACCCGAACGTATAGGGTTTCATAAGAATGTAAGCGCTAGATTACATAACCGATATCTGGGGATCGTAGTCGCGAGGAACGAATGTGAGGGATTACTATGATTGCGACTCCTTAGACGTTGAGTGATGAAGGTAATGAATAAGATTCTGATGTTATGTCATGGTAAGGAGAGATAAGTGTAAAGCGTATAGACGCTGTGTACACAACGTAGTTGCGATGAACGGTCGGTTTGAGCATACAACGAACGGTATGGCTTCGACATTAAGAAAGAATAATGAACATGGGGTTCATGGGTTAAATAACGATTGAATGAAATTGAAACCTTGAGTAAAGGTTGAATGAGAGATTAAGAGACGAGCAACATGAACGTTGGATACGTAAACGATCCTCATGAATAGTATTTGAGTCGAACGAACGTTCTAAGTGTACAATGATTGTATGACTTAAACATTGATGAATGTAGTAAGTAAGATATGATTTATCGTAAAAAGCCATAGCGAACGGTAAATAAAAGTAATGAAAGTCTGAGGGTGAGTCGAATAGAGAATGTTAGAATGAAAGGTAAGAGTTAAACACTTTAGCCGATGTGAGGGTTGAGTGTACGTGATTATTAAACGGGCAGAACCTACACTCCGTGTATGGTTTGACCTTAAGGTAATGAAGACTAAGATTTAACCGTGAACGGTGAAGAAACTAAATTAAAGACAATAACGTATAACGTTAAGAAGCCGAGTTAATAAGTATAACTTGGATGACGTTCCGAGTCGAGTGAACCGGACGTTGTAGGATATGAATAAGTTAATATAAAATGGTTTAACGCTATGACCTCATAATATTGACGTTGAAGGATCGTTCCGAGTATACAAAAAACTGTATGACTTAGACTATAAGGAATGAATCCTGAGGTATGGCATTTAGTTGCCAGAAAGCCGTAAGGAATAAGGAATTTACTTAACGAACATTATAGTTTAATGGTTCGGATAAGTTAAGAGAAGTTAGGTTGTGGTACAATTGTAACCTTTGATGGTTGACATATGGGAGCTGGGCTAAACAATTCCTTCAGAGAGCGAAGGTATATACGAAACTGAAAATCGATCTAACTCACTATGTGGGCAGTGTAGATGAGACGGAAACTTGTTTGTTGGTTGTTTGTGGGAAACCACTTAGAGTATCATATGGACTACTAGCAGAGAAGCGATGTGTGCTGAGTCCTATAAGAGTTAAGAAGAAGATAAGAATGTAAATCATCAAATATGATGAACGGGTTGAGTAAGACATCTCCGTATGTCATGAAGCCGTGAATCGGTAATGAAAGTTAGTCGCGTAAACTTATATTGCAAGAGCGCGAACTTGAAGAAGTAAAAGTTAAGTAGACCAATGCGTAAGTCAAGTATATGACTAATTGGTGCACGTGTTATTTCCTTATGTGCTACATAGGAATTGGAATGAGCAGTTCAACGTAAGTTGTAGCTGTACGTAATGCAAGTTTCCTAACTTCATTCATACTACATGAATGCTAGTTTCTTAAACTTCTCAGATGTTGAACTTGAGAAGTTCTGTATGTGTGTGAATGTGTGATATTTGTACAAGGTGGTAGAACGTATGAGCCTTTGTGCCACAATGTGAGCACTTCGGTGTTTCTATGAGATGAACTGTTCTGTGATAGAGCTGTTCAATATGAGTATGTTCGGTTTATACGTGAACCGTTATTGTTAAGTCTGTGCTAATGATTCTAGCCAGATGGGATGTGTATGAAAAAGGTAGAAGAATGAAAGTATTTCAAAGTGAAAGTAAAATGATGTTTTAAGATGATAGGAATCGAGACTATTCATATTATTCAAGCTGCTTCATAACCTTTGTTCGATTATAGAAGTTCTAAAGAAATATTTGAATTCTGAACTTGTTTGTTCAAACTGTGATGACTTGCTGGGCAATTGAATGCTACACTTGCTTTAAATAAAAATATTTTCAGTGAACGATGTTATAAAGAACTTATGGATCCCGTAAAGATCAAGCTGATCGGTATCCAGACGAAGTGCTATTCAGTATGTGAATGTGCGTGAAAATTAAGTGAAAACTTGTAATGTAGAATAGTTTAATTTAACTATAGATTAGTTTAATGAACTGTTATGTATCCTTGGTGTCGGATAAAAATCACTGTTGTACGATGTAAAGAATAATGTATTTATCATTATTTGTAATGAAAGAGGTTATAAGGTTTCGAGAACCTGGGATTTGAGAATGTATGTCATTATATTGAGTATATAATGACGTATGTATGGAAGAAGATGGAATCGTGACAAACAAAATTCGGAAGTGAAGATAGACCGGATTTCGGGACGTTACAGAACCCCCAAGGAGAAGGAAGAGCTACAGATTACTTGCTCAATTTGCCTCCAAGAAGAGAAATGATCACTCTAATGCAATCATTGAATTAAGCGATGATAAATCTGAATCATAGGAAGATGCTACTGAAGAAAGCTCTAGTAATGAATTTTAGCAAGAAGAATTCACTGATGAATCTGATAAATGGAGTCAGCAAGATTCAAGTTCAAGAAGAGAAGAACTGGAGAAAGATTCTGATTCTGCACATCAAGAATCAGAGGGATTAGAAGACCTTCATGTCATTTCTCTAGCCAGGATTAACAAAAAGATAGCAGAGGAAGTCTTGAATGAATCACCAGAAGTACTTCCAGAAATTCCAAACCTAGAGCTGGTGGCTCAGAACTTCCCAGGGATGAAGAGTCATACAACAATGATGATCAAAGACCAGCCCCATTACAAAGTCTACAGACATGCTGGAAATCATTATATTCCCTATAATCGTAGAGTGGACTCTGAAGGCAGAAGGATTATGGCCAAGGAGATAATCATATAGTCTATTCACTCTACCAATGATGGTGTTCAAGTCCAAAATGAGGAGCCTCCGTTTGCCCAAGCACATCTATCTGACATTCCTTCATCCTCTAATCACGATTGGTACTTAACGATTTTTCAGATTCTTACTGCTTTTGAAAATCTATCAAATGATGAAAATTGTAGAGTCCAATCTGGTGTTCAACAAGAGGCTGCCCAACCAAATGACCAAATTCCTATGGAGCAGGAACTATTGAAGAATTCTGATGAGCTGATCAAGAAGATATCTTAAATCACTAAAGAGTCAAAGAGGTTGACAACAACAAAAGATAACTCAGTTCATGACAGACTACAAGCCACCATGGCTGATGTATCTCTCAAAATCAAAGAGAGAGGTCACATCTATCTAAAAGCCATAAATGATTAGAAGGCAGAAGTTCTATGAGCACAGAAGACAAATGAAGAATAACTCTAAATCCTCTCTGACAAGATTGACAACATGAATCAATCTTTCTCCGTGCAACTTGAGCTGAGCCAATAAGAACTCAAGTTTGAAGTTCCTAACTCCTCTTATCTAATGGAGTAGCTTATGTCCAACATGGAACAACTCTCCCAAGTGATTAATGACAAAAAGAGGGATAAAAAGAGGCATAGAAAGAGGCAGAGTAAGAGGCACTCTAGAAAGGGCAGGGAGAGCAGAAGAAAAGAAAAGAAGAAGATAGCACAATAAGAAGCTGAGGGGGAGCCAAAGGATGATGATCCTAAGGATGAGGGGGAGCCAGAAGAAGAGGAACATACATCTATAGAGGAGCAGAAAAAAGAAATGAAGTCAACAACCCAGGGGGAGCAGGAGCAATGAGATCAAACAGATGAATAACTGATCAACAAACATCTTGGAAGCATACATGGAACCAAAGAGGTACATCTCTAACTAGTTAGGTATGTTCTGGATCCAAGATGTAAAATGCCATAGTGTATTAAATTTCATATTCTTATAAATGACATTTATGACTATCTATTTTAGAAATACAGTTACTCACTGTATATAAGATTCATTCATATCATGTATACGCACTTATTGTTTTTGTCATAATCAAATACGGGGAGATTGTCAGGAATAAGTATGTGAATGATATTCCTATTTGCATATGATTTGATTATGATATATATATATATATATATATATATATATATATATATATGAATGAATATGCAAGTATGCTTGCATTAAGAAAAGTTTTAAAGTCCTTTGATAGATAATAGAAACATACGTATAAGGACTTAGAATGAATTGATCCAATGTGTTAGGTTAATCCTACATAAGCAAAACAGCTTTGTAAAGTCCTTAAAAAGAAATGATGTACAAGGACTATAAATATAGAAAGATCAAGCATGTTAGGTTGATCTTATGATGTAATAGATAGGCTTGTCTAATCGTTGAGCACTGCACCAGAAATCGTAGTCTGCCAGGAGAGTCAAGGAAAACTCGAGAGCTATCGAGGTAGAATCATAGTCTGCAAGATAGTAGATCTCAGAGTCGTAGACTTTCAGGAAAGACGAGAAAGAATTGTAGTGTGTCGAGGAGAGCTTCCTCAGGGACGTAGTCTGCTGAGAAAGTCATGTTCAGAATCGTAGAGACAACCTACTTACGAGCCGACCGAGCATCTGCCGAAGCCAAGTCAAGAATCGTAGACTACACCCGGAGTCATAGAGTCTACTGATTTCGAAGCCAAATCAGGATCGTAGACTACACTCGAAGTCGTAGAATCTACTGATCATATCTGAGGTAGATATCGTAGTCGAGCAAGATCAGATGAAGACAACGAGCACAAGGGTATAAATCTGTCAAGATATGATCTCGGAGTCGTAGTGTCTACACAGTCGAAGCTAAATCGTAGAGTGCAGAACTAAGACTTCAACAGAAGTGCTCACAATGCCAAGGTAGAATCGTAGAGCATATACGATTCTCAACAAATGAGAACTCCCATAATATCCAAAGGAATGAAGCCTCTAGTCTAAGCTGTAATGTTACATCCAACCTGAAGGAAACTAGAGATCACTCAATGAATGGCATGCAAGCTAATTATAGATCTGAGCACCAACCCAATCAGCAGTCAGAGTAAGTTGGGAAGACATTCAAGATGAAGTCTTTCACAAGTTGATCAGAAGAAGACTTCAGTAACTGACTAAGGAAAGTCAGTAAGTGCAGTAGTTGTCAAGAAGATAGAAATGACAATCTTGGAAGTAACCAGGATCGTAGTGCTTGCCACACAAAGAAGGAACTAATGGAGTATACCCAGAGATACTGGTCAGCCTCTGAAGAACAAGGCTAAAGTGATTAAGCTTTGGGTAAGTCCATTGACGATAAGTGAACGAGAGATCACAAGGAGAAAGTGAGCTAGACACGCCACAAATTTGAAGTGTCTTGCTATTCAGAAGGGACCAGAGAAAGGAGTCAAGCCATCAGTATCTGAGAATAGTTGAGGCAAATAGAAGTGTTGAAGAACTGCACAAAAGAAGGAAGAGGTGTTCTACATTGAATATTTAATGAACACTCTTCAGGATTGTATTGTTGACTCTACCAGTTAATGAGCAACATTCAACAAGACATTACGATCAGGTCCAAGATGGCATGCATTAGAATCATAGAGTTCGGTCATCCGAAGATTGAAGATTTGGCAATGGTTCAATTTGAAGGTTGGTGTTCGGACAAGAGCTTATTGAGAGCATCGATACAAAAGGATAACCTCTGATCAAGAAATAAAAAGGGTGAAATAAAGTCGTCGACCTGCCCGAGACAACAAAGTAACATCTTTGACGGGGTAGGTGAAATAGTAGACTGCATTGTTAGAAAGTCAGAAAAGGGGATGTCATGTCATATCTGCAGTCTGCACCAAACAACTAGAGATATGCGAAGCATTTTAAAGAGCTTTCAACGGCTACTTTCCAACGGGAAGATTGGAAAGGAGTATAATCTTCTAGAGCTTCAGAGATCAAAGGTTGCTAGAGTTGCTGATTTTGGAGAGATGGTGGACTGATATAACCAACATAAATAGTGAGTGACCAATGACGGTCTGAAGGCTCACTCTACGATCCACCAAGAACATTTAGAGAAAGAAAAAGAAAGAAGTAGAAGTGAGAGTTTTACAATGTAGAAATGAGAGTTCTACTATAAAAAGAGTGTTCTGAACTGCCGAGAGAAAGAAGAGCATCAATGTCATCTTGATGTCCATCATGGGAAGACTCTAAGTACCAGAGAGAAGCGCCTACAGTCATCTTAGCAAGTCCATCACGAGAAGGCATCAAGTATCAAGAACGAAGATCACCAACGCCATCATGGTGGTAAGCATGAGAAAGTTTCTACGTACCTATCAGAAGAGCTTACAGTCATCTTAGAAACCTATCATGTGCAGCCATCAAGTATTATGAGGAATGATCTTCAAGGCAGTTCATCAAGGGATCATCAGAAGTGGTTGAGTAACTGAAGAAGCTGAGCATCATGCAACACTCAACTACACTTCAAGGATGATCATGCCAAGCTGCTAAGTACAAAAGATGTTCAGAATATAAAGATATCTTAGCAGCTCAGCACCAACTCTAACAAATAAATAACTCAACAATAAGAAGTCAGGGCCTGAGGGGTCCTTATCCGGAGGGACTAAATAAAGTTCCAAGCCTGCTGGGGTTTAAAAAGTTCTTAGGGAACCAGAGAAGTTCCAAGGCTGCTGGCCTTGAAGAGTTCTTAGTGAACTGAAGTCCCAAGGCTGTTGGCCTTGAAGGAATCTTAGTGATTCAGGGTGCTGCCCTTCTTTAGTGGAAATCCTGCTAGTTAAAAGCAGAAGAGTGGATTAGGAGCTTGAGTCTCTGAACCACTTAAAACCCCACGTGTCTTTTACTTTATGTCATTTACATTATGTACTTTAACTGCTATGTATATTTGAACTGCTTACAACCGAACTAACTCTAAGAACAATGTATGTATGATTACGAATATATCAATGAAGGGGATCTTTTACTTATTCCGCTGTGCTTGAAAAGATTCTTATGTTTGTCATATGCTAATTCATTAGCAATACAAAATAAATGAGAAAAGTATTTGAAATTAAAAGGATCTATTCAACCCCCTCCCCTTATAGATCTATATTATATCTACTGGGAACTAACACAATCCTCTGCTGATATAATTGACCATGAAAGATAGATGTGGCTCTCCTCTCATCTATCAGAGATAACTGGTGATACCGGTCTTGCAACCATTGGTCTTCGTCCATTTGAGCATCTATCAATACTCTTAATGACTCCATTTCTACTTCTATGGGGAGTACTGCTTCCATGCCATAGACCAATGAGAAAGGGGTAGCCCAATAGAAGTGCGCATTGACGTTCTATAGGCTAGCAAAGTCTGAGGCAATGAGTCAGGCCATCCTTTGTGATTGGCGGACATCTTTTGCATGATCTTTTTGATGTTCTTATTGGCTGCTTTAACAACACCATTCATCTTGAGACAATAAATGATGGAGTTAAGATGTTTGATGTGGAATTTGATGTATAACTCATCCATCATCTAGTTTTTTATATTCTTGGTATTATCCGATACGATCAGCTCTGGTTGTCCATATCTATACATGATATTATTTCTGATGAAACCAATGATTACCTCTTTGGTGACTTTGGGAAAAGAGGCCGCTTTTACCCATTTGGTGAAGTAATCGATCATGGTGAAGATAAACCGATGACCATTGATGGCTTTAGATTCTATTCGCCCAATCACGCCCATTCCCTACATTGAAAAGGGCCATGGTGAACTCATATTGTGTAGTTCATTTAGAGGAGCGTGGATAAAATTTTCAAGAATTTGGCATTAATAGCATCTCCTGATATTATCGTCACAGTCGGCTTTGAGAGAAATCAAATAATGTCCCGTTCTTAATTTCTTCTTGGCAAGTAAAGGACCGCTCATGTGTGGACCACATACTCCACCATGGACTTCATCCATGAGTCTTTAGGCTTGGTCTTTGTCTAGGCATCTTAAAAGGCCTATTCCCACATCCCTTTTGTAAAGTATGTCTCCACTCAGTAGAATTTCATGGCCATTTTACGGATCCGCTTTCTTTCATCTTGATTTACCCTAGCGAGCATACATCCATCTCGAAGATATTCTTTGGTGTCATGATACCAGGGCTATTTGATGGGAGACAGTTTATCTGATACTTTTCCAATGTAATTTCTATAGGCTGGTGCCTTCTAGCTTGCAAATATGATATCTAGGATTCCTTCTCTTTCAGATATGTTGATCAAGGAAGCCAGGGTTTCCAGTGCATCTGCAAAATCATTCATGTTCTGAGGGATGTAGATGAAGGATATTTCTTCAAATTTCATAGCCATCTTGATAACTTGTCAATGGTAAGGCAGTAAATGCAATTCTTTGGTATGATATGCCCTAGGCATTTGCTTGATGACCAACTCGAAATCCCCAAAGACAGCTAACCGTTTGACATCCATGGATTGGGTCAGTTTCAATCCCATTATATAGCCTTTTATACTCATTTTTGTTATTAGAGTTGACAAGCTGTAATTTGATAGCCACGGGATACTGTTCTCCCAAAATAGATACCAGAACTGCCCCTGCTCCAGCACCTTCCATGTTTACGGCTCCATCAAAATATAATTTCCAAGATCAGACTGTATTTTCCTGATGGATTTGTTGAATTATCATTATTCCTTCATTAGGGAAATACGTTTCTAAGGGTTCGAAATCCCCTAATGGTGCTTCGGCCAATTGATCCGCAATTCCTTGACATTTGATGGACTTTTGAGTCACGTAGATGATGATGAATTGTTGGAGGATCAACTGCCATTTTGACAATCAGTAATTCAACATGGGTTTGTTGAATAAGTATTTTAGAAAATTTATGCGAGATATGAGATAGGTTGTGGGTCCATGAAGATAATGTCATAATCTCATGGCGGCCCATGCTAATGCACAACAGGTCTTTTCAATCAAAATATACTTCTGGTCGCTGTTACTGAATCTTTTACCGAGGTAATAGATAGCTCTTTCTTTGCCTCTATCATCTTTTTGTCCCAGCATGCAGCCCATAGCATTGTCATTGACTGAAAGGTACATAAACATGGGAACATTGTCCCTTAGAGGTACCAAGACAGGACCTTTGACCAATTACTTTTTGATGGAAAGGAATGCTTTTTAACACTCTTCATTCCACTTCATGGAGGAATTTTTCCTTAACAACTTAAAGATGGGCTCACATGTTGCTGGAGTGAAGAGATAAATTTGCTGATGAAATTGATTCTCCCCATAAATTCCCGTATTTCCTTTTCTATTCGGGGCACGGGAATCTCAGTGATTGACTCAATTTTGGTGGGATCCAATTCAATGCCTCTGTGTCTTACTAGAAATTGCAGTAACTTGCCTGACTTGACACCGAAGGCATACATGGCCAGATTCAGGTTCAAGTTGTATTTGCACAATCGGTTGAAAAGCTTTTTAAGATGGTCGATATGGACATCTTCTTTCTAGGATTTGATAATGATGTCATCGACATAGACCTATATCTCTTTGTGCATCAAATCATGGAAAAGGGCTATCATGGCTCGTTGATAGGTGGCACCGACATTGATAAGACCAAAAGATAAGCGTCTATGACAAAAGGTTCCCCAAGGAGTGATAAAAGATATTTTCTCCCTGTCTTCTTTAGCAACCATGATATGATGGTACCCAATGAAGTAGTCAAAAAAAGAATACATGTTATACTAAGTCGTGTTGTCTATTAGTATGTGGATAAAAGGTATTGGGAAATTGTCCTTTAGACAAGCTTTGTTCAAATCCCGATAATCCACACAGACTTGTACCTTCCCTCCGGGCAAAGGCACATGAACTATATTGGATAGCCACTCAGGGTAGGTTGATACCATGATGATGTCGGTTTTAAATTGTTTAAAAATTTCTTCTTTGAATTTTAGACTCCACTCAGGTTTCAATCTCCTAAGCTTCTACTTGACTGGCTTGAATCCTTCTTTAATGGGCAGTCGATGAATGATAATATTAGTAGACAAACCGATCATGTCCTCATGTGACCATGCAAACACATTCTGGAACTGGGTTAGTATAACAATCAGGTCTTTTCTTTAGCTTGGGGTAAGGTCATGCTTATCTGGATTTCTTTAGGGTTTTCTTAGGTTTTGATATTGACAGAGGTGGTTTGATCAAGGTTTGGTCTGGATTTATCTTCGACCTATTCTTTGATCTCCTCAGACACCTCATAGTTCTCTATCTCTTCTTGCTCAATCCCCATCAAGTAAAAGTCTAACTCTACATAAAAGTTGTAGTCATTGTGGAGATTTAGCATTTCATCAGCAAGGCTAGACAGATCCAACTTTAGAGTCCCTTTTCGGCAGATGCAAGGTGTGATGCTCTAATTACCTAGGGTCAAGTCTTTGTAAACAGCTATGATGAAGGGATAGTTGATGTCCTCCTCCTCTTTGATGATGACCATGACTGAATTCATACCAGGGTCAGTATTTTCCTTTGACCGGTTCTCCTTAGCCCTATTTATGCGAGGGGTCAGGATTTGATCTTCTAAATAGTCATCATCTGGGATATCCTCATTCATTCCCTTAGTATGTACCAAAAAGTATATATTTGATAACCGACTTTGCACTTCTTGTTTGAGTCTCTGATTCCTTTCATCGCTTTCTTTATCCGAAATTAGGACTTCTTTTCCACTGGCCGGCTTGGCCCTAGGAGTTAGCATACCAGCCACGGCAACAGGAATTTTACTCATAGGCTTTACAAATCATGCATCTGTAAGATTAGGTAGCAGAATGGTAGAGGAAGGAACCAGTTGATGTTTGTGTGGGTTCCGTTGATCTGATCCAAAGGAATAGCCTAATCTAGCCTTCCATGTCTTGCCAGGAATTTGAAATGGACTTTTTATTCCTTGCTAACTATTCCCTAACCCTTGTCCTGGCTGGAAACTCAAGGATATCATTTCCTGACTAGCCGACATTACTTCAGTGGAAGCTCTAGGCTTCAAAGTTGAGGCCCCTATAGGATGGTACCGAGTGTTGCTCACCTCAAGGGCTTGAAAACTGATAGGGCCAATTCCCTCATTGAGACTGATTAGAGGCATATCGCTTTGTACGCGGACATGATATTCTGGTTTGGCATTGACAGTTACTAGCTTACCGTTGATGATGTATTTGACCTGTTAATGAAGGGTAGATGGAACTGCTCCAGCCATATGGATCCATGGCCTATCTAACAACAAATTATATCATGTGGTGATGTTTAGCACTTGAAAGGATATGTAAAAGGTATGTGGACCGATCTCCACTTGCAGTTCAATTTCTCTTACAACATTTCATCGAGATCCATCAAAGGCTCTTATGACTATGTGGCTGCTTCGGATTCGATTGGGATTGATATTCTTTCTTTCCAACGTATCATAAGGACAGATGTTCAAGAAAGATCCTCCATCTATCAACACACCTCCGACCACATATCCTAAAGTCATCACTATTATGTGCAATGACCCATCCCTTCGGGTGACATGTTGTCATCAGTGAAAGATATCACATTGTTGTTGAAAATGTGATCTACCAAATGATGAAACTTTTTACTTTCCACCATCTTTGGTAGGTGAGCTTCTTCTAGTACTTTCACTAAGACCTTGCGATGATCTTCAGAGGACAATACTAATTCCAGAATGGATATTTGTCGGGGTGCTTCTTTCAATCGTTGTACCACTTTGGCTTCATTATGCCCCATCTTGAGGAGGAATTCTTCAACTTTCTCCTCAGGTACTTTTCCCTTGGATTTGATGACTGGCTTCATTACTCACTGAGGTAGATACAACGGGTTTTTCTTTAATATAGCAGTAATTTGATAGCATGTGGAGATAGAAGTGATCATCATAGAAGGAAGTAGCATGAACTCATTAAGTACGGGTGTAATCAGAGGTGATTAGATAAAGGTTAAAATGAAAATCTATTTCGGTGAATTGTGATTTCGGGGATAGAATCCTTATATGGGTGGGGAGAATGTGACAACCTAAAAATTAGAGGATCATGTGTAAGACCCCAACTTTTTTTAAATGAAATTGAATTTCCTCTATTTATTATTTTGAAATAGTAAGGGTTGATTTGATTAATGTGGTAAGTTATGGGTAAAATGTGCAAATATTTTAAATAAGCAAGTGGTTATAAAATATTCATTGTTGTCAGGGAATATTCGTTTGGTCGTAGAATATTCTTGTTGTCGGGGAATATTCGTACGACGGCGCAGCCTTTTGTGGGCCCCAAACAGAAAACGATTGGATGAAGAAAACGATAAGTATGAGTTTTTTATAAATAACAGCGTAGTTGTTACCGTTAACACTGTTGGAATACTCGGTGGTTAAAACACAGTAATACGCATTGTTTCACAGTAGCACACGGTATTGCACCAATTATTGATTCTTACGTAAGAAGACAGTACTCAATAATTGTTACAATAATTACTATTCAATATTTTGTTTTATTGATTCAATAATTGCTACGTTGATATTTTATATTATTGTTGTTTCAACAATTGTCACTACACATTATTTCCTATTATCAGATTAATAACTTATATTATTTTAATAATATTACTAGATAACATTATTGGTAATATCTAGAAAGTTCTGTCTAAGGAGAGGTTTGGTCGCCTAATTGCGCGCCAGTAAGGAGAAATCCTTATTGGAAAGCCCCCTCTTTCTTGGGAACAGTCTGGTTGTCAGTATTGTGATTCTGTAATATTATTTATGAATAGTTAATTATTGATTTATGTAATAAGGAAAATATTTATTTATCTGGATATAAATGGAAGAATTTTTAGAAAAGTGATAATTGTTGAAAATGGATATTTTATCTTTTATGATAAAATAATTCATTTAAATATATTATTATATTTTAATAATATAATAATGATGATATTTTTAAGATGAATGCGTGATATATGAATAAATGAGGAGGAAGAGTATTTTTGTTACAATAAATGATAAAAACATGTTAAACATGTCGGTGGGCCCAATTTTTGATTGAACTTTGATTATAGCATATAAAATCGTCCGTATATGGATTTCGGTCAATTTCTGTTTGGAATTTGGAAAAATATAAACTTACAAAGTTGTAGAGAATTGAATTTCCTATGGAATGGACATAAGATTCGAATTTTTTCGGATAAAAGGGCTATTTTTTATGAATTATTAAAGTTCCAAAATAATTGATTTTTGAAGTTTTAATTATTTTTTTATGAAAAACGTTTTTGTTATGATTGGTGGGCCCCACTTGTTGTTATGCATGCTGAATTTAGAATTTCAAAGTGGGCATAGGAATTTTAAAAATAATAATAATATTTTATTAAATTTTTTGCTTTGGTGTTCTAAGTATTTTCCTATAAATAAGGTGCTTAGGTTAGAATTAAAAATCACACCATAAACTGAAAATTTCTCTCTCTATATTATCGATCGTATTCTTGTGAGTATTTTGATACTTTGAGTGTTACTATACGGTGCAAGTTCCTTCGGCACTATATCCAGTATTTAAGTTAGAAGTACTGTCTTTTTGAGATAAGAGATGTTATTTTCTTTTATAAATGATATTATTCTTTCAATATCATTATGCCGGAATATTGGTAAGATTTTTCTTGTGAAATTCTTGTCTTTTTGTGATGAGGTTACTATTCACGTATACGACATTATTCACGTATACGGTACAATTCACAGAAAAATAAAATTTTCGTTCTTTGTCCAAGTTTTTATTATGATTACTAGCTTTGATTGTATCCATATTTTGATCTTCATTCTTGAATTTGGCTTCACAATAGTTTATTATGGAGTATTTTTGCACATGGATGAACTAATATACGAATCTTTAATCCTTGTCCTTTTATCTCACTGGATTCGTTTTCTTAAAATTATTTTTCATCATCCTCAGTCCTAAATGATGATATTACTGAATATCTTTGGCCTATAGTGCAAAGATGAATGATTTTCTAATGAATATCTTTGGCCCGTAGTGCAAAGATGAACAGGTGTTGAGATGAACATGACCAACTGATAAATATCTTTGGCCTGTAGTGAAAAGATGAATATTTGATGATGTTACAGGGATAAAATATTGATGATGGACTTTTAAATCATAGAAGATAGTAGATTTCATTCTCTACTTAACTCTTCTAATTAATTATTATTTTCGCTGCGAATATTGAACTAAAAATTGTTGTTTATTATATTCTATCAGATTTTTTTCTGTTGAGGACTAACGATAATTTGTTATATATTATCTTAGTCATAATGTTCTTTACTGGGCTAGTTGAGCTCACCATTTTCCTTTTTATTCCATTTTTCTTCTCAAGAAGCGAGAATATAGCGGGGAGTAGTCGGGGTGTGGAATGATGGTTCTAGATAGTTGTTTAGTAGTCTTCACTATTTTGTAAAATAATGTATCAATAATTATAATGATGACTTATTTGAGTTTGAATACTGTCTAGAAGAAATTATTTGTATTTAAACTCACAATTTATGTGTTGTCGTATTTTGCACGACAATTGTATTAATAAAGTCGTAGTTGTTTATGTATCATGTATTTGGTGACTCAGAATGGGTGATGTATACCTATTTTGGGGGCGTCACAGTTGGTATCAAAGCTTAGGGATATGGTCTCTGGCGGAGATCGGAGAATACAACTAGGAGGGGAGAGACGAGTAAATCATTCGCTAGTATGTCCTACCTAAGCTTATTTGTTGGTCGGTCATAATATAGGGGTATTATGTGGTATGTCAATTTCTTTAATTAACCCTTGTTTTATGGCAGTATTTGAGAATGGCAACCGAGAATGTTAATAGTTGAGTAAATGAGACCGTGGAGACACCTTTACTCACCAATCAGGAGAACGTGCAACAGGAAGATAATGTTCCTCCTATAAACAACACCACTGAGCAGACGATGAATGATGGGATGTTTAGAAACTTTTTGCAGTTCATGCAAAATCAGACAAGGGAGACTCGTGTACAAAATACAGGTGGAAATGATAGCAACGAGCAGTTTGTCATGGCCAAGCATTTTAAAGAGTTGGGACCACCAGAATTCTGGGGAAAGCCGGACCTAATTAAGGCAGAAACGTGGGTCAAGCAAATTACCATGATATTCGATGTCTTAAGATGCACTGAGGAACAGAAGGTTCCATTCGCCACCTTTATGTTCCGTAATAAAGCAGATTACTGGTGGGAATCTGTGAAGCTTACCCAGCTAGCCGCACTCAATATATCTTGGGAAGCGTTTCAGAAACTGTTCAATGACAAGTACTTTCCTGAAAGTATCTGTCATATGAAGGAGGTAGAGTTTATCAGACTGGAACAGAACAACATGACTATGTCCCAGTATGAGGCTAAGTTTGCGGAGTTATCCAGGTTTGCACCTCATTTGGTGGAGAATGAGGAACGTATGACACGAATGTTTCTGAGAGGTTTGAAACCCGACATACGTCAATATCTCATTTCTCATAAGTTTTCTCTATATTCAGATGTTATTAACAGGGCTCAATTATTATAGCGAGATAATGATTATATTTAACCGAGGGACCACAACTAGGGTCATACCGGTGACAACAGTCATCGGAGCAATGACAACCAACGGGGAAGAAAAATACAGATAAAAGCGGTAACCACTCTGGTGGTAATCGTGGCCATGATAATAGGAGAGGCGAGTCAAGTGAAAATTTTAAAAAGAGGAGATTCAACAATGACAATGTGAAGACGTCAGCACCAGTATCAACTGTTTATAAGGGATGAGAATGACCACCGGTCGTATGCTATAAATGTGGAAAAGAGGGACACATCTGCCCAAACTATCCACAATAGTTCAAGGTATGCTATAATTGTGGAAAGGAAGGACATATCGCTCGAGATTATACTATAGCAAAACCAAGTCCAGCGGGGATGGTGACTCAAAAGGCTGTCCCAGAAAAGTCAAAGTCAGCGGTTCCTAGAAGAGCGTTTGTCGTGACTGGTCAAAATGCGAGGAACCCAAACGAGGTGATCACGGGTAAGCTAATCATAAATTCTTGTGAAGTGTATACCTTACTAGATACCGGTTCTACCCATTCATTTATCTCTCCTGCGTGTGCTCAACGTTTAAACTTGACTCCAGAGAAATTAGACTTTGACTTATCTGTGGAGACTCCGTTAGGAGAAACCTTCATTACATCCACTATTTATATATCTTGTTTGATTCAAGTTCGTACCATCACATTACCTGTTGATCTTATCTCTTTAAAGATACTTGCTTTTGATGTGATTTTAGGGATTAATTGGTTAACTACTCATCATGCCAAAATTGATTATTTTCGTAAGGTTGCCAGTTTTCATATTCATAACCAACCTGTTATGCGAATTCAAGTAACTAAACCACCAAAATCAATCACTATCATAGCAAGCCATAAAGTCATTTGTTTATTGAAAAACGGATGTCAAGCTTTCTTAGCCCATGTTATGGATTTGAACAAAAACACATCAGATTTGAATAATATTTCTGTTGGTAGTGAATTTCCTGACGTATTTCCTGAAGAACTTCCCGGTCTACTCCCAGAACGTGAATTTGAATTCTTTATTGATCTTAAACCTGGTACGAAGCCCATTTCTAAAACCCCATATCGAATGGCTCCTATTGAACTTCAGTAGTTAAAGGTTTAACTACAGGAGTTGTTAGACATCGGTTTCATTTATCCTAGTACATCTCCTTGGGGTGCTCCTGTTTTATTCGTAAAGAAGAAAGACGGGAGTATGCGACTTTGTATTAACTATCCGGAATTGAACCATGTCACCATCAAGAATAGGTATCCGCTAGCTCGTATTGATGACATGTCTCACCAGTTGCAAGGAGCACAATTATTTTCAAAGATCGATCTTCGTTCTAGATATCATCAGCTAAAGATTAAAACTGAGGATATTCTGAAGACTACTTTTAGAAATCGATATGGGCATTATGAATTTTTAGTCATGTCTTTTGGATTAACTAATGCTCCTGTGGCTTTCATGGATATGATGAACCGTGTATTCAAGGAATATTTGGATTAGTTCGTTGTTGTCTTTATTGATGACATCCTTATCTATTCCAAAAGCCGTGAAGATCATGAGCACTATTTGAAGCTGGTACTTCAAAGGTTTCATGAAAACAAGCTATGTGCCAAGCTAAAGAAATACGAGTTTTGGCTTGAGGAAGTAGCATTTCTTGGGCACGTGGTGTCAAACCATGGAGTATCTGTTGACCAAGCGAAGATTGAAGCAATACAAACTTGGGAGCAACCGAAGTCGGTGACCGAAGTACGTAGCTTTTTGGGCTTAGCTGGTTATTATCAGAGATTCATGGAAGGATTTTCTCGAATCGCTACTCCATTAACTCAACTGACTCGAAAAGATACAAAATTCATATGGAGCGAGGAATGCGAGAAGAGTTTCTAAGAGCTTAAGAGGAGACTCATTTCTGCACTTGTTCTGACAATACCATCTGGTTCGGATGGATTTGTTATCTAAAGTGATGCTTCGGGCAAAGGGTTAGGATGTGTTCTCATGCAACATGGGAAGGTCATAGCCTATGCCTCGCGATAACTCAAAAAATATGAGAGGAATTACCCTACTCATGATCTAAAGTTGGTAGCAGTCGTTTTCGCGTTAAAAATTTGGAGGCACTATCTATATAGAGAGAAAGTGGAGATATATTCGGATCATAAAAGTCTAAAATATTTTTTCACCCAAAAAGAACTCAACATGCGGCAACGACGTTGACTCGAGCTGTTGAAAGATTATGACCATACCATTCAGTACCATCCTGGAAAAGCGAACGTGGTAGCTGACGCATTAAGTAGAAGATCATATGCGGGAATGAGTGCAATGTTATCAACACAAAGGCCCATTTTGTGTGATTTACAAAAGATGAATATATAATTCAAAACTCCGGGGACACATGCGATGATGTCAAGTATACGCATAGAACTAACTTTAATCGATAAAGTTAAAGTTGCTCAAGCCACATACCTAGAGCTGATGCGTATTAAGAAAAAAGTACAAGAAGGTGTTATCCCAGAAGCCAGAATCGATGAAGAAGGAATACTTCAAGTCAACTCCAGACTTTGTGTTCCTAACGATTCTGATTTGAAATACAAGATCATGATGGGGGCACATAATACACCGTTTGTAATCCATCTTGGAAGTACCAAAATGTATCGAGATCTTCGACATACATTTAGGTGGAACAATATGAAGAGAGAGATCGCGAAGTTTATCTCGAGGTGTTTAACTTGTCAACGTGTAAAGGCGGAGCATCAAGTGCCAAAGGGTCCATTGAAACCACTTGAGATTCCAAAATAGAAGTGGAAACACGTTACCATAGATTTTGTTACGGGTCTTCCCAAGGTTTCTCAAGGCATAGATGCGATTTGGGTTATTGTTGATAGATTAACTAAGTCTGCTCATTTCTTGCCGATACGGGAGACTTATTCCCTTGAACGTCTTGCTTGTATGCACGTGAATGAGATTGTGAGGTTGCATGGCATGCCAGTATCCATAGTTTCTGATCGTGACCCAAGATTCACTTCATGATTTTGGGTTAGCTTGCAGAAAGCTATGGGCACGGATTTACGATTCAGTTCGGCATACCATCCTCAAACGGACGGACAATCAGAGAAGACTATTCAAACTCTTGAAGATCTATTAAGACTCTGTGTCTTAGACTTCAAAAGGAGTTGGGATAAGTATTTACCATTTGTGAAATTCTCTTACAACAACAGTTATCAGGCAAGTATAGGTGTGGCTCCATTCGAAGCATTGTATTAACGAAAGTGTCGCTCTCCAGTATGTTGGGATGAGGTGGGTGAAGCAACATTGTTGGGACCAGAGTTGGTACGTATGACTACAGAAAAGATCCAAATGATTCGACAACGTATACAAACGACATAGGATCGACAAAAAAGTTATGCGGATCTTCATCAAAATGACGTGGAATTTAGTATTGGGGATCATGTATTGTTGCGAGTTGCTCCATGGAAGGGAGTTACAAGATTTGGGAAGAGAGGAAAGCTCAATCCACAATTTATTGGTCCATTTCAAATTCTTGACCGAGTAGGAAATGTGGCCTATAGACTTGCGTTACCTCCAAGCATGTCTCGTGTTCACAATGTTTTTCACATAAATGTGCTTCGTAAATATGTGAAAGACCCAAACCATATTATTGAGTTAGAACCAGACGAGATAGCCGAAGACTTAACGTACGAGGAGGTACATGTCAAGATCTTGGATAGGAAGGAGCATGTCCTACACACCAAAGTTATACCACAAGTTAAGATTTTATGGAGGAACCATGCTATTGAGAAAATGACTTAGGAGTTGGAAACGGAAATGAAAGTGAGGTATCTTTACCTTTTCAAAACACCAAGTACGTACGTCAATTTCGAGGAAAAAATTTCAAAAGGAGGGGAGGTTGTAAGACCCCAACTTTTTATAAATGAAATTGTATTTCCTCTATTTATTATTTTGAAATAGTAAGGTTTGATTTGATTAATGTAGTAAGTTATGGGTAAAATGTGCAAATATTTTAAATAAGCAAGTGGTTATAAAATATTCATTGTTGTTGGGGAATATTCGTTTGGTCGTGGAATATTCTTGCTATCGGGGAATATTCGTACGACGGCACAGCCTTTTGTGGGCCCCATAACGGAAAGCGATTGGATGAAGAAAACAACAAGTATGAGTTTTTTTATAAATAATGGCATAGTTGTTACCATTAAGACTGTTGGAATACCCGGTGGTTTAAACACAGTAATACGCGGTGTTGCACAGTAGCACACGGTATTGCACCAATTATTGATTTTTACATAAGAAGGCACTACTCAATAATTGTTACAGTAATTACTGTTCAATATTTTATTTTGTTGATTCAATAATTGGTACGCTGATATTTTATATTATTGTTGTTTCAATAATTGTCACTACACAGTATTTCCTATTATCAGATCAATAATTTATATTATTTTAATAATAGTACTAGATAACATTATTGACAATGTCTAGAAAATTCTGTCTAATGAGAGGTTTGGTCACCTAATTGCCCGTCAGTAAGGAGAAATCCTTATTGGAAAGCCCCCTCTTTCTTGGAAACAGCCTAGTTGTCAGTATTGTGATTCTGTAATATTATTTATGAATAATTAATTATTGATTTATATAATAATGAAAATATTTATTTATGTGGATATAAATGGAGGAATTTTTAGAAATGTGACAATTGTTGAACATTGATATTTTATCTTTTCTGATAAAATAATTCATTTAAATATATTATTATATTTTAATAATATAATAATGGTGATATTTTTAAGATGAATGTGTGATATATGAATAAATGAGGAGGAAGAGTATTTTTGTTGTAATAAATGATAAAAACATGTTAAACATGTCGGTGGGCCTAATTTTTGACTGAAATTTGATTATAGCCTTTGAAATCGTCCGTATATGCATTTCGGTCAATTTCTGTTTGGAATTTAGAAAAACTTAAACTTACAAAGTTATAGAAAAGTGAATTTCCTATAGAATGGACATAAGATTAGAATTTTTCTGATAAAAGGGCTATTTATTATGAATTATTGAAGTTCTAGAATAATTAATTTTTGAAGTTTTAATTATTTTTTTATGAAAAATGTTTTTGTTATGATTGGTGGGCCCCACTTGTTGTTATGCATGCTGAATTCAGAATTTTAAAGTGGGCGTAGGAATTTTAAACAAAAATAATAATATTTTATTAAATTTTCTTCTTTGGTGTTCTAAGTATTTTCCTATAAATATGGTGCTTAGGTTAGAATTGAAAATCACACCAGAAACTAAAGTTTTCTCTCTCTATATTATCAACCGTATTCCTGTGAGTATTTTTATACTTTGAGTGTTACTATACGGTGCAAGTTCTTTCAGCACTATATCCAGTATTCCAGTCAGGAGTACTGTCTTTTTGAGGTAAGGGATGTTATTTACTTTTATAAATGATATTATTCTTTCAATATCATTATGCCGGAATATTGGTAAGATTTTTCTTTTGAAATTCTTGTATTTTTGTGACGAGGTTATTATTCACGTATACGACACTATTCACGTATACGACACTATTTACAGAAAAATTAAATTTTCGTTCTTTGTCCAAGTTGTTATTATGATTACTAGCTTTTATTGTATCCATGTTTTGATCTTCATTCTTGAATTTTGCTTCACAATAGTTTATTATGGAGTATTTTTTAACATGGATGAACTAAAATATGAATCCTTATTCCTTGTCCTTTTATCTCACTGGATTCATTTTCTTAAAATTATTTTTCATCATCCTCAGTCCTAAATGATGATTACTGAATATCTTTGGCCTGTAGTGCAAAGATGAATGATTTTTTGATGAATATCTTTGGCCCGTAGTGCAAAGATGAACAGGTGTTGAGATGAACATGACCAACTGATAAATATCTTTGGCCTGTAGTAAAAAGATGAATATTTGATTATGTTACGGGGATAAAATATTGATGATGGACTTTTAAATCATAGAAGATAGTAGATTTCATTCTCTACTTAACTCTTCTAATTAATTGTTATTTCCGCTACGAATATTGATCTAAAAATTATTGTCTATTATATTCTATCAGATTTTTTTCTGTTGAGGACTAACGATAATTTGTTCTATATTATCTTAGTCATAATGTTCTTTACTGGGCTAGTTGAGCTCACCCTTTTTCTTTTTATTCCATTTTTCTTCTTAAGAAGCGAGAATATAGCGGGGAGTAGTCAGGGTGTGGAATAATGGTTCTAGTTAGTTGTTTAGTAGTCTTCACTATTTTATAAAATAGTGTATCAATAATTGTAATGATGACTTATTTGAGTTTGAATACTGTCTAGAAGAAATTATTTGTATTTAAATTCACAGTTTATGTGTTGTCGTATTTTGCACGACAATTGTATTAATAAAGTTGTAGTTATTTCTGTATCATGTATTTGGTGACTCAGAATGGGTGATGTATACCTATTTTGGGAGCGTCACAGTTGGTATCAAAGCTTAGGGATATGGTCTCTAGCGGAGATTGGGGAATACAACTAGGAGGGGAGAGACGAGTAAATCCTTCGCTAGTGTGTCCTACCTAAGCTTATTTGTTGGTCGGTCATAATATAGAGGTATTATGTGGTATGTCATTTTCTTTAATTAACCATTGTTTTATGGCAGTATTTGAGAATGACAACCGAGAATGTTAACAGTGGAGTAAATGAGACCGTGGAGACACTTTTACTCACCAATCAGGAGAACGTCCAACAGGAAGACAATGTTCATCCTGTAAACAACACCACTGAGCAGACGATGAACGATGGGATGTTTAGAAGCTTTTTTAAGAACCTATATGATTTACTATTTGAAAGATAATAGAGAAAATATGAATTACAAAATTTCAAAACCCTAGAAATGAACGTATGCGTACTTAAAGAAATATTAAGGATAAGGTACTACGATACCTATAAATTTGATGTGAACTAAATGGTGTAAGAAATTTTATAATGATACGTGTGGAAAATTTTAGTAAGGAAATAAATTTCAAATGAAGTGAATTTATAAGGTTAAAGAGAATGTATGTATGTATAGCCACGTATATAATTATGAATGTGGCAAGTAAAAATAATATATATGGCAAGCCATATGGAAAAGGCTTATTGAATACAACAAACTATAGTAAAAGGTTTTAACAAGACATGAATTAAATGTCTAATCTAATAAATAAATTTAATAATTATTTATCAATGATGATAAATACATTATGACTTATATGGGACATGTGATTTGTAGAATTACTATGGTTCGGAATTATCCATACTTGAGTTAAATGTAGGAAAGTGTTGGTAAATAAGGGTGGGCCCCACTAGTAATGATGGGTGATGATTATTAGGAAATTTCCTTGAAGTGGCAAAAGACTATTTTGCCCTAAAAGAAAATTATTGATGACTTTTGTCCCTAGGAAGGAAATTGCTAGGAAGTTTCTTAGTAATGATGAAATGACTATTTTACCCCAATAGAAA